>CANSGD010001040.1:0-2400000 GCA_947645195.1 Patellifolia procumbens
GAGTATAAAAAGATGTAAAAGAGAATAAAGAGAGGAAGAGAAGAGTGGTGGTGCTGGCGATAGCACAAGAACGAGAGGGATAGTGGTGTTGTGCGTGTGGTGGTCGGACGCTGGAAAGCAAACGGAGGGAGATGGTGTGTGGTGGTGCACGGGCCTAAAACCAAGGGAAGAAAAAGAGGGAGAGGGCGCCGATTGGGAAAGTGAAAAAGAGAGAAAATAAAAGTGTAAAACTTGGGTTTGGGGGGTATTTATAGGTTTGCCTAGAACCTATGGCAATTAGGGTTGGGCTTAGGCTTGGGCTTTGGGTTGATCATCCAACTCTAATTAAAAAGTTTTCGGCTCCTCAACCCAATCATAAAAACCATTTTAAACACAACCCAAAACATTTAATAATATATATTCAATACTTAAAATCCAACCCAATAAATATTAATGATTTAAAACTTTTTAAAAATCATTTGAATTTCAAAAACAGTCAACACTTAAATAATTAAATGAAATAAATATGAAAGTGAAAGGAACATATTTTTTAAATATATTTATAAAAATCATAAAATTATTGGGATTACAAAGGTATGCTTACAAACCTCGCATGGAAAATTCTAATGAAGCCCACTAACAAATGGGCGTCCCTTATGCGCAAGAAATATCTCAGATATTCTTCCTTCTTTGAATATCAATCGGAACCTACAGACTCATTGTAACAACCCGGATCTACAACCAACCTAATTAATAACTAAACACAGCGGAAATCATAATCCGGGCTATTACCATAACACTCACGACGAGGGGGGACCTCCAAATACCTTTCACTTATCAAACTTTTAAACTTTTAAACTCATTCAAACTACTAAACTCTAATAAACTATACTAAGTGAATGATCTCTAGAACGTTATGAACTAAATTTGTTTATTAGAATTCTACAGAAAATTCGGCAGAGTTCCATTTGTAGTACGGACTGCCTAAAACTTAATTTAGGACTTGCGTCCGATTCATAAACCTGTATCCTCAAAATCTAGCAACCCAAACAAATCTAAACGGAACAGACTCAAACTTTTTTATTTAAATACAATATAATCATTAACTATAATATTACAAAGCTGATCGTCCTCTTCGCGATACAACTAATATGAATAACACATATTGGACCTTCTTCAATACTATACCTCTTGCCACTTGCACATACCGCACACGTAGTTTGAGCCAAACTGGCTGAGGAAGATTTCATACTGAAAATCCAAACATATACTGTAGGATATATTAAATATATCGAACTACAAATCAGTTTCTTTCAAACCAAATAATAAATATTTATAAAACCTTTTTAGTATTTCTTTTTATAATAAAAATTGTTCTTTTCTATTTTTAAATCAAATCCTTTCTATTGCTTTCTTTAAATCAAATCCTTTCTTTTTTCCTTTTTCAAATCTTTTCCTTTTTTCCTTTTCTAAACAAATTCTTTCTTTCCTTTTTATTTCACGAAGAAAGAGTCATAAACCTAGGGAATGGAACAAACTTTCCTTTCCTTTGTGCTAGCTGGGCCCTCTGGATAACTATAGACAAACACCCCTAGTGTGCACACCTTACATACGGTCAAACCGTAGCAGAAGATCTAAGTCCCAGGTACTGATCAACGTAACACCCTATCTATCCATGTATCTGTAATGAGGGGACAAACCCCATAAAGTTCCAATCCTTTGAGATATCATTCTATGTAATCCCACAACTTTGAAAACATAAAACTATTCCCATGAGATACCACATAGGCAGTCCCATCAACTTTCAAAATATAAAACTATTCAAAATATCTTTCTATAATCTTCCTTTAATTGCGGTTTGGAAACCAAACTACCTATATTTTGAGGAACATCCTCCAATTCAATCCGTTCTCAACAAACCGAAATAAAAATCCTTTTAAAAACCCTTCATGTAAACTATAAAATTTCCGAAAAAAACTTCTATCTTTTAAAACATACTCAACCAAAAATGGAGTTTAAACCTTTATGAAACTTTCCTCATAACTATAAAAGTTTTAATAAGAAATCTTACCTTTAAACTTTTACTTGTAAACTATAAAACATTTAAGCATGAAATCTTACCTTTTTAAACTTTTCTCGTAAACTATTAAAGGTTCAAGTAGGAATCTTACCTTCACGAATCATAGCAAAACAACTACCTCGGTCTAAACGACTCCTCAATGAAACCGAAAGGCGATATAAATGTGAGGGCTTCATAAGTAATAAAAGACTTGAATACAACTAACTTTAGTTCACAAAGCAATCAACCTTTCCTAATACTCTAACATAAAACATGAAACAAATATATCATGTTCTTTTACCATATAAATGACTTTCATGTTCTTACGTCTAACTACAACCGTCTAACGAAAAACCTTACCAAATTATCTAGAATCATCTTACCTTATATAAAATCAGCATTTGAGAATCATATATTTGGAGCTCAAAAGTTAATTATGAAGCAATTATACGAAGATGTACAGTTTTAAAACCAACTATATAAAATATAAAGATTGGGCATAACCTTTAAATGAGCATAACTTCTTCCAACAAAGTCCAAATCAAGCATTTCTTGAGCCTATCTTGAGTAAAATTTCAATACGAACAACTTCGGGAGTATTTTTGCTAAAAATGCCCAGAAACTGTCAAAAAACGCAATTTATATACCTGCAATGCTACGAATTACAACACTTCATTTCTTTGAACAACAAGTTTAATTATCAAACTAGTAATATAAACTCACTATTAAACATCTAATTACAATTTACACCTTCTACTCAATCAATTCATATTCAAAACCTTCAACTAGGCACCCCCAATTCATTTTCAATCTACAAACCCTAACTTTATAAACTTCAGGAAAACTAAAATTAGATGAAGAATTCAACTTACCACTAACAAGAAGTTATATGGATGTAAAATAATTTAAAACTGATCCCAAATCATGCCCTAAAATGAACCAACACCCTTTCCCTTGTACAACTGCTCTTTTTCTTTCTTTCCTCGTTTTATAGCTCAACTTGCTTGCATCTCATACCATCACAATGGTGCGGTGGCTCACTGGAGCTTGCTACTCTCATCTTGCCCTCCCTTTTCTCCCTCTCGATCCCCCTCTGTTTTATTTTCTTGTTTCTCCTTCTATTGCTTTTTCCTTAAACAATTGAGACTTACTCCCCTATATGTTTTCCTTTTCTTTTATGCTTGTCTTTTTATTCCAAGTTGATCCCACTCTTTCCTTTCACATTTGTCTTTCCCCCTATTTCGTTTTTTTAGTCTCCAATTTATATAATCTAATCTCTTTATTGCAATCTATTTTGTCTAATTACCTTAAACTCCTTTCTATACACATATATCTAAGTACATCTATTTGCCTTTCAATATATAATTTAAATATTGATACAACTTCATATAGAACAATAACTCATACTCGTTAAAATAATTCAACTCAATATTTCTTGAACTCATTCCATATCAAAATAAGTAAGTAAGTGAGTTAAATTAACTTTTCAATAATTCTATAATCAAATCTGATTGCCTTTATATAAAATTGAGGATTGGTGTGCAAAAGTCTGATTGAAATTTTAAATTTAGACCTTTTTACCATACCGAATATACAACTCAAGGTACGGGGTGCCATCCGACCAGATATGACCTGGAATGTAAGCTTCCTTAATGACTTGCTACCTCCCAACATTGTTTCCATAATTGAAGGCCTCTTCTTCCTTCTACGACTCAGGAAGATGACTTTTGCTGGGGTTTAACCTCATCGGAAAAATTACAGTAAAATTGATCACTCGGCTGGCACCACAATTTGTTCAGCACATCAAAATGGTTGTTCCATTGGATTTGGAATGGTGACCCCCCCTAAAAGATCAAAGTTTTTATATGGCAGCTATTCCACAATGACCTACCTACTCGAAATAACTTATAAAGAAGAAATATCCCGATTCCGAACTATTGTATTATTTGTCAAACTCTAAATGAAGACACACTAATGCCTTTTGGAAAGATTACGCCAGACGAAGCCTCCATCCTTGTCGCGTTAATGCAACAAACATACCTACTCTGATTAACACTACTAAAGCCCAACCCTAAAGCATAATCGCAAATATTTTCCTAATCCTCTAGAGCATATGGAAAGAACCGCAAAGCCTTAATTTTTTTAAAGGCGAGGCCTGGCAGCCAAAAACCGCATACTCCATAGAGCAAAACATATACCAAGAGCTGGGTTATTTATATCTCACCTACCCTTCGAAAGGACATGAACAGTGAAACCTCTCTAATATGAACAATCACTCAACATGGGAGTTCAGGCCGTGCCACGTAGTTTTTGTTGTCCAATACATTGTATGTACATGTGCGGAATGTATAAATACTGGTCCAATGCATCAGATGACAGTTGACTAAAAACTGTTGACTAATAGAGATGCTACCATTGACTAAACGTTGACTCAAAACTCAGCTTGTACGAAATTAATCAGTCATACTACTTCGTTTTTTTACCAGACATCCATCACCCCTAACCAGGGCCACGTCGAATGATGACGTCCACATTATCTATTCCTTAACTGAGCTACCTCGAGTCTTTCCAAAGGGCATCCCTTTGAACCAAATACTATGAAATATTTTCTGAGTATGTAAAAGCCCTTCAAACAAGGCAAACACTTCGAGCACACAAAGTAAAAAACTCGTTAGCCCTCACCGGGCTCCCTTGATTTCCCAAAAACACGACTTCAAGGCACTTGCTTCGAGATAAATAAACTCAAATCCATAGCCCCAACCGAGCTCATCCGGGGATAGAGGACAGGAAAAATCATTTAACCGAGTGACATAGTTCGAAGTACTCTTCGCAATTAATGTCGGTCAAAAAATTACTATTAACACGCTGGTACGTTTGAACTGATTTGAAGACACCTTAAAGGTCAGCCTACTCCACCTTGAACCATATACTTTAAAGGCTACGTCGGAAGCAATCACACTATTTGACAAAAGAGCACAACAAATGTGCCAAAGCCACTCAAAGTCAAATATGCAGCTAGTCGAAGTCAACGGAAGAGGTCATCCGAATTTTCTTATACCTCTTAGGTTGAGGGAGAGGTCGAATTTTATAGATCACCAAGAGAGAGGGTGGTCGAATTTTCTTCTACCACCTAGGTTGAGGGTGGTCGAATTTTGTAGATCACCAAGAGATAGTATCATTGAATTTTCTTATACCACCTAGATTGAGGGTGGTCAAATTTATGGATCACCATAGAGAGGGTGGTCGAATTTGATAGATCACCAAGAGAGAGGGTGGTCGAATTTTCTTATACCACCTAGGTTGAGGGTGGTTGAATTTTGTAGGTCACCAAGAGAGAGGGTGGTCGAGTTTTCTTATACCACCTAGATTGGAGGGAGGTCGAGTTTGACACGTCACCAAGAGAGGGTGGTCGAAGTTTCTTGTACCACCTAAGTTGAGGGTGGTCAAAGTTTCGGTCACCTCAGCAAGAGGCAGGTCGAAGATTTTTATAACCATTTAAGACAGAGGATGATCGAAATCTTATGTTCCACTTATGCAAGAGGTGTAACACCCCTGAAATTAGGGTCTTGGAGGGAACTCAATTAACCATTATTAGAACATTAGTAATCATAATATATTCATAAATAGCAGCGGAATCATCCTCAAGCTTGTGGGTAATGGGCCCACAATAAAAATTCCTCTTAAAAATACAACTCAATAACTACATTCCCTAAATAGAAAATTTTACCTTAGAATAATCACCTCAAGGTCTCTCCCTAAAACATAACATAACCCGTAGTTCTCAAATCAATCACTAAGTAACCTATTTGGCATAATCATCATTATCGATCTCAATCAGTAACTTTCTCCACGTATCTTGCCACAATTTCAAAGTACCTAAAACAGAAAGTAAAACGTCGTGAGCCGAGGCTCAGTAACATACTACCCTAAGATCGGAAATTCATTTCAGTTCATTTTATTTGCAAACAAAGTGGAAGAGAAATATAGTAAATCCATTTGAAAAACAAATAACTGATACATATTTAGATCATTCAAATATAACATGTGGCATCATCTTCCTTAGCAGGATTATAAACATACATCATTCATTATGGTAACTTGGCGAGCATAACTGAAGTGGACGTCTCCCCCAAATACATCAACATCATAGTGAAACGGAAGGCAACCACCCAAGAACATTTTATTTTTATAACGGAAGGTGGTGCCCAATGCGGTGTCACCCGAGAGCATAAGCTCCCACAACAGAAGGTGACAGATCGCCAGAAGGTATGTGCACGACCCAACATAACAGAATAGTGCCAAAAGTCTTTCACTTTTATCTATCAAGTTTTTATATCTTATTTTGATCATATTACATTAAATCATTGACATAAAACATTTATAACAACATTTGTATCATAACATTTCATATCCTTGCAATCGATAAATAACATCATTAAAAACAAAACATTATCACAAAACATAGTTGGAAGGAGACTGCGGGTGTTAGAAAGTAGACGTTACCTCAAGTCCTGCTTAACCTTGTTAGCCGGGAGGCTTGTAATATCCTTTTTTCCTTTCTAATCTATTCACGAATTAATAAGTAATCGTTAATATTTTATTCTAAATTTGACGAACTAGACTCCCTTCATGTGAATCCTTTTTAGTAGTATAATAGTTACTCAAGTTTTATAATTTAATATTATAAAATAAGATTTATGGGTTTTATAACTTCGTTAATAAGTACGACAGAAGTAAGCTATATTTAAGTAAACTATTACTACTTTATAATCTTTACATAAAATTCATGTTTAATGATTTGAGGCATAAACTATAAATATAAGTATATACCCTTTAAATACTAGAATTATTATTAAGCTAATAAATAAACTACAATATTATTCATTAATTTTATTACTTAAACAATATAAAACAATTCATATATTTTATCAAATAATATTTAGAGAGTCATAAATAGGTTATAAATAATATTTCATTATCAGTATTTTAACATAATTTACTTTCTTTTTTTAATTAGAAACTAAACATATAACTTGTCTTTTTTTATAAAACTTTGAAATATATATAGTGAATATTTGTTATTAATATTAAAGTAACTCATTGATTAATAATCTAACATGACAACACTCCTAACGTTTAAAATAGGAGCTTACTATTAAACCAAATTAATTTTATGAACATAACTTATTACATGAAATTAGTAACTAATTTACACAACTTAGTTTTTTTTTTGCATAAGGAAGAAAGAGATATATTCACATCGAAACTAGAAACAACAATACATCCTAAAACCGCACTGTTAGAAGAGCAAACCAACTAGGTTAGACCCCCATCTAACAGAAAGGAAAACATTGTTTATCTATACATCTCAATACACAGATTCTCTATCCACTGACTATCACTAATACTGAGCTTCTGGGGCTTTACCCCTTAATCTGAAGCAAACTGAGCTCTGAACTCTTTTCACTAAAAGTCTTGGCAGCCAAACCATATCATTCCTCGAAGCATCATTCCTAGCCTGCCAAACAAAGTATACTAATGCATTTAAACAAGCAGTAATAACCTGCTTCTGAGCTTTACTCCTCCTGTTT
The DNA here is from genome assembly GCA_947645195.1 of Patellifolia procumbens. Lineage (NCBI taxonomy): Eukaryota > Viridiplantae > Streptophyta > Magnoliopsida > Caryophyllales > Amaranthaceae > Patellifolia > Patellifolia procumbens. The sequence continues at coordinate 7,630 of CANSGD010001040.1, forward strand.
CTATGAATACAATACGAGAGCCTATAGTAGTTCCCCTGATTACTCTTCACCTGTAGCCATAGCAGTATATCCTTCAAACACTTCTAAGCATAAGAACAGCTGAAGAATAAATGGGCATTAGATTCACAGCCCCTAGCACATAGGAGGCAGTCAGCAGAGCTTATCACCCCAAATTGGAGCAGCCTATCAGCAGTTTTCAGCCTTCCAAGCATAGCTAACCAGCATATCATTTTGTGCCTTAGGATAGAAATTCTATTCCAAACAAATTTATCCCAATGACTCTTCTCAGACCCACCAATCATTAGATCATAGATCTTTTTATACTAAAAGGGGTATATTGTTCAACTAATTCCTGAGAAATAAACTGCTTCAATTCATCCATAACCTGGCAAACCTATTTCTAATACCAACTACTGCATCCAGGGGGAATACTACCACCAATCTCATCCTTAATATGGACATGAGAACCCACCTGATCCATAGACTATCCCAGTTGGTTTCCAAGGCCCACACATACCTAGCCAAAGCTGCCTTGTTCCAAACAGTAACCTTTCTCACTCCAAGTCCCCCAGCTTGTTTAGGGGAACAAATAACATCCCAATTAACATTACCTGCTTTAGTGCTATAATAGCAGCCACTCTAGAGGAATGCTCTACACACTTTCTCAACCTCATGCAGCACAGATTTGGGAATAATAAACACCTGTGCCCAAATTGCAATACACATGCAAGCTCAATAATAAGTAGAATTAATAAGTAGAATTCTAGCAGCATAAGATAGATGTCTAGAACTCCATACGTTAATTCTCATACACATCCTTTATACAATTGCATCATTAGCAGCCACAGCGATCCTTTTAGCACTAATAGGCACCCCAAGATATCTGAAAGGAAGCTTATTATGTTTAAAACTAGTGGCAAGTTTAATTCTCTACACAGTGGCATCATCTACCCCAGCAGTATAAAAATCAGAGCGACGACTCATTAATCTGCTGCCAGAGGTCTCTGAAAACAGCTTGAAACTCTGTATCATCACATAGACAGCAGGGAAAGAACCCTTTACAAACCAGAAGGACATCATCAACAAACACGAGATGATTCAATTGAGGTCTCTTGCACCTTGGATGAAACTCAAAGAAAGGATTTTCCATCACTCTTTTCATCAATCTAGACAGGTACTCCATACAAATAACAAACAACATAGGGGGACATTGGATCACTTTTGCCTCAAACCCTTTGGATTCTAAAACCATGCATAGAACCATCTACCATGATTGTGAATCTGGAGTTGATTAACACATCATAATGAGGCTCACAAAATTACTAGGGAAATTCGAAGCAAGTTAACATTTCTCTCACAAAATCTCATTCAATAGTGTCATAATACTCCCTCATGTCCAGCTTCATGATACAACTAGGCTGCACCCCTTTCCTGTTATAATGCCTTACTAGGTCTTGACAAACCATAATATTGTGCACTATGAATCTTTCTTGGACAAAAGCACCTTAGTTCTTAGAAATGATATCAGGGAGAATACATCTCAGCCTATTACAGATAACCTTGGAGATGCATTTAGAAACAGTGGTTACAAACAAGCAAAAGGCCTAAATTCAGTAACAGAACTAGGAGCAAGAGATTTTAGGAATAAGAGTCAAGGTAGTAGCATTATCTCTTTCAAAAAGCCTACCAGTATTTAGAAAATCTAAACAGCATCACTCACATCCTCCCAATTATATCATCCCAGGTATCCTTAAAAAATAAGAGCCAAAAATCATCAGGCCCAGGAGAATTTTCACCAGGGATATCAAACATTGCCTTCTTCACTTCCTCTGAAGTATAAGGTCTATTCAGCAAAGAAATGTGATCATTATCAAGAATTGGCCCAATCTCAATAACAAATTGATAAACAGGCTCTCAAATTAATTTAATTCAGAGCCAAGCAACATTAAGTAATAGTCAAGGAAAGCAGCATTTACCTCCTCTGTATCCTCCCTCCATATGCCATCCTTATCATGGATTGCATACACAGTATTAGCCAACCTTCTGCTTCTAAGTGATTGGTGAAAGTGTTTTATGCCAAATTGTCCACGAAAAAAATCTAGCGGGAGACCTACAACTAGCTAATGAAGATGGATGGTTGATAAAGGTGAATAAAGCAAAGGAGAACGAAAAGAAAGCAAAGAGAAAGGGACACCAGAGATGGTGACGCTGAAAACCCGTGGAATAAGGAAAAAACCGCGGGTGGCTTCGAGTCCACCAATCCACTATAATCTCAGTTACCGCCCTAGTGTTTTACATATCAACGTAATTCGCAAGCTTAAGAACAGTGTTTCAATCTTAGAATGTAAGTGCTGAATGCGTAAAAAAGCTCGTGTGTTTCTATACAATCGTTGTGCTATTTATACTGAGATAAGTATCCGTTTTAATCAGCCTTCACAATGGCTTGTAACTGCCCCTTGATTCTGGCCCACGTCCGTATTTAATGGCTTTGAATGAGTCTTCATCCGCATTTATCTCTCTGTATCTTTGACTTTAGTCTTATGATTTTTAGGCCTTGGCAATAACTGATCCATAACGTTTTACAAAGCTGTCTTCCATATCCGGAGGTCCTAAGCTCGGCCTTCCATGCCTGGAGAGCCTAGCTGGAGAACCTAGCCGCCAATCATTTAACCTATGCTTTAGGCTGTCGTTGAGTCATACGTTGACCTGTTCCAGAGGGGGGATCGATAGCTGTAGTATTGAAGCTGGTAGCTGGCTGCAAGCTGCAAGCTGCAACCTGGAAGCTGCTAGCTGCAAGCTGCAATCTGAAGCTGCTAGCTGCAAGCTGCAACCTGGAAGCTGGTAGCTGCAACCTGGAACCTGAGCTGCTAGCTAAAGAAGCTTACATCCGGGAGCTGGTAGTAGCTAGCTCGAGGCTACTGCTCGGAAGCCATAGCTCGAACCTAAGGATCGTGGAACCTGCGTACGGGCAGAACTAGCTTAGGAAAATCTGGACATAATTGCCCCTAACTTGGACCTTGCATGCGCAACAGTTTGGAAGGTGCAAGTTACCATCCAGCTAGCTAATCTAGCTACGTTAGTAAAAAAATAGTCATTTCGTTTGTCTTTTGATACTTGGGATATAACCACTTGTGCTTAGAACCTTAGATTCAGGACAGATGTTCATTTGTGTGTATGTGGCCACTTTGTTTGATTATAATCTGCTGCCTAGTGAGCCTAAGCTTTTGCATGTGCATAAATCGAGACGTATAAGTCTTATGAATTCTGACGTTTGCATCCTGGGTGTACAAAGCCTCTTTGGTAGCTTAGATGAATCTGATGTACAAGTCAATCTGTTAGCTTTGGCAAACCTGGGTGTGCAAACCTCTTCGTTAGCTTAGTTAACTCCCGTATTACATCCTGGTTTGAGTATTGTCGTTGGTATGGCCAACGGCCCTCCGATGCTTAAGTTAATAAGCGTTCCATGAGGTAAAAACAGCGAGAAATAGATAATTTAAAAAACTTAAGAGATTTTCACTGATTTATTAGAAGTGGTACAACCTTAGCATATTAGGATGCTAGGCGATAATGCCCCCTTTCTAGCTAACCATAGCTAGCTTGGATCTAGCTTATGACTGCTTCATCTTCTTCAACTCTAATTTCAACCATGGCTTCCTCCTCACATCTTCAAGGGTGTTGCATGGGTACCTGGTTAATTCATAGTATAACCTAGATTCATAGGTCAGCCCATTCGGAATGCTTCAATTGCGGTTGGAACGTCTAGCATTCTTGACAGCTATCATTTCCTTGTTGAACCTATCCAAGTATTGACGGACACCTTCATTTTGCCCCTGGGTGATGCGGTAGAGGTCGCCAGTATGCTTTTCCATAACCCCGGTCGCTAGAAATTACTGGTTAAATTTGTTAATCAAAGCAGGGTTAGATATTGAACCTGGTTTTAGACTAATAAGCCATTGTAAAGCTGGGCCAGCTAGAGTAGCTCCAAATACTTTTACATAGTGGCATCAAGGAGATGCTCGGGAATAGGCAGGGTCCACATCTTCTGGCGATATTGGTTCACGGGATCGTATGATCTGCTGCCCCATCGTACAGCTTGAATGATGGAGTCAGGTGCAGTTCTTTGGGAATCGTCTTTAGCAATCTCGCCTACAAAAGGTGATCGAGCATAGCCATCTACTGCTCATTGGGCTGCAGGTATAGGTGCCCAGGCAGCTTGGCCAGTATGTGCATCATCTTCTTGTTTTGTGCTTCTAGGACAGCGAACCTGCTAGTTGTTGAATCAGCTTCCCTGTTCTCCAGGTTAGGATCTTCCTGATCTCCTCTTCTTCACTGCTACTTTCGGAATGAGATGAATTAGGGAAGCGAGATGCTGCCATTGTTGCGCCGTTTGACTTCCTGCTATCTCTCTTGGCAGATTCTAACTCCTTTTAGTTTACTCTTGATGGTGCGACGCGCCAGCTTGAGCACGTTCGAGATCTAGTAAAGCAACCTTCATTTGTTCAGGGGTAAGATCAGCCATCTTTGTTCGAGATTTTTGTGAGACAATCGACTTTGAAGATGAAATCTAGTCGGAGGCCCCACGGTGGGCGCCAAACTGTTTATGCCAAATTTTACACAAGTAAAATCTAGCCAGAGACCTACAACTAGCTAATGAAGATGGATGGCTGGATAAAGGTGAACAAAGCAAAGGAGAACGAAAGAAAGCAAAAAAGAGAAAGTGGGACACCAGAGATGGTGACGCGGAAACCCGTGGAATAAGGGAAAACCGCGGGTGGCTTTGAGCTCCACCAATCCCCATAATTTCTGCTACTGCCATAGTGTTTTACGTATCAACGTAATTCGTAAGCTTAAGAACAGTGTTTCCAACCTTAGAATGTAAGTGCTGAATGCGTAAAAGCTTGTGTGTTTCTATACAATCGTTGTGCTATTTATACTGAGATGAGTATCCGTTTTAATCAGCCTTCACAATGGTTTTGTAACTGCCCCTTGATTCTCGCCCACGTCCGTATGTAATGGCTTTGAAAGAGCCTTCATCCGCATTTATCTCTCCGTATCTTTGACTTTAGTCTTTGCGAGATTTTAGGCTCTTGGCAATTGTAACAACTCGGATCTACGTCCAACCTAATTAAGACCTAAATGCAGCGGAAAACATAATCCGGGTTAATACCATCACACTCACCACGAGCGTGGGAGCTCAAAACCTTGACTTTTTAAAACTTTTATATTGTAATGACTATATTAAAACCTTTAACTATAATAAACTATATTAAGATCCTAAAACACTCTAAACAACTAGATTTGTTATTGAAAATTTTAACTGAAAATCCGCAGAGTTCCGTTTGTTAAAACGGACAGCCTAAAACTTAACTTAAGACCCGCGTCCACTTATAAACCTGTATCCCCTCAATATTCTGTAAACCCCAACAAGTCTAAACTTAACAAACTCAAATTTTTTAATTTAATTACAACTAACTATTACAAAGTCGATCGTCCTCGGCGCAATACAAACAGTAGGGATAACACATTCGAGACTTCTTCAACAATACTACCTTCATGTACCTGCATATACCGGCACAGTAGCAGCCAAACTGGCTGAGCAAGATTTCATACTGAAAAGCCAAACATATATGCAGGTAGGATATATATTAAATATATCCTACAAATCAATTTCTTTCAAAACCAAACAATAAGTAACTTTATAAAACCTTTTCCGTATTTCTTTTTATAAACAAAACCGTTTTTTTTTTTGTGTCTAAATCAAATCCTTTCTACTTCCTTCCTTTAAATCAAATCCTTTCTTTTTCTCTTTACAAATCTTTCCTTTTTCCTTTTCATAACAAATTTTTTCTTTCCTTTTTCTTCCACATAGAAAGATTCATAAATCTAGGGAATGGAACGAACTTTCCTTTTTCCTTTGGGCTAGCTAGGCCCTCCGGATAACTATAGACAAAGACCCCTAGTGTGCACACCCTACATACGGCCAAACCGCAGTAGAAGACAAAGTCTCGAGGTACCGATCAACGTACCCCCCACAACTATTCTATTCTGTATCTGTAAAGCTGAGACAAACTCGACCAAGTTCCAATTCCTTGAGATACCACTTAGGTAATCCCCACAACTTTGAAAACATAAAAATATTCTCGTGAGATACCACATAGGCAATCTCATCAACTTTCAAAGCATAAAACTATTTAAAATATCTTTCTATAATCTTTCCTTTAATGGCGGTTCGGAAACCAACTTTCTATATTTGGAGGAACATCCTCCCATTCAATTCATTCTCAACAAAACCGAGATAAAAGCCTTTTAAAAACACTGCTTGTAAACTATAAAAGTATCTTTGGAAACCGAACTTTAAATCTTTGGAGGAACATCCTCCTTTTCAAACCAAAATCTTAACTTTCAATACTTTGCTTGTAAACTATAAAATATTTGAGTAACAATTCTTACCTTTTTGAACTTTTCACTTAAACTATAAAAGGTCTGAATATGAAATCTAACCTTTTTTTGGCTTTTCTCATAAACTATTCAAGGTTCTGAGTAGAAATCTTACCTTTCACGAATCATACCAAAACAACCACCTCCAAAACGACTCTTTAGTGAACTCGAAAGCTACATAATAACATATATGTATTCAATCAATAATACTTCATACACTTGGCTAACTAGTAATGAACTTTAACTAAATCTAGTTCATGAACCAATCAACTTCTTCTAATTCTATATAATCATGTAAACAAACAATCATAAATCATATAAATGACTTTCATTATTCTAACTTGAACTTCCATTTAAACTTCTAACTACAACCCTTTACCAAACTAATTCTAATCACCTTACCTTATATGAAAACATCTAACATTCATAATATATACTTTGATACTCAAAAACTCATTATGAAATAACCATACAACAATATGGAGCTTTAAAATCGACTATAGAAAATATGAATTTTGGGCAGAAACTTAAAATGAGCATAACTCCCTCCTAAAAAGTCCAAATCAAGTGTTTCTTGAGCTTATCTTGAGTAAAATTTCGATACGAATAACTTTTGTGAAATAGTATTTTTACAAAATGCCCACAAAACTGTCCAAAATGCAATTTACGAAACTGGTCTGTGTAGCCTACGAATTACAGCACTTTATTGTTCTAGATAGCATTAACATACAAACCTTTCATTCAATCAAACATCAATCCATCCCAATTCACACTAAAAAGTTCAATTATCCTTTAACCAATCTAAACTAACTATTCTACTCAATCAATTCATACACAAACCCGTTAAAACGAAAATCCCCAATTCAATTTCAATTCAAAACCCTAACTTCATAAACTTGATAAAAAAAATGAAATTAAAGTATGAATTCAACTTACCCACAAGCAAGGAAGATTAGGGATGAAAATAGCTTGAAATTCACCCCTAAAACGAGCCCTAAACACCCCAAAATGAACCAGAACCGACCTTTGCTCTTTCTCTTCATGCGCACATCTCACTCTTTTTTTCACCTCTTTGTTGTGTTGCCGCGAACACCCCTAAAGCTCGCCGGAATTGAGTCGCGCCTCCTCTGCTCTTTGCCTCGCCTCTTCACTCTTCCTTTTGGCCTCCATCTTCTCCCTCTCTGCCTTTCCTCTGTTCTTTCTTTTTGTTCCTTCTATTCTGACCCCCAAGCCCTCTTTTGTTTCCCTTTTGTTTTTCTTTTCTTTTGCCCTCTATTCAACCTTCTCCATTTGACTATTTTGTGCAATTAGCTTTAAATCCCTCTCCTTTTATATATCTAAATATATCTATTTACCTTTCCAAAATATAATTTAAATAATGATACAAATTCATATAAAACAACAATAACCAATACTCATTAAAAGAATTAAACTCAATATTTCTTGAATTCATTTCATTAAAACGTCGAAATAATTAACCAAAATTAATATAATTAACTTTTCATTAACTCTATAATCAAATCTAATTTCCTTAAATTAAAATTGAAGACTATTAAAATATAATCATGTTAATAAATCATACTTAGCTATTAATAAACTACTCTTTATAAATAGGGGTATTACAGCAAGAACTGATCCATAACGTTTTTAGCAAAGCTGGCCTTCCATATCCGGAGGTCCTAAGCCGGCCTTCCATAGCTGGAGAATCCTAGCTGCAACAATCATTTAACCTATATTTTAGGCTATTGTTGAGTCATACGTTGACCTGTTCCAAGCCGGTGACCGATAGCTGAAAGCTGGAAGCTGGTAGCTGGTAGCTGCAAGCTGCAACCTGGAAGCTGCTAGCTGCAAGCTGCAACCTGGAAGCTGCTAGCTGCAAGCTGCAACCTGGAAGCTGCTAGCTGCAAGCTGCAACCTGGAAGCTGCTAGCTGCAAGCTGCAACCTGGAAGCTGCTAGCTGCAAGCTGCAACCTGGAAGCTGCTAGCTGCAACCTGGAACTTGGAAGCTGATAGCTGAAAGCTAGAAGCTTACATCCAGTAGCAGTAGTAGCTAGCTGGAGGCTAATGCTCGGAAGCTATAGCTGCTTAGGAAAATCTGGACATAACAGAAAGAGAGCTGTATTCTCACCCTCCAAAGCTCCAATTCAACTTGGATTTTTGAGCTAAAAAGACAGGAAAGCACCATGAATCCTCTTATAGTCACCAGCTGCTTCAGATTCTTTATGTCTCAAATCAATATTAGCAGGATCTTGATGCAAGGCATTTTGACATTCAAGCAGCACCCTAGCAGCTTTAGTATCTCTGCACTGGATATCAGAAAACCCCTCAATATTCAGCTTTTTAAGAGCTCTTTAATGATCCTTAGCTTGCTAACAATTTTATACATTTTTCTACCATCTACAGGATCAGTCCACCCACTCAAAATAATAGATCTAAAGGAAGGAGCCTCAGCCCACATCCTGAAATATCTGTAAGGGTGCTTACCCCTAGCTAGCTGAGGATAGACATTGATGCTCATAGGGCAGTAGTCAAATTGACCTTCTGGCATAAAGTGAGTAGCAGCATTAAGATAAGCAGAGATCCACTCCTCATTCACCATTACTCTTTCTAGCTTGCAGAAGACCCCTAGCATCCCCAAGCTGCTTGTTATTCCAAGTTTAGAAGCACCAGATCTATTCATATCCTCCAAACCACAATATCTAATACAGTCTCTGATAGGAGCCATTTCCTGCATTCTAACCCCTGCACTAATTCTCTCTTCAGGATTCATAACACAATTAAAGTCACCAGCAACAACCCATGGTTTCTTAATCATAGTAGCAAGACTCCTCAGATCATCCCAAGCCACCTCTTTTCTGAAGCCGAGTTAAATGTATACAGAAAGGTGATACAAAAAGGCCTAGAACCACTAAAAGGAGCAATATCACAATGAATAATTTGACAAGAACAAGCCATAATATTGACATGAAAACTCTTAGGATTCCAAGCAATAACAACTCTTCCTCCCTTATGATAGCTTGAGTTAGAAGAGAAACACCAACCAGCAAACACATTCTGATAAAGGCAACCCATATTAGCAGCCTTTATCTTTGTCTCAAGGAGGCTAACTAGTCCCACTTGTTGTTTACAAAGGAAAGCCTTGACCTCCTTTTTGTTTTAGGGGACTCTATCCATGATCACCGGGAGGTTGCCCCCATGACATTCCACATTACAACTCTATCCATGATCACCAGGAGGTTGCCCCCTTGCATTGAAATCAGCACCATTAGTATATACCAACTGTCCAACCACAACATCCATTGGAGATTCAGCTTGTAAATCTTTGCCAACACCCTCATCAGGTGCACACTCAGCCAATACATGAAACTCATTATGTGTATCTGCTGGAGGTGACACCACCAACAATCTTCTATCTGGCTGTTTCACAACCTGAAAAACTTCCTCATCACTATTCTTCTCTTGAATCACAGGAGCTACCACTTTCCTTCTCCATTCCTGCCTAACCACTAGCTTCTTACATTAAGAAGTTGCATGGCCCATTCCCTTACACATTGTGCATAGCACAAGTTTCCAATCTCATTCACAAAAGAAATAACCTCAGATTAAGCCTGATCAACCTTAACCTCAATAAAAACTCTAGCATATTGAAGCCTAACTCTCTGTTGAGTAGCTCTATCAAGCTGGATAGCTCTACCAATCTGCCCTACAATCTTGTTAAGGCTAGCATCCCCCCAGTATTTAAAGTCCAAATGAAGTTGAACCCATGTTGGCACATTCCTAATATCTTCTTTAGAGATATCAACTGTATGATCCCATGGTTTCATGATCACTGGTTTGCTATCAAAAAACACAGGGTTGCCATTCAAAACTTGATCTCTTCTCTCCATTGTTGAAAATCTAATCACATAGACTCCTTTTTTAACACTAGAAACCTTATCAACACCCTTATTCCTCCAAATTCTCCTTATAAAACCCTTCATAATATGAATAGGTGGATTAGCACCAACAATATAGCAATAAATCGATGAGAGCCAAAAGTCTATTTTAGGTTGAATCTCATCAAGGCCAATCTTAATCATAGAATCACAGTTCAAGTCATTACCAGCATTACCAGTACCATCAGTCTCAGGTTGGGAAAACAAAATAGGGAGCGGATTAATTATACCTTCACCTCTAGCAATTCGAGTTTTGGATTTCTGAATAGTAGCGAGCCAATCAGAAAAATTTGCCTGCAAATGATGCTCCTGATGAAGGGATCGAAGTGATGATCGAGGAGAAAGAATCTCCTGTTGAAACGCATCTTCTTCAACAATATCCAGTGCCTCGATACCTATTACTTCATCTACAGCTTTCGATTTCTTAGCCTGCGTTTTCAACGTCGGACCACCAGGAATTGACGGGTTAAGGATTCCCTGAGCTACATTCTTATCCTTTCTTTGCCATGGCAGTCTGATGAAATCAGATAGAAACCACTAGGGAGAAAGTTGCACAATCGCCTTTCATTTTCTTTTTTTAATCCATAACTTAGTTTTATTAACTAAACTTTAAAATAAATAACTATTATTGAAAGACTTTAATGTAATATTTATAACCAAAACTAAGTAATTATTTTAATAAAATAACTAACAAATTCCAATAATTAATCCATTAACTTTAGCTCGATTAACTTAGTTTAATAATAATACAGTACATATATACATAATTTTAACAAAGTAGTTATATTTAAATTAAAAATTAATATTAAGTCCAATACTAATATAGCATATGTAATTAATAATGGATTTAAAATAAACTAAATAATCTAATATAAACAACTAAGATAATTAATCCATAAGGTTTAGCTCATTTTGATTAAAGTTTATTATCTAGCATACATATATATAGACATAAGTTAAAGCAGGTTTAGTTAACTAAAATCATGTTTAGACTAATTAACATAAGGCATTTAACTAATAATCTAAAATAAAATAACTTAATGTAAACAAACTAAGATAATTTGTCTATAGAATTTAGCTAGTTTATGTAAAGTTCATAATTTAGTACATATAAAGAAAAGTTAAACAAAGTGGTTTTACTTAAACTAGAAATCAGATTTTAAGCTTAACTATTAGATAAGATTAAATAAGATAATTACCTAATAATCTAATTTAAAATAACCAAAACTAACAAAATAAGAGACCGAAACAGGTAACAATGTTACCTCTGTTCAACGAGCAGGAAGAAGAACAGGGGTGGCAGAGAGGTGGCGGGAGGCGTTTCTCTGGCGAGCTGGTGGTGCTCCGATGTACGTCACGACTGCAGCGGCATAGCAGGGGGGAGCAGCGAAGAGAGGAAGGGGGGTTGCGGGGAGTCTGTGGTGGTGCAAAGGTCTGCTCGCCGGCGGCGTCAGGCTGTGTTTGTGGTGTCTCTGGCAAGGCGGTGTGGTGTTGCAGCGCACGCACAAGAGAGAGAAACAGGGGGAGGGGAAAAGGCGAGATCATGCATCCTACACCCGTACACCCGGTGGCATTTTCGTAATAAAGCAGAACTTCAGGGTACGCTGGTAATTTACAGGCATGAAAACAAAAATCTCCTATCAGCTCCAACGTTCTATTTCTCTTGATTTTTTAAGCAGCAACTAAATTTGACACAAAATATTCAAAATCCACGTACAATTGGAACAATTGTAGCTAAATTTGTTGCGGAATTTATAGAGCTACGATAACCAATTGGTGAATTCGACATTCTTTCCAAGAAATATCTGATTTTTTTGGTACTCATCAACTTGAAAATTGAAGTTTCGAAATTTAACAATGGTGGACCTAATACCTCGAGAAATTATCATAGAATCAATCGAAAATCAGACTTCGGGTGAATTAATTTGTATTGTGAATCGAATTCATAGAATCAAATTTATTTGACCTTATAAAAAAATATATTGCTCATTTGCGCAAATGAGCAAAAGGAAAATGAGTGAATTTCATGAGGGAAAATAAAATGTCCATCTGTGAAAATAAGCAAAAACATATAATTTTGAAAAAGTAAAATACGCTCATTTGAAGAAATGAGCAGAATTTTTCCTCCTGAGCAAATTAATTATGTTCATTTGAGGAAATGAGCAGAATTTTTCCTCTTCCAGCAAATTAGTTATGTTCATCTGAGGAAATGAGCAGAAGTTTTCCTCCTGAGCAAATTAATTATGTTCATTCAAAATGTTCATCTGAGGAAATGAGCAAAATTTTACTCAAAAGAAATTCCATTATGCTCAGTTGCTCAAATGAGCAAATCTCTTAGTATTAGCAAATAAACACCAGCTCATTTGCGCAAATGAGCAGAATTAATATGTACTCGAAAAATAAAAACGTTAGATGAAAAAATTCACTGACCAAAATAATTGTTTTCACTTACTTAAATGAGCAAATCTTTCAATTTTAAACTAATAATTTCCAAAATAAGGATGAAAAGATGAACAAAAGGAGAGAAAATGAGAGAGAATCGAGAAATTGTGAAATGTAAAAATGGTGAATACCTCTTTCAACAATGAGAAACTGCAGGAGAAACTTGAATTTTCAGTTGCTTTACTCATTTCACTATAACTCATGCGAAATATCTAGAGTATGAAGTTGTTAATGAAGGTTAAAGATGAAAAGATGTGAAAAATCAAAGAAATTTACCATCAACAAGAGCTTAAATCATGTAACAATGGAGGTTTGGTTAGAGAGTCAGAAAGAGAGAAGGGAGGAGATAGAAATGTAAAGGTTGAAATGGCAACGTGTAATTTGGCTACAAATTGAATTTATTTACTAAAGTACCCCCGGGTGTACCATGAGCATCATACACCCAGGTGTATGATAATAGTTGTAGGAAAAGGCAGAGGAAATAAGAGGGGAGTTAATGAAGTGAAGGAGGGAAAGAGATGGAGTTCAAGTGTAATGTTTGGGTGTAAATATGGTTTATAGCCATGAAAGAAGATTCTAGAATTCAATTTTGCTTGGGGAGAGGTTTTCTTGGAGAAGGGTTTGCTTAGGGAGGTAGAAATTATTTTACTGATTTTCTCCATGGCTTCACGAGGAAGGTTGGAAGAAGGTGAAAATAGGAAAAGTCAACATTCGTTTGCAAATTAGTTTTCATTTTTCTTCTTAATTAACTTGGTAGTAGTAGTACTCTATTTAGCAATTTATAAGCCTCTCAACTTATAACTTTAAAAAAATTAATAATTAATATTTAGAAATTAAATTAGGAATTAATAAAATAGTAATAGCTTAAGTTTAATTAACTTTAAAAAATTTAATAAGTCGGATTATATATAAACGTATATATAAATTTTTTAATTAATTGCGATTTTTGCTTAAATTAAAATGTTTAATTTTCTCGGATATTACAAGAGGATTTTGTGAAGGTGGTCGAAATTTGACCAGAATTTTGGCTAAGGTACGTCGAGTTTTGCTGCTTAGCCTTGAACAAGGACGCATCTAAGTTCTCAAAACAATACAAGCATTCCGCTCCACGTCACAATTTCATCAAGATCCTAAAACTCTCACATAGAGCGTGGGGCTAATGTTTTGGCCCATTCCAGTCATGGCCCACTAGACCAGTGAAATGACTAAAATACCCTTGAGGTGAAAAATAACCATTTTACCCCTGGGGTTTCATAGGCCAGAAAATAGAGGCTATCAGTCAAGCCCACTGACAAAAGGCCTTCATGACATCATCATCAGTTGACATCACGTCAGTTATGCCTATAAATAGTATTTTCACCTGATCATTCAGGTACGTTTCTACACACATTCCAACACATTTACATGTGCTATTCTCTGACTCTAAGATCAGATCTGACTTAAGCATCGGAGACACGATCCTGGGAACATCCTCGGGGTATTTTACCGTGCTCGGTTTTGCAGGTACTCGAACTTACTAGACCTCGGACTGTTATTGGATACTACCCTAGATGGACTTGGACTCCCAGAACTACAAATCTCTACTGTGTTTCTTCGATTCCGAATCACCACCCAGTGCCAAACTAGGACTAATCCTACCCCAGGCGATTATGGAGGTGGCATGGACCAACCTAGGAGGGCTGAACATTTAGGAAAGGGGGTTGAGACAAGTTGGCCCAATTGCACTAATGTCTAACCACTTAGAGCGGTTATTACAGAATTGGGGACAGACTATGAGGTGTTCAACCAAACTGAAGAATACACTCACAATTTTGGTCAGGGCGTCAGAAGTAATCAACAAGATTATGTCCCTTCTCAACCTAATTATGGCTATCAAGATGGCACCGCTGCTAACGCATTTTATCTAAATTTACGCAATGTGCGTGGTAACCGTCCTCAGCCTACTTACCAACATAATTCTGAAAGACAACAGTTCTCAATACGTCTCAATTATAGATGGGGTTTGTCTCCCATGGGACATATTGCACATGAACTATATGATGATCTAGATTACCAACATCCACCTCCTAAGGCTCAACCATTTATGGGTAACCTAAGAGGTCCACAAGGAGATCAGATTGTGACCATGGCTCAAGTTCAGGCTATGTTAGATGGACAGATGGGCAGGAGACAAAGATAAGACCTAAGCCCATACCCTGAGTGGATTGACAAAGCCTATCCTCTTCCTAGGACTTCGTCCAGTCCCTTTATCCTATTCTCTGGTAGAGATGGTAAATCTGCCCAAAGAACACTTACAGAGATTCCACTCTCAATGTAGTAACGATTTTGGGGAATGTGAATACTTGAGGTTGAGACACTTTTCAACCTCACTCTCTGATGTTGCTTATGACTCGTAGATGCATCTAGCACCAGGTTCTATACCTGATTGGCAGGAGATAAAAAACAGTTCATTAATCATTTTGGCAGAAGACATACCAAAGTCACTTTAAGCCAATTGTCCAGAATTACTCAGGTCCCAGGAGAGCATGTAAGCGATTCTCTAGAAAGATTTAAGAATGCCAAGTTGAAGTGTCACACCAATGTTCCAGCAATGGAAGTACTCCAAATGGCACAAGATGGCCTAGGCCATGAGTATAGAAAGAAATTTTGTGATTCACATTTCACGGACTTTGCAGAGTTAGCTCACCAAGCTTGTAAATTTGAACGAATCCTACAAGATGAAAGTAAGGCTAGACACCAAGCTTTTGTCATAAATGAGGAGACTGATATAAAATTTGATAAAGTAGATATTGGTCTTAGAGAGGCTGATGTGGAAGTAGCAGAATGCATACAAACTGCTCCCTACAAATATCCTAGCCTAGAAAGAAAGAAATCCACAGTAGTTAGGGATATGAAATTTGGACAGAAAAGAGACTATAATTTTGATTTGTCTAAGTCTGATTCTCTTTTTGATTGGTTTCTGGCCAATAAGAAAATGAAAATTAATGGCAGACATAGAGTAAGAACTGCTGAAGAATTAAAAGGAAACAAATATTGCAAATATCATGATGCAACTACTCATAGCACAAACGATTGCATAGTGTTTAGAAACAAAGTTCAAGATGCCATTGATAAAAAAAACTTATTTCTTTGCTGATGAGGTCGATGCTAATGTAATTGAAGAAGATAAACCTTATCAATTAGAATGTAACTTTTTTTATTTTTGTGATATTACTTTGGATGTGCAGGAAAAATAGCATAATACTGCGATAGCAAATCAAGTATTTAACAGACTCATTGATGAAGGTATTTTGATCATGCCAAAGTGGCGTAATGATGATGAAGATGTATGTAGATACCATGTCAATTCAGTTCATACCACTAATCAGTGCAATTCCTTTAAAGGACTTCTTCTTAAACAGATCAAGAAAGGAAGGACTACCATCACTGATAGGGAAGCCAAAGCCCTTAAAATGGAAGAGTTCGAAATCCAACTAGCAAAACAAAGAGAGTCTCAGAAAAAAGAGATTTCGGCATCACCAATCCCAGCAGAATAGACAAAGCATGAGGAGATCATCCGAACTCCTAAATCTTCATTCTTTAGTCGAGTTAACCAAAATGGAGCTCAACAAACTCCAATGGTTATTGCCAACCCTAAGAGGCTCAGAGTTTCTATGTGTGGTACTTGCTCATATATACTGCATTTTGAATTAAAAAAGGAATCAGCTGATGCCCAATGATCCTAACTGGATACCAACATACCAAAGACCTCCTCCTTATTCTAAAAGGAGCAGAAGTCTCCATTGGTCCCCTTATCCGATGTATCCACCTAAGATGGGAAAAGGAGGACAAGCTAAGAGCCAATTCCCACCAACAAGGAACTATGGTACTTCTTTTACTGCTAAGAACAAATCTTAAACTTAGTGGCACCTGAATTCTCAGATACTAGTTTAATGGTCACTCCAATGGATCTAAGATCGAGTAAAAAAAAGAAAGTTGTTGCATATGGGGCACAATTAGCCATGATAGCTCAGCAAGAGGCTCAAGTAGCCCATATTCGAGTTGATGATCAAGCTCTAAATGCAGGTGTTCTGAAAGCATAAATACTCCCACTTGCTAAGATCACTACTGGTTCCAAGGTTGATAAAGAACCTCAATAACCAACTAGAAATGATCATAAGAAGTTGGAGAGAAACAAAGAAGAGGAAAATGATAACTCAGATGATAGCCCTGAAGCTAAACAAGTTACATTTGACAGGATCCCTCCGAAATTAAAGTCTGAAGTAACTAAAGTCTGATTTCGAATCTCTTGTGTCTCACACAGACTTTGAAGATGACCTGAACCTCTTGGTCACGGATGCATATCTGGAATTAGGAGATGATGATGACTCGAGTATCTTTAACTTGGAGGATCTGGATCAGTTACCTCCTGAGATGAATGTAATGTAATCATATTACCTTCAGAATTCAAAGCTGATATAACCCTACCTATCGAGAAGGATGAGACAAAGAATCCTCAAAATGGTGGTAAGTTCACTGCAAACACTAGTCAGAACATTTCTACTCTTTTAAATCGTTCTAGAGTAACTTATCCCCCTAATCTAATTCATTGAGTCAGAAACAGGAAAAGATGATTATGGATATGATGTTTAGATGTCCCAAAGTAGACAATAAGCACACGAAAGTATTATACCTAATTGCTGATTTCGAAGGTACTAAGATAGGTAATATTTTAGTAGCTACAAGGCTAGTATTAATATCATGCCACTTTCTATATTACATAAAATAGGAAAAACTAAGGCAAATCTCAAGAATATAAAGATAATTGTATCAGTTTTTCAGGCTAATCTGAGCAGATTGAAGGCATGGTAATAATCAGAACTAAGGTTGGGTCAAGATCAACTTACACTGGCTTTTTCATAGTAGATGGACCTACCTCTTACAATGCTATTTTAGGTAGAGATTGGATTCTTTTTAGGAAAGCCATCTGTGGCGATTATTCAATAATTCAAAGTGCTTTTCTTGCGTATTCTTGATAAACCAGCGTTGAAATAGAGATATAGGAGGATACATTTGGAAAGTAAGAAGCCCCTTGGATATCTCTTCATCTGCAAAGAATTCTCGATGTGAAAACACAGAAATAAAGGGCTGATCTTTGAATAGGAAAAAGAGTGGATCTGCAGGGTCCCAAATGAATTGGCTTATTCGGAAAAAGCCGGGTTCTCTAGAAGATCTATCTGTGTCTGGTACTGCAAGAACTCTGAATCATTCATGTGAATAACCACCCGCACGGTACACATATTTACAAATAACCACCTGATTTTCATTTGTGTTTAAATAACCACCTCTCATTTCCTTAACTTTTTCAAATACCCACCTGTTAACGGAATTGTCTAACAGCGTTAAGTGTGAGGCTAAATTCTTACTAAATTACCCTAAATCCTCTAAATTATCACTAATTATCTTACTAATCTATAGTTTGACCGGTCAAATCATGATTTACATTTTAAAATTCTTTTTTTCAACTTTACAATTTTTTTTAACTATATATTTTTGATATATGACATTGTAATGGACACAAATTTCGAGATAATATTTAATTGCGTTTTTAATACTAAAGACGATGTTATTTCGAAAAATGGACACCGCCATATGCTCTTTTAGAGCACAAATTTCGAGAATCCCTACGAAACGAGTACCTACAAGCCGGGTTTTCGAGCATATACTTCGAGACGACTTTTTCAAACAAAACACAACGTTTTTTTTCAAAAAACGGACACCATCGTACACCCTTTATGGGCACGAATTTCTAAAATTCCTAAGAAACGAGTACCAACAAGCCAGGTTTTCAGGCACGTAATTCGAGACAGTTTGTTCGGACACAATACGACATTTTTTCAAAAAACGGACATCATCCTACGTCCTTTATGGGTACAAATTTCGAGAATCTCTACGAAACGAGTATCCTTAATCCGGATTTCGAGCACATATTTCGAAACGGCTTTTTCGAATGGAACACGACGTTTTTTCGAAAAACAGACACCATCATAAACTCTTTAAGGGCACGAATTTCAAGAATCGCTATGAAACGAGTACCTACAAGTCGACTTTTCGAACACGTATTTTGAGACAAGTTTTTCGGATGGAACACGACGTTTTTCGAAAAATGAACTTCGAGACATATATGCCCGAAAATCCGACTTGTAGGTACTCGTTTGTAGGGATCCTCGAATTTCGTGCCCATAAAGGGCTTAAAACGGTGTCCGTTTTTCGAAATAACGTCGTCTTTGGTATTGAAAACGCAATTAAATGTCTCGAAATTTGTAACCATTACAATGTCATATATCCAAAAAATATATTTTTAAAAAATGTAAAATTGTAAAAAAAAATGAATTTTAAAATGTTAATCATGATTTAACTGGCCAAACTATAAATTAGTAAGGTAATTAGTGATAATTTGGAGGGAATTAGGGTAATTGAATAAGAATTTGGGCTTTCACACTTAACGGTATTAGACAATTCCGTTGACAGGTGGGTATTTGAAAAAGTCAAGAAAAGGAGAGGTGGTTATTTAAACACAAATGAAAATGGGGTGGTTATTTTGAAATATGTGTATCTTGTAGGTGGTTATTCACAATTTTTCCTTCATATTAATTATGCTATCACTTCTTCCCTGCACCAGTTTTTAGTATTATGGACTGGTAAGTCTTTTGAAGTTGTTAAAGCTGACGAAGAAATTTTTCCCATTTCTTGTTTTTCCATGACACTTTTGGGGTCCTCCCTATCAATCACCATAGAAGTGGCATTACAACCTGACACAAAAGTTCTCTTAGACATCGCAGGATCAGAAACAGTACTAATTGAAGAAGTATAAGATGACACATAAGTTTTTCTAAAGACTCCAAATGGTTCCACAGTAGTCCTAGAGGAGATCCTTGAGAATGACAATGTCAACCAAATATAGTGGAAGATATTACAAAAGCTTTCCCACAAGACCAAGCTATTATGGAGTACCAAGCTCCCTATAATTGGTTTATAGGATCAATACAGTAGGTCCTTTGTATTTAGTTACCTTTTATAAAAAGTTGTAATGATTAGTACACTAAGTAATGAAAATGAGGGGTACACCCCCACAGTTAACCATTATATGAAGTCTTTTCTTTTAGAACAGTATATGAATAAGTTACAACAGTAGAATGTAGACTTATTGCCTTGTAATGTAGAGTTTGAGCCTTTGGTGGAAGAATAAACTAGAATTTGGGCTAAAAGTGAGGATATAAGACAAGAAGTCTATGATTCTCTAGATGAAGTAAATCTAGGAACTAAAGACAAACTTAGAAATACTTATATCAATAAGTTGTTACCCAAGAAGATAAGCAAGACATAATTGATATACTACATAAATACAAAGCTTGTTTTGCATGGGAACACCATGAAATGCCAGGCATTGATCCTCCAATTGTTAAGCATCAGTTACCTATTAAAGAAGGATATATGCCTGTGGCTCAAAGTTCTAGAAGGTTATCTCCTTATTTAATTCCAAAGGTAAAAGAAGAAATAGAAAAGCTTTTACAGGCTGGGTTCATTTTGGCCTATTAAGTATGCTGAATGGATAGTCAATATAGTGCCATTAATCAAGAAAATGGCAAAGTGGAGACTCTGTATTGATTACAGGGATCTTAACAAAGCTACTCCTAAAGATCAGTATCATATGCCTGTGGCAGATATGTTAATTGATGCAACCTCTAGATATGAGTGTATCTCCTCCTTAGATGGATATGCGGGGTATCATCAATTGAGGATAGTTGAAGTAGACTGCCACAAAAGGACCTTCAGATGTCCAAGTTCCTTAAGCATGTATGAATGGCTAGCTATGTCATTTATTTTAAAAAAATGATGGAGCCACTTACCAACAAACAATGAACCTTATCTTCGAAGACATGATTGGTAAGCTTATGGAGGTTTATATAGATGATATCTTGGTGAAATCTCATGACTTATCCTCTCACAAAGAGCATCTGGAAAGATCTTTTAAAAGAATGAGGAAGTATAAACTGATAATGAATCCCTTGCAGTGTGCGTTTGGAGTTAAAGCAAGTAACTTTTTGGGGTTTCTTGATTCATAAACATGGAATGGAATTTGATCAAAATAAGGCTAAAGATGTACTAGTAGCTCAACCTCCTCAAAATAAGAAAGAACTACAAACGTTCTTAGGACAGAACAATTATGTAAGAAGACTCATCTCAAATTTAGCTGGAAAGACTAAAGTCATGTCGCTCCTTTTAAAGCTAAAGAATGAATCTGACTTTAAATGGGAGAATCAACATCAGATAGCATTTGACCAAATAAGGAATTGTTTGGCAAATCCATCAGTTTTATTCCTTCTTTAAAAAAGTGGCAAGCCTTTGAGACTCTATTTATCTGCAGCCACGGATTCTATAGGAAGTCTTTATTTTGACCCAAGAAAATGAAAGTGGCCGAGAACAGGTTGTATTCTATCTCAGCAGGATCTTGCATGATACCGAGAAAAGATACACTAATTTAGAAAAATAGTGTCTTTGCCTATATGACACATCTATTAAGTTGATTCACTATTTCATAGCATTTACTATCGAAGTAGTCTCTCGTACATATGTGATGAAACACATGCTCTCCCAACCTATTCTTAAGGGATGTTTGAGTAAGTGGAGCTTACACCTTCTACAGTTTGACTTGTTATTTGTTCCTCAAAAGCTGTCAAGAGTCAGGCTCTGGCTGACTTCTTAGCTACTCACCCATGCTGTGAGGTAGGAAATGAGCAACCAAGGAAACCTCATTGGATCATGCACTTTGATGGATCTTGTACTAGAGATTTATCAGGGGCAGGGATTGTCATTAAATCTCCTCAAGGTGTAACCACTAAACTTGCAGTTACCTTAGAAGGTGCATGTACTAATAACAGAGCTGAGTATGAGGCTCTGATCATAGGATTAGAAGTTTTAGTAGAGCTCAAAGCTCAAAGACTAAATATATTTGGAGACTCTCAATTAGTAAACAACCAGATCAAAGGTGATTACAAGAGTATAGCCCCAGTAGCAATCAGATGTGGTGCTAGAGTATATGAATTAATTAAGAAACTAACCGAAGTGGAATTCGTATATGCACCTAGAGAAGAAAATCAAACAGCTGCTCAACAAGCCTCATCTACTAATAACCTACTAGGAGATGATGAGACAATTAGAATAGGCAAAAGAAGCCTAGAGTCTCTAGATTCAATAGTGGAAAACTAATAAGAGGTTTTTAGTGTGTCGTTAAGGCACTAAGAACCGCTTTCCAAACAATATTTATAAACCTAACGAGCAAATACTATGAACGTAGTAACGGCAAGTTAAGGGTCGAACCACAAGGAAATAGGGATTGACTAAGGTCTAGTCTAAAACTACCTAAGTGAAGGGTATTTTGGGGTGTGTGAAGGTTTGATGAACTATCAACTAATAACTACTTAAGGAGTAACAACTAACAATCAATAGGAGATGTAAATATAATAAGGCAAACACTAGAGTTCGGGCTACTAGTATGAATCTGGGTTAGGCAACAACAACCAAAGAAATTACAGTTGAAAGGCAAATATCATACAAAGTTAAGTTCTCCTCTAAATTACTTGAGTCATCTCTCGAATGGCCCTCAAGAGTAATCAATTAATCAATCAACTAGATCCTCTCTCGAATCGTCTCTAGTCAATTGATTAATGGTTTCAATAAGCCGGGAAAACCCCTAATATAAGGATCCTCTTAATTTCTACTCAATCCCTTGGTTTAGAAATTAAGTTGATTCAATGGAATGACAAAGAAATCAATATTCAATTAAGGGGAATTGAAATCTAAAAGCTCTATCATAAACGTGATCAAGATCTACCTTAGGGTGTCAAAACACCAAGATCAACGCATAATAATCAATAGAAAACACAACTACATGAACATCATAATTAAGCCCTTAATTCATACTTAAGCCCAAACCCTAGATAATGAACTACTCACTAATCATGGATTCTAAGCAATAGAGATTAACAAAATTAAACATGATTATCAAAAGCAATGTAAATAGAGAAAAGGGTTTAAAGAAAATATATACTTGGATTCATTGAGCAATTGAATCTTCAATGGAAGTATCAATATAAGAGAATATGAGTTTGAGAGTGTTTAGAGAGAATAGCTAAGAGATTAGAGTTCTAAAATGTCGAATATTTCAAAACAAAAACACAAAACCTATTTATAATATTCCAAAAATAAAGATGGAAAATTGGGGAAAAAACCCGAAATACAGGTCTACACGGGCGTGTAGACCTGATTATTTGAAATCAGCGTCTTCAGAAAAGCAGCTACTGTTTCCATGAAATTCAACCAACACGGGCTTGTCAAAATGGACACGGGCATATTGGCCTGACTTTCTCAAATTAGTGGCCAAGCAGCAGTGAGGCGGAACAGGAATGTCTTCGTGGAAAAAGCCGATCATGGGCGTGTTGAAGTCAACACGAGCGTGTTGACTTATGGACAGCAAACAACTCAACTTCAAACGATCATATATCTCTCGTCTTTTATCGGAATTGAGCTTATGACTAGTCATTGGAAAGCTATCGAGACGGACTTTCACCTCCAATTGGAATTACCTTCATCCAATTAATGGATTATTAGTTATGTCCATTTGAAGTTTGAAAACCCACAACTAGGCTTCCAATGATCAAATGACTTCCAAAACCTGCTAGTTAGCCTGGAAATCATCCAAAAACAACTAAACACATAATGAAGCGACAACATAGCTCAAAGGTGACAAAAACCATGCAATGCTATACTAAAATGCTCTAAACTACATGCAAGGACACTAAAAATGATCTACAATTAAGCACAATAAAGTTCTTATAAAAAAACATAACACTATGGGAAATTTGTAAGATAGACGTCCTAAACACTTAACAGGATTGGAGAACAGAGATCATAGAGTATCTAAATGATCCTATGGGAAAGAAATGTCCTATCAAGGTCAAAATGACTACTACTAAATATTTCTTGGAAAACGGGGAACTTTACAGGAGAGATCTTGAAGGTCTGTTACTGAAGTGTATAGATGCAAGCAAAGCTCTAACCATGATGGTTGAAGTACATCAAGGACTTTGTGGTGCTCACTAGGGTGGACTTAAAATGAAATGATTAATCCATAGACATATATTATTTTGGCCTTCTATTCGTAAAGATTGCATAGCCTATGCTAAAGGATGCAAACAATGTCAACTCTTTGGACCAATAAGTAGGGCGCCAACTTCTAATTTAAAATCCATCATAAAGCCATGTCCATTTAGAGGTTGGGCAATGGATGCAATTGGTGTTATCCATCCGGCATCATCTGCTGGACATTCTCATATCTTAGTAAGCACTGATTACTTCACAAAGTGGGTGGAAGCTCAAGCTTTTAAAGCCATAACCACAAAGACTATGATCAGCTTCTTAGAAGAAAAAATCTTCATAAGATTTGGGATCCCAAAGTCTATCACAGTGGATCAAGCTACAGTATTTTGGAATCCAGATTTTGATAACTTCCTAGAAGGATATTCCATACAAAAGTTACACTCCACTCCCTATTAAACACAAGCTAATGGCCAAGCAGAGTCTACTAACAAAATTATAGCAGTAGGGATTTCAAAGATGGTTAAAGCCAATCCCAGAAATTGGCATGATTTACTACTTTAGGCACTATGGGCTTATAGAACTTCTCAAAGATAAGCTACTGGCGTCACCCCTTTCCAACTAGTACATGGACAATACCCTATCATACCAGCAGAGATGATTCTCAAATCTGCCAGAGTTGCAAGACAAATGGAAATGATCCCACAAGAGTATGGTCAAGCCATGTCTATTGAAACACTAGACTCTGAAATGGTGAGGCTAGATGCTTTGGAAAAGATGAAAGCACAAAAGCAAAAGGTGGCAGCAGCCTATAACAAAAAGGTGGTCCATAAATCATATGTAAAAGGTGACTTGGTTTGGAAGATGAAATTGCCACAAAACAGGTTGTAAAGACTTTTTCTTAGGAAAATGGTCTCCCAAATGGGAAGGTCCTTTAAAAGTTCATAAAGTTATGTCTGGAAATGCGTACTTGTTACAAAACATAAATGGACGAGTACAAGAAAGAGCTTTAAACAACAAATATCTTAAAAAATATTACACATCAATATGGGAGTTACATGATGAAACTTTTAAGGAAAGACACCTCCAACTCTAGGAGAGTCTGCATTAAACATTTGTTTTTTTACAACCTATTTCCCCAAGGCTTTTGCCTTAAAAGAAATATCTAAACTAATTAATTGTTAGCTTAGCTGACACTGGCTAGCTTCCAATTCATTCTTTGTCAGCTTGGAAGTACTCACAGCTTCACAAGCCTGGTGGATCTGTTCTTTTGAAAGGGGAATCTCGCGTTTGGTGTTCAACAACTGGCTAGATGCTTCCCCTAGTTGACCAGTTATCTCTTTTTTCTCAACTCTAGCTTGATGAAGTGCTTCCAAAGCCTTCTTCTCGCGTTCTTCAGCAGCAGCCAACTGAGCTTGCAGCTGCCAAAGGAAGCTATCTTTTTGGCCCTATCTTGTAGGACAACTGCTTGTTTGGCCACTTCCTTCACTAGAGCCTCTTCCTCTGTATGCTTCTTAGTAAGCTGGATCACGTTGGCTTGCAAAGGAATCACATCATGCTCTAGGATGTGATGGATAGGCTTCTAGTATACATTTCCCTGATGAATACCTGTAACGCCCCGACTACTAAGCATCATTATTAGATTAATTAATCAAGTATTAGCAGCGGAACATCCTATTTAGTCGGCGCGTTACTGCCGTACTTTCCATTTGGAAAATACAAGGCAACATACTTCATATAACCAAATCATAACATTACTTAAAATTTAAGGTTGATATAATCATAATTAATTAAGTGGTCTTAACTACTGTCTTCAAGATTAGCATTTGCAAGTTAAAGTTACATAAGCGAAATCGTTAACTAAATTTAGATAGTGAATAATTCCTTAAATTTAGATAGTGAATAATTCCTCACATCTACGCCATTCCTTCATCCCCGTCAGTACCTAAAACAGAAAAACAAAACGTCATGAGCCAAGGCTCAGTAACATACTACCCTAACATCGTAAATTCATCTTAAATTCATTTTATTTGCAAACAGAGAGGAGAGAATAGCAGTAAAATCATTTGGAAAACAAAAACTCAATAATCATGTGTCATTATCTTCTTTACTATTTTCATTACATATGTCTTTTATTTTGGTACCTTTGCGAGTACAACGGGAGGGAAGGTGGGATGCGGCTGCGGTGGTGATCCGGTGCGTCAGAGCCAGCGGCGGTGAGGTGTTGGCGTCAGCTGCGTTTACGGGAGGCCGGCGATGCGCGGCGTGGCTGCGTGCTGCAGCGAACAGGGGGGAACGAAGGAGGAGACCGAGAGGAAGAGAGGTTGTGGGTGGTT
The DNA here is from genome assembly GCA_947645195.1 of Patellifolia procumbens. NCBI lineage: Eukaryota > Viridiplantae > Streptophyta > Magnoliopsida > Caryophyllales > Amaranthaceae > Patellifolia > Patellifolia procumbens. The sequence goes on from CANSGD010001040.1 coordinate 33,917, forward strand.
TTGGGTTGCGGTTGGGTTAGCGGTGGCTTTAGGGTGTCTTCGTAGGAGGCCGGCAGTGCTCCGGCGTGGCTGCGTGTCTGCAGCGAGGAAGAGACGAGGAGGAGAGACGGGGAAGGAGAAGGGATGCGGGTAGTTGTAGGAGTGGGCTTGGTGGTCGGGTTGGAGGTTGATGGTGATGGTGATGGTTGTAGCCAAGGAGTGAAGAAAGAGCAGAGAAACAGAGAAGAAGGGGAAAGAACAGAGAAGAAGCAGAGGAAAGAAAATGGAGGGAATGAGGTGTGGGTTCCCTTTTGGGACCCCTTTCTATTTATAGCAAGGTTTGGCAAGTTGATTGAGGCTATCCCTCATTCAATGTAGAGCAGGAGGCTTGAAGGAGGAAGATAAGGGAAGGAGGAAGTCAACTTCGGTCAACTCTAGATATTTTTACTCTTCTTTTCTTTTTCTTTTTTTTATTTTATTTATTTATTTATTTATTATTCACTCTTTTTAATCTTATTAGTAATTAGTAATCCTTAACATATTAGTTGGCTTACAATTGCTTATTTTAGTATATCACCTTACTTAACAAGTAGTAGTTTGACTTTTATGATTAAATTAGTGTTTCCATTTAATTTTTAAGAATTTAATTGAGATAATTTGATTAACTACTTATTACGAATATTATAAAGGTAATTTAACTTGAATCATCGTACTTTTAAATCATCGTAAAATAATAATTTAGAACGCATTTAATTTAATTAATTAACTTAGGTTCGGGATATTACATCCTCACCCCCCTTAGAAAAAGTTTCGTCCTTGAAACTTTGGCAAACATGATCATATATTATCATAACAATTTCAGAATCACAAATAACGATACAAATTTCGCTTATCACACAATTTGAGGAAGTACATTTCAATCCATACATTAAGTCACATGTTAATTTCCAACATTTAGGTGAACAAGTGAGGGTACTTGGCTTTTATCTGATCTTCTACTTCCCATGTAGCCTCCGATGACATGTGGTTAGCCCACAAAACTTTTACCATGGGAATTATCTTATTTCTAAGTTGCTTTTCTCCACGGTCGAGGATCTCAATAGGCTTTTCTTCATAGGTCAAGTCGTTTCGTAGTTGCAAGGGTTCGTGTCTAATCACATGGCTTGGGTCGGGTATGTATTTCTGTAGCATGGATACATGAAAGACGTTATGCACTTTGTCCAAATCCGTGGGTAATGCCAATCGATAAGCCACTTCGTTGACACGTTTAAGAATCTTATAAGGCCCAATGTACCTAGGGCTGAGTTTTCCAGATTGGCCAAATCTCATGACACCTTTAGTAGGTGAGACTTTCAAAAATACGTGGTCACCTACCATGAATTCTAGCGGCCTTATTCGACAATCAGCATAACTCTTTTGCCTATTTTGTGTTGTTTTGATTCTGGATTGGATCAATCTCACTTTTTCAGTAGTTTCTTGTATCAATTCAGGTTCGATCATTCGAGTTTCGTCAATGTCACTCCAACATAAGGGCGTCCTACTTCCCATAGAGGGCTTCGTATGGTGCCATCCCAATACTAGCTTGATAATTGTTATTGTAAGAAAACTCCACCAATGGTAGGTACTTCTCCCAACTTCCTTGGAAATCCAACACACATGCCCTGAGCACATCCTAGAGGGTCTGGATCGTTCGTTCTGTCTGACCATCAGTAGCTGGGTGGAACGCCGTGTTGAAATCGAGTCTGGTGCCGAGAGCTTTTTGTAACTCTTTCCAAAACCTTGAGTCACGGTCGGACACGATAGAGCTCGGTACTCCATGTAATCTCACAATGGTGCTCACGTACAAGTCAGCTAGCTTATCCAAACTCCAGTTGTTTTTGATGGCGAGGAAATGTGCTGACTTGGTCAGCCTATCAACAATTACCATATTGAGTTCATGCCTCGTGGTGATGGTGGTAACCCCATAATGAAGTCCATTGAGATCGAATCCCATTTTCAAGTTGCAACATCTAATGGTTGTAACAAACCTGCGGGCCTCTGATGCTCGATCTTTATCTTTTGACAAGTCAAGAATTTTGCCACAAACTCAGCAACTTCTTGCTTCATATTACTCCACCAGAACGTTTGTTTCAAGTCTTTATACAATTTGTTCCCTCCTGGGTGGACAGAGAAAGGACTGTTGTGGGCTTATTCGAGAATCTTCTTCTTTAATACTTCGTTATCAGGGACACATATTCTACCTTGGAACCTTAATGCACCATCTTCGTGGATCACGAATCCTGGTGACTTTCCTTTCTTCACATCATTCCTTATCTTCACTAGTTCCAAGTCTCCACCTTGCAATTCCTTTATTTCTTCCAACAACGTTGGCCTCATTTCCAATGCATTCAGATGTGCGCCTCCTTTCTTTTGAATGATCTCCACTTCCATCCTTCTTAAGTCATTAATGATTTCTTTGGGTAGGGTTAATGCCATGTTTAGGTATGCTTTTCGGCTTAAAGCGTCGGCAACGACATTAGCCTTTCCGGGGTGGTATTGGATGTCAAGATCATAATCCTTCAGGAGTTCCAACCACCTTCGTTGTCTCAGATTTAATTCTTTTTGCGTAAAAATGTACTTGAGACTTTTATGGTCGGTAAAAATTTTGCATGGTACGCCATAGAGGTAGTGTAGCCAAATTTTAAGGGCAAATACAACGGCGACTAGCTCGAGGTCATGGGTTGGGTAGTTTTGTTCATGAGGTTTGAGTTGTCGGGAGGTGTAGGCTATAACCTTCTCATTCTGCATCAAGACGCATCCTAGGCCATGCTTAGAGGCGTCACTGTACACAACAAAGCCATCTGACTCGGATGGGAGGGTGAGAACTGGGGCAGAGGTGAGACGTTTCTTTAGCTCTTGAAACGCAAATTCACATTTGTCGTTCCACTCGAACTTGACAATCTTTTTCACCAGTCAGGTTATGGGAATAGCTATTTTGGAGAAATCTTGAATAAATCTCCGATAGTATCCTGCTAAACCCATAAAAAAGCTCCGAACTTCGGCAACATTGGGGGGTCTAGGCCACTCCATTATGGCTTTAATCTTTTGGGGGTCAACAGAGACTCTCTCCTCAGAGATGATGTGTCCCAAAAAGGCGACTTCCTTTAGCCAAAATTCACATTTCTTCAATTTTGCGTACAACTTATTATCTCTTAATACCTTCAACACCTTTCTCAAATGTTCTTCATGTTCTTCAGGGCTCCTTGAGAATATAAGGATATCGTCGATGAAACCCACGACAAATCGATCCAGATATGGCTTAAAAATCGGTTCATTAGGTCCATATAAAAAGCTGGAGCATTAGTTAGCCCGAAGGGCATAACTGTAAACTCATAATGGCCGTATCGAGTCCTAAACGCAGTCTTTGAGATGTCTTCAGGTTTAATACGAAGTTGATGGTATCCAGACCGCAAATCTATCTTTGAGAAGGTGGTAGCACCTCGCAGTTGGTCAAAGAGGTCATCAATACGGGGTAGTGGGTATCTATTTTTGATGGTGATCTTGTTCATTTCCCGATAGTCAATACATAACCTCAGGGTTCCATCTTTCTTCTTCACAAACAAGACAGGTGCACCCCAAGGTGAAACACTCGGTCGTATGTATCCTTTCTCGAGTAGTTCATCAAGTTGCTTCTTCAATTCTTGCAGTTCTGCTGGTGCCATTCTATAAGGAGCTTTCGAGATTGGGGCAGATCCCGGAACGAGGTTAATGTTGAAATCTATCTCTCTTTGCGGAGGTATACCAGGTATCTCTTCTGGAAATACATCGGGGAATTCACAGACTACAGGAATATCTGACAGAGTGGGCTCGGGGCTTGCCAAGTCGACCACGTTGCAAAGATATCCATGACATCCTTTTGCAAGTAGTTTGAAGGCCTTAGAGGTTGAGATGGTTTTAGGTTTGGCTTTTCTTCTTCTATAAGAAACCTTATGCCCGTCTTGACTTCTAAGGGTTATTTCTTGATTGAGGCAATTTATATCGGCTTTATACTTGGATAACCAGTCCATCCCCAAAATCACGTCAAAGTCAGTCAAGTGGAACTGGACTAGGTTTACAAAGAATTCATAACCTCCTATAATGATAGGGCAATCCTTATATAATACATACACTACATGATATGGATTCACCATTAGGGAGGGACACAGACATGATAGAGAATTCAGAACATGGTTTTGCTTTCAATTGTCTAGCAAACGAAGTGGAAATAAACGAATGTGAAGCTCCAGAATCGAATAGAACATAAGCAGGTAAGGAGTTAACAGGGAATGTACCAGTGATGACAGTGTCATCTGCCTCGCTTCTTCCTTCTGCATCATAAAGACTCTCCCAGCTTGCGGGGCTCCTCGCTGAGGGTTTCGGTTGATGGTGGCGCTAGCTTTGGGTTTCCCACCATTTCCTCCATAACTAGTGTTTTGGTTTCTCCTTTGGTCTCGTACTGGGCCACGGTTGTTCTCATGTCCGTCTCGCCAGTCCGAAGTTGGGCAGTTCTTGATTACATGGCCAGGTTTACCACAACGGAAACATTGGTCAGATCCGTTTCGACAATCCCTTGCTAGATGTCCTAGTTTGTTACACTTGTTACATCGAGGAATTTGTACTTGATTGCGGTTGTCTCCTGTGTAGCCCGTGTTCTGCTTCTTGTTGGCGCCATTGTTGGATGGTCTTCCTTGTGAGTTCCCTTTTCTCTTCCCATTCTCGTATACCTCCTTTCTTAGCTTCATTTTCCTCTCTACATTTATGTCTCTGTCGTACAACTCCTGATACTTCTTACTCATATTTGCAGCAAGCCTTTCCTGGATGTCGAGGTTCAGACCTCCTTCGAAACGGTTCATCCTCTGGCGATCTGTGCTTACCAAATTAGGGGCAAAACGTGCAAGCTCATTAAATTTCACCGCATACTCAAACACTGTCATATTTCGTTGCCTCAAATGGATAAATTCCGACTCCATTTGGAGTTGCAAGGAATGTGGGTAGAACTGGTTTCGCATAGCCTCCTTTAATTTCTTCCATCCAAATTCAGGATCTTTTTGCATATCTTTAGCGGTTTTCCACCAAAGATTGGCTTGTCCTTTCAAATAATAGACGGAAAAATTGACCTTCCACTTGTCTGGGCATTGGATAGCATCGAACAATTTTTCCATGTCACTTAGCCATTCCTCGAATTCGGTGGGGTCTGACTTTCCATCATAGGTAGGTGGATGATGCGCAGAGAATCGTTTAAACATATCTGAACATTCTTCTTATTCGGTTTTTGGCTTTGGTCGATTCCCTTGCAGTAATTCCACCATAAGCTTCAAAAAGTCTGTTTGGGTATTATTTTCGTTTCTCGTAGGGGTGGCATTTTCGAATACGGGATCGTTCTGTAATGCATCAAGTCTGGCTCTCATTTCTTCGAGTGTAACCTCGGACTCTTGGTTTCCATTTCCTCCGTTCGCGGGATCACTTCCACTTGATGCCATTATCTAACACGTTAAATGTTTCAGCCATTACTAAAAATTCACAAAACAAACCATCACAAGTATAAATCTTTCCCACCCTGATTCCTATCACTCACGATCATACAAATTCATTTATTACTTATCTTCTTTTCTTCCTTAGACCTTTTTTTTATCATTTAGCCTTTATTACTTATTCAAGAGCATTTTATTCCTAGAACCCAATTGGATAAGATCCGTAGGGTCCACGTTACGGTTCTCAGAACCTGGCTCTGATACCATTTTGTAACGCCCCGACTACTAAGCATCATTATTAGATTAATTAATCAAGTATTAGCGGCGGAACATCCTCGTTAGTCGGCGCGTTACTGTCGTACTTTCCATTTTGAAAATACAAGGCAACATACTTCATAAAACCAAATCATAACATTACTTAAAATTTAAGGTTGACATAATCATAATTAATTAACTGGTCTTAACTACTGTCTTCAAGATTAGCATTTGCAAGTAAGAGTTACATAATCGAAATCGTTAACTAAATTTAGATAGTGAATAATTCCTCACAGCTACGCCATTCCTTCATCCTCGTCAGTACCTAAAACAGAAAAACAAAACGTCATGAGCCGAGGCTCAGTAATATACTACTCTAACATCGTAAATTCATTTTAAATTCATTTTATTTGCAAACAGAGAGGAGAGAATAGCAGTAAAATCATTTGGAAAACAAAAACTCAATAATCATGTGTCATTATCTTCTTTACTATTTTCATTACATATGTCTTTTATTTTGGTACCTTGGCGAGTACAACGGGAGGGAAGGTGGGATGCGGCTGCGGTGGTGATCCGGCGCGTCAGAGGCAGCGGCGGCGAGGTGTTGGCGTTAGCTGCGTTTGCGGGAGGCCGGCGATGCGTGGCGTGGCTGCGTGCTGCAGCGAACAGGGGGGACGAAGGAGGAGACCGAGAGGAAGAGAGGTTGTGGGTGGTTTTGGGTTGCGGTTGGGTCAGCAGTGGCTTTAGGGTGTCTTTGCAGGAGGCCGGCTGTGCTCCGGCGTGGCTGCGTGTCTGCAGCGAGGAAGAGACGAGGAGGAGAGACACGGAAAGAGAAGGGACGCGAGTGGTTGTAGGAGTGGGCTTGGTGGTCGGGCTGGAGGTTGATGGTGGTGGTTATAGCCAAGGAGTGAAGAAAGAGCAGAGAAACAGAGAAGAAGGGGAAAGAACAGAAAAGAACAGAGAAGAAGCAGAGGAAAGAAGATGGAGGGAATGAGGTGTGGGTTCCCTTTTGGGACCCCTTGCTATTTATAGCAAGGTTTGGCAAGTTGATTGAGTGTAGAGAAGGAGGCTTGAAGGAGGAAGATGAGGGAAGGAGGAAGTCAACTTCGGTCAACTTCGGTCAACTCTATATATTTTTACTCTTCTTTTCTTTTTCTTTTTCTTTTTATTTTCTTTTATTTATTTATTTATTTATTTATTTATTTATTTATTATTCACTCTTTTTAATCTTATTAGTAATTAGTAATCCTTAACATATTAGTTGGCTTACAATTGCTTCTTTTAGTAGTTCACCTTACTTAACAAGTAGTAGTGTGACTTTTATGATTAAATTAGTGTTTCCATTTAATTTTTAAGAATTTAATTGAGATAATTTGATTAACTATTTATTACGATTATTATAAAGGTAATTTAACTTGAACTATCGTACTTTTAAATCATCATAAAAATAATAATTTAGAACGCATTTAATTTAATTAATTAACTTCTTACAATACCATCTTGAAACACTTCGGATAAATGGCCAACAGCATCCATATCTGTTATGTTCTTAGTTAGGGTGGCTAACAAACCCTGAATCATGGACTGTGACTCCATCCAAGTAGGAGGCATAGACTCCACAGAGAGATCAAGCTTCAGCATAACAATTAACTTAGACACAACCTCTAAGTAACTGGCTTCATCATCTGAGATGCTTGTCCCAGGGATACTAGTACCCATTTCTACCATCTTGCTAGAAGTGTCATCATCTGGATTATCCCTAAGAGCATCTCCCTCTTCCTCATGAATAAACAATCCTATCATAGAACATCATCAATTGAAGAGAGTGCATAAGGCATAAGCTCAAGTAGAATAGATGAAGAGGGGTACCATTTAGATCCAACATGGCTAAAACTGCTTGTTGTTGATCAAGCTCTTGTTCTTACTCAACTTGAGGTATAATACCCTTATCATGTTCTGACCCCATATCTTCAACATGGGGGCATCTTTCTCTCTCTTCTTAGTTAAGTCTCCTGGTTTCATAACATGGGGGCAGACCCTTCATCACCAGGAGTATCTTCAATGTGACCCTGTCCCATCTCTCCAAAGAGCTGGGGGGCACATCGACTTGCCTTGGCTCCAGAAATTCCTCTTTGGAAATAACCCGAGGACTAGAAGGAGAACTAGTAGGAAAGTCAATCATTACTCTAGGTGTCATGTGCCTCCTCTTAGGGCCCTGGGCCATTGTCTTCTTCTTTTGTATTCAGCAGCAACAACTCCCTCTTTGAGGCTACTGGTAGGATTCGTTTAGCTTCACAAGTCTCATATCATAAGAGGCTTTATCTTTAATTGTACGTACTTTCATTACGCAATGTGTTAGTACCTTTCTCTCGGCCAAGGGGGGAAATGATTAGAAACCTTATGTAATTTTCCTCTATCCATGAATGAAAATCATGTTCAACAATTTAATCTTGCATTATCATTAAACGTTTTTTATTTGCAAGGTTTTGTAGTACGTCAACCTCACAAATCAGGGGGGCATTTGTTACTACCACTTTTTTTTGTTGGCCTTTGGGACTCATAGCTAGGTTATGAAAACCCAACTCTTTTCAGCCCAGGTCCAGGTTACTTTGACCAAGTCAATGAGAACCAAAGCATTTAATGTTGAAGCCCAAAGGCCAGCCGGAGTCTTAGAAGAACGAAGACTCTAGAAACTTCAAGGAGCGTGTAAATACAAGCGCCAAATTCAAACCTTCCCAGCAGTTGGGAAGTTAGACGAATGGCAAAACTCACGTGATATTTAATTGGAAAAATTGGTTTTAATGAGTTAACCTTTGCCCCATGTTCTTAGAATAAGTCAAAGTTTTGGATTATTCCTGATTAAGTTAACTTTACACTTGCTTTAACTTTAAATGGGTTAAATTACAGGTAACTTGTCCGTAACCTATTAAAAAAATAATAAACCAAAATAAAATGGAAAAACCACCATCCCCACCCCACACTAACCAAAATCACCAGACCACCTCCAACCACCGCCAGAGATATACTAATCGACGGCGATCTCCCTGAAGAACCACTACCTGATGAAGACGAAGATGATGACGAACTATCTTCAGATTATCTCGTTCCGCCATTGTTAAGCTTCTCAGCTTGTATAACGGACACAAACACTCTTCAAGAATCATATCCACTCTCTCCCCCACTCACTGATCCTCTCAGTGTGTAAAACTCCTCTTGATCATCCTCCACCACCACTCTTTGTTGTTGTTCACGGTGATGATGATCATTCTGCAATGGAAGTTAATGATGATGCAATTGTAACGGATGTAACTCGGGGGACTCGAGCTTGCGAACTCCAACGCCTGCTCCTCCGAGCTCTACCAGCGCCATTAATGGCGGTGGAATCAACGAGAGTACCTAAATAGCTCGGGAGATGTTGGCGGGGAAGGAAGCGAAAGGGGAGGCGGTGGTGGAAAGGGGTAGGATGGGAAGAAAGGTTGTTTGTAAGGGGTGATGGAAGTGAAGGGAGGTGGTTGTTGCGTGAGATTTAGGGGATGAATCATGAAGGAGGAGGAGTGAGAAGAAAATATATATTTTTTCTTTGGCACCTAAATATCCCCTTTTGTAATGTTACATAAAATCAAATAAGAAAAAAAAAACAATTATATTGTAACACGTACCACATGAAACCTACTAAATAGGCCACCAAGTCAATATAAGAAAATATGCCTACAAACTTAGCTCGATCAGAAAAAATCCAAAACTTGACTTATTTTAAAAAGATCGGGGCAAAGATTAACTTATTAAAAACAAATTTTCCAATTTTTTCTTCTTCTAATTGTTTTCGTAGTTCAAGACTTCTAAGTACAGGTATAGGCGTATAGCTGCGCACCTTCTAATTTGTAGTGTAATTGGGTTTTGAACCAAAGCCGAGTCTCCTCTCAAGGGGTTTATCTAGGGTTTTTCAGTGGTAGTTCTAATGGCGGGAGGAGCAGCAAACCACATAGGCACATACACACTGTTTTCTACATTCGCCATTAACTAGCGATGCTTTCACCTTCCATCGCAGCAATGTCACTTTCTCCATCTTTCTACAGAATTTCCCTTCTTCATCAAAACACTCATCATCTCTCTCTACCTCTTCCCTATCAGCATCATCAATCTCTCAAGCCGCCTCATCCTCTTAACAATTCATCCCTCCATTTTCTCTCTCCTCATCCTCCACCATCCTCATCTTTCTCTGTTTCCTCCTCAAACACAGGAGAATACTACGAATTTCTTGGAGAAGAGAGAGAATTAACAGACGCAATCGCAGAGATTTTGATTGAAGCTGGGGTATCTGAAGTTGAATCGCTCCAAATCGCTTCGAATTCACCGCAATATGCGAAGATGTTGAGGGAGAGTGTCAGGGATTTGGATGAGCTATCTCTTTGGAATTCCACAATGGCGTCTTTGTCGTCGTCATCGTTGAAGGAGAAAGCGAAGCATATGGCTAAGGAGAAAGGCGATAATGGCAAAATTCCTTATTTGGAGAGTATTGGATTGAACCTTTCTTCTTCCATTCATCTTGCTCGTATTCTCTCGTCTCACATTCTCTCCTCTCTCATTCTCAAGGTCTGCTCTGCTCTGCTGCTTCTTTACTCTTTTCTTTTATGCTCTCTTCCCTAGCTCATTCTTTTGTGAATTATTTTGTACTCCGCAAAGCATGGGAGCAGTGCGCTCTGGGAAACACTTGTATACCTGTTCTTTTGGACTGAAATGGACTGGACTAAACTGAACTGTAATGAACTGTAGTTGTGAGACAAAAGGAGAGGAGCTGAATTGAAATGAACCGAAATGTTTTTCAATTAATCTAGTACAAAAGAAACGGGGCCTTAGTGTTCTGAAAAGTACATAGATCACGCAAAAAGGAACATATAGGGTACTGAGATCTTCGCCAAAAGCACATGAGGTATCATGAAAAGTCTATGTATTGTTTTGAAAAGCACATTTACACTGAGCATAAGTTCCGCATTGCTCTTAGTGGTGTATGCAGTATGTATTAGGTGCTTTGGTTATCCAACTAGGCCATTGATTCTTAAGATAATTATAATGCCATCCATATTGAAACCTTGATTTAGAAGTAAGGAATAGATGAGTTTAAATATATTTCTGCAAGCTGTAGCAAGCAGTATTGTCTATGTAACCCGGCCTTTGAATTTTTCGTCATAGTTCGACACTGGTTATCCCGAATTGTATGTTTAAATGAGTCTCTTTTGCGTCTCTTGTGTTCACATACCTTGCTAAGTTTTAATTCCCGTCTTGGGTTTGAATATAATTCGAGAAGGAAAAAATAAGTTATCTTTGATTTTTTGCTGCAGTGATTTGTGATTTTTTTGCTTGATGTCATCAATAAAACCTTTTCGCATTATGAAAATGGAAGAACACTTTCTTGGGATGTTATTAATGGAAGCCTTTTGAAAGATTAAATGTCATTGCTAAATTTTTGAGCATTTCCGATAACTTTGGTATCTTTTATATCTGACTGTAAAATGACAGTTACTGTGCAAATTTTTGATCTATTTTACTTGTTTAAAAGATTTTTTTGGATAGCTGTTTATTTATTTTGCATTTGTTTATAGGTTCAGTATCTGAAAGAAATCTTCTTTTCTGGCAAAGGGGATGAAAAGCTTGTTGGTAAGCTTGCGCGTCGTATGATGGTTCACCTGTCAGTTTCAATAGATGAGGATGTGCAGCAAACTTTATCATTTTTTGAAAAGGTTAGTATTTGTCACTAAGGTACTGTCGTGTGAGTATGAATATACACAGATATCTAGTACATATGTATGGTGCTACGCCTAATGTTTTGTAAACTTGGAGCTGGTTTACATCTTAAGAATTTATCCACAGTTTGGTAACTATGTACCATAGTTGCACGAGGGATTGAACTTAATTGGGGTTAAAGGAAGGCCACCTCGTTTTTTGCTTAAGCCATTGATTATCAAGAATACATTGCCCATAAATGCTAATGTAAATATGGCATAATGCTTAAGCTAGCTTACTTTTGAATTTTAGGTTGTGTTTTAGTTTGAATCACGGCTCCTTTCCCTAACTTTCTGCTTCAAATTCCATTACTGCTTGACACTAATCCTTCCGCTTAGTAATGTATTAAGGCCTGTTTCTTTTGTTGTTCTAACAGATTGAAGCACGACGTGGTGGTTTGGATATGTTAGGATCCTGTAATGCTTCTTTTAGGTATCTCATCGAGTCCTTTCCTCGCCTTCTTCTATTATCAGTAGAGTTGAATATGGAACCGATGGTCAACTTCTTGGAGATTGTTGGAGTCCCAAGAGAATGCATGGGAAATATTCTACTATTATTTCCCCCACTTCTCTTCCTTGACATTGAAGAAGAAACTAGAGCTGGATCTTGGCCATTTAAGATGGTATTAAATTATATCTATGTTTTTTTATGGTTGTTGATTTCTACCCTCACGTGTGTTCCATAAACCCTGCTTGGTATACAATATTTTGCACGCAACTTGTTTTGTGTTTAACATGCATTGGCACTACTGGCTGGAGATAGCCTAACTTAATCCCGAGTAGAATCATAAAATCTTGTCCTGCCAAGATGTATTTTACTTGTCAGACACATTCCAAGAACTTTTAAGAGGCCATTTGGTAAGAAGGACTCAATAAAGAGAGTAGCATGAGGGGAAGAACTTGCTGGTCTTTCATAGAGAAAATTTTCCGCCGAGTTAATGACCTTCATGAGAAGATTTTATGCTTCATGCGCCACTATAGCTCTTTAAACATTATCTCATCGGCAACCACATTATAGAGCCGGCACATACTTCCAACTGAAGTGAACCACGCCTCATCTGTGCAGAAATTGGGAAACGAGAAAGAAGTTGGTGATTTTCAAAGCCATTTCATGCCACAAGTGAGAGAATAAAAGAGGCTATCCTGACTTAAGAATTGAGATTGTTGGTCATGATTCAGCTTTGTATTATGGTTGAATTTAGTTGTGAAGGTCCGGGATCTGGTACCTCCGGCTAAATTCGACCATCATATACTAGCATCAAAAATTCATGTTAGGCTGTGTTGGCATTATGGGTGATGGAACAATATGATGGTTTGGCCGAGAGTTATGGCGAGAGTGGGGGGACTGTGGCCCACAACCTGAATGGGGGAGGAGGGGGTGATGATGGTCGTTATACCTATTCAAGGAGGCGGAGCCTCATGAAAAACCCTAATTCGGCCTGCCCATAACAGGGCAAGCACACAAATTTTATAAAAAGGTGGGCCCATACTGGGTTGATCCATCAACAAATATCACTGGTCCTTTACATGTCAAACTAAATTATATTTCAATGTAATTTCAAGGTCCATTCTAAAATCTCTAACATTGTGCTGCTCTCTTCATGCATCACTTTCTCTCTCTCTTAACAGATACATAAATCTTCTTGCTGATAGACTTTTTGGAGATGCTGAAAATTCATAAATATTTTGCCTAAATTTGTTGCCAATTTCTTCTGTCTCAAGACTGGATTTTTAGTTTTGATTTAATCAAACATGGAGATGATAATCTATGAGGTGAGTTTTCCACGGAAGAGTGTTTTTTTTGTGGGCCCCCCCCTATAAGACTGGCAAATGCAATGGATAAACCCTAATTTGCTTCAGTTCCTCTAGGAGATGCAAGAAGGGCAGTTTAGGAAATATGTAAAAAGATTCTGTCAGTAACAATTAGTGGGAAATAAAGCAGTTTCGGGCGGGGAAGAGGAATATTTTATTAGAGTAAAACGGTTTCCAGATTGCTGTCACTTGTATTCTAGCATTCCGGTTTGCAGCAGCATCCTTCTCATTTGACCCTAAACCTATATATATATATATATATATATTATACTACCTCCGTTCCATATGTATCGCAACCTTTGACATTTTGCACTATTCATACACTACCCTTTGATCTTCTTTTGTGATTTATACACAAGGATAAATATAGCCATGTGGGATCTTGTTAGATTCGTCTCGATATATGCTTAATTAATATCAACTTTTTATAATTTTTTACTTAATAAAATGAGAGATATTAGCGTCTAAAATAGTGCGTTGGGAGGCGTAAAACTCGCTATATTGCAATACATATGGAACGGAGGTAGTATATATTTATGGGCTGAGAGGCATGAAAACCTCTGACCTTGTCAAAATTTCCCCCATCTTAGACTTTTTCATGCGCTCTCTCATTGTGCTCTTTATTTCACGGTATAACTTCTTTATCATACGTAAGCATTCTTTTTAGTATATTGAGTATATACTTGTTCTCTATAGTCCATCCTTGGACTGTTGTGCCCATGGGAAAAAATTTGTTGCGGTAGCTTGATAAATTGCATATTATACTAGTACTATTGCTACCTTAGTTTATTTTTTAGATGTAATTGTTTGACAATGCACAAGTTTGAAATCTTAAAGAAACTGAGGTAGCGTACTACAAGTCGCATTTGTATTATAAGTAAAGAGCTCTCAACCCGTTGGATTCATCCGAAACCTGTTTGGGGATGGCGCCAACTATATCCCGACCCGAAACTGCATAGACTGGACTTAGGAATAACCTGAACTGAGAATTCCCCTATTGAAATTTGAGCGGCTATTTCACACCTCTATGCCCTAGTGATCTGTGCAAGTATATCCTGTACATCATAACAATAAAGATTTTCCAGCTTATCTTGACTGATGCCCCTAAAAACCTGCCCCCCAATAGGAACTTATGGCTTTGCTTTCCTACATTTTTGCACTTGCCCCTTGTCTCTTCTCCTAAATAATTTTTACATGGAAACTTTTTCTTTTGTCAATTTTGTCTTATCGATTATGTCTTCTAGGTTGGAGCTCTGGACAAAAAGTCTAGTAGGATGTTGATGAAATATCCTTGGGTGCTGTCATCAAGCATTCGGAAAAACTATAAAGATATCTTGGCTTTTTTGGAAGCGGAGAAGGTAAGGTATTCAACACAATAAGCTCTGCTGACTTGAATTGATACTGTTTTAAAAAAAACTACGTTTCCATGCCCTAAATGTGGCTTTGGAATGGTATGCAAGATACCTGACACTTCTCTAGCTAAATATTTATGTGCAGAAAACTCACTGCTTTGGGGCATAACATTTATTGTTTAACCACGTTGGAACAAAAGCATTGTCCCATTGTCAGTGGTTAGTTTTTATTTCAGAGAAACAATGCTTAGAAATACTAATATTGTCCTATTCTCGCTAGAGCTGGCCCATCTTGTGTGGTTCCTCATATTGTCTAGTATGCATATTGATGTACGATAAGTTTGTGAGACTAGCTGGCTAATACTACTAGTATGCTAAGAATCAGGTTTAGCTGCACCAATCAGTAAGCAGAAAGCAATGACAGGAAAATTGGTAAAGAAAAGGTTTGCAGATTTGAGATTGTGGAGAAGAGAACAGATGAAAATGAAGGAAGATTATTGTAGCTTGTATTAATTATAAATGGACCTAACGACTTTCCACAGCTTGAGAGACTGTCTCTCAGATAGAGATAATAACCACCATTTTCTGAACGCCTTTCACCTGCTTGCTTCCCCTCTTTTTTGTTCAGCTCTTAATCTCTCTTTTTCTCACTTCTAATGGATTCATTGATGATTAATATGATATTAACAGCTTGAGACGCTGGGTCCCTCCGTTTCTTTTTGTTTCTCTGGTTTATTGTAGCTCCATCAAGGAAGATGATTTTAAAATGATGTAATTGTCATGTGGGGGTTAAAGGTTAAGGAGAGCGCAAATTAGATCCTACGCTCGAGTGTACGATGCGCATGGTACTCTCGAATGTAAGTTCAAAATAAAAAAAAACAACTGTCCCCACCCGTATTTAAGATGTTCATTTATTTGATGTTATTGTTCAAACTTAATATGTTTATTTACGGATATCAAATGTACATTACAAAAGCAACTTAATTTTTTTCGAAAATCTATTGTACTAATAATTTTCATTCAAAAAAATTCAAATTCAAATTTTAGACAAAAGGCGGGAATGTACATAAGAAGCATTTAAATGTACATCAGTTCAAAATTCAAAATTTTGACAAAGGGGGGAATGTACATTGAAAGCATTTAAATGTACATCAGTTCATTCCCGCTCAAAAATCACTTATAATCACCATGTACATTCAAAATTCAAATTGTTGCCAAAAAGGCGGGAATGTACATCAAAAGCATTTAAATGTACATCAAAAGCATTTAAATGTACATCGGTATTTGAACTGATGTACATTTAAACTTTTTTGATGTACATTCTCGCCTTTTTGCCAAAAATTTGAATTTGAAAAATTTTGAATGTAAATGGTGAGTATAAGTGATTTTTGGGAAAAATTAAGTTAGTTTTGTGATGTACATTTGATATCCGTAAATGAACATATTAAGTTTGTGAATGAACAATAACATGAAATAAATAAACATCTTAAATATTGGTGGCAGTTGTATTTTGAATTTAAACTGATGTACATTTAAATGCTCCTAATGTACATTCGAGAGTACCATGCGCATCGTACTCTCGAGTGTAGGATCTACCCTTTGTAAGGCAGAAAGAAAGAAGTGTAGGAGAAATAGGTGGGACCAATGAATGGAAAAGTAAGGTTAAAGTGGAGAAAATTGTATAACAAAAAAGGAAAACTTCTTAGTAGGACAAACAAAAAGAAACTTCCGTAGATAGAAAGTAGGACGAATAAAAAAAGCTAAGGGAGTAAAGTAAAACATTATACGAAATATTCTCAATTAAATACTATCTAATTACAACCTTAAACCACATTTACAACTAGTGCAAGCAATTACAAAGAACAAATGCCCAACAAATAAATTCCGAAAAGGTTAAAAATTTGTAATCTTTACTTCAGCCCGCCAAAATATTTGTCAAATATTTTTATCACATAAAAATCACTATGGTAGCTGTTCAACTTATAAGTTATCTATCTTTTACAATATCAAGCTAGGGCAGCTCATTTTCTTGAATGAATCACTGTCATGTACAGATTGGACATAAGAGAAATTCTTTTATCTGTTATACGACCGTTATGACTTTTTCCAGTCCTTGATGTGATAATTTCAACCATTTTCCGTCCACAATGTCACCATTTTACCATTTGCGGTCCATAAATCCTCCACGTGTACTTTTCCCACTTTCCATTTTGAACACAAATTAAACTAGACCAGAAAAAAGAAATACGTATTTAACTTTTTTAGTATCTTAAACCATAATTTAATGCACATTTGTAATTCTGAATAATGTCAATAACCACACAAAATCATAATTGCTCTATAATATTTCAATAAAACATATGTTTACTCATTCATAACCACGGCTATGGGTATGAAATATTTGAAATCATAAATACTACACACATAGACATCAGATACATTTTGCCGTGCACAAAAGTTTCCTCAATAACGCTAACCAGTTTCTTAACCTTCAAGCAATCCATAGTCATTGATCATTATACGCTGGAATATGTAATCAAATCTCCACAACTCACCTCCACATGTATTAGTCGACAGTCCTGGTGCATGAGATGAAGGGCCAATGGGAATCAACCTCTCTGTTATTGTAGAAATATGGTTATATACATTTGATCCTCGTTCTTAGCATAGGAGCCTCTACAGAGGTATCAGGGTAGTATTGATGCTTTTAGTGTTCAACAGTATCGGAGCTTTATGCTTTATCCTTTTGTGTTGATGGATTGATCTGTTCTTGGCAGCTACCAAGAGTCAGCATAGAGCGAGCGATTAGGGACTGGCCACTTTTGCTGGGCTGTTCAGGTGGCAAGCTGAAGCCGATGTTGGACCAGTTTGATGACCTTGGTGTGAGAACCACAAAACTGGGTAAGGTTATAGCAACTAGTCCTCAGCTTCTTCTGCGGAGGCCCGAGGAGTTCCAGAAGGTAACTTTTTTGCTTTTTTATGTCCTTCTATGGCAATTCTGCTTCCTACTTGGAATCCCTGATTGTCAAGGATATGGTCTTGCGAGGTTCTCTTACATATGAAAATCTGCATTTGAGCTGTGCTGAGCATTTTTCTTGGGATTTGCTTTTTTTTTTCTCTCATACCAAAAAAGTCATGTGCCAGTTCCCTGCAGTGGAAGGTTTTCTAAGTGGGAGGTTTTCTTCATCTGTTCATCTGTTCATCTGTCTAAGTGGAAGATTTCTGCTCTGTAGGTGGTTATTTTCTTTCAAGATTTGGGATTTGACAAGGAGAGCATCGGTAAGATCTTTGCTCGTTGCCCTGAAATTTTTGCTACGAGGACCACAGAAAATCTTCGGAAGAAGCTCGAGTTCTTGACTAGGTTGGGTATATTGAAACGAGAATTGCCTCGGGTTATAAAGAAGTACCCCGAGTTTTTAGCATCAGACATTGACAAAACTGTTTTGCCTAGGTAAAGCTTTCAACTGCTGAGCATAAGGATTTTTTTTTTTTTGAAACATTGTGCCGGAGTAGGAGTTGCAGGTTTTGAGCTGCAACTTGGTAAAGCATTCTGTCTTTATAGCATTATACCTTTTACTGTAATGAAATCCCCCCCCCCAACACACACACACACACACACACACACACACACACACACACACCCACACACACACACACACACCAAAAGAAAAGGATAAGAAGCAAGGTAGCAACATGTGCAGAATCAGTTTGTTCAAGTGTAGATGGTTTGACATGGGCATTTTACATAACTGGTTCAACTGGTATCGGCATAAATTATTTATTGCTCTCATCTTTATTGAACAGACTTAGGTACTTGATGATTTCCGGGTTAACAGAGAGACATATCGCTTCAATGATTGTACGCTTCTCTCCTCTGCTTGGCTACAGCATTGATGAAGTCTTGAGACCGAAGTTGGAGTTCCTAGTCAACACCATGGGCAAGTCAGTGAAGGAGATTGTGGACTATCCCAGGTACTTCAGCTACTCAATGGAGAAGAAAATAAAACCAAGGTTTTTCATGCTAAGAGGCAGGAACATTAATTGTAGTCTGAAAGATATGTTAGCCAAGAATGATGACGAGTTTACCACAGAATATTTGGGCATCGAGAAAAGATATGTTTCTGTTAGGTAAAGCTCCAAGTTCTGATGTATAAATGATCTTTTGTGCTTGAGTTGCTCACATAGGTTAGAACTACTGTACTATACATATATACTCCGGTCCTTTTGAATATTTAGTGTCGATATATAGTTTTCTCTGTAGTATACCTGCAAAAAATGTGATAATGTAGTGAGCTTTGAACGTGACCCAGAGTCAAGACCTACTGATTTCAAGAACTTCAATTATTAGCACACTTTTGAAGCGGTACTAGCAATATGCAATACTATGTAAAAGCTGATACAGAACTCTAATTTCACGACAGTCTTTGAGCTGATTGATGAGTTGGAAATTTGGAATGGTGGAAAGATAGTTGTATTTCATCTTTAAGCTGCAGAGTTGATTTGACGCCATCAACTGAGCTTTTTTTTCGACGCATCGACTCAATATGGTAGTATTTGTTTTTACTACCTCTCTATTAGAAAGGTTACAACACTTTCCATAATAGAAAATTTTCAAGTAGTTGCAATACTTTTTATAATCGGAAATTTTCAAATAGTTGCAACACGTAATGTAATAAAAATTGGGTTATTAAAAGACTATTGTACTCCTACTAAATATTATTAACTTCACTTAATATTGCTATTACCAATTAATCTAAAACAACATTAATTGGTAATAAAAACAACCTATCTTTGAGACAAAGAAGAAAGGAAAGGAGAGAGTGGGGAAAGAGAAAGGAAAAAAGATTATGTCCACGTTTAAGGGGAAGAGAAAGAAAAAGAGAAAGTGAGTGGTTCTAAAGGAACAACGAAAGGAAAAGAGAAAGTGAGCATCTCTAAGGGGAAAGAGAAGGTTGCTAATGTTCTTGCTACCGGTTATTTTTATGGTTGATGGTCCTGAACCCGACAAGGAGCATGATATCTTTGTTGAAGACAAGTTCAACAATCTGAGGCTTTTCAAATTAGTGGAGGATTATGATGATGAGCTCGATTTTGGACATGCTATTCCAATAAATCCCCATGTGAGTGGAGAGGTAAAGTCTGACTATCATGCATGTCTTTTAATGAGAAGAAGATCTTCTCGTTGAGGTTCTATATGATTTCATCTCACTCATGTTTATGCATATTTAATTGGATTAGTAACTGATATTTGTTGAATATCATGTTGTTGTTTTTGTTGTTGTTGTTGTTGTTATGAGTTCCTATTGAGTTGTTGCTAAGCTTTCTGGTGTTTATGCTAATTTTATGTTGGTGGCTATAAGGCTGATGTTTATGCTTGTTATTGAGTTCCTGTTGAGTATTAATTATGATCATGTGTTGCTCCTTATTAGTCTGATATATACTAGTGGTGGCTATGCTGGTGGCCATAGTACATACTGATGTTGATGCTTGTTGTTGGGTTCCTATTAAGTATTAATTATGATCATGTGTTGCTCCTTATTGGTGTGATAAATGTTGCCGGTATTGATAATGAATATGAGTCCTTGGTTGTGTGAGTATGATGATGATTTGGCTAATGATGTAAACCTTGTTAATAAATACCTAATGTTCATGATAAGTAGTCCTACTCTTGTTGATATGGTAATAATGAATTGTGTGAGTCCCTTGTATTTTGTCACCCATGCATCCAAATGTTGAAGGGACTCAAATTTTTAACTTAGAGAAATAAGGGGTGAATAGCTCCATACTTGATTTCATAATCAGTATATTGAGGGAACTATCCTTACTTCTATATGAGTTACATTAAAGTCCCTGATGGATGCAAAGAAGTCAAATGATGAGTTGATCAATTAGCTTGAACCGCTATACTAAACTAATATGCCATAATGCTCAATCACGAATAAATGCATATAAATTTGGACATAAGCAAAAACACTTTCTTTCATCATTTTCTTTCTTCATAACATGCATGCTTAAACAACCCTTATCCTTCTTCAACAAAAACTGTCCACTTACAACCATATACTCCTAACCAAAAATCCAAAAAGGATCTCAAATGTATATACCTAGGTTTGTGTAGCAATCTTATTCACAAAAAGTTCCAAATTCTCTTGTTATGCTCAATTGTCATCCTCATCAATGTACTCAAAAGCTTTGCCCACATTAATAGACCTCTCATTCAAGTGCTTAACTGCTTCATCTACTACGGACTGAGCAAGTGTCACACATTTTGGTAGTAGCTCTTGCCTTTCTAGCTTCCTTTTACCATGGTGAGAGAGTTCATACGTGTTCCCCCCTTTTACTCTCAGTATCTCCACCATGATATATTGAAGTTGTAACCATGTGTATTTTAAAACTTCAGGAAAAAAAATCATAAGCATCTTACACTTTTGTTACAAGGTATTTAAGGTTCTTAGGAAATGACACATTAAGGTCATCTTAAGGTCCATGATATATTGCAAATTTTTTAATGCTTGAATAGCTGCAAAAAAAACCCAAATCTAACACATTAAGGTCTGGACTTTGAGCTGGTTGGTATATTAGTGGAATGTAGAAGTCATTTTTAGTGGCAATAACAATGATTGCTTAGATCATTAGGTTGTATATGGGGTCTTGCATTATCTTGCTGGATATATATCCTAGGATACTGGCTAACATCTCATGATAGATGGTATGACTTGATCTATAATCATGTCTCTGATGACTTCTTTGATGATGCTTTCAATTGCATATATTTCAAGTGTGCCTACTTGTCTATTTTTGTTGTTGTTCTTTGCTGCAACCCTTCACAAAAGGAAAAATGCCAAATTTTTCATCATGTATCATGTTGCCTTCAACTCCGCTATGAGTGTATGTGTGGCATTCACTACCGGTCTCAAACCTGGATAAAGGAGGAGAGTTGCGGTATGTTTGGGGCGCCCAATACATAGTCTCATATTATGACATGAATCGACAAATAAAAAACGTGGGGGCGTCTTTTACTTAGCGAGGCGATGCACTTCACAGGCCCGAGTATAGTGATAAGTATGTAAGGGTTTCTAGATCGTCGCCCAAAAGCGGCGCGCCATCCCGATGCCCCTAGTGGTGTCAAATATGCAAGGGTTCTCGCGTCAGGGATGGGTGCGAGTAAAGAAGCTAGTCTAGGGTAGTGGTAGTGGTAGGTATAATAAGATGCATTTTGGAACGTGGAACATTGGATCTTTGACGAGAAGATGGTCAGAGGTGGTAGAGGTCACGAGGAGGCAAAAGATTCACATACTGTCATTCAAGAGACAAAGTGGGTTGATGGAAAAGCAAGAAAATTAGCTCCATGGGGTTATAAGTTTTGGTACTCCGGAAAGGATAAGAGTAGGAACATAGTAGGCATCATCATTGATAAGGAATATATTGATAATGTGGTGAAAGTTTTGAGGAATAGTGACCGCATTATGAGTATTAGATTAGTATTAGGGGTTGAGGCGATGACTATCACAAGTGCATATGCACTGCAAGTAGGATTGAAGACATCTATTAAACGATAATCTTGGGAAGATCTAGGAGAGGTTGTGCAACGATGTCTATTAGTAAAAAATTGATCATTGGCGGGGATCTTAATGGACATGTGGGCACTAGTCAAATTGGCTTTGAGAGCATTCATGGAGGTTTTGGGTATGGGGAGCGAAATGAAGCTGGAAGTGCTATCTTGGATTTTGCACTAGCATATGGTCTTAGTATTATGAACACTTGGTTTGAGAAAAGAGAATCCCACCTTGTGACGTGTAGGAGTGGAGGTAACGCGAGTTATTGACCTCTTTTTAGTAAGGAATGTTTGGCCAAAGAGTTATATAAGCTGCAAGGTGATACCGGGTGAGAGCTTAGCCATCCAATAAAGATAGTGGTGCTTGATTTTCGGGGGTAGGGAGTCTTTAACAAAGCGCAAACCCAACATGGAGCCGCGAATCAAGTGATGGAAGCTCCAAGGGGAGCATAAAGAGAACTTCTTAGCTAAGATGGCTAGTGAAAATATTTGGTTTTATAGAACGAAAATGGATGTAGATTCTAGGGGTGTTCATTTCGGATTATCCGATGCGATCCGAATCCGATCCGAAAATTTCGGATCGGATACCCGGATTATCCAATCCGATTTTTATGGGGGAAAAAAGTTTAAAATCAAATTTATTTAATGGAACATTTTACGGATATTTCGGATCGGGTCGGATATTTCGGATCGGGACGGATAATTATCCGAAAAATATCCGATTTTTTAAACATTTTTCGGATAATTCGGATTTTCCGGATATCCGAAAAATCCAAAAGGGTGATCCGAATCCGATCCGAAAAATTTCAGATATCCGATCCGAATTATCCGAAATACTATATTTCGGATCGGATATCCGAATTTTCGGATCGGATATTTGTGAACACCCCTAGTAGATTCGACATGGACAAAGATAGAACATAATATAAAGGAAGCGGCTAAAGAGGTCCTTGGAGATTCTAAAGGAAATGTACCATCAAGTAAGGAATCATCTTGGTGGAACGAGAAGGTGAGACAAGCGATAAAAAGAAAACGAGAAGGCAATAAATTATTGGAAAAAGATAAAAGTGATGTGAACTATGAGAAGTACAAAGAGGCTAGAAGAGAAGCAAAGAAGACAGTACGAGAAGCTAAAGAAAAGGTAAACCAAGAGCTTTATGCAAGATTGGATATGAAAGAAGAGGAAAAATACATTTATAGAATTGCGCGTATGAGGGGCAGGAAGACAAGAGACATAAGAAAGGTAAAACGCGTCAAGGGCGTCGACCAAAAAGTTCTTGTTGAGGATGAGGAGATAAAGGATAGATGGAGGTCATACTTTGATACCTATTCAATGGTGATCAGGTGCAAAACATCGAGGATGTACACATCCCACCAAG
Organism: Patellifolia procumbens; assembly: GCA_947645195.1. Lineage (NCBI taxonomy): Eukaryota > Viridiplantae > Streptophyta > Magnoliopsida > Caryophyllales > Amaranthaceae > Patellifolia > Patellifolia procumbens. Next base: position 57,518 of record CANSGD010001040.1, read on the forward strand.
TATGTTAAATCAAGAGTTTATGAGGAGGATTCAAAAGGGAGAAGTCATATCAGCATTAAGAAAGATGGAATTGAAGAAAGCTACGGGGTCGGACGACATACCTATCAAACTTTGGAGGTGTTTAGAAGGGAGATGAATCTAATGGATGATAACATTCTTCAACATGATTTGAAGCCACAACCAAATGCCATCAGAGTGGAGGAAGAGTACTTTGATTCCTTTGTATAAGGAAAAAAAAAAGGCGATGTATAAGATTCTACAAACTATCAAGGAATCAAACTAATGAGTCATACGATGAAACTCCGGGAACATATGATTGAGCAAAGACTTAGGAAACATGTGAAGATATCGGAGAACCAATTTGGATTTATGCTAGAAAGATCGACTATAGAGGTCATTCACCTCATGAGACAGACAATGAAACATCATCAAGATAGGAAGACGGATCTACATATGGTTTGCATTGATTTGGGCAAGGCATATGATAAAGTACCAAGAGAAATACTTAAGTGGGTGTTGGCAAAGAAAGGCGTTTCACTAAATTATATAGATATCATCAAGGACATGTATTAGGCGGCCACTATGAGAGTATGGACTCCGATGGAGAAGAAAAGAGTTCCCTATTACGATCTGAGTGCATCAAAATTCTGCACTTAGTCCCTTTGCTCTAGTCATGGACGAACTAACGAGGTCAATTCAATATGATATATCGTGGTGTATGATGTTTGTGGATGATATTGTGTTGATTGATGAGACAAAGGAAGGTGTTGAAAGTAAGTTGGAATTGTAGAGACATACAGTGGAAGGTCGTGGTTTTAGATTGAACAGAAGAAAGACGGAGTATATGGAGTGCAAGTTCATTGGGTTTAGAAGCAGCGAGGTAGGGGCGACCACTTTGAATGGTAAAGTGGTTCAAGGATCAAATGTCTTCCGTTACCTTAGATCTATTCTCCAAAAGGATAAAGAACTCGATGGAGACGTGGCTCATAGAATTAATGCGGGTTGGTTAAAGCGGAAAAGCGCCACCAAGTTCCTTTGTGATTCTGACATTCTCCAATGATTGGAGGGAAAACTTACGGCACGACAACTAGGCCTCCTTTGTTATATGGCATCGAATGTTGCAGTGAAACAATGTCATGTTCACAAGATGAATGTGGCGGAGATGCATATTTCGCGGTGGATATGTGGCATGACTGGCTAGAGTCGTATCAGCTAATCCAAAGTAATCCTAAAATCCTCTAACAAATAGTAAACATTTCCTGTATGTTAGGACTTGGTCTCCTTTGCAGTTGGGTGTATGGATTACGATCATCCTCGAGGTGTATCCTGTACATACAAAAGGTGGGGCTAATACCCTTCTAATCATGAATACAGTACCCGATAGACTTCTAATGATTTTTCTAAACAAGCAAAAGTTGGAAGAGTTGGATATCATCTAGTGCATCATTGACAAACATAGGTTTTAACTTAAGTTCATCTAAAAAGACATCCTTCAAGTGAGAGGGAAGAGCCTTAAGTTCGGATTTTTTTTACCTCAATATTGCACGCAGATCGAACTAGCCTCTTTACCTTTTGTCTTTCATCCAAGTCAAACTCTTCACTTGCTAGAGCCTTCTCAATAGCATCCACCTCATTTCTCCAAATATTGCCATGACTTGTGGAAGAATCAAGACAGAGTACCGCCTCCAAGGGATCTCCACGGAGAGTATGAGACATGTTATCATGACAAATCACATCAACCACATCAATACTATAAAATCATGATATTAGACAAAAGGATTGTTATCTAGTATCTATGGACCCTTTTCGCTATTATGCCAACGTGCTTAAGCTTTCATGCTACAGTTGTACTATTTAGATTTTAATGTCTTTGGTCCCCAAATCCTCATATTGGACATCCCTATCCCAAAGTTCATAAATCTCATATCTTTGAAGAAAACAATTCTAAGATCTTGAATCGCATTTAAATCTGGAGCTGGTCTTATAAGAAATTGCGTAATTTTAATTCAAAATTAGGCAACCGCCCAAGTCCAATAGAAAGAAGAGAATAAAACACATTTTTGAACAAAGTGATGGGCTTTGTGAAAAAAGTGATGGGTTTAAATTAGTCTAATTTTAATATACAATTAGACCTTCTCTTTTGATAATTTGTGTTACATCAGTATATCGATGGCTATTGTATTTTATAATTTTGAAATGCATTATGCCTTGAATTTGATCAAGGTTAAAATCAAGATTTTGCGTGTAAAAGAACTCAATCACGTGTTGAATTGATTCTAAAATGCCTTCAATGATTTCTTGTACGTAACGTCTTGTGTAGGTATGCTTGGGGGCATATGTACATGGAATAATAGCGGAACCAAATGATGAGGCTTTTACGTAGGATTCTTATAGAAAAACCAATTTATATAGAGTAGTTGATAAATATATAATCTAGAATGTTATTTAATTAGAAAATGATGTACATGAAATTAAACAACTCTTAAAAATTGATTTTCTCATAATTGAAGTCGGTTAATCTGGTAACTTTAGTTTTTGAGAGATTTTATTATATACGCCATATAATAAGATTGTAATTTTTGCAGCTCGTACTTACCATACTTGATTTTTGTTCCTTACATAAGAATCTTAATTCGCCCTAAATTAACTAAGCTCTCTTGGAGTTCCTACTCAAGAACTTCCTTTCACTTGGAGTTTCAAATCAAGAGTTAAACTTATTATCTTCATAAAACATAATTATTAATTATACTATTTTACTCATGGATTTGAGTAGCACAAAATTAGAGGTGCAAATGAGCCCATGCATTCATGAACAGCTTGAGAACAAGCTCGGTTAAAATTAAACAACAAGCTTGAACAAAATTCTAAAGCTTGTTTGGTAAATGAACCGAGCTCGAAATAAAAATTATGTAGTTCGACTCGTTTATGCTCGTGAACAACTCATTTATAACTTGTTCATAATCTCATTTATAATATCGTAATTACTAAATATTACTAATATTATCACTAAAATATATTAAACAAAATTTCGAATGACTTAATATATTATTTTATATTGTAACTTATTTAGAAGATTTGATTTACTTCATACTTGTGAATAGTGTGATAAGCCCAAACAAGCAAGTTAAAAGCTCGTTGGAGCTCGACCATGCTCGAACACCTATATTTATTACCAAGCTTAACTCGGAAAATAAAATACTCGGCTCAACTCGACTTATTTGCAGGCCTACACATTTTTTAACAAGCTTCCTTTTATATAGTACTCCCTCTACTTCTAAAGAATATCTTCCTGAATTTCATGACAATACTTTAACTTTCAATCTTGCTAAATAATATTATGCTAAAAAGTATATAAATGATTTGTTAGCTTCTTATCAAAAAATACTCATAAAAACTCATGTTTTTACATTTTGGACACGCACTTTTTGTAAGATATTGATGGTAGAGTGAGTTTCTCGAAGTATCGTAACATCTTTTTAAAAATCGAGGAGGTAATATGGATACTATAATACTCCATCTGTCCCATAATATAAGTCTTGTTTTCTTATGAAGAGTCTGCAAGAGGCACATTTGACCTTCTACATCTTCGATTTTGTAATAGTAACAATTATAAAAAGTTCATATTTATGAAATTGCATATTAAGGCGAATCTAGATAGCAAGATCCCACATGAGTATGTTTTTGTGTGTATATTAAATAAGAATATATGGAGAGATTTTAAATTTTGACTTCCATAAAGGAAAGAAGACTTATATTATGAGACGGATGGAGTACTTTAGATTTTTCTTACAACTTAGATAAGTTTTTTTTATGATGTTATTAATTCTCCTAAACTTCTATGCATTTTTAATAAATGTAGTCTTAATTTTATGCTTCCTTGGTCTTGCATAATTTACGAATATCACGTATAAAAAATATTAAAAACCATTTATCAAAGTGTATAGATATATATATTTCAATATTTGTATAAGAACTTGACTCTGTACGTAGGACAATTGACTTATATATAAATCTAGTGTAAATAAAGCGATGATATAATATTTAGATTTATTTTTTGATAGGAATGTAATACTTGGATATGATATTCTACATCTTTATCTGACGAAGTTTATTAAGGACAAAAATCTTCACCAAAAAATAAAGGACAATAATAGAATGTGCCTGAAATTTTGGTCGTACTCAAATTAGATTTGACCATTTTCAAAATAATAGTTGAAGTTATAATTGCAAGGCCAACGACATTCTCGGACATTTTTCCTCCTCTTTGAAAGAAAACAAACTAAGGGTAGATATAGCCACTAAATTAATTAAACTTAGTCAAAACTTATGTTGAATTGTAACAGAATTTTCTAAATTTAGTCATCTCATGCAGTTTACCTCTTCAACATCCAACAAACAAATTCCAACAAAAACATAGAGCTGACAACCAAAGTCTCTTCTTGTCATTTTGCTCAACTTCAACATCATAGAGTTGCTACATCCTGGATCAAACATCTACCAAAATTTGTAAGTTATGCATTAGACTTTATCAAATTTATTTTTGAAATTTACTAACTACATATCTTATGACCTCGTTTATATTATTGCAATAGCTGGTGGTATGGTAATACATTAATATATAGTTTTGACGTATAAGTAAACGTGTGATTTCCATTAATATATTTCATTAATATCCATTATCGCTTTAGAGGTTGTATTAAATGAGAATAAAAATTTGTGAAGAAAATCACATGTTTGAACATATATTTCCATTCGCATGGTAATGAGTAGAGGATTTGTGTTTTAAAATTACACATAATTTTAGTGTCGTTTTTCATCAAGGTGGTTATAGTAGTGATTAGTTTATTTTGTAAGTGTTACAACCATTATGAATATGCCCATCTAAATTTGAATTCTACAGTTCTCATAAGTTATAAGACTTCTGGAACCATGAATCTATTGCATATATCTCACATAAATGTTTGGATATTAATTTTCAAAATCATATCTTGAAATCCTTATGAAAATCATTCTGATCCTATTTTAATGTATGTGTAGATACACAACCACCATTAAAAAATATTATTCACCTGCTTACCATTTTGAAATTTGATTCACAATCTAAGCTCAATAAAAGCTAGAGTTAGTAAATTGGTTGTGTCATGTGTCATGAGTCAATTCGTGTTTCTGTCAAGTACTAAACACGTTGAAAATGTTTATCACTAATCCGACTCATTTAATTAAATGGGTGAAAATGTGTGATACTAACCCAACTTGTTTAGATAAACGACTAGATATGGCAATTCATTGCTGATTTTGTTATATCATTATGTCAATTTATGTTGAATTAACCATTGGCTTGCTAGAATATTTTATTTTTTAATGGAGTTTAAACCTTTACTTTATGCCACAATGCTAATATCTTCGGTATACTTAAACGAATAAAGTTGTGTTAGTTTTGGGTTGAAAAGTCTACTATCCAATTAAACTCACGTTGTCAAATCTTAAAAATTGGGTCAATAAACTAAGTCATCTATTTTCTGACTGGTTCATGTTGTGTTATCGTGTCAGGTTAACTTTTGTTAGTTTAATCAAAATAAACTGATTCGTTATATTTTTGGCAAGGTCAAAGAAAATTATTTCATAACTAAGGCCATTTAGAATAATTTATAATAAGTTTGACATAAATTTACTAATTTTCTGAACAAATTATATCTCATTAGTTCTTGTTAAGAACTTGAACTTTCATTTAGAGTTAAACAAGATAATTTTTGTATGTATATGACACTGAAAAGTATTGTGGAATTATCATTCTAACTTTAGAGTAATGTAACTCATTAGCTAGAAATTCTCTGATATTTGATGGAGCTCAAAGATCATTCAATCGCAAAGGAACACCAAGAATTACTACATGCTACTATTAGAAGTGTTAATCCTACGTCCCCAACACCCCTCAAGATTGAAGGATATTCGCAATCTTCAAAAGAAAATTCACCACGAGGTAAAAATTGATAAGCATCCCCGTTTTAGTGCAAAATTCTATCTTACACCCGAGAGTACGTAGAGGAAGTATACTTAGAGCTCCAAATGAGAAAAACAAAGGGGGGGAGAGCTCCAAATAAACTAATTAGCAAAACAGTAGTATTGCGTATACTTTTCTCTAGATATAACCGGGTGTACGATATGTATTCTTTCCTTTTATAAGAGAAAGAATTCTTAAAGATAAAATGTTTATATCTAACTATGTGACTTTCTCATACTCCATAACAAATTTAAAACTAACTTCATACCTTAATATAATTTGACATTTGCTATGCAGTTGGTGTGAATGGCAAAGAAATTTGTGGAACTTCATTCAATAATGATCCCAACTATAGCACAAATGAGGTAACTAATAGTCTAATATAGTTGATTGGGAATCTTCCCTTGTACTTCGTTTGGAAAAAGTTTAAGGATTATAAGGAGAAAAAACATATAATGAGAACTACGATAAAAATCTCCTCTAGACTTTTTTCACATTTGTCTTGGTCGACGTGAAAAAATAGACGTCTCTAATAAAAAAAAGGGAGTGTGATATTTATACTAATTTGAAACTACATCTATGGTAGGAAAATGAAGTATTAACTCCAAGAACCAGAAGCATAGCAATGGAGGAGTATAGGAAGAAAGCAACCACAATCATAGAAGAATACTTCACAAATGATGATGTTGTCTCAACCGCAAATGAATTAAGAGAGCTTGGGATGCCGAATTACGATTATTATTTTGTGAAAAAACTTGTGTCAATGTCCATGGATAGACATGACAAGGAGAAAGAAATGGGTGCATTTTTACTATCTTCCCTCTACGCCGATGTCATAAGCCCTGCACAAGTTTATAAAGGATTCTCAAAACTAGTAGAATGTGCTGATGATTTGGTTGTGGATATACCAAATGCTGTGGATATACTGGCTATATTTATTGCAAGAGCCATTATAGATGATATTCTCCCACCTATATTTTTGTCAAAGCAAATGAATATTTTGCTAAAAGAATCTAAGGGAATTGAAGTAATAAGAAGAACAGAAAAAGGCTATTTAAGTGTCCCTTACCATGCAGAGATAGTTGAAAACAAATGGGGAGGAAGAAAAACTAACTCAGTTGAAGGTCTCAAATCAAAGATGAACAATTTGTTGATAGAATTTGTTGTAAGTGGTGACAAGAAAGAGGCTTGTAGGTGTATCAAAGAGTTGAACGTTCCCTTTTTTCACCATGAAATCATGAAGCGCGCCTTGATAATTGCAATGGAGAAAAGAAAAGTTGAAGGTAGGATCTTAGAGTTGCTAAGAATGGCGGCCGAAGAAGGTTTAATCAACTCAAGTCAAATAACGAAGGGATTTAATCGAATGATCGACACCATAGACGATTTATCACTCGACATACCAAATGCAAGACAAATTCTTCAATCTTTAATCTCGAAATGTGCTTCTCAAGGATGGTTATCACAATCTTCTTTAAAGTGCTTGTCCCTAGAGACAAAAATTAAATCCCTAGAAGAAGGAGTTGCAACATCTTTCAAGATGAAGGCACAAGCCATCATTCATGAGTACTTCTTGTCACGTGATACAGTAGAAGTATATAATTGTCTAGAAACAGTGAATTGTACTTCATCTTCTGAGTTGAATGCCATATTTGTCAAGAGATTGATCAACTTAGCAATGGATCGTAAAAATAAGGAGAAAGAAATGGCATCGATTCTCCTTTCATCCTTATGTCTACCAGCCGAGGATGTAGCAAATGGATTTATAATGCTAATAGAATCAGCTGATGATATCGCTTTGGATAATCCGGTCATTGTCGAGGATCTAGTTAAATTTCTAGCTAGAGCCATTGTAGATGAAGTCATAGCACCTTCTCAATTAGAGGACATAGGTAACCAATTCATAGGGTGTGCTTCAAAAGGAAATAAAATTATCCAAATGACTAATTCACTTCTCAAAGCTCGTCTCTCAGGGGAGCGTATATTGCGGTGTTGGGGTGGTGAAGGAAGTCGAGGCAATGGATGGACCGTAGACGATGTAAAGGATAAGATCGGAAAAAATTTAGAGGAGTACGAATGTGGAGGGGACATAACAGAAGCATGTAGATGCATAAAGGAGTTAGGGGTGCCTTTCTTTCATCATGAAGTCGTGAAGAAAGCATTGGTAATAGTAGTGGAGAAGAGAAATCAAAGATTGTGGAAGTTGCTTGAAGAATGTTTTAAATCAGGGCTAATAACAATGAATCAAATGACAAAGGGATTTGCAAGAGTAGAAGAATGTCTTGATGACTTGGCTTTAGACGTACCAGATGCCAAGCAACAATTTTCATGTTGCATTAACAAGGCCAAGAGTTTAAGTTGGTTGGATGCTTCATCTTTTCCTGACAAATCTAGAGATGTATCTGGGACTAATGGTTTGCGTTCATGAGAATATCACTTATCGTTAATTTTGTTATGCATTTTTGTTAGTAAAGCAGCATCCATACACTACTAGATAATTAATCTTTTTTAGGAAATAAACAATGAGTGTTTCTTTATAAAACTAGGCAATGGTTGCGTTGTAGAAATATTAGTTGTTGTTTTGTGACCTTTACATACATTATGTTCATGTTTTAAACTTATTGATTTTTATATTTCTTATAATTATTTTATTTTTAAATGGCACTTGCCTCTAATTTACACTTTATGCTTGAGTACGAGGCCTTTATTAGGTACATCATTTATAAGTTGCATATTTTACAATTATTGTCATATTCCTGCATAATTCCTTCCAAATTGAGCTAACATATATCATCATCACCAATACTATAAAGCATATGCTCATAAAAGCTTGTGTGAACTTTTCACTTCCACTTTCCGAAGCATTATTCCTTTACAAACTCAGGCACCAATCTCCTACTACCTCCGTCCCATATTAGTTGCAACAGGTTGACTGTCACACATGCCAATACAAAACTTTGACCATTAATATATCAAACTATCAATTAGTAAAAATTATGAAAAATTCATATGTCAAAATGATACATCAAGACAAATCTAAGAACTTCTTATTTGCTAACATTTGGTTTCATACGTTAGTTAAAAATCATTGTCAAAGTATCATATATGAATAGTGTAAAAGTCAAACTATTGCAACTAATATTTTTTATTTATCAGATAGTTGACATTAACCCACACATTTTATTGATGATCCAACTATATTACTCTAATATAGGGATAAGCTAATAAAATTTAGTAGACATGTCATTTGATCAAGTTGACAAATGTCAAGTATGTAGCTTGTGAACTATTCTTTAAATACTCCCGCATTTTCTCCAAGTCCGGTTTAATGTAGCTTTGCTTTTGAAAAGAGAATTTGGTTAAATTGGATCTTTCTATTTTTACAAGGAGGGAGCATTTGATGGTAAGAAAGTGGAATCAAACGAGCATAAAGTGGCATAAGATTGGGTAGAAAAGAGGAAAATTCATTTCTAGTTGTTATATTTTGACTATTAGATGAAAATAAAAACTCACGAAACCGATCAAAACGCTAGGAAGAACTTACTTTTGAGAGGGAAAATTCATGATAACGTTTTAACGATTACCCATGCAAACCCTCAAGGCTTGGCCTAACCATCTCCAACCCTTGGTCCCATTTGAGGTACTCACTCCATTTTTAAATAACATCTAATCCTATTCTAATTTTTTTTTATTGTACACATGGTTTTCCTATTTTAGAGAAAAAAAGTTCTTTTCAACCCTTCCTACCCCCACTACATGACCCCACTCACACGATCTAGTTACAGACATTTCAAGGCATGCTTGGAATGTGATTAATGTATTAAGGGGGTAATAAAAGTCAAACATAGGAAAACTAAGGCATTTAAAGATGATAATAAAGGGGATAGAATGGTAGTAAAAAGGACATGTTGGTTAGAAGAAAGAGGGAAACTATTACCCTTTAAATGAGGATAATAATTACCCAGGAGTTGCATAACTATTATCCATAATGAGGGCAATAGTTCCGCTCTTCTTCCATTTCCGTCCTGCCAACACCATCTTATCTAGGGGTGATAGTGCGTAGCTATTACCTATATTGAGGGTAATAGTTCTCTTTCTTTCATTTCTTTTCTGCCAACACCATCTTATCCTCTTCACCACCACTCTATCCCTTTTTATCATCAGCTCTAAATGTCTTAGTTTTTCTATGTTTGACTTTTATTATCCCTTAATACATTACCCTAATTTCAAACATTTTTTTTTGTAAGAAGAAGTGGCTTGAAACCCGCTCGGGTCCTAATGGACCAAGCACTTGAAAGTAGAGGGAAAGGTAAAAGGAATTTCTACTCTTATAGTGCCCCTAATGGGAATTGTACCCCCAACCTTAAGGTTAGAAGGGTGTTCTCCTTATCAATAGACCAAATACTATTTCGTCCCTAATTCCAAATATGCCCTGAAGGTAAACTCCTCCATTATCTATTCTCCACTTATTAATGTCCCATCTCTTAGGGGGCGTTTGGTTAAAATGTTTAGAATGGTATGGAATGGAAACCCATACCATAGGGGTATGGATTAAAAACCCCATATCAAGCTCAAGTTGTTTGGTTCAATTTTGGAATGGATTCTATATCCCATTCTATTGTTTGGTTCACTTATGAAATGGAATGGGTTGTATTTATTTTTTAATATAATAAAATAAAATAAATATTAATGACAGTATTTCTTGACCCCACCACCCCCTCTTTCTCCTCTTGCACCACTGCTGCCGCCTTCATCGGCGCTAACGACGGCAAAGTCGCCGACATCACCAACCCCTGTTGCAAACTTCCTCAAATCCTTTAAGCATTGGTCGACAAAATCAGGAGAAGAAATTGGAAATGTTGGGTGTTGAATAACGATTTCAATTTCAATTTTCAAATAGGGTTCTTATTGTTGCTCAAAGTTAAAGAAAGCTTCAATGGTGGAAATTTGAGGGGATCGGTTGTGGAAGACGAAATGAAATGATGAAACTTAGCTCTGCTACATCACCAACAATAATGTTAAGCGGCCGAAAGGAAGAGCAAGCGTTGTTCATTCTACTGAAAAAGGGAACTATTCGATGGTGGCTGAGATGGTGATGTAAGGAGCTTTAGGTGGTTGGCGTGGTGGTTTTAGGGAGGGAAATGGGTGTTGGGTTGGTGGTGTTATGGGTGCTGCGTTGGTGGTGTTATGGGTGTTGCTTTGGTGGTGTTCGATGGTGGGGTCAAAGATGACCCATGGTCAGTAGTCGGTGGTCCACGGCCGCTGGTCACCTGAAATTATGAACAAAGGCTATGTGGAGTATTAGGGTTTGATACTAGGGGGAATGGAGTTAGAAACTTGGGGGCAGGGGAGATTGGGATTCTAGGGGGATGGGGTGGAGATAGACTCCATAGGGTATGAGATTCTACCCTAAAAAGTCCAACCAAACATTGAAATGGAATGACATCCATTCCATACCATTAAAAAAACCCCAACCAAACACCCCCTTAGTTTTGCCTCTCTCTAGTCCCATTTCCCAGACTTACACGTGTAGTTTTTTACTTCCTCCGCAACAAAAAGAATGTATCTTTTGTCATTTTAGGCCGTAACAAAATAAATGCAACAAACTCAAATCTGTCTTAATTTAGTAAAGTTTTTGATGTGAAATTACAAAATTGCCCTTAATTTATAAACTTAAAAACTGATAAAAAATTCCTAACAACAAATTACATTACTAAATAAAAATCAATCCCATTAATGATTTTCACTCTACTCTAACATCAACCACCACCTTCACCATCACCACCAAAACTGCCACCACCAAATCTGCACAAATCCACCGCCACAACCAACCACTTCACCGCCAACAACCACAACCATCGATCCTTCCTCTGAACGCACCAAATCCTCTCAAAACTACTCTTCTCGTTGCGAGTACATTATGGGAGGCTACGATTTTCGTGGTGGGGGTTGGGGGGCTGCGAATTCGTGGTGGGGTGGGGCTAGGTCATGAACTCGTGGTGGTGGTTGGGAGGGGTTGCGTTTTCGTGGTGATGGTGCTGCAAATTCGTGGTGGGAGGCAGGTAGGGCTGCAATTTCTTGGTGGGTTGGGGCTAGGCTGTGAATTCGTGGTGGGAGGTAGGTAGGGCTGCGTTTTTCGTGGTGGGGTAGGGTAGGGCTGCAATTTTCGTGGTGGGGGTGGGGTTGCGTTTTTCGTGGTGGGGTTGAGGTGAGGCTGCATTTTTGTGGTGGGGTTGGGGTGGGGCTGCATATTTCGAGGTGGTGTTGGGTGGGGGCTGTGTTTTTCGTGGTGGTGGGTGGTCATGGGGCGGCCAGTAGGTGGTGGGCAGGAGGTGAGGTGAAGGTGATGGGTGGCAGGAGGTAAGGTGAGGTGAGGTGAAGGTGGAGGGCGGCAGGAGGTAAGGTAAGGTGAGGTGAAGGTGGTGGGCGGCAGGAGGTAAGGTAAGGTGAGGTGAAGGTGGTGGGCGGCAGGAGGTGCGGTGAGGTGAAGGTGGTGGGCGGCAGGAGGTGCGGTGAGGTGAAGGTGGTGGGCGGCAGGAAGTGAGCTGAAGTTGGTGATGAGCACTGTCGGTTGGTATGGTTGTCGACGGTGGGGTGGCTGATGTGGTGTGGGTGGTGAAGATAGTAATTAATGGTGGCCCATTAATCATCCTTTCTCTCTTCCCTTCTACTTAATACCCAAACTAAATCACAATTATCAAATTTTGCCGGGAGTCTGTGCCCGAGCCATTTGTTGCCATAATATTGTCACGGAGGAAGTATTTTCTTAAGAACAGACCCTACATGGCCATACCTCATACCCTAACATTGAACATATTTTTATGATCCTACTCTGCAGAAAGATTTTCTGTAAATATTCTTCAACAATAAATGTTCCAAGGTGTACACAACAGTCTCTCTTACTTCTACAAAGTCGCATCGCTACAAAATTGTGATTTTGTACAGATTGATAAATTATGAGACAAATACCCCTTGCCTTCTTTCTGGTCTTTACGCCTGCAACACTACAGTTGAACCCTCTGCACCAGGTAACTTTTTCACTTTCTTGTATGAAACCTCCGAAGACTTTTTAGATTTTCGTTTCTTGGAACCCTTTTGTTGCAGTGTCTCGGCAGTGTGTTTAGACACAGATTCCTTTTTTGCCTCTACTAGATCATCAGATATTTCCTCTGTATCCACTTTCTTTCCAGAGCTGTTCTCTGTTTCACCCCTACCAGGCTCTGGTTCAATAACTGACATGCCAATGAGAGTGTAGTCTAGCAAGAATGTGCTTCTTTCAAGTCTATCGATCCTACTGAAGTGCCTCTGAGAATACGGGATGAGCCCTTCAAGAAGTTCTCCCACACCTTTCACCTGTACATCCAAGACAATCCAACGACAATTATACAAATCCAAAATTTGGAAAAAAAGAGTGGCTTCATATGATTACCATTAAATTATGCATTGCTCATAGCACTTACACTACACGATCTCCACTGAGTTTCGGATAAATCTCGGAAATGCGGGTACCCCAAGAAAGCGAGTAGGGAATGAGGAAGAGTTGAATCCTGCTTTTCCCTCCCTGCATATCCACAACAAACTAACTATGCTCCACACTACCCCCCCCCCCTCCCCTCCTTCCCCTTGCGACAGCTATCCTATCTAAGGCATTACCACATGCATACACATCCCAATTAATCAAGGCTGTCTAATGGCCTACCCCTGTCAAGCTCTAAAGCAGGAGTGCTTAAATGTAGATTTGGCATTGACAGACATAGCCTACAAACACATTTCTAGAATTTGCTAAACTAGAAACTACAAAAGAATTTATAATCTCAAAAGGCCTGCCTGCTATTCACTAATCACCTATTTAAATATTCCAGAGACACCAGACAGAGCAATTTATTTTGAACTCTGTAGAAAAGTGCCATTACATCAGAACAATCACTTTAAGTTTAACTCTATTCCTTGGTGTTCCTTTTCTGCTGAGTGTTGGCAAGTTCTAATACCGCTAGTGCTAGATGACTACACCAACCTTTGTCTCCCTGGTACAAACAAAATAAAATCAATAGTTTGGGCCAGGGTGTTTTGTATTTTTGTTTTCCAAAACAGAAACTGTAAAAATAGCTAATCATAGAGCGAGGGTTCTATCATTCATTTAGGAATAATTTTAAAAAATTACATGTTGAATTTTGGTGTCTACCTCCTCTTCCCTTATATAATAGAGATAACTACCTGGAAGCGCCATCACCATTCTTGGATCACCAATGAAAAACAGATAAAGACCAGAAGAACCACCATTAATGTTTGGTACATCAAAATTATGACAGGAACACTGCAATCACATGTCTTACAGCACATTTTCAGGCCCTGGTCATCTAGATCTACTTCTGCCAATTGTTCCTTTTCTACACTTCAAAACCCTAAAGAACTCAGACAACCATAAGTATGAATTTCAACAAATGGAGTCGTCATGGACAACACCATTACTAGTTGGAACTGCCATAAGAGCTACATGAGATAGTTCGGACTGCCATAGAGAAGACTTGTTAGAGAACCGCATGAAAACAACACAAATGATAGGAACCACCAGATAAATCAATTATCACAAATTTATTACATGTGCGGGATAATCTACATTGAAGGCAGAGGATCTCTGTGGACGACAACTGGAGATAAAATTCTGACTTAGCAGCCGACTTCAGTTTAATGGGATTAAGGCTTTGGCACTGTTGGTTGTGAAATAGTCTTAATTGAAGATTTGGCAATCCAGATCCATGAATTTTAACATCAATGCACAAGATCTCAAGGGACAGATCCAGCAGAACAACTCAAAAGATAAAAGTAATGTTATTCTCTTCATGCTTGTTCCAAGATAGAAGTACCATTCAGACCCTTGCAATGCTGACACATCTGGGTATATCTTCTTGAACTTTTATTCGAAAGATAAAAAATTGTATTCTGATAGTTTCATAAGCAAAAAAAAAAAAAAATCTTCCCACAACAACCCCATTTCTATCGAACTTTTTCCACCAGCAATACCATTATCACCACCGTCACCCTCACGCCTCGACTACCAGCACATTACTTACTTGTCAATTCTATTAGCACCAAACAGACATAGGAGCATAATCTATATTTGATTTCAATCACATTCTCAATTCCACTTTGTTTCTGTGACACTAATTAATAAGCAAATTTTGTCATAAATGACCTTATTTGTCCCAAATTTTGGAAAAACCCTTATACTTTGTATAATATTTGTAAGAAAGTCCTTATATTTCATGAAAAGAGCCACCTAATGCTCATGGAATTGATAAATCCAAGGAGGCTAAAACATAAGAGAATATATACTTCCTTCGGGTTTTTATAATGCCATTATCTCTCATTAATATAAGTTGCATATTAATTGCAACATATCCATCTTCGGAAAGTTTCCGTTCTTGCCTTTTGTATTAAGTACTAGTTGTGGTCCCCTTCTCTAGCTTTCTCTACAACTTTTTTACTTTAGTAGAATTGCGCCCAACCCACATGATGCAATTGAAAAAAAAAAGGAAGGGATTATATGCTTTTGGACACTCGGTGGGCTAGGTGGAGTCATAGTCAAATAACGAATTGCAAGGCCAAAAAATTCCTCACGTCCTGCCATGGAGTAAAAGGTTATATTAAGAGAGACGGGGAAAATAGACAGATACTCGTTGAGAAAGCAGAGGACCTGTCTAAAATTAAAGTTCAAACTAGGTGGCTGGTGTAAGTGGATAAGTGAGAGAGGGGCCTAGGGGTTTGGGAAGCAAGGAAGAAAGGAAGTTTCAGGAATTCAGATTTTTCTTTCATCCTTTTCATCTAAGCCAAGTTCTTTCTTATTATAGAGAGTGGACCCAGAAAAGAGTCTGACCCTTTGGGGTCGTCTGACCAGTGCTGAACAAGCCCATTTGCTAGAGTTTGGCGGCTTTTTTGCTCCATAATTTGTTTGAAAGTGAATTTAGTAACACTGAAGCTATAATTACTGAACAAAAAAGGCAAAAGAGAACCCCCTCATCGAAAAATCTCTCGTGACAAAAAAATTAAAATTGATTGTACTATTCGAAGCCAGGTGCTAGTGGGCACGAGTACATGACCATGTGTGGGTTACGGCTAATTTATGAAAAATTTCATGTTTTTCGTCTAAAGTAAAGTGACGAGACTAGAGCGTTGTCGCATCCGGAATGGGCACTTGAGGTGAAATGAAGGGTCTGAATAACAGTGTCCATGAGTAGATGCTCAAACAGCGTTGCCTCTCTTGCACAACAGGCAACAAATTTTTGAACAAAACCAGAATGCAGAATTAAATCTTCAAGTCAATGAGATTGTCTCAGTTAAATTACCCACCTCAACAATTTCCGTAGGGGAAAGCATACTGAAAATCTGAAAAAGCACAAACTGCGCAATGTGACACAGCTTTGGCTTAGTATTCCACTCTCGAATATATTCAAAAAGTTGACGAACTTCCTCCTTTCCAAGAGGCTCAAGAGCTTTCCTCATATGATCTATGGCATCTTTATTCCTGTGTGATTATTGCACATAAATTGATTGTTAGAAAAAGAAATCAGAATAATTACATGATCACATTTTTTTATTACACACAAATAAGCTCGAAACAAAGGAAGGGAATGAGTGTTGTGATCGAGATATTAGGCAATAACAGAATATTCTAACCTGCAAAGTTCTGAAAAAAGATCAAAGAGCTTATGAGGTTTTCTGAGCTCAAAGGCAATCTGGATAGCTTTAGCATAATCAGCGTCTGATACAGCATTCTCAAGCTCTTGACCCCGCAAAACCCCTTCTTCCTGTATAAAGATTGCAGACCCGTGAGACAGCTACATATTAGGAGCTACTAAAACAGTGAACAACCCACATAACATACTTACTAGTACAGCAGTCTTAAAAGAAAAAACCAGCAGAAACAAAGTTGTACAAAACCCTTTCACTCTTACACAGTAAAGAAAGCTAGCACTAACTGTCATTCTGGCACATAAAATGGAAGATTATGAGGTAGGGGCATCCACTATTTGCATTGTGTTTCAGAAGGCAATGGAAAAGGTAAACAACAGGATGAAACATAAGTCTATGAAAGAGATGCAGCCTCGGTACAGGCATCAAATTAATTTACTTTTCGTTAGGTAAGCAAACTAGGACTGTAGTATCCTATACGATGCTGCATGATTCTGATTAACTTTGAAACAGTGAAGAGAGTACAAAGTACTATGAAACTCACACTCTTGGTGAATAGACAAATAGACCTTTTAACTTATGAGGAATATGATTGGCTAAAAACTGTATATATTAAGACCTCCCTAATTCCCCCCATCTGCGAACCCAAAGCCTGCAAAAATCAGGGCAACGGAGACGGACACTAACTTATACTAAACTAATTTAATCCGACCTAACCTATCCTATCCTAAAGATGCTGGCTGAGACGAGGATAGCAGCGCTGGATAAATAACTCCAGCAGCCGCGAAACGAACGACGATGAGCTTATAGATCTGATTTGGTGGCCGATCTGGTGGCAAAGGAGTCGAGTTTTGTTGGAAAATTTCGGCATAAGCAAATATTAGATCTATAAGGATATTGTGAAATTCGTTAAGGTGAAATCTTTACAGGTGAAGGGAGGGAGATGGAGAACGGGTTGAGATGAAGAGAGGGGTTGAGATATTTGGGGGGGGGGGGCTTGGCTGACGGCTGAAAGATTTTTGCTGGGAGTAATTTCCTTAGCGTAAAGATTTCTAGAGAGAAGGCAAAGCCCCTTTTTCTATAAACCCCAAAAGTACATCTATTATATAAAATCCCTCCAAGATCCAGGCAGCATTGAAAGACCAAAGTCAACATACAAGGTCAATCCTATAACCAAACTAAAAATATGCCACACTACAATTGTTAAACTTTTTTACAACATAAACTAAATTAAGCCATTAACTTAGACTCACCTCTTTAAGAAAAGCCTCTTCCTTCTCAACAGCAGTGGAATCATTCCATATATTGACAACTGCATCACCACCTCCTGTAGCAAGCAGTTCTGTCTTCTTTCCAATTGCCAGGGCCCACACCTGCAGTCCATAACTAACTTAAAGTTGAGAACAGATCTAACACACAAAGACATGAAAAACCTACAGGTCATTAGTAGTTTAGCACTGGACCTCCAAAAACAAAAGCAGAAATGTCACACTATACATATAATCTGGGAGAGGGACAAGAAAAGATACAACCGAGGTTGTAGGTAGACTGTAGAGTGTAGAGCTTGCAAGAGTTCAATGCTTTAAGAATTCAGAAGTAATGAAGCATACAAGATCATACTTTTTAACATCTTTGTTTATAAAGGAGTTAGGCGCACAAGGTCATTAGAGCCTAGGCGCAAAGCGCAAGGTGGAGAAGCACCCATATTTAGGCAAGGCGCAATATATATTTTGACCTCAAAACAACATAAACATCATGTTAAAGATGCATTAAATGACAAAAGAAAGCACCGTATTATTAGAATAACGCATAAAGTTTACTAAGTAGATATTAGCGACTTAATACATGACAATCAAAATAAATATAAAAGGTAGAAAGAAGAGCAATATGGTTCTTTAAGATACCCCCACTAAAACACTAGAAAACATCCTCATCATGAGCATCATCGTCACCATGAACAAAGTAAAACTTATGTCCTCCTCACCAATGTCTTCTTCCATATCATCCTCATCATCATCCAACATCGTGACTCTACGAGTAAGAGGTGCTCTAGGAGTGGAGCTACTAGCAACACTTTTCCCTATATTATCTCTCTATGGAGTTTCAGCATCAAATGCTAGCCTAGATGCTCTAGCGACATAATTAGGTTCAAGTGCGTAGGCCGCTTTAACAATTCTTACCAACTGCACCCCATGACAAATCTTCATCAATAAACACAAAATCATCATCATCAGAAGAGTTCTTATTCATTCTCCCTAAGTAGCCACTCATTGCTATCATCAATGTCATCTAAGAGAATACGATTGATGGTAACCCTTCTTTGATATTTACGTCAACAAGCATTTGACAAACGAATGCTTTTTTGTATACATCTAGATGTGTGACTGTGTCTTGCAAAGTTATGTGTGACCTTGTCTTGCAAAGTTATGTTTCGTATCAACTAGCTTATGCAATTAAATAAACCCTTCATAACTTCCTTACAATCTACTACTTTAGGGTTATAAAAAATATGTCCGTAGAAAATAGCCGCACGCATGCAAAGCTCGATTTAGTTGGCAACCACACCTTGTATCACTATAATCAAATAGTTGTATATGCTCCTCCTTCACAAAAACTCCTTGCAATGGCCTCCTTAGCCCTATCCATTGCCTCAGAAAATGTGACCAATATGTGGCTTCGTTTCTCCATCCACCATTCTAAGATCCTTTACAAGGAGACCCGCAACTTGAAAGTGTAGACGAGAGTTCTCCAAAAGACTAGTGTCTTGCAAAAGGTATGATAAAAATTTCTTGCTACGCGCATCCTTAACCCTTTTAGAAGTATTCCTTTCACGAGAGGTAGCCATCTTTCTCTAAGATGTCCTTTTGCTCATGAAATTGTGCAAGAGTAATGAAAGATGTTGTCAATTTAGTGACCACCGTCCTATGCAAATTGCTTTAAGAACTTCCTTACCATGTTCAAGAGTGTGATATAGCTATAGATATAATATCCATGTACATGCACTTCCTTGTCGCACCCTTCACTTTTGGAAGTTTTCCAATATCTTCCACCACGAGACCAACTCAATGCTCCGCACATGAAGTAATAGAGGCGTGGTCTTGTAGCATCAAGCAATTTTCCAAGAATCCATGGATTTTATGAAAATGACCACTTCAAGAGAGTTATCAACAAAGTTCACAATGTAGCACCTTTTAGAAAGGCATGGTGAACTTTCTTTATCTCCTAAAAAGACCATGTTCATCAAATCCATATATGTTTCTGAAATTGTAACATATGTCAAGTTTCAAAAGCTTAATGACATGACAGAGGAGATTGAAGAGAAAAAAGGGAGTGAAGTGGTGACAAATGATGCATCTAACTACATTAAGACAGGTAGGAGATAAAGTTTATATCCTATTTTCATTTATTGAGATACTAATTTCAAATGAAATATAATCCTTAGTTACTAAAACCACACTTCTATTGTGTTGCACATTGCCTTGATCTCATGTTAGAAGACATTAGAAAACGTCCAAAAGTTAAGAATACAATAAAGAAGTGTGTGATGAGGAGGTTCGCAAATCAAAAGAATAAAAATCTTATATTACTCTTTGCACAATTCCATAAAAAATTGAACAGCTTGACAAATATGGTTATTGTTTCCAAATGGAATGTTGCTGTGGGTAAGGATGTGGAGGGAAAAGAAAAATTCATCCTACCTTATGCAAGACACTCTTTGAAGGAAATCCTCTAGACTTTAACGGGACCAGTTCTTAGAATGTTGAACGCAATTTAGCCAACGGCTCAATGCCCTTTTGGAAAACGCCTCGCCTCCCACTTTGGATGCAACTTCACAACACCTAGCCTAGTCTCACTTTACATACATGAGACATATTTGGAAAATACAATACTTTGGCCATCAAATCCGTACTACATCATTAGTTAAAGATTATAGACCCTTTTCAAATAAGGTAACCATGCAAACACTTTGAGTACCTTCTCAATCCAGTTTTTCAAATATAGTTCAACACTAAGATTTTCACGAGATGATTAATGGACATACAAGGGAAAGAATTGAGTTCCCCCTCTTAACTCTTAACCGGATACCCGTTAAAGAACAACCCTCTATTAAAAAAATATTACTCAAAACTCACCCAATTTGCACTTCTGAATTATGATAATTGTCGTTTATCATACACGCGGGTGTACTGTGAGTCTGAGTCTGTGAGCATGGTACACCCCAAGGCTATTTTTTGCTCATTGTTCATTTAGACGTCTTCAAATGAACAAATGTTAGACGTTTAAATGAGCGGTGAGCAAAATATAGCCTTGGGAGTATCTTGCTCTATGATTGACCCGATAATAAGCGTACGAAAACCAACCTATCTGGTAATGTAGAGAGGCAAAGATACGAAAGTGAAACAACAAAAAGAATGGCTCATCCCCCAACAACAAAAAGATACGCCACACTGCCACCAAGCATCAAAGGGAACAACAATATTCAAGGACACCAGGATTACTTCCCATATTTTTTTGTTCCTGTAGAAGAACCATGCCATGAGCACATAATCCTGCTTTTTCTGTTTCTGCCAAGTACAATGATACAAGGAACGAGATTCGATACGGGGAACGTTACCTTAGGTGAATCCGGAACGTTGGGTCATTCATTTAGATTAAAATTTTCAATAAATTTAAAACAAAAAAAAAAACTGATTTTTTACTAAAAAAGAAATACAGTTGGCAACATATAGTTCTATGATTAAAAATAAAAATAAAAGTCTTAAGTAGAAAGGTAAAAAATAGGTAGGTTAAAGGTGTCACAATTTCCAAGCCTACTTAGTAAAAAGAAATACAGTTGGCAACATATAGTTTTATGATTAAAAATAAAAAGAAACAGTTTTAAATAAAAGGTAAAAAAATAGGTAGGTTAAAGCTGTCACGATTTCCAAGCCTACTTTAGTAAAAAGTTTAACCCACTTAGGTCTTTTCTATTTATTACGTCACCTACCCTCTGCAATTCCTCTTCCTCTTAACTGGCTAAGGAAACTAAAAGAGCCAACCTCAACTTGCATTCACTGGAGATGGTGACCGGAGGAGATCGCCGGAAGATCAAAGACGCCTAAAAAACATACCAACACAGTCTCCTTCACAACCACAATAAAAGCCCCATGGTCTTGATTGATAATATAAAGTATCTAACCTCCAATTTTAGATCCAGGGTTTGAAGTGGCGGCCCATTATCTGAAATTGGTTCAATTCAAAGTGGATTTTGCGGGTTATGAAGAAGAAATCTGGAACGCCACACTCAGCGATTGGAGTCGCGAACCCCAGCGATCTGAGTCGCGTTCGTTCCCCGACCCGGGACGAACGATTCAGATCGGAGAACGGGGCTCCGTTCCGCGTTCCTTGTATCCTTGGCCAAGTACCATGCCATGAGAAATTTCCTCAAACACATAATCTCATCTGGTAAAGCAGGGCAGCTTTTGCTACTCAGTGCTCAGCTATCATTAGCAACTACATAGCTACCTAATGGCTGGATTTTTAAATGAAAATTACAAGACACTTCACAGTTCAGATAATTCCACTTTCTAGCATTTGTCTAGCACTCTAGCTTCACTTAAATCACTCAGATTTTAGTGAGAACCACAGCTTTAAAATAGAATCAATATAGTAAAAAGCAACAGAACCTTGTCCTCATGTTCATCATAGGTAGCAATGCATTCATTGCTTGTTACTGTCCAAAGCTTCAGTAGCCCATCAGCACCTGATATAGATGTCCCATCTTAGTCATTCATGGAAACAACAAAACAATTTGTGAGGAAATGAAAAATGCTACATACCGCTCGAAACAAATTGAGTCCCGCGTGTAATAAAGGATGCTCTAAGTACGCTAGATGTATGTCCTTCAAATGTTTTTAGACAAGAGCCATCAAGAGCCCACATTTTTATTGTCTTGTCTCCAGATGCTGTTAAAACACATTTATCAACAGGTGAAAACTCAACAGACCAAATTCCCCGTTTGTGACCCTTGAGTTTTGCCACATGTATTAGGTCTGGAAGCTTCCAGATACACGCAGTGCGATCCTGATCAGGATAAAAGCATAAATTTAGATGGGAACATTACCCTACTATTTAGATAATGTTAAATCTCTAAAACAGCATTGGTAATGTTAATAGGACACGTCCATAGCTTTCCCTTTGGACTGACAACAAAAGAGCCAAAGACCCAGGCATAAGGCCTCACAGAAGGATTCTTATGAAGCACTGCATTAATTTTATAGTCTAAAGGACATTAACATAGGAATTATAACACCCACCTCCTGGACCCTTAAATTTAAGGCGCAGCGAACTATAAAGGGTTCCTGGAGCCTAGGCGCAAGGCGAAGCGCATCGCATAAGAGTGGAACACCTTCATTTATTCTTTATTTTTACATTTTTTGCTTCTTGGTAGTACTGTAAAAGGGCACAAAACCTTAGACCAAAAGAACAAAAGGGAATTCAAAGAGAGAAAGAAAATAGCTTGCTTGAAAAGTCGTGACCAACAAACAGCGATCTTCGGAGGCCTTGAGTTCACTTCACCAACAAACCTCAATTTTAATTTCTTGCCAAATACGTGTACTAGGGTTCTTGTCTATATTAGGTTTTGGTTTATAGATTAAATGGAAGCAAACTGTAGCAATTAAATGAGGGCTTTAGCTTGAAACTCAAATTTACAGCTTGCATAAGATGTATTAGAAGAAAAATGTAGTCTTTTTTAGGTTTCTCCACAGTTTCTCTTCTCTTGCTTCTACCCTCTTTTTCCTAATAGCAGCAAGAGCAACCTGACGTGTAGCTGCATCATGTTTTGTGAAGTGATTTTGCTGAAACGCGCTTTCAAAACTTAAACCTCTCATGTTGGGAAATCTAAAAATCTCATGAGTCATGATATCAGGATTTGTCACAAATCTCTAGGCTCCATGAAGTGCCCAATTGACTGTATAAGTGTATTTCTTATAAAAAAAAATCTTTTCCGCAGGGTCATCTTCCTCAAATCATAATCTCTCACCTGCCTACCAATTATCCCATGAGATAGAAGAAAAATAATCAAGAATGATCCTATTTGCATCTTGCTAAAACAAAAAGGGAGACAACCAAGATCTTTGTTATAGAAAACATATAAAAGAAACAGCAGAACTAAAGAGGTTGACGAGATTACAGCTATCCCATATCTTGATACAGATCGATTAACATACTGCAGAGCCTACATCTTTAAACGTTCTTCCACCCACTTAGAATTTCCACTTTGCATGACAATCTCCATCCAAACTCCACTTGTCAACTACTCACTTTCGAGTCACACGGGCAATCACTATATGATATTAAATCTTTTTTCATACGAAAACCAACTTCATTAAGGCAGGCTTGAAAAAGGAACTATTACGATCATTTTGGCAATTTAGGGTTAATACCTTACCCTAGGAGAATAGTGGATAATTTGAAGCTCCAAAACAAGGGTAATAATTCATCCCTTCTTACAATAATCAATACATCATCCCATCTACCACCACTCCACTCATCTTCATTCTCTCTACATTTTCTTCTATCACTACTGAATACCCCAAATTCAAGGACGCCCTTAAGAAAAAATTCAAAACACAGGGATAGGGATCAAAAATCAAGGCAAAAAAATATAAAGATGTCTCATCATGCAATATGCCAGAAGGGACACAATGAGGAATGCCCCCGAAATGAGCCCAAAAAAGGCTAAGAACAACACTCCCTCCCATTAAGTAACCAAAGAAAACACCTCTGCAGCATGGAAAATCCAATCAATCCTCCAGGGTTTTAGCATGTCCTCCGTGGAGCTTTAAAGTTTCATCTTTTGAGGTTTTGTATAGCTGGAGTCAAGTGCTAGTAAAGAGCAACTTTTTCCTTCAATTTGTAGACAAAAAAAATCATATCAATTCTCTCCAACCAAAGCAGCCCCAAGATAAAATATTTTCTAGAAAATAAAAAATTGTCATAAGCCTCGGCCTTCCAAACTTCACATGGTGTCATTATATATGCTCTCTTATCCAACATATCCCAACCAAACCAATTAACCTCTAGAAAAAACCATGGCCTAAGACAATGCAAGTACAATTGACTCCCCATCTCAAAATCATGACATGATGTACAAATTATCATAAGCATGAGTTAAAAGCAACCCAAAGTTTCGTCTCTTGAAGTCTTGGTCTTTAAATAGAAGTCCAAAAAGTCAAGGATTGTAAATTATGGCTATCATTGAGATTGATAGTGGAATATTCCATTTTCAATGGAGCCAAAGACACTTTATTCTTTGGTTTTGGAGTATGATGGAACAAGGCAAAATTGCTTCCTAAACTAGTTGCGCTTGTAATACCATAAAGTAGTTGATGTTAAATGTATTTTCGATGCTATTTTCCATTTGGGTCAACCGGAGACAGTCACTCCGTGTTTTAAACACGAGGGTATGGTTATGTATCCGACCCCCTTACCTCGCCCTATGGTGGGAGCATTTGAAGCATTGGGGTAATGTTGTGGTTGTTATTACTAAGATTGATTATGAAAGGAACAACCCTGAAGTGTAAAACCAACCACACTCCCATACTATGGGAACGTACGGGAAAAAAATGGATTTGCGACCATCTCTCATGTGTTATGAGTTATGAGTTATGACGCGCTTGGCACCTAGCGTGAATTTGAAAACTTACAAAAGATCCACAATATCCTTGTAATTCCATATGTTTAGATTGTAGATCAAAATCAAATATCTTGTTATCTTCTATAGAAATATGAGACTCTACACAAGGAGTGACTTAAATATGAGCATAATCTTATCACATGTAGTTGATGAATACAATTAATGGATTTGATGACAGATACAATGGCTAATATGATAAATAAAGAATGGCATTGAGAAAAAGAAAGCTAAATCCTTTGGTTAAAAGTTGTTTGGATTATTTTGTTTAATCTTTCCTCCATCTCCCATGAGCCACCATAACAAAACTTTTTCCTCCTCTACCTCCCTCCTTCCCTCTCTATTTATTCATTCGCCACCCCTTAACTTTTCTTGTGGCTCCTTCTCTCCTCCTCCTCCTTCTCCTCAAGGATGGCTATTCGTCGGCGGTTTCAGGGTGGCGTAAGGTTAGGCTTCGGGTTTAAGGGGTGGCTCTCGGTTTAACGTTAGGGTTTGGTATAGTCAGTGGTTTTAAGGGAGGGAAGGTGGCGTAGGGTCTAGCAAGTGTGGTTTTGGCGGAAGTGTGGGCTTAGGGTTAGGATTTTGGAGGTGACTTTAGGTTTAGGGCTAAGGTTTCCGAGGGCTAGTGGGTGGTTTCACGGGGGAAGGAAAGTGGTTTAGGGGCTAAGGAAGGTGGTTTCGACGGTAGCCGAATTGTTCTTTCCGCAAGGAGGGTGTTAGGATTTGTGGGTGGTTTCCGAGGGCTAGTGGGTGGTTTCACGGGGGAAGGAAAGTGGTTTAGGGGCTAAGGAAGGTGGTTTCGACGGTAGCCGAATTGTTCTTTCCGCAAGGAGGGTGTTAGGATTTGTGGGTGGTTTCGAGATAGGTAGTTGTTTCGGTGGTAGTGGGGTGGTCAAGAGGGCTGGGGTGGATTTTCCGACGGCGAAAGTGGGTTTCTTGGGGTTGGATGGTGTGAGAGGGGGGATTGGGGGTTGGTGGTGCATGGTGAGGTGGGTGGTTGTGTACGGTGAGGTGGGTGGTTGTGTACGGTGGGGTGGGGTGAAACTAAGTGGAGAGTGAAGGGGGAGAGGGTAATCAAGTTAGAGAGATTAGGGGGAAAGTTAAAAAACAAAACCCCCTATAACCAAACAAGATAAGGGTTTCAAGGGATAGTACTCCCTTTCCTTTTCCAGTAATCAAACATCCCCTAACAGTCTAAAAGGATAAACAATTGTGTATCATAATCACCCATGTGCACACCTGAGAGTTTTTTAATTGTCTTATTGTCACTATTTTACATTCGATAAAATTTTCTTTAAAAAAAAGACAAGGAAATAGCTAATCTGCTTACAATTAATTTATAAAATTAGCAGTTGAAGTACCTGAGAACCACTACAGACATAACTGTCGAAAGGTGCAATGGCAAGAGAGTTGATATCCTTATCATGGGCTGCTACAACGGCTTTTGCTTTAAGGCTGATCGTCTCTTCGGTATCATTGTCAAGCCCTTCGAAGCTCCACACTTTGATTGTACGGTCACTATGCAAATGAGAACGATTGTATTAGCTTACAAAAAATATTTGTCCAAGAGAATCTGCTAAGAACTGTGATATAGGCAGCAGAATTTAAGGCAGGAAGAAGGTGAAAATTGTATTAACAAACTAAAATGCAAATATGTAAATGATATTCAAGCGTTCGAGAGGCTTGATACTCTCCCAATGAACGACTAAAAGTTCTATAAAAGACTCATCAATATTCAATAATCCTTTCACTCTCTACTCTCCTCTATTTATATTAGTTTTCCTCTAACTAACTTCTAGCTTATTGCTCAAGCTAACCTTAAAAGATATTACCTAAAGTACCCTCTCCCAAAATATCAGTTCATTACAGAATCCTATCAATAACAATTTATTCTTATTTTTTCGTAACCATAAAAATAGGATGCTTAATCTGCTCTACTTTTCAATACCAAACTAAAATCAAGCAAGAGTTTACAGATACACATCCAAAAGTATTAGCATTAACTCTTCGAACCTCTCCAGCAATGTAGCACCACAACCATGACAGAATTTCAGGGTGCTTACTTCATTTTTGATACTTTAAACTTTATATCATTTGAAGATAAACTTTTAACCAAAAGTTAATCATAACACATCAAGGATGAACCTAATTTCATACTCGCTGATAATTTGTCAGAGTAATGGCAGACTGTAAATAGGGGCAGGAACTGAGGGCCGTAGGTACAACACTCTCCCACAACTTCCCTTCCCCCAGTAGGGGGGGGAGAACAAGTGCCTGAAATGAGTTTCTCATGTTGCTCTACCATTCCTCTTATGTTTTTCCTCTGACAAAAGGGAGGGGGATCCCCAAAAAGGGTCTCTGGAGTCTCGGCAGTCGGCACAAGGCGCGCACCTCTCGCAGGCAAGGCACTCAATTATTATTTTTATTTGTTTTTAAGATGCTGAATTTCCTATTTTTTTATTTTTATTTTTATTTTTTTTGGGGGGGGGCTGAATTTCAATTAATGAGCTCAACATAAGTTTTTAGATTTGACTAAAACAAACCTCATAACTTTCACACAAAATATAAAGCAAAGAGAAAAAGGCTTGACATGCTCTTTACTCTTAAACGCTTGACTTTAGTCAAAGGAAAAGAAAGAGAAACGGCAGAAGGAAGAAAGAGAAGAAGAATACAAATCGAAGAGGCAACTTATCTGGTGCCAGTAAGACTCGCCAGAGATGTGTCACCGGTGTTCTCTGTCCTAGCCGACGGGATGGCAGCCACCAAGTGCTACAAAATCATGAGTTTGGGGTTTCGAATTTGGGCTTTTGATTTCGGGTTTGCAATTGAAATAATTCTGTGGAACTAACATAGGGCTTTGCTTGAAAGTGATTAATAAAGCCTAGGTAAGTTTACATGTGAAAATTTTTTGAGTGTTTTTAAACAATCTACTCAGATCTCTGTTTTTTCACCAAAATCACTCTAGGCAGTTAAAGGCGCGCCTCAACAAAAGCGGTCTGAAGCGCGCACCTTGCTGCGTACAACAGGCTTTGTAAAGGCGTTTTCGCGGTCACCTGGACTTGCCTTGCGCCTTGGGCGCGCTTTTTAAACTAAATTCACATCATAGAAGATCTCCGAAGTAACAAACTCTACCATTAAAAACTACAAGCTACTGGATTTGTTATATTTCGTAGTAAATAACATTTTGGAGACATATATAATCCAATAGACACAATCCCATATCCGCCTTCAAGGCAAATACTGCATGCCACAAACTTCTGGAAGCTTCAACGGGACGTTAAATATGTCTGCAGGTTTGTTATATGATATCCACCTTTCTCTCTCGTGTCCCCACACTAAAAGAGCAAACCATTTAACAGCTTCAAGTTGATACTGCCACAAAAGCTAGGGACAAGATCATCAATCTAACTACCTACTACATTCATAAACTTTAGTACCATAAAGCAAAAGATAAAAGAAATGACCTGATTTACATAAATACACCTAAACACTCACCTACTACCACTAACAAAGAAATTTCGCGACTTCTTCGAGCAAGCAACAGCTGCAACAGCTCCCGTATGACCAGTTCCAACCCCTAAACACTTTTGGGTATTTGAATCCCATAATCTGACCTGTATGGCACACAATATTTATGATGTGATAATGACAAAATCTAAGGAAGTGGGTAGAGGACATCAGACATACAGCTAATTAATAGAAGATCTCTAGAGAGATCCAACTTCATATATGGATTGCATAAATGATATTAGAAGCATATCAATGGTCAAGAATGCCCCGAGAAATGGTCACTTCATACTACCTCTATCCCTAATTGTTTGCTCCATTTTTTTTTTCCGCGGTCTCCAAGATGCACTTTTGACCATTAAAATCTTTGACGTTTTAATTTAAAATTATAAAAACTTGATAAACTACACATTACAGGCAATCTAACAGGATCCCGCGTGATAATGCTTTTTTCATAGTTATAAATGTGATTTTTTGGTCAACATTATGAAAGTTTGACCCCCAAGAAAGTAATTGGGGCAAACATTAAGGGACAGTATGCTAGGGGCAATCACCTAGGTGGTTAGTTAAAAAAAGGAAAGGGCTACTTACACTATTGTCCTTGCTTCCGGTTACAATAAGTGTATTTCCAAAATTTGATATGCAGGTGTCAAGACACAAAACGATCCCAGTATGTCCAGAAAGTACATAGGAACATGACATTGAAGCAAGGTCGTAAACCCGCACCTGTAAACATAGAGGATCAGTAAATCAAATTTACATGCATCATCTCCTAACAGACAAAAAAATCTTGTATATTAGGAATGATATAAAAAGCAATGAAAAGAAATTTCTGCCAAAAAACATATGATAGCAGGGAGGAAGACAGAACGAAGTCTACCTGTTCCAGGTTTGTGGCAACAGCCAGAAAGTTTTCATCTTCACCTAAAAACTTCATATCTACTATTTCTTCATTGTATCCAATCAGCCTCTTACAGAGACTCAAATCCAGATCTTCTTTAGAATGCTTCAAGAGGGAGTAAAATAGAAACTGCTGATCTGCAGTGATGCACAGCAATCCTTGATTTGAGGGTAGCATGCAGGCAGCTGTAAAACCTCTTCTTAAATCATTTTCATCTGGACTAAATGCTACATCTGAAGTCTTCTGCTCAAATAAACAAACTGCACTGTTGCAAATACAGAATATGTACGTTACATATATTTTAAATGATAAAATTGAAAAAGTAAAAAGATGCCACTAGGCATGAAAAAAAAATATTTTTGAATTACGCATGAATATAATGCCTTGAAAGTAATGCAAGATATAACTCTTCAAAAGTTGTCATATTACCCTTCAGAACTCCATATTCGAACAATTCCACGTTCACCGGCAGTTAAAAAGTAAACTTCTTGTGTTGAACTTTTGCTCTTCTTAGGCTTTTGTGATGACAAACTATCATAGAATGCAGTTCCAGATTTAACAACACAAACAGCTTCAAGCACCTCGTATGTTGGTATGGTTGTCTTGCATCCATAGCTTTTGAGGTCCCACATATTTACAACCTAAAGTAATTACAAAACTATTACAGCTGCAAAGGTAACAAATAAAAAATGAAAAGAATTCGAATAATCAACCCAATTAGGGTTCCCATGCAATAGCTTCCAGCCTTCTTTTCGTAAAGAAACATACATTCAAAAGCACAACTTATTTAAAGAGAAAGTTAGCAAACCATCCTCAAAAGCTATGCCACCTGTAAACCAAGAGCCCTCACAAACAATAAATTAATCCGTAAGAGAAATCATCGGCAGCTAAAAAGCAAGTCCGACCCAACCCCCAGATAACTGGAAGGACAGCTTGAGAAGAAACAGAATGATGACTAAACCACTAAAAACATAAAAATGGAAGCATAACTAGCTGCAGGACACACCGCCTCCCAATCATCCAAACTAAAAGAAGACAGCCATGCCTAATATAATAAGAAGAGAAGCACAAATTGTAACTTGTAAGGGATAGCAAAAGCTGCAAAAATCCGTTTTCATTTAATTTTCCAACGACAGGATTATCGCATCTTCCCATGATCCCATCCTTAAATGGGTCAATAAGATAGGAAAGAAAGCCCATAGGAAGAACAGCACAGATTATAAAGGATTACATAACATTATATTATAGCAAAACTCCATTTTAATGTAATGTAATACTCCTACAGATCTCCTATCCTTAGATGAGTCAATAAGAGGGGAAAGTCACATTCACAAATAATCCCCCTGTGAACTTGCTTTGGGATATTATGTCTGTATGTGGCACAATCAATGTTCTTCACATTACTACCAGATACTAGACAAATGTCCTAACACGTCAAAAAAGGACAAATAAATCCTGAACACACAGAATAGAAGCTCACTTAAGCACTCCTTGAATCCAACTTCTCCTAGCTCAATGGCTAAGTTGCATTTGATATGGTAGGAAGGAAATGACTTAAATAAAAGTCTGGATGTATTCATGAAAACCGTCGGACCTCTTTTGGACTTGGCCGATGAACAACTAACATTGCTTTGATTCTTCCTTTTTGCGCCTAATCAGAGTAGTTCTACACAATGAAATTCACTGATCTTTCTGAAAACAAGATCCTATTTCCTTACTCAACACGACCATCCGGGGTGAAGAAGAATTGGGGATCAAAGGTGAGCGAAATTCTCCCATCCAATTCTTGTGAATCCCCCTTCCTCCGGGGTTTAAAAAAAGGTCTATCCATAAAACAAAACTTTTGCACAGAAAATATTATAGAATATCATATATACAACAACCGTAAAGCATACAATATAATAAAATGGAGGTAGCAATTAAGACAACAAAGTATTTGAAATTATTTCTACATTTCCATTTTTTTCTTTACACGTTGTACACATTTCATGTAGGTGTTTGGGAACTTAGCTTAAAAATAATGTCACTATACTAGTCCACTTAGATTTGACATAGAAAACAGCACTAAAATATACAAAATAAACTTGTTCTCAAATGGCCCCTAAGGAGTTCTTAGAAAGCTAGATATCTCAAAGATGTAAGAATTTCTCCAAAGAGCCCCACCTCAAAAACGTCACGAGTCAATTGGTTACAAATTTACAAGGAGCTGGTAGTGTTGATCCAGTGGCCGTAGCATTAAGGTAGGAGACTACAACTTCGGCACTACTTCAACTGATGAGAGGAGGTCTGGCCTTGACTTTTACTTTGATTAGTACCACATCCTCAAATTCTTTAACCTTCTGTCATTATCATTGTCTATCATTGTCATTTTGTTTGAATGTATCCTTATATGTGTAGATTTTTTCAAAAAAACAGGCCTGTCACCGCCCCTTTCTTCCCCTTGTGGCCTGGACTGTGCTACAGCATTTGTATACAAATAAGAATGTCCACAAACACCTAAGACTATGTGTCATGATATGCAGTCGAACTAATCAGCAACGGAGGGGGTAAAACATAAATGAGGTATTGACGGTCATAATTGTGCATGGACGACTAGGCAACAGCAAACGTCGCAACCAATAAATTATGGAGGGTGTATGTATAACAGATATAAACCTTGAAGCAAAATTATGTGCTGAATTTAGTTTCAACATATCGAGAAGTGAAAATCTACATCATACATGTGCCACAAGGATCTGAAATATCTCAAAAGTTTTTCCCAAGTATCAAACAAGAGAGAGAACCATGCCTTATCTCTTCCAGCACTAAGTAGGAAACTTTGATCTTCGGATATTGTCAAGGAAACCACCGCAGAGAAATGTTTTTCCATGGTTGCGGCACACTTTTTAGTGACAAGATCCCAAACCCGGACAGTTGCATCATCACTTCCTGAGAAGAGCTGTAAAATTTTGTTTGAGCTAAGTCGTGATTGATATATAACAAACAAGAACAAAAAGTACATGCCAAAATATAAGATTAGCAGAACAAATATTAGAAAAGTCAGGCCTAGATAACAAGGATACAATAATAAATAACTGAAGGCATTCCCAGCTCACTCAGAAAGAAAAGAAGTCAAAGGACTTGGTCACTAGAGATAGAACTACGCTACCTAAGAGTAAAGCATATCAATACAACCCACAGTCCTGCATGCACTCCACATTTAGGCCACTCCCCTCATGGTAATGTCACCTGCAACTTGAACTAACAAAAAATATATTTTATAAGAGGACTAACAAAAAGATGTTGGTCCTTATGCTGTGTCACCATGCTTTTCTTATATTGCTTCTATTTCTGTATCTATTTTTTGTTGCCTTCTCTTTTTCCAGCAAGGTGTGCAATTTGTATTGGATAGCTTGTTCGTAGGTATTAGCGCACAACTTTTGTTAGGGTATACACCAAGTAGCAGCCAATTTTCTAGAGTTTTGCAATAAAGTAAAATCAACATTGAGAGTCGCACAAGTTCAACCAAAGAAAGTTAGCATGTTACAATTTATAATGGATTAAGCTAGATTTCAACAGCCAACCTACCATCACAGGTTACTATAAAATCGCTAATTATGACATTTAGAGCATAACTTTATGAACTCCAACATAACTATAACTAAAACAAGTAGATAAAAGCTAAAATGCATTGTACAATTTACAAGTGAAGAGCAAGAAAAAATTGAGAAAATCTGAGCTGTTAGTGCTTACAAGGAGACGATTAGGATCAGGGTGAAACATGATGCAAGTGACAACCCCTTTGTGCCCTTTGAAATAATGCGTGCAAAATCCACCATCAACGTCCCAAACAAGCACTTTCCGATCAGCTCCAGCAGTTGCAAGCAACCCCCTGACGCATCACAAGCCATGGCCATCACCGGACCATCATGACCCTTTTCAAAATTTAAAAACGCCATTTCAGAGCAAGAAAGGTAACAAACAACAAGCTTCTTATTTGCCATAACCATTTAGCTGAACAGGAGTAACAGCACACACTTCCTCTGTCGAACAAAGATTGTTACACTTCTTGTTTTCACGCATGCTAATGTAAAACTAAGAGCTCTAATATTAAGACGAAAGCAACAACATTGCATACTAACTTTTTTCTTACGTATAAACAATAGTCGAAGTGAAGTTTGTGGATAGAGTTTAGTATACAAGTGCAACAAACTTTGTGAAATGGTGGGATTATAAAAAGCAATCGCAAAAAGAAATACGACAAATCATGTCCCTAAGGGTGAAACTCATGAACAAGCAAGGTCAAATTTTTTTAATGTATATAGTATAGAATTTAATGTAGTATAATATCACTAAATAGATTATAGCTTAGTTGGTTCACAAAGAGAGTAAACAACTCATAAAACCCGGTTCAAATTTCCGTACCAACTTTTTTATCCCTGTCATACGATTTCATTTTACAAATTGTTAATTCTAACCCACTCATTCGAAAATTCCTAGCTCCGCCATTGTGAACAAGCAAATATAGAGTTATAAGAGTAATGAATTCAAAGCTGAAAGGGAAGTTGATATACCTTCCAAGAACGAATGCATTTGAGCGTAGAGAGGTCCCAAACCCTGATTTGGCGACTGTGGCTTGAAGAGAATAGGAATTTATCATCAGGAGTGAGTGCAAGAGCTGTAACTGGCTCTGAATCGCCTTCAATAGTGGATTTGATAGAAGCGTTGGATGAATCAACAATTTTGATAGAATCATCGCAAGTACATACGAGGAATGTGCCGTCAGAAGAAACTGTGAAGGGGCCACCAGTGTAAAACTGCTGTAAAGATTGGGTACGACGGTAGCTCTTCTTGTAGCTTATAGACGCCATTGTTAAAGTTGAGGAGCTCTGTCGTAACACAAGAAGAAACACACAGGAGCTTAGTTAGGGGACAATGGAGTCTGCTCAAGTAGGGTTTAGGGTTTAACGTCCTCTTTGTTTTGAAGATTTTCTCGATTTTATTTTTGGTTTTTTGTCACAAAAACTTCAACAGCCTTATACAAGCTTTTCTGTTTTGTTTTTTTTTTGGCAACAAACAGTATTATATCAAAAAAAAATTAGAAATTCAACATTTTTTTATTGTTTTTTAAAGAGTAGCTCAGACCTCGCTCGGATCCTATTGGGTCAGGCATTTTGAGAGAAGGGGAATGATAAGGCAAATTCTACTCTCAAAGTGCCCTTAGTGGGGATTGAACCCCCAACATTAAGGTTGGAAGTCTCACTTCTTTCCACTAAACCAAGCCATGTTTGGTGAAAAATAAAAGGGAAATTTTACATGGTGACTCTATAGTTTTGATTTTTCTACATGGTGGAAATAAAGTATGTTGATCCTTTAATGTGACCTCATGGTTTAGTACTTCCTCCGTAACAAAATAAATGCACCATTTGCTTGGGCACGTATGCCAAGATAAAATTTTAAAGATTAATATCTCTAATTATGTATTTGTAAAAATTATAAACATTAAATCATAAAAACTACAAGTTGAGACAAATTCAACAAGACCCCACATGACTATATTTTCCCTTGTGTATAAGTCACAAATTGAGATTAAATTTAAAACTGTGAATAGTGTCAAAAGTGCAAATTGTGCATTCTTTTCGCTACGGAGGAAGTATATATTGTTATGACCTAAGATTTTGTCTAAGCAGGTTGCGTAGGTGATATCACGTATTTATATAGAGTTTTCTCCCTTATTTACAAGCTAATTTGTGCGTCATTGGAGCTCTTGGGAGCTATTTTGTGCTAACTTTCGCATGCAGTTGTGGTTTCGTGTTTTAGTATTGAATTGCAGGTTTTATGGAGTTTTCTCCTTATTCCCGAGCCATTTGGAAGCAACCACGGCTTTACGAGATGTTATGAGGCACGTAGGGTGGCTCACGAGCTTTATGGATAGTTTAGGAGGTCCCAAGACCCCTAAACGTGAAGATTAGAGAGCAAAGGAGTCAAAAGGAGTTTTCCGCGTATTGATCGGGCAGAAATAGCCCGATCGGGCGAAGTATTTATGATCGGGTATAAAAGTTGCGGACCCGATCGGGCGAGGATTGCCCGATCGCATCGGGCGAGGAAGCATGTCCCCAGACCCGATCGGGTGACCACCGCCCGACCCGATCGGGTGGAGTGCTGCTTGGTCTCATTCTGCTGCTACTTTCGAGAGGAACTTGCTGACACATTTCGTCGCCTGGCCCGATCGGGTGACTACCGCCCGACCCGATCGGGTGGGCCGTTTTCTCGCTTTATTGCTGCACTGCTGCTGCCAGAGCCCAGAAGTAAAGTTGGGCGAATTTGTATGTGGACCCGATCGGGTACTGTACTCGGGCCCGATCGGGTCTGGTGCTTTTATCGCGCTTTTTCACTTTTTGTTTCCGTTTTTAGTGAACTTGAGGGGTATTATAAATACCTTTTCCTCATTATCTTTCATTCATCTTTTATTCATCTTTTCATTAGGTTTTAGACTAGTTTTATTCCACATTGCTC
The DNA here is from genome assembly GCA_947645195.1 of Patellifolia procumbens. Lineage (NCBI taxonomy): Eukaryota > Viridiplantae > Streptophyta > Magnoliopsida > Caryophyllales > Amaranthaceae > Patellifolia > Patellifolia procumbens. The sequence goes on from CANSGD010001040.1 coordinate 93,785, forward strand.
TTAGTTTAATTCAAACACTTTAGATTAATTTAGAGGTGATCAAACCTATTTCGATTTCAATAAAAGTTCCTGCTTTCCGTTAATTGGTACTCTTCTCTACTCTTTATCTCTTTAATTACTTTGATTGCTTAGTTTAATTATTTAATTGTTCATGATGCAATTCTTAGGGTTTCATATTAGTTTTGTTGTTGCCGATTCGATTATGAGTGAGTAGTTCTCTTTCTAGGGTGTTAGATAGGAAAGCCATGTTTATACCATGATTGTAATTTAGATTTCTATCAATTTCTAGGGCTTGATTAGGGTGATTGTGATGTGGTTTGTTCTTATTGAGTAATTAATGTCAGTGTACAATTTCATTGATTGCTTGTGGTTAATAGTTGTTTGCACAGATCCGTCTTACGACTAGAGGCCTAGGACACATCAGTAGTTCTGATTACGTTAGTGAACATGCGGCGTATGTTGAACTATGAGCGTTGAGTCTTAACCATAGCTCAACATAGGCTCTAATCCCCCGACTCTTGACTTAGGTTTTAATAGTAGTTGACCCTATTTGATTGGTATAAGCATGGTGGACCGACCTAATACCCTAGACTTTTATTCCATAGTTTAATCCTCGATTTATTCAGTCTTCCGTAGTCTATTCTTTAGTTTAATTATTTCCTTCCTGATTTCATCTGGAGTAGCTGAATTGGTTAAATTTTGATTTAGAAACTCTGTCTCCCTGTGGATTCGACCCTGCTTCCACTGACTACCTAGTTAGAGGTCCGTAGGTTTATTTTTGATTAGGTGACACGACTATAACCTATCAGTAGGTAACAAGCTATCCGCACCTAGCCAAATCCAGCTAAGGAATGACAGCTAGGACAGCAGATAAATAGTTGGGCACAGGAGCAAGCGAACTTCAACACTGTGTTAAAAGACTGGTGAACAAACTCCTATATTTGAGGAGGACTGAGTCTACAAGCCATTATACAACATGTGCAACGTTGAGAAGACTAATTCAAAGACCAACGGCCCACAACCAATGAACAGGCGAGATTCTAGGAAGATATGTCGAGGTGGTTGCAAGCATCAAGGGAGTTAGTTACAACTAGATATTTAAACGGCTACTCAGCTACTGTAATTAGTACAAATGGATTAGTAGGCGTACAATGTACGGATCAATTGCATACTTGCATTCTTAGCTCAAACATTCTACGAATTACATACATTCATTAGGATTGTATTCATTTTGACATAGTAGATTGGTGGACTCAAGGCTAACCACGTGTTTTCGACTCTTATTCAAGGGATTTTTCGTGTTATCATTCATGGTGTCTCTGTTTTCTTCCTTTCTTTGTTCATTGTTGTTGCATCCATTGCATTCATCATATTGCATTTGTTAGTTAATTGTAGGTCTATAACTGAGTTTTGCCTTGTGTAGAATTTGGCATAAACATATATAATTAGGATGCACTAATTGTAGGTATTTAGATGGTAAAAGCAGAATTTCAAGAATCGTATTCTTTACATCTAACCCCAAGAAAAAATAATATATAACATTATATACCTTTGATATGTAAATCCATAAATACTAGCTGTGAAGTGAGATCTTATGAGAGCGTTAAGCGTCGTTCCTCTAGTGTTGGTCCACGAACACAGTTAAAGCACCACATTTGCTATAACGAGATAGGGAACTTTTTCACTCCTTACTTTATATGGTGTTAGGCCAAAAAGCAAGGAGGAAGAGGAATCTAAGTCTTTACCAAAAATCAGAATTTCTAGCAAAAAGATGATGATGATGTAAATCATTTGTAACTTCAACATCAATATATAGAGTTGTTACAATGGTGGTTTTATAAGGCTTAATTGTGTTGGATATTTAGAGTATTTGGTTGATTGTTTTCATGTAAAGTGAACTTAAGTTACTTGGTTATGGTCTCGTTGCGTTAAAATGCATGTTGCTTGTTTATTGTGTAGTAAACGATTGTTATTTCGTATGCATTGAAGTTGGACAAGCTAGCAAAGCTGACAAAGGGAGCAGGAGTGGCTTGCGAACCGCGAGCTAGGTTGCCCCCCGCGACCAGCCCGTCGCGACTCGCGACACCTGTTGGACCTCGTGACGAGCCACTGCCTAGTGGTGCTCCATTTTTCGTTAAGGCCGCGACTCGCTACTTGTTTCGCGACTGGCGACCAGGCCGGTTTTGCGGACATCTAAATGATGGTTTTATGCTCTTTGAGCGATTGAGGGCGGTTTCCTAAGGGAATGTACGTGCATTATATATGGTGAAAACCACTGATGAAGGCTTCCATGTTTCATCATCTCTCTCAAAAGCACTCTCAAGTTCTCTCATTCTTCATCATCACAAAATCACATAATACTTGTTCTCGTTTGGTGAATTTCATACGAGCGTGACATTCACTGTCTTCATTGTATCTCGGAAGTGAATTTCGTGCAAACCGTGCTTCGCATAGGGTCGGAATATTGCTTTTAGGAAAGTGTTCCCAACACGCCTTGAGGATTCTTTCTTAGTTCGTTGTTGTTGTTCATCTTTTTACCGGTAATAGCACTAATAATCCAAAAGCACTATTTCTCAAAGATGGCTATAATCCGTGAAATGACAGAGAATTTCCACAACCTTGACAAGTTTGAAGGCGTGGGATTCCGTAGATGGCTAAAGAAGATGCACTTTCTCCTTACCTCTTTGGCGGTGGTGTACGTGCTCACATCTCCGAAGCCTATTAAAGTTGATGATGAAACCATCGAGGCTACGAGGAAGACGAAGAAGTGGCAGAACGACGACTACATATGCCGTGGTCACATTCTCAATGGTATGTCCGATCATTTATTTGATATTCATCAATATTATGAATCTGCTAAAGTTCTTTGGGATCATCTTGAGTTTAAGTATATGGCTGAAGATGCTTCTAGTAAGAAATTTCTAGTTAGCAATTTCAATAACTTTAAGATGGTTGAGTCTAGGCCTATTATGGAATAATTCCATGTAATCTTAGAAAGCTTTAAACAACATGATATTAGTATGGATGAAACTTTTCTTGTTTCCTCAATAATCGACAAATTACCCTCCTCATGGAAAGATGTTAGAAATAGTTTGAAACAGAAAGGATGAAATGATTGTTGAACAATTGGGTGCTCATCTTCGGATTGAAGAGGGCATTCGGGTTCAAGATGGAAAAAAGGAGGTAAATCCTAATTTTTCGCTATCAACATGGTGGAGGATGGAAATTCCAAAGACTCTAATCCAAAGAAAAGGGCACATAACTTCACCAAGGGAAACTATTGTAAGAAACCAAAGTTTGGTGGAGGAGGACATAAACGAGCTTGTTGGGAATGTGGAAAGCCCAGACACTTCAAGAAGGATTGCACCATTTGGAAGAAGAAGATAAACAATAATGAGCATGGTGGAGGGAAAGGCGAGTCTAGCCAATCCCAAGCCAAGCAAGGTACATGTGCACAAGTTTCACTTAATTCAGTTTTGAATTATATGTGTACGATTTTGGAAATCTTTTGTGTACAGGATGATTGTTCATGTTACATCGATTTGGGAGTTTCAAGGCATGTATGCAATGAACGTTCTCTCTTCAAGACCTTCAAGGAGGCGGATCAAGGAGAGGTTCTTTACATGGGAAATAATTCTACTGCTCAAGTCTTAGGAGTTGGGCAAGTTGAGCTAGTCTTTAGTTTCGGAAAGTCTCTTGTTTTAAGAGATGTTGTATTTGCTCCGGACATTAGAAAGAATCTAGTCTCGGGAGCTATCCTGAATCGAATAGGTTTTAAAATGGTTTTTGAGTCAAATAAGTTTATTTTGTCTAAATGAGGATCTTTTTTTGGTTTGGGTTATTTATGTAATGGTATGTTCAAGTTAAGTATTTCGATTGCATTGTTAAACAATGTTTGTATTGTTATTGATAATTCTTCTCTTTGGCATTATCGGCTTGGTCATGTTAATTATATAAAGTTATATTCTATATCAAAGGATGATTTGATTCCTAGTTTTGATCCAAGTATAGAAAAGTGTAGAACATGCATGCTTACTAAGATAACCAAGAATTCTTTTCCAAATAATGTGGAAAGAGACACTAGTTTGCTTGATTTGGTGCATAGTTACCTATGTGATTTCCATAACACTCCTTCTTTAGGTAATAAGAAGTATATCATAACGTTTATAGATGATTATTCTAGGTTTTGTTATGTTTATTTTAATCCCCCGTAATTTTATGAATTTTATAAATATATTTAAAGTATATCTATAATCATTTTCATATTTATTTTATTTAATTATTTAAGTATTGACTATTTTGAAAGTCAAATGATTGTTTAAACGTTTTAAATAATCATTAATATTTATTGGGTTGAATTTAAGTATTGAATATTTTATTTAAAGGTTTTGAGTCGTGTTTAAAATAATTTTAAATGTTGGGTTGAGAAGCCCAAACCATTTGTTTAAGTTTCATGATCAACTTGAGCCCAAACCTAAACCTAACCTGTAATACCCCGAATTTTTAAAGCTTATTTTATTATTTCTTAAGCTTTAATATTATTTTCCACTTAAATTTATTTACCGATAATTCAAGTTTATTTTATAATAATGTTTATTATAAATCACTTTATTTAGTTTTTGAATTATTTAACGATTTTATTAAAAATGATTTATTTAGTTTTTGAATTATTTAGTGATTCTATTTAAATGATTTAATTTAAATATATTCTTTTTACAAACTAATTATTCATTTTATTATTATTATTATTGAAATATTTACTTGGTTGTGGGCATTCTTATTCAAACCATTGTCCATCCACATTGACAAAACCCATTGAGACTTTGAGAGTCCAACCCAAACAAATATCAAAGTCCAAGTACCTTAGCCCAATCAAAAAAAGAAAAGAAAAGAAAAATAAAAACACCAAAATCAGAAAATAAATGTCTGATTCACTCCTTCTTCAACCTTCCTCCCTCCCTCATGTGACTACAACACATCCAAGAGCAAAAATCCAAACACTTCATCACTCTTGTCAGATTTCATCAACACTCAAGCTAAAACTCAGGAAAATCTGAGCAAAGTAGTCAAAACAATATCAGATTTTCAAATTCAAAGATCTTCACCATTAATGGAGCTTGACTCCAAGCTCAAAAATCTGACCCAATTCTTCTATAAATACTGAGCTACACCCATTCAATTACTCAAGCAACCCACTACATTCTAAGGTTGCTTCAATTTCTCGCTCTTCTCTTTCAATTTCTGATTTTAATGTTGAAAATAAAAGAAATTTTTTTTTACAAATTTCACCACCAACTGAACCACCTTCGCACCACCCCTGACCCGCCGGAAACCACCACATAAATCACGCCACCCTCGCCGCACAGCTGCGCCGTAGCACCACCCAATCCTCCCTCCTCCTTCGCCCAAAACGCAGCCAAAACGCTGCTCGCCCAAAACCACGCTCAGCCTCGTCCCTCCCCCACCACTCGCCTGAACTCGCCTGCCCAGACCACCGCAACCTCGCCGGCGACTGCCCAAAACCGCCAGCAAACCGCCCTCCTTCCCTCTTCCTTCTTCTTCCTCCTCCTCTGTTTTCCCCTGTTCTCCCTTCTTCCTTTTTCTTAAACTGATTCAGTGAAATCAGTTTTCCCCCCCTTCCCTATATCACGTTTTTATTTTTAATATATATATATATAAAAAAGATTTCTTTACTTATTAAAATTAATTGGTTGATTAATGATGTTTGACTTAGTCTTTAATGACTTAAACATATTTCTTATGTTTATAAAATAAAGTTGGTTTTCTATATTTAGAATAATTGTTTAAGTTATTGGAATATTAAAAGTTAAAGTAACCTCTAAGTACTTGAAATGATTTATATAAATAATTTGCAAACATAAAACTTTGATTTATGAAACTCTTTTGAAGTAATTAATCAATCAATTTTATTTAAGTTATTTGAATTATTTAAGTTGTTTATTTTATAAATAAAAAAGGGGTTATTTAGGAAACTAATTTTAGATCCCGTTTAATTGTAGATTCCGATCTAGTAGAAGAAGATTATCAAGAGTCGATCAACTCGTGGCTTAACTTCGGGCACGCTTCAAGTGGTAATTTTCGATGTCCATCTAAACGTAGATCCCGAAGTATAAAATAATCTAATTACGTGACTATGTGATTTGAATTATTATTAGAAATGTGGATTATAATTATGAAAATTATTAAAGCTATTGACTTAAATGCGGATTATGAATACGATTAGTAGGATGACTAATGACTATGGATTATGGATATGGATCATGAACATGGACTATGAACTATGACAATGATTATTATAGCATCGTTAACTTCGTAACTAAACTCGATAACGACTTAATCTTTTATCCTCGGCTTTTGTTTAATTAAAGATTAATTGTTAATGTTGTTATTATTATTATTATTATTGTTGTTGTTGTTGTTATTATTATTATTTATTATGAATATTATTATCACTATTATTATTATTATTATTATTATTATTATTATTATTATTATTATTATTATTATTATCATCATTATCATTGTTACTATGCTATTATTGTTATTAAAGTTGAAATTGGAAATTGAAAATGAATTGATTATAAATTGGAAAATGATGGGTTATTAAATTTACTAGTGATGGTTTGTATATGAATGAAAATGGGCTTTTTGGATAAGCCGTGAATAAATTGAGTTATGGATGTGGGAATGAATATACTCGTACTTGGTTAAATAAGATGATGTATATGTGATTTAAGTGATGACTTTCATAAAATATATTAATCACTTAAAGTGGAATATCGAAAGGAAGTGATGAACAGGTTGCCCTGTATGGGAGGTTCAGCGGCCACCTACAGGTTCTTTTGTTACCATGCTGATTTTTCTGTTATTTGTCTTCCTTCTATCTTGATGTGTTCCAAGTTAGAAGGGGTGTGCACACTAGGGACTCTGTTTTATGGCCAATTTGATTTTGTGGGTGGATTTACGTGGTGTATCACCGGCCCACATGTGAGTGGATATACGTGGTGTATCACCGGCTCACATTAGCAAGTGGATTTACGTGGTGTATCACCGGCTTGCTAGCGATCTCCTTCCCTTTCGTAAATGAATTGGAAGATTATATTAATGTAACCTTTTAACTGTATATGTTTATGTGCAAAGCTTTTCAACTCGACTTATATATTATTTTCAATTATTTTAACTTAAGTAATTTACGGGATGGAGTTGGGATTACTCGGTTTATCTGATTTTTGGGAGCTTGTCTCTCTTGTCTTTTTCAATGTTCATTTGCAGGTGGGTGATCAAGGGGAAAAATGGGAGATCAACTAGAAGTTGTCATCCACCTAGTTTAATATTTTTTTTGCTTCCGCTGGAACTCTGAAACTCGTAGTATTTAGTACTTGACGAACTAGTTTAATTTGGTTGTAAGGATGGTTTTTAATTAATATTGGAACGAATATGTTTTAGTTACTTAGCCTTGCACTTAATTCCAAGGAGTTGAGTGTGGCGGTAACGCTCCATTCGAATCGAACCCTCGTTGATTTCCCCTCATACGAGTTTTATTAATATAAAAAGGGTTCGGTTTGGGCGGGGTGTTACATAACCTAAGTGCCATAGGTTTTTAGGCAAAACCTATAAATACCCTCCAAACCCCAAAGTGAACACTTTTTATTTTCTCTCTTCTCTCCCTCACAAACCAGCGCCCCAACACTCCTCTCCTCCCCTCGATTTGCGTGCCATCCGGCCGACCACCAACTTCCTCACCTCACTCGTCTCTCCGGCCACCGCACACCACCACCATCCCCCTCTTGCTCCTTATCGTGCATGCAGCCGCAGCACAGCCACACACCATCACCCCTCCTCTCTTCGTTCGCCAGCATCCACGCAGCAACCGCAGCCGCGCGTTTGTGCACGCGCCGCCCTACTGCCGTTCGTCATCCACCGTGTGTTCCTCTTCGTGTTTGTCCGGTTTTTCGTGGTTTTCTTCGGTTATTTCTTAACCCTTATCCTCTACTTTAATGTTTAATATAGTTTAATGTTAAAGTTATAATTTGTATGAGTTTTGTATGTTTTATAATAAAGTTGAAAACTTTACTATTCGAATTATTAAAAATCTGATTTTTATTTATTATGAATATAAATTATAATTTCAGATTTATTATTATTGGTTTAAAGTGAGTTTTAAGTATTAAAATAATGATTTTTGAGGTTTTAAAATATAGGTTTATGCGTATTATATTAAAGTTGTTAAAGGTTGGAACTTTAATGTATTTAAAGTATTTTAAAATGAGTTTTGAAGCGTTTTAAAATAAATTATATTGCTGTGAATTAATTAGAATATTAATTCATTGTTGTATTATTGTTTTGGTAGGCGGAGAATTTACTTTAGGCGACTTCTAGAATTCTAAAGTGGCCTCTCACTTTGTCTACACAAGGTACGTACATGTCCTTATGTGTTAGACTAGTATCATGTCCTAATGATTAGGATTATTTATAGTATCATGTAGAGGGAACCCTTTTATGGTTCATACGTGGCTATTGAATTAGAATTACGTGTTGTTGAACATGTTAATTGCCTTTATGTTTATTACATGATTGAATGGATGTTTGATTCAAGCATGTTTGGGAAGGGAAATTTATTTGTTAATTCACATGAGGGATTAATATTATTTTATTGTTGGATTATGGATTTTGGTATTGTTTCCCTTATTGGATATTTTATTACTCTCAAAGACCGTGGACTTTGTGAGTAAGTTGGATTATCATTGGTTATGGTTATATTACTACTTTGCAAAGACTGAGAGCTTTGTAAGGTATGTATATTTATTGTCATTGGACATCCGATTGTTGATTTAAGTCAACAAATAAAGTGGAGAAATAAGTCTTGGTCAATTGGAATTGTTTGATCACTTATTTAAGCCTAAGACAAAAGAGGAATATTTATTGTATTCATGTTATGTGTTGGTTGTCTGTTTAGAGTCCAACATCGAATAACTTACTAATACTTAAAGTGGAAGTGAATAGATAGCTTTAGACTTGTGCACGTCTGAAGTTCTGGACTAGTATGAGTTGGAGTACATGGTGGTAGCCCATGACTTTTCTTGGGGTCGAGATGATCACCGTACCCTATTTTTAATTCTAAAAGTTCTTCGAGATCGTTAGTTAAGGGGTTACGGAGTCGTGCCCGTAACTCGGTCTTTCATTTTGAAGACTGGTTTTTGGTTGGACAACTCGATCCATTGCCTATTCAATTTACCAATACTTATCGTATTGTATGTCTTGTGCAGTCAAGTCTTATTTTACGAGTTGAAGTCTTGAGGTATTTTATTGATCGTTCGATTGCTTAGTAGTATCATGACTAGGTTTCGTGTTTTATTTTATTTATGCATGTACTCAGCTTTGCTGATTACGTGCTCTTCTGTGTGTCAATCATGGCTGTGCCCATTGATCCTGTGATGACCCTTTATTGGTGAGCAGTTTTCAATTGAGTATTTGCCTACAGGTTTGAAGGCATGATGCATCATATCAAATATTCATTGGGAATTGGGAAGCGAAGTTGGGAGATCGTTTTAGTATTTTATTTGTTTCCTACCTTTACGTTATTTTAATTGAATTATTTTATGGATTATATATTCTTAAAATGTTTTGATTGGTTTTGAATTACTTTCGAGGTTTGGATATTAGTTGGACAATTATTATGTTTTAAGTATTTATTAAAGTATATTTAATGTTTTACCGGTGCAATACTCTGAGTAAGCCGATACGTTTTCACACGGGTGATAATGCCTTGATGATTCTCTATTTTAGTTGGGAAAATATATGTTTTATAAAGATTGAATTGTCGGGGTGTTACATATATCTTCTATTCACTAAAGATGAAGCTTTAGATAAGTTTAAGATCTATAAAAACGAAGACTAATTGCAACTAAATGACAAAGTAAAACGGTCTAGAACCGATAGGAGTGGTGAGTACCACGATCCTAGTAATTTTCAATCATTAGGAATCATACATGAAACAACCGCGTCTTATACACCATAACAAAATGGTATAGCGGAAAGAAAGAATAGAAATTTACAAGAAATGGTAAATTTTATGTTATCCTATTCAGGTTTGAGTGATGGTTTTTGGGGTGAAGCGGTGTTGACAGCTTGTTATATTTTAAACCGCGTTCCTATGAAAAAGAACAAAGTTACAGGCTTACAGCCTATGAATTATGGTACAAAAGGAAACCAAATCCAAGTCACCTTAGAGTTTGGAGTTGTAGGGCAATTGTGAAAGTGTCGGAACCTAAACATAAAAAGTTAGGTGAAAGAGGAGTTGAATGCATCTTCATAGAGTATGTTATTCATAGCAAGGCATATAGGTTCTATGTTATACAACAAAATGAAATTTGGTCATTCACACTATTGTGGAGTCAAGAGATGCAATCTTCGATGAAAATAGATTTTCATTGGTTCCTAGAACAAAGGATGTAACTCCAAGTACCACTATTCAAGAAGTTGATCGGTCTTTAAATGTTCGAGAGTTAGATGAACCAACTCTAGATGAGAATGTAGCATCAACATCATCACCTCCTAGGAGAAGTAAAAGGGCAAGAAAGGAGAAATCTTTTGGCCAGGATTTTTATGTATATTTAGTTGAAGGATCTAGAAGTTCTATTTAACTAAATTTCCATATGTATTTTGTAATACCCCGAATTTTCAAAGCTTATTTTATTATTTATTAAGTTTTAATATTATTTTGAGTTAAATTTATTTAGTGGTAATTCGAATTATTTAATAAATTATATTTATTAAAAATGTTTTCATTTAGTTTTGAATTATTTGGTAAACAAGTTTTATGAATATGATTTAATTCAAATGTGTAATTTAATTATTTATTTTCATTCTATTTAAATAATTTAATTATTAATTATTATTAATAAAAATTTAACTATCTTGGAGGCCTTCTTATACATTCACATGAGCAAACTCAAATAAGCCCAATCCAACATTTATCAAGTCCATAGCCCAAACAATTTAGCCATACAAAAAAAAGGAAAAAAAAGAAAATGAAACAAAACAAACATCAGACATCTCCTTCATCACCATCATCCTCCATCCATCATCATCCAAAACCATCCCCCATCCTTCTTCTTCCGTATGAACACACAAACAACTTGCTCTGTCAATTTGACCTTAAGCAAATCCCCAACCCCCCTAATTTCTTCCTTTCTCTGATCAAATCTCTGATCATATCCTTCCTCTTCAATACATCTATCTTCTCCATCAATGGAGCATTGACTAAGAACCACCAAAATCAAAAAACTTTGCCTATAAATACTACCCATAATCCACCCCAAGAACTCAAGCAAACCAACTCTAAAGGTTTGCTTCACTACCTTCTTCATTCTTTCTTTCCTCTCTTTGCAAATTCTGATTTTGTTTTGAAAATCAATTTTATTTTTATAATCTGCCGAAGCTCCGTCCACCATCGCACCTCCGCCCAACCACCACAAACTGCCAACCCAAAGCCCTGTTCTTCGCCGGAAAACCGCTGCACCACCATCACTCATTTCCTCCCCCCTTCGCTGCGTCTGCTCTTCTCGCAGCCAGCCCACAACTCGCCCCTCAACCCGCGAAATACCGCAGCCCAGCCACCCCTTCGGCTGCCTGCGCCCACTTCACCTCCCACCTCCGCCTGAACCAGCCGCCTGAACCTGAGCCACGCCGCCCAGCCAGCCGCCCCTCTTCCTTCTCCTCTTCGTGCCTGTTCTCCTTCCTCTGTTCTTTCCTTTTTGGCTTCTCAACTGATTCTTTGAATCAGATATTCTTCCCCCTCCCCTTTTATATTTCTTTTTTCTTTTTAAACAAAAAAGAATGTTTTCTTTTAAATTATCTATTTAGTTTATAAAGTTACTTTGTTTAGATATCATATTCTAAGTTAAATTGATTTAGTCCTTTTAATACTTAAAATGATTTCTTAAATGTTTCTAAAATGTGATTTTGAGTTATTAATAATGCTTTTAAATAATTAAGGAACTTTTCAAAGATTAATTCGAATTACTCGTTTATTAATAAAAAGGGGGGTAATTAGGTTACTAACTTAGGTCTCGTTAAAACTCGTTGTAGACTCCGAGTACGTAGACAAGGAATATCAGGAGCTTTGATCTGTTCGTGAATCTAACCTTCAAGCACGCGTCACGAGGTAATTTTCGATGTCCATCTAAACGTAGATCCCGTAGTATAAAAATAATTTAATTACGTGACTATGTGATTAGAAATGTGAATTATAATTATGAAAATTATTATGAATTATAACTATTGAATTAAATGCGGATTATGATTAGTAAGATGACTAATGACTAAGGATTATGGATATGAATAATGACTATGGACCATGGACTATGGACGATATGACAATTATCCCAATGTTAACGACGATCTTGATAAATAATCATATCTTTTATTCTCGGCATTTGTTTAATTAAAGATTAATTGTTAATGTTGTTGTTATTATTATTATTATTATTATTATTCATTATGATATTATTATTATTATTATTCATTATTATTATTATTATTATTATTATTAATATGTTCATTCATGTTATTATTAATATTATTATCATTATCATTATTATTGTTATTATGCTATTATCGTTATTAAAAGTTTGAAAATGAAAATTGATAATGGATTGATTGTAATTGGAAAACGATGGATTATTAAAGTTACAAGTGATGGTTTTTGTATATGAATGAAAATGGGCTTTCTGGGTAAGCCGCGAATAAATTGAGTTATGGATATTGGAATGAATATGTTCATACTTGGTTAAATGAGATGATGTATATGTGTATATGATTTAAGTGATGACTTTTATAAATGATATTAATCACTTAAAGTGGAATATCGGAGGGAAATGATGAACAAGTTGCCCTGTATTGGAGGTTCAGCGGCCACCTACAGGTTCTTTTGTTACTATGCTGATTTTTCTGTTATTTGTCTTCCTTCTATCTTGATGTGTTTCCAAGTTAGAAGGGGTGTGCACACTAGGGACTCTGTTTTGGCCATTATAATATTTGTAGGTAGTTACTGGGGATTGACCCCGGCCTACACCCTTGAAGTAAGTAGTTACTGGGGATTGACCCCGGCTTACTGGCGTTCTCTTTCCTCTCCTTAAATAAACAGATAATGTTGAATTATTGAATTAATTGAAATTATGTGATTGTTAATTGTATTTATATATGTATATGTGCTAAGCTTTCGACTCTATTAACCTATTATTTTCACAAAGTATTTTCAACTTAAGTATTTTACGGGATGGAGTTGGAATTACTCAGCTTTTCTGTTTTTTGGGAGCTTGTCTCTCTTGTTTCTTTTCAATGTATTTGTGCAGGTGGGTGATCGACTTGGGGAAACAAAGAGAGAACCTTTAGAGTTGTCATCCACTTAGTTTTAATTTAGTTTCCGCTGAGACTCTGAGACGTTATATTAACTAGTGCCTTGTTTGAACAATTTAGTTGTTGTAAAACTTAATTTAATTTGAATTTAGTGTGATGTTACCCATTAGCCTTGCATTTATTTCCAAGGAGATAAGTGCGGCGGTAGCAAGCCATCCGAGTCGAACCCTCGTGGATTTTCCCCCAACGAGTTTTATTTAATGAAAAAGGGTTCGATTTGGGCGGGGTGTTACATGTTTAATGTGGAAGGTGATCCTTAGACTTATGATGAGGCCATGAGATCTCAAGATGCTCCTTTTTGGAAGGAAGCTGCTGATGATGAGATGGATTCCTCATGGGGAATAGCACATGGGTTTTGGCAGATTTGCCTCCCAAGTGTAAACCAATTGGGTGTAAATAGATTTTCAAGAAGAAAATGAAAATTGATGGAACTATTGATAAGTTCAAATCCCGGTTAGTGGCTCAAGGCTTTTCTCAAAGGTCGGGTACCGATTACTTCGATACGTATGTACCCGTTGCTAGAATCTCTACTATAAGGTTGTTGGTTGCTCTTGCGGCTATACACAACCTTGTGATCCATCAAACGGATTTTTAAGAATGCGTTCTTAAATGGAGAGCTAGATGAGGAGGTTTACTGAGACAACCCGAAGGGTTTGTCGTGAAAGGTCAAAAAAGTAAAGTTTGCAAACTCGTTAGATCTTTGTATGGGCTAAAGCAAGCACCCAAGTAATGGCATCAAAAGTTTGATGAGGTTGTGTTATCTAACGGATTAAAGTTGAAAATTTTATACAAGTGCGTATATAGCAAATTTGTTGTCTTAGGTCATGGTGTTATGATTTGTCTATATGTAGATGACATGTTGATTTTTGGGACTGATTTGACACAAGTTGAGTAGGCAAAGGCTTTCCTATCTTCAATGTTCTCCATGAAAGATTTAGGAGAAGCGGATGCTATTCTAGGCATAAGAATTAGAAGAAGCAATGGAAAGTTGATTTAATCTCAAACACACTACATTGAAAAGGTTGTTAAGAAGTTCAATGTTAGTGATTGCTCCTTTGTGTCAACTCCTATGGACCTAAATGAGAAATTAATGCCAAATGATGGTAGTGCGGTATCTCAGCTTGAGTATGCATGGGTCATAGGTTGTTTGATGTATGATGTGACGAGTACTAGGCTGGATATTGAATTTGCGGTAGGCAAGCTTAGTATGTATACTAGTAATCCTAGTATGAAGCATTGGCATGCTATTCGGCGTGTCTTAAGGTATTTGGGGAAAACCAAGGATTATGGTTTATCCTACAGCGGGTATCCTTCGGTTTTAGAAGGTTATTTTGATGCAAGTTGGATCTCTAATAGAGAGGATCATTCTTCCACAAGTGGATTTGTTTTTCTACTTGGGGGAGGTGCAATTTCTTGGGCATCCAAGAAGCAAACTTTCATAGAGGACTCCTCCATGACTTCGGAGTTTATTGCTTTGTCCTCGGCTAGTAAAGAGGCGGAGTGTTTAAAGAATCTCATGATTGAGATACCTTTGTTGCCAAAACCGATATAGCCCATAACGATACATTGTGATAATGATGCAGCTTTGGCAAGGGCATATAGTCAAGTTCATGATGGTAAGTCAAGGCACATTAGTGCGCAACATTCCTACATTTAAGGGCTTATCAAGGATAGTGTTATCACTGTTGACTACGTGCGGACTACGTATAATCTAGCGGATTGTTTTACTAAGGCCTTGGCTAGAGATACAGTGAAGAGGATGGCAATCGGTCTAGGATTGGAGCCCTTCGTTAATCACAAGTGAGGGAATATTAACTTAAAAACCAATAACACGTTAGGTCTTAAGCTCAATAAGATTAGTTCTTTCAATTTGATGATTGAAGAACATTTGTAAGTATCCTCAAGTATTGTTCTTGTTTTACTATGATGTGCTGAAGAGGTTGAATGTCTTAATAGTTCTCTTGTTATGCTTTTTCATAGTAGCATGTTTGTTTAAGAGTTCAACCTATGTAAGTGTGAGGTTTAGCCACTTCAAGTAGCTATAGGGGCATAGCTATGATACACTTATGAATGATACAGACACATGGCTTTAAGCGTCAAGTTTAATAAGTTCAAGTAATTAATCTTGTGTGTAGGTTATC
Source organism: Patellifolia procumbens (assembly GCA_947645195.1). Taxonomy (NCBI): domain Eukaryota; kingdom Viridiplantae; phylum Streptophyta; class Magnoliopsida; order Caryophyllales; family Amaranthaceae; genus Patellifolia; species Patellifolia procumbens. The sequence continues at coordinate 109,366 of CANSGD010001040.1, forward strand.
TTCAAATTTTCCACTTTGTATTGAGATTGGTTCAATTGCTAGCGACACCAGTCGGATATGGATGCTTAGAATGTGTATTATACTAGGTGAAAGTCCAAGTCTTTGTACACTTTCATTGATGCATGAGATTGTTTGTTTTGATGATGTTTAATGCTTGTTATCTTTTATAATACTCTAAATGGGGGAGGATTGTTGGATATTTAGAGTATTTGGTTGATTATTTTCATGTAACGTGAATTTAAGTTACTTGTTATGGTGTCGTTGCTTAAGTTGCGTTAAAACGCATGTTGATTGTTTATGGTGTAGTAAATGATTGTTACTTCATATGCATTGAAGTTCGACAAGCTAGCAAAGTTGATGGAGGGAGCAGGAGTGGCTCGCGGGCCGCAAGCCAGGTTGCCCCCACGACGCCTGTCGCACCTCGCGACGAGCCACTGCCCAGTGGTACGCCATTTTTCGTTAAGGGCGCGACTTGCGACTTGTTTCGCAATTCGCGACCAGGATGATTTTGCGGACGTCTAAATGACGGTTTTATGCTCTTTGAGCGGTTGAGGGCGGTTTCCTAAGGGAATGTACGTGCATTATATGTGGTGAAAACCACTGATGAAGACTTTCATGTTTTATCATCTCTCTCAAAAGCACTCTCAAGTTCTCTCATTCTTCATCATCACAAAATCACATCACACTTGTTCTCATTTGGTGAATTTCATACGAGCGTGACATTCATTTTCTTCATTGTATCTCGGAAGTGAATTTCGTGCAACCCGTGCTTCGTATAGGGTCGTAATTTTTCTTTTGAGAAAGTGTTCCCAACACGCCTTGAGGATTCGTTCTTAATTCGCTGTTGTTGTTCATCTTTTTCCCGGTAATAGCACCAACAAATTGGCCACATAATGTCATACATTGTGAGGCTTATCTATACATATAAAAAAGGGGGAGTTGGGAAATTACAGTTGGGAGGAGCAGTTCCCACGTGTTCCTCACATGCCACCTTTCATCCCTTTATTCTGCACAGCCAACTCACATCCTCTCACCCTTTTCTTGAGCTTTCCCCCTCCTTTTTTCCCTTTCTCTTCCCAAATCATGTAATCAGTTTGATGATTCTCATCAATCCCTGATGTATCAATTTGCATCAATTTTATTCTTTCTCATCTATCCTTTTCTTTCTATCTCCTATTCCACCTCACTCATCCTTCCTCCTTCGCTTCCTAACTAGTTGTCTATTTCTTCCACCTGTACAACCTCAACCTTCCTTTGTCTTGTTCGAACTTCCATCAGTTTCCCCATCTTTTCTGTGGGTCTCTGATTTCGTTTGGTGATTTACGATGAATGTTAAGAGAATTCACTTGTGAGAATCGGTACTGTTGACGTTGATTTGGTGAAACGAGTTTTGGATGCTTTGATTCAAATGTCTCTACAAAGCTTTGATTTCGAAGAAGGACGAATTGGCCTACCAATTGGTCTAAAGGTCGAGCTGAGTTGGCGAGCCCTAAGGTGAGGCATAGTAGTAGAAGGCAAATGGTGGGAACTGGGAAAGAAAGAGCAACTTTGCCATATTTGAGTTTAGGAGTTGTAATTACGGAAAATTAGAATGGATGATTGGAATTTGAGAGATATCTGATTGATTTGTTGTTGATGATGATGGATGGAATGGAAGGATGTGAATGGAGTATATATATATGATTTTCCAGTTGAACTTGGGAACAGGGAGTTCCAGTGATGGACTTGGAGAAGTTGTTGCATTTTTAATAATAGTGAAGTTGGCAGTATTATAACACCCGTTTTGATTCAAATCATTGTTAGAAGAGAAGCGGGGATTTTCAACCGAGAAGAAGCTGGCTCTTTGTGATGTCAATGGCGTGAAATTTGCAGTGAAGTTTTTTCTCTTCTTAAAATTTGTTGGATTTTCACGATTTTCGGCGACACATAATTTACCGGTTACAAAATCAGAGACGTATGAGATGGAGGTTAGAATTAATAGTGAAGGAGACGTGGTCAGCGATAAAGGACTTGGGAATTATTGTATAACGGAAAAATTGTTAAGAATAAATCAACCTTTGCGTTGACGGCTCCTAACAAGTCAACCTTATTTTATTCCATTGACAAGTAAACCTTGTACATACTTTTGCTTTTAACAAGTTTTTTTACAGGTTACTTGTTAGTAACTTATTAGTTTAGGTTACATGCCATGTGTCTCATTTTGATTGGTTTTTTTTAAAATTCACCTATCTATCTCTTATTTTGCTTTTCTCTCTCCTCCTCCTTCTCCTCCATGACCACTAGTCCACCACCAAGGCACCAACCCAATCCACCCACCCTAAAACCCCCCACAAACAACAACAGGGGTTTCACTTTTCACTTCTCAACTTATCTTCTTCTTCTTCCCTTTCTCTCTGCCTCACTCTCTCTAATATCTACACCCTTCAATGGCGCCTGCTCTTAGTAGATGTATCACAATTGCTTCTCTAACTTCATTACCCTCTTTATTTCAAAAAAAAAAAGCTTCACTACCCTCTTCTTCATTCGCCCTCAATAACACCCATAACAATAAAGGATTGAACTTGAGTAGTAGTTTTTGCCCTCATAATAAATTGTCCAGAAATTAATCTAAATTTAGCATTAGTAAGATAAATTAGAGAAAATCCAATAAATTATATGTTCGCTGTGATGTAGTTGTTGCTGAACCAGAGGCTCGTGAGAAATTTGAGTATCAAGTTGAGGTGGGTATTTGGAGTATCCCCAGATTATCTCTTCCTGATTCAAATGTTATTTGGAGTTATTGGCCTTCTGCTACTTGTAAGAGCTTCAAATGCTTAAACCCTAAACTGAGATTCGATTCTAATCTTGATTCCTCTCAGTTTTTGATAATACCCTAAATTGGTTGGCAATTCCATCTACAAAAGGAGCATTGATGACACTTGGTTTTTCCTAGTCCCCTGTATCAAACTTTGACAGAGCTTCATTTTTCTTTATTTCATCCGTAGCCAAGAAAAAAAAATAGTGTTAGTTTAGTTGCTCCACCTCTTTAGACCACATAAAGACTTAATTTGAGCACCAAAAAAGGATTTGGCATGTCTTGATACAAGTGTGGGGAATTAATGGTAAGATTCTCTTTCTTGCAAGACTCATGAGTCCACCGTCACTCCTTCCTCTGCTTGATTTTGATACAATATTTCTTTCTCAATCGTTTATGGATTGATATTGGTGGCGGCACTGGTACTTTTTCTCTTAGGATAAAGGAGAAGAATGTTACTGTCTTGATACAAGCGTGGGGAATTAATGGTAACAGGGTGTTCTGATTTGGGGTGGGTGGGGAGTGAGGGAGATAAAGTTTAGGTTTTTTTATTGTTTTTTTAAATATGAATTTTATAATTTAAATGTCCAATAAAAAAGTGACATGTGTCACTTTAACCTGTTAAACAGGTATTAAGAGGTAAAAGCCGGTAAAAACTTGTTAAAAGCAAAAGTATGTACAATGCTTACTTGTTAATGGAAAAAATTAATGTTGACTTGTTAGAAGCGGTCAACGCAAAGGTTCACTTACTCCTGACAATTTTTCCTTGTATAACTTTAAAAAGTACAAAAAAATTGGTGGTGATTAGCGGTGTTCGATATTTACCGTTGACGCATTGTTGATATGTAGAAAACTGTTCATTTTATACTACAGACTCAAGAGAATGTTACCGGTTCATTAGTTTACTACCACTTAACATTTACCGTCAATTGACCAGATTGTCGTCAGCCAAAAAATTTTAAAAAGTAGTTTTTCACAATATTTTCTATGTAAAATTTATTAGTAAATTTGACACGTAAAACTTTGACATTTTGTTATGGTGCTTTGCAGGAGAATGTCTTACACCTTATAGGTTGATAATAAGAAATCTTTTGAAAAGAATTATGTTATTGCAAGAGTTACGTGAACTTGATATTCACTTTCATTTGTCAAGATAGGTGTTGTACCTTCTAACATTGGTCAAGATTGATTATATGTAAGGAATTATGTTATAGCAAGAAGTTGTCGTGATATTGACACGTTAACTTAGATGTTACCAGAAATGAGGATTTATTGATCTAACGTACTCTGTAGAGAATTTCTCTTTAATAGTTAAGCATTTGTTGTGTGTGATAATGGCATTGAATTGTGAACCTTTGTCGTCATCTTCATTATTTAGTTAAGCCTCATAGGCATGCTTTCAGTTGTTTGTTCACTCTTATGTTTGCGCCTCCCATAAATGGTATCATCTTCACTATCTATGTGCGGAGTCCAAGAAAAAAAGGTAGGAAATCAAGTTACCTTAAAAGCAAAATCCAAGTCAAATATGTATAACCTATTATACTTACATTAGCATGAAGATCACGTTTTGTATAAAATCGTCGATAATATGTATAACCTATTATACTTACACATTATTCTACCGTTTTTTGAGCCCATAAAGCAACCAATTGCACTTCTTACAAAATATTTTTATTATGTAGTCATTATGAAGTATTGATATATTAATAGTAATAATAGCAATTAATTATTATTAATTTATTATGATTAATTATTATCATTATTACTATTATTTATATATAATTATCATCTAATAACAACTAAAATACTATTATCATTATTCATTAATAATTATTAACTATTATCACTTGTCATTATAATTATTATTTAATATTCATAATAATAATTTAATAATTTATTATTGTTTGATTAATATTTATTTATTTTAGTTTAGTTCAGCTCCATTCAATTTAGTTTAGTTCAGCTGCATTCAGTTAAGTTTGGTTCAGTTCAGTTTAAACTAGATTTAGGCGAAGAGAACATGTCTTTAACAGCACAAAATCAAATCAAAATATGGTCTATTTTTGGGTGCATGTTGTGTCACTCTGATATTAAGATTAATCACTGCCTCTTAAAAGTATTCAGAATTCGGCCACACATTGCATTTCTTCTCACCCGCAGTGGAATCTTGGTTACGTTATTGATCGCAACTTCAAGTCTTCAACCTCTATGGCCACCTATACCTCTTCCTATCGCCATTACGATCTTCACCTTCTCCGAGGCTACCACCACCTCCACCAGCGCTACTACCCAATTCACCAAAAAACAATTGTGTGCCTATTACATTGTTCAAGCTAAACTGTTACATGTCAATTACATTATTTGAGTTTAATGTTACCAATTGGAATTACAAACACCCCCATTACCGACCATATATCTCGACTTTAAATAAGACAAGCTACTTTGCCAGCAAGATTACAACCTTTCCAAAAATGACACTTTAGGGCATCGGGCGCGACTCAACAACTAGTTTAAATACATAAAAGCCACCCATTATGAGTCATTTAACAACAAGAGTTATAATTTTTCTCCTACCATCCATATGACCATCCAAAATGAATTTGGATAATTATCTAATCTTTATTACAACATGTGACCTTATATGACCCAATCAAAATCAGTAGTTGGCTCAATCTCATTAGTCCAACAAACCTGTTCTTTGACCCTATAAACCAACCCAAACTATGAAGATGAAAGTAATTGTAGGTCGGCTCCGGCTAGGCCCAGAAACCATGGAAATTAGTAAGATAGGTAAGTGGGATGACATTTACAAAGTTGGATAGAATTCATAAACAGAGAGAAAGAAGAAGATCCACCATAGGCACGCTGCAGCGGCGGAGAAGGAGCCAGCTAAATCGGAACAGACCCGTCGTGAAAACGAGTCTGAGGTCCTTTCTCTGATGCGCGCGACTGTACTTGGCTCTCTCACTTCCCTGCCTTGCACTGCCACAGGGTGGCATAAAACCTAGATCTACAAACGTAAGTTTCTTCTCCTCTACCCATCCCCACCTTTGACCCGACTCCATATACCCAACCCGTATCCGTCCCCCTAGGTTCTTACTTTGCCCCTTTTTTTGTATTAGTCATTAGTTGCATTTGCATACTGCGGATGAATTGAGTGGTAATAATTGTATTCCATGGCAGATCTTAAAATTTTTTGTTTAAGGGGCCAAATTTTTTAGAATATATGATTTAGATAATTTAAATAATTGTATACGTGATAAATGTTATCCGATTAAAAAACTAACTCGATCCAAAATCGACGCAATATCCAAATAACTCAAAAGAAATTAACTGTAACAGCCCGTCCGATACAAAGAAGAAAAGAGACAATAACAAAAGAAATAAAGCAACTAGTGGTAGCGGAAATACCACTAAGACGAAGATGCTACTCTAAGGAGTAGAATTTAAACTATAAATATATATAAATCCTTCAACTATCATAATTGACTTCCGAAATCATATAAAAAGGGAAATGAGGTCACATACCCTCATTCCAATCAAAGTTCCAAACATTAAAGAAACTCCAAAAGAAACCTCAAGATAAAGTGATCCAAATCCGAAGAAACAAAACCAAAATCTGTGGTTCAGACATAAGACAAAACATAAAGGAAAACTACTTAAGACCCACTAAGTAGTTAGTCCTAATCTCTGACTCAAAGTGCTCGTCCACTATGACTAGCACCACCTTCTTGCTCACAAGATCAAACCGCACAATCCCGGTCCAACCGTAACGATCCTAAACAACAACGTCCTCTACATAATAAATCAACAACTTCCACAATCAGTAGGGAGTAACTAGCAGTTCTCCCAACCCAAATAGGAACTAATAATAAACTTAAAGAAGTGGAAGCACGCCAAAGACATACATAACAAGAAGCATAATCACAACATGCAATACATGATACAACAAACCGTAAGCATCAAACATGCATAAAGAGAAAACTCAATAACCATAATCAGATCAACTCACACAACCAATCTCACATCAAATCAAAGACAACAGACCATACCGCCTATGAGTAGACTCATTGTACCATACCGCCCAAGGCCTACGTTGCATAACCGAAGACCATACCACCCGTTCTGGATAGCAAAACTCAACGGATCATACCACCCGTGAGTGAACCAATGGACCATACCGCCCATGGTTAAGTAACCAAATCCTAGGACCATACCACCCTTAGGATAATCAAACAAATTCCTAGGACCATGTCGCCCATAGGATCAATCAAACACAAAGAGCAATGTATACACGACAAGGCATACAAAGGAAATCCAATCAACATCCATACATGAGTATACACGACAAGGTATACAAATGAAGTCCAAACAACATCCATACATGTGTATACATGACAAGGTATACAAATCAACTCAAATAACCAACATACGTATACACGCTAAGGTATACATAAGAATCCAAGCAGCATTCAAGGTATACACGGCAAGGTATACATGCGTAGCAATTCCATAAGACAACAAATCAAACATGTTGAGGCGTATAACACAAAAACGTTATGTGAGTTTGGGTACGAAGTCAATTATGACTAAATCACAATATTCCACGTACATAACTCTTGGCAAAGAGATGCTAAGGACAGTGTTATCCTCGCCCAAGCATTTCGACGTCGACAACTCAAAGTATAGGCCCACAACACTCAACAAACCGAGCAACAACCAAAACTACCCAACAAACTAGGGTACATTCCCTTAATAAAACAACTCAAACCAACTCAAACGTACTCTAACATGCTTAACATACATGCATAAACCCAACACTCAACATATAAACATGTTGTAAGCTCAAAGGAAAAACATTCACCAAAACTCAACCAAGGTGGGCAGACTTCGGTCACGGGGTGCGACCAAGGCATCGCGAGTCGCGAGCTACCACTGCTCGTGGCCTGCGGCTGTGCTCGTACGCCTTGCTTCGTCCACAAAGCATACATCCAAGTCTCAAGCAACAAAATCCAACACGAATACACACCCATACTCATCCAAGACAACACCCTAGCATGATACTAAGCATCATCAACAACCAAAACTCAAACTCCAACAATTTATCAAGTTACTCCAATCAACATAACAACAAAAAAGTCAAACTTGACCAATCGACTAACATGAACTAACAACATGAACATAACCACACGTTCAACACATGAAAATACCACAACACAACCTTCCTAAACATGATACTACACTAAACCATAATCATACAATCATCCAAGTTCCACCTAACATGAATCTAGGTTATCTAACGCGACTGTAACAACCTAAATTCAAAATCTATTCCCTATCGAACTAACGCGACTGTAACAACCTAAGTTAAAAATCTATTCCCTATCGAACTAGAAAAACGCTAGTTACCTCGATCTTCGAGAGGAGTGCATCAAAACCTTCTTCTCCCTTGAAGACTTCTCTTCCATTAATCAAAGTATATCCCTCTCAAACAATTTTAGGGTCCTCTAAAATAGTCAGTGGTGTTCCAACCACGATTTTCGGTGATTGAAATCTCGTATTTAAAATTCCTCCAGTCAAAGTGAAGGTCTAGACGTTAAGAATATGCTGTCCAAATTTGAAGATAATCCAACGGTTAGATCTCCGGCGATCTTCTTTTTTATGAGGGTGTGCAGGAGAAAAACGGGAAGACATTTTCTCTTCCTTTTCTTTCTTGAGGAGATGTGTGTGAGAAGGCAAAAGGGAAGAGAATGGGTGATGAATTTCTGATTACGTTGACAACCAATAGATGAGTTTAATAGGGTGTTTATGGTAGGTTTAATGGGGGTATATTATGGCCATGATGATGGTGGTTTATGAAGGTGAATGAAGGGGTGTAACCCTTGGATTGCATTAATGTTACAAAGCAAAGCATGGACATTTTATTGGAGTATTCTAGAAGCTTCTTGATGCCCAAGCTTTTCGTCCCTACTGGAATAAAAGTGGTGGACTTAAGTTCGTTACATGGTTGGTCCGCAAATCGACGATTAAGCTAAATTAACACATTAGCCTAACTAAGACTAACTCAAATAATAATAATAATAATAATAATAATAATAATAATAATAATAATAATAAAATGTATGATCACATTTTCATATATCAAAGTAAGCTCAACTTTAAATAAATAACATTAAGTTATAACTGACACGGTCATTGCACGTGCCAAATTACTAACCTAACTTAGCCTAATATAGGACAAGAAAGGGTCGAATCCACGAGGAAGCAAGGTTTAGTCAAAGTTTGAAAGCAATTTAGCGAGCTAAGCCTTTTTTTGGGGGGGGGTTGAGATTAATGATTAACTAAGAAAGAATTTTTTGCCAATTACAACCATGTAAAATACTCTATTCGTTAATTATAGCCATCATCTTTTTTCTTTGTGAATTACGGCCATGAAAGACTAATATCTAAATAAGTGGTTACCATTTTCACTAATTACACCACTAATCCATAGTTTGACCGGTCAAATCATGTTTAATATTTTATAAATCTTTTTTTATTTAATTATATAATATTTTAAATATATGTTTTTCATATATGACATACTAATGGACACGTATTTCGAGACAACATTTAATTGCGTTTTTCGGACTGAGGACGACGTTTTTTCGAAAAACGGACATCGCCGGGCGCCCTTCATGGGCACGAATTTCGAGAATCCCTATGAAACGAGTACCTACAGGCCGGATTTTCGAACACGTACTTTGAGACGAGTTTTTCGGATTGAACACAACGTTTTTTTCGAAAAAGGGACACCCTTGGGCACCCACCCTTTATTGGCACGAATTTCGAGAATCCCTACGAAATGAGTACTAGTAAGCCGGATTTTCGAACACGTACTTCGAGACAAGTTTTTCGGACTGAAAACGACGTTTTTTCGAAAAATGGACACCGTCGGACACCCTATATGGGCACGAATATCGAGAATCCCTACAAAACGAGAACCTATAGGCCGGATTTTCGAGCACGTACTTCGAGATGAGTTTTTCGGACTGAATACGTTTTTTTTCGAAAAAGGGACACCGCCGTGCAACCTTTTGTAGGCACGAATTTTGAGAATCCCTGCAAAACGAGTACCTATAGGTCGGGTTTTCGGACACGTAATTCTAGACGGGTTTTTCGTGCATTATAGGACGTACGACGATATCCCTTTTTTGAAAAAACGTCGTGTTCAGTCCGAAATATCCTTCTTGAATTACGTGGCCGAAAATCCGACTTGTTGGTACTCGTTTCGTAGGAATTCTCAAAATTCGTGCCGATAAAAGGGTGCACGTCGGTGTACCTTTTTCGGAAAAAAATGTCGTGTTCAGTCCAAAAAAGTCGTCTCAAAGTACGTGCTCGAAAATCCGGCCTATAGGTACTCGTTTCGAAGGGATTCTCGAAATTCGTGCCCCTAAATGGCGCCTGGCGGTGTCCATTTTTCGAAAAAACGTTGTCCTCAATCCGAAAAAACGCGATTAAATGTGGTCTCGAAATACGTGCCCATTATATGAAAAACATATATTTTTTAAAATATTATAAAATTAAATAAAAAAGATTTATAAAATATTAAACATGATTTGATCGGTCAAACTATGGATTAATGGTATAATTAGTGAAAATGGCAACAACTTACTTAGATATTAGTCTTTCATGGCCGTAATTTTCAAGAAAAAAAGATGATGGCTATAATTAGAAAATAGGGTATTTTACATGGCTGTAATTGGCAAAAAATTGACTAAGAAATAGTGAACGAATTAGCTAACGATTAAAGTAAATGATTGAGTTTAAACTATAATAAGAAAGCACTAGGAATAAGGGGATAACCTATTCGTCAAGCCAATGGGATTCATTAGGGTCGATTAGGGGACTAAGTCACTCGAATGTTTCCTAATTACTCTCTCGAGCTAATTAGGAGGACCTAATCAACCGATTTTACCTATTCTCATGGTAAAATTAATCAACCAAGTATTTCCACAACTCATAGTGATTCGATTGATATCCTAGGAAGTCAATCACCTATTCTCATGGTGAAGTCAACCTAAAATCTAGCTAAAGGTCTATCTAAGGTTTCATTTCTCAATCATTCACCTTAGATTCCCATAACAAATTCAAATGGCGATCAATCAAATAAACAAGGCAATGAAATTAGCTAGACAACACAATCTCACCCAAATCACACCCCCAAGCTTGACTTCAAGGTCAACACATGATTAGCAAGGTCATACCATTCCCCTAACTACTAATCTACTCACTAGCCATGGAAAGGAATAAATAAAAAGCTTGAAGCAATAATGGTGAAGCAACAATGTTGAAAATTATATTTAATAAGCTAATCATCAACTAATTACTAGTAACCAATACTAAAGCAAGGTAAAAGAAGTATAAAAGTAAATAAAGAGAAGAGATAGAAGAAATACTCAAATATGGATGGAAATCAAATGCAAAACTCCATTAAAATAGCTTCAAAACTTCAAAATTCAACTTCTAGATCTACTTTCTCTCACTAGGTTCTACTTATCTCTCTAAAAACTCTCTCTAATGCAAGATAATTAAAATTAGAAATTAAAAGCTTCCTGATATCACGTATTTATATAGAGTTTTCTCCCTTATTTACAAGTTAATTTGTGTGTCATTTGAGCTCTTGGGAGCTATTGTGTGCTAACTATCGTATATAGTTGTGGTTTTGGGTTTTAGTGTTGAATTGCAGGTTTTATGGAATTTTCTCCTTATTCCCGAGCCATTTGGAAGCAACCACGGCTTTACGAGATGTTATGAGGCACGTAGGACAGCTCACGAGCTTTATGGGTAGTTTAGGAGGTCCCAAGACTTTTAAACGTGAAGAATTGAGAGCCAAAGAGTCAAAAAGGAGATTTTCGTACTCTGATCGGGCAAAAATGGCTTGATCGGGCGAAGATATTTTGATCGGGTGAAGATATTTTGATCGGGTACAAAAGTTGCAGACTCGATCGGGCAAGCATTTGCCCGACCAGATCGGGCGAGGAGACATGTGCCCAGACCCGATCGGGCAACCCTGCCCGACCCGATCGAGTGGGTGTCTTGAAGAGTTTTTATGTTGCTGGGCTCATGCTGCTACGTCCAAGAGGAAATCTGGGCTTCTCTTAGTATCAACCCGATTGGGTGGGGTTAGGCCTGATCGGGTGAAACCCAATTTCGCCCAGTTTTGCATGTTGCGCTGCTGCTACCAGGAGCCCAAGAGAAAGTGTGCTGATTTGTGTGTGGGCCCGATCGGGTGGCCTTTGGCCCGATCGGGTCCCGTGTTCGCAAACACGTTTTTCGTCTTTTAATTTCCGTTTTTAGCTAGACTTGAGGGGTATTATAAATACCTTTTCCTCATTATTTTAGGGACATCTTTCGTTATCTTTTTTTATCAGCTATTACTCTAGTTTATTTCTCATTGTTGTTAGTTTAGTTTAAACACTCTAGATTAGATTAAAGATGATTGAACCTATTTGATTTAAATAAAAGTTCTTGCTTTCTGTCAATTGGTTTTCCTCTTTACCCTAATCTCTTTTATTATTCTTAATTGCTTAGCTTAAGTATTTAATTATTCATGATGCAATTGTTAGGGTTTCATATTAGTTTTGTTGTTGTTAATTCGATTATGAGTGAGTAGTTCTCTTTCTAGGGTGTTAGATAGGAAAGCCATGTTTATACCATGATTGTGATTAAGATTTCTATCAATTTCTAGGGCTTGATTAGGGTGATTGTGATGTGGTTTGTTCTTGATTAGTGATTAATGTCAGTGTACAATTTCATTGATTGCTTGTGGTTAATAGTTGTTTGCACAGATCCGTCTTACGACAAGAGGCCTAGGACACGTCAGTAGTTCTGATTACGTTAGTGAACATGCGGCGTATGTTGAACTATGAGCGTTGAGTCTTAACCATAGCTCAACACATGCTCTAATCCCCCGACTCTTGACTTAGGTTTTGATAGTAGTTGACCCTATTTGATTGGTATAAGCATGGTGGACCGACCTAATACCCTAGGTTTTTAGTCCATAGTCAATTCCTCGTTTTAATCTGTCTTCCTTAGCTTAATCTTTAGTTCAGTTAATTCTTCCCTGATTTCATCTGAAGTAGCTGATTTGATTGAATATTAATTTAGAAACTCTGTCTCCTTGTGGATTCGACCCTGCTTCCATTGACTCTTATAGTTAGAGGACTATAGGTTTATCTTTGATTAGGTGATACGACTTTAGCCTATTACTTCCCCATTATTATTACAAAAATGGGTTTTTATACCCCAAATTACTAAGGGCAAAGCCATAAAACACAAAACCGAAACCGTCCAAAAAACCGATACAAAACCGAAATCGACAGATACAAAACCGAAACCGAAATAGCAAATCTGGGCGACAGAGCACCCGCTTCTTGCAAAATGGAGCGCTCGCTCCTGAAACGCTCCAGGGCCACTCCAAGCCACTGCCAGCTTCTCTTTGCTTCTTCACACATGGAGCGCCCGCTCCGTCTCCTCAGGAGCGCCCGCTCCTATGTTTTGGAGCCTCTTCCTTGCTAATCTAGCTTTAAAACACTCTAAGAAAATATTAGATGGGGGAGGGGGATGCACATGCAAATGAACTGATCTAAATGCAACCTAACTATATGCAAATAAACTAAAACTAAATGCTAAGTATGAAAATATGAGAAAGGATGAAAAAGGGAAAGAAAAGGAAACTATATGGCCTAAAATGCATCTAAATGACCTAAAACTAAATGCAAATAAGTGAACCTAAAGTCCACTTATCAAATTCCCCCAAGCTTGCCAATTGCTTGTCCTCAAGCAATTAAGAATCCCTAGGAAACAAATGCATGAACTACAACTATAAAGAGCATCACAAAATCAAGGTCCTCATCTTATAAGAGGTGTCAAGGCAAAGGGAAATCTCGACCAACTTTCGAAGTTTTTAGCCATCCTTCCTTATCCACAAGTTAGGGGTCAAAGAGGTGGTCTAAGCTAGTGTGCAAAGGAAGTGATCGTCCTAGAGGTCCCTCAACTATCACACAAACCCTCATTGATCCCAAGTGAAACATTTCCCACAAAATGGAAAAACTCGCTCAACCTTGTACCAATCACGGCCCACAAGTTTTCCAATTCCCCAAGCTAGCCTTTTGATTAATTAGTTACTAGATTCCCCTTTTTTTGTTGCAAGGCCCTAGACTACCCCTCACGCGGTCTACCTCTCACTTGATAGTCATGTTTCTAAGGCACGGTACCGAGCACTCGGTACGAGATGCGATAAGAGGGTAATGTAGCTCATACCAAAGGCATTGGAGCATCTCTAGAGGCCGAAGCATGATTTGTTTTTTATAACTATAGGCTACTAGCCTTGTGGGCTCTTATGCACCACTTATTTGATCCAATTGGCCAAAGGGCTCTTTTTCTTTTCATTTTTCCAATTTGTTTTTTTTTTGTTTTTATTTTTGTTTAGTTTCCTCTCTTTTTAAAAGGCTACTAGCCTTGCATTTTATTGAGCTAGAAGGGTTCTTAAGGTCACCTAAGGGCTTATCCAAGGTCAAAGGAGAGCTTAAAGACTTTTTATAGGGAAATGGTGACACTTATTCACTCTAAAGACGAGTCTCGGACAATCGAGGGGTCTATTTGTAACAAGACCTAGGCATCCAAGCTTAAAGCACCCCCAATACTCCTAACGAGCACATAAGGCATTTAAGCTACTACACTTCTACTCAAAAGCCAAGTTTCCAACCTCTAACCTCTAAAATCGTCATATAGAGTCATTCCTTGACTAAGTGATGCAAACTCTTTTTTCTTTTTTTGATTTTTTTTCTTATTACCCTATATGCAACCTAAATGCAACCTAAATCCAACCTAAAAGGAAAATAAACAAACTAAAATGCCCTCTCCCCCAAGTTTAAATGAAGTGTTGTCCTCAATGCTTCAAACAAGTCAAAAAGGCAAGGGGAAGGGGGAGGGAAGGAAAAGAAAGGAAAATAGAAAGAAAAAAAAAGAAAACTATTTACAAAGAGGAATTAAGGTGTCTAGTAAATAACACCTCAATGGTCGCAATGACTTGTCATATGCAACCGCACACAATTCCGAAAAGACCAAATAGGCAATAGCAAGAAGCTAAATATGCATAAAGTAATACATAACTATATGCCTAAATGGGGAGAAAAGAAAAAGGTGGGGGAATGAGAACAAAAATCAAGAAAATAAGAAGAATCAAAACCAAAATAAAAAGAAGAAAAAGAAAATGAAGAAAAACTATTACTACTATACACATTTGCTCTCATGGAGTCAACAAGAACATCCGGAGGGTCAAGAGAGATGGGAGACTCCCTGAGTGGTTGTGATTTGGGAACAAAAAGAAAAGAAATAGGGAAGAACGGAATGAGATCAAGCCTCCTCGAAAAAGGGACGTGATGGGGGGGCGAATAGGAACAACTTCCACACTTGAAACCTCACTCACATCACATAATCTCTCCGCAATGACTCTTTCACATGCTCCCTCAACCTCATATTTCTCTCCTTGTTCATCATTGACATTTTCAACCACAAGAAAAGGCTCTTCTCTCATAAGGGAATCATGGTCATTTGATGATTGAGGTGGGATGGAAGAAAAGTGAACACTGGAGTCAATAAGGGAAGGAGGGGTAAAAAGGGAATCAAGGGATTCAAAAATATCCTCACAACCCTCACCTTCCTCCTCATGAATCGGATTAATCCAACCTAGGTTTGACTCATCCTCATCATCACTACTCCAAAATTCATGAATATAAGGTACATGATTCTCCCTAGATGCATTTTCATTCTCTTCATAGGAAGAATCACCATCATCCTCAATCAAAGACCTAGATTCGTAGACATCATTTTCACCCTCTTTTTCCTTTTCATCTCTATTGGACTCTTCACGCTCATCCTCACATCCTTGAGACCGCTCTAGCGCATCTTCCTTCCACCTAGATTCAAGAGAGTCACGTCTACTCACCAACTTCTTGATTTGATCAAATAAATCACAATATTTCTCACCTCCCTTCTCATAATACTTGAGCTCCTTAAAACTAGATTCAACAAGATTATCATATTCGACAAGCATTTGAGGAATAAAATCATGCAATTTTGGCTTAGAATCAAGTAAAGAAGAGCTTTGGTTATCAACAAGGGGAGAAGCATCATTGTAAGTCCCAACATTAAGCACATGACAATACATATCATCACAACTAGAAGAAGGAGGGGGAGTATCATGACTTGGCATGTGAGAAATTGAATTGCTAGCAAAAGAGATTTCATTGTGATTAATGCAATCATTAGATAAATAAAAATCATAATTCATATAATGGATTTCATCACAACTAGGAGAAAGAGGTGGAGGCATACCTTGGTCCGGTTGAACTAACCTAAGATTCGTGCCCATGTCCCACTCATTCGTGTCTTGAGCTAGCCAATTGTAATAATCCCAAGCTTCATTCAAGGAAAGAGCTTGAAATTCTCCATGATGCATATCCTCAATCACGCATCGAGTGAAATCATTCAAACCGGCATAGATTACTTCACAAACCTCCCATAGCTCACAACTATAGTTGATTGGAAGAGAATCTTCCACCCTAGTTTAATACCTCCAAAATGACTCGTTCTCGAATTGAGGAATCGAGAAACTTGCCATTCTTGAAAATGTGCCTCAAGATGCAATTGCTTACAAAACCATAGCAAAGCAAGGGCTTAGAAATAACAAGAATTTAATCATTAGAGGGGGAGGGAAAAAGAAAAAGAGAAAAGAAGGATAAGGGGTGACTTAGACTCGAAAATCGACATCAAAATCAATGTAATTCATTGCTTCCTCGGCAACGGCGGCAAAATTTGACATGGTCGTTGCACGTGCCAAATTACTAATCTAACTTAGCCTAATATAGGACAAGAAAGGGTCGAATCCACGAGGAAGCAAGGTTTAGTCAAAGTTTGAAAGCGATTTAGCGAGCTAAGCCTTTTTGGGGGGGTTTTGAGATTAATGATTAACTAAGAAATAGTGAACGAATTAGCTAACGATTAAAGTAAATGATTGAGTTTAAACTATAATAAGAAAGCACTAGGGATAGGGGATAACCTATTCGTCAAGCCAAGGGAATTCATTAGGGTCGATTAGGGGACTAAGTCACTCGAATGTTTCCTAATTACTCTCTCGAGCTAATTAGGAGGACTTAATCAACCGATTTTACCTATTCTCATGGTAAAATTAATCAACCAAGTATTTCCACAACTCATAGTGATTCGATTGATATCCTAGGAAGTCAATCACCTATTCTCATGGTGAAGTCAACCTAAAATCTAGCTAAAGGTCTATTTAAGGTTTCATTTCTCAATCCTTCACCTTAGATTTCCATAACAAGTTCAAATGGCGATCAATCAAATAAACAAGGCAATGAAATTAGCTAGACAACCTCACCCAAATCACACCCCAAGCTTGACTTCAAGGTCAACACATGATTAGCAAGGTCATTCCATTCCCCTAGCTACTAATCTACTCACTAGCCATGGAAAGGAATAAATAAAAAGCTTGAAGCAATAATGGTGAAGCAACAATGTTGAAAATCATATTTAATAAGCTAATCATCAACTAATTACTAGTAACCAATACTAAAGCAAGGTAAAAGAAGTATAAAAGTAAATAAAGAGAAGAGATAGAAGAAATACTCAAATATGGATGGAAATCAAATGCAAAACTCCATTAAAATAGCTTCAAAACTTCAAAATTCAACTTCTAGATCTACTTTCTGTCACTAGGTTCTACTTCTCTCTTTAAAAACTCTCTCTAATTCAAGCTAATTGAAATTAGAAATTAAAAGCTTCCCCATTATTATTACAAAAATGGGTTTTTATACCCCAAACTACTAAGGGCAACGCCATAAAACTCAAAACCGAAACCGTCCAAAAAAACTGATACAAAATCGAAATCGACCGATACAAAACCAAAATCGAAATAGCAAATCTGGGCGACAGAGCGCCCGCTCCTTGCAAAATGAAGCGCCTGCTCCTGGAACGCTCCAGGGCCACTCCAAGCTACTGTCAGCTTCTCTTTGCTTCTTCACACACGGAGCGCCCGCTCCGTCTCCTCAGGAGCACCCGCTCCCCTGTTTTGGAGCCTCTTCCTTGCTAATCTAGCTTTAAAACACTCCAAGAAAATATTAGATGGGGGAGGGGGGATGCACATGCAAATGAAATGATTTAAATGCAACCTCATTACATGCAAATAAACTAAAACTAAATGCTAAGTATGAAAATATGAGAAAGGATGAAAAAGGGAAAGAAAAGGAAACTATATGGCCTAAAATGCATCTAAATGACCTAAAACTAAATGCAAATAAGTGAATCTAAAGTCCACTTATCAATAACTTAGTTTACAAAACTAAATTGTCGGAGCAATGGTATAGATAGTTGCACCGTATAAAATATAAGCTTAATAAAATATGATATAACTAAACAAATTAATAAAAATTTAAAATTAAATCAAGGACATATTTTCCGATTTTAAATACGACCATTTATTTCATAGAATATAGTTTTTATAAAAGAAATTATATTTAGATTTAAAAATAACATTGTAGACCATATAAATTAACACGCGAAAATTCTAGTGGAATTACAATCGAAATCAAACCCAAATTTAATCGACACAAACTCGATTTGAGTAAGATTTTCATTATTCAGGGGGCGTTTGGTTGGAAGGGAGAAAAGAAAAGGAATCAACAAAGGGTTAGAAGGGGAAAGGAAAACCATTTGTGGAAAAAAGTTGTTTAGATAGAATTTAGGGTTTTCTTCCTCATCCACCTCTCTCTCCTCCTCCTTCTCACACTGTTATTGTCGCCCCCTTTTTTCGTCCGCCTCCCATTTACGCCGTCACCCCCCTTCCCACCGGATTGCCACCTTTCCGCCCTCTCCTTCTCTATTTGGGTTGAAATCGGGGTTATTGATAAGTGGATTTTATATCCAGTTTTAGAGCTCTTTTTACTCATGTTTTCCTTCATTTTCACCTTCTTTCCTCTCATTTCACACCATTCTTCTTGTTTTTTTCTCTTTTCTTCTTATTTTGGTGCACTCGCGTGATTTTTGGTATTTTACCATGATTTTAAGCTAAATCTTGTGTTACGCGATGTGTCTTGGTGTCTCCTCTTGTATCTTTTGTTCATGTGTGTAGGTTGGAAGATACTTTGATGATTTTGGAGCTCTTGAGGAGAGGGGATAAAGCTTTTGGATCGAGTGCGGAAATGGAAGAGGCCATGAATAATCATTTTGATGATTTTAGAGCTTTGTATTTTTGATGGCGTGACACTACTTAGTGCTTGTGAATATATAATGGAATTGTTTCTATGTCAAGGAAGACTTATGATGGTTGTGTATGCATGGAGTGAAGCTTTGGACTTGTAAAGAGTTCATAGAAGCTACATTTTAACCCATAAGCGTCCGCTTGAGCTATTGTTAGCGTCCGCTTATGCCATAAGCGATATCCGCTTATTTCCATAGTTTTGTTGGCAGGGATTTTTGAGCATTTTGGAGCGTCCGCTTAAGGTATGTAAGCGTCCACTTAAGGCCTGCTTAAGAACGCTCCCGAAGTGTTAATCACCATTCAATATATTTTCCAAAATGGTACTAATTTTGGGATATATACCAAAGTCACTCATCAATCAATTAAATTAAAATTTTCAGTTTTCGCTACCTTATATAACTTACCGGCTTCAAGCTCAGAAACCTCATTGGTAAGTATTAAAACTTGCAAAAGCTAATTATTGGCAGATATAAAATAAACTAATAAATTTAACGGCTTAAAGCTCCCAAACTTCAATTATAGAGATAATAAAAATTTAATGTGGAAAAATACAGTAGAAAAGGTGCAAACAGGTAGAGATGAGATAAAACAAACTATTGAAAATTCCAAAGGTGTATGGGTTAAGAGGTTAGAACTTTTGGAGAAAAAATATAAATTGTGTTAACCTTGAATACTGTTGAACACATTGACCATTTTATAATTGATGAAGACTATTGAGACTATTGAGATTCTCTATAAAGAAAAAATATATACCATTTATTTTAAACGAGACAAAATCGGTTACAACCTAAAGTATGGGTTAAATGGGATATATGTCACTTAATGATTGGCTCTCATAACTATATTTTATAAAAAAATTTAAAAAACATAAAAACAAAATAAACCCCCCCTCCGTAAAAACGCTCTTCTCCACTCCTGCCACATCTCTCATCCCTCTCTCCATTCTCGTTATCTCCCCGAAAAATCTCGAAAAACGTTGGCAAATCCTCCATCTCCGATGATTTTGGAGGAGAGTTCGAACGTTGAAGATGGTGACGGTGGTGATGTAGATTTCAGACTTCGAAGATGCAGATTCGGGTGGTGGGTTCTCGGTGGTTATCGTCTTATCGATGGTGGAGGTGGTTTATTGGTGGTTTTTGGTGGTGATCGATGGTGGGGGTAGGTTATTGGTGATTTTCGATGAGGAAGAGGTGGTTTAAGTGGGGATGGTGTGGTTGTTGGGCTAATTGTTTCGGCCATGATGGTGGTGATATTTGGGCGGATTTGAGTGGTGGTTCTCAGTGAGGAAGAGGTGGTTTCAGGGTGTTGGTGGTGTTTTAGGAATGGTTGGAAGTGGTTGGTGGTGATTTGGGGTTTGGTGGAAGTTTCAAGGATGGGTGACGGTGGTTGTGATGGCTGGTGATGGTGGTTGTGGTTCGTGGCTGGATTATAGAAATAGAATAATGAGTTTGAAATTCTCGAGTTACATAATAAAAACGTTGGGGGTATCAGCCTATACTTAGTAATCACATAACTAGGGAATAATGTATTGAAACTTCTTTGTCATGGATTTACTTAAAAACGTGACACAAAATACTCAAATCACAATTGTTTACTCTTGACTGAGTTTTACGGGATAAGATTATTCTAAAAAATCCAATAACTTTTTGTATCACGTGGACTTTTAATTTGCCCGAACAATTAGAATTTCACGTGCATTTTGCACGGGTTTAAATACTAGCTTGAATACTACAATTATTCCTTAGTTAACCAATATTACAAAAAAAAAACAAATGTTAAACAACTTATTATATAATAGTATTTCCTGGAAAAGAAAAGTAGTAATGAATAAAGGAAACAATTAAATTACTTAAAACTACACTTTTTTTTTGAAATAAGAATTCATTCATTGATTTGAAGTCATACGGCATCTACAATAGAAGCCAAAACTAACAGATATAAATCAAACTGAATTAAATAAAATTCTGACATAGCAAAACCACGATCGTTGAGGAAACCTAACAATTCTGAAAACCCTCGTCTCTCATATCGCTGTCTATTGCAGCCTTCTACAAGGGGGTCTATCAATCTGTTGTAGTTTTGAAGTAGAACGAATTCAAATCAACTGATTGTAAATGAAGTATTGACGTCTGTTGCAACCCCGCACAAAATCCGATCAACAAAGGAACCTTCACCGCCAGTTAGTTAACCATAGACATATTTTAGTTAACGACCGTATAGTAGATATACCAAGTTATCGTTGCAAACCCCAAGATACTATTATGGCGAGGGAACACACAAATAGCAAAAAAAAAAGTCCCCAAACTCTCACATGGAGAGAGATAAAACCCAATATATGGGTAGGTATAACCCAATAGATGGGTAGAAAAACTCTCCATTAAAGAGAGATTGAGGTTTATTAGTAACAATAACAATGAACTAATTAAGCAAAAGCAAAAAGGGGCTTACCACCGCCCAAAAGGGTGGTGGTAGCCTCTAGATAAAAACTAGGGTTTGGGGAGAAAAGAGAGAGGAGAGGAAAATTAATTTGGCACAAATAATTATACTTAAAACTACACTTAGTTAGTTGATTCGCATACAATACGCATATAAAAAAATGGTAAAAAACAACAACAGCGAAAAAAACGGAAAAAAAGGGAAAAACGTTTGAAAGGAGAATTTTAACCAAAAAAAGATTAGGTTTTAACACCCTTCCAAATGCATTTCTAGTGTGAAAAGAAACCAAGCTTCCCCAGTTCCCCATCCTTGATAAATCAGAAATCAGAAATCAGAACCCTCGTCCCTTGCTTAGTCGCTCCTGAGTCCTCAGCTTTGGTATCCTGCTGCCGCTAATACCGCCTCAGTTTCGCCGGCAGACTGCCTCCTCAAGTGGTTAGGTAAGTTTGATTGGTTTATGAATCTGTAACGCAATGCAATTTCTGCAATTAGAGATATCTGCTTCTAAAATTGAGCTTCCTATTCCTAACTGCAACTATATAATATTAAGGCCAAAGTTTCAATACAAACCACTAACAATCACTTATTCAGCTTCTTATTCCTATTCCTAACTGCAACTATATTAATTTGCTGTAATTTGATTGTTTTGGGCTTTTCCACTGAAAATCCGCCCTTGATTGTATTACATTGTGTAATTCTGAACATTTTTATTTGTTTGGTTTGCAAGAGGTATAGTTTTTCTATTGATTTAAAATACTAGTTTTTTTCTAGTTTTCCTAATGATTGTAAATGGTTCAACAAGGAGTGAAATTTTATTATAATAGGAACAAAATCTATTCCATTGGAACTTACTTAACACTTTCTCATTCACGTCGCCGAGCTAGTAAGTCAGAGCCATTGCACGTAAGGGAGCGGGTATATAACATAAAATTTGATTCTTCAATTACGTGTATCAGCCGTTTCTGGAGGATAAATATCGTCAAAGGGTTTTCTATCCAACGCAAATGGAGCTTTAGTGTTAGAATCCACTGTGACACTTAGGGCGTTTTCTTTTCAGCTTATTTTCAGTTATGTTAAGTTATTTTCAGTTCCGCTGTTGACAATACTTTTAGTCAGTCAGCTACTTTCAGCCGAAAGAACATGCCCTTAGTCTTATAATAAGTATAAGAGCGGAAACTTGTTTTGCCTTTAGAACCTGCTATTAAAAACTTATTTTTAGTTTAGTCAAGTTGTTTTCAGTTGCTTATTGTAGTTCACAATCAAACTAGAGAATTGCTGCTGTTTTTGTAGCAAAACCTGCTATTAAAACTTATTGACTTGTTTTACATGTATATAGCAGTCCTTAGATGGCAAATAGACCAGATTTTGATGATGATGACGATTTTAGTGAGATCTATAAGGCGTACACTGGGCCGGTTGGAAAATCTGCAGTCAATGTACAAGAGAAGCAAAGTGTGAACAACAAAAAGTCCCAACCTAGTTCTGATGAGGAAGAGGAACGTGACCCTAATGCTGTTCCAACAGATTTCACTAGCCGAGAGGCTAAGGTTTGGGAGGCTAAATCTAAAGCAACTGAGAGAAACTGGAAAAAAAGGAAGGAAGAAGAAATGATTTGCAAAATTTGTGGAGAATCAGGACATTTCACTCAGGTAGGGGTGAATGTAGCGTGTTTTATTAACTTGTACCAACTATACTATGCTAAGATAACTAGGCTCTTGGAAGAATCTTAAATCATGTCTTTTTCTACATAGATTGGCTTTGAAAAATAATATAGATCCTATCACTATATCTAGACTGCCTGTACTCTTCTGTTTTGTTGAAAAGGGACACATGTGAAATCTATTTTTGTCATCATAGAAGAAGGTCCATTAGCTATTGCTGGATAAAGCTGCGCTTTTGCACCCCCCCTCCCCCCCTTGCTGAGAGCCAGAGTGTTTTTAGAAGCGTTGGGTTAACAATTTTGTTGTTTTCCGGAGATACTCCTCACTAATATAACCTGCTTAACATGGTAATGTGGCTGACCTCCAGATGCTGTTCATTTTGATCTTACTGTTTTTTACGATGTTATACATTTCCCTTTATGCTTCTGTTATTCTTGTTTTTTTTTTTTTTTTTTGCCCTTGGCCCATAAAATCTCTGTTTCAATGTTGCTGGACTGGGAAACAAATGCAGGGATGCCCATCTACCCTTGGAGGTAACCGCAATTCCCAGGATTTCTTTGAAAGGGTGGCTGCAAGAGACAAGCATTTGAGAGCACTTTTTACAAATGAAGTGATACTGAGGATTGAGCGCGACAATGGCTGCAAAATCAAGATGGATGAGAAATTTATCATTGTCAGTGGGAAGGATAGATTAATCTTGAGAAAAGGTGTAGATGCAGTGCATGGAGTGATTAAAAATGAATGTAACGATAGGAGCTCTCCAGGGTCTCGTATGGAAAGGTCTAGGTCGCCTGAGCGCAGTCCTATTGGTGCTCGGTTATCTCTCCCAGAATCCCAAAGATCCAGGTCTCGTGAACGCAGTCCTATCAGCAATCGATTTTCACGCTCAGAATCTCAAAGGTCTAACCCTAGTCCTAGAAATGCATCACCATTTCATCAAAGGTTTGCCAAACATGATAAAGGTCTCGAGGACCGTATACGTGGGGATCTGCAGAAACCTTCTAGAAATTCTCCGCAAGGTAGGGCAATGATAAGCTATGCCTTTAATGCTGTTAGAGAACTGGTAATTAGTGACTATGTTGCATGCTATGTTCGGATGTTTTGTCCTCAATTGTGATATTTTTTGTTTGTTCTCTTGTATATGAAGTTCTAGTGACCATTACATATTGTTTATGTTGTGTTTGCAGCAAGAGGTAAGTTCTTATACCATACCATGTTGGATATTGAAGTGAGTTTCAA
Organism: Patellifolia procumbens; assembly: GCA_947645195.1. NCBI lineage: Eukaryota > Viridiplantae > Streptophyta > Magnoliopsida > Caryophyllales > Amaranthaceae > Patellifolia > Patellifolia procumbens. Next base: position 133,817 of record CANSGD010001040.1, read on the forward strand.
GGAAGGGTTTGATTTTTCAAGATTGTCTTCAAAAGTTACTCTAAAGTGCATCAGAGGGATTCTAAGTGTAGTCTGTCTAGTTAGAGCTACTTTTTATGTTAGGCAATGCTGATCAAGTGGTTAACATGGTATCATTTACTGAAGCTTATGGTAGTGATGGAGGACGAGGTCGTTCAAGCCTTTCACGATCCCCAGCACCTGCCCCTTACAGTGGCAGCTCATATACTACACATGAGGGGCCCTATAGATCTCATGGATGGGAAACTGAGAGACAGGGATCTGATGCGCATACTGATATTAAGGTTGACCATCCTTCATTAACTCATACACTTGAGGATTTAGAGTTGGAATACAAAAGAGAGGCTATGGATCTCGCCAGACTTCGTGACCAGCAAGAAGATGAGGAGAATTACAAGCATCGTGAGGTATATCTTTGTTTGTGTGCATTCTTGTGGTTGTGAATCTGACTATGTGCTGTGCTTGTGTGTCTATGCCTGCACGAGCATTGAGTTGTGAGAAAGGCATGTGCATGTTTGTCCAACGTTTAAGCAAATAATTTTATATGCTAAACGTTGAGTCCCTGTAGAAGTTTGATAATATGTGATGACTTCATATGCAATGTTTAGGCATGGAATCTGTTCATAATGTCGATATTGTTGTAGTCCTACCCAGAAAGGTAGTACACAGCTACTGTTGTTCATAATGATATTAGCTGAATGGTAACTCTACTTTTTGAGTATGTGGCCTGAATAGTTCTGGAATTGTGGACTTTCTGCTACGAAGTGGGCAATGGCTGATTAGAGTTGGAGATTGGCAATATCTTCATTGCAGCCTATACACAATAAGTCAAGGACATATCTTCCTTTTAACTGTATTGATGCAATAACAATGTTCTTTTTGGCTGCTTCTGTCAGATTGCCTCCCCTCCTTCCGCAATTTTAGTCTATAGTAGTCTTAATTCACCCATCGTTTATCAGATATTAGTAGTCAAGTCTAAGTGGCACATGAGCCGCCTTTGATCGGAGCTTTGAGTGATTGAAAATTGCAGCTGACAACATTTCTCTCCATGTAACAAACTTGTTAAACTTAACAGCTCTTTTTATCCCTGGATTTCGTCCAAAAGTTTTGCGGCTTCATCAAATTTTATGTCGCTGCTTGATCAAAATTTGCATAAACTCAATTGATGGTCACCCATGAAGTTATTGGTTTCCGTGTCCTTCTTTGAAAGCTTTTTGGATTCAACTCACAACGTTGCTTGTTTGAAAGCACTACAAGTGGCTGTTTGTTTCTTCTGTTTACCTTGTTTGGTTTTTCTCTAATGATGAATTTAATCCTTTTCTTGTGCTCAAAATATCAGGCAATCAGAGAATCTAGGGAGACTTTTATGAAAAGGCTCGCTGGTTTACGAGGGTCTCATGCTAAACAGTGGGATGAGTTTCTTCACTTGGAAGCGCAACAAAGGCGTCAACAGCAGGTTCACCAGCAGCAGATGTCCACTTCAGGTTTTAGTGGTTATCAGCCGTCGACCTTTTCTGATTATGATTCACCACGCAATCGACCCTATGCTGGGTCGAATTTTCATGTGGAGCAAAGGGGCCAATACAACAATGCTGGTGAAAACTATACACACTCTAGGCCCCGTGATGCTTACAGCGACTTTCAGCATCAGAGGCTTGATGGTTATGGGAGAGCATACAATCGGTACTAAGTAGTTAAAGCCGGAACAGATATTGGTGAGTTTGTCTTGCTGTTTAAGATCAAGTTAATGTATATCCTTGCCTTCTGGTCTTCTTGTAAATTCATCAGTCTGCGAGGGCTTAGCTCCATCTGTTGGTGACAGTTGGAGCCAATTTGAATTCCCCATTAGGTTATCTTATATTTGCGTTGAATCTAGTTAATTAGACTGCAACTCATGGTGCTACGTGCAAAGTATATAATGGCTCTATTTGTAGAAGGATTATAGATGCCGGAGTTTAGTGAATAATTAGGACATTTTTTTTTTCTTTCACTATGCAGTAGATTAAATATTCACTTCAAAACTTTTCAGGGCTCAAGGCTTGATGGTTACATATGCTAGTGGAGCCTGAATCCTAGGTAAGTTCTATAGATTCTTTTAGGTTGTTGAGGGATCAGTGAAGATCTACATCATTGTATGGTGCCCTCATGCACCTTTGCTGACCAGTTTCTGTGTTAGTTTTGACCTTTGTTTCCCCAGTTGATTTAGTTATGATCGACCTGCAATGTCAAACCTATATAGGTTTGGTCTTCATGTTCAAATTGAATGAATTTGTAGAACTGAAAGGTAGTGATGTTTTATCCAGTAGCTGCTATTAAGTCTAGGAAAACTGAATGAACTTCACTTCAACATGTGAGGTGTTATTATACATTCAGCTTTCTGCTGTACCAGTCCAGAGAAGGTGGAAAAATATTAGTACGTGAAATTGAAATGGCTAAAAGTTGGCTTGCACTTTTGGGGTGGCATTTGATTCTGTGTATTTACTCAAGTTCTACCGAAGTGAAGTCTTTTACAACTATCTGTGAAAGTTGCGAAAATTCCACAAAATGGAAGTTTAGAATCATCTACTCTGCGATATATGTTGTTCCACTATGGCAATAGACCAACAGTGGTATTTGCCAAATGACTTTTAGGTGGCTTTTTTATTGCTTTTTGGCATTTTCATAATCGTTAAAAAAAGTGTTGGTAAACGACAATTTTTAGCCTTATGTAGAAAGCGAGCGTATTGCCTTTTGCATTTGCTTTTGGTGTTAATTTTTGCCATTGATGACCAACAGTGACAAAGCTGATTTTCTTAACGGCATCTATAAGCAACAAACATATATATATGATGCATACAGACAACGAATTAAATCAGCTAACACCCAATTCGTTAAACACCCGTGCGTCTGCCAATATGACGATACATGTAGAGAAATGGGGATCTTGCACATTGATATGCTAGTAGTATGCAATAATATTTCGCTTGAAACTTCTATATTTTGTGAAGCTGAGAACTGACTTGACAGAATTAAGAAAAGTTGGTTTTTTGTGAGGTGAAGGTTGTCTCTTGTCATATTGGTCTTCCGTATAAATCTTGTAGGCTAAGTGGTCGTTTGGTATACATGGGAAGTCAAAATTCCCATGAAATTGCAATTCATAGGAAATAAATACCTACATAAAATTCATGGGAATTTGATTGAATTGTTTGGTTGACAATGGGGGAATTAAATTTCCATGAGAATTCCTACTTACTTAGGGGGACCTAGGTAAGTAATTTCCTCCATTTTGTAGGAACTCAAAATTCCTAGGAATTTCTTATTCCTCCATTTTGCTATTTTATTGTCAACCAAACAACTCACCATATTTCCAATTCCTAGGAATTTTCATTTCCCATGATTTCTCATGTCAACCAAACAACCATTGCGTGACACGTACTTTATGCACAGAGTTACGGAAGTGGATAGAGTGGAAATGAATTTATTTAGAGGAGGATGAAGCAGGACTATCATTGTATAAAAGTTGATTGACAAAAGTTATTTTAAGTCGATCAATTGGGTTCTTGGGTAGGGCATTATCTAATATTAGACATGTCAAAAATCGACCCGATCCGAAAATATTAGGGGGGGGCTTGAACACAACCTTTTGTCTCGAACCTTATTGTATCCGAACCAGAAAAATCGATTTTTACCTGACCGACTGAAAAATCACTATATTTATAGCAATAATATGAAATTATGAGAATTTTATTGCTAAAAACATCTTCAACTAGAGTATTTGGTTCCAAAAAGGAATTTTGTTAAATGTGGACGTGACTTTAATGGTTGAATTCAGCTATAAATGACTATATTTATTATAACTTCCTATTTTCAACATATATTGTGTATATTTTGTTACATATATATATCACTCAAAAACTCAATAAACGAAAGAACATTCAAATCCCTTAACCCGTTGGGTCAATCCGAAATGGAACACTCAGGGTCTTGAACAAGGTTTCTTTGACCCAATCTCGAAAATATTTTATTTTGACCGAATCGACCGACCCGTTTGACAAGTCTATCTAATATATTTCATCGAAATTAATAGAGGTGAGGAGTGTGGTTGTAGGGTGAGAAATACTTTAGTTAGTGAATCCATATCCAATAAAGTGTTGTCACCAGGCTGTAACGGCAGATACAAAAGTGTATCAATTTAGTTTTAAAAAAATAATCTCTAAGTATGAGACTATATTAGGTAAAAAGAAATCCTTACATAAGTGAAGGATGGAGATCCTACTTTTGCAGGGGGGAGAATCGATCTCCTTGTCACATATAGAGGAGGGACAGTTTCAAATCACTTAGCTAACCCATGATCCTCATGTAGAAGTAGATCAAAGTTAACTCACGCATCTGTTATGTACAAAGTACGTGGTTTTACGAAAGCAGAAAATAAGAACATCACCGTAGACTGTTGTTAGTACAAGATCTTTTGAGGGCTGTTATTAGAATCAGTTGGTTGCCCATATTAGACTTTTTTTTGAAGGTAATGTGGTGGACCCCTGACCAGATCTCAACTAGCACAGTTCCTTGATCTGGTGTTTGCAGGGCCCGATATTTGGGAGGTAGGGGGAATGGTAAGAGAATCCTCACTCTCAAATGTCCCTAGTGGGATTTGATCCCATGACCTTGAAATCATGAGATTACACTCTTAACCACTAGACCAAGCTATGCTTGGTGCCCATATTAGACTTACCAAGGAGGTTACTATGATAATAAGGTGTATACTTGTAGTTGTATGTATAGACATGCAATTGCATTTTCCGATGTTTGTATATTAAATGTCAGTGTTGAATGGTACTACAATGTAATCAATTGCTCTTATAACCAGATATTACCTGCCTTAGTTATTGTGATTACACCTCAATTAACCCAAGTCACTATTTGAACGAAGCAAGATAAAATTCCTACTGCATCTTTTCAAATGGTGTATATATCAATTTTTTTTAGCTTAGTTGTTGCATCAATCCGAGGTAAATGATATAGATTTAGATCATTTACAAGATAGCTTGTCAGTACAGTTCGGGGTTAGGGTCCGAGCTTACTTAATATATCTATTTTTGTTCATTCATGAAATAAATTAACTTGGTTTGAAGCTTGGTTTATGAACGAGTTTGGGAATGAACATAATAATGTGATATAAAAACAAGGTTTGAAGCTTGGTTTATGAACGAGTTTGGGAATGAACATAATAATGTGATATAAATTAACTTTGCACTGATGTTATTTTATTTAGATAGCGAAAATGTGAGGGCAAGAGTAGGGCCTCAATGCGTTAATTAATATTTAATATAATTCCCAAAATGGTATTAAGATTTAGTGAAGCTGATATTCAACCCAATCATCTTTCAAACCCTCCTTAAACATGGTATCGTGAACAAGAATTCCAATCATTAAACCATGAATTACCCCTCCATGAGACATTGTTGTGTTTCGATGATGTCTCCACTGATGAAATTTTCAAATACGTGCCAAAATCATGGATAGGTCGCTTGAGTGCAATTGTGGCAGACCTCCTTAATAGTTGGGATTATACAGGAATAATCCATAGGTGGGATTATTCTTGGCGGAATGATTGTAGTTTGGATTATTATAGCCAATTTTTCCAAAATAGAATGGCCATGACCTAAAATTAAACTATTATATCCAGATCGAGCCGATGTTTATGAAAGTGTTACATCTAAATTTGGATGGATGAACTATTATCTAAACTTAATTATTTTTAGCTTATAAAATTTCAGATGCTTGTTGAAGAAGTAAAGCTCATTTAAGAAATCAACTTGATTCGCGAACAAGGTGAGCCTGAACATGATATTTTTTAAATATTACTCCCTCCGTCCCACAAAGTTCTTCCCATTTCATTATTTTATACCTCACATATATTCAAGAAGTGGGAAAAACTATGCGGGACGGAGGGAGTAAGTTATTTTCCAAAACAAGTTTTCTAAATATTAAGACCCGTGCAAAAATGCACGGAAATTTAATTTGAAAAATATATTATTAGTTATTTAAGTAAATAATATAATTATTGTTAATATAATTATTTTTAAAGTTAAGAAAACATATTTTCTGTAAAAATAACTCAATTATTATTTCATCTAATTTTGAAAAGATATAAGTGTTGCTGTCAATTAAATATTATAAATACTATTCATTTCATTTCATTTCTTATTGTTTATTTTATGTAACTTTTCATAGTACATAAGGTAAGGTCAATTAATTGGAAACGATGACTACTAATAATTTGAATCAAGTTCACACGAACCCTCCCAAAATAAGGCTTAGTAAGAGTGAATAAGGTCGGATTTGATTTCATGAATTTTTTTGTCAAAAACGAAAAGTGTTTTATAATTTGAATAACGTCAATTATCATAAACAATTTGTTATATACAATCAGCTAATCAAATTTATTTCAAAAAGATGAAAACAACAAAAACTAATATAATATATAACTTTTTTCATTAAAATCCTTACTATGTAATTGAAAATGCAAAAGTATTCCTAATTTTTAAGCGGAATATATTCTATTCATCCCTTAGATTATCATAATTTACAAACATTAATTTAAATGATATACTATCAATTCATATAGTTGGCTCTTTTTATTTATATTAAATTTATTTAGGTTTATAGTAAGTACATCAGGATTTTCATTTTTTGTATTAAAAAGTCAAAATACTTATGTATTTAACACATTATGTTAAAAAAAATTTATTTGTAAATTAAAAAACTATTGGAAAAGACAAAAAAAAATTTTAAAATATAATTCCTTTAACTTAGTATTTCAGCTATTTACAAAAAAAATTAATATTGGGTAACTAAAGTTATTTCTTTCTATAATATTATTATATGAAATATATATACTCCTAATGAATATTGCCCAGCTATTATTTAGTATCAATAAATAAAAGATCCGTTGTAGCAGGAATACAAAACTACCCAACTATTATTTATTGCCAATACATAAACTGCCCAGTTTTTAGAGACCATGCACCGTACACCCGGGTGCACCGTGCGCATGGTGCATCCGGTGGCATATTCGTAATTTTTGCGAACTTCAGCAGAAAAGATCTAATACTATTTCCGCCCAGCTTTCTACAATAAAGAAGGTGTAGCACATTGTTGAACTAGCATTCCATCTTAGTGAATGTTCAGGAGGTCGCGTGTTCGAGCCCCCTTGAACTCATTTTTATTTTTTATTTTTTTTCAATTTATTTTTATAACATCCTATTCCTCTTTTTTATTCCCCTACTTTTTTAAGTACCTCTTTTTTATTTATCTTTCCCCCTATTTTTCTTGCTTAGGGAATTCCTAATTTGAAAAATTGCTCATTTCAAAACCATTAAAAAAATGCACATTATTTTGTTTTGTCGTCTTCGCTCATTATTTTTCTTGTTCACGCAGTTGCTCATCCGAAACAAAAATTTCTCATTCAAGATGGAATTGATTATTTTAAAAAGATGAACGCTTGTTTCATGAAGTGAAAAATAAGGGCTTAGATGAAAAAATATGAGTTTAGAATAAAAAAATACCAGAACCTATAACAGTCGCTCATTTCTTAAATAAGTAGATTTATTTTAACTCACTCAAGATCAGATTGTAGATTGAACATCCTGTGCAAATAAAGATTGCTCATTTGATCAAATGAGTAAAATAAAACAGCTCATTTTGTGAATGAGCATATTTATTGTAGCTCACTCAAGATTAGAATGTTAACTGATCTTCTTGTGCAAAAAAGATTGCTCATTTCATCAAATGACTAAAATAAAACATCTCATTTGGTAAATGAGCAGATTTATTTCACCTCACTCAAGATGAGATTACTAATCTTCTTGTGAAAAAAGATTACTCATTTGATCAAATAAGCAATTTTTTTTACTCATTTGAACAAATGAGTAAATAAAACTGCTCATTTTGTGAATGAACAGGTTTATTTTAGCTCACTCAAGATTAGAATGTTAACTGATCTTCTTGTGCAAAAAGATTGTTCATTTCATCAAATGAGTAAAATAGAACATCTCATTAGGTAAATGAGCAGATTTATTTTACCTCACTCAAGATGAGATTACTGATCTTCCTGTGAAAAAAAGATTGCTCATTTGATCAAATGAGCAGTTTTATTTACTCATTTGATCAAATGAGCAATTTTATTTTACTCATTTGATCAAATGAGTAAATAAAACTTCATTTTCTTATTTTTTATGACTCTTTTTATTTTTTATTTCAAAACATTAGAAATAGATATTTGCTCATTTAAAATACATCGCTCATTCGAACTATGTATAATGTATTGCTCTAACTAGTCATATATTGGAAGCTTAAAAATTAAAGTGAATTTAAAATAACTATATATTTTACCCGTAAAATTAAATATTTAATAATTTAGAAACAATAAAAATATAGTACAACAATATGCAAAATAAATGAAAAGAATAATAAAAAAAAGAAGTAAGACTATGGAAGAAAAAAATAATATTATTTTAAAGAATAATTGTAGAAGGAAAAATGAGATTCAAAAGACAAGTATTGTGAGAAAAAGACAAAATTGAAAAAACCAAATAAGTTGCTTGGTAAGAGAGTCGAACCCGCGACCATCCAACAACTCAAGCATTGGTGATAGGCACGTTGACCAACTGGGCTAAGCAGCCTTCATGTTACATGTTGCACACCTTCAGTATATAACACTGTTTCCAGATTGTATCCGGGTGCACCATGCGCACGGTGCACCCGGGTGCATGATAATAGTTGTACAGTTTTTATTAACAAAATCACACTCGGAATTTTTTTTATGCGTTGATTATTTGAAGGGGACAAATGATTAAAAAAAATTAAGACATAACTAACTGATAATATTTATATGCTTAATCTCCATATAAAACAACACTATTTGGATATGGATATTAGCCAATAAGATTTCCAAGGTATAGGATTTTTTATTAAAAACAATTGTCATCCATTGAAATAAATACTACTCCCTCCGTCCCATATTACTTGATACAATTATTATATTCGTCCGTCCTATATTACTTGATACACTTCTGAAAATAATGGCATGGTCCTACACTAAAAATATAGTTTTTTATACTTGTGCTAGGTCCAGAAATTTATAAAGGCATCATCAAATACTTGCGCTTCATGCACAACCATGGTAGAAGGTTATAAATGGACAAAAGAACAGGCCATGAGCTATGTCTACTACTCTGGGATTGACAGGCTAAAGTCGTATCCCTTATCAAAGATAAATCCTAAGTCCTCTAACAATGATAGTCAAGGAAAGTAGCGTCAAATCCACAGAGAGACGGAGTTCTAAGTTAATATTCAGCTAAACAGCTACTTCAGACAAAGTCAGGGAAGAATCAGCTGAACTACTAATTAAACATTAGAAAGCAATATAAAAAAGGGATTTCAATCTATGAAACAAAGGTCTAGGGAATTAGTTCGGTCCACCATTCTTATACTAATCATGGGATCAAACGACTATCAGAACCTAGGTCAAGAATCGATAAATTAGAGTAGTGTCAAGCTATGGTTAAGTCTCAACGCCCATAATTCAACATATGCAGCATGTTAACAAACATAATCAGAATTATTGATGTGTACTAGGCCTCCAAAAGTTAGACAGGTCTGTGCAAACAATTATCAACCTCAAGCAATCAATGAAATTGCGCAATAACATTAATTACTCAATAAGAATATATCACACCATAATCAATCTCATCAAACCCTAGAAACTAATAGCGATTCAAATAATCAAGGTATAAACATGGCTTCTCTCACCAAATCCATAGAAATTAAACTACTCAGACATGATTGAATGAACAATAATAAAATAGAAATAAAACCCTAATCCTAACATCATGAATCAAATCAATAATTAAACTAAGCAATCAAAAGTAATTAAAGAGATTAAGAGTAGAGAAGAATACCAATTGACGGAAAGCAATAACTTTTATTGAAATCAAATCCGAGGTTCAATCACCCCTTAAACTGTATAAGTGTTTAATCTAATAAAACTCTCTAAAAAACTAAACTAAGAACAGTGGAAATAAAACTAGAATAAAAGTCGTCTCTAAACTTCATATTTTTAGAGACGACTTTTATTCTAGTTTTATTTCCATTGTTCTTAGTTTAGTTTTTTAGAGAGTTTTATTAGATTAAACACTTAAACAGTTTAAGGGGTGATTGAACCTCGGATTTGAGTTCAATAAAAGTTATTGCTTTCCGTCAGTTGGTATTCTTCTCTACTCTTAATCTCTTTAATTACTTTTGATTGCTTAGTTTAATTATTGATTTGATTCATGATGTTAGGATTAGGGTTTTATTTCTATTTGGAGCGACATTAGTGACTCTTTGGTGTTGGGGCCAGACTTGATTCAGGATACTGTTGAGCAAGTGAAGGTTATTCAAGCCAGGATGAAGGCTGCTCAAGGTAGACAAAAGTCATATGCAGACCTACATCAGAAGCCTATTTCTTACACCGTTGGGGATAAGGTACTATTGAAAGTGTCTCCAATGAAGGGTGTGATGAGATTCGGACCGAAAGGCAAATTAAGCCCGAAGTATGTGGGTCCCTATGAAATCCTCGAGAGAATTGGGGATGTGGCTTACAGATTGGCTATGCCACCTTATTTGTCAAAAGTGCACGATGTGTTCCATGTATCGCAATTGCAAAGATATCGCAGCGATCCTTCTCATGTCATTCCTATAAAATCAGTTGCAATTGAACCGAATTTGACTTTTGAAGAGCGACCTGTCCAAATCTTGGACCGTCAAAATCGTGCCTTGAGAAGAAAGGTGATACCTTTGGTTAAAGTACTTTGGAGAAGCCAAAACTACGAGGAAGCCACTTGGGAAACGGAAGAGTCAATAAGGCTTAAGTATCCCGAGCTTTTTATCTCAGGTATTTCCTTTGTTATTTTAAGTTTCGAGGACGAAACTTTTCTTAAGGAGGGGAGATTGTAATAGCACTCCGAATTTCTATGAAATTTTCGCGCGTTAATTATTACTATTTTAGACAGTAAATTATATTTCGTTAATATATTTTCCATTAAACACTTATATTTTATATCTACTTTTTATTTCGATAATATTTATATATTTTTAAATGTGAATTTAAATGTAGCATTGCGAAGTATACGAGCAATGCTCATATTTGCGTCAATTGTTTTAACGGGCAATGTAGTGCTTGTTTATGTGCGATTTGTATAATGTGCTAGCTTGGTAAATACGTATATATATTACGTTGATAATTATAATTTTATTTATAAAATTTTTTATCTATAATATTTATTTTAAGTGATGTACTTTATTCTTGGAAACGTACGTTGTACTTGAGGTTGCGCACATTTTTCCACTTAACTTGAGGGGTTCGAAAATCTGATTTGCTATGGGTTTATGAAAAGTTTTGGACAGCTCCTTTGTAACGTTAAACCACTCAAGAGTTAATCTCTTCACTCACCCTCATTATGCCTATTATTGATGGCCATAAAACCACCATTAAACATCCATTTAAACACCCTCTCCTCACTCCCTTTTGCTGTAAAATAAACCAGAAAATACCCCCTTTTCCATCCCTCATTCACACGCCCAACATCAAGGAAAAGAGAGGAAAAGAGTTCTTTGCTTCCTTCACCATTTTCTCACACAAAATCAGTTTTCCTTAGCGAGTTTCAAGCTATTTTCGCACGGTTTTCAAGCCTTTGTTGAGTTCGTTGTAATGTGATCGTAGGAGACGAAGGTGGTGACAATACTCAAGGTGCCTAAACTACAATTGAAGCGTTCCACTACTTCCCACGCGAAGAACAAGGTAACTAACGTTTTCTAGTACGATAGGGAATAGATTTTGAACTTAGGTTGTTAGAATCGCGTTAGAAAATCCTGTGAAATTGAATTCTCCGTGAAGATGCTTAGAATCATGCTAGGTGGAACTTAGGTGATTGTTTGCTTGTATTTTAGCGTAGTATCATGTTTAGGATGTTGTTTGTGGTACTTTCTAGGTATTGAGCATGTTGTTGTGATTCCGATGTTAGTTTTGATTGTTGAATGTTGTCGGGTGTGATGTTCTTGTTGTTATGTGGATTGAAGTAATTTGATGTATTGATGGAGTTGAGTTTGGGATATCGTTGATGTGTAGTATCATGCTAGGATGTGCCTTGGTTGAGTATGGAATGCTTTTGAGCGTTTAGTCGTTGTTGGAGACTAGACGTGCACCAAAGGGTCGAGACGTGAGCATACGAGTGCTGCCCGCAAGCCACGAGCAGTGGCAGCTCGCGACTCGCGACCGTCATTGCTGGTCGCGACCAATTGCTGCCGTCTACGTTTGCGTTTTGATGTTTGTTTTTCTTTTAAGCTTACAACATGTTTATATGTTAAGTGTTAGGCTTATGTAAGTGTATTGGGCATGTTAGAGTACGTTGGAGTTGTTTTTATTAAGGGAACGTACCCTAGTTGGTTGGGTAGTTTTGGTTGTTGTTCGGTTTGTTGTTGTTGTGGGCTTATACTTTGAGTTGTCGACGTTGAAATGCTTAGGGGAGGATAATACTGTCCTTAGCATCTCTTCACCAATAGTCATGTACGGGGAATATTGTGATTTAGTCATAATTGACTCCGTACCCAAACTCAGATAACGTTTTTGTGTTATACGCCTCAACATGTTTTGTTTTGTTTCCTTATGGGATTGGTTATGCATGTATACCTTGGCGTGTATACGTATGTTAGTTATTTGAGTTGATTTATATACCTTGGCATGTATACGTATGTTGGTTGTTGAGTTCCTTTGTATGCCTTGTCGTGTATATATTGCCTTTGCTTGATTTTCCTAAGGGCGACATGGTCCTAGGAATTTGTTTGATTATCCTGAGGGCGGTATGGTCCTAGGATTTGGTTACTTAACCATGGGCGGTATGGTCCATTGGTTCACTCACGGGTGGTATGATCTGTTGAGTTTTGCTATCCGGAACGGGCGGTATGGATCTCGGATATGCAGCTATTCGGAACGGGCGGTATGGTCCTCGAATATGCAAAGTAGGCCTTGGGCGGTATGGTCCAATGAGTCTACTCACAGGCAGTATGGTCTGTTGTCTTTGAATTGACATGTGCTTGATTGTGTGTGTTGATTGGTTATTGGTACTTAGCCTTCTCTTTATGAATGTTTGGTGCTTATGTTTAGTCGTAGCATGTTTTGCGTGTTTGGTTATGTGTATTGTAATGTATGTCTTTGGCGTGCTTCTATTTTCTTTAAGTTTATTATTTGTTCCTGTTTGTGATGGGAGAACTGCTAGTTACTCCCCACTGATTGTGGAAGTTGTTGATTTATTATGCAGAAGACGATACTGTTTAGGATTGTTACGGTTTGGACCGGGAAAGTGCATTTTGGCCTTCTGAGCAAGAAGGTGGTGCTTGTCATAGGATGAGCACTATGAGTCGGGAATTAGGACTAGCTACTTAGTAGGCCTTAAGTAGTTTTCCTTTATTTGTTTGTCGTATGTTTTGAACCATGGATTACTAGTGTTGTCTTTGGATTTGGATCACTATGTTTTGAAGTCCTTTTGGAATTTTTATAGTAATTTTTGGAACTTTGGATGGAATGAGGGTATAGGACCTCATTTCCTTTTATATATGATTATCGGAAGTTAACTATCTTGTTTGGAGGATTTATGTTTATTTTATAGTTTAATTCTATTCCTTAGAGTAGCATCTCCGTCTTAGTGGTATTTCCGCCACTAGTGCTTTATTTTATTTATCTTTGTCTCTTTCGCTTTTTGTATCGAAGGGGATGTTACAGTTGGTATCAGAGCCAAACGTTCCAAAAACTCTCTTTGAGTTGCTACTTATTTCACGAGAAATATGTGGACTTGTAACTAGGATTACTAGTGTCTTAGGCTTCAAGTTTAGTGCCTATTGAGAGTTACTTGGGTAGGAAAGAAACCATGGGAACCCTTTTTGTTTGCGTTATTTGTCGATTAAATGTTTACTTATGTGAATTTAGTCGACTAACTTATAAGTTTCTGTTTTGTAGAATGCCTCCACGACAACAAATGGCTGCTAGAAAGGAAGCCGCTCGTCGTCGCCGTCAAAGCCTCGAAAATGCGTTCATATTCTTGGCTAATAGAGCTACTACCCCCATTGTTGAGAGAGTTAAGAGGTACATAAAGAAAATGGATCCTAGGGTAAGGACCCTTGTGCTGTGTTCGGGAGCTACTACTTTTCAGGGTGCTTATGAGATGGCCCTAAGCGTCCATGCTTCAATTAAGGAGGAAGAAACTGTTAAGGCTGCATCTGTGAGGAAGCCTGTCCCTTCTTTTACTCCTAGTCCGGCTAAGAAGCCGAGGTTTGAACCGAATCACCGTGGTGGGTATCAAGGTTCCATTCTAGGCCGAGTTTTGATCCGTCCAAGTATCGGAAGTGTGAGAAGCCTCATCATCCGGGGAAGGACTGTAATGGAGCTACCATTGTTTGCTTCTACTGTAGAGAGGTCCGTCACAAGACTTATGAGTGCCCTAAGAATACGAGAGCTACAACTAGTCCTCCTGTACCTCCTAGTTCTTCTGCTCCACCGAAGAATCAAGTTTACAGCATGACTCATTCTGACGCCGATGTTCATTCCGACGTCATCACTGGTACCTTTCTTGTTAATTCTGTATTTGCTTTTGTGTTGTTTGATTCGGGTGCTACAACGTCGTTTGTTTCTAACTCTTTTGCCAAGAAAGCTAACTTGTCTTCGAGTTCTCCTCTTCGAACTCTTATATCTCTTCCTTCTAGTGAGAATTACCCTTGTCATGCCGAGTACCTGATGTGACTATCTCCTTGTTGGGTACTAATCTTCCTGCCGATCTAAAGGAATTCTCCATGACAGAGTTCGATGTTATTTTGGGTATGGATTGGTTATCTAAGTATCATGCCCATATTCATTGCCGTGATGAAAAGGTGACTTTTCGTAGTCCGTGTGGCAAGCGCATCTCCTATAGTGGAGTGGTATTGAAGAAAGGGGTAAAGATCGTGTCTGCTCTTAAAACGCAAAAGCTTCGTCAGAAAGGGGAACAAGTATTCCTCTGTATGAGAAGCGAGGTTAGAAGACATTCCTATTGTCCGTGAGTATCCGGACGTCTTTGCTGATGAGTTACCACGTATCCCTCCTGAAAGAGATGTTGAGTTTAGCATTGACTTCACTCCTGGTACTTTCTCCTCTATCTAAGGCCCCGTATAGAGTGGCACCTGCTGATTTGCAAGAGTTGAAGACTCAGTTGCAAGAACTGATAGATAAGGGATTCATTAGACCAAGTGTCTCACGTGGGGTGCTCCTGTTCTGTTTGTCAAGAAGAAAGACGGGAGTATGCGGCTTTGTATTGATTACCGTGAACTGAACAAGGTGAATATCAAGAATAGATATCCCTTGCCCCGCATTGAAGATCTGTTTGACCAATTGAAGGGTGCTGGAGTTTTCTCTAAGATAGATTTAAGGTCGGGTTATCATCAAATTCCGGTGAAGAAGGAAGATATCCCTAAGACCGCTTTCTGTACAAGATATGGACATTATGAATTCATAGTTATGCCCTTTGGTCTTACAAATGCTCCTGATGTATTCATGGACCAGATGAACCGCTCCTTCCATGAGTTCTTGGATACATGTGTGGTTGTCTTCATTGATGATATCCTTGTGTACTCTAAGAAAGAAGAAGAGCATGAGAAACATCTGAGATTGATCTTGGATATTTTGAGGAAACAGAAGTGGTTCGCAAAGTTCTCCAAGTGTGAGTTCTGGCTTAAGGAGGTGTCGTTTTTAGGCCATGTCATCAACAAAGATGGTGTTATGGTGGACCCTTCCAAGATTAAAGCCGTTGTAGAATGGGAAAGTCCCAAAAATGTTTCTGAGATCCGTAGTTTCTAAGGTCTTGCTGGTTACTATCGGAGGTTTGGGAAGGATTTCTCAAGGATAGCTCAGCCGTTGACCAAGTTGATGAGAAAAGAGAGCAAGTTTCTGTGGTCTGAAGAGTGCGAGAAGGCATTCCAAGAGTTGAAGAAGCGCCTCACGACTGCTCCAGTTCTGACTTTGCCTACTGAAGGGGTTGAGTTTGAAGTCTATAGTGAAGCATCGAAGCACGGTTTGGGTTGTGTCCTTATGCAACAAAGAAAGGTTGTGGCATACGCCTCTAGACAGTTAAAGGTGCACGAGAGAAATTATCCTACTCATGATATGGAGTTGGCTGCTGTGGTGTTTGCCCTTAAAATTTGGCGACACTATTTGTATGGAGTCCCGTGCAAAGTGTTTACCGACCACAAGAGTCTTAAGTATATTTTCACTCAGCGTGATTTGAATTTGAGACAGAGAAGGTGGTTGGAATTGATCAAAGATTATGATCTACAGCTTGATTATCATGAGGGTAAAGCTAATGTGGTTGCTGATGCTCTCAGTCATAAGTTGAAGCATTCTCTTAGTGCGGCTAGAACCTTGCCGAGGGATTTGTGTGACGAGTTTCGAAAGCTCGGAATCGAGGTTGTACCTCAAGGTTATGTAGAAACTCTTTGTGCTATGAGTGTTGAACTTGTCTTGTTCCAAGAATTGCGAGAGAAGAAAAGGAATGATCCTAAGATAGAGAAGATCCGAGAAGCTAAAGCTCAGGGACGAGCCGAGAATTTTTAAGTTTATTATGAGGGAAGTCTGAAATTTATGGGCCGTTGGTGTGTGCCTAATGACTTAGAGCTTAAAAAGAAGATTCTCGAAGAAGCTCATTGTACTCCCTATTCTGTTCATCTTGGGGGTGATAAGCTTTACAAAGATCTCAAGGCTAATTTCTGGTGGCCTTGTATGAAGAGAAAAGTGGTTGAATTTGTGGCTAGATGTTTGGTGTGTCAAAAGGTTAAGATCGAGCATCAAAGGTCAGGTGGGTTACTACAACCATTGCCTATTCCCGCATGGAAGTTCGATTCTATCTCGATGGACTTTGTTATGGGTCTTTCGAGAGTTGCTGGTGGTAAGAATGTTGTATGGGTGATAGTAGACCGTTTGGCTAAGGTAGCACGCTTTATTCCGATGAAGAATACTTGGTCTATGGAAGAGTTAGCGGAAGCTTATGCTAATGAAATCATCCGATTGCATGGTATCCCGAAGGATATAGTCTCTGACCGTGATCCTAGATTCTTGTCTCAATTTTGGGTTGCTCTACAAGAGGCTTTTGGTACTAAGTTGAAGTTGAGTACCGCATTTCATGCCACTACTGATGGGCAAACTGAGAGAACTATTCAGACTTTAGAGGATATGCTCCGTGCTTGTGCATTGGAATTTCAAGAGTCTTGGTTGAAGTCGTTGAATTTGGTAGAGTTCTCCTACAATAATAGCTACCATGCTAGTATCCAGATGGCTCCTTATGAGGCTTTATATGGGCGAAAGTGTCATAGTCCTACGTGTTGGAGCGACATTAGTGACTCTTTGGTGTTGGGGCCAGACTTGATTCAGGATACTGTTGAGCAAGTGAAGGTTATTCAAGCCAGGATGAAGGCTGCTCAAGGTAGACAAAAGTCATATGCAGACCTACATCAGAAGCCTATTTCTTACACCGTTGGGGATAAGGTACTATTGAAAATGTCTCCAATGAAGGGTGTGATGAGATTCGGACCGAAAGGCAAATTAAGCCCGAAGTATGTGGGTCCCTATGAAATCCTCGAGAGAATTGGGGATGTGGCTTACAGATTGGCTATGCCACCTTATTTGTCAAAAGTGCACGATGTGTTCCATGTATCGCAATTGTGAAGATATCACAGCGATCCTTCCCATGTCATTCCTATAAAATCAGTCGCAATTGAACCGAATTTGACTTTTGAAGAGCGACCTGTCCAAATCTTGGACCGTCAAAATCGTGCCTTGAGAAGAAAGGTGATACCTTTGGTTAAAGTACTTTGGAGAAGCCAAAACTACGAGGAAGCCACTTGGGAAACGGAAGAGTCAATAAGGCTTAAGTATCCTGAGCTTTTTGTCTCAGGTATTTCCTTTGTTATTTTAAGTTTCGAGGACGAAACGTTTCTTGAGGAGGGGAGCTTGTAACACCCCGAATTTAATTTCTATGAAATTTTCGCGCGTTAATTATTACTATTTTAGACGGTAAATTATGTTTCGTTAATATATTTTCCGTTAAATACTTATATTTTATATCTACTTTTTATTTCGATAATATTTATATATTTTAAAATGTGAATTTAAATGTAGCATTGCGAAGTATACGAGCAATGCTCATATTTGCGTCAATTGTTTTAACGGGCAATGTAGTGCTTGTTTATGTGCGATTTGTATAATGTGATAGCTTGGTAAATACGTATATATATTACGTTGATAATTATAATTTTTATTTATAAAAATATCTATCTATAATATTTATTTTAAGTGATGTACTTTATTCTTGGAAACGTACGTTGTACTTGAGGTTGCGCACATTTTTCCACTTAACTTGAGGGGTCCGAAAATCTGATTTGCTATGGGTTTATGAAGAGTTTTGGACAGCTCCTTTGTAACGTTAAACCACTCAAGAGTTAATCTCTTCACTCACCCTCATTATGCCTATTATTGATGGCCATAAAACCACCATTAAACCTCCATTTAAACACCCTCTCCTCACTCCCTTTTGCTATAAAATAAATCAGAAAATAACCCCTTCTCCATCCCTTATTCACACGCCCAACATCAAGGAAAAGAGAGGAAAAAAGTTCTTTTCTTCCTTCACCATTTTCTCACACAAAATCAGTTTTCTTAGTGAGTTTCAAGCTATTTTCGCACCGGTTTTCAAGCCTTTGTTGAGTTCGTTGTAATTGTGATCGTAGGAGACGAAGGTGGTGACAATACTCAAGGTGCCTAAACTACAATTGAAGCGTTCCACTACTTCCCACGCGAAGAACAAGGTAACTAGCGTTTTTCTTGTACGATAGGGAATAGATTTTGAACTTAGGTTGTTAGAATCGCGTTAGAAAATCCTGTGAAATTGAATTCTCCGTGAAGATGCTTAGAATCATGCTAGGTGGAACTTAGGTGATTGTTTGCTTGTAGTTTAGCTTAGTATCATGTTTAGGATGTTGTTTGTGGTACTTTATATGTATTGAGCATGTTGTTGTGATTCCGATGTTAGTTTTGATTGTTGAATGTTGTCGGGTGTGATGTTCTTGTTGTTATGTGGATTGGAGTAATTTGATGTATTAATGGAGTTGAGTTTGGGATATCGTTAATGTGTAGTATCATGCTAGGATGTGCCTTGGTTGAGTATGGTATGCTTTGAGTGTTTAGTCGTTGTTGGAGACTAGACGTGCACCAAAGGGACGAGACGTGAGCATACGAGTGCTGCCCACAAGCCACGAGCAGTGGCAGCTCGCGACTCGCGACCAACTGCTGCCGTCTACGTTTGCGTTTTGATGTTTGTTTTTCTTTTAAGCTTACAACATGTTTATATGTTAAGTGTTAGGCTTATGTAAGTGTATTGGGCATGTTAGAGTACATTGGAGTTGTTTTTATTAAGGGAACGTACCCTAGTTGGTTGGGTAGTTTTGGTTGTTGTTCGGTTTGTTGTTGTTGTGGGCTTATACTTTGAGTTGTCGACGTTGAAATGCTTAGGGTAGGATAATACTGTCCTTAACATCTCTTCGCCAAGAGTTATGTACGGGGAATATTGTGATTTAGTCATAATTGACTCCGTACCCAAACTCATAACATTTTTGTGTTATACGCCTCAACATGTTTTGTTTTGTTGTCTTATGAGATTGGTTATGCATGTATACCTTGGCGTGTATACGTATGTTAGTTATTTGAGTTGATTTGTATACCTTGGCGTGTATAGGTATGTTGGTTCTTGAGTTCCTTTGTATGCCTTGTCGTGTATACATTGCCTTTGTTTGATTTTCCTAAGGGTGGCATGGTCCTAGGAATTTGTTTGATTATCCTGAGGGCGGTATGGTTCTAGGATTTGGTTACTTAACCATGGGCGGTATGGTCCATTGGTTCACTCACGGGTGGTATGATCCGTTGAGTTTTGCTATCTGAAACGGGCGGCGTGGTCCTCGGATATGCAGCTATTCGGAACGGGCGGTATGATCCTCGAATATGCAAAGTAGGTCTTGGGCGGTATGGTCCAATGAGCCTACTCACAGGCGGTATGGTCTGTTGTCTTTGAATTGATGTGTGCTTGATTGTGTGTGTTGATTGGTTATTGGTACTTAGCCTTCTCTTTATGCATGTTTGGTGCTTATGTTTAGTCGTAGCATGTTTTGCGTGTTTTGGTTATGTCTATTGTAATGTATGTCTTTGGCGTGCTTCTATTTTCTTTAAGTTTATTATTTGTTCCTGTTTGTGCTAGGAGAACTGCTAGTTACTCCCCACTGATTGTGGAAGTTGTTGATTTATTATGCAGATGACGATGCTGTTTAGGATTGTTACGGTTTGGACCGGAAAAGTGCATTTTGGCCTTGTGAGCAAGAAGGTGGTGCTTGTCATAGTGGATGAGCACTATGAGTCGGGAATTAGGACTAGCTACTTAGTAGGCCTTAAGTAGTTTTACTTTATTTGTTTGTCGTATGTTTTGAACCCTGGATTACTAGTGTTGTCTTTGGATTTGGATCACTATGTTTTGAAGTCCTTTTGGAATTTTCATATTAATTTTTGGAACTTTGGATGGAATGAGGGTATGGGACCTCATTTCCTTTTATATATGATTATCGAAAGTTAACTATCTTGTTTGGAGGATTTATGTTTATTTTATAGTTTAATTCTACTCCTTAAGTAGCATCTCCGTCTTAGAGGTATTTCCGCTACCACTAGTGCTTTACTTTATTTATCTTTGTCTCTTTTGCTTTTTGTATCGGACGGGATGTTACAGAGCTAGTCTCAGATTCCTATCTTCTTTCCCAAAATCAGAATTACATTCATCAAATTGTTGCCACTGCTCACAATCAGCGGGATGCCTGATTTTCCCATCTTTCTTCCTCACATTGGCATGCCAACTTAAGTTTTTGGGGTCGTTCTTAATTGAGAATATATGCTTAAACCTAGGTATAATTGGAAGGTACCACAACATCTTCGCATCATGCCCAATCTTGTTTTTCTCAATAGCGCCATCCCCTTTGTCATCAAACATCCCCTAGTTTTTCTTATACCGCGATATTCCTCAAATTGGACACTTGTCCAATTTCTCATACTTGTTACGGAAAAGAACATAATCATTAGGACATGCATGGATTCGCTGGTACTCTAGGCCGAGAGGACACATTAATTTTTTGGCATAATAGGTCGACGTGGGAATCTCATTACCCTTTGGAAACATATTTGCTAAGGCTTCCAACAACAAGGTAAAACTCGCGTCAGTCCAATTACCATGTGCCTTGATGTTATACAATTTTAACACGCCTTCTAGGAGTGAAAAATTTGCACATCCAGGGTATAGGGTTGTCGCAACAGCCTTTTTAACTCTCTCAAATCGCTCAGGAGTATCACTAAGTTGTTCTTGTAAGCCCCCCATCATCTCATTCATATCATCTTCGCTGGCTGACTCAGCATCACTATCTTCACACTCTTCAGCATTACCAGAAATCATGGAAACATGATATTTTCTGAGGTACCCCGGGGTTAGGGCTAATTCCTCGGATACCCCTCTCGTTTTCGAGCTAGCTCAAATGTCACCAGAGTCAGTGCCGTTAGCTTAAATACCATTACTACTAAATTTCCGTTAGTGTTCAATTAACTTTCATAATTACACTTTAATTTCAATTAAAAATCAAAAAAAAAACTAAAAAAAAATAAAACCACCACCACCCCTTCCCATCTCTCTCCTCCCCCCACCCCTCCCCATCTCTGCCACCACCCTTAAAACCACCAGCCACCACCTTCTCAAACCAACCCAAACCGACCACCAGCACCCCGTCGACACCAGCCCGCCACATTCGTCACCAGCACCCCGCGTCTTCTCCCTCTTCCTCTCTCCAAACCCTAATTCAACACTAGCACCCCTGAACCCAGCATGAGCACCGCTGTCCTCTTCACTGCCGTCGAACCCCCCTAAAAACGAACCCCCCTGAAAACGATCCCAGCAACCCCCGCGCCCCCATTAAATTGCTTGATGCATCTCATTGTCGGCCAAAAATCGACGAAGGAGATAGAGGGGAGTGAGGGGAGGAGAGAAAGTGGGAGGGGTTGGTGTCGTGGGTGGTTGTTGAGAGCGGTGGTCGGTTTGGGTTGGTTTGAGAAGGTGGTGGCTGGTGGTTTTGAGGGTGGTGGCAGAGTAGGGGAGGGGGGGGGGAGGAGAGAGAGTAGGAGGGTGGGGGTTTGGCCGGTGCAGATTAGGGGGAGAGAGAGTGAGGTGGGGGAGGAGAGAGAGTGGGGGGTGGTTTTTATTTTTTATTTAGTTTTTTTGTTTGATTTTTAATTGAAATTAAAGTGTAATTATGAAAGTTAACGAAACCCTAACGAAAATTTAGTAGTAATGGCATTTAAGCTAACAACACTGACTCTGGTAGCATTTGAGCTAGCTCGAAAACGAAAGGGATACCCGAGGAATCAGCCCTAACCCTCGGGGGTACCTCAGAAAATATCCCTCATTGTTATCATCATCTTCCTCATAATTGACACCACCATCATTTGCCTCATCATTGGCATTGGTATTTGGCTTCACATTCACTGGAACTATGTTCTCACCATGCAAATACCAAAGTTCATACATCTGAGTAAACCCTCGCCGAAACAAATGATCCTCTATAACCCCAATATCGTCTATTTCCTTAGATTATTACAATCACGACATGGACATAAAATTATGGCAACTCCCTTACTCCTTTGGTGTTCTAAAGCCACTCTACGAAACTCTTCTACCCCATTAAAGAAGTCGATTGTGTTGCGTTCACCATACATCCAACAACGTTGATGATCCATTCTAAAAAGCCAGGAAAGGCGGAATTAGACACCTGACAAGTACACATGATAGACTATTCAATAGAATCAATGCATACTCCAAGAAGGTCCTTATCACTCCATCTTAACCCATCCTTGGACATCTAATCTCACTAGTGAACGTACACCAACACTTTGATTCTAAGGAAATTTCGGCAACATTTCCCTATAGTTCTCCAAGTAGCACGATGTAGCAAATTGCATAACTAAATAAGTACCTGGAGAACATATTAAGGAAATCACAAACCTAAATTATCCTTAAAATCGAAAGAAGGCATACATTCACATTCTAAGTGAGATTAAATGTCCAAGATCAGTCCCAAAATCGGGTACTATTCAAGACTTACTCCTACAACGGGTATCTAGGCTTATGAATGATAATGCAACAAACATACAAACTAAACATTGCATCACTACAATCAAATACATGTTGAGTGCGAGAAGAAGACAGTTAGATAAGCATGAAAGAGAAGGATCATACTAAGACAATCGGAAGAAACGCCTGATAAACGTCGCCTGAGAAAAGGAAGAACTTGGCCACAGATACGCTTGACAAACGGAAGAACAAAAAACAACACTTATTGATGTAAGCCAACTAAGACATATGGGACTTCTACATTGTAAATAGACAAACTGAACACACTTTTTTTTCAGCTTCCTTGTACTAGCTTGATTTGAATCACTTGGGCTCAGAAACTTAACTCAGATTATCGACAATTTTTTTGGTCTAACTTACATTCTGCAACTGCCATTATCATATCTAAATACCCAAAAGCCGGACAAGTTAATGGAGGTGAAATTCTTAAAATCAACAACACCAAATGAAAGAAAATCGAGTGAGTAGTGTTTCTCAACTCATCTCACAACCTCGCGGGGTGAAGTTCGATTCTCATGGTTCACGGGGATGTTATTATGAGCCTGAATCAGCTTGAATTTTTTATGCAGTGGTACAACTTCCTATAAACAAAATTACTAATACCAAATGCAAATTGAAGCTGTACCATTGAACGGGGAGCGGCCTCTAAAATCAATCTTTTTAACAAGTATAGACTCGATGGGAATATGAATCTAATCAAACAAAGTTTTCTTGAATAGAATGTAACCGCAGAACCAACAAAATCAGATGTTGGACTTGAAACCCACAATCAAAACTCTTGCAGATGATGAACACAAATCAGGATTCAGGCAGTCGCATGGATACCAATTCAGCTGGTGGGCGTAGAGTGCAAACCATCTCTCGGGTCTTCCCAAAGTAAACCTATTCAGATTCAACAGCAGATGGAAGTAGATCAGCAAGTGATTGAAACGATTATACTAGTAATAGAAGAATATCCCTATTATTTCTTATGCATATGAAAATACCTGATCCAATGAGTTTCTCAACTTGCCTTCCATTTCTTCAATCATTCTTCCCATGTTACAAAGATGACCTTCAGCTACTGAGAGCTGCATATTCATCTACATTATAAAAGAGAAACTCAGATACAAAATACTTGAAAACCAATCTGGTATATTTCACTCAATGCTTGAAATACACTAAAACTAGTCAAACAACTTAACACAATCAAATTGAAGGCCACTGCACTACACTGAAAAGTTTATCATATATGGTCAATCAGAGTAAGGATGTTGTTAGCTGAACAACTACCTACCTGTCGTCTAATAGAGCCAGATAAGCTGAATGTCCCAGAAGAGTCATTATTTGTAGTCAAAGATAGCATGACAGTACTGGTTAAACAATATCTGGCAATTCCTTCGTCCTCTGGTCCTACCTATATTCCATATTACAAACAACAAAATTTTAAACGCTTGAAATGTAGTACTTTGAACTGGGGAAGCTTTTTTCTGAGGGGCAAAAGATAAGTGCTCAAATGAAAGGAGAAGGGAAAATTGACATAGCACTCTAGTTTATAAGTTAATCATAATTGAGCATATATACCTCAATAACATGGATGGCATCCCACTGTCCTTCATGCAAATAACCTCTTCGCCCATGACCAGACCTTGAACCATCTATCTCAATATATGATTCAACAGGAAGTCAAATACTCCTCTTAGATACTGGTATGTGCATGCAACAACACAGATACCTTTCCATTCATCAACATCAACTTTCACCAAACACTAGCATGCATTATTTTGGTTTTTGCTTTGGACATAATTGAAGGGAAGATTAGGAACAACGAATTCAGTAAAAAAATCACCTTTCTTTATTAAAAAGCACGCAATAAATCCTTCATTATCATCTTCCCACATGTAAACTGATGAAATGCCACCTTCATAATACCTAGCAGTCAAAATAATTTGATTTGCCAAACGCTTCAAACACCAGTAAGGGATAAAGGAAAGGAAAAGAAAACGAATGATAAAAGAAAAGGAATATAGGCAGTCTTAGCAATTCCACTGAACTAAAATACCAAGTACGAGGAGTGAAGGACCTCACTGGTCACAATATACAGCAAAAACATCATTGGCTTCAATTTCAAGACTCCTCAGCTCCGAAGAAGGATAGAGGCCATCCTCCAATGGTGGCTGGAACTTATTCGTCCATGGTGACCTATAATGGAATAAGAAGAAACAAAATTGAAATTCACCTTTACAGAAAAGCAGTCACAACTTAGAAGAAGTTGACAGACTGACTCTTCGTTAATCACAACTGGCAAGCATCAATTCTAAAGGATAAGAGCTAAGCACGGATTCACTATAATGTTTCTTAAGGAGAAAGATGCAAATTTTGCAGCCATGAGGAGTAAATATTCAGACAAACTCCATGGTATCTACTACTAGGTATATAGAATTTTCAAAAAGCTGGGCACATATTCAACAGTGTTTTACAAGAGAGAAGAGAAGAGAAGAGAGGGTTTCCTTCATGTCAGAAAGAAGAGAAACTTCGGGCATTTAGGTCAAAATTTTCTGAGGATTTTAAAGATCTAAGCATCTACATATGGTAGAACGCCAATATGTACTGGAATAGACTTCTCATCTGGCCACAATCAATAAAGAATTTCAAGACATAGATATGACATGGATAACACTCAATGGGGAAATCACAGAAAAACATACTCCCGATACCGCAATAAAAAGCACAACAGAAAATTCCTGGACACACTAATTGCTCAATCTTGCAGCAGAAGGAAAATTCATACCCAGATTTTTATAAGACATTTGATGACTACAGTTATCTTTTCATCTGAACGACTGACAAGTCAACTCTTTCCTCACAACAAGAAGCGTGAACGGGGAGGCAAGAAGGAAGAGAGATGATTTTAAAAAGGAAAAAGGCTATATGTAAACCCATTTTGTCACCTGTAGGAATCAGCATCTCTGTTATATTCGCACAATATGAACTCCTTCCCACTTTCTTCATCACATAAGACCTGCTTCCATGGACCAGAAACTTGAGTTAATATGTCATCTTGGATACCCAAACTGATGTACACAGAAGGAGATACATACATGTATATATATACTAGCTAATACCCGAGCAACGCTCGGTTTTTGTACTGTAATTAATATATATGGTATTTAACTACTTTTAAAAGATAATTAAAATGAAAAACTCCTTCGATACAAATGATTAGTGGGTAAGGAATTATTTCTATTGAACATTTATTATTTACATAAAAAAGAAATATAAATTATATTACTTTTACTAATTTTATAAAAAAAAATGATGTTTCTCATTTATTTTTATCAAGTATTGACACAATAATTTCAAAATAGCATTAACATTAACATAGTTATATATGCAAGTGGTAATAGCCATTATATGCTTTGAGTTTAGGTGAATTCATCAAGCATTGACCTAATTATATATGTAGATAGTTGAAGGCTTGTAGCTACTAAGTGCTTTGAATTTTACAGGTTGGCGAATTTAGGAGGCCGCTTTTGTAGATTTGGGGGAATTTAGTGGCTTGTGCTTTAGTATCTAGTATAGATACACGGGAATTCTTAAGGGTATACAAGAAGAAGAAAATTTTGCGTATCAAAAACAGTCATTCTTGCATCCAAATTACGTTTCAACATTGAGTATTCAGCTAATATCGCCCATAATTGACACAGAATCATTTTTCTTGCATTGTTGGTATATTAACAGGCCAAAAGATCTTACACTCTATTACAATTTACAATGGTCAAAGAAAGACCTCACACCTCATGGTAAGCTCTTTTAAAGGGAAACATATCAGCAAGAGGCAACAACCCATTGTCATCATATCTGGAATGAGGCTAATTCTTGATGATGAAAGATATGCTATCTAGGTAATGGCAACATCTTCAATACCAAAGGAGAAAACTAGGAGTATTGTCGTGATTTAGTCCACCTTGGATATGTTATGCCAACAGGTAAAGAAGGAAAGAACAAGCTTCGACGAGCTCATAAAAAAGAGGACTGAGAGGACATAGAGGCTATGAGTCTCTTGTGGTCTGTGGGAGACTTTTGATTTATAACCAGCCTCGACTATCCACTACTAATTTCCTCAAAAAAATCCTTTCTTTCCACACTAGTTTAACATCTACATAGGTGGTGTCACAAATGAGCTCAAACATAAGCTGCTTGACGATTGCTAGGAACTGAAATTCACAACAAGTAACAGAGTAATAAGGTAGCAGATTAAGAAAGCTTAAGGGTTAGTGTGTATTGATCAACCACGGTAAATCTCTCAATACAATGCCTTTATTTCGAGAGGAAATGTGCTCTCCAAAATAAGCAAAGCCTAATAGTAAATTCTCAATCCCCAACAGAGCTACAAACTCAGCTATTTATTACAAGGATTTCCTCCCAAAACTAATGAACTTGCTGCTCCACTCTTCTCTCTCACTATAACAAACTTTCTAACTGAATTATGACTACTCACTAATGAAAGCCATGACCTTGTATTACTTTTAAATTACTTAGCCGTGCTGCCACTGTTGTTGCGCTTCCTTCTCGCATATGTTAAGACCACAAGAGGCCTAAGAAGATCTCTTGCAAAGATATCCAAATTCCTAAAGGTAATCTTCCTTTCAAGTACCTTCAAGTACTACTCTCTACAAAAAGCTCCACTGTTCTAAATGCAAGCATCTGATTGAGAAAGTTCTGGCAAGAGTGAAGACTTGGCTGGTAAAAGTCTTGAGATATGCGGGAAGAGTTCAGCTAATTAAGTCCGCCTTGTTTAGCATGAGAACCTTCTAATGTCCGATCCTGATGCTACCAAAGAAGCTGCTCAGAGAGATTAATACCTGTTACAGGGACTGGAGATATTCAAGCTTCTAAAATAGCCCCTATGTGGCCTAATAAATGTTGTATGCCTAAATCTGCTGGAGGGCTGATTTAAATGATACCATCTCGTGGAGCAAATTAACTATCACTAGCTTTTGTGTGCTCTCTCCACCGGAAAGCTAAGCTATCGGTTTGTAGGGTGGACAGTTTTTATGCCAAAAGAAGCAGTATTGACTATTGAGTACATGAACGTCCCTGCTAATAGTTCATGACTTCATGGAATCTAAAGAAGATCTTGAATTGTAGAGCTGAAATGCCAATGCATGATGGGTGGACAGCCTTCAATAAAATTGGCAATTTCAGTATTCGTAGAATGTATAAAGCTCTTCTGGAAATACACCCTAAGATGTCAATGGAAGATAACTGTTTGCAGATTTAAGATTGTATTCATCACTTGAATAGACTACCCACAACTGAGGCTAATGCGAGGACTATTTCTTGTGACCCTATATGCTGTTTCTGCAAGTCAGCTCCAGAAAGTACTAGACATCTACTTTCTGAAGACAGATACTTTACACAAGTATGGTTGAAAGTGTTAACTCATCTAAAGATCTTCAGGGCTACTGCTGCTTTTCAAAGAGAAGTTCAGGAAACAGTTAAGATGTGTAGGAAAAACCAGCTGTACACTCTTCGTTTCCCTGAATCACTATATATATTTGGATTAGTAGGAATGCTAGAATTTTGAAAAATCAAACCTTCTCAATTGAGCATTTGCATAGAGAAGTTATTTTCAGAATTGGTTATACATGTAAAGATGAATTGAGAGACAGCCTTGCAATTCAGGCTTGTTGTATTTTGGTCCTTCTAAACACATGAAGATTTACCTTTCCCAACCCTTCCTAGAAGGTGAGAGGCAGGGGATACTGATTCTTGGAGAGGTGGATTGATGAACTAGAAGTAGAGCCGACAATTGGGAGGACATAAATGATAATCTCAGAAGTTAATGTTACTTCGTGATCAAACATGCTACTCAGTGCTAGCAAGCCAGCTTTTTTTATAATAGTTGGACATCACCCAAAGCAAATACGGTTCACTCTATCAAGTTTACTGACAAGAAAGTAACAAGGCATATTCTTTGCAAACCTTAGTGTATTCAAAAGGCATGACAAGAAAGTAACAAGGCATATTCTTCGCAAGGTGCACAAGCATTGGTAACAATACACTCGCTTAATATGATATCAAGATAGTTTGCGATGAACAGCCTCAGGCATATTCTGTAAGCTATACTCTCAACTACATAAACATTGATTAAGATGAATCCTACACCATTGAAATTATAAGTAAATTACTTTCAAACCACGTTAATTGAGGGTGAATTCAAATGAGACGGTTGGAAGTGCCCTAATAAAGATCAAACGCGACTGTCAGAAGCACCCTAAAGAAATTGTTTATTTTTTCAAAGTTTCTTTAATGCATATATTTGGTGCAGAGAATTTCCCCGACATATATTTCTTGTGAACATCTCCAATGTTTTTTTCCCCTTTGGACCCTTTACATTTTATCATGCCCAATGCTATGACCACAAGTGAGCCAGCGACCTAGCAGACATAGCTAATCAATGTTACAGTCACAGCTGAAAGACAATATCACTATATATGGAAGATATGACCAATATATATTTTATATACAGTAAACCAAAAAAAACTAATTTGTCATAAAGCTGATGGAACATGGTAAATATAACAGCATTGAACCATTATGCGTTTATGATAATGAATTTCAAAGAAGGCTATATAAAGGTCTAAATTATTGTCTCACATAACTCTCCTCTACAGCTTAGTCACGGAGACTTAGGGTCTACCTAATACAAATCTCATGTCACCTGAAGAAAAATGAAGGTTAAAGATCCAATTTAAGGAAACAAATCTACACCTTCGTAATAGCTTATGTTACAGCTATGAAGTATCAAGTTGTTTTACTTCAATACACATCAGAACAGATTGATTCTAAAACCATTATCGCATGGATCCGACCTTGACAGAAGCTGAATACATTAAAGCAATATACAGTTCTTTTCCCCACTTCATCACGAGATTCCGAAAAATTGACAACAATCAACTCTTCCTCCTGGCCACCCTAAATTAGTAGTTCGCAGCAAACGCGTAGCAGAGCCCAAAGAGCATAGACTGAGAAGCAAAGCTCACATGCACACTACTCTAAAGGAGGGGATAGTAGGTTGATGCCAACCAAAGAGGCCCAGAATCCCCAAATGAAGCCCATGCAAAATGCAAGAGGCACACCTAAGTTCCCGTTATAAATACCCAGAGGGTTGCCTAATCAATATCGGATATATGCATATATCCATCGCCTCACTTTTTTGGCAGTACATTCCTTGAAAATGGCAGTACATTTCATATGTATGGTAGTATATTCTAATATATATGGTAGTACTTTTTAATGAAAGATTATATGCCAAATACAAACTATACAGTTATATAGCTGTGAAAATATCGATTTTTATGTACTACGTTTCTCAATAAATGTACTGCCATTTTCATAGAATATACAACCATTTTGATGGAATGTACTGCCAAAAAAGTGAGCCAATGGATATATGCATATATCCGATATTGATTAGGCATTCCTCTTGCACATGTATCAATATTCCCTCAAGCACTTAAGGGTTCGAACTTGAGATCCAAGATGTGACTTCGGCATCAGAGAGGCGTTCCTCGAAAACAAGCCTGAGGCTAAGGAAGCTTAGGACGTGACGTTTCCCACCAGCAACACTCATCAATCATCACGACAGTTTCATACAGAAACACCCAGAAAATTATATAGTTGAGGATATAAATCCAAAAACAATCAACCATCACAAATATGCAGAGAAGAAAAAAAGAACAACAAATACCCAGAACACAAAAGAAAGCAAATATTAAAACCCTATTCGCAAAAAAGTCAAATCAAAACAAGATTAGATAAACCCAAAAAAAATCCAATTGATACCCATCTATAAAAAGAAAAATTAGATGAAAAGAAAAGAAAAGAAAAGGAAAAGGAAAAGTAAAACCTGAAGGGGTTGGTCGACTTGAGAAAGAAGATCAGAGGAGTAATCAGGCATGAGAGACAAAAGGGCAGATAGAGCTGTATCTGTGTGTTTTGGATGAATCCTTCGCATCAATCCCATGGCTGCATCCATTTCCTCTTCCTAAACACACACACACACACACACACACTTGATGATTTGGGTCAGTGGCTCATTTGATCAACCAAGAACAAAAGAATTGGGGGATTTTTGAATGGCTTTCTTTCAAAGTTTAAACAATCTTAGCTATTAAGCCTTCCGGAGGATTGCTCAATTACCGGGGAGACGAAAAAGTTCAAACCAACTCTTGTCTTGGTCCTCACTTTGCCTTAACGAATTATTTGGAGGGGGTGTTTGTTTGAATTCCGACCTTTGGAAATCTAACGAGATTTTTGGTTAGTCTCAGGCTTTATTTGGTTGAGGAATGATAGATTAACTAGTATTTAGGTCTAGACGATGCTCTGCGATTTATCTGTATTATACTTTGCTAATTTAAAACAATTAAAATTTGGTGTAGAAAGATGTTAGTAAAAAGTTATAAATTAGTAGTTTTATTCGTAATTATAGTTTAAGTAATGTAACTTAATTATTGTTATTCATTGAAAACATGTAATATCATTATTACTATTGATAAAAGAACCAACAATAATGTAGTGGCGCAATGGTTAGAGCATTTATCTTCCATACTCGAGGTCGTGGGATCGAAGCTTATCATGGACAATTTGCACTTTTTTAATAAGAATAACGTTGACAAAATATTGTTGAAAAGAAGAGAGAGTGACACGTGGCAGATTGCAATCTATGCTTACGCTTTTTAATATATATATAGATAATAGTGATTGAGCAAAATGCACAATTACAGGGGAATAATAGACTTTTCACAGTTTAATGAGGAGGCAGAAATGTAACTTTGCTCTCACCAACGCAAGATTCTCATTCCCTTGAGCTATTCCCCTGCGAAAGGCACTGACATATTAACAGGAAATTCAAATGGAGAGAGAAACGTGTGAATTAACATTGGAGAGAGAAAGAGAGCAGTTCAAACACAGCGGACAGAGCAGAACAAAGCATGGTAATCAGCATTTCGTTAACTTGTATATCCTCCAGATCGAAAGACAGGGGCAAATTCAAAAGCAAAAACAGCAGCAGCATAGCTCGAAAGGCAAATACAACAATTTGAAGGGAAGATCAACATCAAAAGCCCAAATCCTAAGTCAATTTGCCTCACAAACTCATGTATGTAAAATTTATGTGAGAAATCAGGAACTACAATTTATTAGTTTGAACTTCAATTGCCTGAGAAATAATGTAGTAGTATATTGCTGTTAACTTTTGTTGTAGCCAACTGTGCCAAATTGCGTGTTGGAGTTGTGAAATTTGTTGTGAAATTGATGCAGTGTTTTACTTGTGCTAATCCTACATATTATTATTAGGGTATAATTAAATCAATTTTATGTAATCACGTGTTGTAATTGTCCGAAATGTATTTATTGGAATGGATTACTTGTGTTAGCTTCTTGTGTTAGCAATCTGTAAGCCTGTAATTTGGGAAAATTAACTAAAATATTCGAAGTTTTTGAATTGGTATTGTTATTGTTTTGAAGTTGAGACCAAATAAATTGGCTTTATTGAATAACTGGTTGATTTTATAACTGTAAGAGGGTGTATAATTGATTGTATAAATGATATATTGTATAATTGGCTAATTGAGCTAATCGTATAAATGGTGTAACTTAAACGGTTTGAATTTCAAGCTTAATGAAATGGGACGTACAACTTTGTTTGTGAAGAAGGGCAAAGAGGTAGATTTGCATAAAATTATGCCAGAGACTGTTTATGATGATAATGAGGTTAACGGTTGTTCTACTGAATAAGACAATGAGGTAATGATATAATCCATCATGTGTTCGACATTAAGGCAGTTTCTCAAGTTTTTACTCTAATGTATCACGTTTATATATATTTTTTAGATGCATTTAAATGTATATATCAGAAGGTGCATGTACGGTTCCTAAGGGATACCATTTTACCCTACATTTGATTTAGAACTCCTTTTTGAGCATTTAGGTGCATAATGACACGAACTAAATAAGTTGTGCTCTACTACTTCCCGTTTGTGTATTTCGATGATTTTCAGGTTATTTTGGTACAAATTGATCATGATTATCAATAATCTAACCTATTAATCATTGAGGATCAAGGTAGCTTGCACAACGATGACTATGCATCCGTTTGGGACAATTTTGAATTGGAATGAAGTAAAGAGTTAGTGAAAGAAGTGCCGAAACTGACACATATTCACTATTTTCATCATAAATTTTGATAGAAAATTGATAATCAAGAAATTCCATTTGGGTTGGATTCCAAACTTCAAGGGCTTTCCAATGACAGGTCACACGCCCCAATTGGACTTACGGTTTAAGAGATATGGCCTTTGCATAACGCAATTTCGCTAGTCCGCTCGCCGGGCCCGAGACCCTTTTTCCTCCCTTTTCTTATTTTTTTTCTAAGTTTTGTCCGCCTTGGACGGCCATTTCGCCCAGGAGGGCGTGCGGTTCTTCGGGAGAGCGCTTTTCTACGTTTTTTAAGTAGGTTTAAGCTCATGTCTATAAATAAGATGTAATTTTGAGTTAAACATCACTTTTAGCTTATCTTAGTTTCGTTAAACTCTTAGTTTTCTCTCTAGATCTAATTTACACATACTTTGAAGATCATTTCAAGTTGAATTCAAGTTCTTGCCCTTCCTTTCATTTGGTAATTATTTCTTTCATTATTCTTTATTGCTTTTAATTATTTTCTCTTCTTTTCTCATTAGATGCTTAAAAGTATGAATCTTGTTATATAATATGAGCACTATAAGAGGGGGGGTGAATTATAGTGAGAGAATATGCTATACTTATTGCGGAAATATAAGCTATCTAGGGAACACCAAAAGGGAACACGAGAGACTTTAGCGAGGAAAAACTTCCTAGGCCCAATAGGAAGAAACGACTTCGACCACAAGGGATTTTGACTCTAAACTTTCCACTATAATAGGTCAAACGACTCTGTTTACAAACCTATTACTTTTCTCTCGGGCCACAACTTGAGTTCCTAAACTCAAGTTCCCAACAACAGTTCCCACAACTGTTGTTCCTCTCGAACTTCCCTCGAAGTTCCTCTCTTTCTCTTTCTCACGCTTCACTCAAAGCTTCTCACACTTACAAAAATGTGTAAAACAATGGAAGAGTATAAACTCGAATAAAGTAAGTATGAATTCTCTTAGGAACGACACTGACTTTTTAAAATAACTAAGAATATTCGGCTAAGTCAGAAACACTTAATTCCAAGGTTGAGGCGCCTATTTATAAAATTCTTAGGCAAGACCATAACATATGTCCACTTGATAGGCTAAAGTCGTATCACCTAATCAAAGATAAACCTAAGTCCTCTAACAATGGCAGTCAAGGGAAGTAGGGTCGAATCCACAGAGAGACGGAGTTCTAAGTTAATATCCAGCCAAAAAGCTACTTCAGACAAGATCAGATAAGAAATCAGCTGAACTAATAATTAACTACTAGAAAGCGATATAAAGAGGGATTTTACTCTATGAAATAAAAGTCTAGGGAATTAGTTCGGTCCACCATGTTTATACCAATCAAAGGATCAAACAACTATCAGAACCTAGGTCGAGAATCGATAGATTAGAGCAATGTCAAGCTATGGTTAAGTCTCAACGCCCATAATTCAACATATGCAACATGTTCACAAACATAATCAGAATTACTGATGTGTACTAGGCCTCTAAAAGTAAGACGGATCTGTGCAAACGATTATTAACCTCAAGTAATCAAAGAAACTGGGCAATAACTTTAATTACTCAATAAGAACAAATCACACCATAACCTATCTAATCAAAACCTAGAAACTAATAGCAATTCAAATATGAATCATGGTGTAAACATGGTTTTCCTCCCTAAAACCCTAGAAATAAGACTACTCAGACATGATTGAATCAACAATAATAAACCTAATATAAAAACCTAAACTTTGCATCATGAATGAATTAAATAATAAACTAACCAATTAAGAATTAAAGAAAGGAATTAAGAGTGAAGAATAATAACAATTGACGGAAAGCAATAACTTTTATTGAAAATAATCCAAGGTTCAATCACCTTTGGAACTAATCTAAAGTGTTTACTCTAAGAAAGCAATTAAAACTAAACTAATGAAAGTTGAAAATAAAAGTAGAATAAAAAGGTGTCCCTAAAAATAATGAAGGATAGCTATTTATAATAGCCTCAAAATCTAATTAAAAATGAATAGAAAAAGATAGAATTTCGGAAGAAAAGCTGCGTGCTTCAGGACCGATCGGGTCAATTTCCGCCCGACGGGTGGCTAAACTGCAATTCTGCATCAACTCGCGAAGGCCATATCTCTCAAACCAGAAGTCCGATTGGGGCGTGTGACCTATTATTGGAAATCTCTTGAAGTTTAGAATCCAAAACAATTAGAATTTATTGATTATCAATTTTCTATCAAAAATTATAATGAAAATAGTGAAGGTATGTCAGTTTTGGTACTTCTTTGACTAACTCTTTGCTTCATTCCAACTCAAAATTGTCCCAAACGGATGCATTGTGATCCTTGTGCAGGCTACCTTCATCTTCAATGATTAATAGGCTACATCCTTGGTACTCATGATCACTTTGTATCAAAATAACCTGAAAATCATCGAAACGCACAAGCAGGGAGTAGTAGAGCACAAATTATGTTATTCATGTCATTATGCACCTAAATGCTCAGAAAGGAGTTCTAAATGCAATCTAAATACATCTAAAAACTATATATAAATGTGATACATCACCACTAATCCGTGATGTCCATAACTTTAATTTCTTTATTAGTTTTTACTCCATTAAACTTTCCTTGATAAATAATTAACCACTAACCCACTACTTAACTTAATAAAGTGAAGTAGTAATGTTGAACGTGTTTTATAAACTTGAAGCTTAATTAAAATAATTAAAAATAAATTAAAGCTTGGGAAGAAAACAATCAAGCTCACTCACCACTTCATAATAATCGTGTAGCAGTAAATAGAACGTGATATTGGTTTGCTTGGAGAGTAAATAAATCATTTTATTTAATTAGTTTTTAGGAAAATATCTTTTATAAATATTCTAATAATAACCGAAAATCATAATTTAGTTTTAAAAGAAAATCCTTTTAAAACCGAAAATCAGATTAAGTTTTATAAATAAAATATTTTGATTTAAATAAAATATAAAAGATAAGATTTACAAGATTTTGATATT
Source organism: Patellifolia procumbens (assembly GCA_947645195.1). Taxonomy (NCBI): domain Eukaryota; kingdom Viridiplantae; phylum Streptophyta; class Magnoliopsida; order Caryophyllales; family Amaranthaceae; genus Patellifolia; species Patellifolia procumbens. The sequence continues at coordinate 170,344 of CANSGD010001040.1, forward strand.
ATCCTGATTAAATCAGAAAATCTTAATAAATAAATTCCTAACAAACTAACAACTAACTCCCTAAAGTCATGGATTAAGTCAAAACTAGTTTAGGACTCTCTAACAAACTTACTTGAGCGCACAACTATGTTAGGCGCACAACTTGGGAATTGTTAGCTGTTCCTAAAGTCCTTTCTAGGTCTGTTCTCTAACCTTGTTCCTAATAGTACCAGTATTTGTTCCAGTCATGGGAATAGAACTAAGTTCCGTTTGAGAATTCAACACTAACTAGATTAAGTATTTACTCGACCTTAACAAGAAGATATTAAATACATCCTAATGTATTCTAATTTTCACTCCAAGCTTGATACTTCATCTTTCGAACATCTTCACTTCGATCTTTGATTAATTGATCTTCGATCAAGTATTCTCTTTGCTCGAGAATGAATTACCTAGCAATATCATAAATAGAACACAATATGTCTTTTGTTGGTTAAGTCATCTTCAAAACTCAAGGGTCAACAATTTCCCCCTTTTTGAAGATGGCAACAAAAGGCATATACATTATAATTATTTAATTTAAAAAAGTCATATTAAACTATTTAACAAAGTAATGCAACTAAGTTTAATTAAATTCTAATAGACTATTTATTTTATTTTTAACTTAAGAGAAAACGACTTTCAACTAGGGAACATGAAGCAAGGCTAGAAATTTTTTTACTCTCGCTTTTCTCTTTCCCGCTTTGGCATCTTCAAAAATATTTTTCCACGATTTCGAAAAGATGAATTTTATCTATCAAAATCAATCACACCACCAAACTTAGTTAAAAACAAGTTGGTTAGTATAAGCAAATAAAGCATTCAACTCTCAAAACCGCAATCCAAGAATATTAGCCATTCAAAAGACGCAGACATGCAAAAAGATTCCACTTAAGATTAGCTAATTAATGTTGTTCCATTGTAGCATGCATAAGAAGGAAAGAAAATTAAACATTGTTCCCATAATCAACAAAAAAATTAAACTAAGAATAGCGTTCAGGCTTGAGGAGAGAGGGGGGGGATTGTTCGACTTCTTCCACCACATCATTGAGTTTGTCCATCACTTCCTTGTGCTTGCGTTCCATGGTTTGAGAAAGCTTGAACATCATGGACTCCAATAGCATCATGTTGTTGTTCACTTTTTGGAGTGCCATAAGATTCGTCTTGAGTTGTTCCATGACAATCCCTTAAATTGTAAACGCCTTAGCAACCTTTTCCGACAACCCTTTCACAATCTTGTTCACATCTTGGGCTTCTTGAGCAAATTCCATCATCGCCTCCGATTGACCCACAACCAAAGTAAACAAATGATCCAACCTTTGAGCATGTGCAAAGGTATAAGTAGCACCAATGGAGGGGTTTGGAGGTGTAGATGATGAAGGTTTTTGTGGATTGGTTGTGGCAGTGGGTTCCTTAGGATCAGGAACAACAGGTTGTTCCTCAATGATGGGAACTGCAGCTGGCTCCTTTCCCTTAGGAACAACAGAGACATATTGTTTGGAAGGAAGAGGAATTGATGAGTTTTGTGGCTTGTTGTGTTTGGGGGATGCAGTTTTTGGTGGTGAAGTTTCCATAGTTGCAGGGGATTGTTCCCTTGATGAAGGAACACAAGCTTCATAAGCCTCGTTAGCAATTAATTGTACTTCATTATCATGAACAACATCATCATCAAGCACAAAAGAAGGAGAGCTCAATACCTTCAAGTTGCGAATGAGCCTACTTGATCTAGGAGCTTGTAATACCGATGTCTCCTCCAATTCTTCCTTGTCAAGAATCTTCTTTCCTTTAGCCTTTTCTTTTTCTTCTCTTTCTTTTCTTTTTCAATTTTCTCAATTTTTTCATTTTTCTTTTCTTTTTGCTTTTCCTTTTCTTTTTCTTTTTCCTTTTATTTTTCTTCTTTTTCGACTTCCACTTCAATTTCAGTTTCCTCATTCCCTTCTCCTTCACCGACATTCTCTACCTCATCATCATCCAAGTTGGATCTCCCTTGCACAACTTTCCCATCAACAATTGAGACATTCAAGTTATTGAGTGCCTTTGTGTTCAACAAATTTCCCGTTGTAACACCAACTTGAGGAACTCCATCAAGCTGCATATTGAACTTCCTTAATAGAACCGTAATTAGGGCTCCATACCCTACAACAACTCCATTCTCAATACAATGATTCAAGTGTTGAATCACTAGGGAAGGAAAATTAATGGGTTTATCTGATGCAAGGCAGTGAATATAAATCAAATCCAACATGCCAACTAAAGCTTTTTTACAAAGACGAGGCAAAAGAGCCTTTTTGAGTAAGTGAAAGAGTATTTTGTGGAAAGGGGATAGAAGATTATGATCTATAGAGGTAGCACCTCTTTTACCACCATACTTCACAACTAGATCATTAAAAGAAATATCAGAAAAAGGGTATGCACCGCGTTGTTTCTTAAAGTAGACATCAGTTTCTTTCACAGGAACACCAAACAATTTTCCCAAGGACTCACAATTATAATCAATTTGTGTTCCTCTCACAAGAGTAGAACAATTTTTCTCCTCATCCATAGAAACGTTTTCACAGAATTCGTCCATTAATTTGGGAACGAGATTTTGACCATAGCAACTCTCAAACAGTAGTTCCCAACCCTGAAACTTTAGAACTTCTAGCAATTGACGAAAACTTTAGAACAGTAGTTCCCCCCTCAGATTTTGCATGTGACCCTTCGACTTCCATCTCCACCGCTTCTTCACTTTGTTTCCTTTTTCTTAAAATTCGTGTGGGTGGATTGGGAGAGATATCATGGAAGTTGGTAAGTCGTTGTGAGTAGAAGGGGGAGAGGGTTTTTCGATTTTAGATTGAGTGTGGAGGAAATGATTTTTTGTGAGATACATGTTTGAAGGAAATGGGCGCTTTTTATGTGGGTGAATGGATGCAATTTGGTTTAGTGAGAAAGCTTAAGATTAATTTAATAGAGGTAATTAATGAGGAGATTAATGAAGAAGATGGAGAGTTTAAACAAAATTCAATTAATCCGTGTGAGGCACACGATTTTGGAGGAAAAATAAATAAAATTTAGGAAAAGATAATATTTCCCAACTAATTTGAGAGATATTATTGAAGAATAAAGAAGATAAAATTAGATTTTCAGGAGAAAAATCTGAACAAAATATTTTTATATTTTTATTTGAATTTCGAAATTTGAAAAGAAATCCTAAATATAAAATGCTGAGAACAGCGTTGGGGAACAACGAATGAGAACAAAGAAACTTGCTACTTTGGAACGCAATTAACCTTTTATTCCCTTGTCAACTCTTAAGGCATAGAATTGTCTAAAGAACAGTAAGGATAATATTATTAGACATTGGTGAGCAGTTTTCAGACAAATTCAATTATACATATGAAGTAATCATATAAAAGTTGTGATGCATTTAAATAAATAAAGTCACCAAATATTCACACATATATAATGCCAAAGAGTCAAACCAATAGGGAGAAAGATTATAGCATTTATTTCAACTTAATCAAGCCAAGTTTAAGTCGCAGTTTTTCAAATCGATCTCTATTTAAGGGCTGTGTCAGAATATCAGCAATCTGACGTTCAGTTTCAAAAAATTCCATTTTAATTAGGCCCTTTTCAACGTTGTCCTTAAGAAAATGATGCCTAATATGAATATGCTTAACTCTAGAATGATGCACGGGATCTTTAGAAATACTAATAGCACTAGTATTATCACAATAGATGGGAACACATTCAAAGTAAATTCCATAGTCACGTGGTTGTTGTTTTATCCAAAGCATTTGGGAACGGCATGCTGCTGCTGCAACATATTATGCCTCAGCTGTAGATAAAGCAACTGTGTTTTGCTTCTTGGTACTACAAGAAACTAAACTATGAGTAAGGAACTGAACCATACCTGATGTACTCTTTCTATTGACTAGTTCTCCAGCATAGTCATCATCTGTAAATCCTTTCAACTCAAAGGTATCACTTCTTGTATAGAACAAGCTTAAATCTTCTGTTCCTTTGAGGTACCTGAGGATCCTCTTCACTGCTGTGAGATGAGATTCCTTCGGATTGGCTTGAAACCTAGCACATAGACCTACACTAAAAGCAATATCGGGACGACTTGCAGTTAGATATAATAATGAGCCAATCATACCTCGATACTTGGTTTGATCCACACTTGTTCCTATAGCACCCTCGTCCAACCTAGTTGAAGTTCCCATAGGTGTATGGTTTACTTTTGAGGCCTCCAAACCATACTTCTTCAGTAGTTCCTTAATATACTTTTGTTGATGGATGTAATTTCCTTCCTCTGTTTGTTTAATTTGTAGCCTCAAGAAAGAAATTGAGCTCAACCATCATACTCATTTCAAACTCTTTACTCATGAGATTAGCAAAATCCACGCATAAAGATTCATTAGTGGCACCAAATATATATCATCAACATATATTTGAACTACTAATAAATGTTTCCCTTTTGATTTTAGAAACAAGGTCCTATCAAGTTTTCGTCTTTTAAATTCATTTTCAAGAAGGAACTTTGAAAGTCTTTCATACCATGCTCTAGGAGCTTGCTTTAACCCATAAAGAGCTTTGTCAAGCTTAAAGACATGATTTGGAAGATCTTTAAAACCAGGAGGTTGATCCACATAAACCTCTTCATTTAATACTCATTTAGAAGCGCACATTTCACATTCATTTGATACAATTTAAAACCCATGAAGGCACCAAACGCAATAAATATTCTAATTGCTTCTAATCTAGCAATAGGAGCAAACGTTTCTTCATAATCAATACCTTCCTGTTGATTGTATTCTTTCACAACTAAACGCGCCTTGTTTCTTACTATGGTTCCGAACTCATCCAACTTGTTCCTAAACACCCATTTTAAACCAATCACTTTATTGTATTTAGGTTTAGGCTTAAGGTGCCAAACCTTGTTCCTTTCAAATTGGTGGAGTTCATCTTGCATAGCTATGATCCAATCAGCATCAGTGAGAGCTTCTTCATGGTTCCTGGGTTCCATCATAGAAAGAAAAGCATGAAAAGCACAAAAATTTTTAATTTGAGATCTTGTTTGAGTTCCCTTGTGAATAACACTGATAATTAGTTCCACATGATGGGAACGCTGATGTCTCCAAGGCTTTGGTTGGAAATCCTGGATGGGAACTTTATTTCCTTGTGGAGTTTCTTGATCATCTTCATGTTCTTGAGAACTTGGTTCAACAATGATGGATTCATTCACTTGTGTATCCTCACCTAGTTCATCTTTAGTGTTGGGAACATGAATAGGATGTTTTTCCTTTGGCTTTGTTCCCATGACTTCTTCTTCTTCCAAAATCTCATCAGTGAGAATTTGATCTTTTATCAAACCTATCTCAAAGTCATCTTCAACCTGTGTGCTTGGAACAAATTTATCTGTTTCATCAAAAATAATGTGTACACTTTCTTCTATACACATGGTCCTCTTATTATAAACTCTATAAGCCTTGCTACTTGAAGCGTAACCTAGAAATACCGCTTCATCACTCCTAGCATCAAATTTCCCAAGACTTTGTTTCCCATTATTATGAACAAAATATTTACATCCAAATGTCCTGAAATAGGTAATATTGCGCTTTTAACCAAAATAAAGCTCGTAAGGGGTTTTGTTCACCAAAGGTCTTACCATGGCACGGTTATAATATGACAAGCAGTATTCACAGCTTCGGCCCAAAAGTTCCTAGGAAGTCCACTAGCTATCAACATAAATCTAGCCATTTCCTCTAAGGTTCTATTCTTCCTTTCAACGACACCATTTTGTTGAGGTGTCTTAGGGGCGGATAAATTGTGGTCCAACCATGTTCCCTACTAAACTCGTCAAACTTAAAGTTCTCAAATTCCTTGTCATGATCAGATCTAATGTGCAACAGTTTTTGACCACTCAAATTTTGAACTTTCTTTGCAAACACTAAGAAATCATCATAAGTCTCATCCTTGCTAGAAAGAAAAATAACCCAAGTAAATCTAGAGTAGTCATCAACCATCACTAGCACATACTTGTTGCCACTCCTAGTTTGAATCCTCATTGGTCCACACAAATCCATATGAATTAACTCTAATGGTCTTGTGGTACTCACCACGTTTTTGGACTTAAAAGAGGACCTTACATGCTTCCCTTTAGCACACGCATCACAAACTCGATCTATGTGAAACTTAATTGAAGGTAAACCTAAAACTAGTTCTTTCGATCGAAGTTTTTCAAGTAAAGAAAAAACTAGCATGTCCAAGACGCATATGCCATAATAGCATATCATCATCAATAACACTAAGGCATGTAAATTTATTTTTGGGAACACGGTCAAGATCCACAACATATGTGTTCCCTTTCATTGTTCCTTCTAAAACGGCATGCTTTGTGCTTTTGTTGACGATCAAACATTTTTCACTATTAAACTTCACATGATTCCCCTTATCACAGAATTGGAAAATACTCAACAAATTATGTTTTAAACCATCAACTAGAAAAACATTATCTATGGAATGTGACGATGACTTACCAATTCTTTGCCCATGGCAATTATGTTGTCTTTCATGTTGTCACTAAAAGTCACAATTCCACCATCGTAGGCAGAGAGTGAGAGAAATCTTGATCTATCTCTAGTCATATGCTTTGAACAACCACTGTCTAGGTACCATGTGTTGTTCCCCCTCACTCTAGCCTGCAAGAAAGCTAATTTTTAGAGTTAGGAACCCAATCTTTCTTGGGTTCCTTTCCTTCATTAACATTAGATTTCTCTTTCCAAGTTAATTTGCTTGTTTCCAAGTTTTTGTCTAATCGACCAAGTCTAACAGGACATGAGTTCCTATTATGACCAGTTTTCCCACAAAACATACAAACTTTATCACTTGGTAAATCAACTCTCTTTTTACGTTTTTCAATTTTCTTTTTGTGATTCAAACCAAGACCTTCAGTTCTTTTGGTTTGAGGGTTTTTAATCCAATTAGGAATAGGAAGGAAATTCTTCTTGTTCCTACTTAAGTTCAGTTCCCCTTCAAGTTCCTTGTTCTCTTTTTCCAAAAACAAAACATGAATTTTCAATTCTTTTATTTTAGATTTAAAACTTTGTAAGGGAATTGACTTAATGTCAAAGGAGCTCACTTCAGGAACAAATTCTTTCAATTGAGATAACTCAAGGCTTAATAAGTAGTTCTCATTTTTAACAATTTCGAAATCCTCTTTTAAATTTAGATTTTTATCAAACAATTTGAAAAATCTTTTTCAATGTCGGTTTGAATACTTTTAAGCCAAGAAGTATGTTCCTTTGCAATAACTAACGCATGTTGACTTTGTTTCAACTTAATGGACTCATCTTTGCAATCATTTACAGCATCAAACAATAAATTCAAATAATTGCTCTTTCCTTAAAGAATTAAGACGAGTTTTAATAGTGTCTAAAACTTACCTCAAGAGATTCGATCTCATCATCAGATTCGGAATTGTCAAGTGCCATGAGACAAAAGTTTGTTGTTTTCGCATTAGGTTGAGGATTATCTTCTTCCTCGGAATCAGATTCTCCCCATGCAGCAACCATTGCTTTCTTTAAGCCGGATCTGGTATAGGAACTCTTGTACTCCTTGTTCCTATCTTTGCTTCGTTCCCTTCCTCTGCCTTTGCCTTTGTCTTGTTCCCATTGGGTACACTCCTTGATAAATTGATCGGAACTGCCACATTTATGACAAACAGGTTTGTTATAATATTTCTTATTTTTACCTTTGTAGTCTCCATTCTTCATGTTCCTAAAAATCCTTTTGAATTTTCGGACCATGAAAAAGGATTCATCTTCGTCAGTTTCCGAGTCATCACTTTCATCGGCTTTTAAGGAAATCGACTTCTGTTTGGACATATCTCCATTCTCATTGTCCAATTGTAGCTCGCGAGTCATAAGGGAACCAACAAGTTGTTCTAGATTGAACTTTGTAAAGTCCTTAGTTTCCTGTAAGGCAGTAACCTTAGACATCCAACGATTCCTAGGAAGGCTCCTTAGGACCTTATGTACCTGTTCCTCAGATGTAATCACTTTTCCAAGAGAGGTTAGCTCATTAATAATATTTGTAAAACGTGTGAACATCTCTTGAATAGATTCTTTTGATTTCTTTTGAAAAAGTTCATATTGGTTCATCAAAAGATCTAGTTTTTATCTCTTAACTTCACTCGTTCCTTCATGAGTGACTTCAAGAAGATCCCAAATTTGTTTTACGGTTTTGCATCCCATGACACGATTGTGTTCGTGGGGTCCAAGACCACAATGAAGTAGTTTAATGGCAAGAGCATTAATTTCCCTCTTTTCGAAATCAGCTTTGTCGAAATCAGAGATGGATTTAGGAATTACCTCGTTCTTGTCATTAGTGGTAATGACTTCAAAGTCGCCAACCTCTATGACTCGCCATACCTGATAATTGTCGGCTTTGATGAAGATCTCCATTCTGTTCTTCCAGTAGGTATAAAACTTGCCGTTGAATGTTGGTGGCCTCTGTGTAGAGTAGCCCTCTTCTAGTTTCTCTCTAATATTCATATTTTCCAAGATCTCGAACTCAACAGGGTTTCCTGTGTTTTTAGAGTTCCCGCTCTGATACCAATTGTTATATAATATGAGCACTATAAGAGGGGGGTGAATTATAGTGAGAGAATATGCTATACTTTTTGCGGAAATAAAAGTTAGATAGGGAACACCAAAATGGGAACACGAGAGATTTTAGCGAGGAAAAACTTTCTAGGCCCAATAGGAAGAAATGACAACGATCACAAGGGATTTTGACTCTAAACTTTTCACTATAATAGGTCAAACGACTCTATTTACAAACCTATTACTTTTCTCTCGGGCCATAACTTGAGTTCCTAATCTCAAGTTTCCAACAACAGTTCCCACAACTGTTGTTCCACTCGAACTTCCTTCGAAGTTCCTCTCTTTCTCTTTCTCACGCTTCACTCAAAGCTTTTCACACTTAAAAGAGTTCGCTCAAACCCTTACCCACAAATACAATGTGTAAAACAATGGAAGAGTATAAACTCAAATAAATTAAGTATGAATTCTCTTAGGAACGACACTGACTCTTGAACATAACTAAGAATATTCGGCTAAGTCAGACACACTTAATTCCAAGGTTTAGACGCCTATATATAAAGTACTTAGGCAAGACCATAACTTATGTCCACTAATCCATGATGTCCATAACTTTAATTTATTTATTAGTTTTTAGGAAAAATTGTATATTACAACCTTTTGTGTATCACTTTTCGTAAATTACCACCTTGACTTTTTTTTTATTTGAATACCACCTTTTGGTTCCATTTTTTCATAAACTCCCACCAACTAACTGATTCCGTCAAGAAAATCATTAATGTGGGGCCCACTTCTTAATTACATTACAAATTACTCATTTTCTGTCCAATAGAATAGGGTTTTGCTTCTTAAAGTCAATTAGGGTTCTTGGTAGTTCAATTGATTTAGGGTTTTTGCTCGTTAAATTGAATTAGGGGCTTTGATTGTTTAATTGAATTGGGGTTTTTCTTGTCCAATTGAATTAGGTTTTGTTTGTTAAATTCAATTAGGGTTCTTGGTTATTCAATTGATTTAGGGTTTTTGCTTGTTAAAGTACATTAGGGGTTTTGATTATTTAATTGAATTAGGATTATTGGTTGTTTAGCTAAAAAGATTCCTAGATTAGGGTTTACCTAAATTTCCCTTCAATCACGTACACCACCTTAGATTGTAAATAAGGAGATTTTCATCATGCTTCGTCGACAACAAAGCTTCCTTATGGCCCACTGATTTGCTGTGAAACAATGAATACAAGAGACAGTGTAGCGTTGTGGAGGAGAGATAGTAGATTCGTGGAGGAGAGGGAGGGTGGAAGTAAAAGAATGAAGAGAAATTGAAGAAAGAATGGAGGTAAAACAATGGTGATGGCTGGAAATTGGGAGTTTAGAGTAGTAGGATGAATCTTCAAAGGGAAAACAAGTAATTGGTAAAGTTATAATGAAGTGGACCCTACATTAACGATTTTCTTGACGGAATCCGTTAGTTGGTGGGAGTTTATGAAAAAATGAAACCTAAAGGTGGTAATTTAGACACGTGATATACAAAAGGTGGTAAGATATAATTTTTCCTAGTTTTTAATAAACTTTCCTTGATAAATAATTAATCAATAACCCACTACTTAACTTAATAAAGTGAAGCAATAATGTTGAACGTGGTTTATAAACTTGAAGCTTAATTAAACTAATTAAAAATAAATTAAGGCTTGGGAAGAAATCAATCAAGCCCACTCACCACTTCACAGTAATCGGGTAGTAGTAAATAGAACGTGATATTGGTTTGCTTGGAGAGTAAATAAATCATTTTCTTTAATTATTTTGTAGGAAAATATCTTTTATAATTATTCTAAACATAACCGAAAATCATAATTAAGTTTTAAAAGAAAATCCTTTTAAAACCAAAAATCAGATTAAGTTTTATAAATAAAATATTTTGAATTAAATAAAATATAAAAGATAAGATTTAAAAGATTTTGATATTATCCTAATTGAATCATAAAATCATTTTAAATAAATTCCTAACAAACTACTCCCTTTGTCCCAGAAAACTATATACACTTTCCTTTTTCATCCGTCCCAGAAAGCTCTACACACTTCTATCTTTGGACATGACCCACTACTACTTTATTCTTTTGACTTTTCAACCACCAACCACTAGTCTCTCACATCCAAATAAAATATTACCCCACTGACTCCTATCACATATACCTTTTTAATAAAATACAATTGATAACCAAACAACACCTTATCATCTAAAACTACGTGTCTAATCAAGTGTATAAAGCTTTCTGGGACGGAGGGAGTAACAACTAACTCCCTAAAGTCATGAATCAAGTCAAAACTAGATTAGGACTCTCTAACAAACTTACTTGGGAGCACAACTATATTAGGCGCATAGCTTGGGAATTGTTAACTGTTCCTAAAGTCATTTCTAGGTCTGCTCCCTCACCTTGTTCCTAATAGTGCCAATATCTGTTCAATCATGGGAATTGAACTAAGTTCCATTTGAGAATTCAACACAAACTAGATTAAGTATTTACTCGACCTTAGAAAGAAGATATTAAATACATCCTAATGTATTCTAATATTCACTCCAATCTTGATACTTCATCTTTTGAACATCTTCACTATCATCTTTGATTAATTGATCTTCGATCAAAGCTTGTTTGTAGGTAGTAGGCTCTGAATTCTCCAAAATCATTACTTCAGAATTTTCAATTAACAGGAAATCAACCAACCGTTTGTTTGGAATCCTGGGTCTACTTGACCGACGCGGGGCCTGAGCATCAATAGAAATGTTCTCTTCAACATCTTGAAGATTTTCGCTTGAATTAGATTCAAGTGGAACTGTAGGAGGTTCACGCGTTGAATACGTCATCTCCTAAACTTGAATTTCGTCTTGTCGGGCCGTCTCTGACATGGTGTGAGCCACGTCCAGTTGTTGCTTATCTCGAATTTCTTTGAGAACTATTTTACTCCCACTTGTCGTTCTGGAAATAAATTCCTTTTTAAGAAGAACACCATCACGAGCAACAAATGCCTTGTTCTCTTGACGGTTATAGAAGTAATAACCCTGTCTCTTTTGGGTATCCCACAAGGAGACATTTATCTGATTTGGGTGCAAGTTTTTCTGACAATAAACGCTTTACGTAGACCTCACAACCCCAGATTTTAAGAAAAGATAAGTTTGGAACCTTTCCATTCCACATCTCATATGAAGTCTTTTCTACAGCCTTTGACAGGTTCCTATTTAGTGTGTGTGTGCAACTGTTTTGATTGCATATCCCCAAAAAGAAATCGGAAGATCAGCAAGACTTGTTATTGATCGAACCGTATCTAATAGAGTTCGATTCCTTTCATAGACACCATTTAATTGTGGAGTTCCTGGTGGAGTCAATTGTGAAAGTATTCCACAATCTTTCAAATGATCATCGAATTTTTGGCTCAAATATTTGCCACCATGATTAGATCGCAATGCCTTTATTGTCTTACCAAGTTGATTTTGTACTTCATTTTGGAATTCTTTGAACTTTTCAAATGATTCCGACTTATGTTTCATTAAATAGGCATACCCATATCTACTTAAATCGTCAGTAAAGGTGATGAAGTACGCAAACCCTCCCCTAGCTTTTGTGCTCATAGGCCCACAAACATCTGTATGTATGAGGCCCAAGAGATCACTAGCCTTTTCACCATTTCTAGTAAAAGGTGATTTAGTCACTTTCCCCAACAAGCATGACTCACATACATCAAAAGATTCGAAATCAAATGATGGAAGGATTCCATCCTGTTTTAACTTTTGGATGCGCTTTTGGTTTATATGACCCATTCGGCAATGCCAAATGTAGGTTAGGTTTGAATCATTCGATTTTTGTTTCTTGCTATCTATGTTATAGACCTGTACTGACTTATCTAATACATATAAGTCATTAATCAATTTTGCGCTAGCATAGAACATATTGCTATAGGAAATGGAACAACACTTGTTCTTTATTTCAAATCAAAAACCTCCAGAAATAATGTTCTTAGTAATTGACGGAACAAAATAACAATTATTTAGTTCTATAATCAATCCAGACGGTAAATGTAGACTATAACTTCCAATGGCAAGTGCAACAACTCTTGCTCCATTTCCAACGCGAAGCTCTACCTCGCCCTTTGCTAGCTTTCTACTTCTTCTTAGTCCCTGCACATCGTTAACAATGTGAGAACCACAGCTTGTATCTAATACCAATAAAGAAGTAGAAGTCAAATTGATTTCTATAACATAAACACCTGAGGTGGAAGCCCCCGACTTCTTTTCCTCCAAGTATTTGGGGCAGTTTCTCTTCCAGTGACCTATCTTTTCACAATGGAAGCATTTGCTTTACGCGGCTGCTTTTGGCTTAGCGATCGGCTTAGGTTTCTCAGGAGCAACATAAACTTTCTTGCCTTTGTCATTCTTGCCTGCCCATTTCTTCTTAAAACCATTTCCCTTCTGAACCATCAAAACTTCCATCTTTGGTTCTTTAGGAAGATTCCTCTTAGCATTGACTAGCAACCCATGCAACTCTTGCAAGGTCTTTTTAGACTCATTCATGTTGAAAGCCATCCTGAACTGATTGAAGCTGTCAGGCAATGAGTGGAGAATGATGTCAGTAGCCAACTGTTCCCTATAAGGGAAACTAAGTTGTTCCATGTTTGCAAAAAGGCCCAGCATTTTGAAAACATGTGGTCCAACAACTTGACCCGGCTTCAAGTGACATTCTAAGATCTCCTTATTAGTCTCATACCTCTCAGTTCCGGCCTGTTTCTGAAACATGGCCTTTTAGTTCTTGCATAATGGTGTAGGCATCCTTGGTTTCAAACCTTTTTTGGAGGTCCGGCTCCATAGAGGCCACCATTAGACAAGTGATTGGTATAGACCTTTCATTGGCCTGTTTAGCACAACGTTTTTCGGCTTCAGTAGATTCATTAGTTATTACCGGAAGTGGGTTTTGTAAGACATCCTCTCTACCCTCCGACCTCAGAACGAGTCTTAGGGTCCTTTCCCAATTAAGGAAATTTTCTCCATTCAACCTATCCTTCTCAAGGAAAGGGCGAATGTTGAAAACAGAGTTGTCGTTGTTGTTATTCATAGTACCTCTAGACAGAAAAATAAAGGGAAAATTAACATGAATAATCCGAACTATTGCCCATCTTCCCTAATTAATCCCACCTTTAGTAATTCCCAAAATAATTTAAAGTATTTAGGGTATCTTCTCATATTAGTCCTAGGCAAAATGATAACCTGATAAACAGGTTAACAATGCCACATGGCGCATTATGATTGGTCCATTTATTAATTTCTTTTAAAATTATCAAATTTCTTAAAAAAAAATTGACAAAAAAAAACAAACATAAACCCACCCCTCCCACCCACCCTCACTGCCACAACCACCCACCTCACCCCCACTGCCGCCCACCACTAGCCTCACACCACCGCTGGCAGCCCTAAACCACCAGAAAACGGCCGATTTCCCTCCCCTAGTGCCGATCTCCAACTCCCCACCCCCGAAAAAACCCCACCTCGCCGATGTCCCTCTCCCTAAACCCACCCCACACCCACCGCCACAGCTACACCAGCCCCACCTCCATAGCCACACCAGCGCCACCGCCACAACCACTCAAAAACCATCTAAACTAGCCAATCTTCCTCCCCCACCGCCGATATCCCTCTCCCCACCCTAGAAAACCTCCCCACCTCCGTAAAAACCTTCCTAACCACTCCAAAAACAACCATAATTTCCGAAACCCCCCTGTAACCCCCGAAAACAACCGATGGGGAGTCGGTTTTGTGGATTAAAGAAGTTTTTTGGGAATTTGGGTAGCTTTTTTGGGGTGTTTTGACGGATCGACGAGAGAAAAGAGGAAGAAGGAGATCGAAGAGAGTGGTGACTTGGGGTGAATTCAGAGAGAAAGAAGAACGTGGTGGTGGATGAAACAGGTAGAGGAGAGTTCGTGGTGGTGGACTATTGGTGGTGGTGGCGGCGGCCGTTGAGAAGCAGGGAGGGGTGGGTGGAATTTGTGGGAAAACAGGGGAGGGGGGTGGGTTCACTGAAGGCAGGTTGGAATAGGTGGGGTGGGGTAGAAGGAGAGGATTTTTTTTTAAAAAAAATGTTAGGCCAATCAAATTATGACACGTGGCCGTTTAGATCAGTGTAGTAGGTTGCAAGTCAAGCGAGACTGTTTTGGGAAGATATCCTAGATAGTTGGATTATTTTGGGAATTTCTAAAGGTGGGATTAATTAGGGAAGATGAGCAATAGTTGAGATTATTCCTGTTAATTTTCCCTAAAATAAAAGGCAAAGTTCAATTTATGTTTATGAAACAACCTTAAAACATGCAATGGTTTCTAGGTTTGTCACTTTATTCAATTTTAATGTCCCAATTAGAATAAGTGAGTACAAGATCCTATCAACATGCAACGCTAAGCAGACGGAGGCCTTATCTTAAAGTTACATTCTCAAGGTAAGTAAACTCTTTACTAATTATAACACTTTATAATTCTTGTTTAGATAGGAAAACATCACATGCTTAACTATCTCTTACTTCAAAATGTAAAACGTTTTTGATGATTTTGTTGAGGACAACCAAACAAGTATGCAAAATTCGCAATTTCACCTTATCTCCCAAAATTAATGACAATACTCTGCGGAGGCATGACCTATTATCTTTAATTAAGGGTTAATAAGTACTTTATGTCTGGAAAAGCTAACCTCAATATTTATGGGACGTAAGTTTATTATGTTGTTATTAGTCAGTGAACTGTTTCAATATTAATCATACTATAAACTTATAAGCATCGTAAAATAATATTGCCAAGTTGATTATATCTCCCAGGTAAGGAAGTTACCCACGACGTTGGGGAGAGCCTTCCTAATCCTAGACAGTGTTTATCATCTTAACATAAAATTTTACTAATTACAACAATTGTAATTCTTAGTTGATGGGTGATTGCCAAGGTGATTATAGCTCCCAGGTAAGGAAGTTACCCACGACGTTGGGGAAAGCCTTCCTAATCCTAAACAGAGCTTATCACCTCACATACACCCGTCAACTTTGCTTAAAGTCCAAAACCATTTTGATTATTTTCTTGGGTCATACTAGTCACCTTACTAGTTATTATAGCAATTACATCAAATATATTCAATTGTCATATAATAAAATCATATATTATACATGCCAATAATCGAAAAATCAAAATGAATTTCCATATTATAATATCACATATTATAAACTCAAAATAATATCACATATTATCATTGCAATAATTAAAATATCACATATTAATTGCCAAATAATAATATCACATAGCATGCTTGCCAATAATTAAAATATCAAATATTCTTTTATTTTGACTAGGTCATAAGATAAATCCATAATTTGATTCTTAAATCTAATTAACATTAGTTGGGAAAAGATAATATCTTTTAGTTAGTTAGATTTACTAGCTTAAATGTTTTAAAGCAGATGAACAAAGGTATGGTGCTTTTTGACGAAGAAGATGAACCAGGAGATGTAAAGCAGGACTCAGGAAGCTTTTTAAAAAAAACGGTCTTTTTTTAGTAGAATTGATCATCTTATTCAACCACTAAAGGGGTATATATATACATAGGAATTAGGGTTTCCTTGGATCACAAAATATCTTAGAAGATATATGGGATGGATAATGGACATCAATATAATTATTTATAACACTCTCCCTTGGATGTCCATTATTTAATTACGCCTCATCAAAACTTTACTAGGCAAAACCATGTGGAATAAAAACCTAGTGAAGTAAAAATGAGTACATAATTATACGCTTCAGATGCTGCCTCATTAAAAACCTTTCCTTGGAAAACCCAGTGGGACAAAACCAAGGATAAGGGAAAAAGTGTGCAGTGCGTATTTACTCCCCCTAATGAATACATCACTTGAGATCTCTGAGACGGCGCATCCCAATGTAACGCGTTAGCTTCTCAAATACAGATGTAGGTAGCGCCTTGGTAAACAAATATGTCAAATTCTCACTTGAACTAATCTGCTCAACTTTAATATCTCCATTCTTCTGAAGGTCATGAGTGAAGAAGAATGTTGGTGCAATCTGCTTTGTTCGATCGCCTTTGATGTACCCTTCCTTAAGTTGTGTAATGCATGCAGTATTATCTTCATACCAGACTATTGCAGCTTCATCTCCAAATGACGAACCACAGTTCTTACATATATGGTGAATCATAGACCTTAACCATACACATTCACGACTAGCTTCATGGATAGCCAATATAAATCTGAATGATTAGAAAAGGTACCCGCAATAGTTTGTTTCATGGAGCGCCAAGAGATGGCAACCACCATAGGTAAACACATATCCAGTTTGAGACTTACCATTATGAGGATCATACATAAAACCTGCATCTGCAAAACCAATTAAATCTTTTTGGGATTGATATGCGAAAAACAAACCCATATCCTTTGTGCCTTGGAGATAACGAAATACTTGTTTAACTCCATTCCAATGTCTTCGAGTTAGGCATGAGCTAAATCTTGCTAACAAATTTACAGAAAATGAAATATCAGGTCGGGTATGGCTAGTAAGATACATCAATGCCCCAATTGCACTTAGGTATGATTCTTCAGGACCAAGTAAATCTTCATTATCTTCCCGGGGACGGAAAGGATCTTTATTCACCTCAAGTGCTCTTACAAACATTGGAGTAGTTATTGGGTGTGACTTATCCATATAAAACCGCTTTAACACCTTTTCTATATTTGTGGACTGATGCACAAGGATTCCTTCTTTTAGGTGCTCAATTTGTAATCCCAAACAAAACTTCGTTTTTCCAAGGTCTTTCATCTCAAATTCTTTCTTCAAATAACCAACAGCAACTTGAATCTCTTCAGGAGTTCCAATGATATTTAAATCATCAACATATACTGTAATAATGACATAACCAGATCAAGACTTCTTAATGAAAATACATGAGCAAATAAGATCATTCTTATAGCCTTCTTTCAACAGATACTCGCTTAGGCGATTATACCACATCGTCTAGATTGTTTCAATCCATATAAGGATCTATTCAATTTAATTGAGTAATGTTCTCGAGAACTCGAATTAGCTGCTTCTGGCAGTTTAAATCCCTCTGGGAGTTTCATATAAATGTTAGTATCAAGTGGGCCATACAAATAAGTTGTAACTACATCCATAAGGCGTAAATCAAGCCTTTTTCTTACCGCCAGACTTATCAAAAATCTAAATATAGTTGCATCCACCACAGGAGAGTATGCCTCCTCATAATCAATACCAGGTCTTTGTGAACAACCCTAAAATTAGAACCGTATTTTATTAAATAAAGTCAACATTTTTACCTTGAAAAACGACCACTCAAATCTTGGGGTTATTACGCCACATCTATATTCTTTCGAAAATAAATGTAAGGCTAACTAAAGTAATTTAAAGAATAATAGAAATTGAATTCTTGCTAGTTAAAGTATTAAATAAAACCAAACTAATTTGTCTCGCCTTAACAATCCAAATCCTATGATACTTAAATTTAAAAACCTCTAAATAGAATAGTATTTTATTTCACGACTAGGTGGACTTAACACTACTTGTGCGCTCACTCTTGGAACGTAATCCCCTTTCACCAACCTGCAATTTAATAGAAAAGAAAAGAAAAGAAAAAAAACATACAAAAATTAGTAAAAACTAAAAAAATTCCAACTCCATCCCTTAAAATAGTAGTAGTTTTATTTTGAAAATAATTTCATAGAGTATATAACATATTATAATATATGCACGAACACACAATCATACAAGAAAACATTAATATAATCCGTTATATAATTCATGTAAAATCATCTTTATAATTAAGAAAGGGGAATGGAACGCCAGTAGGCCGGGACTAGTCCCAGTAACCACCTACTTTAATAGTGGGTCGTCACCCAAATAATAATTAATTGCCAACATCGTTTCACAGAATGTCCCTAGTGTGCACACCTCTCACTAATAGCCTAATAATCTCCGCAAACGCGCCACTAGGTCCACTATTAGGAGTAAGACAATAACAGAATAATAAAAGTTCAATACCTGTTGGTAGCCTAACGATCAAATGCCACTAGGTTCACTACTTCACAGGGTAGCTGTTCATTACCTATGGAGGATCCAAATCCATAGGTTTCATTCCCTTTTCATATTTTCACTTTTAAGTAATTAATAAATTTTAGGACAACTAATAAACATATAACTCTTACAATATCATACATATACAATAACACATTCAATAACCCGTAATACACTTTATTTACTTTTTGATTTATTTGCACGGAAGGTCAAACGTCCAATATCACATTACTCATAAAGTCCAAAATCACATACATCGTTTAATCATAAATTTTCCATAATCCAATAGTCATCAAACTTACATGAGTTAACATTAGAAATACCAGTACCAAGCTCCCTTAGAACAACATAATAGCTTTAGTTGTACAAAACCATCATAGTAGACTAACGTTAAAATACTTATTTATAACATTATAATAACAATATTAATACTAATATAGTCATATGGTACATATAATAGTACTTTACACAATAATAATAAAATTCATACAAATGCACGCTCGTAAACACGTAACACGTAATTTTCCTATACGGGATTCTAAAATGGATGGACATTGCGAATTACCTCGAATGCGCGTAGAGTAGCAAAAGTCGGCCTAAAATTCACCTTCTAAGTATCCTCCGTCTACAACAATACAATAATAATCCTAATTATTCAGACTAATAAAGCAAGATTAAAACTACTATTAAACATACTCCTAAGTTAGAAACATAACTCTTTAAAAACTTTTATTAAGAAAACAAAGTTAAGATTTTTAAGAAACTATTATTTTTTATATATATAAAAGGGTGGGGAAATGTGGCTGAAGCTATTGCCATATGTTTCCCCACTTGTAACTTATAGATTGCTTTTTTTAAAAAAATCAAAGTATAAAACTATTAGTATTTAAGTAAGGTCTCATGAGTTCAATTGGAAACAGAGCACACGAGACAGAATGAAAGCAAAGGAAGAAAAGAGAGAAGAGGAAAGGAACAAGAAGAAGGACAAGGAAGGAGGAGCTTGGTGACATATATTTATGGATCGGTAAGTAGTACTTACTACTCAACTTACATTGTTAAATGCAACTAAAATGAGACCTTATATAAAAATTCGAATAAGTTTAATTGACTAATTGATTGGGCATTAAGTTTTACTTGTTACAACATTTTCTTTCTATTTTAATACTACTCTACTATTTTATGTCAACTAATGTTGTCAACTAGTAAAATAAAGCCTTTTTATGAAACCTAATTTTACATTGTTAAATGAGCCTATTTATATTTGTGAAAAGAGGTTAATGTTATAAAGTACTCCTAGTACTACTATGTAGTAGCTAGTAACTAGAGTTTGTACATTGCTTTATCTGACAATACTATTCAATGCATAGACCAAGAATATCTAACTTAGCAAAACATATCTAAAATAAGATCTTACTCTAAAAAAGATCAATTGTTGCAAGTATTTTGTTACGGATTAATTATTCGATTTTGTCGTATTTACTCTTACTTTGTTAAATGAAACCTTCATAATAGACTGAGAAAAGACTTTGTGACTGATATAAATTTAGTCTACACACCTAATGAAGTGTTTGTGACACATCTTCTTTGGCATGACAATTCAATGATATCAAGCATGATAGTAATACTATATGTTAATTAGTACTATAATATTTGATTACTTACCTTTGCACGACAAGGGAGAGATCTGCAACCAAAAAATAAGTTAAAGGCAAGGCAATGATAACAATGTTGACAAGATTGTATAATAATTCAATCATACATGGTTTTGATAATGATAATTTTTTAAGGATTTTCATTGTTAAGGACTTTATTATACTAATATTTTATCTTTGACTATTAAGGCAATGATGAAGGACCTATGTTCATTTATTAGCAGAGTTATCTCAAATTATTTAACCATGGTTATGAGCTTTTAACGAAAATACAAATTAATTAATAAAATACGGATTTCAAAGAACATAACTTTTACATTGGATACAATTGTAGCTTAATATGTTCTCGTGATACAAATGATGTCTTTTTTATCTTCTATGATTATTTAAACCACCGCCTCCTTATTTTTAGTTCTTTTTGTTGGATTTGATATTCCTGAACTATTATTATTATTATTATTATTATTATTATAATAATAATAATAAAACAGACAATAAACATACAACCTACAAGAAATTAATGGGCAACCGAGATACAATCTGGGCACCCACTCCTCTAGCTATAGAAAATCCTAACCTAGTGAAAATATGAGCAACAACACGTGCCCCTATGTCCTGAGTCCTCGAGAAGTTCTGAACCCGCTTCAGCAACGCAACAGACTCCTTATCCAATTCCCCAAGAGAAGAAAAGGAAAAGGGAAGGAAGCCATATCCAATTGCTCAACAACGAGCCTCATACTTGACCCGCTTTCGTCCGGTGAGCCGCATCAGCGACAACACGTCCAAGAATAAAGTCAGACAACCCAGACTGGGTCAAGGGAGAATACCCTGTCAAGTCGACACATACATCACGACCACGATCCCAAGAATAAAGAAGCACATCTGCAGGCCTGAGGGCCCCGTCGTTCCCCGGACAATCCAATGTCAACCTCCTTTCTTGCTGAAATCCCAGGCCGATAGAAAATATCAACAAGGGTATCCCGAACTACATTATGCCGATATTTAATACCCACAATACCAACACACGACACCGCATGATTGCCGAAAATATCACAAGCGAAAACCCTAGAGCAAACAGAGAATGACATCGAAGTAGAAAACGAAGGAACACCCAACTGGTAACACAACACACTCCGATAAGTCTTAGGAGTCATCGTCTGACCCAACCCCAAAATAGGAACTGCCCGAAGCCAATTTGAGTTGTGGTCCCCCCTGCCGTGACTTCCACAAATCTAACTGCCGAGAAGATAAAGGAAAAGTAGATTTTGCAGATGCAGTAACCTTTGTGAAGTATATATATTCCAATTTCTTCATAAGTTTGGGGGCTGCGACTTCACTAGGATTACTTAAAATGTCAGAATCCACAGTTCTATGAAAAAGACTCAACACATCTTCAAAGGCACGACCAGGATCAACAATACCTGCATGACGTAGAAGCTTAGTCTATAAACCAGCAGACTGCAAACGAGACGCGAGATAAGCAGAATGCCGAACATCACTCGCAATAAACACCAAGTCCTCCAACGGCAAAAGGTAATGTTGCAAGATGCCACTGCCAATCTCCAAAACCAGGCCCCGAAGCGGTAACAATACGCTCCAAAGAAGACCGAAGAGCCCCATCAAAAGAACGATAAGCCGCTTCAAAGATACAAGGAAGACAAGTACGCAAAGAAAAATAGAGTTTTGAAATGTCTGTACATGCTCTAAGAAGCAACAACTCACACTATGGATCATTAAGCTTAGCAACTTTATCCATAAGCGCAATGGTCTTGGACACTCTCTGCATCACAAGTCCCCACTGAAAATATAGTCGGAACTGGCGGGACCACCAAGCAATTTAACACAATGCAAAGGTCGTGCAAGGTCAGGGGGGAAGACACCAACAATCCTACTACGAGGGTCTTCGACAGGCCAAAAAACTTCAGTTTTTGCCAAGTTGAGATGTAGCCCGAAACTAGGCCCGTCCTTCATAATCAACTCCAAAACCTTCCCCACCACCAAGGTATCACCAATAATGGTGCCATCATCCAAATATCACGCCTGAGATAGACATCAAAAGAGTCTCTGATTTTACACACCAAGGGATGTAAAACGAAAGTAAAAAGCAAAGGACTAAGGGGATCACCCTGTTGCACTCCCTAAGATGACCATAATGTGTGCTCTTCATAATGCAATATGGCCTGAAGTACTTAGATGAGGATGTAAATCAAGGGCTTATATTAAAGTTGTATTTTATAGTAAGTTGTTGTAGATTTCAAAAAGGTATAATAATTGGATTTTGTGGAGTGCTAGTTAGTACAACATTTCATTTATTCTAAGTTATAATTTTATGTTAACCTAATGTTGTCAACAATTATTTTACGAATTTTATATTTTTGTATATACCGAATTTGAGATAAATTCTTATACTTTATTAGACCTAAGTTTATTTTATAGATCGGTAATTAGTACTTACTACTCAATCTTACATTGTTAAATGCAACTAAAATGAGATCTTATATAAATATTCGAATAAGTTTAATTGACTAATTAATTGGGCATATAGTTTTACTATTTACAACATTTTCTTTCTATTTTAATACTACTCTACTATTTTATGTCAACTAATGTCGTCAACTAGTAAAATAAAGCCTTTTTATGAAACCTAATATCACATTGTTAAATGAGCCTATTTATATTTTTGAAAAGAGGTTAATGTTATAAAGTACTCCTAGTTTTACTATGTAGTAGCTAGTAACTAGAGTTTGTACATTGCTTTATCTAACAATACTATTCAATGCATATGACAGAATATCTAACCTAGCAAAACATCTAAAATAAAATCTTTATAACATTAACCTCTTATTATCATTATAAGACTGGTTAAAAGCAAGGCTTTCTCATGATAACAGTGTTGACAAGTTTAGAGTAATTCAATGCATACATGCTTTTGATAATGATAATTTTTTAACTTTTTCACTGTTATCATATTTTTTCTTTGATTGTTAAGGCAATGATAAAGGATCTATGTTCATTTATTAGCAGAGTTATCTCAAATTATTTAACCATGGTTATAAGCTTTTCACGAAATTACAATTTATTTAATAAAAAACAAACCTAAAAGAACAAAATTTTTACATTGGATAGAATCGTAGCTTGATATGTTCTCGTGATACAAATGATGTCTAATTTTCCATGATTATTTCAACTCATCGTTAAATAAGTTGAAGAATTTATTTTTCCTTTTTTTAAATACTAAAAATAATCGATAACTATATAAATGATGTCCCATAAAATAAAGGATAATTCTATAATGTTTTTATTGTCGCCACTACAACTATTTAAATCTAAACCCTTCATTAGTTGTAGGCTCATCTTGACCATTGATCTAAATGATTTCATAAAAAAATAAATTCAAAATTTTTAGAAGTTAATTGTATTTAATGGACAAGATGAAATCTACAAAAAAATAAGGGTTCAAATTGAAATTATTGCCATGGCTACAATTTTTTCGTATCCATTGAATAACCTTCGATAAAGGATAAAGAAAATAATCTAGTATAGCTATATAACCGAAGTTGAAAATTCTTTTTTTCATTATTCAAATGTAATGGCAAAAGTATCATTTATTTCCCACGCGTCAGATCTCCCTTGCCCTGTTTTTTCTTTTAGGGTTTGTTGTACTTTTCGTTTTGTGTTTGGACATGGATTTAGGGATAGGGCAAACCTATTCTTTTTACTGATTGACAATACAATATTATCTTTATTGAAACTGTTTGGTGAGAGATTGGCATTGGGATTCTGCAAAGCTTTTTCTTCCCATGTATTATGGCTTCATGGTATAATCATCTCTTTTTCTATGACGTGTAGATGATAATCATCTCATGCAAAAGGATGAATGACAAATGTTGTTTCCCATCTTCATCCCTCTATACATAAATACTGATTGAACTCCGTTTGAACTAGTATGAACTCTTGAATAAATTTTAGGAATTCCATTATTGTCAAAAAAATGACGAATCATGCCAACCCTTTATTGATCGTTCAAGTGTATCCTAACAATCTTCATGAATATGTAAGTTATGTACCATAATCCGATTGATAATGATACCTTAACTAATTGTAACAGCCCGGTCTTTCTGAGCTGCTAGCTTAACTCACTTAGCAATAATAAACCTGAATATCTTCTTAATAAGAAGAATCAAATATAGATTAACTCCAACCTGCAACGGATACTCAGCAAAAAAACTTCGATCATCGACCTGTGGGTCACTGCCCACAACACAATGGTTCTAAATGAGCCTTTCCAAATACATAATTGGCTCAACTTAATTACCGAACTATAACTAACATGATTTATTCACAAACCATTAATGTTCAATTAATACAACCCAAATTCCAAAACATAAAACTAAATATCACACCACCTTGAATCTCACTATATAATTCGAACTGTGATGTCACTCTTGATTTGATTATGCATTTCAACACAAATCTGAAAATAAGAGAGAATATACAAAACAAACAAAATTCCAAAATGAGTGGAAAACTCGTAACCTTTACTTCATCCCGTCAAAAAATATTTTATTTTAAACAATTTATCACTAGGTGTTAATACATAAGTATTTGGGAACTGTCGGAGACATGAATAACTTTATAATTAGCTAGTACGTAGTAAAGCCTCGTAAGCAACCACATGCTATTTCGATTAAAGTTATTAGTATTATATAAATATTTCAACAAAGAAATTTGTATAAGTACAATTGTCAAACCCTCTCATGATAAATGATAATTGTTATTCGTATACCATTGGCAACTTATTGCTGAAACACATATATATATTGTAGAAATTATTAGAATATTCATCGTATAAATATTTGGAAAGAGAACACGAATAGAGAGGGGTTTCATCTTAGGTAAACCAGCTGTCTCTAAACTTTTGGAGGCCGTCGCCCCACCATTTCATTATTATGCTTGCAAGCCTTCATTAGAACATGTCCCGATATTATTCATTCGCCAGGAGATCACCCACCCATCCTGCAAGGGTTCGTCAGGAGATCACCCATCTTGCAAGGGTTCGTCAGGAGATCACCCATCTTGCAAGGGTTCGTCAGGAGATCACCCATTCTGCAAGGGTTGTTGTTCATACCGTACCATTCGGTACCGGCTCTTTCCGCTTATGCATTTATTTATTAATACTATTAGCTTATGAATTGAGATGCTATTTGCATCATTCATTGCATATCATTAGCCCTTTGGCTTAATTATCGTTAATAACATGAAACACTTAATTTCTTCTAATCCAATAGTCAAATACTTTCATAGTTATGTCAATGGTAATTTTTATTGTATAACAAAACTTCACACCTTGGAAGTAGTTTATAAATTTGGAAGGCATATCACGTTTCTAAAGTAATACCCATTGAGGTGTATGAGGATGTGTATGTAATTTCGTGATCCGCTGCCGAACTTATTCCAATTCCAAGATCTCGGATCGAATCGGTATTGATATATTGATTCGATCCGAGATCTTGGAATTGCTCATTCAATGAGCATTCTCAATATTATGCCTTGAAGAGGACTCGAACCTCCACGCTCTTTAGCACGAGATTTTGAGTCTCGCGTGTCTACCATTTCACCACCAAGGCATCTTGAAAGTGATTTGTATTCCATGAATATGATATCTATCTAGTGTGATGTATGGAATATATAACAAAGGTGGAGTGTTGGAGTATTTATATTGATCGGTCATATGGGCCCGGGTCGGACATCCAATTGCTTCGATTTGAATTATCCGGAGGATACCTTATACTCCTATATATATCAAAAAGATGGACAATCAAACCTATTATTCGATTCAATAGAAGCCTAAAGAGATGAATAGGGTCCCAAATAACGAGAGATGTAAAAAGCAGGTCCGATTTCGCCCAAGAAACCACTCGACCTCTTACATCTGTAACAGTCACAATGGTATTATTGAAACTTGCTTGAACATGAATAACACCCTTTGGTATATTACGTGCACTTTTACGCGAACTAATACGTCCATTTCTACGTGGCCTAGTATTTCCGGCAATTGCAATGGCTTCTTTATTTCTTCATGTTCAAAAAAATAAGATTGTTTAGATCTTCTGGTCCAAATCTCATTTTTCAAGACTTAGACTTGAATCATAACACATATATCTATTTAGCGGAATGGTATAGCACGCAATTTCTTCCGAACATAGATGAAAGATCCCTTATGTATGTGGAAAGATGACGACATAAACTGAAAATAGAACTAAATAATTTAGATAGTTAAATAAAAGTATAAAGTGAAACACATCCGAGATCAGAATAGTATTAGTTGATGAGAGTTACATCGGATTTTCCCGATCTAAATCAAGCAGGTTTTACATGAAGAAGATTTGGCTCGGCATGTTCTATTTGATATAGGTAGGAGAAGAACTCGACTCGGTATTGAAAAAAAATAGAGGAATGGCGCATATATGAAAAGTTCAATGTGAAATTTGAATGAGATAGAATGTTTCAAATTGAAATGGGTTAGTCTTAGTGATTGAGATGACACAAAATCGGAGACAGAAAGAGAGATAGGATTAATCGGAAAAGTAGGCCATTTCAATTGAAAAAGCAAATATCTTTTCAGTATTAAATCGATTTCTATTTCTGTACCAGGCTCGGCATGTTCTATTTGATATAGGTAGGAGAAGAACCCGACTCGGTATTAAAAAAAATAGAGGAAGCAGAACCAAGTCAAGATGATACGGATCAACCCCTTCTTCTTGCGCCAAAGATCTTACCCTTTCCAAAGGAAAATCCATCTCTTTTCCATTTCCATTCAAGAGTTCTTATGTGTTTCCACGCCCCCTTGAAACCCCGAAAAATGGACAAATTCCTTTTCTTAGGAACACATACCGCATTCGTCACTCCAAAAAGGATAATGGTAACCATTCAAAATTGTCAAAGAATTGTCAACAATAATTTTGTTCTTGTTACAAGCTTGATGTTGATAAATACACGAATCTAGAAATTCATTTCGGACAATTGAACCTTCTCGAACTGTTTCTTTTTAAGGAGAGTAGGGGCGATAGCGGCTCTTATCTGTGAGTGATGCGTGGCGTGCTCTCGCTCTTATATTGGCGAATCTATCTTTGTTGCCTTCCCTCCCTGAGGTCGGTCGGTCTATCTTTCTTGTCGGTTCTATCTCGATCCGGCACCCGATCCGTTTATGCTTCAGCCCCTGCGGAAACAGGTTTCGGGTAAAATACCAGCAGGGCAACTGACCGATCAGAGTCTTTATCTCCAACGAATGGTTCTGCTCCAGTATTTCCCACAGCTATCTCCGCGATTTGTGCTTGGACTCGGGAAAGTCGATCCACCGGGTATGAATCCGAATCAAAAAGTAGCCATGGGATTGCCACAAAACCGGCACTGAATCTAGTTAAGTTGCACTTGCCAAAACAACAAGTACAAAAATAAGTAACAGCCCCCAATAAAGACTGGTACGATTCAATTCAACATTTTGTTCGTTCGGGTTTGATTGTGTCGTAGCTCTATAATTCGGATTCGGTTTTGTTTATCGTTGGATGAACTGCATTGCGGATATTGACCCCAAAAAAGAAACGGTAGGTACAGCCAGTCCCTGAACAGCCAGCCATCGTGATGCTAGTGACGATATTGATGCTAGTGACGATATTGATGTTAGTGACGATATTGATGCTAGTGACGATATTGATGCTAGTGACGATATTGATGCTAGTGACGATATTGATGCTAGTGACAATATTGATGCTAGTGACGATATCGATCGTGACCTTGATACGGAGCTGGAGCTGCTAACTATGATGAATGCGCTAACTATGGATATGATGTCGGAAATAGACCAATTTTCTCACCCTTTAATTAGAATTAGCAAAAGCAATGTCTCCTTGCATAATATGGATTCCAAACATTCATGATCTGGATGTGAATGAGTCGAATTACTTATCCCTCGGTCTATTAGTGAACTATCTCTCCAGGGATTGTGAAAGAGGGTCTAGTAGAAATATTCTTGTTATTGCTTCGACTCATATTCCTCAAAAAGTGGATCCCGCTCCAATAGCTCCGAAACAATTAAATACATGCATTAATTTTTTCACTCATTCAT
The DNA here is from genome assembly GCA_947645195.1 of Patellifolia procumbens. Classification (NCBI taxonomy): domain Eukaryota; kingdom Viridiplantae; phylum Streptophyta; class Magnoliopsida; order Caryophyllales; family Amaranthaceae; genus Patellifolia; species Patellifolia procumbens. The sequence goes on from CANSGD010001040.1 coordinate 198,825, forward strand.
ATACGAGGGGATTTCACTTGGAAAAGAAAATGTTCCATACTAATGGATTCGGATCAACCCCTTCTTCTTGCGCCAAAGATCTTACCCTTTCCAATGGAAAATCTATCTCTTTTCCATTTCCATTCAAGAGTTCTTATGTGTTTCCACGCCCCCTTGAAACCCCGAAAAATGGACAAATTCCTTTTCTTAGGAACATACCGCATTCAAATGAACGATTTGAAGACCTATTGATTCGAACAACGGATTGGAGAGTTGATCATTTGAATTCTCGACGTAGATGCTACATAGTGGGTTCTCATCCTTCAGAGACTACGAGTGTAATAGGAACATCCGTCGACAAAAGGATCGCCCTAAGATGATCATCTCATGGCAATCGAGCTTCTTTTAGAACGAGTAAAATAAGGAGCTTTCCCTCCTTCCACTGTCACTTTGAAAAAATAAAGGATTTCTAACCATCTTATTTTGTTATAAGATAAAAAACTAAAAACCAACTAGATGGAAAAAATAGAGAGTCCGCTGACGAATTTACCCGTCTCCGAGGTATCTATTATTTCATAATAAAATACCTTGTTTTGACTGTATCGCACTATGTATCATTTGATAACCCAAGAAACCCTCTATTTTTACTTATTATCTATGTAAAAACGGTCAGCCAAAATGATTAATTTGAATGAAACTTGACTTCTTAGGTCTTTATCAATATCAATGATTGAAAAATGAAAAGAAAACAAAAGGATTCCAACCTCCTAAAAAAAGACGCGTGTAGAAATAAGAATTGAAGAGATTTCAAGAGAAATAAATGATTCAAGGATATGATCAATTTTGTAAAATATTACTATGGTTCGAGAGAAAATAAGAGTATCTACTCGAACACTTCAGTGGAGGTGTGTTGAATCAAGAACAGATAGTAAATGCCTTTATTATGGGCGCATGCATGCAGTTATTGATAGACAGAAGAATCATGGTATGCACTTCCGTGTACTAGCTAAAGCGGATTCCATTATCAAGAAGTGTATCTACGGCTTCTTGTACCAATTTCTCCTGACACATGAGGATTAGATCCAGTAACTGCGGGTCTGTGGCTGACCGATATTGCACACCATACTTTAGCTATTGCAATTCTTTTCCTGATAGCGGGTCACATGTATAGAACGAACAGGGGCATTGGTCATGGTCTAAAAGATATTTTAGAGGCAAACCAGAACGATCTGAAAAGGGATATAATAAAATTCTTTGATTGGTTCTTTCTCGAAGAATGATTCCGTTTTATTTGACTAATAATTCGAACAAATAAGCTTCAGTCATTATATATTGAACAGAAGCAAAAGCCTCAGTAACAGTTGGGCGATAGTAAAAAGTCATAGCAAATCCTGTAGCTACTTGCCATTCGTTGGTTATTAGGGGCAGCCCGAAAACGTTCGGGTCGAAATATGGCTTTCAAATTAAGTTCCGAATTAGTGGATGCTGCCAAAGGGAGTGGCGATGCCCCCCCAAGGACCAATCCTCGCATGAATTGCTAAGGATCCAATAAGTCCAACATTGATTCCTTCAGACGTGTCAATTGGGCAAATACGCCCGGGTTTTGAGCATAAAGATTCCATTGACCTGTAAAAAAGGGGACCTAATCCTTGAGGATATGGTAATACGTCTAAGAAATTATTCCATCGAACGGACTCTCCCCTGGCTCCGGGAATAGCGACAAACTTGGGATTTGCGATCCCAGGTAAGATCGGTTCAGGATCATGGGATCCTTTTCCATCAGATATTAATTCCAAGCTAAAGACTAAAAAACTTGCGAATTCTGAAATGAACCAATGGAAAAACTGGTTAAAATTAAAAAGTAACTATCAATATGATTTACCTCAGATAAAATGGTCTCGATTAGTACCACAAAAATGGCGAAATAGAGTAACTAAACGCTGTGAGGTTGAAAATCGAAATTTACAAAAAAAAGGGGGGGAATTCCTTATATATTGAAATTAATTCATCAAGTTGATGATAAAATCCATGGACGTTCTAGTGGACATTATGCATTTGTTACACAACAACCCCTTCGGGGAAGAGCCAAGCAAGGAGGACAGCGGTAATGGAATGGGTAACAAAGCTACTTTGCCACCCACTGCTACTAAATCACCACCTCCCCAAGTCAAACTGGTGCTTGTTGTTGCACCCGGAGCTGTTGCATTAGGCGCTAAAGCATGGGTGTTTTGTATCCATTGAGCGAAGACGGCTCTACCCAACCTTTTCTGGTTCACTCCAACATTCCCCACTTGTCCGACTGTTGCTGAGCAGTTGTTGGATATCAAACGGACCTCCCCAGAAGGTAATTTTAATGTGGATCTCAGCATTTAATTTGTATTCCTGAATAATCTCATTTTTCAATTATTCAACTATTTCATTTTACCAAGTTCAATGTTAGCCAGATTAGTCAACATTTATATGTTTCGATGCTGTTCGAATATGTAAATAAATTGCAAATATGGTCCAAGTAATAAATGCCCAAGTTTCCTTTTTATCTCGATCAAGATCTTTGTTTCCATAAAAAATTGACTACAGTTTTTTCCCGATTCCCTATTGAGTTTGTATTCACACCGTTATTATTCCTTGAATTCAAACAAATTAGAATTCTCAATTCTCTACGACGCCTAGGCGAGAAAATATTTTCAGGAGCAAGCAAATCAAAATTGTTTTTGTCTCGTTCATTCCAATTTTTTTATCAATATTTTCGCAAATTGCCCAAAGTGAGAAGCAAATATATTCTGATAAAGACGTTCTTCAGTAATATCATCATGACTCTCGAAGTCATGTGCGGTAGCAATACCAAACCAAATACGACGAGTAGTGGGGTCCTGAGCTAAGCGCCTCAGCTGCATACATCACTGTACTTCCACTTAACACCTATCGTAATGATAAACGGCTCGTCTCGCCGTGACCTTCTCTTGAATTCTCAAAACTTATGTGGCTCCATCCCCGCAGGGGCAGAGAACCCGTTGCTGCCTCGGCTGTGCTATCGGCGGCTCTGGGGAAGTCGGCATCTTGTTGTGATAGCAATGAACAAGAACAAAAAAGTTTTAGCTAATGTAATGAAAATACCAATTGTTGTTCCAAAAACTCCATCTACTTTATTTATTTTTTCATGGACATTAGGAATTTTATGTCTGATGATACTTTTTTACTTATAGATAGTGAGGGGGACAGTTATTCCATATATTTTGATATTGAGAATCAAATTTTTGAGATTGACAACGATCATTCTTTTCTGAGTGAACTGCAAAGTTCTTTTTCTCAATTTTCTGGGAAATGATACAAAGAAAGATTTCTTTGGATACAACAGAAAAATTCTTAAATCCTTGAGGATGTGGTAATACGTCTAAGAAATTATTCCATCGAACGGACTCTCACCTGGCTCCGGGAATAGCGAAAATAACTAAAAAAAGAGAGAGATGGGAGATAGAAGTGAAAGAAACAAATTCTAAATATCTCTCCAAGGTTCACCAATTATTTGAATGTTGGCAGGTCTCTTTGTATGTCTTGTCCGGAAAGAGGAGGACTCATAGAGACAGCCAGGAGGTTTGCCTAGAAGCAGCCACCCTTGAAAGAGTGCGTAATAGCTCACTGATCGAGCACTCAACTAACGATAGAGTCTCGAAGAGTTAAAAAATGAAAATAGATAAGATTTCTCTCAGATATCATGCAAATAGAATCTGATTCCTTTGATATCTATTTCTTCATTTCCTAATCCATTCTAGGACTTTCTGGAACCCGTCTAACTAAGTAATATAATTATTCGTTCGCCGGAACCAGAAGTAAAAATTTTGGTAGATAGGGATCCCGTAAAAACTTCTCGCCGTTGTCCATTGAGCCCGCTCTAAATAATCCTCCTTTCGCCGGATTATTGCCAATATAATCATAAAAGGCCAATTTCTCAGGAATTTTCGACCAAGCTTCTGATAAACTTTGATTTTCGGCTAGCCCAGCACTTACTCGTCTCTCGGCAAAATAGCCCCGTAACTTCGGGAGATGGGGTGCCCCCTCACAAAGGGGGTCAAAGTGACCAGGCCCGGGCGACTGTTTACCAAAAACACAGGTCTCCGCAAAGTCGTAAGACCATGTATGGGGGCTGACGCCTGCCCAGTGCCGGAGCCTGTTGAAGAATGAGCCGGCGACTCATAGGCAGTGACTTGGTTAAGGGAACCCCCCGGAGCCGTAGCGAAAGCGAGTCTTCATAGGGCAATTGTTGATTTCACGTTTCTGTGAAATATATACATGAATCATTTCTGGATTATAACTAGAGCCCCCTTTTTCTGGATCCATCTCACATCAATAACTCGACCCCTACCGCCTATAGGTAGTTTTAATTGGAATTTGGTTATTCACCATGTACGAGGATCCCCGCTAAGCATCCATGGCTGAATGGTTAAAGCGCGAGCTCTTTTTATGAGGCCGAAATGGGAGAATTTCTCCTGGAAGCGGAAGAACTTTTGAAATTGCGCGAAACCCTCATGTTTAATTCACTAATTCGTGGGAAGATACTGAGCTTTTGTATTTGAAAAATGGTTCAGGAGGAATCTCTGAAGTAGATGACGATTTATATTTATATAGTAACCCTTGATCATAATTTCCAGTATGAATACTACGCCCAACACGAAACTTGTGATTGATAGTAAAGCCGGAACTAGTTACGATAGAATACGTCTTGTTTATCTCGAAAATTAAAGAGACCCATTCAAGAACAAGAAAATGACATCGTGATTTCGAATTAATGCCTATTGGTGTTCCAAAAGTTCCCTTTCGAAGTCCTGGAGAGGAAGATGCGCGCCCCTAGGTATTCTCTACCTACCTCCCTAGTACGAGAGGACCGGGAAGGACGCACCTGGGTACGCTAATCAATAAGATTGATGAAGTAGCAATTAATGCAAATACTAATTTGGTTAGAATTAATCGAATTGAAGCTATAGCGTCATCGTTTGCCGGAATCGAAATATCTGCGAGATCATACAAGTCGGCGCGTGAGATATCCAGCATCTGATAATACAAATAAAGTTGTAATTTTCACGAATCAATAAGAATAGTGAATAATCAGAATTTCTAGTTATTGAACAATAAAAAAAGAACCTTAATAATTTGCTATACCTGTTTGAACAGCTTCAGTTAAACCTGTCTTTATTTGATAAGAATCAATACGATCTTTGGCGGAGGCCTTTGGTGCCCCCTCCAGTTAAGAATTGGGGCAGCGAAAATATTGATAAAAAAAATTGGGATGAACGAGACAAAAACAATTTTGAAAGCTTGCTCCTGAAAATATTTTCTCGCCAAATCAAAGAAAAAAAAGGAAAAGAGAATATTCAAGAGGCCCGTAGTAACAATAAGAGAAAGACGAATGAGCCGACTTGATTTTTTGGCCCAAGTTACTATTATTTCTTTTTCTGCCTTTTGTTGTTGTTGTTTACACATAGTTGACTTTCGCTATTTAAAAATTGCAACACTAATATTCACGTACCTCACTTTAAACATATATCACTATCAATATATTTATATATCAAAATAATCATCATTATATAATTTACCATTGAGTTTGTCTCAAAGTACATTTTTAAAATTAACTTTTATAAAATTAACTTTTATCTTTTATAATCCTAAAATTCTCGAAATGAAAAATTAATATACTCTAATAGTTAGGGAGTGTTGTGTGTGCATAAATCAATGACAAAGAGTAACCACATTAGTGAAACGCAAGGAAAGTGGCGTGCAAAACTTTGGTGTACCAATTATGGGCCTTTTTTATTCAGTACCACAAATCCGGCCCATTGTATCTTCCCAAATCCCCATACACACCAGATTGTTTGATAACAAAATCTCTGCACCCAACTCCCTAGCCTACGCCAGTTCACAACTAGACCCTGACACGGTCCTTGAACGTGCCAAATTAATAACCTGTTAGCCTAATAGAGGGCAAGAAAGGGTCGAATCCACGAGGAAGTAAGGATTAATCAAGGTTTGAATGTGATTTAGCGAGCTAAGCCTATTTTTTGGAGTTTTTGAGATTAATGATCAACTAAAAAAATAGGAACTAAGTAACTAGCAAGTAGACTAAATGATTCGAATTAAACTATATTAACGGGACACTAGGAATATGAGATTCACGAGCTAACAATTAATTAACCAAATCGGCAAGCCAAGGGGATTCATTAGGGTCGATTAGGGGGACTAAGCCACTCAAATGCTTCCTAATTAGTCTCTCGAGCTAATTAGGAGGATCTAATCAACCAATTTTACCTATTCTCATGGTAAAATTCATCAACCAAGTATTTCCACAACTCATAGTGATTCGATTGATGTCCTAGGAATTCAATCACCTATTCTCATAGTGAAGTCAATCTAAAACCTAGCTAAAGGTCGATCTAAGGTTTCATTTCTCAATCCTTCACCTTGGATTTCCATAACAAGTTCAAATGGTGATCAATCACATAAACAAGGCAATGAAATTAGCTAGACAACACAATCTCACCCAAATCACACCCCAAGCTTGACTTTCAAGGTCAACACATGATTAGCAAAGGTCATCCCCTTCCCCTAGCTACGTACTAATCTACTCACTAGCCAAGGAAAGGAATAAATAAAAAGCTTGAATCAACAATGATGAAGCAACAATGGTGAAAATCATATTTAATGAGCTAATCGTCAACTAATTACTACTAATCGATACTAAAGCAAGGTAAAACAAGTATAGAGGTAAATAAAGAGAAGAGATAGAAGAAATACTCAAAGATGGATGGAAATCAAATGCAGAACTCCATTAAAATAGCTTCAATCTTCAACTTTAAAATTTTAGATCTAGTTTCTCTCTCTAAACATTCAACTTCTCTCTCTACTCTCTCTCTAATTAAAGCTAATCAAATTCTGAAAATAAGCTTAGTCCTCTAATTATTACAAAATGGGTTTTTATACCCCGTAAACATAAGGGCAAAGATGTAAAAGATGACACAAAAATAGCAGTTTGGGCAAAGGAGCGCCCGCTCCTTGCACTGTGGAGCTCCCGCTCCGTGCTTGGAGCGCCCGCTCCAAGAACGCTCCAGAGCCGCTCCAAGTTACTGCCTGCTTCTCTTCACTTCTTCATGGACGGAGCGCCCGCTCCGCCTTTTTTGGAGCGCCCGCTCCCCTGTTTTGGAGCCTATTCCTTGCAAATCTAGCTTTAAACACTTCAAGAAGAGATTAGATGGGGGAGGGGGGATGCACATGCACATGTAATGATCTATTTGCAATCTTACTACATGCAAATGAACTAAAACTAGATGCAAAGCATGAGAATATGAGAAAGGATAAAAAAGGAGAAGGAAACTATATGGCCTAAAATGCATCTAAATGACCTAAAACTAAATGCACATAAATGAACCTAAAGTCCACTTATCATACCCAAGCTTACTATGAAAACCAGGACCATACATTTGCTTGCATTAAAGAATCAGACTTGCACCCAAAGTAGTGTTAATACAGTAACAAATTATAATATCGTGAAGACTATCGGTAAGAAAATAATAACTACTTCCAAAAATAAGTTCCACCATAAACATCCACATTACAACTGCATTAATTAGTCTATTACAACCGCATTAATTAGTCCATTACAACCGCATTAATTAGTCTATTACAGCTGCATTAATTAGTCTATTACATCAAGTTTAAAGTGCCGGTTTGGCCAAATACAAAAGAATCCCGGCTAGCCACCATCGTGCTCACTTCCCCAAACCTGTGATGCATTCGCGGACAACCCACTCTAGAGGAGGGCATAACCACCAAAATTCCTCACTCGAGCTCATGCCCGATGTTGCATCGCAATCAGCGCCATCAGCTAACTTTCCCCCTAAACCTTTCGTCGACTGCAGATCCAAAGGAGGATATCAGTGTCCTATTAATTATGCTATTTTCAGCTGTTATAAAATAAGTAATCAGTTGCTATTTTCAGTTGTCATAAATTTTTACCTCTTTTTTCTTTCCGTTGTTGGGAACCTTCTTCGCTGCAGACTTGGCAACCTTCTTCGCTGCACACTTGGCAACCTTCTTCGCTGCACACTTGGGAACCTTCTTCACTGCACACTTGGGAACCTGTGTGGTTACCTCATTTGTCGGTGTTTTAGCTTTCTTCTTCTTTGGTTTCTGCAAACATGACATAAACCTCTTTGACCTTGAACCCTTCTTTTTCTTAACAGGGGGATTGCAAATGTTATACATTTCAATATCTTCAAAATTTGACTTTAATCCATTGTCTCCTCAACATTTGCATCTTCATTATTTTCAACCCCACTACAATGAGTCCCCCTACTGAAGGAGGTGTTAAATTTAGGCTGAAAACATCATTGTTAACTGAAGATGGTGTCGAATTGACACCCCCTTTTGACTTCTTCATACGTTGCCTTTCATCCAACCGAATGTCAAGAAACTGCAAGGCCTCAATGACAATATCAATATCCTGAAAATTCGCCGCTTTCAAACATATTGGATCAAAAGCAACCATCATTTTGTCATACATTTTCACCTCATCGATCTTTGTGGGGTCGTGATATGTCACCTTCACCCGTGTGTGTTTGCGAATACTTTTGCAAAATCTACTTATTGGACACCTCCTTTATTTTCAGTTTATCATATAGCGTTATGATATGTCTACATAATAATCCGTGTCTCTCAAATAACTTACATTGACACCAAACTTTGCTTGTCTGCAGGTCTATTTTTACAACATAAACCCTTGTATCAGACAATGGATATTCGTTACGTGTTTCTTTATCAAACACGTATACCCCATCAAAACATGAATTCTCCTCTAAGCTATCTCCCAAATCTTTACTCCCAAACCGTGGTATGTACAATACTTTCAAACACTCATCTTGTACTTCCCTAAACTTTGCATCCGTGTAAATTCTTTGGAACATTTCCTCTGGAAGGAAATTTGTAACCAGTGTTCTAACATACCTTGTTTTGTTTGCATCAGCCTCTTGTTTGGAATTTGCCCTCCACTCCATTGCGTAAAAATATTGTTCAGCGAAGTCACATAACTTGGTTGTCTTGCTGACATAACCATTAAAAAAATATTTATGCTTTCGGATCTTTCGGTAGTCTTCATGCCAACCCAGAATATGTGTTTGAGGTACGCAGGTACCCACATCCTCTCCCCTAAAAAGTCATGTTAACAGCAAAACAGTACAGTCAACATCATAGCAACTTACTACATGATGATCCGATGCTTGAGTTCTATCTGTTCGAATAGGATAAGTAGTCATATAGTGCATCTTTGACTAAGATTAGTATAATATGAACCATATAGAAAACGCTTCGTATCTTTCCTTAACATCCAAAAAACACCTTTATTTTTCCTCGAACTGAAGGCGAGAAATGAATTACAGTTTAAAAACATTATTGGCAGCATTAGTATATAAATTACAGTGTTACATTATTGTCCAAATGCTAACATCATAGGCAGCATCAATAGTCCAAATGCTGACATTATAGGCAGCAGCAGTATTAAAGCTAACATTATTTTTTTTGGGTGCAAAGTAATGCTAACATGATTGGCAGCAGTAGTATATAACATTATTTGCAACAGTGCCAATCCAAATGCTAACATCATTGTTTAATCTTATAAGTTTATAACATTTACACTAATAAAATAGTGTTTAATAACTTAACTATAAGTAGTATATAAATGATTCTGCAATATGTTTATAGTAAAAAAAATTATGCAAATAACATAATACCTGACCTGAGAGTCATTCATCTTCAGCTAGCTCAAACTCTGAAATAGCCGAGCACTATCAATGCTGAAACTCCTCTTCTGTCAAACTATCATAGATTACATTGTTCAAGACAACCTACAATTCTTGTTACCTTCCGTAGGCACCAAGTTTGATGGAATTATTTTTTCTATATTTCATAAGCACCAGTGATGGCAAGACTCTTGCATTGCATTGCGAAGTGCCTTCCGCATAGCGGCATCTTGGTCCGTTAAAAAACCTTGCGGCGCTTTCCCACCCATACAATGCAACAACGTTCTAAATACCCATTCATATGTCTCTGCATCCTCATGAAATACAAGGGCACAACCAAGAAGTATGGTCTGACCATGATGATTTACGCGTACAAAGTTGGGAAATGGCAATTCCTATGGGTTCGTCACGTATGTGGCATCGAAGCATACAACATCTCCAAACTCCTCATAAGCTGCCCTACTCCGTGGATCAACCCACAATACATCTTTCAATACACCATTTTCATCTAACCGATGCATATGTAAAAATTCTGGTTATGTGCATTCATCTTATTGAGGTATTTGAACATGGCATTTGCATCACCTCCTTCTGATGCATATGTAAAAATTCTGGTTATGTGCATTCATCTTATTGAGGTATTTGAACATGGCATTTGCATCACCTCCTTCTAAGTTCAATCTCTGGTTCGCTGCTATAACATTGCGCAAATCCCTCTCCATAAGCGACAAGTTCTCAACACCAATTTTGTCTTTCGCAAGACTTCTATGAATCTTTGATATCTTCACCCCAACCAAATGGTCATTAAAAAGTCTTCGACAGACAGCATAATTCACTTCTTCGTTATGAAACATACTAATATATCTTGACTTACGAGGTGTAAGGTCGTGGTTTTGATGTTGAAGAATAACCTTCTTCACTTCCCCATCCCCATCGACATTACCATTTGCATACATCATAATTGGACATTGACATTTTTTGGTTTTCCTAGTACAAACTTCAACACCTTGCCGTGTTACGGCGATAATCCTTTTTCCATTGATCCATCTCCTATTATCCGGCCTGCCAAAGCACTCATATCTCCAAGTACAATTCCGTCTAACCTTTGAATTATGTTTAGGAAAAATTGATAGGAATAATCCCACCATTGGCCGGTCTTCCACCACTGGTACCACCTTCAATTAATCCAGCAATAATCCCACCTTTGACCCCCATATTCTCTCATTGGTCCCTCACCTGTTGGTGACCTACAATCATGGGTAATCCTCCTAATTAAGTGATTAATAGCTAATTAAGTATATTTAAAACTTAAATTTTTAATTAAAATTCTAAATCAAAGTTATTTAAAAAAACTTTAAAAATTAAAATTAGGAAAATTTGCACAGAACCACCTTAAGTTTGCCAATATTTGTAAACTCCCACCTTTATGATCTTTTTTCTTAAATTGCCACCTAAACTTTACCAAACCTTTATAAACTCCCACCTTTTAACGGAATTTGCCTAACTCCGTTAACTGTGGGCGCCACATCAGTCTAATCTTTAGATTTCCTTCCAAGCTCCTCATTTCCCCATTCATCTCTCTAATCTCTGCATCTTCCTCTAACTGTTGATTGCCTTTTGAAAGCCTAACACAATCAATTAACTCACTTCTCCTAGCCATTACCTCATAAAACAAACAATTAACCTCTTTATTCACCATTTCCAACAAATTGTCAAGATCACCCAACATTTTCTTCAATTTCTCTCCGACAAACTCATTTTTACTACTCTTCTTTCCTTCTACTAAACCATGTTCAATCTCTTGTACTACTTCATTCACTTCCTCAATCTCCTTCACCATCAACCTCTTACTAAATCCGAAATCAAACCCTTCGAATTCTCCATTATTCAACAAACCAAGATCTCCATTACCCTCACTTAACCCACATAACAAATCCCTCAAAATCACCAATTTAATCCTTTTCATCTTCATCATTGATAGGTTTTAGTCGTGTCACCTAATCAAAAATAAACCTACGGTCCTCTAACTAAGGTAGTCAGTGGTAGCAGGGTCGAATCCGCAGGGAGACAGAGTTTCTATATTAATATTCAATTAACTAACTACTTCAGATGAAAAAATGGAGAATTAACTGAACTAATGAGTAAGCTAAATAATACGAATTAAGTCGAGGATTTAACTATGGAATAAAAGCCTAGGGTATTAGGTCGGTCCACCATGCTTATACCAATCAAACAAGGTCAACAACTATCGAAACCTAGGTCAAGAGTCGAGGGATTAGAGCATGTGTTGAGCTATGGTTAAGACTCAACGCTCATAGTTCAACATACGCCGCATGTTCACTAACGTAATCAGAACTACTGATGTGTCCTAGGCCTCTAGTCGTAAGACGGATCTGTGCAAACAACTATTAACCACAAGCAATCAATGAAATTGGCCACTAACATTAATCACTAATTAAGAACAAACCACACCACAATCACTCTAATCAAGCCCTAGAAATCAATAGGAGTCTAAGTAACAATCATGGTATAAACAGGGCTTCCCTATTTAACACCCTAGAAAGAGAACTACTCAGACATGATCGAATTGGCAACAACAAAACTAATTGAAAACCCTAAGAATTGCATCATGAACTAATTGAGAAATAAGAGATTGAACTAAAGTAATGGATAAAGGAATAAAGCAATAAGCAAGACGATTACCAAATTGACTGAAAGCGGAAACTTTAATTGAATTGAAATTGTACTTGAATCTCTTCTACAATCGAAAGCAATGATAAACTAGGCTAAGAGCTCTCTAAGTGTTTAACAATATGAAAGATACCAATAAAAATAACCTAAAAAAGTATTTATAGGTCCTAAGAAAACAATAAGATAGAGTGGGGAAAATAACGAAAATCGCATCCCCGTGTCATACACCCGATCGGGCAAAAGGCCGCCCGATCGGGCCTGGGAACAAGTCTCCAGCAGTACACAAAATAGGCTTCACCCGATGGGATCGGGCAGATTTCACCCGATCAGGGCCGCAACCCCAGCACCCGATCGGGCAAGTCCACCCGATGCCATCGGGTGGATGTCTTCTTCAGCTCTCATAAAAACGGCAAAAATGGCTAAGTATTGCTCCGCCCGATGTGATCGGGCAAGGCCGCCCGATCGGGCGGGAAACCTGAACTTCAGCTTCCTCACTCGTACCCGATCGGGCAATTGTTGCCCGACCCGATCGGGCGAGTCTTCTTCTTGCCTTGCTTTGCTTGGCTTCAGACGCCAAATCTTTGCACACTTACTTCTTCATAATGGGGTCCAAATACCATCTTGAGACCTCAAAGATGCCTCATAACTTCCCTCTATAGCGTGGTGCTCAAAACATCAAGTAAATAGGGAGTTTTTCCCTAAAACCTGCAAAATGATATAGAACACACAAACCACAACTATATCGAAATAGTTAGCATAAATAGCTCCTAAGAGCATCAATATAGAACAATTTAGCTTGTAAAGAAAGGGAAAAACTCTATAAGATATCGATATATCAATCATAGCTTCATGAATCACCCTTTCTTTATCACAAATTGAACCTTCCAACACTCATTTTCTTGCAATTTCCAGCTTCAATTTTCTGGGTTTGATTGGTTTCATATGATGAAGTGCTGAAGAAGGTGAATCAGGGATTAAATTATAGCATATGTCAGTGTTAAACGACATATACCCACATGAGAAATCGAAGAACTGATTGAACTTAAAGCATCTAATATGTTCAAGTTGTATGAAAGATAATCTTCTTCTAAATCTCCATTGAATTTGTTAACTAGGTAGTTCAAATCTTTCACTAATTTTGCAAATGCTCGGTTACTCGATTGTATTAACTTGAAATAGGGGATGAACCATGAAAGAGACCCATATCTATGACCAACAAGCAATAAAAGCAATAAAGTTTGAGTCTTTTGGTTGAAACATTAAAGAAAAGAAACGAGAAAAAAAATTGGGTTTTTTTGTTAGAGGATAGATATGAATATTGGGTTAGATGTGTGCATAACTTAAGCTCAAAAGTAAGTCATCAGTGGTGGAAAAAGGAAGAGATAAAGAGATGAATGGGGAAATGAGGATTTTGGAGGGACTAGCAAAAGATTGGACTGATGTGGGGTCCAAAGTTAACAGAGTTAGGCAAATTCCGTCAAAAGGTGGGAGTTTATAAAGGTTTGGTAAAGTTTAGGTGGTAATTTAAGAAAAAATATCATAAAGGTGAGAGTTTACAAATATTGGCAAAATTAAGATGGTTCTGTGCAAATTTACCTTAAAATTAAAATCCCTCCCCAGCCAACCCCCCACCCTCCCCTCCCCTCCCCTTCCCCTTCCCCTAGCCTGCCACCCCACCCTCCCCTTCTGCTGCCACCCTCCCCCTCCCCCGCCGGATTCGCTGCATCTCCGACGACCGCCGGAATGCCAACTGCAATCACTCACTGTCACGCACTCTCACTCACTCACTCACACTCAATCACTCAATCAGACTCAATCACTCACTCACCCACTCACTCACCACTTACCACTGCTGGAACGCCGGAGTCACCGCAAAAGGGGGAGGCAGAGGTGGGGGAGGGGAGGGGTGGCAGCATTGGGGGATGGTAGGAAAGGGGGCGGCAGTGGTGGGGGATGAGAGGAAAGGGGGCGGCAGTGGTGGGGGAGGGGGGGGAAGGCGGCGGCAGTGGTGGAGGATGGGAGGAAAGGGGGCGGCGGTGGTGGGGGAGGGGAGGGAAAGGGCGGCAGTGGGGGGGGAGGGGAGGAAAGGCGGCTGCAGTGGTGGGGGAAGGGAGGGAAAGGGACGGCGGCAGTGGTGGGGGAGGGGAGGGAAGGGGGCGGCAGTGGTGGGGGGAGGGGAGGGAGGGGGTGGCAGTGGTGGGGAGGAGGGGAGGGAGGGGGATGGGGGGTTGGCTGGGGGAGGGAAGGGTTTTTCATTTTTAATTTTTTTAATTTTTTAAAAAAAGTCAATGGTAATTTTGTGTGGTCAAACAAGTTGCCATCTGTAACACCCCGTCCAAACCGAACCCTTTTTATATTAATAAAACTTGTTTGAGGGGAAATCAACGAGGGTTCGATTCGGATGGAGCGTTACCGCCGCACTCAACTCCTTGGAATTAAGTGCAAGACTAAGTAACTAAAACATATTCATTCCAAACTTAATAAAAAATCATCCTTACAACCAAATTAAACTAGTTCGTTAAGTGTTTCAGACTTCCAGCGGAAGCGAAATATTAAACTAGGTGGATGACAACTTCTAGTTGTTCTCTCATAATTCCCCTCGATCACCCACCTGCAATTAATCATGGAAAAAGACAAGAGAGACAAGCTCCCAAAAATCAGAAAAACTGACTAATTCTAACTCCATCCCGTAAAATACTTAAGCTGAAAATACTTTGTGAAAATAATAGTTTAATAGAGTCGAAAGCATAGCACATATCATATACAATTAATAATCTCATAAATGCATACATATATATATATATAAGGTTAATATTCACATAATTTCAATTAATTCAATAATTCAGTATTATCCGATTATTTAAGGAGAGGAAAGAGAACGCCAGTAAGCCAGGGACACCCTTTAACAACTTACTACAATAATGTGAGCCAAGGAAACCCTGTAATCAACTCACTGTAGGCCGGAGAGACTCCTGTAACTACCTACAAATCATATTGGCCATAATAACAGAGTCCCTAGTGTGCACACCCCTTCTAACTTGGAAACACATCAAGATAGAAGGAAGACAAATAACAGAAAAATCAGTATAGTAACAAAAGAAACTGTAGGTGGCCGCTGAACCTCCCATACAAGGCAACCTGTTTATCACTTCCTTCCTTTATTTCACTTTAAGTGATTTATAGTTTTTACTTCAAGTTATCACATATCACATATTCACTTATACATCGTTCATTTAAATGAGAGTGAAAACTGTTACTTCAATTCCATGGCTCATTTCATACATAGCTAATTCCAATAGCATATCCATAATCTCAACCACCACTTGGTTACATTAACTTATAACCATTTCCATTATCACAATGTTAACTTCCGTTTATAACTTTCATATTAATAATAACGATTATAATAATCATTATAACGATTATAATAACCATTATAACGATAATAATAATAATAATAATAATAATAATAATAATAATAATAATAATAATAATAATAATAATAATAATAATAATAATAATAATAATTATTATTATTATTATTATTATTATTATAATAGTAACAAAGTTATGTTGAGTTTAATTACTATGTTAAACAATGTTATAAAAGTCATTGTCATAGTCCATAATCTAACTTCCATATTCACGGTTCATAATGATCCATTCTTTCTATCCATTCCATTACTCATAATTCATACTTAATCATAACCCATAATTATTCCAAAATCAACATCCACATATTAACTTTACTATCACATAATCACATCATTAATTCACATAATCCCAAGGTTAAATCATTTTATTTTACGGAATCTACTTGTGGATGAACATTGGTAATTACCTTTTGAAGCGTGCTTGAAACTAAATCACGAACGAATCAACACTCTTGGAAATCCTCGTCTACGCAATCGGAGTCTACAATTAAGCGATATCTAAAATTAGTTTCCTAAATAACCCCTTATGATTTTATAAATAGATATTTAAATAATTTAAATAACTTAAAGAAACTTTTTATTCAAAGAAGTTTATAAATCAAAGTTTATGTTTCTAGAATTTATTTATAAAAATCATTTTAAGTACGTAAACATTATTTCAACTTTAATATTTATGTCACTTAAATGTTATAAATTATTTTAAATAAACATAGAAAATCAACTTCAATATATTCATTATTTTATTTTAGAAACTTAAAAATATTTTTAAGTTATGAAAAGTTAATAAAATCATTAATAGTAATAATAAACTTAAAATGAAAGTTTTATTTTAAATAAACAAAGCAACTAACAAAGAAGGATGAGTCATTTATTTAAAGGATTGGGCTAACTTTAGAATTAAAAATCTGATTTGGGAGGGAGTAAGATTGGGCTTTGGGTTAATGTAAGTAAGTAAGGAGGCTTTGGGTTATTTTGGGTTACTTGTTAAATGGCAACATAAGAGAAGGAAATAAAAGAAACAGTAGTAGAAGAGGAAGGAAGGAAAAACAGAGGAAGTGGCTGCCGGATTTGATGTCGGACTGCCGGTTTCCGGCGACTCTGGACGGTCGGAGGGTGGCTGGGTGGTCTGGGCGTCTGGCGGCAACAAGGAGGGGGCGTGGCTGTAACGCCTGTGCTGCGTGGTGCAGCGTGGCAGCAGCGAAGGGGGGCTGCATGCTGCTGCTGTCGCGCGGCGACGGTTGGTCGCTGCTGCTGTCGCGCGGCGGCGGTTGGTCGCTGCTGCTGCGCGGCGGCGGTTGGTCTTGCTGCTGCGCGGCGGCGGTTGGTCGGAGAGGTGGTTCGGGTTTTGATTGTTGTGGTTTAAGTGGTGGAGCTTGAGGTGGAGTTAATGGTGGTTTTATTATTTTATTTTCTTAATTTTTCAAAACTAAAATCAGGAATTTAGAGGGGAGAAAGAAGAGAGTGAAGCAAACCTTGAATGTGATTTGCTTGAGTTCTTGAGTGGGTATAGATGGGGTATTTATAGGCAAAATTTCTGATTTGGGTTTGAATGGTCAAGTACCATTGATGAGGGTAGTATGGAGGTTGAACAGAGGTTGCTTCTTTGACTCAATTGTGTAAGTTGATCGATCAGATTTTTGAGTGGAAAAATCTGATTTCTTGCAAGTGGGGAGTTATGGGTTTGCTTGAGGTTTTGGAGAAGCCATTAATGGTTGTTGGGTGAAGGAGGAAGGTGATGATGAGGGTGATAAGTGATAAGTAATGGATGATAGGTGATAGTGATAAGTGATGGCTAAGTATATGAAATGTACATAAAATGACATGCTAATGAATTAAATTTCAAAATGTTTCTTTAAAATAATTTCAATATGAAATAATAACCTTAATAATAGAAATAATATTATATCATTAAAATAATAAATGTTTTTCAAATAATTTAAAATAAATCGAACTAAATCAAGAAAATTCATATTGATACGTTTTTAATTAAAATAGAATAATTTATAAATTTATCAAAATTCGGGGTATTACACCATCAACTGGTACAAATGAGAGAATATGGGTGTCAAAGTTCGGATTATACCTGGATTAATTGAAGGTGGTACCATTGATGGAAGACTGGCCAAAGGTCGGATATTCTTATCAATTTGTCCTTATGTTTATATGCTGAAGATGCCCTTACTGCGCCAAAATCTTCCTGTCTCCCATACGTCTTAAAGCAGTTGTCTATGTCATCCCAAGAACCAAAAACCAACCCCACAGACGAAACTCGAACTATATTGTCAGATACGATATGACTATCCAAACCTACATTATGTAAAGGTGTTCCACACTCGATCAAAGCACCAGATACATCTTGCAACGGTGTGCAAGACTCAACCAAACCACTATCCACAGCTTGCAAAGGTGTACAAGACTCAACCAAACCACCATCCAGAACTTGCAAAGGTGCGCCATATTGTACCTGTTACATTCACATTATAAGTAAACAATTCGTTGCATTCTTAGTTGTTACAACAGTGGTGCTTGCCATTTTCAGCTAGCATTTTGTGGAGTATGTTTATGTCATTAGTAATATGGAGCTGTTATTACTTGTAAAAATGTTCAATTGCTATTACTACATTGCAGCATGGTATAGTAATTGTACATTGGACCACAATTTACTCAATTGCTTAAAGACCAAATGATGGAGAAGGTGCTTAAAAACTAGTAGAAACAATATGCTTATTATAAAAATGATAGGCTTATTATAAAAATAAAAAACAGATTTCCAACATTTAAAATTTCATCCCACTGCAGTCATTTATTGTAGCAATTCAGCAATTCAGCATTTATTGTAGCAATTCAACAGTCATTTCATAAGCAATTCAACATTTATTGGAGCAATTCAGCATTTATTTATCATCAATTTCAGCATAATCATGTAAGTACAATTTGAACAGCCATTTCATAAGCAATTAAGCATTTATTTCTTTAATTTTTTTTTGCCTAAAGTAACCGTAACAATTTCAGCTTTTAGCCAGTATTGATTGTAACAATTTCATTTTTAGTCAGTAGAAACATTTTCAGCATTTATTGTAACAATTTCATTTTGCCTCACTCTCATGCTTATCATTCCTCTTAAATCCCCTACTCCCTCAAATTTATCACGCTAAACATAAATTCTTACCGTATGCAGGGTGGAAATTTCTTCGTCCGAGTTTAGGCTTTCCTGTTCAATTTCCATATTCACATATTTTGTTCTCGAAAAGTTGGAAGAGTAGCAGCAACAACACCGATATTTCAGGGGATGCTTCAAATATCTGTTACCGTTGGAATGATGCAAATTAGAGCATTCAAATGTATTTAAAACAAAAAAACAGAGCATTGCATCAGAAAATTTGTTACCAATGCAACCTTTCTCTCTCTTCACTTTACTTTGTTTACTTTATACCAGGCCATGTACTTTTTATTAATATTTAATTGTCTTTCCCATTCCCTTACTCATTCCCTTCCTTATTCACCTGACTTGCTCCTGTTCACGTGGGCCCTACTACTTTTTGGGATATATAAATACTATATTATTGTGATTGGGCAAAATGCTCAATCACTATTATTGATCTATCATTGCTCTTGTTTGTTTACATTAATTCCCATAGAAAATCTTATTTTATGGGAAGTAAATTACTATGTCTATTTCCTATGAAATAGGTTTTTGTGTTTGGTTGCAGGAATTTCTAATCACCAAGGGGGGAGTTGTGATTAATTTCCTACACTCCATAGGAATTTCCATTTCCTAGGAATTGCTATTTCCCATGTAATGCAAATTTTGTGCATAGCAAACAAAAACCCCTTTTTGCAATTCCTAGGAAGTCCAAATTCTAGTGGAATCTAATGTCAACCAAACGACACCTTATATTGTTAAGTGGAGCACTCTCGATGAAGACAAAACTTATTGCGGTCGACAGTTTCAGTGGCTCATTTGATAAACCAAGAACAAAAGAAATGGGGGACTTTTGAATGGCTTTCTTTCAAAGTTTAAACAATCTTAGTGGTCCTTTGGTTTACGTGGGCAATCAAAATTCCCATGAAATTGTAATTCATAGGAAATAAATTCTCTAATGCTATGTTTGGGACCTTCATTTCCTTTAAATTCCGAAATTGGGCCAATTCAATTGTTTGGCAAAGACTTTGAATTAGAATTGGATTTGGCCCAAATTCCAGCCAATTCCCACATAGCCCAATAATTGTAATTTGCATATTCCACCCCAACCCACGTCATTTCCCATTCCAACAATACACCCAAATGAGCTTCTCTCCTGTCGGCCTAATCTCTCCATCATTGTTGAAGCTTCAATTTCATCTAGCAATCAAGCGCTAGTTTTCTCTTTCTCCACCATTGATGAAGCTTCTCTATTTCGTCAGTTTCGAAGCTTAAAAATAGCTTAAGGTATCGCTATTTTCTCCAGATTGGTGTTTGTTTTTCTGAGATTTTCGTTTGTTTTTTCTCATTTTGTGAGCGATTTTTCTTAAGATACAGTGTTTGATTGCATTTCTTACTGTATAAAACATGTGCTTGGTCTTCTTTTGCTTAAGATAGAGTAGTTGATTTTCATCAGTTTCCCCTATTGTTGCATTTCGTTTGTTTGTTTTTATGAATCTATTTTAGAATTGATGTTTGCTCTGGTAAGACATTGAGTCAATCGATCAATTCATCATAATAAATTTAATTAATAAACAAACCTTTACACAAATGAACACATAATTAATTCAAAAAAGAAAATAAAAAAAGGAATGAACCTGGTGCGAACTAGTGGTGGAAGAAGGAACAGGTGAATCAGGAGGAGGAGATGTTATGTTCTTTAAACTTTCTTTCTTTCTCTATCGGGAACTGAGTGTATTTTCAAATCAATTTGAATTTCAAAGTAAAGTATGCAGCTCTGGTACCACATTTACACAGATTCAATTCGAAATTTCAGAATTATAATTCCGATGTTAAACAGTTATTAGAATTTGAAATTTTGGAATTTGAAATTCTAGTATTTGTCAAACAAGGAATTTAGATTTGAAATGAATAATTTAGAATTCCAAATTTGAATTCCGAAATTTGAAATGAAATGAAGGTTCCCGAACACTACCTATTGAAATTCATGGGAATTTGCTTAAAGGATTTGCTTGAAAATGGAGGAATTAACTTCCCATGGAAATTTCTATTTACCTAGGGGGACCTAGGTAAATAAATTCCTCAATTTTGTGGGAAGTTGAAATTCCTATGTATTTCTAATTCCCCCATTTTTTTATTTTATTGTCAACCAAACAACTCACCTATTTTTTAATTCCTACGAATTTTTATTTCCATGTTATTTCATGTCAATCAAACAACCACTTAGCTATTAAGCCTTTTGGAGGATTGCTTAGTTACCCGGGAGACGAAAAGGTTTAAACCAACTTTGTCTTGGTCCTCACTTTGCCTTAACCAATTATTTGGGGGGGTTTGTTTGAATCCCGACCTTTGGAAATATAACGAGATTCTTGGTTAGTGTTATATTGTTAAGTGAAGCACTCTCAATGAAGAAAAAACTTATTACGGCCGGTGGAGAATACCCTTGGTTTCACCGGTATCTCTTTTTTAAGTTTGTTTGAAAAAATTCCAAGGAAGGATTAATGGGTTAACTCGAAGCAATATTTGGTGTTTGCAATGAAAGAGGGAGAAAATTATACCAAACTGACAAACTTGTCGACTCTTAATTGACGGTAGGAAAAGTGTCATGACATGGAGCGATCTTATTCCCATCTCTCTTAACAAAAGGACCACTGAGTATTATTATAACCGAGGAACGAGTAAGATGAAAATTACTCTAGCCAACAATGTCATGCTTCAAAGTTTGAAAGAGCGTTCGTCAATCAGTCAGCCTCCGCAATTTGTACACAAACAATATTCTCCAACATTGTGTTGCCATTGGTTCAACCACACACACCTCCTAAACCGTGGTTGCTATAGAGAACAATAAACCGTGGTTGAATCCCGACCTTTTGAAATGTAACGAGATCTTTGGTCAGTCTTATATGTTTAAGTGGAGCGCTCTCGATAAAGAAAAAAGTTAATGCTGCTGGCAGTGAATACTCTTGATTTCGTCGATATCGCTTTTTATATCAGTTTGAGGAAGGATTAATGGGCTAACTCGGAGCAGTGTTTGTAAAACTATACCAAACTGACAAACTTGTAGACTCGTAATTGACGGTTGGAAATGTGTCATAACATGGAGCGGCCTTATTCCCATCTCTTTTAACAAAAGGGCCACTAAGCATTGTTAAAACCGAGATATCAAAGCTAATATATGCTCTGAAAGAAGATGAAAAATACTCTAGGCAACAATGTCGTGCTTCAAAGCTTGAAGGAACATCTGTACAACCTCCGCGATTAATAGACTAACAATATTATCCAACACCGTGTCTCCATTGCTTTAACCACACACAACGCCTAAACCGTGGTTGCTATAGTGAACCATCAAACTTCATCTCTCGTGAACACATATCAGGTCACAATGCCAAGACTTGAACCTAACTCGCGCCCCACTCCTTCATAAGTGAGCTCTAGGCTCACTAGTTAGGGGTAGATTTAGGTCATATAGATGTATAAGAAGTCGGATCTTTTTCTTTCCCCTTTGCATCCTTTTTTATGATTGCATGTCTTGCATTAGTTTTAGTGTATTTACACCTAAGTAGGTTGCATTTAGTTCATTGCATATTGTAATACCCCGAAGTTTTGATAAACTAGTAAAGTATTTTATTAATCTAAAAATGTATTAATACGAATTTAATGTGAGTTTTAATATTTTTTTCGATTTAAAAAGGCGTTAATATAAATTATGTGAGTTTTAATATTTATTTCGAATTAAATCCAATTATTTGAATTACGTTAATTATTTTAATTATATAAAACTATTTCCAATATTAGTGTTGTTATTTGAATTTTATAAAACATTAGATAAATTATTAAAGATAAGTATTTCTTAATTATTAACTAACTTTTCATTACGTGTACAAATGCTCATAAGCCACAAAATACCAAACATTATAAGCTCTCTAAAATTACAAGAATTGCCATTATCATACCAATTATCACCTATTATCCATCTTTATCACCTATCACCTATCACCTATCACCTATCACTTATCAATCCACTTATCATATCATTATCTTCCATCCTCTAACTCCTCCTTCTCCCAACCGTATGAAACCTTTCTTCAACCTTCAATAATCTCCCAACCACAACCATCAATTCTGGTCAGAATTGTGTTGGATTCAAGCTCCCAATTCTGAGCAAATGAACCAATTGGTCAAAAGCAAATCTACCTCATTCAATTTTCATATCCTTCCATCAATGGAAGCTTGACCAAGCTCCCCAAATTTCAGAAAATCTCCCCTATAAATACTACCCATAAGCCACCCACAAACTCAAGCAAACCAACTCTAAAGGTTTGCTTCACTACCTTCTTTATTCTTTCTTTCCTTTGCAAATTCTGATTTTTGTTTTAAAAAAACAATTTTTATTTTTATAATCTGTCGAAGCTCCGGCCACCACCGCACCTCCGCCCAACCACCACAAACCGCCAACCCAAATCGCTCTCCCTTATCCACGAAACCTTGCCATGTTCTTCATCGGAAAACACCCCCATTCGTAGCCCCCGTCGCCCAGCAGCCACGTCGCTTGCTCCCCTACCCGTTGCCGTGTTCACGCACCACCGCAACACCACCGCACCTCATCTCGCCTGAAACCGCCGCCAGTATCCCACCACGAACCACCAGCGCCAGCCTTCCTCTTCCCTCTTCCTTCTCCTCTTCGTGCTCTGTTATCCTTCCTCTGTTCTCTCTTTTTGGTTTCTCAACTGATTCACACCCCTCCCCTTATTTCTTTTCTTTTAAAACAAAAAAAGGATTTATTTATGATATTATTAATGTTATTAATATTTAGTTAATAAAGTTAATCTTTTAATACCTAATGGATTTTCTTAAGAATTTTTTTTATTAAAACGTTAAACTTCGAGTTATGAATTCCCGTTTGGAATAATTAAGAATTTCTAAAGTTATGCGGGTTTCTTTAAGTTAGTTATTATATATATATATATATATATATATATATATATAAAAGGGGTTATTTAGGTTACTAACTTAGATCTCGTTAAATCTCGTTGTAGACTCCGATTGCGTAGACGAGGATTATTAGGAGCTTTGATCTGTTCGTGAATCTAAATTTTGGGCACGCGTCACGAGGTAATTTCCGATGTCAATCTAAACGTAGATCCCGTAGTATAAGAATAATTTAATTACGTGACTATGTGATTAAAAATGTGAATTATAATTATGAAAATTATTATGATTTATAACTATTGACTTAAATGCGGATTATGATTAGTAAAAGGACTAATGACTATGGACTATGGATATGAATAATGACTATGGACCATGGACTATGGACGATATGACAATTATATAAATGTTACCGACGATCTTGATAAATAATCTTATCTTTTATTCTCGGCATTTGTTGAATTAAAAATTAATTATTAATATTATTATTATTATTATAGTTATTATTATTTTTATTATTATTATCGTTGTTATTATGCTATTATCGTTATTCAAGTTTGAAAATGAAAAATTGAAAAATGGATTGGTTGTAATTGGAAAATGATGGATTATTAATTTACAAGTGATGGTTTTTGTATATGAATGAAAATGGGCTTTCTGGATAAGCCGCGAATAAATTGAGTTATGGATATTGGAATGAATATGTTCATATTGGTTAAATGAGATGATGTATATGTGTATATGATTTAAGTGATGACTTTCATAAAAGATATTAATCACTTAAAGTGGAATATCCGAGAGAAATGATGAACAGGTTGCCCTGTATAGGAGGTTCAGCGGCTACCTACAGGTTCTTTTGTTACTATGCTGATTTTTCTGTTATTTGTCTTCCTTCTATCTTGATGTGTTTCCAAGCTAGAAGGGGTGTGCACACTAGGGACTCTATTATTACGGCCAATATGATTTGTAGGTAGTTACAGGAGTTTCTCCGGCCTACAGTGAGTTGTTACAGGGTGTCCCTGGCTCACAGTGAGTTGTTACAGGTTTCCTAGCTCACATTATTGTAGTAAGTTGTTACAGGGTGTCCCTGGCTTACTGGCGTTCTCTTTCCTCTCCTTAAATAATCAGATTATACTGAATCATTGAATTAATTGAAATTATGTGATTATTAATCTTATATATACGTATGCACTTAGGTGATTATTAATTGTATTTATATATGTATATGTGCTATGCTTTCGACTCTATTAACCTATTATTTTCACAAAGTATTTTCAACTTAAGTATTTTACGGGATGGAGTTGGAATTACTCAGTTTTTCTGATTTTTGGGAGCTTGTCTCTCTTGTTTCTTTTCAATGTATTTGTGCAGGTGGGTGATCGACTAGGGGAAACAAAGAGAGAACCTTTAGAGTTGTCATCCACTTAGTTTTAATTTAGTTTCCGCTGAGACTCTGAGACGTTATATTAATTAGTGTCTTGTTTAAACAATTTAGTTGTTGTAAAACTTAATTTAATTTTAATTTAGTGTGATATTACCTATTAGCCTTGCATTTATTTCCAAGGAGATAAGTGCGGCGGTAGCACGCCATCCGAGTCGAACCCTCGTGGATTTTCCCCCAACGAGTTTTATTTAATGAAAAAAGGGTTCGATTTGGGCGGGGTGTTACACATATGCATTTGCATCCCCCCTCCTCTTATCTAACCTTCTCTTCAGTATTGCTTGTTTAGGCGTGATGAAAGGGGCAAGAACAGGGGAGCGGTCGCTCCATTTGTTGATCCATAACATTAATTTTGAAGCAGGAAAGCAGTAGCATTGGAGCGAGAACGAAGCGAGAACTGAGCGCCCGTTCCAAGTGTGGAGCGCTCGCTCCGTTGTGTAGGGAGTGGTCGCTCCATTGCACCTGTGCACGGGCTTCGTTTCGTCTTTTGCGGCTTTATCCCTATTTATTTGGGGGTATTTAAACCCATTTTTGTAATAACCTAAATACCTAATTTCATTTGAGAATATTTATAGTCATAATTAGAGAGATTCTAGAGTGAGAAGTTGAATTTCTAATGAGGGAAAGTAAATCTAACTTTTGAATGTTGATGATTTGAAGCTTAATCAATGGAGATTTTTGGTTAATCATCTTATACCTTTGAGTATTGTTTCTTACCTTTCTTTTGATTTTCTTAATACTTAGTTTTACTTTGATTAATGCTCGATTAGTTGGTGATTAGTTGTTGATTATCATTATTAGTATGATTTCTATCATTGTTGAACGTCCATTGTTGATTCAAACTTCTTCTTTCATATTCACCGTGGCAAGTGAGTAGCTTACTAGATAGGGAAAAGGGATGACCCTTTGATCATGTGTTGACCATAAAAGTCAAGCTTGGGGGTTAGATTTAGGTGAGATTGTGTTGCTGTAACACCCCGCCGACCCGAACCCTTTTTTAGTTAATAAATCTCGATATGGGGGAAAATCCACGAGGGTTCGACTCGACGAGCGTGCTACCGCCACACTTAACTCCTTGCAATTAAATGCAAGGCTAATGGATTATAACATACTAGATTCAAATTTAACTAATCCTTACAACAAAAATAAATTATTCATTAATCATTACTAATTATTAAAATGTTCGGAGTTCCAGCGGAAGCTAATTCACAAGCTAAGTGGATGACAAATCCAAATGATCTCTCTTTGTTCCCTGGATCGATCATCGTAGCCTAGTGGTTAAAATCGAGAATGTGTACACTTTTTACTATATAATAGGGGTGTTTGGCAAATGGCTTTTGGATGACTTTTTCGTTAGCTTTTGGATTTGGTTTTTGGTTTTTTTTGGGGTCAAACAACAAAAAGAAACAAGTTTGGTAAATGACTTTTGGAGAGGTTGAAAAGTCGAAAGCTTCTTTTACTAGCCTTTTGTGTTGGCTTTTGCTATCATTTTATACTAAATATCCAATAGTAATAGTTACTTTTACCAAACACTTTATAAACATCCAATAATTATACAGTCGGTCACACAAGCTACTAAAAATAGTCATGAAAAGTGGACTTGGCAAAGTTGACACGATCCAATCCGAATGACCCGACTCGAGATGCAAAATGACAACCTGATCGAAACATGCTGACACGGAGCAAATTGATCCGAGATTGACCCGACCCAAAATTGACCCGATGCCATAGTGGTTTTAATAATATTCATCCTAAATTTGTATCTTAATTTATAATTTTATAGTTATACTCTTTTTATTTTCAATGTTATTGTTATGGATAAATTGTATGTTCCCACCTTTTTAAAGCAACTATTTCAATACTCTCACCTTTGTTTTCTTTAAACTCCCTCCTTAAAAAGTACAAAACGTTTTAAAACCCACACCAGTTAACAGAATCCGCCAAATATTCTTTCTTGTGGGGCCCACTTTTATCCGAGTTTGTTAATATAAGGTTCAAGGCCTCGAATTGGGGCATATCTTCAATTAAAAGGCATTGAAGGGAGAAATTAAAGGGGAAATTGCAATTGAATCTAGGGTGTTTGCAAGTAGGAGATTGCGCATCACATTTCGAACGATTTACTACAATTCATTGAAGTAATTTAAAATATTTGCTTAGATTTTTGTTGTTTATTGATTTAGGGTTTGTTAGGGTCTCTTTAAATACTTTACAATTGGTGTAATTGAGTTGGTTTGAAACCCTAATTTAGTAATTAGAGGTTGTTGAGGTAATTAAACCCTATTTGTGCATAAATTACCTCAAATTCTAGTGTTATTGCTTTCAATTGAAGCTTTAAATGAACCCACAACAACCATGTTCAATACAAATCCAAGTACGATGCTCAAATGCCCCACTTGATCAAAGTTGATGATGATAAAGGTTCTTCTTAGATGTTGATGGAGGGAAGATGACAAAATACGCAGTTAACATTTGATGTTTACTTGTGCTTTACTAGGTGGTGTCAAAGGGGAAATAGAAGAGAGAGTAGATGAGAGAGAGAATCGTGAATCTGAAGGTGAAGCTTTAGGGATGAAGACAAACTTGGATAAAAGTGGCCCCCACAAAATAGAATATTTGACGCTTTAACTGATGGGAGTTTTAAAACATTTGCTAGTTTTAAGGTGGGAGTTTAAAAAAACAAAAACAAAGGTTAGAGTTTTGAAATAGTTGCTTCAAAAAGGTGAGAAAGTACAATTAATCCTAATTTTTTAATAGTAAATCGTAAATGCAATACTCTTTGTGTACTAGAACACTCATAACAATTTCTTATTTTGTTTATCTTGGAAAAAAAGATAGATTGAAAGTTTTGTTTTCAGGTCATAAGACCCAAATTACATGATGTACAGAAAAAAAGACAATCACTAAAAAATAAGTTCAACTACATAGATTTCCATCAAAAAAAACAACACATTGGAACGAATTTGGGAGGGAGAACGTACTAAAATACTATATAATATTATTTAATTTTTATATACGCTCGTCCCAAATATATTGATTCGATCAAGACCTAACCCGAAAAATAAACCCGACCCAAAACTAGTACACACGTAACCCAAACCTGACTTGAAAACAGCCTAAACCGAATTAATCCGACGTCCCAAACCCGTCCCAAAAGACCCAAATACCACCTCTAATCACCGGCCAATTACCAAACACCCCATGTTTTGAGTACACTTTCAGTCGAAACTGAACTGGGAAGCTACAGAAATTGAGAGAGAGACAATATATGAATGTGATGCAATTGTTGGAAATAGTGGAGGCAGATGAGAGGAGAAGAGGCTCAATTTTGAAGCAAACGAGCGCATTCATGTCATCCTCTTGTTGATTCTTCTTATGTTTTATGGCCTCTTCGCAACAACATCGTTGCGTCTTTGGTCTGCCCCCAATCTTCTCTCTTTCTCCCTTAATTAATTCTTTGTTCATATTTATCTAAGATTCATCTGCTGATTAATACTACTTGTATATAATTGTTTCATTTTTTTGTTTGTTTGATAAAAACAGTTGGGAATATACCTTACGATGCAACTGAAGAACAACTTATTCAAATCTGTGAAGAGGTTGGCCCTGTTGTTTCCTTCAGGTTTGTTATTACTACTTTACTCTCAATTTTCTTATCTTTCAAACCCTACCTAATTGTTCTGTGTTTTTGAATGTCTACCCTGCTTGAATTAGAACTTCCCAACTTATGAATATGCTTATTACAATTTACAAAGGCGAAAAGGGGGCCGTTAATCTTATTTATGGTGAAATTAACCCCCCCTTAACTAGTTCCTATAGCAAGTAGGACCCTTAATTTTCCCGGAAAGTGGCGCTAGACCCCATTCTAATTTCCGGGAAATGTTGATATGACTTGAACAAAACAAATTTTTTGTCTAGTGTTAAGAAATAATAAGTTATTGGTTGCTATGTTGAACGAAAGGGGAATAGGGATGTGTAATGTGTTGATGAACATCACTAGCGCTAGTTGTCCGTTGGGGGGGGGGGTGTTTAGATATCTAAAGAATCTATGATTAGCGATTCAAGAGCAATGTTATTATTACCTTAATTAGTACATCATGAACATTGTTGTTCAACTTGAGATGGCCAATCATTCTCCGATAGTTATGGATCGAATGGTCATTACACATAAGTAGTATTTCACTTTTATTTGAATTGGGAATTTAGTAGTTTCGATGTTGAAGAAAAGCCACATACTAGTTCTGTAGGGATGTGTTGATGAACAACATTAGCCCTAGTATTCCTTTGGGCTATGTTACTTAGACACATATTAAGGTGGTGTTTGGTGTGGAAGGTGGAAAGGGAATGGAAACGTTTGGGAAACGGAAACGGAAATGACAAGTATTATTGTTATTGACTCTTTGGTATAAACTAAAGAAATGCAAACGTAAATGCAGAAGACTTGTTTGAACTTTTTTAAGTCCCCTCTTCAACCACTTTCTCTCTCCTCCTTCTCTCTATTTCACCCTTGTCGAAGCAACCCAAAGCATCATCACTTCGATTTCTCAATGTTGCTTTTTCCATTTTCTTCTTAATTAAATTTTGATTTCTCTCCATTTTTTTTGGAAAAAGCCAAAAAGAATTTCCTATAGAATTGAAAATAACAAATATGGAGGAAAGTGAAGCAGAATTTGAGAGAAAATTTCAAATTATCTATCCTTGGATGAAGGTATGTTTAAGAACAATTCTTACAAACTCATTGAACTTTCTAGTAAAAACAAAATGATGAAAAAAAAGTTGAAATCTATCAAGTGAGAAAAATAAAATAAGGAAAATGGATCTTGAGTCTTGACAACAAAATCTAGTTCTCTTACAAATAAATAAAAAATCACTTACGTGATTGGCAAGAAAGTTTTCAAATTAACTCAAATTTTCGAATTTCCAAATTTGAGATGCTAAAGTTTAATTAAAGAAGAAAAAAGTTATGAGAGGAAGTTTATAAATCTCACCGAAATTTAGTTACAAAAAGAAGAAAAATTCTAAAAGAAAAACTGAAAAGAATTTCAAGAAAAAAAAATCACCATGGATCTCGTTATCTTAGATATCCTCCTTATTGAAGGCAGACATTGAAGGAGAAAGAAGAGTACCTTGAGCGGTAACGAAACAGGGGTATCATTTTCCTTTAACAAACGGATTGGCTTAACCAAATGCACACCAAATGCACAGTAACGGATTCGGTTATTTATTTCTGTTACCAACCCTCAAAAACGCATACAAACATTGGCCAAGTGTGTACTCGGATACCGTGTCGAACACGACACGATACAACACACAATTTTTGAGGTGAATGAGGGTGTCGAAGTAACATGCCTTTGGGGTATTGATAGTTAAAATTTTTAAGATTAGCCATGCAAAAGACCGATATTACCTCTAATATTACCTATTTGTACTCTTATGGCATATGCAATTTATAGTTCAAATGATAGATACACTCAATATCAATAGTTAGATGAATTTCTTTATCTAAAATGAGGATGATTAATTTTGTTTAAATGGATGAAACATTTATCTTTGATCAAAGAATTTAAGGATTTCGTGTGAGCAACTTTGGAGATTATGCGCAACTGGAGGTAAGAGCGTAGATTTGCATGATTTAGAGTATATTTAATTTTTAAAAGTTGCTCTATAATACCATATTATCATTTTCAGAAAACAATTCACCGGATACTTAATTGGGGCCTAATTTCACTTTTAGACAAAATTATGGGTCCTAATTACGACTATTATTTAATGGGGTTAATTTCTTAAAGAGTTAAAAGGTCCGTTTGTCAACCTTTCCGGCTTTAGTTGGAAAATCATGTTGCTATGAGTGGTTTGTGGTAGGGGCTCATTAAGGATCCTTTTTTTAACACAGGCTAGACAATTTTACTATTTTATTATGCAAAATTTAGCATAACTAGTACTCCAGTAGATTGTTTTTTTCTTTTGTTTTTAAATCAATTGATGTTGGTAAAAGATGTAATTGACGATGTTACCATTGTCTTTGATGAAATATCATGTTTTTGGAAACTCTCTAATGTTTGCAGTAGATATATCTAAAAAAAATTGCCTTTTAATCACTAATGTTGTGTGTTGTAACTAAAATACCATCATCTTAATAGAACAAAAGATGATGGTGACACGTACCGGGTACGTTCTCATTTACAACATTTATGATATATACTTCGTCCGTTTCATTATAGTTTGAAGTGTTTGAACACTTTTCTTTTTCACCCGTTCCAAAATAGTTTCAACAGTCATATGGTCTTACCAATTATTTATTATCTTTTCTTGGGGACCCACTTATTCTTCAAAATCTATCTTCCGTTAAAATAATACAATAGCTAACACGCAATCTCCCTTCAAATCGATTTTTCTATCAAAGTAACACTCGATAAGCCATTTACAACATATCTCTTAAAACTTTTTACATTGATAAGTGTGCAAACTATTCTCGGATGGAGAGATAGATTGCTTGTTGTTGTATATACAATCGAAGAATGTTATGTACAAACTCATATCTGGCAGAACTGGGAATGTACTGTGGACTCCCCATATTATACACACCACATTCACGGGTTAAATTGCATACTAGGGTTCTGAGCTTGCTTATATGTCCCCTCATTTCTGGATTTTGTTAGCTGATAAATATGTGACATGGGTTGAGACTAGGAAACGTAAACAAAACTATTCCGATTATTCGAAGATTGGCTATAAGATCAAAGAGGCTGTTGCATATGGTGTTAGGCTCCATGACTAGAGAACTTGTTTGGGAAACCTAAATGTTTATTTTATAAGATGGAAGATTTACTCAGGTATAAAGGTTTGTACCTTGTTAGTTTATTAATGCCTGTTTGCTTTCAATTAGGTATAGAGGTGTAAACCTTTTGTTATCGATGTCTGCTTGTGTTTGCGGTACTTCTGTTGTAGTTTTTGTTGAACCTGAACTTTGGTGTATTATCTGCCTGTACGTTTGTTGAAGTCATATGTCTTTTGGTACTTTTTTAAAACTTAAAATTCAAAGATGCTATCTTTGAGGTTAAGAGAGAGCAGAAGTCTTGTTTCATTAGAGTCCAGCTAAGAGATTATTTGTTTCCTCCTCCTTTTAGAAAGTATTTGAGGCATAGTTGTATGCTTCAGTATGCCCTTTCTATGGAGAGGAAAACCTTATATTCAGTCGTTTGGTTTCTAAGACAGTGCAAAGAGAACTTTTGTGCCAAGTTCATGTTGTTCTAAATGATTTCTTTCCTTTATTTGTTTTAGATTGGTTATAGACCGTGAAACAGGGAAGCCAAAAGGTTATGGATTTTGTGAGTATAAGGATGAAGAAACAGCGCTCAGTGCTCGCCGCAATCTTCAGGGTTATGAGATTAATGGTCGGCAACTGCGGGTAGATTTTGCCGAAAATGACAAAGGTGCTGATAGAAATCGTGAACAGGTAGATTTTTAGAATGCTTATCTCATCTTTTTGTAGTTTATATTATATTTTCCCTTAAAGCTATATGGTAGACGTGTTTAAAACATTTTCTTTTGTCAAGGGTTTAGTTTAATGGTTGTGTGTTTTTGTTTCCAGCATGACTTCTATAGTTCTATCTCTTATTTGCATTTTGCCTTTTTTAACTGTTGTAAGTCTTGTAACACACTGGTTGGGTCATGATGGTAAGCAACAGTCAATTCCTTGTGAAATTGTGAGCTAGTATAAATTTTGAATAGGATTCGTATCTCCATCTTTTTTGTCTTGAACTTGCCTTAGATTAAAGTTGAATGCATTTGGCCAAAGCAGTGTGACTTTGCTATAACCGTATGATAGTACTCCTATAGACTGCTACACAAGTCCGATGACATGTGTTTTCTTTCATTCATCGTGATATTGGGTTAGATTGAGGTGACAGAAGTTATTCCTGAGTGAAGAGAACGCTATAAAGTCAACTGTAGGTGCATGGACTCCAGGGATCACATTATACAAAATACGAATAAAAGATCATCCGCTGACTAATTTAAGAATCTCAATTATTCACTTCCTCCAACAAAGATAGATTATAAACTTGCTTATGCAATTCAATTAGTGATTTTTGTTAATCAAGTATGTAATATTATTTGTGTATTACTATTACCAATATCTTTACTCTTGTTATCATAAAATTTATGTCGATTTGTTTTTTCATTTTGTTTCCTTGCTGAATCCGTATAATTTCGACCAAGGGTTTCATGCTTGAAGAGAGTGACTTTGTTTGAGAGCAAAATTTTGCTTGCTTTAATAGTTTTAGGGAAGCATCTGCTTTTTTTGTATTTGTTATATTGGTTCTACGTAAAGGCTTGATACTGATGTAGTTGAGAAGGGTCCAGCGTGGAATTCTTGCATCTCTATTACTTAATTGGATCTTGTTTGTTTGTCAAGGACTCCAACTCTTAATTCTCAAGTGTTTCTCAGTGGCAAGGATAAGAAATCCTCAACAGTATCAACCCCTTTAGCTTAGGTGGAGGAACACTGACTTTGACGGTTTCAACCGTACTCCCAATCATACCCACTAGAGAGGAAATAATATCGTGGGTTGCTCCGGGTCCATCATGACCACCACATTGTGGCTATTTACCACGCTCATGACATGATTTAAGGAGATGCCAACACTGGTTATTTGCCGTCCACTTCTCATCACAACGAAAACACAAGCCTTTCTCTCTTTTGGCTTGAATCACCTTTTCAGTCAAGCGTCTGGTTTCTCCAAATGGTGTAAGAGGCAAAATGGGCTTATAAGGTTGTGTTTGGGTTTGAGCGGCTATTTGGGTATGTTGTGTATGGGTCTTATTGGGTTGTGTTTGGGTTTGAGCGGATATTTTGGGTATGTTGTATATGGGTTGGGCTGAGTTGTGTTCGGGTATGATGGAATTTTGTAAGTTGACTGATTAGGCTGTCTCCATTGGGCCGAGCCCATTCTTTCGAATTTTCTAGCGGGGCGAGCCTTAGCATTTCTCTTTCACCTTGAGAGACAATTCCATTGCATGGTCCAAATTAAGTGGGTCTAGTAACCAGACCTCTACCTTAATCTTACCTTAATCTCCTCTTAGAGCCCATTGAAGCCCATTTATATATTGGCTCTTTGCAATCTCCTCTAGTACTCCTTCAAATGGAGCCAAAAAGCTCAATGAACTTTATTAGATTCTCTAATACTGCACCATGCTAGTAGCTTAGTTAGTTTAAAACGGCACGGGAATTAAACGGCGTGTTTAAAACGGCAAAAATTTGAAATATTCGGTCAAATATACGACCAAAAAAACGTTGACTTTTAAAATTCGGATACGTACGTATACGCGTTTAAAACGGTTTCAATTTGAAAAATTCGGCCAAAAATTCAGCCTTTTTCTGCATTTTTACTTGTATCATATTTTAGTTGAATAACACATTTATATACCTATGTATCATAAGTAAATCCTAATATCTTCGAAAAATATACGCGATAAACCTGCTAACCAAGTCAACAACCATACATACCTAAAATAAAAAGCACATGTTCAAGTTCAACATACATAATTAAACATGTCATGGGCGCGTTTTATCTATAAACTTATCATTTGACTCGAGATTAGCGCACAAGTTTCATTAATCATTATAATAACATAACCATTTGTAATTTTAAATCTCACTTCCATCTGTTTCTATCTATTGTTGTATAATTAAACAAATTTACATAAAATACTCTCTAGCAATTATCAGTTATCAATGCCAACCCACTTCTAAGACTTTGCTACTACATTCTATCGCAACCTTTTTTTCTATGTACATTGACACAGAAACAACTCTCCACAATGTATGTGTCGCTATATTTCCAAGATATTCATGTTCACATAAACCTTCAATCAGCGCCGAACCATCAAACAATCTCAACAAATCAGCGCTACTTCGAATCGTTACTTCATATTCACATCACAAACCAAATCATCAAACAATCCCAGCAAATAAAAACTTTCCTATTCTTCAACAACGATAGAGGTAGATAATGAATGGAGTGTTGGCGGCGGCCGGTGTGAGCGGAGGTGCGGCGGTCGGTGTGAGTAGAGGGACATCGGCTGACCGGTGTAGATAGACCTCAAGCAATGAAACGGCCGTGTTGGTTTCTTCTCTGTTCTCTCTGTTAGGGTTAGAATGAGTTTAGGATTGGGTTTTGGTTTTTAAGCACACAGTTTTTTTGGGGAAAAAACGCTTACTAAACGTTTTATACGTTATATTTGGCCCGGCCGCGTTTTTTTACGTTTTATTCAGGTTGGGCGTTTTTTACCCATTTTTTTTTTGAAAAAAACGGGTTCGGCGTTGTAAACGCGAATAAACTAACTAAGGCTAGTAGTGAGCCACTGCTTGTGCATCGTAGAAGTGATGCGAAATTGTTTTAAGCACCAATTTTTCAACTCCTCCAAGCGTAACGGATGCTCCCTGTTAGAAACTGATAAGTTGCAATGGCCGAAAGAAGAAACGTTTTCAAGGCTGTGTCACTGACTTGAAAGTAGTTACGGCCCGACTCTAGTGGTAATCGAGGCCAAAAAGCTCCCCAAGGTTAAAGTTAGGTTCACACAACATCCTCTCTAAGTCACCATAAAGAGAGAAAAGCTTTGGAGATTGTATAGCACGTACCCATGAGAAAGAGAAGAAGAGAGGAGGAAGAATAGAATGTATTTTGTGTGTTTCAAACAGAAGCAGAAGGTTTGATTATATAACAAATAATCAAACCACAAAAATGGAAGGTAATCAATGCGCAGAGGGAATCAAGGAATGAATTTAATGGCCATCAAGACTGTAAAAGATAAGCTCTAGCTCAGCTCTTCCCGGAGAACCCAAAACCCATAACCAACCGGCCACGCGGCCCGCGCGTGTGATAGCAAGCCTAAGCCCAAGCCCAAGCATATTCTCCAACCACAAAAGCAAACCAAGTAACCAACTCAAACAATAAGGAGAGGGAGGGAGTTTATAAACAATGGTGAACTCCCTTCCATAGGTGATATGAGACCATTAGGAAAAAAACCAAAGGAGGCTTTTTAAGCCTTAATCCCAACAATCCCCCAACAAATGGGGGGTAAGGAAAGGGAAGTACTTAAGCACCAACAATCCCCCAATTTGAGAGACACTTTCTCCTAAGTTCTTAGTTAAATGAATACATGGGTCATAGGGCGTGTACTCACTAAAACATCAAAGGAGTTAAACTCTTATGCACATTTTCCACATAATGAGACTGACTAAGGGAAATACGACCGGAGGTTTTCTTAAGTCTTACTCCTAAAATCACATCAGCTATCCTTCATCTCAAATTTTGATGCCAAGAAAAGTTTAGTATCATTAATAACCTTTAAATTGTTACCAAAAATCAGCATGTCATCCACATAAAGACATATGATTACACAATGGAATAAACACACGAATCACAGTTGTTGACAATAAAGCCATTTGACACAACGTCACAACGATGTTGTCAAATTTTTCATACCACTGTTTTGGTGCTTGTTTGTGACCATATAAGGACTTCCTCAACTTACACACTTTATCTTGACCTTGCACCACGAAGCCCTCAGGTTCACACATATAAATCTCCTCTAAAAGCAGTCTTGATGTTAACTAAGTCATGAATAGCAGCAAGAGCTAACAGATTCCTAATGGTGGCTATCTTAGTTACAGGAGAATAAGTGTCAAAGTAATCTAGTCCTTTTCTTTGAGTAAAACCCCTAATGACAAGCCTGGCTTTAAACCTCTTAATAGTAAACCCCTACCATGGTTTTAGAAAACGGCCGTATCAATTCGGTTCGCCCGAGTTGTAACGGATTTCAACTCCGGCGAACCGAATTTTTCCGGTTAAGAACGTTGTTTCTAAAAGCACCGTATTTTCTCCCGAATCGCCAGTTTCAACCGATACAAAACGGTGTTGGCCGTTTTTTTGCCCGTTTCAACCGTGATAGAGGAGAGAAGAAGAGAGTAGATTCGAGTTTAAAGGTCAAAAAACAAACTTTAGCCGGATTTTTACATACCTTAACATTAATCTACCAATTTTGAGCAATATCCCCTTACTAAGTGCATTTATTTTAATCAAATTGAAGTCAGAGGAAACCCTAGTTTGTGATAGTGTACCAGTTAGCCACCGCCAAACTCGCCGGAGATGACAGAAGATGACGGCGCTGTTGATAATCGGTTTTCGATCTTCATCTCTGTAATTTTTCATCTCTCTTTCTCTTCCTTCATCTTCCTCCTCTTTGGTTTTTCAGATCTGGAAACATTCTGTACTTCATCTTTTATTCTTTTCCTTGTTTTTTACCTTTTCTCTCTCTTGTATTTATTGGATAACATGTGCTGTGCAGCACTGCCCCACCAGTAGTTTTCTTTTTATTTAAAAAACAAAATATTAATTTACTTACTTTTTAAACCAAAGTTTGACTCTTTTGTTTTTTACTTGTACGTGTAGCACATTAGCAGTACTCCTTTATGTTTTATACCAAGATCTCTCTTTTACTCCTTTGTCACGGTTGTTAAAGGCTTTTTATTAATCCCTTCATGAAAATTTAATTCCTAAAAAATAATTTTTTTACTAAAAATAAATTACATAACCTAATTCTTTCCCAGGCAACTGTATCCCGTTCTACGACGAACGTATCCGTTCCGTTACACCGAAACCCGAACCGTTTCCGTTTCCGAAACCGTTCCCGTATTTTCGAACCATGACCCCTACTGACAAGCCTGGCTTTAAACCTCTTAATAGTCCCATCAGATCTCAATTTCTTTTTAAAGATCCATTTGCTATCTATGGCCTTTGATCCCTTAGGTAGTCAGTTAACTCCCAAGTGGAGTTAGACACAATGGAATCTAACTCGCTGTTAATGGTCTCTTTCCAAAACCTAGCATCTACAGATCTCATTGCCTCCTCAAAAGTCTTTGGGTCCTCTTCTATCATGAAAGCATAGACTAGTTCATCACTCAATAGGTCAATACAAGAACTCAGTAGAAAAGCAGTAACAAAATCGGAACCAAATTCTTTTGCTACTCTAGGTCTTTTACTTCTCCTAGGCTCATCTACAATAGAGCTACTACTAGCATGCAAATCAACCGAAGTACTACTTAAAGTTAAATCAGCGGGAATACCACTAGTAGGTAAATCAACATCATGCGTAGAACAAGTAGGTAAAACAATGCCGAAGAACATGAAGGCATAGATGCAACAAGTACTCACAAATAGACCTATCACTCAAAATCATGAATCTATAAGCAACATGCAAGTGAATTCAAAGTTTTGGGCCTTCTTATGGGGGGTTTGGATGGAGACACAACCAATTTTGTGACCAACACAATCCGAAGACCTGATCGGGAGGGACTCTTGGGTTTGTTTGGGTCCCAAGGACAAAAGGACAAAAGAGAGCCGTGGAATCTCAAGCTCACAGAAGATGTGGGACTCATGCTCTGAGTTGCATAGATGTGTGTTACTGTATAGTGTTAATTGTGCTGTCATGCCTTGGATTCCCTTCTGTTCGAGGGGCTGAGTGTCCAAAGTTTATATAGGGCCTCACTAAACTGGAATGGATTGGTATGGATGTTCATACCACGATGGTATGGATTCAATACCTCATACGTGATTCAAACCGTTTGGTTCAATTATTTTATGGATTCTATATCCATTCCTACTGTTTGGTTCACTCTTGGAATTTCAGGTTCAATTTTTTTTTGTTAGTCATTGTACCAACTATATGCCGCGTCCCGTATCCCGCCGCCGCCGTCGCCAATATGGCTGATCTTGCGGCCATCATATTTAATCAGTGTGAAGTTTTGAGTTTTGATATTAAAAAATAACCAAAAAACATGGATTAAAAAAAATAAATTGTTTCTAGAATCATGAACATGATAATTACAATTTCAACACCTGTACAGCACATTCATCATAAGCACATTCATCATAACATAGAATGCGCTTACCTTAAATCAAATGAGACAACAGAATTGAGTAACCAAATTATGAAGCAGTGCTTATATGTTATGGTAATTATCATGTGCTACATAAGGGAGGTATGGTTGTCAGATTCAAATTGATGTAAAAGGTA
The DNA here is from genome assembly GCA_947645195.1 of Patellifolia procumbens. NCBI lineage: Eukaryota > Viridiplantae > Streptophyta > Magnoliopsida > Caryophyllales > Amaranthaceae > Patellifolia > Patellifolia procumbens. The sequence goes on from CANSGD010001040.1 coordinate 238,296, forward strand.
GGTTGCCGGAAAAGGAAGGTCGCGGGAAAAGAAAGGTCGCCAGGAAAGAAAGGTAGCTGGAGAGAGAGAAGGTCACCGTCTCTGATCGCCGGTCACCTATTGGTGCAGCTTGTATATCATCTATTCTCACTTTTCATCTAACATTAGGGTTTGATACTGATGTGGAATGGAGTTTGAATCTTTGGGGGGGGGTAGGGTAGTATGGGATTCTAGGGGGTTGGGGTGGAGTTAGAATCCATTAGGTATGAGATTCTACCCAAAAATGACTAACCAAACATTGAAATGGATGTCATTGCATTCCATACCTTTAAAAAAATCCCAACCAAACACCCCCTTAGTGTTTGACCTGCTGTTACTATTCATTTTCTTTCTTATAAAAGATGTTCTCATATCCTTCTGCTGCAGTTAGAGCAGTCAAAACTTGACCTGCTCCTGGATTTTGAACCGAACCCGACCCGGAACCGACCCGATCTGACTCGAGATATGACACACCCGAATCCGACCTGCACCCGACCCGAACACAACCCGTAACCGAATGACACCCGCCAATCCTCAACCTGAACCCGACTCGCACCCGACCCGAACTCAACTTGTAACCGAATCAACCCGACAATTGTTGACCTGTACCCGACCCGAACTCAACCCATATCCGAATTTACCCGACGTAATCTGGTTTCAACCCGACCCGATCATGACCCGACCTGAACTCAACCCGACCCAATCATGACCCGACCCGATTATGACCCGACCCGACTTCAACCCGACCCGAACATGACCCGACTTGACCTCAACCCGATCCGAACATGACCCGACTTGACCTCAACCCGACCCGAACATGAACCGACCTGACCTCAACCCGAACATGAACCGACCTGACCTCAACCCGACCCGAACATGAACCGACCTGACCTCAACCCGACTCGAACCCAACCTGCCCTAACCTCAACCCGACCCTATCATGACCCGAGTCGACCTGACTTCAACCCAACTAGATCATGACTCAACTTAACTTTAACCTGACCCGATCATTAAAATCATTATCATTCACTAATGTCTATTAAACCTTTTAATATTTGCATTACGTATACAATTTTATTTGTGACTTATTTCTATTAAACTATTTTACTCAAAAATTTTAATTTAAACTATCTACAATAGAACATTCAACACTACTTCTTTCTGATAACCTTAATTAAACATTCCAATTTAATATTGTAAATTATGTATACCTTGTTTTCTTAATGACTCTTAATTTAATTTAAGTAATTTAAAATATACCTTTATTAAACATTCTAAATCATTATTTTTAATGAAAATTCTAAAATTGGATTCGAAACTAGTAATTATTTGAGAGATTTATGAAAATTAGAATATTTTAAATTGTGTTCAAGTATTGAATATTTCAATCTTTCCAACTTTGAATCTTCTCCAAAATACACAATATCTATAAGAGAGAAACATAATCACTTAATTGATTCAAAAATACACTTGGCTAAACTAAAGTACACAAATTAATTAATCCTAAAAAATTACACAAATTCCTTCTATAATGATTTATTATCTCTTAATTTAGTTTGAATATACAAAATATAGCTTCACAAAACATCCTAATTGAATATTCAAAATTATGTTCAAAATTAATGATCTTTGTTAATATTTATCAAAAATAGAAATAATTCTACATTACCTCAAATAAAAAAGATAATGAGAGTATTTCATTTCACTTCCAAAAGTTAGCGTGAATTAGGGATTAGAAAAGGAACATTGTTTATATATGGTAAAGGGATAGTAATATATATACCGTTTATTAGAATTATATATATATATATATATATATATATATATATATATATATTTCATTACAAATAATAAATTTCCACTAACTAAAAGGTCTCCTTTCGCAAGAAAGAGGAAACAATTGTTTTACAATAATATTTATATAACTCAGATATGTGGATGAAATTGAAATATAGTGCACATTAACTTGGAAAAATGAAATAATATATTGATATCTAATATTTATAAATAAAAATGTACTTCAATATCCTATATATCATGAACTATACAAAAAAAACACATTCCCCAGTCCTTTTAATAAGGAAGATGAACAATTACAAAGGACTTTAAATGTAGCTAATGTGAATGCATCTTGTGCTTATAGTATGCATCCTCCTTCTCCGACCTACAAGTATTAAGAAAATAAATTGTTAGGATTGTAGTATTTGAAACCTGGAAAGAATATAAAGCCAGCCAAGAGCCTCCTGGAAACCTGCAATACACTCACATCGCACACTTGGCTCTACAGCTTACATGCTCACACTGCTACCATATAGGCAGTAAGTTGGCAACCCAAACAAACCAAAAATGACAATTAAATATTCCAAGATAACCACTAAACACTCACCAAATTGTAGCCCGTGTATAGGCCATAAAACGTCTCCAAACTACAGCCAAAAAGACCAGTTTAGAAATCGAACAACAATCGAACAAAACAGAATGCGGACGAATTTAGAAATCCTTTGATTCTATATGATTCTGTACATATTATTTACCCTTCTCTGAAGTCACCCAGACTGAATTGTATGCAAAGATATGACCAATTTAGATGTAAATTTACATTAAAAAAACAAAGTAAAATGCAAAAAATCAGAAAATTTTCATGATGTAATTGACATCAACAAATAGATCAACATTCATACTTAGAACAAATAGGTAGAGACGGTGAAGAAAGCTTCAACCATACAAGCTTTCATAGTGGAATTCGACCATAAAAGCTCCAGATCTAGAACTTTTATGGTCGAATTCGACTACTGAAAGCCCTAAATGGCACTTAAACTCCGACATAGCTTCATCCTGTCACTCTTCCCACTCTTGACCACCCTAAATCAAACTCGGTTCAACTCACTGAGTTTGAATCTCCGACGACGATGGCAACTAAATGTTCTCTATTGAAAGTCTTTTAATTGAAGAGAGCTAGAGAAAGAAGGAAACTAGAGAAAGAAACAGATGAGGGAGGCGGATGGAAGAACGTGTGGGAAAGTGATGATGGGTTAGGGTTTAGAGAAGGAGTTGGGTTTATATATGAAAAAAGGGGAGTAGTGTTTGACCGTTGATTTTAGTTGCATATTATATCTAACGGTTAAGAATGACAATCCATGTGTGTTTGTGTTAGTAAGCTTTAACCCATAGATTAACTTTGATCAATGGTTGAGATGAATTGTTTTTTCTTTCTTGGATTTACAAGTTTTATCCATTTCAATCAACTAATGAAATTAGAGCATTATTATAATTACGATGAAATAAAACTTTTGTCTTGAAGACCTTTTTATAAATTATAACGATGATAATGTTTAATGGTCGTTATTGATATAAGACTAACCTAATATTCTGGTTATATTAGTTAATGATCGATCAAACTATTTTTTTGTTGTTTGCACCCGGTTCACCCTTCGGGTGATCCGGATCGAGGCCAAGTTCGGGGTGGTTAGGTTATATTCCTCTCCCAAGGGTGTTGCGGGGATTCAAACACGAGTCCGTCCTACCAAAGTCAGTCCCCATCACCACTGGACCAACACTTATTTGGTTGATCGATCAAACTATAATTGAATTGGACCTATATTTATATACCTAGCTGAAAGGTTGGATATTTTCTAACTATTATCATGATAATTATTATCTTAGTTAGCTCATTCTTATTAAAGTACTAATTAAGTGGATAACTAATATGTACTATATTGATAATATTGACAAATATTTAATATATTGATGATTGATCTAATACATTGATCGTAACTATCTTATTTCTTGATCTAAAACATTGATGATTGATCGTAACTATCTTATTTCTTGATCTAAAACATTGATGATTGATCGTAACTATCTTATTTCTTGATCTAAAACATTGATGATTGATCTTAAATATCTTACATTTATCTAATACATTGATGATTGATCTTAAATATCTTACATTTTGTAATCATCTTATTCATTGATCTACTATATTCATGATTACGTTGCCCCTAAGTATCTAACTCAATTGGTCTAATATAATGATAACTGATCTTATACATAGATTTTAACTATCATATTCAATAATAAATGATGATTAATATGATACACGACTCTTATATATCTAACTCAATAATAAAATATATTGATGATTGATCTAATAATAGATGGTTATTGGTATATATCCCCAATTTCGAAACCATAATCCCAATTTCAATGGACAATGTTCAATGGTGGTTATTCGTATAAGACTTAACGAGTAGTCTCCTTATATTGGTTAACGATCGATCATACTAAAACTAAATTGGAAAATTTATAAACTGATCGCCACTCAAATATATATATATATAGAGAGAGAGAGAGTCGGGTTCTGCTAAAAATCTATACTTTATTGAAAACTAAAAACTGAAAACCTATACTTTATTGCAAATTTATAAACTCGTCGCCTATATATATATATATATATATATATATATATATATATATATATATATATATATATATATATATATATATATATATATATATATATATATATATATATATATATATATATACTTCCTTTGTTTCATTTTAAATGCAACAATTGCACTTTTTCACTATTCATACTTCTCACTTTCACTAAGATTGGTGATTTGTACATATTGAAAAATATAGTCAAGTGTGGTCTTGTTAGATTCGTCTCGTGATATACTTTTATAATATGTAATTTTTATAATTTTTACTTATATGTACCCATAGATATTTGCGATTCAAGTAATGCCTCGGGATACGTAAAAGTACATTTGTTGTATTTAATATGAAATGGAGGAAGTATATATTGAATTCGAATTAATCCCCAGTTTTGAAATTTGATTGACTCGAACTAATCCGATATGATGTTAACTTGACTCCAACATAATTTGACCCATACATAACCGGATTCGAGATCGACCCGACCTAAACCTGAAACGAAACCGACCCGACCTAGACCCGATCATAGGTTAACCCGACCCGGGTATAACCCGAACCGAGGTTGACCCGACCCGGGTATAACCCGATCCGAGGTCAATCCGACCCGACCATAACTCGATCCGAGGTTGACCCGACCCAGATATAACCCGACCCGGACATTACCCGATCCGAGGTTGACCCGAACCGACATAGACCCGACCCGAACCTGAATTTAACCGTCAAAACCTGTTCCAAACCCGACCCGACCCAAACCCGACCCAATAATGACCCGACCCGGGTTCAATCCGACCCGAACCCGGAAGCGATTTAGTCCCGAACCAACCCGACCCGGAAGTGACCCGACCCGATCTGTCTAGCTGGATACCCGAACTTGACCCGACCCGAGCAACACCCGACTCGACATGACCCGACCCGAACCCGACCCACACACCCGATTTGACAGCTCTAGCTGCAGTACAGCAACATAGAAAGGTGGGGTTGGTAGGTCAGACCAGAATTGGGCCCTGAGGATAGGGGAGACCTGTGAGAGGTAACTTTTGGGATGATCTCAAAATTTCTTAAACGTTGACAGTCATCACTGTCATGTATCTTTGGCTTTGCTTCTTCGAAAAGATACTGGAATTGGACTGTAAAGGAGAATCATGGGATCATGTCAGATGATCTCACGACTATGAGGTGTGTCATTGTCTAAGATCAAGAGGAGGGCATTGGACAAACAATGTTGAGAGTGAACAATATTTCCCTTCAGGGCTGCTGAATGCTGATGCTGAAGATGCTCAGCTCTTTAAGAGGTGATTTGGAGAACCTTAGCCGCACAACCAAGATCCAGTGTCGCGGAGGGTGCAAAAGTGATGATGCCATCTTCCAATCCCTAGGACAAACTTAAATCACAGAAGAAGGTGGGTTTCAAGCTTTCACGGGGACCCGCACTTTAAGCCAGTTGGAGAGAATTTTTATTCTAAGACCTAGATTTGGAATTAGCAGCTCTAAAATAAGAAGATAGGTGTCGACTATTCGTGGTGTGGGCTTAAGTTCTTTTTACTAGGCATCGTTACCTGCTGATTATCTTCTTGTATTGGATACACATTGTCCTCAGCCTTGTATTCTTGCTTTTTTTTTCTGATAAAGAATGTTTTCTTCTAGGCAAAAGAGGAGGGACTGAGGGAGGGGGTTCTCTCTGTTATTAGCACTCAGATTGCTCCATTTCATAATTGCAGGGCAGGGGTGGTCCAGGACTGGCTACAAATGCTGGTTAGTTTAGTTTCTTTCTCAGCGATTTTGGCCTTTGGATGTCAATCTTTATCTTTGTCATATGGATGTGTCGACATGATTGACATCCTAATGGGATCACTGTGTAAACAGATGCCCAAAAGCAGGTAGGTGGCCCAGCTGTCATTGGGGATGCAACATTTCATCAGCTAATTGGCCTCCCAATAGCTATGACTGCTGCTTCTGTCATGGCAGGAGCTCTTGGTGGTCCTCAGACTGGTCAGATAAATCAAAATGGCTTGCAGAATCAGTCACTAGTTGGCAATGATCCGTTAACTCATCATCTAGCCAAAATGTCCAGGAGTCAGCTGAACCAAGTTGTACATGAAATGAAGGTAGATGTCGCAAAAGAGCTGCATTTGAAGAATTATAATATTACGTTTCCTCTATTCACTTTCACTCTGTTTACAGGTGCTTTCCATGCAAAATAAGGATCTTGCACGTCAACTTTTGCTTGCGAGCCCACAGCTTCCGAAAGCTCTTTTTCAGGTACTCTTCAACTCGGAACTACTTATTGATTTATGAAATCCCTTTAGTTGGTCCTTTCTTGCTGGGTGCAGCATCCGGCTCGATCTTCATGCTTCTGCTTTTGCTCCATGCTAGCTAGTTACATTCTGTCTTATATGTAGAAAAACAGGGATGTTGAGTGGATAATTCTGTCAAACCTCTTGGAAAGTAATTGAAGGTGTCGTCATACGTGACATACGAAATGTTTGATTGGTCCAAAAAGCCCTCGCAGAATGTTAGTGAACGAGACTTTAGTCTAGCGTTAACTAATTCGCTCTTAACCCCAAAAATTGAAGTCGCCCGTTGCCGATCAGGCTATCCGATTCGGTAATGATGCGCCGATTTGAGACGACCGAATGCATGCTCCTAACCCATAGGTGTTTCTTTTCTGTCCGGGATTAAAATGCTAATTGCAAGGAGGGGCATTAACGGAGACACATTTTTCGATGCAGGGTTCGTGAAATAAAACCCTAGATCTATTAAAGACAATTTTTTTTACCTAGTTTTTGTTTAAATGTTGAGGGATTTTGTTAATCATGTAATTTTCCTTGAAGTTCAGCTCCCAGGTGGTCATCTCCGGCTACGCTGGAGGCTTAATCATATGTTTTCCAGCCTTTATTGCTCAAGATGAGTCTTTCTCCCTTGATATTTCTGTTTGGACTGAAGGGGATGGAGATCGGTAATCACGTGGCTTTTTTTCCCCCTTTTGAGGGGGTAGCTAGGTGTGGGGTAGCTGTCAGTGAGTACTCATTCACTCTGTCCTTTTTGACTTTTGTATTGCTGACCCACTATTTTTGGAAAAAGGTGAAGGTGAACACTGATCACAAAAATTACGTGAAGGCTGAAAGGTTATCCTCCATTAAAAACTTATTATGTTTCTATTCCCTTATTATTATTATAAATGTTGTAAAACTAGGAAATGATATAATCATATATGAGAATATTATTGAACCTCTTGTAAATCATCATTGTCACTTACAAGTATATTGCGAAAGGGTTAAGCAAATTGCACAAAATAAGTATAACAAATTATGCTCCCAAAAATTGTACTCGACAACCCCCACCCCCAACGATCCAAAAATCCCCACTTGCGAATTGCGTTCCTGTTCCACTAGTGCCATGGTCCTATGCACTCTCAGCTCCCCCCTCCCCTTCTTTAAGTGGCATGGGGTTTCATACTATGGGCATGGATCTTAGAAGTCCTTGTAAGGTGTTTGGAATTGATGACAACATCTTGCTTGACTCATCTTCCTGTAATGAAAAAAGGGTTTTGTTGAAGGGTTGAAGCAAATATATCTTCCCAATTCAAAGTTCCGTATGAATTTCCATAGTAAGTTGAATATCAAGTTTCAGAAAAGATTAAATGTTTAAAAGGATTGGGAAAATGTTTAAATATACTCATGACTGACTATTTGATAGGAATTTGGATTTATATGATACTAAAAGCAATTTAATGTAACAATTTGTGGCCAATCTTTTCTTTTTGCCCCCTCTTCGTGTGGCCCTGTGTTTTGGTTTATTGGGAGAATATTGAATTTCGCTAATCTGTAGAAAAGATATGGGAAAAGGAAAGAAAAGCGAAAGGAGGGGAGTTTAATTGTATACTGCTGCATGTGTCTCTGAGCTTTCTGGCCCTCTGATGACGTTTTTGGTCTTAAAGGACTACACCATTTATGTTAGCAAAGGATGTCGATGGAGCCTATGTTACTCACATGCAACTAGTGCTGTAGAATTGTAGACCGAGTTGCGGTAAGCTATGGCTAGCCATTCTATGGATCCCCTTTATGTTTACCTGAAATGGAATGTTAGATGTCCATATCCTTGTCAATCTTGATCCTACAACATGTATATATGAGGTGAAATGAACAGTTCAAAGTAACACATATGATGAGTTTTTGTTTTTTCTTTTTCCTTTTAAACAAAATTTGTGGCGCGCCCATATTTATTTTAGCCAATCTTGTAATCTTGCCTATCAAAAATGTTGGGTAAATACTGTTGAAAGGTTTGACAATTTAAATTGGGATCTGAGTCATCTGACTTCCGAATTGGACATGGTATAAAGAACTTTTGAGGAAGCAATTTAGCTGGAGACATCTTTCAATGAAGTGGAATGGTGAATTTATGGACAAATCTAATTGACCTATCAACCAACTTGTTAGATGGCATGAGATGGACTAGGTGCACAGAGGTGATATGTATCTGGTATTGTTGGGTATTGGGGATAAGGCAATAGGTAAAAGTGCAACGTGCGTGAATCATAGGCTTGCATTGCCACGACCAAAATATTTGTAAGTAGCACAGTTACATGATTGAAGATAAGTTATAAAGTGAGTGTGACACTAAATCATAGTAATGCTTAACGTACCATACTGTATACAAGGGACCCTAAATTTGTTATAAACTTGTATCTAACACTCTTTTTTAAAGAAATACAAATTAAAACAGACAAAATAATTGCTGTTGCCTAGGCTAGAGCAGCGCCAGATCGAGATTCCAGAAATTTTCGTATGGGTTCAAAATTCATTGGGAAAGGCATCAGTTTCAGACAACATACTTCTTTTAAAATATTTGTTAAAATGAAGACATATGTATGTACTTTTTCATTTGAACTAATCATATAAAACTCAATAATTTATCAGTCCTTTTGCGATATATAAAATCATACAATTCGCCCTTAGACAGTATATGTATATGTATGCCTGAAAAGGGCTCTAGTGCTAGGAATCGATCTAGACTTGTGCACGCTTGGTCGATTCATTGAGCTTGTTTGGCCAACTCGCTGTATTGACCATTTGCATTAGCTGTGTAAGCCAGGTCCTATCATTAGCTGCTTAACAAAATGTTTGGCAAATAACTTGCTAAAATGTGAATTCGACCAGCTTATTTAGTGTTGGTTGAAGACGCTAGCCAAAATCTACTCCAGTCAACTATTTCATTGTAGCTTAACTTAACCAATGTGACTGACCCCATTTATAAACTAAAAGCTAAAAGTCACTAGAAAGCTGATCTAAATCCATTTGGAAAATGAGGCCTTTAACACTACAAGCATGGCGAAATCAGTTTTTTCAAAGAAAATGATACTAATACTAAAAGAGAATGAACGTGCAAATGAAAAACAAATAAATAGTCACCTAACCCTCTTTCCTAGACTAGTTTGAAAATGAACAAAAAACAAACAACCACTAATGTCACTTTTTCTAAAAAACAACTGTATCAAAAAAACTTGGCAAAAAACACCTCTTATAAATTCTTTGTGAGAGGAAAGTGATGAAACCTTTGGCTATGATTCGACCATTGACTTTCACTTTTCCCTTTTCTCTTGAAAATTTTGTTAAAATTACATTTACAATGTCACTTATTGTTGAGAATAACCTCATAAAAAACTTGGGAGAAACACCTTTTGTATAAATTTTTTTTGTGAGATGAGCCTAAAACCAGAATTGACTATTGACTTCCTTTTTGTAAGTACTTGCTTGAAAGAAGCATTTGCTTGATATTTTGAGCATTAATCTAACTATAGTCTGTTGATCTTGGCTATTTGTATTTTGCATCTTATTTATTCAATTTAGCTTTCATAATTAATTGAACTTTGCTAATGTTTCTTGAAGTGAATTCCTTCAATCAAATCAACTTTGAACCAAGATGAACCCTAGTATGTTTAATCTTGCAATTTTTGATGTGTACAGGAAATTGTTTGTTTTTAGGGTACTTGAAATTCATCTTGTTCCACTTCCCACTATTTCTAGACAATGGCATGAAAATTTTGCTACCGGGCTGTTTGCTTTGTTACTCCGACACTTGACATGACACATGACACTCCGAAAAGGTGTCGAGTCGTGTGCTGAATAAGTGTCGAACATATTCTTCTAAGTGTCGTCGTGAAGACTTAGAGAGAGAGAGAGAAAAGAAAAGAAGATGAAAAATCGCAAATCTAGGTTTGAATCTGGTATGCTAGAAAAAATTACCATAAGGCTTTTGCTCTAAGAGGGATTTTGAACCGGATGGTGGCTTCATCTTGCAGCTATAGACACGTTGTCGGTTGTGTCTGCGGTGTGGTAAGTCTTCCTTCTCTAAGTGTCGTCGTGAAGACTTAGAGAGAGAGAGAGAGAGAGAGGAGGAAAGAAAAGAAGATGAAAAATCGCAAATCTAGGTTTGAATCTGGTATGCTAGAAAAAATTACCATAAGGCTTTTGCTCTAAGAGGGATTCTGAACCGGATGGTGGCTTCATCTTGCAGCTATAGACACGTTGTCGGTTGTGTCTGCGGTGTGGTAAGTCTTCCTTCTCTCTCCATCTTGGCCTCTTCTACATTTTCTTCCTCTGTAGTCACCACCTGTCCTTCCTCTGTAGTCACCACCTGTCCCTCCCCCTTCTCCTTCTTTTCTTTTCAACTTTTTTATAAAGGTTCTACAACTAGGTTATCAAAGAAAGCATTGTGTAAAAATGGGCTAGGCATCTGTCCCTCCCCCTTCTCCTTCTTTTCTTTTCAACTTTTTTATAAAGGTTCTACAACTAGGTTATCAAAGAAAGCATTGTGTAAAAATGGGCTAGGCATTATTTGGGCCTTCTTTTAAAAGAGGCTCCATTATAATAAATATAGGCCGCTTTGACACAAGTTTATATAACTATAGTATAATAAACAACAACTTGTTACTCTTTATTTTTTATTTTATTTTTTAATTTCGAAGTACATGGATTTTTCCGGACCACATCCCAAGCATGTTCCAAAAATACGGCCGTATGGAACGGTTTGCCCGAGTTGGAATGATTTTCAACTTTGGCGAACCGAATTTGACCGGTTCGACGAGGTGGATTTAAAAAGCCCGATATTTTGGCCACTTTGGCCGTATCACCCGTGACAACAAGGGTTCGCCTGTTTTTTCCTCTACAAAACGTCACTTTGCACGTTTTTTGCAAATCTTCTTAGAGATTTCTTATCTTTACTTATACAATAGTACCGATCTACCTCCAATAATGACTCAAATACAAGAGAAAAGAAAGAGAAGAGGCACAAACACCTACTGAACCCTATATAACTCCAATAATCTAAGATTAATTGAAGTAATAAGACCAAAAAAAAAAAATCATGCCGCAACAACCGCAATGCGGTCCGCGACCAACATATCCGTTCCGTTACCCCATAACTGTGACCCTTCCCGTTTCCGAAACGTAAACCGTATATTCAAACCATGATTAATTGAAGTAATAAGACCAAAAAAAAAATCATGCCGCAACACGGTCCGCGACTAATATATCTGTTCCGTTACCCCGTAACTGTGACCCTTCCCGTTTCCGAAACGTAAACCGTATTTTCAAACCATGATCCCCTGACACTTATTGGGTACCCGTGTCTAGAAAATTGGTCAAGACACTCATTTAACCATATCGCGTATCCTTGAGTATTTTGGGACTAGACTGTCAGATCCTCCGATCCCTACTTAGGTACAACACCCAAATCCGAGTCTGAGCAACATAACAAAAACATTTTATGTTTGAATAGAATGTATAGCTTGTTTTAGCATGACCCATCTCAAGGTCTTGTCGATGTTAAATTGAACTTTTGAGTACCAAATTTGTTCTTACATTGTTGTTGGAGAGATGGAAGAAGGAAATAGAAATAAAAGAAAAAAAGAGTGGAAATAGGAAAACAAGGGGAGGAATAGAAAGAGGGACCATTGCCTCAAAATGAATGTCAATGTTCGGAATTCAGTCAAAGGTTTCATTTCACAATGTTTTTTTTTTTTGATGAAGGGTGGTTGCTTTCCCAGTATTTTAATGTTAGTGTTTTCGACAAACCTTGCCCTTGGAAAGGTTGTTTGTAACCATTTTTTGAAGGAAAAAGGGAATCGACGCCTAAAATTAAAATAAATGGTCAGATTTAGGCCGATGGTTTCATCTCACAATTATTATTTTTAAAACAGATGGTTTAATGCCAAGTTATCTTATAGGTTATTTTAGACAAAAAGTGACATGAATAAAGTTGTTTTTGTTAATTTTTCCTAGATAAAGTACATGGAATCAAACTAAACAAAATTGTAATCACCGACAGAGAGAGAAATCTAAAATGTTATGGTTTGATTTTGGGTAGAGTAACGACATTGAAACATACAAACTGTGGAATTAGGATCTTGAAATAAAATTATGTTGTCAGGAATGTATTAGGCTTGCAAAGGATATATACTTTAAAAGAACGAAAACAACATAGTTACTATAAAATAGTCTAAAGACTTTATATGAGCTCCCCTATGGGTTAAAGATGGTGACAAGAAGTGTGAAATCCGATTCTCTGATTTGATTTGTGAACAAGAAAGAATCTGAAGAAGGTGACTATTAGAAATCAATGCAGCATCATTTCGTAAAAAGCCAAAATATGTTTTAATTTCAAATTGTGCTGGAAAATTATTGGAGTGGTTTCAGAAGCAACTGTACGTTTGGTTTTTTTTTAGTAGATAGTAGTCTCTCTTATTATTACTTACCCAGTTTCTCGATTGTTTTTTTTTTTTGGGTTGGTGGTGGGTGGGGGGGGGGGGATTGGGGTGTAGGAGGGAAGTGGGAGACAAGAGATTCTAATGAATTAAAGGCATGGTTCTCATGCTAAAGATAGTGGACAGAAAGTAAGGCTTGTCAATTGTTAACTATTCTGGCCAGTGGAAAGATGTCGAGTTTCTATAGAGCTAGATAAGAGCGACTATAGTAGGTAGGAGACCATGGTTTTGCCTTGGAGAGTGACTTTTTTTTTGGGAAATTTTCAAGTTTTGACCTCAGTTTTTGTTTTGTCTTGGAGTAGGTGTGGTGTAACCACGATGAATCAATTTCAACAATAGGGACAATGCTTATGTAGGTGACCTTTGTGGTAACTTGACTCAAATGACCCTCATCCGGAATTGTATATCCACCACTGACCTGAAGTCATGTATTTTTTGTCTTGGGCGCCTAAGCCTCAAGGTGCCTTAGAGACAATTACACTATGCATGGATTGTTGAGGCACACTTCTGGTGCACACTGCTGGGAAATATGCATATGGTAGGATTTGATTAGCTTGAACTTGATAATATTGGCAACATCTTCTCCATGTTGATGTGTGGGGTTGTGAAGAATCTATGTATCGGGTTAAAATTGTAGGACACCTTTCTTGCAAATTGGCTGCTGCATCTAGAACAAGATATGCTTGGCAAGCAGTAAAACTAAACCTTTTTTTTAACTTCATGCACTGAAACTTTCAAGTTTCCAATAGCTATAAACCACCAGAATAGCTTCCCACTCAGCCTCCTGGTAAACAGTATGGTCATTGGCATTGATTTTTGTGATGCATAACATTATTATGAATTGTTTTGGTATATTTTGATACCTCAATGGTCATCGGCGAATGAGAGGCCTTAACCATTGAGGTATCTTGTTGTCCATTTCAATTAGACCCGTTTTCCTTCTCAGGTCTGCTGCAATTATAGTGTTCTTGATCTGGTCTGTCATCTTCCCGCTTTACTGTTCCACTACCTGGGCTTTCTTTAAAAATTGTATTCGCTGGTTGATGTAAAATTTTGGAGCTTTTGGAAACAACTTGATTAATGTTCTTTGTTGTTTATATGGTCTTGTTGCTCTTTCAGACTTTCACAATGCTGTCATTGTTCAGCATTTCACCATATAGACTAGTAACATAAAAGATCCTAGCTTCGCATGTTATTCAGCATTTCATTGTGCTGTCTTAATTCAGCTTTGCCCAGGTGTAGGTAGTCGCATCTTCACAGACATGTCTATTTCACCGAGCCTCTCTCCGAGACAGTGTCCAAATTGTTAGCCTAGCGGAACTTACCCGACAAAGAATTTCACTACCTTAGGACCGTTAGAGTTATGGCCTCCGTTGGTTTCGACTCCCCAGGTCACTAACTTCCTTGACCTTCCGGCACTGGGCAGGCGTTAGCCGACATACATGGTCTTATGGCTTTGCTGAGATCTACGTTTTTTATAACAGTCGCACGGCCACTGTGCTGCCAGCTTTTCTAGAGTTCCCCTCTTTTTATTAAAGGAATTATTATATACTTTCTTGTGGATTTCTATGGTGTCCTGAACTTTTAAGATGGTACATTTTGGAAACTTGTAGGCGGTCTTTTGTTGGTAGCGCGTCTTGTGCATGTTGTCATATGCTGCTATTAAGATCGAGTGCTGTAATGCGTTTTCTGCAGAATGCCCTGACTTTTTTTAATGTTGAAATTGGGGACAGGCACAGATAATGCTGGGAATGGTGACACCACAAATGGTATGTGAAGTAAGCTGTACAAGTATCATACTGTAGTTATTATACTTATTATGGTGTGTTAGCGTGATCTTTTCTGGGTAACTTCAGTTGCAGATGCCAAATATAAGGCAACAGGCCCCAAATCCAACTGTTACAAGACCCCAACCTTCTATGCAACTTACTACGCAGGGTCAACCTTCAGCTGTTCAATCCCTTCCTGGGTTTCCCTCTTACACTCCGTCATCCTCTGTGTCTAAGAGTGCTTTGCCACATAACCAGTTCTCCGCACCCTTGCCACAGCATCCACAGCTGCGATCTCAGCATCCAAATCTGGTGGCACCACCACAAAGTGCACTGCCTGCTCATTCGGGGCCTCCATCACTTCTGTCGGCACGTCCTCAATCTCTGGTTGGATTCCAAATGCCGCCTGCATCTTCCTCTTTTAGGCCTGCTCCACCATTGCAACATGCAGGACATGCTGGTATGGCAACCACTCATAACGCAAATCTTCAAGCTACCTTTCAAAGCCATCCTATGTCTTCAGATCCTGGATATCAGGTAAGAGGGTTTCCTGTTACCTTCTCATTGTTCCATGTATGAAAAAGAATGGTCGAAGAACGGTACAAAATTTGATCATTTAGGAGCATTGTTTATGTAGTAGACCATGGTGTAAATATGCGGTGGGTGGTGGCAAGGAAAGCCAACCATATTTTATCTAATTCATTAAATTAGAAGCATTTTTAGTAATATTTCCGCTGAAGGACTTATTTTGTTAGTAATTTTGCTACATCAGGCTGTCTCTTCTGTGCGGCCAGCTTTGGTGGAGGCTTTTAGGAAGGACACTACCATGCGTGCACATGTTGGAGATACAACTTTGGTTAAAGGGGCAAACACCTTGACGAATTTGGCCTCTTTTTCTGATAAAAATGATACTCCAGATCTGATGGTTCGTCCATCGAAATTACTGAAATTGGATGATGACAGAGGTGCTTCCTTCTCATCTGCTGGCATAGTTGTACCAAAAGCTACTGGAACTGCAAGTAGCTGTGTTGTAGCTTGTCAAAGCTCTAACTTAGAAGTGCAGAACACGGAGAAGCAAGCCCTGCAGGTAATGACTAAATGTGGTGCAGCTTGCCTATCAAACTTGTTATGTTTTCCCGCCAGTCATTCACTTATGCTTCCTTTATTTAAAAAAATATTTGAGTTTGGATTATTGGGACTTATGCGTCATTTATCCTGAAAACACGTAAGCTTATGTAATTTTAACTAATTTGAACTAAGTAGCTATCCCTTAATTGAACTTATTACCTGAGTGCTGACTCTTTCTTTTTTCTTTTAATAATCAGATTTCCTTTTTTTGCATGTCTTCATTATGGACTTCCTCCGTTCTAGAATAGTGCAAATTCTAGAATAAGTGCAACATGGGAGGAGGCTCAATATTTTCGGTGCCTATGTTGAGGAGGAGAGAGGTCGAAAGAGATAAAAAAAAGGGGACACATGTCATGTGGAGAGATACAGAGAGAACCCATTAACCACCTATTAACCAGGAAAAGGAAATGTCGAACTTAGTGAAATGAACGGAGGAAGTATAAACTATTTTTTGGCTAAGGCCCTTGTCAAAATCAAGTTTGGATTGTTCAGTTTTTAATCCCAAGATTGGAGGGGATTTTCTCGAGTAACCCATACTTCTAAAATAAGTTAAACTTTTAGCTATCTTCGCAAATTAAGTTGAATCTTTAGATTATTCCGTAAGAAGTTAATTTTGTAGGGGTATTTGCTTTCAATGAGTTCAAGTAATCGGTAACTTGAACAAAAGGGAAACTTTTTGCTCTTTTGTTCCGCCTTGAACACCCCCACCCTTGATTGCTCTACCACTATCACCCTAACACCACTCTCGACTGCTTTTTCCTCCTCCTTCCCCTCCATAACCATCCCATCCACGAGACACGACGCCATGCACACCTCCACCTCCTTATCCTCTCTCCTCACTATCCACAGTGGCCACTACCCCTCTACTTATTCCGTGGCCTCTCCTTCCTTGGCTGCCGCCCTTCCTCCCAGTTCTCTCTTTTTTCTAGTTGGTTGTGGGTAGGAGGAGGGGGGATTCCAAACTTCGGAAAATAAGTGGGTTGCAGGTGTAACGCTTAGGCGTGCTTTACTTCCATCTGAAGAAAAGATGGTGGAACACAGAATTTTTCTACTCAAAATTAGAAGTTAAGGGTGTTCCAAAGCGCTACACACACAAGGTTCATGGTTTTAAGGTAAGTTCTATGTAGAAGAATACTTTCCTCCATAGCTACATTAATATACAAACACACTGCCAAAGTAGAGACTAAAAGAAGGAACCAAGCAGAAATTATGAAAGTGTGCTGCTAAACACTTCCCGTACGTATATGTATGAATACATGGTAGAATTATCTATATTACCCCCTCTCCCCTTCACTCACTTTCTACCCTTTTAATCTAAACTTCTTTCATCCCAACCACCATAGCCATCCTCAACACCACCACCAAGTGTGCCACCACCACCACAACTCCAATTTTTCAACCATTTTCGTCATGGAGGAGCTATTTTCGAGTGTTCGTGGTTTTAGATGGCCTACGAAGAGGGGACGCCGCCGCCAAGGCAACCACTAAGTTTTTTTTAAAAAAAGTATGTGTTCTACGGTAACGGGTGGAGATTCGGCATTCGCGTCCACTACTGTAATTGTAAGAAAAAAATTGAATTTCACTGAAACGGATGGAGTTTCCGGTTTTGGATATCGGAAAATCAATCCGGTGTCGTGAAGTTCACATTTTTGAAAAAAAAACGACATAAAATTGTTAATTAATAAGATGTTAATATAAATCTAGTATACTTATTAATTAATTTATCATAATTAATTTTTGAATTCATTTGTATAGTACTTAATTTATTGATATTTAATTAAATTGTTTTTATTAGTTTAAATTGCATGTAAGTTAAATAGTTTATATTACGTGTAAGTAAATTAGTTTAAATTGCATCTTAGTTAAAAATGTTATTATTGTATATTGTTAGTTTAATCACATGCTAGTTGACAATAATTAATGATTTTGGTTAATTAAGTTTTACGATCTTTAGTAATTGACATATATCACAATTCTTAGGTTCCACCGCCAGATTATGGTGGTGACGGCAGCATAGATTATAGTGGTCGTTTTGAGACTTCCTTTGTGTTTAATGAGGCAAAAGAATGAATGGTGTAAAAGAAATTGCATTGAACATAGGATTCATATTAGTTACGGCCGCTTATAAACCTTAAAGGATGAATTTGTAAATGTTCAAATGTGTTGCACACGTGGTATCCTTTATTCGGGAAAAAAGCGAAATATGGAAATCGCATAACGCAAAAACACGAAATCCAAATTTTGTCGGTTTTCCCTTAACTTTAAGATCAAACAATTTAAAGATGCGAGTGAATGACAGATTGTTATCAGAGCGGGGCATAGTGGTATGCACAACCGTGAGTTCATTTTATACCTCGAAAGCCACCGTTCATTAATCGTCTAAGTTCTGCTACAGGGGAACTTGTTCGGGAGATGACAACTGCTTAAATGAAGACGACGAACGTTATGGTTAATCTAACTAAAATTTCTCGGAAGATCATCAAACCATTAAACATACATACAACTACAGATCTTCAATTAGGGAGTAACTAGTATTCTATGCACGCGATGCGTGCAAAAGCATGTACAAAATTAAATTAATTGCATAATTGAATTTTATAACTCGAAATAAAATGCAACAAAAACATGATAACAAAGTTTGATAAAGCCGAGCATTTTAGGACGGCAGAATTGTTATAACAAAGAAATTAAGTAAACCCATAAAAAAATCCTTACTCTTTTTAAACACAAAAGATTTAAAAATTTAAGTATTCTTATTCAACCCAGATTGCATAGAAAAAAACGTAGAAGAAGGGAGATAATGAATTAAGTAGTTGTCTAAAATGTTGATAAAAGATCTGAAATATAATGACCGGTTAAAACTTAAGAGCAACGACATTGAAACATAAAATGTTAATTTTTTTAAGATAGAAAACAAAAACTAAGAAATTCAAGAGTGTTTAGAACTTTATGGATTGATCAAGAATCATAAAATTTGAGTTTGTAAGCATTGAAACTCAATAAAGACTTCACAATTGAGAGTTATTAGAGTAGATAATACAAAGAGTGACTTAAAACATGGATATAGAACAAAAGAAAACGAATGCATTTATCTCAAAATTTTGCCAAAATTTGGACCAATAGGTATAAGGATGATTACGTATTTTCGTAAACAAAGAAACTTTAAGAATAGATCAAAGCCAACAATGAGATTGCCTCTTCGTCTTTCTCCTCTCTTGCTTCTTTTCCATGAATTTCATCAAAACAACAACCTAGCTCAGTAGCATTTATTCAAAAGAATATATATCTTCGTACTACACACAAATTGATGAAATTTCAAATCAACTATGTAAAATATAATAGAAATTTAAGAACATGAAAACATGAAACACTTATAATTCTATGCAGTTTCTAAATGCAAACCATCTATTATATTTGAGGCAAAAATGAAAGAACTACCTTCTGCCCATCTACCACAGATTTATAAAAATGAGAAAACACCTACCGCCATCATCATAAATCCAACAGCTTTTTCTAAATAAATCATTTTTTCTATTAGAACTCTAATCTAACAAATATATATGCTATGGATTACATGCTGTTACTCAATGTTAAACATGCATATGGTCAACAATTATAGACTTGTAGGACATAGTGGGGTGGTTACTTGACTTGGTCATGGCCCATGGGATGAATGTGAACTTGATATAGAGATAGTTTTCCCTCTCCTTTCCTGTTTACGTGGGGGGGTTATTTTTTTGTTTGTTGAAATTGTTATTTATTTTTTTGAATTTTATTTTGTTTCATTTCCTCCCTCACTTTCGGTTGCTGGTATTTTTTTCTATTTTTTCTTTTTCTAATTTTGGTGTCCCCCACCCGTTGCCTTATATAATAGAGATAATGTAGAAGGGGGAAATGTCATGAATCAATTTCTTCATACGGCCAAGGAAGAGAAGTACAATCATTGGTTAATAGGTGATGAATCGACAAACGCAATGTCTATGTGTTTATAGTGCATCCTAAATCGACAAATTTGTTACGTACTTATCTTCATGTAGTTAGAATTGATGCAACTTACAAGACGAACTAGTACAATATGACACTTGTTGAGTTGATTGGCATGGCCCCGTATAACAATAACTTTATAATTGGTTGGCCATGGTAGAGAACGAGACAATTGTTAGTTAAACTTGGAGTTCGGAGAAATTCAAGTTAATAAGTGTTGTTCAATTCACTCTTTCCTCGGGTCTGTTTTTCCTAACTCATCAATTGTTATGTAGATGTCACATCAATAAGGATGTTGGGGCTATGGTGGCCAAACTTTGTAGGGGTGACAAAGATTTTGCCAACCGGTTTGTCAACGGTCGATGGAAGAAACTAATAGATGCATTGAGCGAATAAGAATATTTGACGGCCTACTATGTTACTCATACACAGATTATGTGTCTAGTTAGATACGAGTGTCGGCTAAAGTCAAGCTTTCAGTTGAAAATGAAGTATCTAAGTATCGTATTTCCGAAACGATACGACTCTCGATTTTTGAGGTAAATAAGGGTGTCGAAGTAACATAGACGGCCTACATTCACATGGTAGATGCTTGGAAGGCTTGGCCAGAGGTTCTACAGTACGTAAATGCCACCTGGCTCCATATAAAGAAAAATATGTGTATGCTTGGGCAAACGATGTACTACACTTGGGTAACACGTCTACATGTAGAGTTGAGAGTGCACATGCATCATTGAAACAATGATTTGTGCTAAACCATATCCCTTGTTACAAAGATCCATGTGCACTTTCAACTCTACATGTAAACATGTTACCTAAGTGTAGTACATCGTTTGTTGACACAAATTTTTCTTCATATGGAAGCCGCCTAGCCTTCCAAGCATCTTCCATGTGAATGTAGGCCGTGAATATTCTTCTTCATTTGATGCATATATTAGTTTCTTCCATCGATTGTTGATAAATCAGTTGGCAGAATATTTTTCACCCCACAAAGTTTGGCCAACTTAGCTCCAACATCCTTATTGATACGCCATCTACATAACAAGTGAGGAGAGTTAGGAAAACAGACCCAAAGAGTAAATTGAACACAAAGTTACTAACTTGAATTTCTCCGGTTGTCTCATTTTCTACCATGGCCAACCAATTATAAAGTTGTGGTTACACGGGGTCATGCCAATCAACTCAACAAATGCCATATTGTACTAGTTCCTTTTGTAAGTTGCATCAATTCCAACTACATGAGGATAAGTACGTAACAGATTTGATAATGTAGGATGCACTATAAACATATAGTCATTGCGTTTGTCGATTCATCACCTATTATTCAATTATTGTACTCCTCCTTTGCCGTATGAAGAAATTTATTCATTACACTTCTCCCTTCCGCAATATTGCTCCCTAATTGAAGATAGATTTGTTGGTGTATATGTGTTTGATGGTTTTATGATTTTCCTTGAAATTTTTAGCTAGAGCAACCATAATGTTCATCGTCTTCACTTGAGTAGTTGTTATATATTGAACAAGTTCCCCTCCAGAACTTAGACCGCTTAATGAACGGTGGCCCTCGAGGTATACAATGGACAATGGTTGTGTATACCACTATGCCTCGCTCTAACAACAATCTGTCATTCACTTCCATTTTAAGTTGTTTGATCTTAAAGTTAAGGGGACACTTGCAAAATTTGGATTTCGTCCTTTTCCCAAGTAAAGGATACCACGTGTGCAACACATTTGAACATTTACAAATCTATCCTTTAGCGGTTTATGAGAGACCGTTACTAATATGAATCTTATGTTCAATGCAACGTCTTGTACACCATTCTTTTGTTTCATTAAACACAAAGTAAGTCTCAAAACAACCACTAACATCTTTGGCGTCACCACCATAATGTGGAGGTAGAACATATGAATTGTAATATATGTCAATCACTAAATATCGTAAAATTTAATTAACTAAAATTATTAACTATTGTTAACTAACATGCGATTAAACTAATAATAACATTAATTATTAACTAAAATGCAATTTAAACTAAATAACTTACATGTAATATAAACTAATTAACTTATATCATTTAAACTAATTAAATTAAATATCTATAAATTAAATACAATACAGATTAATTAATTAATAAGTATATTAGATATGTATTAAAATCGTATTAATTAACTATTTTTTTTTGAAAAATGTGAATTTTACGGCACCGAATTGATTTTGCAGTACCCAAAATCGGAAACTCCATCGAGTTTCGTGAAATTCAAATTTTTCATGGAACCGAATGGAGTTTCCGGTACCCGTAACCAGAAACTCCATCGGTTCCGTGAAACTTCTACATAATTACGGAAACAATGTGTATTCCCGTACCTCGTACCATATCTACAGTTGTCATAGAACACCTATTTAAAAAAACGAGCTTCTTACCGGTTGCCTTGGCGGCGGTGTCCCTCTTGGTTGGCTATCTAAAACCACGAACACCCGGAAATAACTCCTCTATGACGAAAATGGTTGAAAAATTGGAGTTGTTGTGTTGGTGGTGGTGGCGGTGTTGAGGTTGGCTATAGTGGTTGGGATGGAAGAAGTTTAGATTAAAAGGATAGAAAGTGAGTAAGGGAGAGGGGGTAATATAGACAATTCTAACATGTTTCTGTTTAGTAGCACACATGATATGAGGAAGGAAAAAAGAGGATAGTTTAACTAAGAGTAAACTATACATTTCAAATAAAGATACGAGATGTGAGCCCGTAGATACGGGCTATGAATAGTAACACCTTTATATGAACAAGAAGGATCTCATATACTCTAAACTCCTGCCGCGGTTTTATAGCGGGATACCCAATTAAACCAAGTTCGGTGCTCTGCTAAGACTATGTATATTAGATACATTTTTGCTGAGGCTCTTGGTTTGAACTCATGGCAAAATTGGAAATACTTCTTCTGTTTTTAAATAAGTCACACATTTGCATAGTGTTTGCTATACACAGTTTAGACTTTAATTAGCTTTGGTGATTTACATTTTAGGCAAAACATACTCATATGGGATCTTGCTAGATTCATCTCAATGTGAATTTTTTTAATATCAACTTTTTATAATTTTTACTTATTGATAATTGTAGATATTAATGGTTAAAATCATGCATTGGCAAACGTGAAAACAAAAAGTGTGTCACTTATTTAGAAACAGAATATCCTTGTAAATTGTAATGATTGGATCAACATATTGTGTTAGAATTAGTTGATGTTGGGTACTTCACACATTTTTTATCTTTTTCGTACTTGTATACTTATTGCCCCGCCTCTTTCGGGTGTATTGGAGTGTTTTAGGAACCACTAGTTAATAGATAGTTAAAAGGAGAAACTTATAGGGGGATTGAAAAGCTAGTAACAAATGGAGGCTCATATTTTTTAACAGAATTTTCCCGTCATGAACTTTAGAGACTTGTGGTGGTACGTAATTCTCGTAAAATGCCCATTGGTTGCCCATTTGCTCCTCTTCTCTGTACTTGCCTGGTTCCACCCTGCAGCCTCCTCCGGACTGCTACATCTTCAGGCTCGGTGCGCCTCACATCCCTCCGATAGCTACGCGCCTGTATGTTGACGGCGCTTGGAAACGAAGCAGGTTTGGGATTGTCAGTGTGGCGGTAAGATGGTGTCTCTGCCACCGTGCTCACCCCTCACAGCGTAGTAGTCGACGTGTCTTCGCCTCCTCCCTTATACAAGCGGAACTTCTAGCCCTTAGGGAGGGATTTCTTCAGGCCTGAGATCATGGGTATGACGTTCCTGACGTTTGGGTCGGGACTCTAGGACTGAGTTGTCTACTGTCATCCATAACCTGCTACTCCTGACTTTATATCCCACTTCTCTATTTTTACCTCCAAATTCTTAGTTTAACTGTACACTTTATCACCTTGCTAGTTGCTACTGCGTCAGTGATTATGGGTTCGGAAGTAGTGAACAGCGATTGAGGAGTGAAGGGCTGAAACATTTTGTTATGAATCCTGCAAGACTTATCTTTAAAATTTTACATGGAAACTTGTTGTATAATCAAATAATGATTCTTCTTTTAGATAAAGAATTTCCAACAATAAGCAGTAGAAGAATTTCAAAGTAGGGAGACCAGAAGTCCTTCTGATTAAGGTAGAAGTTAAAAGAAAAACTCTTGGCTCACATTATATCAGAGAGGGACATGTCAAGGAATGTCATATGCCAAGAGGAACGTTTTACACAACTTGATCCCATAATGAAACTCTAAAGCTCCTGTATGGAAAGTCCTATCCGTTCCCTTCAACAGAACACCTACATAACAGCCAAGAAGGACCAAAATTTTATGTGTCTTTGGCTTTCTGCAGATATACTTTTTTTGTAGTCATACTTGAAGTTGAAGATAATCTTCATCTATTCAGATATGTGGTTAACGTAAAATCAATGCTATCTCTACTGGATGATACATAATGTTGTGCAATTACAACAGTTGTGATGAGCAATGTTGTTTGAATATGGAATTATGAGATTTTAGTATACAAATTTGTGTGCTTAAGTGCTCTTATCTATATTGAAAATTTCAAGGATTTCGTGCGCCAACCTCTTGTAAATCTATTAAGGCTAGTGAATAATTATTTATTGACATTCATGACACTCTGGTCTTGCAGCTTCCACCTGATGTGGACCCTGCCTTGTTGCAGCAAGTGCTCAACCTAACTCCTGAACAACTGAGTTCATTACCCCCGGAACAGCAACAGCAAGTTATTCAACTACAGCAGATGCTTAGATGAAACCTTATGGGCTTGTCTAAGCCAATTAATATGACCGGGGGTCATGAATTATAAGGTGCATGCTCTGAACGGATCCCTGTCTTGGCATCACTGAGATCATGTGGCAGAGGGAGCTATCTTATTCTTTGTAACATTAATGTATGCTTCCTAGGGGACGAATCAGGCTATGAGATGCTTGAGAGCTATCCATTCTTTGTAATAGTTGTCAGCCTTTGTAGAGCAATACGTGAATCAACTACAATTATATATAGGCAATAGTAAAAAATTTGAGCAACTGTCTTGTTACTCTTGAAATTCTGGTTGCACTCTTTCCTTTACCTTTTTCTCTCGAGATTATGCGCTACTGGTATTCCACGTACATTTTTGGTTACCTGAGGCAAACTTGTCGTGCACAATCTTTTCATGTTTTTGCCTATCCTGAAATCTATATCTTCAAGTTCATTCAGGCAGCGTCAAGAATAAAGCCATGATGGCCTGGTTTGGAACTTGGACTCCTGATCATGTATGTTTGGGTTATATATTAAGCTAATTTCCTTATTTATTGTTCAGCATAGTCTTTAAAATCAGAAACTTTCTGTTCATTGATGAGAGTGAATACCTCTTTCTCGTGACACAATGATCGACGTTGTGTTGTTTATCATTTAAATTGCTTTCTATTGATCAACATGGGTTTTCTTACTCCTAAAATGTGGGTTTGTGTTTTTTCTTTTCTTTTTGGCGATGAGGAAAACAATTCTATTGCACATTTATGGCATGCTTGGAATGAAGGTAATGTATTAAGGGGTAACAAAAGTCAAATATAGAAAAACTAAGGTATTTAAAGGTGAGCATAAAGGGGATAAGTTGATGGTGGAGGAGATAAGGTGGTATAAGTAGGAAGGAAATAGAAGAAAGAGGGGAACTATTACGCTTATTATAGGTGTAGTAATTTGCAGTGTTAATCTGTTACTTGTTTTTTCTTCAGTGAAAAACGAGTTCTTGGTGAAGAGTTAGATCTTCATCTTCTCTTCCCCCCTTTCTTCTCTATTTTATTATTTTCTAGCACTCTCTCTCCTGATGATCTCGAACAAGATCATCCATTGGTGACACTCTTGTACTTCATAATGTTTGAACTTGACGACAAAGACTAATTGTTTTCCTTACCTTCGAACACGATCGTTTTCAGTGCAACACAATCAATAATGTCTCAAACCAATGTCCAAGGTGTTGTTTACTACAGTTTTTTTATTGAAGCAGCAACAAATAAACTACTTTCAACTTATTTCCAGTCTTTATCAGAAAAAAATAAGTTTGGTAAGTTAAGGTAAATACAAATAAGTTCAGATAAGGTCGAAAAAGGTCAAATAAAGTCTAATAAAGGTCGAATTACTACCTTCGTAACAGATTATATGCAATAAATTATTTTGCACGCATTTTGAGAAAGAGATCTAAGGTTTTAACGAGCAAGTAAATCAAAATGATTTTAAGACAAGTAACCTATGATCTCATTTTTGCTTGTCTTAAAATTATTTTAATTAATTTGCTCGTTTACACCCTTAATTCTCTTCCTCAAAATGCGTACAAAAATGACTTGTTGCATTCAATTCATTACAGGGGTAGTAGGTTAAATAAAATCTAATAATAAGCAAAAGTAAGCTGAAAAGAATGGAACTTATGTTATAAAATAATACAATTTGATGCATTTGATGCGTAGGGGATAAATGAAGCAAACAAATTACACCAAATAAATGGTTTCTTTTAGTAGTGTACTCTAAGAATTAGTTAATTACTCAAGACTTCATATCATTAATTTTGAAAGTAAAAATATACTTGAAGTAGCTCCACAATACAACTAAAAGAACGAACACCATAAACTATAATGCTAACATTTAGAGAATTCCATCTCAAATTTATAACGAATCATTCCTAAAAAATTACACATACCTTAACACAAATTTTTGTTGTTACAATTACTATTTCATGAGATACAAGAGCATAACTGCTCAATATTGCATGGAGAAGTAAACCTGCAAGAAATATCTACGAATTGTTCTCGTAGCAACATGTGAGAACAACCTTGCAAGTAATCAGATGGCCAACTGAACAGCCGCTGCCGTTGCTCTGATGGAAGTTGAAAATTTTAGTTATCAAAGAATAGGATGCATTACGTACTCCTGCGTACTAGAAGGTTGAAAGAATGTCCAAATGAAAATAAAGGTCAACATAATCTATCGAAAGGGGTAGAACACAAGATGAAAAGAAATTTAGGTGTTTTATCCAAACATAGAGAAAACAACCGACTCTCTGTCGTTATCTCAGTTGATATCACTAATTTTTTATTAGCAATGGTGATTGTTCCAATTAAACAAGATTTTATCTAATTAACACTACTATCGAAAGCTCAAAGTTGTTATTTTGGGAAATTATAAATATAGCGAAAAATTTTAAGCTTACAACAAGATGTGTTTTGGAACTTGAAGCATGAGATAAATAAAATTAGTAGAGGCTATGAGGAGAACCAACATGGTTGGCTGTAGCAGACCAATTGGGTTGGACACAACGCAAGAAAATAGCAACATGTGGCACAACATGTGCCCCCATGAGAGAAAGAGATCATTGGTGATCTTTGAGGATATGTGGGCTCGAGTCAGAATGGCTTTGAACGCATTCATGAAGGTTTTGGTTTAAGGGACATAAATGAGACTGAAAATGGTATTTGGATTTTGCGTTGCATATAACGTGGGCAAAATGAACACTTAAATAGAGAGGAGGCACTATAAGTCAGACTTCTTATAAGTATGTAATGTTTGGATAAAGAGTCTCATCGGTAAGGTGATTCAGTAACATAGACTCGTGGTGGCTTGATTTTTGAGGTAGGAGCGACGTAAGGCAGAGGATACAACCAGTGGTGCCTAAATTAGGTGGTGGAAACTTCAAGGAGAGAGCTAACAAAAAAATGGGTTTTTCTCTGATATACTCCCGTGGTTTTACGTTTTCTAAGTTGTACCCCATGATTTTAAAATCTCTCTATTATACCCTTGGATATACCTTTTTTAATCAGTTGTTCCCAAGGCACAAATCTCGAACATGAAAAAATGAGGTTAAGACGCACCTTTTCAGCAGTCAAACATGTCAAAAACCCTTAAAAACCCTTAAATCACATTCTAAAAACAAAATCTCATCAAACTAAGAACTAAAACGCCAAATATTAAATTCTCATCAAGCTGGATTTGGGTATAACTGATTGAAAAATGTAAGACCAAGGGTACAATAGAGAGTTTTCAAAATCATGGGGTACAACTTAGAAAACGTAAAACCACAGGGGTATATTATAGAAAAACACCCAAATAAATTGTAGATTAGATGGCCACTATCCATGTTTGGACAAGTAACAAGGTTTTGAATATAGATTTAGCATGGAGTAAATGGAGCATAGCATAAAGGAAGTGGTGGAGGAGGTCTTAGGACAAACTAAGAAGCATGCCTCCTAATTAGGACACATTTTACATTTGGTGAAAATGAATAAGTGCAACAAGCTATAAAGAAAAACATGCTATATAAAAAGTTGAAAAATGTAGGAGTCATGAGAACTATAAAGAGACCTTAAGAGAAGTAAAGAAGGTCGTACGAGATGCAAGAGCAAAGGTGAATCAAGACCTTCATGCAAGATTTTATAGGAAAGAAGAGAAAAATAAATGTATAAAATTCCTCATATAAGATAGCAAGACACGAAGTGAAGGATTATGTGTGAAAGATGTTATGGTTATGTGTGGAAAATGTTGACCAAAGAATTTTGGGGAAAGATAAGGAGATGAAGGATAGAGTCTGATAACCTCCTTAGCATAGATTTAGGGTAAGATACTACATATACAAGCATCTAACGTGATATAATTAAGAGTTTATGCAGAGAATTAAAGAGAAGTCAAGACGACATTAAAGCAAATGGTATTGAGACCAAGATAGCTGATATAGGGGAGAGAGGGATTGAATGGCTAACAAGTTTCGTCAACAAGATTTGGGGAAGTAGTAAGATACCCGTAGAGTGGAGGAAAAATACTCTAATCCCATTCTGAAAGAACAAAGGTATCATCTAAGAAGGTTTTCCCAATGATAGATGGATCAAACTAATGAGAAATACTATGAAACTAAGGGAGCAAGTGACTGAGCTAAGGAGAAACATGAAGATTTCGGATAACCATCTTGGCATTATGCTGTGAAACAATTCATTTTACGAGAGAACTAGCAGAGAACTATTAGTAGGATAAGAAGGATCTACATATGAATCTTATTGAAATGAAGAAGGTGTATGATAAAGTATAGCGAAAGTACTTAGGTGAGTATTTAACAAGGAAAGGGATTTCGTGAAAGATATTAATATAATAAGGGACACATATGAGTGTATTGATAAGTGGGTTTTAGACTCATTAATTAGGATTAGTTTTAGATCATTTAGTTGCATTTTAGGCCATGTACCTTCCTTTTCTTTCCCATTTGCATCCTTTTTCATGATTTCATGTTTTGCATTAGTTTTTAGAGCATTGCATCCCCCCTTCCCTTATCTAATCTCGTTTGAAGTGTTGCTTCCTTAGGCGTGATGAATTGGGACAAGAACAGGGGAGCAGTCGCTCCATTTGCTAATGAGCGACCGCTCCATAGCCTAGAAATTGAAGCATGGAAGCAGTAGCATGGAGAGGGTATGGAGCGCCCACTTCACAGTTTGGAGCGCTCACTCCATTGTTGTTTCGGTCTATTTCGATTTTTTTTTGGTTTTTTCGGTTTTGTGTTTTACTGCTTTACCTTTAATATTTTGGGGGTATTTAAGCCATTTTGTGTAATAAGCAAAAATGAAGTTTTATTTTCAGATTTTGATTAGATTAATTAGGGAGAGAGTAGAGAGAGAAGTTGAAACTTTAGTGAGAGAAAGTAGATTTAAGAAATGAACTTTGAAGCTTTGGATTGATTTCAATGCAGTTTTGTTGATTGAATCATCATCTATTTGAGTATTTCTTCTTCCTTTACTCTTTATTTGTTTTATTACTTGTTTATTTTGATTTTTTATTGATTAGTAGTGATTTTGTTGAGATGATTTCCACCATATTTGAATCACCATTGATGCTTTAAGCTTTTTATTTCAGGCTTTTTATGGGCAGTGAGTAGTTTACTAGTTAGGGGAAGGGGATGGCCTAGGTGATCATTAGTTGACCTTGAAAGTCAAGGTTGGGGGTTAGACCTAGGTGAAATTAGGTTGTCTAGCTTAAATTAATGTCATGTTTAATTGATTGATCACCATTTAAACTAGATTTGGGAATCTAAGGTGAAGGATTGAGAAATGATGCCTTATATTGACCTTAGGCTAGTCAATAGGTTGACTTCACCATGAGAATATGTGTTGACTTCATAGGACCTTTGATTGAATCACTATGAGTTGTGGAAATACTTGATTGATTGATTTTACCATGAGAATAGGTAAAATCGGTCGATTAGGTCCTTCTAACTAGCTCGAGAGAGTAATTAGGAAACATTTGAGTTACTTAGTCCCTTAATAGACCCTATTGAATCCCATTGCCTTGACAGATAGGTTAGCTAATGGTTAACTAGTGATCCCCTACCCCTAGTGTCTTCCTATTATAGTTTAAACCCAATTATTTAGTTTAATTGTTAGCTAATTAGGTCATAGTTCTTTGTTAATCTTTTATATCAAAAACCCACAAAAATAGACTTAGCTCACTTAATCGCATTCAAACTTTGACTAAATCTTGCTTCCTCGTGGATTCGACCCTTTCTTGCCCTATATTAGGCTAAGTTAGGTTATTAATTTGGCACGTGCAACGACCATGTCATGTATTAATTAGCAAGAGTGTGCATAAAACTTATCTATTAAGATTGGAGTACACTAAGCCTCTAAGCCTTCCACTTGGCCTTTTCCTTTTCTATATTCATGAACGAATAGGCGAGGTCAGATGACTGCCACGGTGCATCATGTTTGTGAATGCTATTATTGTGAATGATACAATAGAAGGTGTGAGATTAAGTTGGAATTACAGAGATAAAATTTGGAATCTAGGTGTTAGAGTTCAACCTGCATTTACTTGTATTTTCCCTACTTTATGCTTTCTAGTATTTTCTTTATGTTTTAGTTTTTTTTTCACAGGCTCTAGGTTCCAAAATTGAGTTATTGTCAAACTAGTGTTCACCTAAAATATAACTTCTCACATTTAAGCTTCTTTATGTGGCAAAAGTGAATGAATGAAACTTGAGACCTCCTATTAATTGTTGCTTGCTTTATGATATTGTGTGGTTGTTGACCAACTTAGAGCTTGTGCCGCTGTATATTATAAAACGCAAACCCAAACTCAATACAGGTACATCCCCTCGTCGGCCCAACTCGTGCCCGTCTTGTGCACATGAGCGCCCCGATCAACCCTCTTCTAGTGCTCTTGTCGCTGATGTATCACATTTATATATAGTTTTTAGATGCATTTAGATTGCATTTAGAACTCCTTTTAGAACATTTAGCTGCATAATGACATGAATTACGTAAGTTGTGCTCTATTACTCCTTGTTTGCGTGTTTTGGTAATTTTCAGGTTATTTTGACACACATTGATCATAATTATCAAAGACCTAGCCTATTAATCATTGAGAATGAACTTAACTAGCACAATAATCACAATGCATCTGTTTGGGACAATTTTATGTTAGAATGAAGCAAAGAGTTAGTGAAAGAAGTGCCAAATTCCAACCAAAAAAGAAGAAGTGCCAAAACTGACACATGCTCACTATTTTGGTCATAACGTTTAATAGAAAATTAATAATCAAGAAATTCTAATCGGATTGGAATATAGACTTCAAGAGCATTCCAAAGATATGTCACACTCCCCAAACGGTAATAGTATTGTGAATTTTTTAAAATAGGGCACGTTATGTCAATCGCTTGTTTCTATTTGACCGTTACAAATCCCTTTTACCATGACAGTTACTGCGAAGGCGACTGCATCCACGATTTTCTTCCTTACTTAGTTGCTTGCCCCCGATCGTCCATCATTGAACAAGGTATCTCAGTATGACCTCCATCTAACCTTTATCTTATCATCCTCAACAAGAAAATCTTTGGCCGCTACCGTTGACACATTTAACCTTCCTTACATCTCGTGTCTTCTTGTTCAGCATACGCACAATTCTATAAATGTCTTTTCTCCTTCTCACATCAAATAAAGCTCTTTATTTACCTTTGCTTTAGCATCTCGTAGTGCCTTTTTTTCTTCTCTTTTAGCCTCTTTATACTTCACATAGTTCTCATCACTTCTATCTTCAATATTTATACATTCGCACTTGCACTTTATCGCTTGTCTCAACTCCTCGTTCGACCTAGATTTGTCCTTACTTGATGATACAATTCCTTTAGATTCTCCAAGGCCTCTTTCACTGCTTTTATACTATGTTTTATGTTATTCCATGTTGAATCTATATCCAATTCCATACCACAGGACCAAACATCGTCACTAGCCATCTTGGCTATAAAGTTCACTTTGTGCTCTTCTTGGAGCTTCCACCACTTGATTTACAGCTCTACCTCTCATCCTTAAAGATTCTTTTATCCCGAAAATCAAACACCACTAGTTTATGTTGGATGGTTGTGCTATCACCCGCTAGTACACCCGCTATCACAGGTTGTAGTGTGTATGACGCATTCTCCAAACAATTTCTTACTAAAAAGAAGTCAATTTGACTCGCATTACCTCCACTTCTATACGTCACAAGGTAGGATTATCTTTTCTCAAACCAAGTGTTCATAACACCAACATCATATGCTAATGCAAAATCCAAGATACCACATTATGCTTCATTTCTCTCCCCATACCCAAAACCTCCATGAATGTTCTCAAAGCCAACTCGACTGGTGCCCACATGTGTGTTAAGATCCCCCACAAATGATTAAGTATTTTTCACTAATAATGCCTATATATCAATATTATCCGATTTGCTAAATCTGTGCAAATTGCAAATGAAGGCGAAATAGTAGTTGCAAGTGATATACCTTTAGGCTAAGTTATAGCAAAATTAGTTTGCGAGTCAGGATGTACCCATTTTTGTACCTCGAATCAGGTAATAGTATTGTTATATTCATTTCAAGTTCGAATAGTCAGATGTTGAATGTGTGTCCTAGTATCTAATATCAATCAATCACTCAACGTATTGTAAACAATATAACTTGTGGTTGCAGGATCATATACATTAGGAGTCACCCATTGCTTAAATATCATGGATAGGTTGTACAAGCCATTTGATGAAAGAGTGAGCAACATGGATCCCGAAGCAACTCTGAAAATTCAGTTGTCCTGAATCCATACCCCTAGCTCAAAATTTAAGTTTCGTGCTTAATGATCCTTCAACATTCATATTTTACAATCTATATTACAAGAATTCTATAAGGCGTCATGGTGTTTTAAGGATTGATGCAGAGCTACCTTTAAACGCTCAAACTGCAAGAAGTGTGGAGCATTTTGCTGCTAATGCTGATGATTTCTTTCAAGAATTTGCTTCTGTTTTTTTAAAGCTTTCACATGCAGGTGTCTTAACTGGTAATCGTGGTGTAATTAGAAGCATGTGTAATTTTATTGACTATTGAGGACAATATCTTGTCATGTTAGTAATGAGTAGCTAGTACCTAACTACCTATCCTCCTAATGTACGTATCTACCATTGTTATGTTCTTAGCTAGTCTTTTAACTAGTATCATTGCGTGACCATTTTTTATATGATTTATTCAATTAGTTCTAAATTGTTTTGTGTAGAACTGTTAGTTTTTTATATTTGTTTTTTTATGAGTATAGTCTTGCATGAATTGGGTTAAATATTAATTGGGGAACTATTAACAATGTGTCAGTATTGCATGCAACACGTGTAAGATAAGCTTATTTGCGCACGTGCTTCAGGGGGCAACGGATAACAAAGTTGGTTTTTATTCTAATTCTCTAAAAAGTTATGCAAATGTTATAAAAAACTACTTGTAAAAAGTTAAAAGTTACCTCAATCCATAAGAACAAGTTACACGTAAAAAAGATAGATATAATCTCAGTGTACTATGTTTTGTCACCTCAGTATAAAACGACAATTACTTCAATATAGACAATAGAGCCAAAAGAGGTTATATAAGGTGCACATCTCATTAAACATGACTTCGAAGGAAGAATGAACTAGGCTGATCTCGTTTAATACTGACGCAACTTAAACTATTTTTAAAAAAAAACACTCTAAGTCCCTTGACGAGGGTTATGATTTTTAGGAAAATGATGTATAAAACCCTTTGTATATAAGAATAAAAAAATAATATTTAAGTAACTATGAAACATTAATTTCATCGATTCACACTTCATTTTATCATAAATTCCTAACTTAATTTCATTTTAGAAAATGTATCTAATTCTTATATACAATCGTAAGGGCTATACATATCATTACTCTAATTTTTATTATACACCAGAGAGAGAGTACCATGAGCATGGTACACTCAAAACTATTCTTTTACTTATTTCTCATTTGGATGTCTAATTATTACTCATTTGAAGGTACCATGCTCACATTACACCTGGCCGAGTGTATGTGAACACTCTCAACGAGGGTTAAGGTGAAATGGTGAATCATGCACCCAATACTAAAGCAATGGTGAATTATGCTCACATTACTTTGACGGATACCGCATAAGTGTGGATGTCAAAAACCAAATCAATTGCGGGCTTTGTAGATAGTGGATACGTAGTGGATTTAATAGTTTACCCACCACCACCATAAATAGTCTACTAAAGTCCTTTTTTATAGACTAGTCATATATGCACGCGATCCGTGCAGAATCATGTAAAATTCTATAACTGTAAGTTTGTTTAGCGTGTTTTGCATTTCTTTTTTTCAAAATTCAAAATGTGAAACAATTAGTTATGGTGAAAATTGTTCCATTTAATTAAAATTTTAAAAAAAAGATAATGTTGATTTTTAGTGTCCCCCTACTCTTCATCTATAGAAGAGAGATTGATTGCAATTAATTTCAGTTCGGTGTGGTTCGGAAAAAACAAAGCTTAATAACACCTAGGTCCCTCACCCCCACTTTCTCTCTCCTCACCTTCTTGCCTCCTCCCCTACGGAGGGCTGCCCAATTCCTATCAGATAGATAGAAAATTTGGCCTCTATCAATTTAACTGTAGTATATTTATAGGTACATGTAGTAAATTTTATAAATAATGTAGTATATTTAACAAAAGTTTAGATAATATATTTTCTTAATAAATTTAAAACTTACTGAACTTATAGTATATGTATAGAAAATGAAATATACTTATAGAAAATTGTAGTACTACCTCCGTATCAAATTAGTCGCTACACTTTTTTTTCACGCTTATCAAGAAGGCGATTTAAGGGTGTAAACGAGTAAATTTTTCGATGAAATATTAACACAAGCAAGAATGAGATTCTATATTACTTGTGTTAAAATTTCATTGATTAATTTGCTCGTTTACAACCTTAAATCGCTTCCTTGATAAGCATGAAAAAAAAGTGTAACGACTAATTTGATACGGAAGTA
Organism: Patellifolia procumbens; assembly: GCA_947645195.1. Lineage (NCBI taxonomy): Eukaryota > Viridiplantae > Streptophyta > Magnoliopsida > Caryophyllales > Amaranthaceae > Patellifolia > Patellifolia procumbens. The sequence continues at coordinate 273,723 of CANSGD010001040.1, forward strand.
GTATATTTGTATTTGATAGATGTTTAGTTCACATCTATCAGGTATGAACTAAGCTTTTGTCCTCCCCTACGGAACCCTAAGAGCTTGTTTGTTTAGGGGATAAGGGGTAGGGATAAGGATTTCTTGTCCCCCTTCACCCTTGTCCCATGTTTGTTTATGGGGATTTAGAAATTTAGGTGGGATAGGGATAGAGATAAAAACCCTAGTTATCCCACCAAAGTTATTCCTAAGGGGGTGGTATAAGGGATGTGGATAAGAATTATGGATAAAAAGACAAACATACCCTTAATGAAATGGGAGGAAGGAGGAGAGAATGAGAAAATTAGTAAGGCTATTTGAGTAACTTTATTAATTATCCCTAATCTTATCCCAACCATACCAAACATGAAATTATTCTAATTTTATCTTTATCACACCTACCAATTCCTTATCCCTATCTCATCCTTTATCCCTATCCCTATCCCTATCCGTAACATACCAAACACCCCTAAAATTACAAATTACACACCTAAAACAAGCTATTGATATCATTTGTTATAATTCGGTGCAGATTAAACTTTTAGAACCCGAATTGCAGAGCTGAATGTGCAATTGTAATCTGATATTATGCGCAACAACACTATTTCCAGTTCTGGTACTTTATCTAGAGTTTCTGGAATTTAAAGTGAAGTGAAGCACAACAATGGCTGATCCAGATACGAAGAAGCCTTTATTTCGCGCCAAGTTAAAATGAGAAAAAACCGCATTGATTCTCCACTTGTCAGGTATACACTATATTCATTTTGATATTTGTTTTTGATTGTTTTACTGCTTGTAGAAAACCCTAATTAATAACACATTCTATTTAGTTGCTTGCTTAATGTTAATGGTGCTAACTGACACATTTTCTCAAATTGTTGTTTCCAGAAGGTCCTAATAATACTTGAGATATGCTCCCTGCTGTTGTTTCTATTCCCTGTGTATGGAATTGCTCAAGTTGTGTCTTATTTTCGTAGTTGATGTTGGCGCGATTCGGTTTTGCTAGTTTGTGTAGCTTATGCTCTTTTAATGAGTTGTTTGGAATTCCTAATACTTTGAAACAATTTAGCCAAAATCAACTGCACAATTGCAGAGTAGGAGCGGAAAAGTTTGATAGATAAATTGGTGTTTGTGTTGCTTACTTCTTGAATCTTGATTCGTCCGGGGTGATTACTGCTTGAAAGTATGGAGGTCATTTGTAGATGAAGGTATTGTACGAAATGTGTATGTAGCTGGATGATTTAGTGCATAAGTGAAGTTATCAGTGAAGCTCGTGAGGTAATATGAGTTATCATGGTTTGTTTGGCTGTTGGAATTTTGTTGTGAAGGTGCTAATGGTTGAGCGCTGCACAGTTGCATTCAAGAATTTGAGTATGCGAGTGATAGATTAGATTCTCCACATGTTAGTTATTCATCTGTCTCCAAATAGAAGCTGTTGGAGCATTCAAATTGTTTATAGAGCATAAAAGGTCATTTGTAAATCCATTTTGAGTTCTTTCGGATGACTGTGTTCAGTATTGCGAACAACTATCATTACTTATTCAGGGGTTGGTGTGAAATATTCTTTTTGGAGGACAATTATCATGATCAGCATTTTTCTTTTTACTGTATGGTAGACCTTCTTCAGGTAATAAATTGAATTATAAGCTGCTTTGCTAGTGTAAGGATGCTAAGTTTGGTAACAAGATGGAATTGTGCTGTTTTGGGGAAGAATGCGGGAATATTGTGGTATTTAGTATGTGATAGTTGCCACATTGGTTTTCGGTCTTCTAAACCTAAATTATTATATAGAAACTTGGAAGTGTAGGTTGCGAAGGAAGATGATCAAAAGGGATTAATGGCTTCCTTTGCTAGTGAGAAGATGCTTGAATGTTGAAACCTATGTGTATGGGATTTTTTTTCCAGGTTGGTATGTATCTTCTTATGCTTCTAAAACTTGTTGCATATGAGCATAATCCAGTTCCTAGAGAACTGAAAAGAGTTCTACAAGATTAATACCTCTGTATGGTCCACAATGTAGAGTCTAGCAACTGGGTTATGCTCATATGGGTCTTCACACCCGTTTCACACCCATCATAGCTGCTCCAACATCCGCCATACGTGCCCCAACATTTGTCCCATTTTCATTAAAGTATGTGTTAATTTCTTTTTAAAAAGTATGTGTTAAAATAAAATTAGTTTATTCAATATAGTCATTTATTAAATACTAGATGAGTAGTATTTAGGACTTTAGGAGAGGGGAAGAAGTGGAGCAGACATGGATGGGGCGGAGATGGGATGGTCAGGCAGGTACATTATAACTTATAAGATTTTCAAGGTGATTTGTTTTTGGTTTGATCTATATTGTTTACTTTTTTGAAAAGAATTTGCTAAAAGTCAACTTATCTTAGTGACCAAAACAGGGAAATTAATGATTGATTAAGTGACTGGGTGAGGGAAGAAGAAAATTTAAGAGAACAACAAAGATATGAATGAATTAATGCTCATCAAGGTGACTAATCACCAGTTACAATGTTGCCAATCTTTCGAGAGGAATGACACTCCCAAGAGTACTAAATTCTCCAGCAATTTTCTTGATACGCTTTCCCTCCCTATTGTCCTTATTTTTAAAGTTCCCTAACTTATCTTCAAGCTACTTATAACAGCTTGTACAGCTATTGACCAAAGTACCCCTGCCCCCTAATATCAGTTTAGTGCACAATTGTGGTCGATTTGTTTTTGTGAGGGTCATTTATTGCTTGTTTTAGCTTCACAGCTGGGTCATTTATTCTTTACACTTTAACACTTACAAATTTGCTGGAGAAAGAAAGATGTCGAGGGCTCATATTCTCTGTACCTTTTGCATACTTATGCTTTAGTTTTCTTAAGGGGGTGGGGGAAGGGTGGTGTATTTGGTTTGGATTTGTAAATGACGACTCAAAGTAATTGATTCCAATACACTTGCTTTTGTCTCCTTTATGTATTGCTGTTACTGTTGCTGTGGTATAAGTTCTGAATTTGCCGAATGATGATGCTTGTATTAGAACATCTATTGGCAACTTTGTGTGATGATTTGCTTATTTAATATTTGGTAATTGTTTTTTCATACAATTAGTTCATATTTGCATTGCATTTTGAATATATGATATATGATACAACTAGAGAAAAAAAATTCAAAGGCATTGAGAAGACATACCGAGCTTTAAATTAAGGCAAATGTTATACGTAACCCTTAGGGCTATATAAAAGCATTTAATTCTTTACTAAACAAGTAAAAATAAATAATAACTAATACCGATTGACGCGTGATTTGCCAACAAAATTCCCAAATTAATGCTATTTTGGGTAAAATATTTAATGCTTATACATGGGCTATGAATAACAAAACCCTTAAATGAAAAGCCTTTAATCTTCCTGGAACTCTGAAAATGAAATGTAATGCCAAAGACCAATTAAGTTAATCAATAGTAACGTTAGAAGATCAGTTCATACTATGACTGGCTCATTAGGGAATGCTTTCCATGTCTGGAGTTACGCTCCAATTTCAATCAGATAGACATGATGGGGCGCGTACTTAAGCTAAATAAAAAAGGTCTCATCTTCTTTAAATTTTAGGCTCATGAAGCATATGCTAGCTTATTTAGCATGAAGCAGTGTGTGAGGTTAGCAAGATTAAGAAAAGTGCTTGCAGTGAAACCTTAGAATGTGTTCTATAAGTAACAGCGTGATTGGTAATTCCAGAAATTGTACTTTTTAACGTCGATTTCCTCTTAAGTTGACTTAATTATACTTTGCTAGTCAGTAATCAGTGTGTTGGAATAGAATTGAACCATTAATCTTGATAATTATATTAATTTCACTTAAACAGATAAGGTAGATGTTGATGAATCTGCTCTTCTTCTTTATCAAAGATAGCTATTCCTCCCATCGAGAAGGAATTTTTGACTGTTAAAAGGTGACGCACCTCCTAATCTTTGGTTTTTGGATAGTTATATTGCACTCAAAGAAATTAAGAAGGTAGGATCAAGTAACATTACTATTTAGCCACCCATTACCTTGAATTGTTCTATTGTTGTACTACCAAATTCACGGTATATTGATAATGTTAATATTCTGATATCATGGCAATTGGCAAGTAACGGTTGATTTAACCTTTTCATGTTTCTACTTGGCTTGAGTTAGTATATTAATACCTTCTTCATTTTTTATTTTCATCAATTTAATCAATTTGAGGTGAGATTATCGGCTTAGGAATTAGTTTGGTTTAAACTTGAGCTTGGTCAAATTTTAAGTTAATTATTCAAATAAAACTCTTTTGATTGCATTAGGGGACATTCGTGCCAACAGGTTATTTTAGATTAAAAAGATACTACCTCCGTTCCATATGTATTGCAACCTTCGATATTTTGCACTATTTATACACTACTCTTTGATCTTCTTTTATGATTTATACACAAGGATAATATAGCCATGTGAGATCTTGTTAGATTCGTCTCGATATATGCTTAATTAATATCAACTTTTTATAATTTTTACTTAAATAAAATTAGAGATTTTAACGTATAAAGTAGTGCGTTGGGAGGCGTAAAACTCCCTATGTTGCATTACATATGGAACGGAGGTAGTATCTTGCCTACAAATGTTATTGTCAAAGTCAAATAATTTATAGATTACTATAAACTCAAAATAAAACTGAGTGTAGCAATCTATGTTACTCTGACACGGATTGAGTGTCTAATCGGATACGGGTGTCCAAGTGTCTGAGTCGTCTATTTTGTAGAAAAAAGTCAAGTTTTTAGTTTAAAATGAAGTATCCAAGTGAAGTGTCGTGTCGGATACGACACGATACGACACCCGATTTTTGAGGTAAATAAAGGTGTCGGAGTAACATAGGTAGCAATCGTATCAACAAATTCGATCTTAATTACTTTTAAAGGAGCTCGGAATTATTCTGTTTAAACGAACATAAATGAGCTTTCAATCAACCAATTAGTGAGAGTTCGGGGTGATTTCTCTTATAGTTGCATGTCATATACTTTGCTTAGTGAGGATAACTATTGTGTAATTATACGAAATTGTCAAAAAAAAATTAAAATTTGAAATGGTAATTATTTACTAAATTTCATACATTCTGCGTAAGTAAAGAAAAAGACTTTAGTATTCTCGTGCTATCATTATACTTCCTCTGTTTATTTTTTCTATTGCATCATATGGTTGTAAATCTTGTAATATCAGTCTAATCTCCATCTAATTAAGCTGAAGAAATCTGCTGATAATAGTCTGATCCCCGTGTAAAAGAAATCTGCTCATGAAAAGAACCTACTCGGTTGGGGTTAGCATTCTTATCTGCATCTCTACTGTTGCTATTGCTTTTCCATCTTAAATTTTAGCTGATGCTATTGCATCTTTCTGATCCTGTTGTGTTTTTTGTGTTGGATTTATTCAATTTTATGTTGAGTTCCTCTTCTTGATATTAAACAGTTATTTGAGCTGACATCTCAGTAATTAGCTCTATGCAGGAGAGGGAGCAAAATATGGGACTTCTGATTTTTGCTTAGGGATGAATATCTGGAATTTTCCTGGGTGCTATTTGAAGTATAATAGGAAGACCCTCAAATCTACAACATATTTCACTTTTTTGCAAACACTTTTTCAATTCAGGAGCTTCACTACTCACAGAGCGAAACAAAGTTATGATGCCAAAAGTCTGAATAAGGCACTGAGAATTCTAGATATTGTGTCTCCCAAATCCTCTCATGATAAAAACCAACACTGCCACTTTCAAGTTATTCAGGACTTACTACAAACTCATTCAAAGGATCTTAATAAAGAAAAATCATCCAATGACTTTATCGACTCATATTCTAGAAACCAAAATCTTTTGATCAAACATTTCTATCTTCCCCTTTAAAGGATGATGCAATTTTAGGGGTTTTTGAACTACGTAGAGAAGGGTTGAGAATTAATGTTGCAGAGCTTTCATATGCTCTTAGTGTTTGTGGGTATACAGGGAATCTTCATTGTGGAGCTCAACTTCAGTGCTTAGTTATCAAATTTGGATTTTTTGTGAATATTTACGTTGGGAGTTCTTTGATTAGCATGTACTCAAAGTGTGGGGATTTGCATTCTGCATTGATGGTGTTTGAGGAAATGCCTGTGAGGGACATTGTATCATGGACTGCTCTTATTTCTGGATTTGCCCAGAAATACCAAGTGGAGGTCTGCTTGGATCTGTATAATCAAATGAGACATACAACTCTTAAACCTAACCATTTTACATTGACTAGTCTTTTGAGTGCATGTGTACGTAATGGCTCTCTTGGACAAGGAAAAATTGTTCATTGTCTGGCCGTTCTGTTGGGTTTTCATTCTTATGTTCATGTTGCCAACGCTCTTATCTCAATGTATTCTAAGTGCGGTGATGTTGAAGATGCAATTTGCATATTTGAAGCGATGCATGATAAGGATATTGTTTCATGGAATTCCATGATTGCAGGGTATGCATTGCACGGACTAGCTTGGAAAGCAATTGATCTCTTTGAGGAGATGAGAAAGCAGAAAATGAAACCTGACAATATTACATTCCTCGGTGTTCTCTCATCATGTCGTCATGCTGGTCTTGTTAAAAAAGGTTATATGTATCTTAATTCAATGGTAGAATATGGTGTGGAGCCTGATTTGGGTCATTACTCATGTATTGTTGATCTTCTTGGTCGAGCTGGCTTGGTTGAGGAGGGGCGAAGTTTTATTTTGCAGATGCCTATAAAGCCCAATGCCATCATATGGGGCTCGCTTCTTTCTGCTTGTAGGTTGCACAACAATGTTTGTATTGGAATCGAAGCTGCGGAGAATAGGCTTGCACTAGAACCTTCATGTGCAGCCACCCATGTGCAACTTGCAAAGCTGTATGCGAGAATGAGACTATGGGACAAGGTAGCAAAAGTGTGGAATATGATGAAGCACACTGAGCTCAAAACGAAGCCTGGATACAGCTGGATTGAGCTAGGAAATGAAGTCATCAGCTTCAGAGCAGATGACACTACCAATTCTAGAATGAATGAGGTGCTTTTTATGTTGGAGGCTTTGAACGGTCTGTTAACATCAGGTCATGCGCCTGAATCTCATGAAGAGTTTGATAACTACTCGTGCACTATAGTTTCATGATGTACTGACAAAGTAATGCTAAAGTACAATAATGTCCTGCTGCTACATATGTTTCCAGCCATCCATTGATGGATATTGTGAGGTATTTGCACCCCTTGGCCGAACCATCTTTTCTCGTTACATGTGAGTCATACCCTTCCTTCTGATGAAATCCTAGTTTTCTGACCATGTCGTTTTACTAGTTTTCTGACCATGTCGTTTTACTACCTTTGTTTATGATTCTTTTGTTTAATTATATAGATTTCATAGTTCTTCTAGGTTCACCTTTGTGGTCTTATGCATTTAATATAATGTAGCTATGTCTATTTTGGGAACTTGTAAGCGGTCTTTTGTTGGTAGGGCTACAGGCACAGATAATGCTGGGGATGGTGACACCACAAATGGTATGTGAAGTAAGCTGTACAAGTATCATACTGTAGTTATTATACTTATTATGGTGTGTTAGCGTGATCTTTCTGGGTAACTAGTTGCAGATGCCAAATATAAGGCAACAGGCCGCGAATCCAACTGTTACGAGACCCCAACCTTCTATGCAACTTACTACGCAGGGTCGACATTCAGCTGTTCAATCCCTTCCTGGGTTACCCTCTTACCCTCCGTTATCCTCTGTGTCTAAGAGTGCTTTGCCACATAACCAGTTCTCCCCACCCTTGCCACAGCATCCACAGCTGCGATCTCAGCATCCAAATCTGGTGGCACCACCACAAAGTGCACTGCCTGCTCATTCTGGGCCTCCGTCACTTCTGTCGGCACGTCCTCAATCTCTGGTTGGATTCCGAATGCTGTCTGCATCTTCCTCTTTTAGGCCTGCTCCACCATTGCAACATGCAGGACATGCTGGTATGGCAACCACTCAAAATGCAAATCTTCACGCTACATTTTAAAGCCATCCTATGTCTTCAGATCCTGGATATCAGGTAAGAGGGTTTCTTGTTATCTTCTCATTGTTCCATGTATGAAAAAGAATGGTCGAAGAATGGTACAAAATTTGATCATTTAGGAACATTATGTAGTAGACCATGATGTAAATGGGTGGTGGCAGGGATAGACAACCATATTTTATCTAGTCATTAAATTAGAAGCATTTTTAGTAATATTTGAGCTGAAGGATTTATTTTGTTTGTAATTTTGCTACATCAGGCTGTCTCTTCTGTGCGGCCAGCTTTGGTGGAGGCTTTTAGGAAGGGCACTACCATGCGTGCACATGTTGGAGATGCAAGTTTGGTTAAAAGGGGCAAACACTTTGACGAATTTGTCCTCTTTTCTGATAAAAATGATACTCAAGATCTGATGGTTCATCCATCGAAATTACTGAAACTGGATGATGACAGAGGTGCTTCCTTCTCATCTGCTGGCATAGTTGTACCGAGTGCTACTGAAACTGCAACTAGCTTTGTTGTAGCTTGTCAAATCTCTAACTTAGAAGTGCAGAACACGGAGAAGCAACCCTGCAGGTAATGACTTAATGTGGTGCAGCTTGCCTATCAAACTTGTTATGTTTTCCCGCCATTCATTCACTTATGCTTCCTTTATTTTAAAAAATATTTGAGTTTGGATTATCGGGGCTTATGCTTCATTTATCCTGAAAACACGTAAGCTTATGTAGTTTTAACTAATTTGAACTAAGTAGCTATCCCTTAATTGAACTTATTACCTGAGTGCTGACTCTTTCTTTTTTCTTTTAATAATCAGATTTCCTTTCATTAGTAGACTATATTATGCACTTCCTCCGTTCTAGAATAAGTGCAAATTCTAGAACTATTGCAACAAGGGAGAAGGCTAAATATTTTAGGTGCCTATGTGAGGAGGAGAGAGGTCGAAGGGGACCCACTTCATGTGGAGAGATACAGAGAGAACCCATTAACTAGAAAAGGAAATGTCGAACTTATTTTGAAACTTCCAGAATTGGGAAGTCTTGCACTTACTAAAATGAATGGAGGAAGTATAAACTATATTTTGGCTAAGGTTACTGTGACTGTCACTTTAGTCGACCCCGACAAGGGTGTCGAGCTAGCATATGGGGTGCGCTAACTAGATCAACTTGAAGAGTTGATGCTTTGGATACTTGGTGGACTCATCATGACTGTATAGTATAGTTGCGGCAGTGGCTTAATGCATGCTTAGGATGTACTAAGATCATTAAGCCCACGGATGCCGCATCGAGGGAAGGTGCATATACATAGAGGATGAGTATAATATGGAACATCAAGGCATCTTAGGGATAACGTTGGGTCCCGGTTTGCCTAGTTTTAGCAACACATGCAATGGTGCATGCGTTGGTATCGACTAACTCTAGTTGGCTATGACATGGTGGCTTAGGTATGCAATGTGTGGTTGAGGCAACGCAGTCGATCATACACGCCCTTGCTAGCAATGAAGTTGGCCGTGTGGATAAGCACATGAACATGAGGGAAGCCTATCAATGCGTTGCAATGTGCAGTAGTGATAAGCTTGCCTTACATACCAACGTTGTCCCAACGAGCTTGACCAAGGGTTGGTCATGTTGGATAACATGGGTTCATCCCATGCTAACCGTTGGTGCTAGCTGCCCAAGGGAAGCTATCACAGGTGGTTGCGTGGGTGTGCATCAAGAGGCATTGATAGGCTGCAACGCATGTGCTACGTGGCTGTTACCATGATGCCCACGTAGTGGGATCATGGGCATCGGTTACAAGAGACATGTATAAGATTAAGCAGTTATGGTCCTTGAAAATAGGAGGTGGGTTAGTGGGCGATTATGCCTATGTAATGGGCAGTTATGCCCAACATAGTGGCCAGTTACATAACCACCCGTGCACCCAACTCCCCCTTGATTCGTAGGCATAAGGCGACGATTATGTCATGATGCTAGTAACCGCTGGTCAAGGATGATGGGCAGTTATGCCTACGTTAGTGGGTGGTTAGTTAACCACCCATGTCCCCACTTCCCATGGTTGGACGGTTGCCAAGTGATAACAACAACACTTCAAGACATGAATGCTAGTAGTGGGAAGTTATCTATGTAATGGGGTAGCGAGTATATTGAAATTATTTTAAAGAAGCATTTGAAATTAAATTCATTAGAATGTCATTTTATGTACTTAGCTAATTTGATGTACAACTTTTTAAACAAGCTTGATTTAAATTACAACATATGCCCTTATCACTCCCATAGCTTATCATGAGCACTTATCACTTATCACTCTCCATCATCATCTTCCTCCTCCACCCAACAACCATAGTAATGGTTTCTCCAAATTTTTAACCAAATCTTTATTTCCAACTTGCAATGTCAGATTTGTTCCACTCAAATTCTGACCAAGATCAACTCTTGAGTCAAAATCCAATCTCTCTTCAACCTCCATATATCACCCTCGTCAATGGGAGCTTGACCCATTCAAACTTAAAATCAGAAAATTTGGCTTATAAATACCCCATCTATACCCACCCAAAAACTCAAGCAAATCACATTCAAGGTTTGCTTCACGCTCTCTTCTTTCTCCCCTTCGAAAATTCTGATTTTTGGTTTTGAAAAATTAAGAAAATAACAAAACCACCATTAAAACTACCCAAAGTTCCACCACTTACACCACCACAACCAAAACCCGAACCACCTTTCTTCGCGCAACCATCGCCGCGCAGCAGCAACAGCAGCCACCACCACCGCGCAGCAGCAACGGCCCCAAGTCAGCCACGCAGCCCCCCTTCACACCTCCCATTCGACCCCAACCGCCCAAAAACGCCCCTTGTTGCCACCAGCCAGTCGGCACAAAACCGGCAGCCACCCTTCTTCCTCTGTTTTCCTTCTCTTCTTCCTTCTTCTACTGCTTCTTTTCTTTTCTCCTCTTATTTTGTTTCCACTTAACCCCAAATGACCCAAATAATATAACCCTGAGCCTACTCTCACTAACATGAACCCAAAGCCCAAACTTCTATTCACTTAAATCTGAATTTTATTTAGCTTAGCCCAACACTTTAAATTAACCCATCTTTCTTTACTAGTTTTATTTTGTTTAATTGAAATAAAAGTTTCATTTAACTTTATTATTCCATTAGTGATTATATTAACTTTTCATAACTTAAAAATATTTCTAAGTTGCTAAAGTAAAATAATGAATATATTGAAGTTGATTTTCTATGTTTATTTAAATTATTTATAATGTTTAAGTTAAATAAATACTTCCTCCGTTTCTTTTTGTTTGTCCCATTTACTGTATCTCTAAATGCCAAGGAGAGTGATGTCATAGGCATGTGGGTGGGGACAACAATTAAAAAGTTCGCTTATTTTATATAAATTGGTGATAGAAGTAGGTAAGAGAAGATTATAAGGTACATGTGGGACCAAAAAGTGATAAAATAGGTGGTAAATGGGTAATCTAATATTTCCACATAAGGAAAGATGAAAAAGTTGGACAAACAAAAAGAAACGGAGTAAAACGGAAAGTAGGACAAACAAAAAGAAACAGAGGGAGTATTAAAGTTGAAATAATGTTTAAGTACTTTAAATGATTTTTATAAATAAATTCGAGAAACATAAACTTTGATTTATAAACTTCCTTGAATTAAACAATAAGTTTTTTAAGTTATTTAAATTATTGAAGTTATTTATTTATAAAATCATAAAGGGTCATTTAGGAAACTAATTTTAGATTTTGTTTAATTGTAGATTCCGATCTAGTAGAAGAAGATTATCAAGAGTGCGATCAACTCGTGGATTAACTTCGGACACGCTTCAAGAGGTAATTACCAATGTTCATCCACCAGTAGATTCCGTATAAATAAAACGATTTAACCTTGAGATTATGTGAATTAATCATGTGATTATGTGATAATGAAGTTAATATGTGGATATTGATTATGGTTTAGTTATGGGTTATGATTATCAAATTTAAGTATGAATTATGAGTAACAAAATGGATAACAAGTGTGGATTGTGATTCCGAACCATGAATATGGAAGTGGGGGGTTTGGGTGGTTGGTTTGGGATAAAGGTTGGACTATGGATTATGACAATGATTGTTATAGCATCATTAACATCGTAATTAAACTTGATAACGACTTAATCTTTTACCCTTATTCTCGATATAGGTTTTATGTATTATTATTATTATTATTGTTGTTGTTATTATTGTTATTATCGTTATTATTTAACATGGTTATTGTTATCGTTATTATCAATATGGAAATGATTATGAGTTAATGTAACCAAGGGATGGTTGAGAATATGGATATGCTATCAGAATTAGCTATGTATGAAATGAGTTATGGAATTGAAGTAACGGTTTTTCACTCTTAGTTAAATGAACGAGGCATATGTGAACATGTGATATGTGATAACTTGAAGTAAAAACTATAAATCATTTAAAGTGAAATACTGGAAGGAAGTGATGAACAGGTTGCCCTGTATGAGAGGTCCAGCGGCCACCTACAGGTTTTCTAGTTACTATGCTGATTTTTCTGTTACTTGTCTTTCTTCTATCTTGTTGTGATCCAAGTATAAGGGATGTACACACTGGGAACTCTGTTATATGGCCAATATTATTTTAGTGGGTGGCTTACGTGGTGTATCATCGGTCCACTGTGTGAGTGGTTTACGTGGTGTATCACCGGTTCACATTGTTTAAGCAAGTGGTTTACGTGGTGAATCACCGGCTAGCTAGCGTTCTCCTTCCCTTCCGTAAATGAAATAAAATATTGCTATGTTACTGTGACCTATTAACTGTATGTATTTATGTGATATGTTTTTCAACTCGACTTATATAATTTTTTCAACGTAATTTAAACTTAAGTACTTTACGGGATGGAGTTGGAATTACTCAGTTTATCTGATTTTTGGGAGCTTATCTCTCTTGTCTTTTTCAATGTTTATTGGCAGGTGGGTGATCGAGGGGAATTATGAGAGATCAATTAGAAGTTGTCATCCACCTAGATTAATATTTTGCTTCCACTGGAACTTTGAAACACTTAGTATTCAGTATTTAACGAACAAGTTTAATTTGGTTGTAAGGATTTTTAATTAAGTTTGGAATGAATATGTATTGGTTACTCAGCCTTGCACTTCATTCCATGGAGTTGAGTGCGGCGGTAACGCTCCGTCCGAGTCGAACCCTCGTAGTTTTCCCCTCAAACGAGTTTTATTAATATAAAAAGAGTTCGGTTTGGGCGGGGTGTTACGGAATGGTATCAGAGCGGAGTTAGATTAACTAGGGCAATATTTTAAAAATAAAATATGGAAATTAGGATTAATAAATTAATTAAGGTTAAAACTTAGAAACGGTTTAGGAAATTTTAAAATATGGAATGTCTTAGGATAAAAATGGAATTAAGGATTAGAACGTGAGTTTAAAGGGGTAAGCATGAGTATGAATTAGTTGTTTATTTATATGTGAAATTACTTTGTACTTATTAATTGTTTATTATGTTTTGTTAGATGGCCAGAACACGTTTAACCGCAAGTAAGTGCACTAGGACCCTACACCAAGGATCCTACCTACTTAGGATGAGACCCGGAGAATCTATTTCCGCATACATCTACAGGCTACGCCTCACCATGAAGTGTTACCATCTTAAAGAAGGTTATGAACGTTCGGACTACCTTACACCACCTAGGCAAACCAATATCTTACTCTATACACTCCCCGACCATGGACATTATGCGGAGATCAAACGAGAATATTCCGACATACTAAGGAACGGAAGGCCTAACTACGAGAGGTATAGGGGAAGTGGTACCTTACGTTGAACTACCTCCATAAAAAGATGCTCGACGCTAGAGCCAAGTGGCTCAACGACATTTATCTTTCCGCCGAAAGAGAGGAGCCAAATGTTAGTGACAATGAAGAGGTAGAGAGTGATCCCGTTCCACTCGTCGAGAACCATGGTGAGAACATAGTGGAGGATGAGGAAGAATACCCATCTGAGTACGAGGAATGCAACCTTCTACCTTAGCTAGACTTAACCATTAGGAGGGACTTATTAATGTTAGCATTGACTTGAATTTTTTTTCATGTTATGTTGTTATGTGTTAAGCTATGTTAGTTGAAAGTAATCTTATGTGATGAATGAAATGGTGAGTATGATACTCTTTGACAATGAAATATGAGTTGAACGTCATGATTATGAACACGATGAGCTTGATTTATTTGTGGAGTAATGAACGAATAGAGTAGTGAAAACTTGATTATGTGCTTATATGAATATTCTCTTATGTGAATGGTAGAAACACCAAATGTGAATAACGCAGATAGCTTATGCAATACGTTTATACTCGATCTAGAGCGCAAAAACAAGGAGATCAAATGGCCGAGACTTCCGAGCAAGTTGCAGCACGACTTAGGACTCTCGAGCAATTAGCTCAAAACCTTGGGATAGTCCTTCAAAATCAAATCGACAACAATCGCCATGGAGACGACTCGCAAGCCGCTATGGCGAAAAAGATTGCGTCTTTGAAATCACCAACCTTCATTGGTAGAGAAGACCTGCTACTTCTCGAAAATTGGTTAAGACATTTTGAAAAGATTTTCGCAGCCACGGGTACGCCCGAGGCCCAGAAAGTGGACCAAGCCACCTTTTATTTGCATGAGGATGCTGATAATTGGTGGGAGAATGTAGGACCTACCGTAAGAGTTCAAGAGAACTTCAATTGGGAACCTTTTAAGGTAGCAATCAAAGCTCGATTCTTCCCCAAGCACATTCGTAGGCAGAAGTATAACGAATTTAGTAGGTTCAACCAGACCTATAACATGAGTGTGCAAGAGTATGCTCAAAAGTTTAAGGAGTATGCCCGATTCTGTCCAACCGTAGTTCCAGACGAGGGAACCAAGGCTCAGAAGATTGAGGATGGACTTAGGTTCGATCTTCAGACACGATTGGGAGCAAAGACCTCCACCACTTTTGCGGAAGCCTATTCTAAAGCTTCAAACTTAGAGAGAATATTGCAACGGGAAAGAGAGGTATTATCCAGAAACAAAAGGAAGGAACCATCCGGCAACAACAACAACCAAGGGTACGACAAGAGGCCCAGCAACAACAATTTCACGAACCATGGTGCACGCTATAACAACCGCAATAATCAGTATTTCGGACAACAGAATCAACAAGGGAACATGATCCAGAGGAACTACCTTTGCAGGAAGCATGGGAAGAAACTCATTTACTACCGAAATTTGATCCAACTGTTCCTTTTCAATGCTCACGTCCCTTACTTGGCACAGATAAACTGGATACCCTTTTCTAAGATAGGTTTGAAGGTTCAAAGTTGAGATTATTTTGACATCGGGCTGAAAAGTTATGCCTTTATAAGATATCCTATTTTCTTTCGGTCCTCTAAGGGATATTTTCTTGTTATGACACTCGATTTTTTATAGTTAGCTAACCAATCCATTCCCAATGTAACATCAAAGTCTTTTAGGTCAAAAAGCATAAGGTCGGCTGGTAATTCAGTTTCGGCTATGACTACCGGAATATCTTGGAAAAGAGATTTACAAGAGACGGTTTCACCGGTAGGCATGGCTATGTTAGCTCGACAAGATTGGGTAGACTTCAAGGGATACTTGTTAACAAAGGTGCTATAAATAAAGGAATGAGACGCTATGGAATCAAAGAGTACATAAACAGGATTTGAGTTTACGAGAAAAGTACCTGTCACAACATTAGCATCGGTGTCCGCTTCAGTTCTGCTCATGACGTTGATCCTCCCATTTGTGTAGTTTCCGTTGCCATTCCTTCCACTTCCACCTCCAAAGGTGCGATTGTTGTTCTGGTTTCCATTTTGTGCAACATTTCCTCCACGGTTGTAGTTTCCTTGTCCACTGGTGTTGTTGGGACATTGTTGAAGTTCTGAAGCCTGTTTCCGGTTCCATTGTTGCCATTGTTGTTCCTTTGCCCATTTTGAGCCTGTTAGTTGTTGTTTCGCTTCTTAGGACAACTGAATGACCTATGACCAATCTCGCCACATTCATAGCACTTGACTCTTTCACCTTGACAAGTGAATCCCGTGTGGTTCTTGCCACACTTCCTGCAAGGGTAGTTCCTCTGGATCATGTTCCCTTGTTGGTTTTGTTGTCCGAAATTCTGATTATTGCGGTTGTTGTAGCGTGCACCATGGTTCGTGAAATTGTTGTTGTTGGGCCTTTTGTCGTACCCTTGGTTTCTGTTGTTGCCGGATGGTTCCTTCCTTTTGTTTCTGGATAATACCTCTCTTTCCCGTTGTAAGATTTTCTGGAAATTTGAAGCTTTAGCATAGGATTCCGCAAAAGTGGTGGAGGTACTTCCTCCCAATCGAGTCTAAAGATCGAACCTAAGTCCATCCTCAAACTTCTGAGCCTTGGTTCCCTCGTCTGTAACTACAGTTTGACAGAATCAGGCATACTCCTTAAACTTTTGAGCATACTCTTGCACACTCATGTTATAGGTCTGGTTGAACCTACTAAATTCGTTATATTTCTGCTTACGAATGTGCTTGGGGAAGAATCGAGCTTTGATTGCTACATTAAAAGCTTCCCAATTGAAGTTCTCTTGAACTCTTACGGTAGGTCCTACATTCTCCCACCAAGTATCGGCATCCTCATGCAAATAAAATGTGGCTTGGTCCACTTTCTGGGCCTCGGGCGTACCCGTGGCCGTGAAAATCTTTTCAAAATGCCTTAACCAATTTTCGAGAAGTAGCAGGTCTTCTCTACCAATGAAGGTTGGTGGTTTCAAAGACGCAATCTTTTTCGCCATAGCGGCTTGCGGGTCGTCTCCATGGCGATTGTTGTCGATTTGATTTTGAAGGACTATCCCAAGGTTTTGAGCTAATTGCTCGAGAGTCCTAAGTCGTGCTGCAACTTGCTCGAAAGTCTCGGCCATTTGATCTCCTTGTTTTCGCACTCTAGATCGAGTATAAACGTATTGCATAAGCTATCTGCGTTATTCACATTTGGTGTTTCCACCATTCACATAAGAGAATATTCATATAAGCACATAATCAAGTTTTCACTACTCTATTCGTTCATTACTCCACAAATAAATCAAGCTCATCGTGTTCATAATCATGATGTTCAACTCATATTTCATTGTCAAAGAGTATCATACTCATCATTTCGTTCATCACATAAGATTACTTTCAACTAACATAGCTTAACACATAACAACATAACATGAAAAATCAAGTCAATGCTAACATTAATAAGTCATTCCTAATGGTTAAGTCTAGATAAGGTAGAAGGTTGCATTCCTCGTACTCAGATGGGTATTCTTCTTCATCCTCCACTATGTTCTCACCATGGTTCTCGACGAGTGCAACGGGATCACTCTCTACCTCTTCATTGTCACTAACATTTGGCTCCTCTCTTTCGGCGGAAAGATAAATGTTGTTGAGCCACTTGGCTCTAGCGTCGAGCATCTTTTTCTGGAGGTAGTTCAACGTAAGGTACCACTTCCCTATACCTCTCGTAGTTAGGCCTTCCATTCCTTAGTATATCGGAATATTCTCGCTTGATCTCCGCATAATGTTCATGGTCGGGGAGTGTATAGAGTAAGACATCGGCTTGCCTAGGTGGTGGAAGGTGGTCCGAATGTCCATAACCTTCGTTAAGATGGTAACACTTCATGAGCCTGTAGATGTATGCGGAAATAGATTCTCCGGTTCTCATCCTAAGTAGGTAGGGTCCTTGGTGTGGGTTCCTAGTGCACTTCCTTGCGGTTAAACGTGTTCTGGCCATCTAACAATTAATAAGTACAAAGTACTTTCACATATAAATAAACAACTAATTCATACTAATGCTTACCCCCTTTAAACTCACGTTCTAATCCTTAATTCCATTTTTATCCTAAGACATTCCATATTTTAAAATTTCCTAAACTGTTTCCAAGTTTTAACCTTAATTAATTTATTAATCATAATTTTTATATTTTATTATTTTAATATTACCCTAGTTAATATAACTGCGCTCTGATACCATTATGTAACACCTCGCCCAAACCGACCGAACCTTTATTGTATTAATAAAACTCGTTTGAGGGGAAATTAACGAGGGTTCGACTCGGACGGAGCGTTACCGCCGCACTCAACTCCATGGAATTAAGTGCAAGGCTGAGTAACCAATACATATTCATTCCAAACTTAATTAAAAAGAATCCTTACAATCAAATTAAACTTGTTCGTTAAGTACTAAATACTACGAGTTTCAGAGTTCCAGCGGAAGCAAAAATATTAAACTAGGTGGATGACAACTTCTAGTTGATCTCTCTTAATTCCTCTCGATCACCCACCTGCAAATGAACATTGAAAAAGACAAGAGAGACAAGCTACCAAAAATCAAATAAATCGAGTAATTCCACTCCATCCCGTAAAGTACTTAAGTTTAAAATACGTTGAAAATATTATATAAGTCGAGTTGAAAAGCATTGCACATAAATACGTACAGTTAATAGGTCATATTAACATAGCAATATCTATTTCATTTACGGAAAGGAAGGAGAACGCTAGCAAGCCGGTGATTCAGCACGTAAACCACTTGCTTAAATAATGTGAGCCGATGAAACAGCACGTAAACCATACAGGGCAACCTGTTCATCACTTCCTTCCTTTATATCACTTTAAGTGATTATAGTTTTTACTTCAAGTTATCACATATTCACTTATGCATCGTTCATTTAACCGAGAGTGAACATCGTTACTCCAAATTTCATAACTCATAGCTAATTCCGATAGCATATCCATATTCTCAACCATCACTTGGTTACATCAACTCATAACCATTTCCATTATCATATGTTCATCACAATGTCAACTTCCGTTTATAACTTCTATATTAATAATTATAATCATAATAACTATGATAAATAATAACAATAATAATAATACATAAAACCTATATCGAGAATAAGGATAAAAGATTAAGTCGTTATCGAGTTTAATTACGACGTTTAACGATGTTATAACAATTATTGTCATAGCCCATAGTCCAACTTCCATATTTATGGTTCGGGATCACAATCCACACTTGTCATCCATTTTGTTACTTATAATTCATACTTAAATTTGATAATCATAACCCGTAACTAATCCATAATCAATATTCACATGTTAACTTTATTAGCACATAATCACATGATTAGTTCACATAATCTCAAGGTTAAATCGTTTTATTTTACGGAATCTACTTGTGGATGAACATTGGAATTACCTCTTGAAGCGTGTCCGAAGTTAATCCACGAGTTGATCGCACTCTTGATAATCTTCTTCTACTAGATCGAAGTCTACAATTAAACGAAATCTAAAATTAGTCATAACCCCTTATGATTTTATAAATAAATAATCTAAATAACTTAAAGAAACTTTTTATTCAAAGAAGTTTATGAATCAAAGTTTATGTTTCTCGAATTTATTTATAAAAATTATTTTAAGTACTTAAACATTATTTTAACTTTAATATTTATTTAACTTAAACATTATAAATAATTTAAATAAATATAGAAAATCAACTTTAATATATTCATTATTTTACTTTGCCAACTTATAAATATTTTTAAGTTATGAAAAGTTAATATAATTACTAATGGAAATAATAAAGTAAAATGGAACTTTTATTTCAATTAAACAAAATAAAACTAGTGAAGAAAGATGGGTTAATTTAAAGTGTTGGGCTAAGCTAAATAAAAATTCAGATTTAAGTCGAGAAGTTTGGGTTTTGGGTCATTGTAAGTAAGTGAGAGTAGGCTTTGGGTTAATTTATTTTATTTGGGTCATTTGGGTTTAAGTGGAAACAAAATAAGAGAAGGAAATAAAAGAAGCAGTAGAAGAGGGAAGAAGAGTAGGAAAACAAAGGAGGGTGGTGGCTGCCAGTTTGTGTCCGGTTTTCGGCGGCTAGTCGGTCGGTGGGTGGATGCGGTGGCTGGGCGTGCGTGGCTGGCTGACGGCAGCAAGGAGGGGGCGGCATTTTTGGGCTGCTGGGGTTCGAAGGAGGTGCGAAAAAGGGGGGCTTGTGGCTGGCTTGCGTGGGTCGCTGTTGGGGCGTGGTAGCAGCAGCGGTGTCGCGGTGGGGGCGCGGTGGCTGGGCGGTCGGAGTGCAGTGGAGGGTGGTTCGGGTTTTGCTTGTGGTGGTTTAAGAGGTGGAGTTTTGGGTGGTTTTAATGGTGGTTTTTCTTAATTTTTCAAAACCAAAGAAAATCAGAATTTTAGAGGGGGAGAAAGAAGAGAGTGAATCAAACCTTGAATGTGATTTGCTTGAGTTCTTGGGTGGTATAGATGGGGTATTTATAGGCCAAATTTCTCTTTTTAAGTTTGAATGGGTCAAGCTCACATTGATGAGGGTGAGATATGGAGGTTGAAGAGAGATTGGATTTTTCACTCAAGAGTTGGTCTTGGTCAGAATTTGAGTGGAAAAATCTTACATTGCAAGTGGAGAATTATGAGTTTGTTTGAGGTTTTGGAGAAACCATTACTATGGTTGTTGGGTGAAGGAGGAAGATGATGATGGAGGGTGATAAGTGCTTATGATAGACTATTGATAAGAGGTTTTTAGGGTGTCGTTAAGGCACTAAGAAACGCTTAGCAAACACAATTTATAAACCTAACGAGCAACTACTAAGACCGTACTAATGGCAAGTCAAGGGTCGAACCACAAGGAAATTGGGATTGACTATAGTCCACTAAGTTCAAAACTACTTAAGTGAAGGGTTTTTGGGTTTGAGATTGAATAGGTTACCAACTAATTAACTAGCTAATGAATACCAACTAATAAGCAAATAGGAGAATTAATATAATAAGGAAAACAATAGAGTTCGGGCTACTCATATGAACATGGGCTAGACAACGATAATCGACGCTATGGTGATTCACAACGGAGTCAATACAAGGTTAAGTTCCCTTTTAATTTACTTGAGTCGTCTCTCGAATGGTCCTCAAGAGTAATCGATTAATCAACCAACCAAATCCTCTTTCGAATGGTTTTTGGTCCGTTGATTAATAAATTCAATAAGATCGAAAAAACCCTAATTAAAGGATCCCCTTAATACCTACCCAATCCCTAATTAAACGTGATCAAGATCTATCCTAGGGTGTCAAACACCACATTCAACGCATAGACAAACAATTGAATCATAAAAATCATAGATAATCTACATTAAGTCTTTAATTCATAATTTCGCCCAAACCCTAGATAATGAACTACTCACTAACCATGGATTCTAAGCAATTGAGATTTAATAAATTAAACATTATAAACAAAGCAATAGAATTAAAGAAAAGAGTTTGAAGAAAAATTACTTGAATTGAATAACGAATTCGATCTTCGAAGATGAACAAAAGAGATAACTAGTGTTTAGAGAGAGTTTAGGGCTAAGAAAATGTAATTAGAAACTAAGAGTAATAGGTAATGTCGAGTCTAACCTAAAAACACTAATTAAAAGAGTCATTAAAATAAGACGGAGAAAATGGGTCAACACCCGAAGTCAGGTCACCACGGTCGTGGTGCCTGAAAATCGTCCAGGCAGTTACTATACAAAAAACCACTGATTCTGTGAAGATCAGGAGCCACGGTCGTGGCAAAATCACCACGACCGTGGTGACTTGATTTCATCGAATCAGTCTACAAGCCTTCATAAAACTGTTTTGCTTGCTACAGGTGCTCACGACCGTGGAAATCAGTCTTCAAGCCTTCAGAAAACTGTTTTGCTTGTTACAGGTGCCCACGACCGTGGTGAATGCGCCACGGCCATGGTGGCCTTGTTCCCTCAATTCCTCCAAGGTTGACTCACTTGAGCATCTCCAAAGTACGAGCCACGCACCCTCGAACATGCCCCAAGTCCGTAGATCACAAAAGTACTCCAATACGTGCCAATTCTCTTGAAATACATCAAAAACAATCAAAACACTTGTGAAGTATAATTGAAATCTAAAGTAAGGAAAAACCATGCAATCCTAACTCTAAATGCCCTAAGCTACATGCAATGAGACTTAGAATGAGCTATAAGTATGCACTAAAACGGACTGATCAAACTACCCCAAACTTAAACAATTGTTTGTCCCTATGCAATACAAACTGAAGCTCACGGGATAGAGTTGTGACTCCTCAGGAAAACACGCATGCCATTTTCAAAAACCATTCAAAAATCTTTCAAAGAAATACATCTACTAAATGCCAAATGCTATCAAGTCTCAAAGTTTATAAGCTCAAGGAAAAGCAACCAAATCTTACCACTAATTCTCCCCCAAGCTTGGCTTAGTCATATACATGGTAGCTCTCACTTTAGTCATGTGCACTTCTCTCGTGTGTTTAAATAGGTCAAATGAAGGCTCAAAGCTCAATTCCATTAACTATATCCTACCATAAGCTTGCATATCATCTCACTCTCCATCGCATAACGACCAAAGTTTGCATCAAGAATCAAAAGGACTTAGTCAAGGTTGTAATGTAGGCTTAGGGTGAGGGTGTGGTAGCATTTGAGATCGTGGTGTTAAAGTGGGGAAAGTGAAACTTCTAACTTAGCACCTTTCAAAAAGCACAAAACCAACCCTACACTAAATTAAACGCTCTACACAACTTATCACAAGCTCTCCTCTCATTTTAGCATCTGAATCTCCCTTATTGTAATTTTTAAACCCACCAAAAATCCTTTTTTCTCTTTTTCAATCATTTTTTCCATTTTTTTATTTCTCTTTTTTTTTGTGGATTGTGGTAATTTTAGAGGAAGGGAGAAAATGAGAAATTCAATGTTTAGTAAGGAGGTGAACTCAAACAACACATGAGTTTTAACCAAACACAAAGTCGAACACCTACACCAAGTCATATTTGTAACACCCATCAATATGTTTCACCCCATCTAAGTATTTTCACAATCCCCTAAGTAAAGAGATAAGTAATAAGCTAGAGATGTGGTTAACAAAGAAAACAAGCATAGGCTCACAGGGGCTTCAAAGGAGGATAAGTAGGTGCGGGTGGCCTTTGGCAATGTAGCTCAAGTATCAAGAAAGCCTCAATCACATTCAAGACGCAAACAAGTCAAGCGTATTCAAGGAGAATCAATGCAAGTTCTACAGAATGGTCGTCAAGGAAGAGCATCACACATCAAGTAGAAAAGATTGAAAATATGTCAGTCTAAAAGGCTCAAAGCATATCCTCACAAGGCATAGTTACCAAAATCGGTCGAACCGCACAAAGGGGAGACCAAACATTCCACAAACAGTCAATTCATTAGCATATTAGAGACTATCAAAACATTTCCTTTTTTTGGGTTTTTCATATCAAAAATCATGTTGAAAAGCACACACGTGCCTTAACATCCTTATCGGAGATCAGTTCTAAGTGCAACCTACATGCATGCATGAATGCAACTAATGTAATCTTAACATGGATCTAAATGCTCAATGATTAAAAAAAAGGTAAAAAGTATGCACTGAAAGCTACATGCTCTAACATGATATGCAAAAATATGCATCCTCTCCCAAGCTAAACAACACAGTGTCCTCACTGTGAATAGGCTAATACGATAATAGCAAAGGAGGAAAGAAAAGCTCACTTATGAGGCGGCTGGGAGCTGGAACTACCTGAAAACCAACCACCACGGCTATTCCAGCTCTGTAAGTTATCACGAAAACCTTGGAAGGCCAAGGTCATCGTGTCGAAACTCTCCTGCATGCTCTAGTAGTGGCGATCGTGCTCAATGGTAGAATCCCTAAGATGCTTCACATCGGTCCTCAGGTTCGCGAAATCCAATCTCATGTCGCCAAATCCTACCTGCAAGGCAGCCAGTTGCTGCTCTATAGTACCAGAAGTTCCCCAACCAGGGCATGCTCAGCATCAGGGACAGCGCCCTCCTCATCCACCTCCATCGCCTCCTCACCTCCGGCAATTGCGGGCGGTGGCCAGTCAAAATCAGGTGGAAACACCCAATCTCCATGTAATAGATGGGGATCTTGTTAACGTCAGGGAGAATGGCATAAGGACTGCCGTTGACCTTCCATATGTAACCAGTGTTAGGACCGTTAGACTCGATCCACGACATAGTTGCATAGGAATGAAGGTCAAGAAGGGTGTCTCCAGGCACAACCTGCAAACCTGTAAGATCAAGACCAAGAGATATCGCAATAAGTGTAACCATCCCGCCCACGGTGATGTCCCCGGTGGGTTTCTTAGCTAGGTTCTCGAAATGGTCCATCATCAAGGCCCCGGGGTTAAGTCGGGTATCCCCTCGCTCATATGCCAAAGAAAGTAAAGCTCGCGGGCACTCACATTGCCCAGACAGTCACCACGAGCAAAGATGTTGTGGTTAAGAACACGGTGGGAAATGCGAAACCCGGGGCTAACCATGGAAGAGGCCTTGGCTCGGTTTGGACAAAGGAAGAGAGGGAAGTGAGGCGGTGCCAAAATAGTTGATTGTTATGCTTGGAGGACCACTCACTCTTAGGTCCAATCTTGCCCCCCCTAGGCCATCCAAAGACATCGTTTAGTTGCCCGATGTTCATAGTGACGGTCCTACCCAAAAGTGTGAAGGTCATGCTCCGAGGGTTCTTCCCTTTCGTTCTACGAACGGAAATGGTGGACAAAAATTCTAGGGTAAGGCGTTTGTAGGTGAGGGCGTGTAAATCTAACCATGAAGACCACCCCACTTGTCGAAAAAGTTGGTCAACGTCCCCCTCCACATACAATGCTCGGGTCGCACTAACATCGTAGAATTTGGTCGGTCTAATTCGACGGCGGCTAAGCCGCATGAAGCGTTGCAAGTGGTCGGGGGAGGTGAAATTGATACCTTGAGGGGGATTCAAAGGGGGGGGAGGGGAGGGATTCCTTAATTGACTTGTAGAGGTGTTGCGATGAGGGTTTCTACGGCCATGGGATGTCATGATATGGACAAGAGAAAGCACTAGAACAACAAACAAGCCCCTTTTTGGGTAGGACCGTCACTATGAACATTAAACCAATGATTGTGGGGGATGAGCGACCCTTTTTGGTTAATGGCCAACGCTTGAAGCTCTACCACGACAACCACGTCATTGGTTTCGTGTGATGTTTGATACTTGGCTCACCCGAGCACCATCATTGAGAGGTGAGTCCTCTTAGTCAAGCTAATGACTTTAAAGAATCGCTTCTTGGGAGGCAACCCAAATATTTCTTTTAGGACTAGGCAGTTATTATATTTTCTTTTATTTTTTCTTAAATTTTTCTTGTTTTAGTGTAGTTTAGTTTGCTTTAAAAAATAAAAAAAAATAGAAAAGAAAAACAAAAAAAAAAGAGTGAAAAAGCAGGTACCCACGGTCGTGGTAAAATCGCCACGGCCGTGGTGCCTTGCAAAAGCCAAAACAGCAAGTTGGCAGTTTAGATACTGATTAGGGGTAATCAGACCTGAAGCACATCCGCAAGATCTTTTTAATTGAGCAAAAGCTGAAATTCACACCACACAAACTCACACACTTACCTCACCTTCTCTCTCAACTCACTCATCCTCTCACCCATCCTCTTCAACTCATCTCCCTTTCCTCCATTAAAACACCTTCCAACCTTCCCCTTTCTTATCAAAATTCCTTCTTCTACCACTTCCACTTAACTTACACATCTTACTTCTTCCCTTTTCTTCACAAATTCTCCATACCTTCACAAATTTTTCCAAACCCTAACCTTCAAATCAAATTGGGGAAAATTTGTTGAGAGCTTCTAGCTTTGAATTGGGGACTTCAAACTCTTCAACAACAAGAACACGTCACTTGTGCAAGGTTCATTTGCGGGATTTACTCTCACGACTCCATTGGTATAAATCTTCCTCACTTTTGTGTTTTCTATTGATTTCATTACTCTTGTTGATGATTGTTTGATTGTTGTTGGGATTGTTGGTTGATATTGTGAATTTGGTTGTGGTTGAAGTGTATTGACTTGAATTTTGGTAGAATTGTTGGTGGACTTGTTAGTGATTGGTATTTTTGGGTGTCCAATTTGGGTGATTTGAAGTGTTGACTTGTTTGTTGTTCTAGTGCTTTCTCTTGTCCATATCATGGCATCCCATGGCCGTAGAAACCCTCATCGCAACACCTCTACAAGTCAATTAAGGAATCCCTCCCCTCCCCCACCTTTGAATCCCCCTCAAGGTATCAATTTCACCTCCCCCGACCACTTGCAACGCTTCATGCGGCTTAGCCGCCGTCGAATTAGACCGACCAAATTCTACGATGTTAGTGCGACCCGAGCATTGTATGTGGAGGGGGACGTTGACCAACTTTTTCGACAAGTGGGGTGGTATTCATGGTTAGATTTACACGCCCTCAGCTACAAACACCTTACCCTAGAATTTTTGTCCCCCATTTCCGTTCGTAGAACAGAGGGGAAGAACCCTCGGAGCATGACCTTCACACTTTTGGGTAGGACCGTCACTATGAACATCGGGCAACTGAACGATGTCTTTGGGTGGCCTAGGGGGGCAAGATTGGACTTAAGAGTGAGTGATCCTCCAAGCATAACAGTCAACTATTTTGGCACCGCCTCACTTCCCTCTCTCCGTTTGATCCAAACCGAGCCAAGGCCTCTTCCATGGTTAGCCCCGGCATTTCCCACCGTGTCCTTAACCACAACATCTTAGCTCGTGATGACAGTCTGGGCAATGTGAGTGCCCGCGGGCTTTACTTTCTTTGGCATATGAACGAGGGCGATACCCGACTTAACCCCAGGGCCTAGATGATGGACCATTTCGAGAACCTAGCTATGAAACGCACCGGGGACATCACCGTCGGCGGGATGATTACATTTATTGCTATATCTCTTGGTTTTGATCTTACAGGTTTGTAGGTTGTGCCTGGAGACACCCTTCTTGACCTTCATTCCTATGCAACCATGTCGTGGATCGAGTCTAACGGTCCTAATGCTGGTTACATTTGGAAGGTCAACAGCAGTCCTTATGCCATTCTCCCTGACGTTAACAAGACCCACATCTATTACATGGAGAACTAGGTGTTTTCACCAGATTTTGACTGGCCACTGCCTGCAAATGTCGGAGGTCAGGAGGCGATGGAGGTGGATGAGGAGGGCGATGTCCCTGATGCTGAGCATGCCCCGGTTGGGGGAACTTCTGGTACTATAGAGTAGCAATTGGCTGCCTTGCAGGTAGGATTTGGCGAAATGAGGTTGGATTTTGCGAACCTCAGGACCGATGTGCAGTAACTTAGGGATTCTACCATTGAGCACGATCGCCACTACTAGAGCATGCAGGCGAGTTTCGACACGATGACCTCGACCTTCCAAGGTTTTCGTGATGACTTAAGAGCTAGACTAGCCGTGGTGGTTGGTTCCAGGTAGTTCCAGCTCCCAGCCGCCTCATGAGTGAGCTTTTCTTTCCTCCTCCTTTGCTATTATCGTATTAGCCTATTCACAGTGAGGACAATGTGTTGTTTAGCTTGGGGGAGGATGCATATTTTTGCATATTATGTTAGAGCATGTAGCTCTCAGTACATACTTCTAACTTTTTTATTTTTTTAATCATTGAGCATTTAGATTCATGTTAATATTGCATTAGTTGAATTAGTTGCATTCATGAATGCATGTAGGTTGCACTTAGGAATGATCTCCGATGATGATGTTAAGACACGTGTGTGCTTTTGAACATGATTTTTGATATGAAAAACCAAAAAAAAGAAAATGTTTTGAGAGTCTCTAGTATGCTAAGGAATTGACTGTTTGAGGAATGTTTGGTCTCCCCTTTGTGCGGTTCGACCGATTTTGGTAGCTATGCCTTGTGAGGATATGCTTTGAGCCTTTTAGACTGACATATTTTCAGTCTTTTCTACTTGATGTGTGATGCTCTTCCTTGACGACCATTCTTTAGAACTTGCATTGATTCTCTTTGAATACGCTTGACTTGTTTGCGTCTTGAATGTGATTGAGGCTTTCTTGATACTTAAGCTACATTGCCAAAGGCCACCCTCACCTACTTATCCTCCTTTGAAGCCCCTGTGAGCAGTTTTCTTTGTTAACCACATCTCTAGCTTATTACTTATTTCCTTACCTAGGGGATTGTGAAACTACTTAGATGGGGTGAAACATATTGATGGGTGTTACGAATATGACTTGGTGTAGGTGTTCGACTTTGTGTTTGGTTAAAACTCATGTGTTGTTTGAGTTCACCTCCTTACTATACATTGAAGATTTCATTTTCTCCCTTCCTCTAAAATCAACACAATCCACAAAAAAAAGAGAAATGAAAAAAAATGGAAAAAATGATTGAAAAAGAGGAAAAAAGGATTTATGGTGGGTTCAAAAATTACAATAAGGGAGATTGAGATGCTAAAATAAGAGGAGAGCTTGTGATAGGTTGTGTAGAGCGTTCAATTTTGTGTAGGTTGGTTTTGTGTTTTTAGAAAGGTGATAAGTTGGAAGTTTCACTCTCCCCTCTTTAACACCACGATCCCAAATGCTACCACACCCTCACCCCAAGCCTACGTTATAACCTTGACTAAGTCCTTTTGATTCTTGATGCAAACTTTGGTCCTTATGATATGAATTTTGATTCAAATATTGTTACTTCAGAGTTCTTGAGGGTGGGTGAGAGTCTTAGGGCTCAAAGGAACGTTTTTATGTGATGTTTTAGTTCAAAAAAATGGATGGTTGTGTAGTTTAACAAGTCACTAATGGGGATAGTATCTTTGAATCTCAATTCAAAGGTTTTAAAGAATAGATCACAGTCTTTCTTTAATGCTAACAAGCAAGGCACTCAACCTTAAATTCACACGTATAAACTTCATGAAAATAACAAAATTCAAAACTTATTTTATTAATGAGAAACAGGCGCCTATATATACTAGGCTACTCCTAGTACAATAAGGAAACCAAAATTCTATCTAGAAAGCATTTAAAACTAATCCTAATCCTAAACAATTAAGATAAAAAATAATCCTAGTCTAACAAGATAAAGATAAGAAAACCTAATATGATTAGGACAATCCCCTAACTCATATCCTTAAAGAATCCTAATCTTATCTTTTAAACTAATCTTATCTTTTTTTTAAAAACTAATCTAAATTAATTAAAGAAGTCCTTAAATTAAATAAAATAAATAAGGACACTAATTAAACTAAGCCTAAAATAGGAAAAACGCTTTCAAGTAAAAGGTAAAATCCTATAGGCAAAACGCTAATTTAAGAGGGAGTAATTCAACTACGGAAAACACATCACCTTATGTGATGGAGAGTGAGATGATATGCAAGCTTATGGTAGGATATAGTCAATGGAATTGAGTTTTGAGCGTGCATTTGACCTATTTAAACACACGAGAGAAGTGCACATGACTAAAGTGAGAGCTACCATGTATATGACTGAGCCAAGCTTGGGGAGAACTAGTGGTAAGATTTGGTTGCTTTTCCTTGAGCCTATAAACTTTGAGACTTGATAGCATTTGGCATTTAGTAGACGTATTTCTTTGAATGGTTTTTGAAATTGGCATGCGTGTTTTCCTGAGGAGTCACAACTCTATCCCGTGAGCTTCAGTTTGTATTGTTTGGGGACAAACAAATGTTTAAGTTTGGGGGAGTTTGATCAGTCCGTTTTAATGCATACTTATAGCTCATTCTAAGTCTCATTGCATGTAGCTTTAGAGCATTTAGAGTTAGGATTGTATGGTTTTTCCTTACTTTGGATTTCAATTATACTTCACAAGTGTTTGGTTGTTTTTGATGTATTTCAAGAGAATTGGCACGTGTTGGAGTACTTTTGTGATCTAGGGGCATGTTCAAGGGTGCATGGCTCGTACTTTGGAGATGATCAAGTGAGTCAACCTTAGAGGAATTGAAGGAAGAAGGCCACCACGGTCGTGGGCACCTGTAGCAAGCAAAACAGCATTATAAAGGCTTGAAGACTGATTTGATGAAATCAGGTCACCACGGTCGTGGTGATTTTGCCACGACCGTGGCTCCTGATCTTCACAGAATCAGTGGTTTTTTGTATAGTTACTGCCTGGACGATTTTCAGGCACCACGACCGTGGTGACCTGACTTCGGGTGTTGACCCGTTTTCTCGGTCTTAGTTTAATGACTCTTTTAATTAGTTTTTTTAGCTTAGACTCGACATTACCTATTACTCTTAGTTTCTAATTACATTTTCTTAGCCCTAAACTCTCTCTAAACACTAGTTATCTCTTTTGGTCATCTTTGAAGATCAAATTCGTTATTCAATTCAAGTAATTTTTCTTCAATCTCTTTTCTTTAATTCTATTGCTTTGTTTATGATGTTTAATTTATTGAATCTTAATTGCTTAGAATCCATGATTAGTGAGTAGTTCATTATCTAGGGTTTAGGCAAAAGTATGAATTAAGGGCTTAATGTAGATTATCTATGCTTTTTATGATTCAATTGTTTGTATATGCGTTGAATGTGGTGTTTCAACACCCTAGGATAGATCTTGATCACGTTTATGCTAGGTCACTTAGGGTTTTTATCGTTCTTAATCGAAATTTAATCCCTTTTGTCATTCCCATGTTTCGACTTGATTTCTAGACCAAGGGATTGGGTAGGAATTAAGGGGATCCTTTAATTAGGGGTTTTCCAATATTATTGAATTTATTAATCAACGGACCAAAGA
Organism: Patellifolia procumbens; assembly: GCA_947645195.1. Classification (NCBI taxonomy): domain Eukaryota; kingdom Viridiplantae; phylum Streptophyta; class Magnoliopsida; order Caryophyllales; family Amaranthaceae; genus Patellifolia; species Patellifolia procumbens. Next base: position 304,401 of record CANSGD010001040.1, read on the forward strand.
CCATTCGAAAGAGGATCTGGTTGGTTGATTAATCGATTACTCTTGATGACCATTCGAGAGATGACTCAAGTAAATTAAAGGGGAACTTAACCTTGTATTGACTCCGTTGTGAATCACCATAGCGTCGATTATCGTTGTCTAGCCCATGTTCATACGAGTAGCCCGAACTCTAGTGTTTTCCTTATTATATTAATTCTCCTATTTGATTATTAGTTGGTATTCATTAGCTAGTTAATTAGTTGGTAACCTATTCAATCTCGAACCCAAAACCCTTCACTTAGGTAGTTTTGGACTTAGTGGACTAAAGTCAATCCCAAGTTCCTTGTGGTTCGACCCTTGACTTGCCATTACTACGTTCTTAGTAGTTGCTCGTTAGGTTTATAAATTGTGTTTGTTAACCGGTTCTTAGTGCCTTAAAGACACCCTAAAAACCTCAAACACAATTTATAAATCTAACGAGCAACTACTAAGAACGTAATAATGGCAAGTCAAGGGTCGAACCACAAAGAAATTGGGATTGACTATAGTCCACTAAGTCCAAAACTACCTAAGTGAAGGGTTTTTGGGTTTGAGATTGAATAGGTTACCAACTAATTAACTAGCTAATGAATACCAACTAATAATCAAATAGGAGAATTAATATAATAAGGAAAACACTAGAGTTCGGGCTACTCGTATGAACATGGGCTAGACAACGATAATCGACGCTATGATGATTCACAACGGAGTCAATACAAGGTTAAGTCCCCCTTTAATTTACTTGAGTCGTCTCTCGAATGGTCCTCAAGAGTAATCGATTAATCAACCAACCAAATCCTCTTTCGAATGGTCTTTGGTCCGTTGATTAATAAATTCAATAAGATCGAAAAACCCCTAATTAAAGGATCCCCTTAATTCCTACCCAATCCCTTGGTATAGAAATTAAGTCGAAACATGGGAATGACAAAAGGGATTAAAGTTCGATTAAGAACGATAAAAACCCTAAGTGCCCTAGCATAAACGTGATCAAGATCTATCCTAGGGTGTCAAAACACCACATTCAACGCATAGACAAACAATTGAATCATAAAAAGCATAGATAATCTACATTAAGCCCTTAATTCATACTTTCGCCCAAACCCTAGATAATGAACTACTCACTAACCATGGATTCTAAGCAATTGAGATTCAATAAATTAAACATCATAAACAAAGCAATAGAATTAAAGAAAAGAGATTGAAGAAAAATTACTTGAATTGAATAACGAATTCGATCTTCAAAGATGAACAAAAGAGATAACTAGTGTTTAGAGAGAGTTTAGGGCTAAGAAAAGTAATTAGAAACTAAGAGTAATAGGTAATGTCGAGTCTAAGATAAAAAAAACTAATTAAAAGAGTCATTAAACTAAGACGGAGAAAACGGGTCAACACCCGAAGTCAGGTCACCACGGTCGTGGTGCCTGAAAATCGTCCAGGCAGTAACTATACAAAACACCACTGATTCTGTGAAGATCAGGAGCCACGGTCGTGGCAAAATCACCACGACCGTGGTGACCTGATTTCATCGAATCAGTCTTCAAGCCTTCATAAAACTGTTTTGCTTACTACAGGTGCCCACGACCGTGGTGAATGAGCCACGGCCGTGGTGGCCTTCTTCCTTCAATTCCTCTAAGGTTGACTCACTTGATCATCTCCAAAGTACGAGCCATGCACCCTTGAACATGCCCCAAGTCCCTAGATCACAAAAGTACTCCAACACGTGCCAATTCTCTTGAAATACATCAAAAACAACCAAACACTTGTGAAGTATAATTGAAATCCAAAGTAAGGAAAAACCATACAATCCTAACTCTAAATGCTCTAAAGCTACATGCAATGAGACTTAGAATGAGCTATAAGTATGCACTAAAACGGATTGATCAACTGTGGGAGTGATAAGGGCATGTGTTGTAATTTTAAATCAAGCTTGTTAAAAAGTTGTACATCAAATTAGCTAAGTACAAAAAATGACATTCTAATGAATTTAAATTTCAAAATGCTTCTTTAAAATAATTTCAATATGAAATGTTAATAGAAATAATATCATATCATTAAAATAATAAACGTTTTTCAAATACTTTAAAATAATTCGAAATAAATCAAAGAAAGTTCATTTATACGTTTTTAATTTAAATAAAATAATTTATTAATTTATCAAAATTCGGGGTATTACAGTTAGTCCTTCAAAATCAAATCGGCAACAGTCGCCATGGAGACGACCAGCAAGCCACTATGGCTAAAAAGATTGCGTCTTTGAAACCACCAACCTTCATTGATAGAGAAGACTCGCTACTTCTCGAAAATTGGCTAAGGGATTTTGAAAAGATTTTCACGGCCACGGGTATGCCCGAGGCTCAGAAAGTGGATCAAGCCACCTTTTATTTGCATGAAGATGCCGATACTTGGTGGGAGAATGTAGGACCTACCGTAAGAGTTTAAGAGAACTTCAATTGGGAAGCTTTTAAGGTAGCAATCAAAGCTCGATTCTTTCCCGCGTACATCCGTAGGCAGAATTATAACGAATTTAGTAGGTTCAACCAGACCTATAACATGAGTGTGCAAGAGTACGCTCAAAAGTTCAATGAGTATGCCCGATTCTGTCCAACTGTAGTTCCAAACGAGGGAACCAAGGCTCAGAAGTGTGAGGATGAACTTTAGGTTCGATCTTCATACTCGATTGGGAGGAAGTACCTCCACCACTTTTGCGGAAGCCTATGCTAAAGCTTCAAACTTGGAGAGAATCTTGCAACGGGAAAGAGAGGTGTTATCCAGAAACAAAAGGAACCATCTGGCAACAACAGCAACCAAGGGTACGACAAGAGGCCTAACAACAACAATTTCACGAACAATGGTGCACGCTAAACAACCGCAATAATCAGAATTTCGGACAACAGAACCAACAAGGGAACATGATCCAGAGGAACTACCCTTGCAGGAAGTGTGGCAAGAACCACACGGGATTCACTTGTCAAGGTGAAAGAATCAAGTGCTATGAATGTGGCGAGTTTGGTCACAAGTCATTCAGTTGTCCTAAGAAGCGAAACAACAACTACTAGGCTCAAAACGGACAAAGGAACAACAATGGCAACAATGGAACCGGAAACAGAGTTACGATTTTCAACAATCGTCCCAACAACACCAGTGGACAAGGAAACTACAACCATGGAGGAAATGTGCACAAAATGGAAATCTGAACAACAATCGCACATTTGGAGGTGGAAATGGAAGGAATGCCAACGGAAACTACACCAATGGGAGGATCAACGTCAAGAGCAGAACTGAAGTGGACACTGATGCTAATGTTGTGACAGGTACTTTTCTCGTAAACTCAAATCCTGCTTATGTACTCTTTGATTCCGGAGCGTCTCATTCCTTTATTTCTAGCACCTTTGTTAACAAGTATCCCTTGAACTCTACCCAATCTTGTCGAGCCATCATAGCCATGCCTACCGGTGAAACCGTCTCTTGTAAATCTCTTTTCCAAGATATTTCGGTAGTCATAGCCGAAACTGAATTACCAGCCGACCTTATCCTTTTTTATCTAAAAGACTTTAATGTTATATTGGGAATGGATTGGTTAGCTAAGTATAAAGCCAAAATCGAGTGTCATAATCAGAAAATATCCCTTAGAGGACCGAAAGGAAATATGATATCTTATAAAGGCATAACTTTTCAGTCCGATGTCAAAATAATCTTAGCTTTGAACCTTCAAACCTATCCTAGAAAAGGCTATCCAGTTTATCTGTGCCAATTAAGGGACGTAAGCATTGAAAGAGAGGAGTTGGATCAAATTCCGGTAGTAAATGAGTTTCTAGACGTATTTCCCGAAGAGTTTCCAGGAATGATGCCCGATAGAGAAATAAGCTTCAAGATCGATTTAGTCCCCGGAACCGGACCTATCTCTAAGGCCCTGTATCGAATGGCACCAGCAAGAATTGAAGGTGCAATTAGAGGAATTATTGGAAAAAGGATATACTCTACTTAGTATTTCTCCTTGGGGAGCCCCCGTATTGTTTGTTCGGAAGAAAGACGGATCTTTGAGGTTATGTATCGATTATAGGGAGTTGAATAATGTCACGGTAAAGATAAGTATCCACTCCCTAGAATTGAGGATTTATTCGATCAGCTTCAAATTGCAACAGTGTTTTCAAGGATCGATCTGAGATCAGGTTATCACCAATTGCGAATAGCGGAAGAGGACATTCCTAAGACGGCTTTCCGTACGAGATATGGCCATTATGAGTTCACCGTCATGCCATTCGGACTCACTAATGCGCCCACAACATTTATGGACCTTATGAATAGAACTTTTCAGCCGTACTCGGTTAAGTACGTGATAGTATTTATCGATAATATATTGGTATACTCAAAGGATAGAAAAGAGCATGAGGCTCAGTTGAGGAAAATTTTGGAGATTATCCGAGAAAAACAGTTGTACGCTAAATTCTCGAAGTGTGAGTTTTGGTTGGAAAAACTATCATTTTTGGGTCATATGATTCCAAAAGAAGGTGTTTTCGTAGATCCATCGAAGATACAAGCAGTGACCGATTGGCCTCAACCTAAGAATGTCACCGAAGTGAGGAGTTTCTTAGGTCTAGCCGGATATTACCGGAGATTCGTAAAAGATTTTTCGAGAACGACCCAACCTCTCACTAACCTAATGAAGAAGACAACAAAGTTTCATTGGGATGAAAAGTGTGAGGAATCATTTCAAGAATTGAAGAAAAGGCTTACAACCGCTCCTGTATTGACATTGCCATCCGGAGTAGAGGGATTTGAAGTCTACAGTGATGCCTCGAAGAAAGTTTGTGGATGCGTCTTGATGCAACACGGTAAAGTAGTAGCCTATGCGTCGAGACAACTCAAACCGCATGAGCAAAATCACCCTACTCATGATTTGGAGTTAGGAGCGATCGTGTCTGCACTGAAAATTTGGAGACATTATTTGTATGGAGTGCAATGTAAAGTCTATACAAATCACAAAAGTTCGAAGTATCTGTATACACAAAAGGAGTTGAACATGAGACAGAGACGTTGGCTAGAGCTTATAAGCGACTACGATTGGAAGATAGCGTATCAAGAAGGAAAAGCGAATAAGGTAGCCGATGTGTTGAGTAGGAAAAGTGCTCATTCATTCAATGTGTTGCTTATGGCAGATGATTTGTGCAAAGAGATTAAGAAGTTGAGTTTGGAAATAGTTGAACCCGGATATGTGAAAGCTCAGTTGAATGCTCTTACCGTTGGACCGGACATATTTGAAGAAATTCGAGTGAAACAAGTTGCAGACAAGTGGTTAAGCAAGTTAAGATAGATGAAAGAAAGTGGACAAGCCCCGGAGTTTGAGATCGACGGCAACGGCGTTGCAAAGTATAAACGAAGATGGTGTGTGCCATAGGATGACGAGCTCAAGACAAGAATTCTGAGGGAAGCCCATAGTTCGCCGTATTCGATACATCCCGGAGGAGATAAGCTTTTTAACGATTTGAAGAAGCAGCCTAGAATGAAGCAAGAAGTGGCTAATTTCGTGGCAAAATGTTTAACGTGTCAGAAGGTGAAAATTCAACATATGAAGCCCGGAGGGAAATTGCAACCGTTAGATGTACCAGGATGGAAATGGGAATCTATCTCTATGGATTTCGTTATGGGATTGCCGACTACAAAGACCGGAAAGAACGCAATATGGGTAATCGTGGACCATTTGACTAAGACGGCAAGATTCGTGGCAATGAAGGATACTTGGTCGTTGAAACAGTTGGCAGATGCGTATTTCAATGAAGTGGTTGGGTTGCATGGTGTTCCAAAGGACATTGTTTCCGATAGGGATTTGATATTCTTATCTAAGTTTTGGAAACAACTTCAGACAGCGGTGGGTACAATATTGAAATTTAGTACAACCTTTCACCCAGCGACAGATGGTCAAACAGAAAGAACCATCCAGACCTTAGAGGATATGTTGAGAGTTTGTGTAATGGATTTCAGAGGATGTTGGGATAATCGTTTAATGTACATCTAATTCTCATACAACAATAGTTATCACTCGAGCATTGGAATGACACCTTACGAGGCGTTGTATGGACGGAAATGTAGAAGTCCCATATGTTGGAATGATGTGAACGAGTCATTGAATTTGGGACCGGAAATGATCGAAGAGACTACCAGCAAGGTGAAAATGATTCAAGAGCGTATGAAAGCAGCTCAAGACCGACAAAAATCGTATGCCGATCAAAGGAGACGAGATTTAGAGTTTGAAGTTGGAGAGAAAGTGTTGCTCAAAGTTTCGCCAACCACGGGAGTAATGAGGTTCGGTAGAAAAGGAAAGTTGAGTCCTCGTGAAAAAAAGAATTGGAGAAGTGGCCTATAGGTTAGCCTTACCTACAGAATTAGCCAATGTTCATAATGTTTTCCATGTGTCTCAACTTCGTAAATACATTCTCGACCCTTCTCATGTCATCCAACCTGAAATCATAGAGCTTGATGAAACTCTCACTTCTGAGGAGGGATCAATTAAGATCCTTGATGTCAAAACGAGAAACACCCGAAACAAAGCCATTAAGTTAGTCAAAGTGCGGTGGTGAACCAAACTTCAGGAGAAGCAACTTAGGAAACAGAAGACGACATGAAAAAGCGCTACCCCGAGCTTTTTCCGAGGTACGATTATCGAGTTTCGAGGACGAAACTCCTTAAGGGAGACCTAATGTAATACTAACAAAGCGCAAAACTAATATTTCGCTAAGATTAAATAACTAACTTTACAGTTCGAGGACGAACTTCGTTTTTAAGAAGGAGTAGATGTAGTACCCCGAATTTTGATAAACTAATAAATTATTTTTTAAATTAAAAACGTATCAATATGAATTTTCTTTGATTTATTTCGAATTATTTTAAATTATTTGAAAAACGTTTATTATTTTAGTGATATAATATTATTTCTATTACTAATGTTATTATTTCATATTGAAATCATTTTAAAGAAGCATTTTGAAATTAAATTCATTAGAATGTCATTTTATGTACTTAGCTAATTTGATGTACAGCTTTGTAAACAAGCTTGATTTAAATTACAACATATGCCCTTATCACTCCCATAGCTTATCATGAGCACTTATCACTTATCACTCTCCATCATCATCTTCCTCCTCCACCTAACAACCATAGTAATGGTTTCTCCAAATTTTTAACCAAAGCTTTATTTCCCACTTGCAATGTCAGACTTTTTCCACTCAAATTCTGACCAAGACCAACTCTTGAGTCAAAATCCAATCTCTCTTCAACCTCCATATCTTACCCTCATCAATGGGAGCTTGACCCATTCAAACATAAAATCAGAAAATTTGGCCTATAAATACCCCATCTATACCCACCCAAGAACTCAAGCAAATCACATTCAAGGTTTGCTTCACTCTCTTCTTTCTCCCCTCTAAAAATTCTGATTTTTGGTTTTGAAAAATTAAGAAAATAACAAAACCACCATTAAAAATATCCAAAGCTCCACCACAACCAAAACCCGAACCACCTTGCTCCGCCCAACCACCGCCGCGCAGCAGCAGCGGCCCCAAGTCAGCCACGCAGCCCCCCCCCCTTCGCACCTCCCATTCGACCCCAACCGCCCAAAAACGCCGCCCCCCTTGCTGCCGCCAATCAGCCGCGGTGCCCAGCCACCCTCCGACCGCCAAGGTCGCCGGAAACGGGCACAAAACCGGCAGCCACCCTCCTTCCTCTGTTTTCCTTCTCTTCTTCCCTCTTCTACTACTTCTTTTCTTTTCTCCTCTTACTTGGTTTCCACTTAACCCAAATGACCCAAATAAAATAACCCAAAGCCTACTCTCACTTACTTACATGAACCCAAAGCCCAAACTTCAATTTACTTAAATCTGAATTTTATTTAGCTTAGCCCAACACTTTAAATTAACCCATCTTTCTTTACTAGTTTTATTTTGTTTAATTGAAATAAAAGTTCCATTTAACTTTATTATTCCATTACTGATTATATTAACTTTTCATAACTTAAAAAATATTTCTAAGTTGCTAAAGTAAAATAATGAATATATTAAAGTTGATTTTCTATGTTTATTTAAATTATTTATAATGTTTAAGTTAAATAAATATTAAAGTTGAAATAATGTTTAAGTACTTAAAATGATTTTCATAAATAAATTTGAGAAACATAAACTTTGATTTATAAACTTCCTTGAATTAAACAATAAGTTTCTTTAAGTTATTTATTTATAAAATCATAAGGGGTTATTTAGGAAACTAATTTTAGATTTCATTTAATTGTAGACTCCGATCTAGTAGAAGAAGATTATCAAGAGTGCGATCAACTCGTGGATTAACTTCGGACACGCTTCAAGAGGTAATTACCAATGTTCATCCACAAGTAGATTCCGTATAAATAAAATGATTTAACCTTGAGATTATGTGATAATGAAGTTAATATGTGGATATTGATTATGGATTAGTTATGGGTTATGATTATCAAATTTAAGTATGAATTATGAGTAACAAAATGGATAACAAGTGTGGATTGTGATTCCGAACCATGAATATGGAAGTTGGACTATGGACTATGACAATGATTAAATAGCATCGTTAACATCGTAATTAAACTCGATAACGACTTAATCTTTTACCCTTATTCTCGATATAGGTTTTATGTATTATTATTATTATTATTATTATTATTATTATTGTTGTTGTTGTTGTTGTTATTATTGTTATTATTATTATTATTATTATTATTGTTATTATTTAACATGGTTATTATTATCGTTATTATCAATATGGAAATGATTATGAGTTAATGTAACCAAGTGATGGTTGAGAATATGGATATGCTATCGGAATTAGCTATGTATGAAATGAGTTAGGGAATTGGAGTAACGGTTTTTCTCTCTCAATTAAATGAACGAGACATATGTGAACATGTGATATGTGATAACTTGAAGTAAAAACTATAAATCACTTAAAGTGAAATATTGGAAGGAAGTGATGAACAGGTTGCCCTATATGGGAGGTTCAGCGGCCACCTACAGGTTTTCTAGTTACTATACTGATTTTTCTGTTACTTGTCTTCCTTCTATCTTGTTGTGATCCAAGTAGAAGGGATGTACACACTAGGGACTCTGTTATATGACCAATATTATTTTAGTGGGTGGCTTACGTGGTGTATCACCGGCCCACTGTGTGAGTGGTTTATGTGGTGTATCACCGGCTCACATTGTTTAAGCAAGTAGTTTACGTGGTGCATCACCGACTTTTTAGCGTTCTCCTTCCCTTCCGTAAATGAAATAGAATATTGCTATGCTAATGTGACCTATTAACTGTATGTATTTATGTGCTATGCTTTTCAACTCGACTTATTTAATATTTTTAACGTATTTTAAACTTAAGTACTTTGCGGGATGAAGTTGGAATTACTCAGTTTATCTGATTTTGGAGAGTTTGTCTCTCTTGTCTTTTTCAATGTTTATTTGCAAGTGGGTGATCGAGGGGAATTATGAGAGATCAACTAGAAGTTGTTCATCCACCTAGTTTAATATTTTGCTTCTGCTGGAACCCTGAAACACTTAATAGTTAGTACTTAACGAACAAGTTTAATTTGGTTGTAAGGATTTTTAATTAAGTTTGGAATGAATATGTATTGCTTACTCAGCCTTGCACTTAATTCCATGGATTCGAGTGTGGCGGTAACGCTCCGTTCGAGTCGAACCCTCGATGATTTTCCCCTCAAACGAGATTTATTAATATAAAAAGGGTTCGGTTTGGACGGGGTGTTACATCTTATCTCCTATTTCAAGTTGGAAAGCTACCAGCCTACCACAATGCTTGATTAAGGCTTTGTTTTTTTTGGACTAAAAGGAGTTGAATTGAACTCAAATTAATGGAATTGAAATGAACTTAACTTAACTTAACTTATATTTTATGAAATAAATTATGGTATTAAAAGTAATTGATCTCTATTATAGAAGGGAAGAGGGGTGGACACCAAAAACGAAAACAATTAGAAGGAAAAAAAAAAGAAAAATTGCCTAAAATAATGCAACCTTTTGCTCATTCGCAGATAATAATGCAACCTAAAGATTATTCTGGAATAATACAATATTTATATCCCATTTATTTCAAATAGGAAAAATTACCGGTTACCTGAACAATTGGTAATTTTTATTTAAAACTTTAACTTTTAATTAATATATTAACAAAAACTAAAAAAATAAAAAATAAAATTACCCCCCCCCCCCACTTACAGCCCCAACCCCCCCCCCCCTGCTGCTCTCACCCCCCTGCCGCTCTCACCCCCACCCCCTGCCGCTCTCACCCGCCATCCCAGCCAACACGGGCGACGGAATTAACACTCTCGCCAGTCGCCACCACGCTCGTTCATTGAAGGTTGTCTTCTTGAAGGGGAGGTATGTTAATTTGTGGTGACTGCGGTGAGGGGTTGCGGACAAAGAAACGAAAGGGGTAGGTTGGTTGGGTGGCGTCAGGCGGTGATGCTGGCTGCGATTCTGTGGTGGTTGCGAAGGAGACAATCAACGATTTGTGGCGGCTGCGTTTCTGGTGTTGCGAAACAGAGCAGTGGTGTTGTGAGTGGGTGGAATCGTGGGTTTTTTTGGTTGGGGAAGGGGAGGTAGGAGGTGGCACAGCCGGGCCGGTGGGCGGGTGGCGGTTTGATGGATGGGGAAGGGGGAGGAGGGGGTGGGGTTAAGGGTGGCAGTGGGGTTGGCCGGTGGTGTTGGGGGTGGGGGGAGGGGGGTTTTGGTTTTTATTTTTTATTTTATTTTTTGAATCTTTTTGTTTATAAATTTTTAAAAAAAATTATTTAGGATAACCAATAACAATACGACACGTGTTTCATTTAACCTCTTCTTTAGGTTAAATCCGGTTTTACCCCGTTTAAAATAAATGGGGTATAAAGGTTGCATTATTCCAGAATAATCTTTAGTTTGCATTATTATTTGCGAATCGCTAAAAGGTTGCATTATTCTAGACAATTTTTCCAAAAAAAAACTTAACTGCTTTACAGATTCAATAATTAATCGTTTCACCATGTTCTTGCACGCCTTACGTGTATTTGATACTAGTATAATTAATGCTAATTACTAGTACTTAAAATATACTTAATATATTTAATCCTAGTAGTAATAGTAATAATATAACTTATGCTATTAATATAAATAACAATAAAGGTTATTCTTTTATTATTATTGTTTATAATTGTAATATGTTATTATGACTAATAGTTTCAGAGATTGTAACAACTTTAATATTAATAGATAATATTCATTCCAACTTATATTTTTCTTACCCTTTTTCATATTTGCAACCTCGACATTTCTTTCAATACCACTACCATTCTCGCTGATAGTTCACTCATCACAACTATATACAAATTTAAAAATAAATTTCAATTTCATTATGTCATGCTATTAATTACTTAAACTCAGTCCCATTCACTAAGAAGATATTCATTAATAAGAGGAATTAAGGAAACATGGAAACATATTATATTTATCATACTATATATTTGATTGGGTACATGGCAACACATGCTAATTAGATAAATGTTTATAGGAATCAAATAGATCTTAATTTTTTATGGGGGTTTCTTTTTCTCTTGCCATTTGGATTCATAACTATTTTTCTAAGAGAATATATATTAGGAAAATTTATCGGGAATAAGTCAACTTTTTTGCGATCTTCTTTTAATAAGTTAAACTTTGAATAATTCTGGAATAAGTTAACCTTGTAAGGGTACTTTCTTTTAACAAGTTAAAACCGGTTTAAGAACACAAACATGGTCGGGGATAGAAAATAGAAGAAGAGAAGGAACACATAAATAATAAATTAAAATTTAAGAAAAGTCTCACATATTATCGGTTGAATAATTTATAAGTCATTTGACTTGTTAAAACTTTAAGTAATATCAAAGTTAACTTATTCCATGATTATCCAAAGTTTAACTTATTAAAAGAATATCGCGAAAAGGTTAACTTATTCTTGATAATATGAAAAACATGATTTTGACCATGGCTACATGTAATAATTTGAATCTAAAATTAACTCAAAGATGAATGTGTAAAAGTAGGTTAATATTAGTGTCCAATTTTATGGAGAATAAAGAGTTGTTTATATTTTTTTATATAAAAAATTTAACTTGAAAAGCCAAATTATTATTGAAAAATTAAACCCTATAAAATCCAAAAAGTTTTGGCCTTCAAATTACACTAATTGTATCAGTTAGAAAATTCATATTTGGGGCCCCTTCTTTCAACCTCTCACCAATCCCCTTGTGCCAGGCGTCAAACAAAGTAATTTTTTCTTTCAATTTGCAGTCAATCTGCTACTTGCTTTTTCTTCAGTGATAAAAACGAGTTCGTGGTGAAGAGCTAATCTTCATCTTCTCTCTCCACTTTTTTTTCTCTTCATGATATTTTATTATTTTCTAGCAATCTGTCTCTCCTGATGATCTCGAACAAGATCATCCACTGGTGACACTAAGCTTTTGTACTTTCTTCATAATGTTTGAAGTCAACAGTGGCTTTCCTTACCTTGGAATATTCCCATAATCAATCTTGGCTCATAACGCCAATGGCTAGTTCATGCTTCAAAATAGTATGCAAAGGAAGTCTTTACAATTGCTTATGTGATCTCTTCTAATCCTACTTTCTACCCACAAGATAATAATGGTCTAAAAAGCACTCGATCAATAAGAAATAAGATTGATTATTACTTAATCGAAGAGCTTTTTCAATAGATTACACTCATTGAGTATTATGTTAAACTAACGACCAATTGAATTTTGAAATTTACTTTGACCCAAGTTAATTTCTAAGACGTTAGAGGATTACTTTTAAATCCTTAACGCTTTGTTTCGACAGCAAAAAAGGAGGGAAAGGAACAGGAGGGAGAGAGGGGGGGAAGGGGAAGGAAGAGAAAGAGGAGGGAATGAATCCCTCCCTCCGTTGCCCTAGACTTCGTTTCAAACAAGAGAAACTGGCCCCCTTCCTTTCTCTTCTCTTCCTTTCCAACCTTTTTCTTATACTCAAACAATGTGTAAATATCTGATATTAATGTTGTAAAAGCATTTTATCTTTTTTATTCTTTATCATATAGAAGTATCCATCAAGACATTAGTTATGTAGCTCAATAATTTGTCTTTTTATTCATAACACAAGGCCCTCTTACCCATAAGACATTAACAATGTTTTTGGATCGAAAAAAGGGGAAGGAAAGGAGGGGGGGGAAGAAAGAAGAATGTGTTTTCTTAATTATGTTTATTGAAAGAAGGAGGAATTTCTTATAAATTGATCATTCCATTTCCCTTCCTTCCAAATCCCTCACCCCTCACTTGTTATCGAAACAATGGATTTTTGCCATCTCCGTCCCCCTCCCCGCCACTTCCCTCCTATTTTGACTATATCCAAACAAGTTGTAAGTGAATCATTTGCTACATTAAGGCTCCCAACCATGGCAACATCTTTTTTTTTTAAATTATAATCTCATTTATAAGTATGGGATTATATTAAGGTAATAAGAATAATCCTCTAGACTTCCCTCGCATATGGCCCCACCCAGAGGCCCATTACAAGTCGTAACCCCCAACCCTCCCTCCCCCCAAATCTCACGCAAATGCTTGGGGGTAAGAATTGATCCCTAAACCAAGTTAGAGAAGATGGGAAGACTCACCACTTGATCCAACCTCAATCCTTGCTGTTGCAACATCTTATGAACCCTCATCTTCCACCCTTCCACCCCCTTTATTGCATACTCTAATATAGAATAGGGTTTCATAGGGGTTGACGCCTCAATACTTGATTTATCTACCTTCAGCTAATTAAAAAGAGGAAGTATAGTATAAACTTAATAAATAATTATTTTCAGTACAACACAATCAATAATGTCAAAATACAATGTCCAAGGTGTTGTTTACTACAATTTTCTTATTGGAGCAGCAACAAATAAGCTACTACCTCTGTCCCAAATTATTTGCTACATATACCATAAATGATTGTCTCATTTATTTGCACATTTTCCTTTCTTGGCTTATAGTCCCCATCATATGTCACTTCAATACTTTTATTTTTGTCTTCTTACAATTATTCATTAGAGCCACCAAAATTAGTAATTTATGAGTTACTTTAACAAATGAAAAATGAACCCAACCTTTCCACTTGCTCTACCTGAATCATTGTGCCGTATCTCTATGTAGCAAATAATTTAGAACGAAGGTAATATTAAGGGTATGTAATTTTCAACTTATTTCCATCTTTACCAGAAAAAATAAGTTTAATAAGTCAAGATAAATTCAAATAAATTACAAATAAGGTCGAAAAATGTCAAATAAAGTCTAATGAAATTATTTAATAAAGGTCGAATTACTGCCTCCATAACGAATTAAATGCAATAAACTATTTTACACGCATCTTGAGGAAGATATTTAAGGGTATAAACAAGCAAGTTAATCAAAATAATTTTAAAACAAGTAACATATGATCTCAATCTTGCTTGTTTTAAAATAATTTTGATTAATTTGCTCGTTTACACCCTTAAATCTCTTCTTTAAAATGCTTGCAAAATGACTTGTTGCAATTAATTCGTTATGAAAGTAATAGGTTAGATAAAATCTAATAATAAGCAAAAGTAAGATGAAAAGAACGAAACTTATGTTATAAAATAATATAATTTGACCCGTTTGATGCATAGGGGATAAATGAAGCAAACAACTTACACCAAATAAATGGTTTCTTTTAGTAGTGGACTCTTTAAGAATTATTCAAGACTCCATATCATTAAGTTTGAAAGTAAAATACACTTGTAACTTTGTAAGTAGCTCAACAATGCGACTATAAGAACGAACACCATAAACTATAATGTGAACATTTAGAGAATTCCATCTCAAATTTATAACTAATTATTCCTAAAAAATTACACTTACCTTAACACAAATTTTTGTTGTTACAATTACGATTTCATGAGATATAAGAGCATAACTGCTCAATATTGCATGGAGAAGTAAACCTGCAAGAAATTCAAAGGAAATATCTACGAACGGTTCTCGCAGCAACACGTGAGAACAATCTTGCAAGTAGATCAGATGGCAAACTGAACAACTGCTGCCGTTGCTCCGATGGAAGCTGAAAATTTTAGTCATCAAATATTAGGATGCATTATGTACACTAATATCATAAGAAAAAGAATTATGTTTCAAAAATAATCTGCTCCTGCATAGAAGGTTGAAAAGAGTATCCAAATGAAATAGAGGTCAACATAATCTATCGATAGGGGTAGAATACAAGATGGAAAGAAATTTAGGTGTTTTATCCAAAAACAGAGAAAACACCTAACTCTCTGTAGGTACATCCGTTAATTATGTAAGAATATCACTAATTTTTTATTAGCAATGGTGATTCTCCCAATTAAACAAGATTTTTCTAATTGAACAGGATATTTTGTCAAAAAGACCTTAAATGGTATTCCTTCCGTCCCATGTTAATCGCAACAATAGCTTGTGCACATAGTTTCAGTAAGTTGATAGAGTGTGGTGTAGGTTATATTAATTTATTGTAAAAGTTGATGTGATAGAAAGTGATGTGTTACTTTTAGGAAGTTAATAGAAAATGAGAGTAATATTTTAATGTTTTCACATAAATCAATGAATGAGTGGGATATATTAGTTGGGTGATATATAAATATATAATAAAATATTAGTGAATCCATGCCTAAAATAGAAGTGTTGTAACTAATTAAAGGACAACAATATATGAAAAGTGTTGCAGCTAATATGGGACGGAGAGAGTATAAGTTTTGTGAAAAAACATCTTTTATAATATTTTTGTGAGAAAACACCTTATATGTCTTTAGTTATCAAATTACGCATCTTATCATCATATTTAAACCAAAAAGTCAACAGTTGGGTTTACTTTTTCCTCCCTTTTTGTGTGTCGCAGTCACGCACATCAACCCAAATTTTAGGACCAAATTCTGATGCACAAAAATGAAGAGAAAACTTTAGAGTCGATGACGAAAAGTTGATCTTTTTTATCAAAATATGAGAAAAAGGTGTATAAGGTGTTTTCTCGCAAATAAAACTATATAAGGTGTTTTCTCGCAAATAAAACTATATAATATGCTTTTTCACAAAATTTGTAATTTATAAGGTCTTTTTGACAAAATTTCCTTAAAACTACTACTACTATTGAAAGCTCAAAGTTGTTATTTTGGGAAGCTAAAAATATAGCGAGAATTTTTAAGCTTACAACAAGATGCATTTTGGAACTTAAGCATGAGATAAATAAAATTAGTAGAAGATATGAGGAGAACCAACATGGTTGGCTACAACAGACCAATTGGGTTAGGCAGGTCGCAAGAAAATAGCAACATGTGGCACAACATGTGCAACATGTGCCCCAAACAGAGAAAGGGATCATTCGTGATCTGTGAGGATATGTGGGCTCCAGTCAAGATGGCTTTGAAGTTTGAACGCATTCATGAAGGTTTTGATTTAAGGGACATAAATGAGGCTAAAAAACGGTATTTGGATTTCGCGTTGGCATATGACTTCGGCAAAATGAACACTTAATTTGAGAAGAGGCACTAAGTCGAACTTCTTATAAGTAAGGAATGCTTAGATAAAGAGTCTCATCGGTTGTAAGGTGATTCAGTAACATAGACTCGTGGTGGCTTGATTTTCGAGGTAGAAGCCACGTAAGGCAGAGGAGACCACAAGTGGTGCCTAAATTAGGCGGTGGAAACTTCAAGGAGAGAGGTAACAAAAAAATTGTAGATTAGATGGCCACTATCCGTATATGGACAAGTAACAATGTTTTGAATATAGATTTAGCATGGAGTAAATGGAGCACATCATAAAGGAAGTGGCGAAGGAGGTCTTAGGACAAACTAAGGAAGCATGCCCCCTAATTAGGACACATTTTACATTTGGTGAAATGATGCTATATAAAAAGTTGAAAAATGTAGGAATCATGAGAACTATAAAGAGACTAGAAGAGAAGTAAAGAAGGTCGTACAAGATGCAAGAGCAAAGGTGAATCAAGACCTTCATGCAAGACTTGATAGGAAAGAAGAGAAAAAGAATTGTATAAAATTCCTCATATGAGATAGCAAAGGATTATGTGTGAAAGATGTTACAGTTATGTGTGGAAGATGTTGACCAACGAGTTTTGGGGAAAGATAAGGAGATGAATAATAGAGTCCGATAACCTACTTAGCATCGATTTAGGCTAAGATACTACATATACAAGCATCTAACGTGATATAGTTAAGAGTTTATGCAAAGAAGTAAAGAGAAGTCAAGACGACATTAAAGAAGATGGTATTAAGGCAAGATAGCTGATATAGGGGAGAGAGGGATTGAATGGCTAACAAGTTTCGTCAACAAGATTTGGGGAAGTAGTAAGCTACCCGTAGAGTGGAGGAAAAATAATCTAATCCCATTCTGAAGGTTTTCCCAATGATAAATGGATCAAACTAATGAGAAATACTATGAAACTACGGAAGCAAGTGACTGAGCTAAGGAGAAACGTGAAGATTTCAGATAACCATCTCGACATTATGCTATGAAACAATTCATTTTACGACAGAACTATTAGGATAAGAAGGATCTAGATATGAATCTTATTGAAATAAAGTTGTATGATAAAGTATAACATAAGTACTTAGGTGGGTATTTAAAAAGGAAAGGGATTTCGCGAAAGATATTGATATAATAAGGGACACATGTGAGTGAGTTAATTAGCAAGAGCATGCATAAGACTTATCTATTAAGATTGGAGTACACCAAACCTCTAAGCCTCTCCACTTAGGCCTTTTCCTTTTCTATATGCATGAACAAATAGGCGAGGTGAGATGACAGCCACGGTACATCATGTTTGTTGATGATATTGTATTATGAATGATACAATAGAAGGTGTGATATTAAGTTGGAATTACGAAGATAAAATTTAGAATCTTAGGTGTTAGAATCCAACCTGCGTTTACTTGTATTTTCCTTACATTACTTTATGTTTTAGTTCTTTTTCACATGCTGTAAGTTCCAAAATTGAGTTATTGTCAAACCAGTGTTCACCGGAGATATGTATTATCTTACATTTAAGCTTCTTTAGGTGGTAAGAGTGAATGAATAAAACTTGAGACCTCCTATTAATTCTTACTTGCTTTATGATATTGTGTTGTTGTTGTTGACCAACTTAGAGCTTGTGCCGTCGTATATTATAAAACGTCAACCCAAACTCAATACAAGTACATCTCGTCGTCGGCCCCACTCGTGCTCGCCTTGTGCACACGAGCGTCTCGATCAACCCTCTTCTAGTGCTCTTGTCGCCGAATCATCTGTTACGCGATGGTGACTCGCCCATAAGAGTGTTTTTTACCCGTTATGCCATTACTTTATCAAAATCGGTCAAAAAACCAGAAGGGGAAAATGCACATAGTAGCACAAAAGCGATAGACACATACCAACTTAAGTAGAAAGTCTTGTCCTAGGCTTGCAAGTTGGATAATATATATGAATTACCATCAATTTATATATGATAGAATATGAATCTCATGAAATAAATCATTTTTTTATTCACCATATGTGTAACCCAACCATATGATGACTTTGGTCAAATTAAATTATAAGAATACTTATAAAACTTAATGCAAAATTAAGGTTCAAAATATAATATTGTGATTTTTTTTTCGAAAAAGTGCACATCACGTCAATCTCTTGTTTCCGTTAGACCGTTACAAGCTGCTTTGGCGTCACCGTGACACTTACTACGATGACGACCGCATCCGGGATTTTCTTCCTTGCTTAGTTGCTTGCCCCCGATCATCCATCATTGAACAAGGTATCTAAGTATGACCTCCGTCTAACCTTAATCTTATCATCCTCAACAAGAAATCTTTGGTCGTCACCGTTGACACATTTTACCTTCCTTACGTCTCGTGTCTTCTTGTTCAGCATACGCACAATTCTATAAATGTCTTTTTCTCCTTCTCACATTAAATCTTGCATAAAGTTCTTGATTTACCTTTGCTTTAACATCTTGTAGAGCCTTTTTTGCTTCTCTTTTAGCCTCTTTATACTTCTCATAGTTCTCATCACTTCTATCTTTAATAGTTTATATCATTCGCACTTGCACTTTATCGCTTGTCTCACCTCCTCATTCTACCTAGATGTGTCCTTACTTGATGAAACAATTCCTTTAGATTCTCCAAGGCCTCTTTCACCGCTTGTATACTATGTTTCATCTTATTCCATGTTTAATCTATATCCAATTGCATACCCCAGGACCAAACATCGTCACGACCCATCTTGGCTATAAAGTTCTCTTTGTGCTCTTCTTGGAGCTTCCACCACTTGATTTACGGCTCTACCTGAAGTCTTCTCTTTCTTAAAGATTCCCTATCTCGAAAATCAAACACCACTAGTTTATGTTGGGTGGTTGTGCTATCACCCGCTAGTTCACCCGCTATCACACCTTGTAGTGTGTACAATACATTCTCCAAACATTCATTACTAAAAAGAAATCAATGTGACTCGCTTTACCTCTACTTCTATACGTCGCAAGGTAGGATTGTCTTTTCTCAAACCAAATGTTCATAACACCAAGATCATATGCTAATGCAAAATCCAAGATACCACATTCTGCTTCATTTCTCTCCCCATACCCAAAACCTCCATAAACGTTCTCAAAGCCAACTCGACTGGTATCCACATGTGAGTTAAGATCCCCACAAATGATTAATTTTTCACTAATGATGCCTAAAATAAAAGTGTTTTATCTAAATTGGGACAACCTATATAGAAAGTATTGTATCTAGATATTAAGACGGAGGGAGTGTATTTCTAAAGGTTTTCTGAACATTTTCATTTTTTACTTTTTTCATTTTTGCTTATCTCTTTACAGAGTTTACACATATCTTTGACCCTCTTTCTCCGACTTTCTCAATCTTAAGTTTCATATCTTTATATTTTGGTTTTAACTTCACACCTTATTCATTTTCTTATCCTTTTTTCTTTCTTTTTCTTCTTACTTCCCCTACTTTCCCTTTTGGAGTTATGTTTGTTAATGTTGTCGTCGTCGTCGTTGTTGTACAAAAGCTAGAATCGGTCAAGTACATCTTGGTTCAGTATGCTAATTGTTGAACAGCGTTGTGCCAGATGTAGATATGCCTACTTATATGGATTTCATTGCCAAATATTGAAGAGGCATACCACATTCTAGGTTTACGACAACGCCTTTTGCTTCATCTTTTGGTCATGTAGAGATGAACTAGAAGAGCAGAGATCTATTGGTTTCTGTTGGCTGTTCTTTCACCTGTATTCTTAGGTCCCTTCAAAGTTTATAAAGAGCCCATCATTGACTTTGTTTAACGAACTTTTTACGTTTCAGACGTCTCAAAGCTTCTATTCTAGTGTTATCTACGGAAGCCAGATCAGTGCTATCTTTCGCATCATTCACCGACTTCTTGGTTTCTGTACTTGGTCTAATTTCTTTGTCCATTTAGTCCAACCATCTTCCGCACAAGACTACAATCTTACAGAGTTTATATTTAAATGGGCAGATATCAATGCATCCTTACCTCATTTACAATAGTAAAAATTAGCTGGATTTCCTGAGTAGATGGAAGCTGATAAAGAAACTGGTATATTTCCATCGCTGATGATTTCTCATTCCCTGAGTTATTGATCTTCTCATTTCCCTGCAGTATAACCAGCATGAGCGTACTTCATTTCATGCACGTAAAACTAGCACATCATACATAGTTCAGATATGATAACATCTATTGCTTCTATAAAAATTGACTAATTTTGTTTCAGTCTGAACTCATGAGCAATCCAACAGTGAGTAGTGACTATGTGATTAGAGATCAAATTGAAAACACCTTAGCCATTCGGTGCAAAGCAGATATAAGCTCCTCCACTTTTTTAAAACAAGAAGTATGTACCGTAGGACCACTGATCCTTGTGCAAGTCCTGAATGATTCATTTGGTAACCCATGATAAATGGTAGTGATAGTAATAAATTTATATGTAAATTTGCGAAAATTAGTGTCATGCTGATGCCAATCATAATAGAACTTCATCGTTAATCATGTGCTTCTTGTCATAAATTTTCATTACCACCTGATACGACGTCTAAACTCCGGTTGGTTGGACTGAACATCTTTTAAAGGAAAATGATTTCCCATAGAAAACATTTTTGAAGAAAAGCACAATTGTGAACTAGTTTTTTTATTGGTTCTTTACAATAAATAAAGAATATGAGGAGGGGGGGGGGGGATGGATGAAAGAAGAGGAAGGTAAAGGTAAGAAAATGTGCCGTTTCTTTGGAAAAATAAATATTTTACATCCTTGGGCGACCTATTTTTAATCCTTGGAAAAATTACTTTCTACCTTTTACAAACCATACAACAAAAACAATGAAAACTACTTTTTGAGGGAAAAATAATGAGCACAAAGAGGTATTCGCGGATGGACACAAACCATAAAACAAAAACAATGAAAACTACTTTTTTAGGAAAAATTGATGAACACAAAGAGGTGTTTGAGGATGGACAAGCATTACAAAGGACTTTGAGACGAAACTCTCTTCAGACATTTACCTATAAATTCATTGCTATTGCCGCCAATTATTATGGCGCCACAAAACAGTCCAGAAGTGCACATTGCACACTTCCAAAAAAACAGCAATGGATGAGAAGTTGGTGTTGGTCTAGCTGGTGGAGACTTGGACGTACATCATTAATATCTCCTTCACATTGCTCATCTGGGTTTCCCAACTACAGTAACTTCAATTAAATACTTTTCTAACAGCAAACTCAGAGTTTACGTGTTCGGAATTAGGTAGCAGCCTCACTTGTATTCATGGTTTATTGAACTATATAGTTAGATAATTAAATTTGGAACTTAGTTTGTTTTTTGGAGCCGAAAAGCCAGCCTTATCAAAATATAGAATATTTTTAACCTAACCAGCCAATTGTGATTAAATGGTTAGTCTCGAAACACCCTAGGTACTATGATTTGTTTACTAGAATCGGATCTCTAGGCAAGCCTGGATTTCAAAAGATCTTTGGTGAATTTCATTTGACACATTGTCCAAGAAGCCTTTTGTCTTCAGAATCCATACACCTTACCTGTCGAAGCATACAATCTAGCACTCATGTAGTGTTTAACTACCCAAATGAATATATACATAAGCTAACATTATTGAATAGAAGTTAAAACAAACGAAGCAAATCTCTCTCTCTTTTCTCTTTCTTTAGGGTAAGATTATCTGGGAGGCCTCATAAAGCTGCTGAAACATTGGTAGCAAGACATTTTTGTACCAACATCAGTGCAACTCGGAGAAGCAATAGGAAGAGCTCAATTAAAATTAAAATATTTGAAGGATAATGTCTCCCTTATTTAACTTCCCAATACTAATTCCCACGGAGATTTAGAGAAACTCTAATCGATATACAATTCGGATATCGGATAGAGAATAGATATAAGAAAGGGTTGGTGTGATGAAGAGAAAACAAATTCAACCACAAAAAATAATCGGAAGTTGTTTTCGGGACGTTTCAGAGCAAAATGCTAGATGTTAACTATGAGACAGAGGGAATAACAATTTCAGGCTCTGAGGCCAAGTGTACTCCTGAGCGAGAAACCTTCCGTGAAATTAAAAAAGTAACCATAAAGAAGATTCACGTGTCAGGACTTACATATGAAAAAGCCCTGTCATAACAACAGGTCAATAAAGACAATGCTTCTGAAACAAAATCTTTTTGTCTTACCGCATGTTCGTGATTGTTATATGCACCAACAAGCGTGATAAAATATAAAATCTATAGAAGTACTTACTGGTTCTGAGTTCTGTAGCCCTGCCACCAACAGCACAAGGCGACGGAAGTTCTTCAAGTTGACAACATCCTCCTCAGTCATGGGAAATGATAAAATTGGAAAAGGAAAGGGTAGATATGCAGTGGATCCCGAAGCTATTGAGTCCATTGTAGCTATCCCCAATGCATCTAAACCCTGTACTTTACAAACAAGCAATAAGACAATAGCTGCCTTCCATATCCCCTCCCCTGTTTCCCACATACCCTTTCACCAGACATCTACAAATACCTCACCTTAGCAGTTTCTTCAAGGACAATTTCCCGTACAAGAGAGCCCTGAAAGAAAACAAATTAAGAAATAGGACAGAATTTTTTTTTTTTTTTTTTTGTTTTGGGGGGGTGGCTGACAGGTAAAAAGGGACATCTGAAAGAAACAGAAAGTATATTCAAAACCTAACCAAGTTACCCGTCCCCACAAAAGAAAGGCCGATAAATGACTCACTCTAGAATCTGTCAAAGTAGTCTGCTCAAATCCACAGACAACATAAAGATACTCTAGGAACCAGCAATTTGCAGATGAAACTTTAGGCTAAAACTATAACCAAATGTACTATCAATCCTCCTCAATGAACACGGAAAGTAATACTCCCTCCGTCCCCCAAAGGATTTCCCATTTCCTTTGGGCACAAAGTTTAAGGAGTAAGGTTGATGTGGGGTCTAAATTTTCATTTTATAATGAAAAAGTAAGGTAGTAGGTATTTTTTAGAATTGTTTATTAAGAAAGAGAGTGTGGGGGCAAGTACTTTTTATAAGGATAATATTATTAAAGTAGGTGGGCCATATCCAAATAAGGAAATGGGAAATGTTATTGGGACATACAAAAATGGAAAAATGGGAAATCCTTTGGGGGACGGAGGGAGTATATTCATAGTTCCTTTTCTCTTATCTCGCACAATT
The DNA here is from genome assembly GCA_947645195.1 of Patellifolia procumbens. Lineage (NCBI taxonomy): Eukaryota > Viridiplantae > Streptophyta > Magnoliopsida > Caryophyllales > Amaranthaceae > Patellifolia > Patellifolia procumbens. The sequence continues at coordinate 328,203 of CANSGD010001040.1, forward strand.
TAACATGGCCCCCTATATTTCCTTTTCCACAGAAACCGATGTGCATATAGTAAGACAAAGAGTGGCTGTTATAAGACATAATAGAAATAATGTATCATATACTGCTACTCCAATACTACCAACAAGCTCTAGGAAAAGACACAAAGCACAACCCAATCAAAGAAGAAATGTCAAAGCACAAATAAATTAAAGTAATTCACTCCTGCAGTCACTGTACCTGTTCTGCTAACGTGAAAGATAAAATATCCTTGGCTGCAAACTTTTTGTCGGATACATCCTTCTCCACTAGGGCTTTGTCTAGTCTAGCACGAAGCATCTGCCAGGAGTTATGACAGCAAGCAAAAATATCAGTAACAATGACAAGTGATGAGTTTACGGTTTTGAGGTCTTTTGTTTTTTTGTGAAACTCTTTTTGTGTTTTATGATTTATGGTTCCAAACTAATGAAAATGATATATGAAAGGAAAAACAATTAAGATAGGCTCCCAAATCTCCGTTTGAAGAGGTTCTCTTGATGTCTCAGTTCAAGATTTACACACGTGATCGCAGTCTAGAGCACTTTAGAGTTAACAACTCTATAACAAGCCCAAAGCTTACTATTTCTTTCAACTTACCAATTTCATCATCCTCTTTACCTTTTTTGGGGGTTAATCTTACCTTCTTCCCCATGCGGTTAACCCTTTTTTCTTTTTTATTGAGAGTCCTTATAAAAGGACCCTGAAATAGAGAGTTTTCTGATGTTTGAAAGTTCTTTCTTTCCTCTCAAAGCAACCTTAAGCAGAAAATTGAATATAGACCTACCACCTACCAGTCTAGAGCTTCGCTTTTCGTTACCCTCAACAGAAACACACACCTTACAACCTAATAACTCTTGGCTAATTATAGTAAATATTATAACACCTAAACTAATAAAATAAGCAAAGAAATACAAGAGAAAGAAAAATAGAACTTTTAGTAAGCTGCTGCAACTATCCTGATCAGCACACCTTCACCATTTCGGTTATACCTCCTTATTGGCTTATTCTTTTTCTATGAAACCAGTAGCAGCTTTTTGTAGTCTTGAAGAGCTTCCCAACAAGTGGTGACACACTGCAATTGGCCAAGAAATGGCTGCTGCCCAGACTGAACAAAATTATCCTATAAAAAACAGGATATTGCGTCTTTTTTGCTGGTCCAATGAAGAATTTTCCTTCCTATGTTAACTTAATTATAATTGGACCAAATTAAGTACGGAGGTTAAACAGCTCAATATGGATACTGGGGGCTCAAATTTGCGGCCTTATCACGCTCAAAAGCTTCCCCTTTAAGCAACCTAAAACCGTCACTCCAAAACAGTTTATCCAGCTTTCTTGTGAAGTGTTTCTAAGCCTACATAATTATGTTTAGGGACAACAAATCATTTTTACTACTCTTTAAACATATAAAAATGATTGTTTTAAGACGTAATAAAAATTAGTGTTAATAAACAACCATTATCTCCTAATTTATAATAAAACCAAAAACACCAAATTGCGTCTAACTCTAACATATACGAATCTTGATTTATATCAACAAGGCAAGGACAAGATATGTATATTCAGTGCTTAAGCTCAAATATTGTAAATGATTATTAGTTCTATGTTTAAATACTACTATACGATATACCCATGCTGAAAATTCATAAAAATGCAAGATATCAGAAATTCTCTCATTCCTCTCCTACTACAAATCTTTTATACCCACAGGACACCTGCTTTCTTTAATTATGTATCCAAACTCACATAGGAAGCCTGCTTCATCCACTTAAGTCTCTTGAACTCACATAGGAGACCTGCAAATCCTTCAAAACAGCAGGCCAGACAGAACAACTCCAATCCTATACTCTGCCTGCTGATTCCACAGAAAGACAGCGATCTATCACAATTTTATAACATGGTTATTATAATGTAGCCCCTCCATCCCATATTGATCATAGCTCTTCCGTATTTTGGTATGTCCCGCTTCATTATCTATGTCATTTAATAAATGTATATTCATCCGATTCTATCTACTATACAAACATGCACTATTGTTCCCACTTTTTTTTTTTTGAAAGTCTTTTATTCCCACTGTTAGCCCAAAATACGCTTATACTACATGCGTCCCAGATTAATTACCACATTTTACTTTTTGGTTTGTCCCAATTTATTTGACACAGACCATTTTGGCAATTTTTGGCCTTTTGCCTTTTTCTCTATAGTTGGGCCCCACAGCTATCCACCCACTTTCTTCTCTCTACTTCTTACAGTCCTAAAAAATGTGTCAAAAAAATTGTGGTGATTAATTAGGGACAAAGGGAGCATTTGTGAAAGTGAAACAAGACAGCAGTTGCAGGATAGTGCATGATTTCTATTAAAAGCCTCAAGACCAGTTTTATAGGTTAATGTCCAATAGAGACTAGTGAATCCCATATCCCTATATATTTATTTGCTAATTGATAGTCCTTTTGGCAAGATAGAAAACTTAAGTGAGGGGGGACGAGATTACTGAAATTTCATGTTCAATATCAACTTAATAACATATATTAACAAAGTTCACAATCAGCATATCAGCAGGGGGGTGGGGGCAAGCCGTATTAAAACCCTTCGGCCTTGGATCACATGTAGCTCAGTAATAAGAACAACCTCAATACTACTTGACTTATTGAAAGGCTACATATAATTAAACCTCACTGATAATTCGTTTCTTGATTAATTGAAAGATAGAATTAGCTGAAGGGGAAGTGGGGGGCACCACATTGCTTATAAACAGAGAGTGTGAGAAAGAGATAGTGCAGGAGCCCACATGCCCACAGCATATTAAGGTAACAGGTGGGGACAGAGGGAGTCTATGAGAAGATGATACATGATAGAAGACCTTGATCCACTTTATCTTAACGTGTTGATCCACTTTACATTAAGCTAACAGGTGGGGACAGAGGGAGTCTCAATTTCACTCACCCAGAACCCCAATTGTGCCAAATCCCTGCTAAGTTTCTTGCCAGGGCCCGGGAAGAGAGAGATACCAAGCCCTGGTCTCGAGCGCAGAAACTGGCCTGCTACGATCACAAAGAAATCTTTATATGTCCAATAACTTTAAAAATTGGAGAAAAAAAAACAATTGAGTTATGACTTATGGCAGTCCATTGAACATATGGCTGGGAAAACTGATCCGACCTGCTAACCCGACCTGAAATAAGCGGGTTTGAGTTAAGTTTTTCGACCTGAATATCTAAATGGGTTGACCCGACCTGATGTATTAATTAAATGGGTTAGGTTAAGGTTGAAAATTGCAACCTGAATATAACATGCTTTAACCTGATTTGACGCATTTATATAAAATAATCCCAAAAAAACTAACTTTAAATAAATGCTAAAATTGGTCAATAAAGAAAAAAAAAGTCTTGAAATGAATCATAATTATCATATTTTTAGAAGAAAAAAAATGTATTCATTTTATAGTGAAATGTATTTTTAATTATTTTAAATTATAACTAATTAAGATAAAAAAAATTAAGTAATTAGAGATAAGTGGGTTAAGTGGGTGACCTATTTATTAAATAGGTTGGGTTTGCGTTGAACTTTTTGACATGTTTAATAATTGGGTTAGGTTTGGGTTGAAGAATTCTAACCCATTTAACACTGACCCGAAGACGAACCTGAACCAACCCGACCTGTTTACCAGCCCTAATTGAACATGTCTTTCAAGTATTTACATCTTAACATGGCCTAAGAATAACTAAAAAAAGGACCACAAAAAATAAGGTTTAGGGTGCAGAGCCACAAAAAGAAGGTGCAGAGCTGGATTCTCACCTCGTTTAGTAGTGACTCTAAACGGTCAATCCTGAAAACACCATCCTAAGGAGATAAAACAAGAATTACGTAATCCACACAGCACATAATAGAAAATAAGTTAACAATCAGGAGAGGAGCAAAGAAAATTCAAAAGCAACATAAAACAATCTACCTTGTAAAGAAGAGATAGCAAAGATGACTTTAACTTTGGTGAGCTGCCCATTAAAACCTTTCTGGCAATCCACGGGTATGTACTACCCAAAACCTTGTAATCAGGATTGAAGCTAATTGCAATACCCTCAAGGACAGCCAGGCTGAAATGCAAAAGATGATCTATAATTAAAGAGGGTCATGAGCACAACAGACTTCCAATAATATTACTTGCACATTAGACATAGTGGTTGCAGCAACCCTCCTTATTTTTGATATTCAGGATCAGATGAGGCATTAAAGATATCCTGCAGGAGGCACAAAATGATATAGAGCCAAAAAAGTTCAGACGAACCAACTAACGGCCGATGGTTTAAATATTTAGGCAAAGTTGTTATTTGACATAACCCTTATCTTGGCTTTCAAACAGCCACTATTAGCCTAACCCAAGTTTCTAGGAAAAGAACTTGGATTATTATTCTCATTGGCTTTTTGTTACTCTTTACTTTGCTCACAATTGTAAGAATACATACAGCTGGTGTATTTGACTATCTTCATATCTAACTGTCTCCAAAAACTCCTATATAAGTTTACTCTATTTGAGATTTATTGCCTACCAAAATCTTAGCAGGACTCTGATTTAGTTAACGTCCTTACTCCATAGGTTGATGATTTCCATATTTTATTCTCATCTTCCACACTTATAAGCCTTCAAACATATCTTATGAGCTAAGACCCCCATGCATTTCTTAACACGACAGCCGGCATCGTATATCAGTATCAGAATTCCTTGAACCTGCGAATCCAGCATCACAAGCATATTTATTTGCGTGCAAACTTACAGACTGCAAAGGTTCTCCTAAAAAGGTTTACCAGAGGAAATGAATATAGCTCTCAGTAAAAACAATTACATCCAATAAAACTGGCAACAAGCACAAGATGCATTGTTTCTAAAGAAGTAGCAATACCTCCGTATGACAAGGGAAAAGTATGAAGGAATCTGAAATTTAAATTTGTACCTGAAATGAACCATAATGTAAATCATTAGAACTTTATCTTGCAGAGAATTTGTATAACTACATAGCAGATATAAACAGTTGTAATCTAACATGCAGCATTAGACACGAGTACACATGGATGTTTTGTGTAAATCTATCATGACAACATTTCAAACCATGATGAGTAGGCCAAATATCACCTGAGGATGCAAATTTAGACATATGTAGCAATCAAAAGAAACTTTAACAAATGTAAATACTATTGTACAGCCCAAATATAATTACATATCACAAGCTTTTAATTTGTAGAAAGACAAAATGTAAATAATAATGATTTTATAACAATTAATGCTCTATGTGCATCCTTATTCTGATTATTGGTTAATTTGAATAAAACCAGCTAATATAAGCTTCTCCACGTGAAACTTTAAGCCTTTTCAAGCTCTTACGGAATGGAACCCAAGTGTTGCATTAATAAACAATCCTTGTCTTTAAAATTCAACATGATAGAATAATGTATGATGGTTTCTTCAGTGGCCTTCTATTGCACACTGGTGTACCTCCTTGTCATTTTAATTTTTATCTTTATCACAAACTAGAGGCAGAAATGGTCTTAACTTCACCACAACTATTATAGCAAGTGATGGATTGTGAGGTATGTGGGCTCTCCTCATCCTTTCCCTGTCTCTATCTTGAACCAATCCATCTCACAATTCTTAGTTCTTATATTAAACACCAAGAAGCCATTTTATATAGGATAAGACTCCAATGTATAGGATACAAAGAATATTACATGGTGAATCCCAAATCACCTAACAGATCCCCGAAACTGATATTGCGAATTCCTTGAGCAACTGCATTCTGAAAGACACCTAGAGAAAGAAATTTTCAGCATGAACAACCTCACAATTCAGACAGGACAACAGAAAATCTAAGCAGATAAGAGGTGAAAAATGAAGACTGCTAATTCCCTTAGTAGGGACACCAAACCTGTTAATGCCTTTGTGACGGCACCTTTCTCAGCAGTTGGAGGAAGAAGCCTGCCAAGACCAGCTGCATATCATGAATGCAGTTCTCTTTGAGAGTATTATTCCACCAAACATACAAGAAGGAATATATTCAAAAGATACCCGAGAGTAACAAAATCTCTAGCCAACGCATCAAAGTCCCGGTTTACGAGATGAAGGCAAGCTTCAATGAATCCATCACGTAGTTCTTCCTTGAATTCACCCATCATTCCAAAGTCTGGAAATGAAAAGAGACCGGCATATAAGAAATTTGATGCTACTTGCACCCTCAGATACACCCTCGATTCCACCACATCAGGTGCAGAGTTCTTTTAATATAATAATAATGTAAGGTGCGTACCAAATATATGCAGCCTTAAATGATGCATTCCCATTTGCCTTTCTAGGTTACAATAATGATCCTTTAATCTTACAATTCTCTCTTTCCACTCGAGTTTCAGGCCACGATATTGCATTTCCAAGGCTTTTTTCCCCAACACTCATATCTCTCCATGAAAGAATAAATTTTGATGTTCTCCTTGAATATCCCTTTTTCCTATATCTGCGGTGTACATGGATGAGTTGTATAAAAGTGAAAAATGGAACTTTTTTGGTTCACTTTTTCTTTTTCTTGTAATATTCTTGTGCAAGTCTAAAACGTGAGCTATAACTTTTAAAAAGTATAGATATTCAATCTTTGACATCTATTTGATATTCACTATAATTTAGCTACTACAATATGCAACCTATGCTTTGGGAGATTTGCAGATCTATACATGTAGTAGCTGTCACACAACAGACAATGCTCTCCATTATATAATGATCCTTACATAAGTTACATTACAGCATACCCATACATGATCCTTCTGCATTCTAAGAAACATTTCTATTACTCTATGTTTTCCTTTTGTGTTTATCGCTTTTCCACATTTGTCGGTTTTTTTTTTGTTAACCACTTCCACTTTATTCCTTTTACGGTAATGTTTTCCAACCCACTTTTCACCATCCTTTATTTATGGGTCCTAATTAAACTCATAAAAAAAACTCGGTCTTTCTCTCTTCTCCAAAAGTAGAAATACCCTACATGAGTTGTCCCTTCTCCCTTTTATCCTCAGTAATTGACTAATTGGTGCTACAATAAATGGGTTGAACTTTAAGATATAGAGGGAGTATGTGTAGCTCACGGAAAAGAAATTTGTACTCCTAAACCAACCTTAATCTTAGGACATTAATATAGTTAATTACTAAGGGGTATAAATTCCAATATATGCATTTTAAATGCGAACTCCATTAAATTAGCTAGAGGTGGAAAACATTAACCTCATACGACAATGACACGTACAAACTTCGGGTATGTTCACCTTACTTATCTCGACTTGCGCGTTGAACCTTCACCTCATCTTTCACCATAAATTTACAATCTCACACCTGAATAGACCTCAGCAGCCGTGATTGGACCTTATGGAACCACATCAGGCTTGAAACTTATTTTTTTAAGGTGAAGAGGACAGACCCAACGGCCGAAGGGCTACAGCTCAGATTTGTAGTATTATTACTTAAACAATTTACCCGTTCGATTTAAGGGGTTGGATTAGTATAAGTTTTTCGAAAACGAAAATGACACATTCCACTTATTTAACTCAAATATATATATATATTCAAAATTCTAGATTTCTAGCATAATAAAGCGTAAGAGTTGGCAACTTGGCATAGTTTAAATTATTTCTTCTAAGTTTAATATACTCAAAAGTGGGTCAATTACGCCCAAATGGACATACTGATGTAGCACAATTGGACATGAGAAACTAAGTCGTAGATAATATTTTATTGATGCTTTTACTAGAACATAATATATGGGTCAATGCAGTTAAGGTATTTGATGAAACGGGAGAATTAGCATCAAGCATTCAGTTTTATTAAAAGGGCCAGTGTCAAGGGTCACCGACGTGTTTACAATGTGATGTAGTGACATGAGCATGAAACTGACACGACATGACCCATTTGCCAAATAAAACTTGGACGTCATATCGGGCAGCATCGAGATTGTTAATCAAAAGCACATTGTAGAGGTGTAATGCCCCATATGTTTGTAGAATAAGGTATAATCAAATAACCATTAGATTCCGATATCATAAAGAATTAAAGGGTTTGTTTGATATTCTGAGCCATAACAGATAATCGATTAAATTTGGTGAATATTATATTTGATGCTTACACCATTAAGATTTTTTAATCCATAAGACTAAGAATTATGAATTAATTTGTGGAATAACAACCTTCCAGATTGTGCCTTAGAGAAGGTTTACCATTAAACAAATTCTAAATTTTAGTTTTGATTTTTCCAAAACTTAAATTTCTTATTTTCCACCAATTAAATTCTAAACCTAGCCAGAAGCTATAAATAGGGGAGGCAAGATAAAGTTTGGTTGTGTAAACAAAGAGTCATGTCCTTCCTACCGCCGGGCGCCATGCCCCCATCTTCTTCCTCCTTCCTCCTTCCTCCTTCCTCCTTCCTCCTTCCTCAATTTTTCAGCAAGGCCTCCTCTCAATTGATTCCGGTTTATGTAGGAGTATGTTTTTCTCACTTACATTGATCCATATTTTGGTCGTGTGTCCCTTTCTTCACAAAACAATCACAATGAGCCATTGCGTCAGAGTTCTCGGATAAATGTGGATAGCCCTGGGTAGTTCCATACAATCCAATTCTGCTCCTCAAGTACGATACTCACATCAATATAGAGATATATGGCATTAAAGTATGTCAAATATCTCTATGAATATATACATAAGGGTTCAAGTGTCCATGGAAGTTCAGGATGGTGTCAGATTGCACAATATGTCGACATGAAATGGATTTAATGAATTTTACAAATCTCCTCTGACTCCAATAAGTCCATGTATATACATAAGGGTTCAAGTGTCCATGGAAGTTCAGGATGGTGTCAGATTGCACAATATGTCGACATGAAATGGATTTAATGAATTTTACAAATCTCCTACAACTCCAATAAGTCCATCTTTAGCAAGTCCATTTGACAAACATGCACCATTAGAAGGGAACTGGCTAATCTAAGTACATAAGGAGACCCAGGAAACTCCAAAATCTGCAAGATGAATACAATTGATGTAGGTGCAAGAAGATATCTCTATCGAGAATTCCCGAAGCATTATACGTGGCTTACGTGTACGGCACCGAAGTAAAAGTATACAATGAGTTATGAGGTGATTGTATGTAGCTTCTTTATTGGAAGGAGAAAGATTTTAGCTGAGGTTGCTCAATCAAGTAAGGGAGCTTCAATCATTTGAACGTCTAAACGATTCATAATGTCACACAACCTAACATTACATCGAGTTGTGCCGCGTCTAATTGAAAATGGTGAAAGCATCATTTCATCATCATTTCAGCTGTAAGAATGCCATCATCATTGTGAAGATTATATGCAACCATCTTGTACCTTGCCAACCAACACGATTAAATGTACTATGGGATAGATTTTTCTCCTTATGGTCCTCGAACTTAACAAGTTCAAATGAGCCAACTTAGATCGCTTATTACTTAATCGTTTATTAGAATTTTCAATGACTACACAGAGTTGCCAAATTTATCTAAAAGTAGCAAGGACATTAATGAGCTTCCTACAATCATGGAGTACTTTTCTTTGCAAGTTCTTGAAGAGCACTTGGCAAGTTCTTGAAGAGCACTTGGCAAGTTCTTGAAGAGCACTTGGCAAGTTCTTGAAGAGCACTTGGCAAGTTCTTGAAGAGCACTTGGCAAGTTCTGACACTCTTAACGACCAATGGTGTTCATGACACAATAATGAATTAAGCTCGTGGTACATTGCCCTTTAATTCTACTTTTTCTGACTTCATGTTTCTTTAGTAAAATTTTCCACAGACAAGCACTACCAGTTTGTCCACCAGATAAGTAGGATAGTAGGATTACTTTTCCACAACAGTCTCAACTCCCAAGCATCTGTTTACGTGTGACTTCAGTTCAGAGGTTATAGGCCATATGACTTTTTCTCCTTCAATGATTATTGCAAGACTACCCCGGGAGTCTTCCTAATGATGTTCTTCATAACTTAAGGAATACAAAGAAAATAAGAAAACAGCAACAAAGCAAGAACAGAAATTTTAAATGGAAAATCATGGTAGAGCGCAGCTAATAAATACATAAACAATCAAATAAAGGCATACCCAAATAAGCTAGTTTTCCGTCATATGTACGAAGAAGATTTCCAGGATGTGGATCTGCATGATAAAATCCATACTCCAGCAATTGATTAAATGAGCAATAAACTCCAACCTGCCACATGAAAACATTTTTGTCAGGCTATGAAAAAGCTGGTTCGAAAACATATGTAAAGCTTTTCCTAAGACCGTCTAGAATTAGAATTTACCTCAACCAAGTAAAGGTCTTTTACTTCAGCCAACTTTTCCCCCTAAAGAACATTGACAATAAATGAACAGTAAGATATAAGACTGGTGGCCCGTGCTGTGCAGTGCAGCTTTGCTATACAGCTAATATATTACTTTGTTGAAAATGTTACTCTCTAAAAATATATGTTAATTGTAATTAAATTATAAGCAATTGAGCGAATATATTTATAATAGAATCGTACTATATGGTTAATAATCTTATTTTTCAAATACTAAACAGATTATGTTAAGGTTCTTATAGCATATAACCCTGCGTTTCTTTTTAATTTACTCACTTCACATGGGGGGAGAACCAAGGCAGAAGTCCAAAAGTGTGAGAAAGAAACTTAAAAGATAGAGAGAGGAACTGAAAAGTGAGATAGAGAAACTACAAAGGTGGAGAGATAATTTTAAGGTGGGTTATTATATTAAAAAGTGGATCACATAGGTGGAGAAGGAGGAGAAATTAGATGGGACAACGGACATGTTACCAATTCAATTGATTAGGGAGGGAGGGAGGGTGATTTGGGATACGGTGCATGTTATGGTGTTGCAGTGGTAGATGTTTATAGTCTATTTTCGATCTCTAGGTAGTTATGGTGCAGATGGTGATGGCGATGGGTAATTTTTTCAGTATTGCGGTCATTGAGAGGGCGTAGTTGTGACATTAGCAGTTGCTTGGCCAGGTTGGAGGTGCAAGTTTTTCTGACAAAAATTTGATTGAATGGGTTCCGATGAAACCCAGCCCTTCTTCCCCCACCACCTCCCGAAGTATGGTAACCCAAAGCCTTGGGGGTTTAGAAGGTGGGCCTCTCAGAGTTTGATTCTGCATGATTTAGTTTTAACCATACATTAGTATATAGTGTTTGAGTAATTTCAAGACCATACCTAATACCTAAACACAATGAATTAAATGTCCCCTAAAGAACAAAATCAATCTTATAGGCACTTAGTCAGTTTAAGGTATATTGCAGTAACTATGCAAGCAAAGCACCACAACCCAACCTAAGGCCACTCTGTTCTTGAAATCACTGGTAAGAATGTCTAGCAAGTTACTGATTCAAATATCCGGAATTTGACAGAAAAATCTAGCTTTAACAAACCCACGTCACATAGATCTCACAACTGCATGAGAAAACTTCCCCCTTCATATTCCTGAGAATCCAAAAAATACAGAAACAATTGATTTTCCTACGCTTGGGATGGAAATAATACAGAAAACAACGTATGGTACCTAGAAGGCTAGAACCATCTTCTGCTACAACTAAATTCACAGATGCGAAGTTTTAAAAAAGAACTCCATAAAATAAGCCTCTTAAAAGCATACGGTACCCTCAGAGATTATCTTCTAGCAAAGACAAATCACCAATTCCTTTTGGACATTGACATTAGATCTGATGTAGATAACTTTCTTGGGTGCTAAGTACACATCCAAGCCTTAGCCCTTAGGGCACTAAGTTCGCTTAGGCAAAGACTGCAGCGTGCTGCACTATACCTCTAACTAGAAGCGCTGGAGCACATTAGCCTCATAATATTTCTATTATGCCTTTTCACACTGCGATTCCTGAATCTTCTTTAAACAGGAATTAATTCTATATTTAATATTTTAGTCCCAAAATATAGAGCAAAAGTGTCCAGAAACCAAAATTAAAAAAGATGTTTTGACAAAAAAAAAACAGTTAAGCAATGAGAGGCAACAGAAAAAGATTGACCTCTATCCATTCCATCATTAAGACTTTCTGAGTTGATTTGTCAATGTACATCAGGGGAACCACAACATCTGGAAGACCACCATACAACTCTCTGCATTTATTGAAAGAAACACATACTTAAGATACAATGATATAACTAGGTAGGGAAAGCAGAGAACTTTTTTAATTAAAGAGAAATTTCATTCTGAGATGAATGCAGAATAGAAGACAGCGATGCCTTAAATAAACAAACACAGCGAAAGCCTAAGATTCACCAACCAACAACAACAACAACAACAATGTCAGACCCTTAATCCCAATTACACCAGATAGGAATGGCTGCATAAATCAAGCTTTTATCTCCAGTTCTCTTCCACATAGATCCTCTGCCCCTGTTCTCTTCTATCAAGTGCAATCCTGCAAACCTATTTTCATCATATCATTTCTAACGCCCTCTATCCAAGTCATATTGATAATGATCCAAAAATAAAGCCAGAAATCCAAAAATAAACTCAATGCAAACCCCAAAATTGTGACTGGATAAACCGCCGAAAAATTATGCATGCATTCTTCCCAAACTTAATCAAAGAGCAACAAGAATGCACCCTAAAATGAAACCTTTTTCATTTCTCTCACTCGAAACCCATGTAATACTACTAAGATCAATCCTCCATATGAAAAGCCGCGACAACCAAAGAATCGGTCCCCCACCTAAAAAGGGTAAAAACCAGTAAATTTGGGCCTTAGGCGCCACATCTTCTTCATACTAGAACCTTCGAGAAAGTCGTAGCTTAAAATAATATAAGCAACTGCTGCTTCGACTAATTAGCTTGAACAGCCAATTGACGGCAATAAATGGGTGATTTGTTGAATGTACACGACAAGCACTAGTAGGACACAAAATAGTGAATGTTGGTGGAAGTGTTTGAGGCAAATGATAGGCAAATATTGACTCAAGTAAGTTACATGTTAACTTTTCCAACATCAAGTCCAAACTCCAAAATACCAACCGGGCCTCACGTAAAGCTACCGGAGGACCCAGGGCAAGATAACCTCTAGCTTTGAAGCTTCAGATAGAACTTCTATTTCCTTTTATAGATCTAATATCCAGAAAAAGTCAGCTTGTAAAGGATGGTCCATCTGGAGAAAATCTATTACACAAGAGGTACAGAAAAGGGAGAAAGTAGTAATTCGTTTGTTCTTTGTCCTAGCCCAAATATAAAGCAACTCAAAAGGACACCAAATAGAATTAAAAAAGCCCTCAACAATTCAATGCCAAAATGTTGACTATTTAGAGTATTTGGTTGATAATATCCATGAAACATTAACTTAAGATGCTTGGTTTTGGTGTCGCTACTTAAGTAATGTTTGGATATGCATGTTATGTGTTAAAGCTTTGGAAACTAAACCTCATGAACCATTGAAGTGCTTCAAGCAATGAAGCGAAGGAGGAGATCAGCCAGGCTCGCGGCCCGCGAGCTGGGTCGCCCCCCGCGACTTGTGTCTTGGCTTGGTCGCGACTCGCGACGAGCCACTGCCAAAGAGGTGCTCCAAAATTTCCTTAAGGTCGCGACTCACGACCTGTATCGCTAGTCGCGACTGGGTAGTTTTGCGGACGTCTAAATTAGACCGTTTCATGCTTAATGAGCGGTTGTGGTTGGTTTTCCAAGGTTTTGACGTGCATTATAAGAGGCAAGATGAATGAAGAATATGTTCATTATCACTCTCTCAAAAAGCACTCTCATTCTCTCTATATACATTGTTCATCAAAGCAATTCTCACAATACATTTGATCTCATTTTGTGATTCTCATACGAGCGTGATAATCACTGATTTCTTCTTTGTATCTCGGAGGTGAATTCCGTGTAACCCGTGCTTCGTATAGGGTCGGAATATCGCTTTGGGAAAGTGTTCCCATACACGCCTAGAGGACGATTTGTTCGTTGTTGTTTTCATTGTTTTCATCTTTGTTTCCCGGTTACGAGTTCTAACAATCCAAAAGCGATATTTACTTTAAGATGGCTACACTTCGTGAGATGACAGCGAATTTCCACAAAGCGTGGGTTTCCGTAGATGGCAAAAGAAGATGCACTTTCTTCTTACTTCTTTGGCGGTGGTGTACGTTCTCACATCCCCGAAGCCCATTGAAGTGGATGATGAGATGATTGAGGCTACGAGGAAGAGGAAGAAGTGGGAGAACGATGACTACATATGCCGTGGTCACATTCTTAATGGTATGTCCGATGATCTCTTTGATGTTTATCAATACTATGAATCCGCTAAAGTTCTTTGGGATGATTTAGAGTCTAAATATATGGCCGAAGACGCTTCTAGTAAGAATTTTCTAGTGAGCAATTTTAATAACTTTAAAATGGTTGAGTCTAGGCCAATTATGGAGCAATTCCATGAAATCCAAAGAATTTTAGGAAGCTTTAAACAGCATAATATTAGTATGGATGAAACATTTGCCTTTTCTTCAATAATCGACAAATTTCCCTCCTCTTGGAAAGATGTTCGAAATAGCTTGAAACATAGGAAGGATGAAATGACTATAGAACAATTGGGTACTCATCTTCGGATTGAAGAGGGCATTCGGGTTCAAGATGGTCAAAAGGAGGTAAATCCTACTTCTTCCACTATTAACATGGTGGAGGATGGAAAGTCTCATGACTCTAATCCTAAGAAGAGGGCACATAACTTCACCAATGGAAATTATGGTAAGAAACCAAAGTTTGGTGGAGGAGGACAACAACAAGCTTGTTGGGAATGTGAAAAGCCCGGTCACTTCAAGAAGGATTGCACCATTTGGAAGAAAAAGACGAACAAGAATGGGCATGGTGGTGGGAAAGGCGAGTCAAGCCATACCCAACCCAGGCAAGGTACTTGTGCACAAGTTTCACTTAATTCGATTTTGAATTATGTGTGTACGATTTCTGAAATCTTTTGTGTACAGGATGATTGTTCATGGTACATCGATTCGGGAGCTTCAAGACATGTATGCAATGAACGATCTCTCTTCAAGACCTTCAAGGAGGCGGATGAAGGAGAAGTTCTTTACATGGGGAACGATTCTACTGCTAAAGTATTAGGAGTAGGTCAAGTTGAGCTAGTTTTTAGTTCCGGAAAATCTCTTGTTTTAAGAGATGTTGCATTTGCTCCGGACCTTAGAAAGAATCTAGTCTCGGGAGCTATCTTGAATCGAATAGGTTTTAAAATGGTATTTGAGTCGGACAAATTTATCTTATCTAAAGGAGGGTCATTTGTTGGTTTGGGTTATTTATGTAATGGTATGTTCAAGTTAAATATTTCGAATACTTTGTTAAACAATGTTTGTGTTGTTAATGATAGTTCTTCTCTATGGCATTACCGGCTTGGTCATGTTAATTATAGAAAGCTTTATTCTATGTCAAAGGATGATTTGATTCCTAATTTTGATCCAAGCATATAGAAGTGTAGAACATGCATGCTTACAAAGATAACCATAAATTATTTCCCAAATAATGTAGAAAGAGATACTAATTTGCTTGATTTAGTGCATAGTGACCTATGTGATTTTCATAGCACTCCTTCTTTAGGTAATAAGAAGTATATCATAACATTTATAGATAATCATTCTACGTATTGTTATGTTTATCTTCTATTCACTAAAGATGAAGCTCTAGATAAGTTTAAGATCTATAAAAACGAGGTTGAATTGCAACTAAATGACAAAATAAAACAGATTAGAACCGATAGGGGTGGTGAATACCATGATCCTAGTTATTTCCAATCATTAGGAATCATACATGAAAGAACCGCGGGTTATACACCACAACAAAATGGTATAGCGGAAAGAAAGAAGAGAACTTTACAAGAAATGGTAAATTCTACGTTAACCTATTCGGGTTTAAGTGATGGATTTTGGGATGAAGCGGTTTTAACGGCTTGTTATCTGTTAAACCGCGTTCCTATGAAAAAGAACAAAGTTACACCCTATGAATTATGGTACAAAAGAAAACCAAATCTAAGTTATCTTAGAGTTTGGGGTTGTAGGGCAATTGTAAAAGTGTCGGAACCTAAACGTAAAAAGTTAGGTAAAAGGGGAGTTGAATGCATCTTTATAGGGTATGCTATTCATAGCAAGGCCTATAGGTTCTATGTTATAGAACAAAATGACGTTTGGTCAATTCACACTATTGTGGAGTCAAGAGATGCAATCTTTGATGAAAATCGATATTCATCAATTTCTAGACCAAAGGATGTAACTCCAAGTACCATTATTCAAGAAGATGATCGGTCTTTAAATGATTATGGATTAGATGAACAAACTCTAAAAGAGAATGTAGCATCAACTTCATCACAACCTAGGAGAAGTAAAAGGGCAAGAAAGGAGAAATCCTTTGGCCTGGATTTTCATGTATATTTGGTTGAAGGATCTAGAAGTTCTATTTTGACTAAAAATCCATGTGTTTATGTGGAAGGTGATCCTTTAACTTATGGTGAGGCCATGAGATCTCAAGATGCTCCTTTTTGGAAGAAGCTATTGATGATGAGATGGATTCCATCATGGGGAATAACACATGGGTTTTGGCAGATTTGCCTCCCAAGTGTAAACCTATTGGGTGTAAATGGATTTTCAAGAAAAAAATGAAAATCGATGGAACTATTGATAAGTTCAAAGCCCGGTTAGTGGCTCAAGGCTTTTCCCAAAAGCCGGGTATCGACTATTTCGATACATATGCACCCGTTGCTAGAATCTCTACTATAAGGTTGTTGATTTCTCTTGCGGCTATACATAACCTTGTGATCCATCAAATGGATGTTAAGACAGCGTTCTTAAATGGAGAGCTAGATGAGGAGGTTTACATGAAACAACCCGAAGGGTTTGTTGTCAAAGGTCAAGAAGGTAAAGTTTGCAAACTCGATAGATCTTTGTATGGGCTAAAACAAGCACCCAAGCAATGGCATCAAAAGTTTGATGAGGTTTTGTTGTCTAACGGATTTAAATTGAATAATTCGGACAAGTACGTATATAGCAAATTTGATGACTTAGGTCATGGTGTAATGATTTGTCTATATGTAGATGACATGTTGATTTTTGGGATTGATTTGTCACAAGTTGAGTGGGCAAAGGCTTTCCTATCATCAATGTTCTCCATGAAAGATTTAGGAGAAGCGGATGTCATTCTAGGCATAAGAATTAAAAGAAGCAATGGTAAATTGAGTTTATCTCAAACACACTACATTGAAAAAGTACTTAAGAAGTTCAATGTTAGTGATTGCTCTTTTGTATCAACTCCTATGGATCCAAGTGAGAAATTAATGCCAAATGATGGTAGTGCGGTATCTCAACTTGAGTATGCACGGGTCATAGGTTGTTTGATGTATGCTATGACGAGTACTAGGCCGGATATCGAATTTGCGATAGGAAAGCTTAGTAGGTATACTAATAACCCTAGTATGAAGCATTGGCATGCTATTCGTCGTGTCTTAAGGTATTTGGGGAAATCCTATAGTGGATATCCTTCGGTTTTAGAAGGTTATTCGGATGCAAGTTGGATCTCTAATAGAGAGGATCACTCTTCCACAAGTGGATTCGTTTTGCCATTGGGCCTTGGGTCGTTCAATCTTGATGTGCCAACTCTTATTGTCCTTCGTATATTCAGGAGGATATATTTATACCCATAAAGGCGCTGTGTGAAAGGAATACTTTTTAAAGCAAAGATGAACATAAGAAGTAATCCATTTGTCCTAGCTCGAAGCAAATAGCACCCAAGGCCCACTTGCACCACTATATAAACCCTTAATTAGGCTAAGGTAAAAGGGGCCGGACATGGACACACTCACATTGAGAGTCCACATCATAGTTCGAAGATACGGTTTAGGTTTCGGAAACAGGAACAGTTGCAATTACGGGGTAACGGAACGGATACATTGGTCGCGGACCGTGTTGCGGTTGTCGCGGCAGGAATTTAGTTTTCGACTTTTTTTTTTGGTCTTTATGCTTCAACTAATCTTAGATTTTAGTGAAGTTATGTAGGGTTCAATAGTGCGCTAGTGCCTCTTATCTTTCTTTTCTCTTGTCTTTGAGTCATTATTGGAGGTAGATCGGTGCTAATGTATAAGTAAAAGATAATAAATCTCTAAAAAGATTTGCAAAAAACTTGCAAAGTGACGTTTTGTATCGGAAAAAACGGGCGAACCCTTGTTGTAACTTGCTGGAGCTCCATTTTGGACCCGCTCATACCCGCCGGAAAGAGGTACGACACTTTCAGACATAAACAATTTGGCGCTAGAAGAAGAGAAAAACGCCCATGAATTCACCGATTTCCATGGCTTCATAACTCAGAGGGGTTGTTCCATGGTCTGGGAAGACTCCATCTCAACATGAACTCCCAAAAGTGGCCGGAAATCTTACTGTACGGCCAAGATCTGTGGGCCTCTCACAAGTACTCGACAGATTTCCACCTTAAATGGATTATAGGACAAAAGGACAAGAATTTCCAAAGAAATCCACAAAGAAGTGAACTTGGGAAAAACTTTACATCTAATGACGATGAAAGCAATGGGGGATTCCTTCAAAAGAAGAAAGATGGGCCTGCCCCTTAGATCCAGGAGCAAACAAGGGTCTTATGAAATCCCACTAACACATCAAATTAAAGGGACATGATTCATCACAAAGATACATTATGAAATCCCACTAAACTAGGGCCTGCAGGCTGCACACACTATATATGATTAAACGAAACAAAATAGCCGAAGGGAAAATTATATAAGCTGCAGGCCAGATGTCCAAGATGGAAGGTCCAACAATAACAATAACAACAACAACAACAACAACAACAACAACAGCCGAACAATGAGATGCAGTATGGCTATTAAATTAGAGTACAGAACCTGAGAAAGAGGCTGCAAAGTCAAGGAACCCAACTAAGCCCTCTCTTTTCCCTTACGCTATTTGCAACCAAATTTTGCACTCTAAGCATT
Source organism: Patellifolia procumbens (assembly GCA_947645195.1). NCBI lineage: Eukaryota > Viridiplantae > Streptophyta > Magnoliopsida > Caryophyllales > Amaranthaceae > Patellifolia > Patellifolia procumbens. The sequence continues at coordinate 347,224 of CANSGD010001040.1, forward strand.
GATATATTGTTGAGATTCGATGGGTAGTGCCTTGAATAAAGCACTAATCTTCATGTTCTGAACTTTAGGGAATGGATGAACTTGCTATGTTCTCATTCTCTCAAGTAGAAATTGGTGCAGACAAAGGTGTTTGAGAAAATGTACCAACGAAGTCAGCGTGCAAAAGCCTAGGCAGACAGAACCATGGTTCGAAAATACGGGAACGGTTTCGGATACGGGAACGGTTCGGGTTTCGGGTAACGGAACGGATACGGTTGTCGCGGACCGCAATACAGTTGTTGCGGCAGGAATTAAGTTTTATAGTTATTTTTAAAAAAAATGCTTTTATAGGACTAAATTTTCATTGAAGTAAATAATAAAAATCTTTATTAACAATTGAAAGGGGATAACTGGACTTAAAAGTAAAAAACTTTTAAGGTAAGTAAAAAGCATAAAAGGTGTTAAAATGTTGGTTTTAAAAATAAGTAAATAAAAGCTTTTTTTAAAAAAAATAAAAAATAATGAAGAGAGAGGGCACATGAAGACTGAAAACATAAACTTAATAACTTAGTGTTACTGTTATACAGCTGTAGACTATAAGTCTATACTCTATACTATTATGTCAGTGGTGGGGTGGGGTACTTTAATAACAGTACCAGTTATACAGAGAAAAGAAAATAATGAAATAGAAGGTGATGATGAAGAGCAGAGTTGCAGCGTACAAAGAGAAAACAGAGAAGAGAAGAACTCACCTGAAACCCGCCGGAGACCGGCAGATCTGGTGCCAGACATCACTGATGATGCTTTCCGGCAACCTCTGTCTTGGTCGGCGAGTATGCGACCCCTTATATCTAACTACAACCTAATCTCTCGAATTAGGGTTTTTTCTCAAATTAGGGATTCTGATTTCCGGTCAATCTGGATGATGTTTCATGCAATTAATTGAGGGCTTTTGCTCGAAATGTAAACATTAAAGCTTAGGTAACATTTAATTTTGACTTCTTTTTGCTTTTTTACTTTGAATTCAACTCAGACCTCTTCTCTCTCATGGTTCGTGGCCACCAATTGCTTCCTAATCACGAATTATTTTGCACCATGCTCGAAATTCATCTACAAAGCCTGGGTAAGAGTTATTTTCAATTAAAAATTGTTCTTTTTTCAAATTCTTTCTCAGATCTATCTTCTTCTCTCGCATGTGCCCTAAAAGCTTCCGTTTTGATGCGGAAAATGCGGGCGAAACCGTGTTGTCACGGTCAATACGGCCGTTCCGGCCAAAAAAACGGGGTTTTCAAACCCACCGTGCTGAACCGGACAAAAACGGTTCGGTAAACTTGAAAACCGTTCCAAAACGGGCGAACCGTTCCAGAACGGCCGTTTTTTTGAACCATGGACAGAACCAAGTAATTTAGAGTGATCAGACATATCAGACATCTGAAAGCACAGACCCGCAACCTGCATCAGTCTGGTAAAACATGGCAGCATGTATTTTGAGCTCAGAATGTGACAAGGCAGAGTGAGTTTCAGGATGCCTAACAAATAAAATGGAGGTGCGAGCTGATATGGGCCGACTCAAACGAAGCAACCAAACTACATGGGGTCGATTGCAGACTCGCTTAGCAAGCTCCAAATGGACGAATGCAGACTGCAGACCCTAGATACTGCCAGAGAGCAGACTCCACACAATCCAATCTGCATAAATTGCATTTATCGGGAACTGGCTCGTAACTGACGAGTCCATACGCTTGATTTGCAGAGGGCAGACTGTGCGAGCCAAACCTGAGTTGCAGACCCATAGATGGAATATAGTGTGAGTGGAGGTAAGTGAGTGGAGGTAAGAGAGTGGATCAGTATACTCAGTAGACACTTTAAACCTTCTTAATAATCAGTTTAGAGAAGAGGATGCTGAGAAGCAACATAGGTTCCGGATTAGAAGTGGACAGGTTATATCGCCATAGAGAGCACGAGTCCCTTGAGGGGCATACAGGTGAACTCGCCATATTCTGCCTCAATGAGATTACTACTTGGTTGTCCTCATTCTTATAGGATATAGCTCACTATCAGACCACGACTGTTTCTATTACATCGAATAGAGGTCTTATTTCTTGAACAAAGTTAGCACAAACCTTGTAAAAAAGACGGGAGACAAGTGAAAGCATTCAAAATGGAACCCTAACGAAATACTATTGCGGAAAAAGGGATATAATATTGAAATAAAGAAAGGCCCTACTTTTTTCCCCATTGTTATACCACTACTGACAATTCTCATGAGCATGGGGCAGAGTCACGGAGGACATCAGCACCGGGAAGAAAGTGGGCTTGTTGTCAAGCACCCATAGCAGATTTAAAGCAGGAATTTTACAATATTTATTTGATGGTAAGAGAAAAACCAATGAAGGAACTTCCGATCCCTATTCTGAATAAAGGATAAAAGCCTTTCTAACCATATCATGTGATTCACATTTTCACAATAAACAAAGAAGGTAAATTATCCCTCTTTTGCCTTCCTTATCCCACTACATAGAACAATATTATTTCCTTATTTTTAAAAATATTCACTCTCACTCCTCGTGGAAGTAGTATTAGAAAAAATGTCAAGCCCTAAAAAAATCTTTGAAGGAAAGAATTGCAACGGAGAAGGTTCCAAGCATGCATAATGTAATGTAGGTTAATTACTTACATTATTCACTGAGATACATTGAACTAAAAAATAGTTAATAGTGAGCAATAAACTTACAAGATCCTGAACAAGCACAGAAGTTTACACTATTTGGATAGCAGGGAAAGGAAGGGAAGGGGTAGGGAACAGTGAGGTATTTAAAATCTTTCCCGCATAAGAAGAATTTGGTTTATTCAGAGGGAGGAGAAAATGAATACTTCCAATTCAGTTCCCTTCCCTTCCCTTCCCCCATGTTGTATCCAAACAAGGGAACCCTTTCTTTCCCTTCTCATCCTTTCCCTACAAAACCCCCTATCCAAACGAATTGTTAAATATAGATAGCTCACTCACCTAAATTTTAATCCATTTTTTGCTTCTTTCCTGTAATCCATCTCCTGCATTCAATTTGATTTACCTGTATTCATTATAAAGCTCTAGCTCAAGGATATCACACTTGACCAAAAGAAATTAAAACCGAAGAAAAAGGTAAATGAAAGATTTTACAGACTAAGATTAGCAACAGACAGGACAAGCACTAACATAGAAGCAACAAGCAAAAATTCCCATATACTAGTGATATCTGAGTTTCTTTCCTTCACTCTCTCAGAAGAATACTACAGTCGGCATAATGAAGCACAGTGCTTTAGCCTTTTGCACCTTTGTAAATGAGGTCTCTTTTAAAATAATAATAAGCAGCAATGCACAAGAACTGACATCTCTTATGCTTAAATTTGAAGATATAACCAAGTAGAAATAAGCCAATAACCAAAAGTAAAAGCTATTGGTCAAAAACGTCTTTAGACACAAAAAATAGTCTTGAATAGTAATTATGATGATCAAAGGAGATAACCTTACCCGAAAAAGGCTAGATGCCCATTCATCAATAACTGCCTGCAAGAATAATTTGAGTTGTTTTAATAATAATTATCATGAAATATCAATTAGAAGTGAAAAAAACAAGTCATGACAATAACTGGATATCTGATTCACACCGTACATGTGATCTTTTTCGTTTCTTTTACCTGAGAATTAAAAGAACGAATGATGCAATGGTAACAAAAGAAATTTGAAAAGCCATGTGCAAATGCTAATGTATAATTACACGATACCAACTGAAACATTAGAAATTTTGTTACTTACGACCTTTTCAGTAGGTGATTGTTATTTACAACCTTTTGAAACAAGAAGTTATAAATTTAGACTCAAAAGACAGTTTTATTTCCTTTTCGAGACGTTTTGTGATTTTCTAGTGACTACTTTTATGGCTATTTTGGGTGTAATTCATATTTTCCTAGTATTAATAAAGGAACAAAATGGTAGAAGTTAATGACCATTTGATGACCACACCCATCGGAATATGAGAAAAGGTCTCAAAATGAATATATACTACTTTACGGGAATTAAATTATGAGCCATTAAACTCAGTAACCGAAGGCTGTAAGTGCCATTAGAACATTCATATGGGTGCAAGTACGTTATAGGGCAAAAAGAGAAAATAAGAAACAAGGAAGAAACAGATCAGCTTGGAGATGAAGAAGAAAAAGACATCACGATCTAACTATCATAATCTAATTGTTGGGAAGTCTTGAGTGTGGCTTGCCGAACGATTAACAAATCGTGTTGCGCGCACACAATGCTATTTTAGGGGGGTTACGAAGTGTTTTAGGGGGTTACCAAGTATTTTGCAGTTTATTGACTATGTAAGGGGGTTAGAGGGGTTACTAACTATTTTAGGGGGGGTACTAACTGTTTGGGGGGTTACCAACTGTTTAGGGGTTACTAACTTTTTGGTGAGGGGTTACTGACTTTTTGTACCAGGGGTTACTGATTAGTTTGAGGGGAGGGATACTGACTATTAAGAGGAGGGGTTACCGACTGTTTTGGGTGGGTTTGGGGAGTGAAATAATAATGAATGGGTTACTAAATAGTCCCGCCACACCATTAGTTCAGCCCATATAAGAATTTATGTCTAATTGTTTGACACACTCATATGACCTTGTGTGCAATTCAACAATAATGATTCGATCAATTGTTAAGACTTAAATAGGAAGACCCACTGTATTTGACAACACTTCTTAACAGAGTAGGGGCAGTTTTTGTTCATTGCCATTGGAACACTCTCCAACCTATTACCATGAGAGCATTTACCCAACCGGCTGCATGTTGACAAGGGGCTGAGGGATGAGGAAACTGATATTTATATAGATGAGCAAGTTGATCGAAAGGTAGAACAATCTCGATGTGAGCATGATTTAAAAGGGCCATAAACCCTTGAAAAGAGAGAGCAAGCACGAGACAGGATAGATAGCTGTGGATGAACAGGACTATAGCTCATAGGTGGAGAAAGATATATGTACTAAGCTGGAAAAGAATAGAAGAGAACAGGGGAAAGATTTAGGTCTGATTTGACCTCAACAAGAATAGGGGCGTTCCCCAGTAGTAAGGACACGTAATTAGATCCTGTACTCTAAAGCATATTGCACATCATGCGCCCAGATTACAGCTTTTTTGTTGACACCTGCATGTTCTTTTTGTCATAATTCCATGTTCTTTTTATCATTGTACCTAATGTTCTTTTCATCGCAGTTCTTCTTTTAATTTGAAGATACAGGTGAATGAAGATAACATGCAGGTTCGACAAAAAAGTACATGCAACCGGGAACATTATGCTCCCAGGTGTAGGATCTTTCTTTTTATTTATTTGCGAAAGTGGTGAATCCACTCCTTAAGTTTGCTCAAACGTAGTATTAGGCCCCTCAACTTCCAAAACACTTCACTAAAATGTGAAATTAAGCCCTTAAATTATAAATAAGTACAATTTTTTCAATACAGAATCATAGGAGAAAATTATAACATAACAATACCTCATAAGTACAATTATGTGTTATTTTCCTATACCATGCGTTATTTTCCTACCATCTTCAATCTCCATCTTCATCGTCATCTATCTCCTCCCAGCAAATCCACAACAACCATCTAATGCCTCCTCGTCTCCGCTCGCCGACCTCACCAGTCTCTCTCCTCCTCCACCGCACTCAATATTGACCGGGTTTTGTTGGAGATTTTGTGCGGAGAAGCATGGCCATGGGTGGTAAGTACAGTTCAACTCTTCATTTAAGAGATAATCTACGTCGGAAAGGGAATAATTGAAACGCCATAGAGGAAATGCCGAGATAAAGGAAATATGTCTAAATTAGATACATTTTATTTCTGATTTCAATTGCATCCAACATTCCCTCATTTTCACTTTCTTCGTTTAATGGTGGAAAATAGAAATGATAAGAAGTGGAATCGAATAAGAATTGGTCAAAGGGGGAGTGAGATAGGGAAGGGTGTGGGCATACTGTTGATGTGTAATGGAAATGGTTGCATTAAAAAGCTTGAACAGAATGAACTTTTGTTCTAATTTCCATTACCTTTTTTTGCACGGGAAAGCTTGATTTTGTGGTTTTGTTCTTAGAACAATTGCGATTTCTAAGGGATATAAAGCTTTTCAGTGGGTATTGTTATAAATATACGTATCCAGATAGCCAAAGGGATGAAAGCATATTGTATGAACGGCTTGGCCTTAAAACCAAAGAACAAAGAAGAAGAAAGTTGAGAACTAAGAAGATTGATATGAAAAAGAAATGTCCAACCATGTATAAAGTTTGTATATTAGATTTTTTCAACATCTAAAAGATACTCCTTCGTTTCTTTTCGTTTGTCCTACTTTCCATTGTTGTCCGTTTCTTTTTGTTTGTCCTACTTAGAATCTTTCCTGTTTTGCTATAGAATTTTCTCTATTTTAACCTTACTTTTCCACTTATTGGTCCCACATATTTCTCCACCATTTCTTTCTCTCTCCTTACCCTTTACCACCGCATGACAATTACATCAACTTTTCATTACCTTCCTTGGTAATTGGAGCAACAGTAAACCCAGACAAAGAAAATGAAACAGAGGGAGTATAATCTAACACGTATTCTCTTTTTCTAAATGAACTTTGTATTTAGAAAATTGTACGTATTTGTAATTTAACATTTAAGGGATAAATTTCACCTTTTGGTGAAGTGTTATGGTTTAAATATTACACTTGGGAGTTGAGGGGCCTAATCCCACAGTATGAGCAAACTTGAGGGGTAATTCACCACTATTTAAATGTCTTTACTCTCTTCAACTTATTCCTTTACTTTTACTTTTCACGGTGATGGTTTATGTTAGCCAATCACAATTCATTTTGGGACTAAGGCTTTGTTGTTGTTGTTCTTGTTGTCCATATTCAAGGGAAGTGAGAGCATCTCACGTATAGGGTTTTAATTCCCTGAAGTTACAGTTGCAATTGCAGCAATTTCTGTCCATATTCAAGGGAAGTGAGAGAATCTCACATATGGGGTTTTAATTCCCTGAAGTTACAGTTGCAATTGCAGCAATTTCACGCATAGCTTAGTGTTGGTTTTCTATCCTTTGAGTCCAACGCCAACATGGCAACATGTATTCCATCTTCCAAGTCTTCCCATACTACTGCAGTACTGCCTTTAATATGACTACCTTAAGTAATGCTACTCGTGAGGACTTTAGAGTGCCTGCCCTGTAGTGCTACTCGTGGTGACTTTGGAGTGCCCATCCCGTAGATTGCCATAGAACAGAGGTAATGAGCTCAGCCTATGTACCCAAATGAAGGAACATATGGTTAGTCTGATCCAGGTACCATAGGAAGTGCACTGAAGTTCTATCCCGACCATGAAAAGGCCAACAATTAAAACCTTTGTTCCCATTGTTACCATTTTTAATAGCTTGAGACATGTACAATGAAAATTCGTACCGCTCAAGCCACATTCCGTGTACTTTATTGTAGTGTTATGTATAGGGTAACATTTATAATGAGGCAAGAATTTTAATCAACTGAAGCAGCCTCTATTATCATCTTGCCTCAGCTACTGCATGTATAAGCATATGTGTTGCAAACACCAATAGCAGCATTACCTGAAGGTCTGTATTCACTTTTCTTGCTCTCCGAATTATGCCTGCGACAAAGCGCAAGATAAATATGTCCAAGGCAATAGCAGCTTTAACACCAGGTCTCTGGACCTTGACTGCAACCACTTGTCCAGTTGTTCGAAGTCTAGCTTGATAAACCTAATAAGACGTTCATTCTTTTAGATGAGAACGAGTTCTTCTTAGCCAGAAACAATAAGTGCAAAGTGTCACAGCAGTCCTACAGAATGAGCTAGAGGCACATAAGAGGAGGCTAAGATATTAATAGTATTCAAAGCAAAATCTGGCATGGCTCCTGAAGTATGAGCTACAGATACTGAAAGATAGGGGTACCTGACCAAGTGATGCAGCAGCAACAGGCTCTGGGGAAATTTCCGAAAAAATTTCATCTATTGGCATCCCAAGCTCCTGTTCTATTGTATTGAAAGCCACTTCATCGGAAAATGGAGTAATCCGGTCTTGTAATACTGAAAGTTCCTCCAAGTAAGATGGTGGAATCAAGTCCTATGAGCAGAATGTAATAACTGGATATTAATAGGATAAGGGTAATTTTGGTAGTTTATAATAATTTAGGGACTAGGAACTTAGTAGAAGTTTTAGGGTAAACTTATCTATAAATAGAGCTAAGTAGAGAGAGAGTAGACATGGAAAATATTGATCAAGTTTCTCTTAGTTTTATTTAGTGTCATTTAGCTTTTGGGAGTGTGACCAAGTCACTCGAATACTTGGCAATCTAGCTTGTATTTCCATTTTATCAATCAAAAACTCCATTTTCATTACATTATTGTAATTACACCATCCCATTCTACTTCTGTTACTTTTGCACAAACCAGGTCGATTATGGCAGGCTACAACCAGTCCCCACCTTGGTCGGCTCTACCAGTCTATAACACAGAATTGATCCATAACAGTCAGAATCGTAATTATGACAATTATGAATGAAGGTCCAGGGGTCTCTACAGATTTCAGATTTTCTTAAATTCAACTATCTGACTGGACGAAAGAGTTACATGATCATATAAAGCATTCAACATAGTTCAAAATTCAGAAGCACGACTATCCCCTAAGGATCAGCAGGAAGGATGACAAAACTAAACGACAACTTCTACTTACCTTTGACAATAGAGCAATTAGTCAACGAAAAGTAGTAACTCCTCCCATCACGTACGTCTTTTCTCTGTTCTAGTTGTCTTCAGATATATTTTGTTCCTTGAACACTCTAAAGCAGTTTCATGACATATCGAGGCATTCAAGCCCCTAAACTTATATATGAAACTATTTTGAGTGAGGTAAATAGATATTAATATATATAGTTAACATAAACTACTAACGCATCCCATCAGGAATGTCTTATTTTCAATTCTGAATTTTCCTAGATGAAGTACGCTATGTAATTACTCTAAAGCAGTTCCACATAGCTAGGCATGTGAACCCATACTTAATAATATATGAAACTACTCCCTCGGCCCCCCTTTTGTTTGCTCAATTGGCGCCATGTCTAAATTGTTGGTCCGGTTGAGTTAATATGAGAGCAAAATTGGTGAAATCAAATCTAGAATGTGAGAGTGAAGTGATGGACTCTTAATGTCAACTTTTAAATGTGCCAAAGTTTAAAAAATGTCTGAAAGTGGAACATGAAGTAAACAAAAAAGAGACAGAGGGGTAATAATTAGAGTGGCAAATAGCAATTCATAAAAGCTTTGTTGGTGTTATAATCTTCATTCAGAAGAGCTCGACATATCTTAAAAGTGGCCTTACAATGTCGGTTTTCCAATTAAGACCATGTAAGTGCGGGGAGGGTGTATATATGTCCTCTTGGTGTCTCTGGAACATATCTTTCACACATGTTAGTCACGTACCAATCACGAAGCAGACCTGTTTTAGTTTTTTCATTTTTTTATTTTATCCTATCCTCGTTTTCTTTCCTACTTCTTTGCCTTATTTTGTAGTCCTTTCAATGATATTATGATCAGTTTCAATATTATTTTATATTTACTGATATTACCGAATTATTGAACCTTACAACTATTAATCTACAGTATGTTATCCTGTTAGGTTACTACTTACATTTTAGAGTACCTCAAAAACAAAATAAAACGTATTATCCCTTTTCATATTACTCACTTTTATTTTTGGGGCGTCCTTTTTTAATTTACCCAATCTTACTTTTACTATTTTTGACCATGGTCCTACGGCCTCCTACCTACTTTTCTCATTCTCTCTCCTCCTTTATTCTTTTTAGCACGTGCTTTTTTTCCTCGCTCTTCCTTTATTCTTTCTCCTCACCTACTATTCTACTTATCACTCTTCCTCTATTCTTCTTCTCTCTTACTTTTGCTATTTTTCTCTTGGTCCAAGAGAAACCAAAATTGGGTAAATTAAATAGGGGGTGGAGGGAGTATATATAGATACATATTCTTAAAAGACATTATTGATGTATGAGCACATACTTATTTTAGAAGATGTAGCACAACAAGGAAAATTGATAGTATCATCAATGAGTGTGAGTGAAGCTTCTCGAATAGGAAATGGACTATGTTAACTTACAGATCCGCGTCAACAAAATTCTAACTGAAAAAGCATAGCAAAGCACTTCTCGAGAAGTTAACTTACAGATCTAGATGATATAGCCTGTGCAATTTTGACATAGGCCTGCAGTGAGACAGAAATGCACCAGTCAAGATGAACTAACCAAGAAGAAAAAAGAAACCAAATAGAAAGAAAAGAAGAGATAAGTCAGCATAAACAGAAATACATCTACAGGCTTTCTTTCCCTTCCATTTTATCCCCCAATCTCTCAATTTCAAAGCAGAACCATACAGAAGTCTGCAATTATGGGACACTAAGTTATGTGCATGATGGAATAGAATAATAGATATTATTGCTGATACATGCACAGAGAAAAATAGACTATTAATACAAAAAAGAAACATGTATCGCAAATCTCAACCCATAAAGCCAAACTGACTTATTAAACTTATGATTATGACTGAAGAATCTCAAATATACCATGTGTTAGAATCCAACCCGCAAACACTCGAACCGTGACACCATGTACCCAACAGACCATTGTGTGTTGAGTAAGGTCTTTATAACTAATGAGAGGTACTTAGAGAATAGAGCAGCCATTAGAGAAAGAACATCTAAAAGGCCAAGGTACCGTAAGCAGACCTAGAAAGGGGAGGCAGGGTCCACCTATTCGTTGCAGCCAAATGATAATTTTAGATTGATATATTCGGAAAGTATTTTCAAGAAGTAGCACCCCTAAGAAAATAATAATTAGCATTCCTCGGAGTATTATCTTGCAATGCCCACTCCCACTCAGAAGTAGAAACAAAAAAAGAAATAGAACCTCAACGAACATGTTACTCAGACACGTTTTGAGTGTCTACTTGGATACGGGTGTCCAAGTGTCCGACTCGGCTAATTTGTAGAAAAAGTCAAGTTTTTAGTTTAAAATGAAGTATCCAAGTGAAGTGTCGTGTCGGACACGACACGACACGATACCCGATTTTTGAGGTAAATGAAGGTGTCGGAGTAACTTAGGAACTAAGTAACGAGAATAGCCCAATTCATTACAGAAAAGCTGGCATTCAAAATCAGAAAACTTTCCTAGATTCTTCATGTTGCAATTGCACCCCAGATGATTTGCAATTTTTTGCTAACAAAAAGAAATTTTAGGATCATAGACATTGCATCAGATCCGTAGACGACAATTTCGAATTTTAGTAGTGTGAAACTGTGAATTCATAGTATGAGTATCTGAAAGAAACTAATTGCTCACTATGTATAATAGATCACGGACAATTCACTGTACCCATTAGAATTGTAGATATATAGGTGGTCTTCTCATGTGAAGAGAGAAGTTAGAAGAACTAAATAAGGAAAGTAGGAGATAAAATATACGTAAAGAGAAGATACAAAAAAAAAGGCAATGACCACAAAATAGTAAAGGCAAGATTATAGAGATGTAGGACTGTTTAGTGTTTCTTTAGCCAGAAGGAAGAATACAAACATGCAATGTATCCATTATAGTGTAACATAGAATGTTTTAAAACATAGTTCAAGATAGTTTATTTTCTTAAGTTATAATATATTATCTTCATATAGAAATTGTTTGTCTTGTTCCAAAAACATAGGCAATATATTTTTTGCCAAATTCATATCATCTATAGAAGCTAAAGTTTCACTGGAGCAAGAATTTAATTAGCATCATTAGTTCTCTACTTCTCTTACCTTCCCTCAACTTTTTTATGATTATCCAGACTCATTTCCTTCGAAGCTAAAACTTCACTAATGACCACAAAAGGGGTTACTAATACTTCATTCAACAACTATGAATAGGGCTTACAGCCTAACAGAAGGAACTAAGAAAGCTAAAAGCTCTCTTTTTCGCCAAGAAAATTTATAGTTTGCGCTCTTCACGTATCTATCCATGATCCTAGCAGTAGTAGCAGATTACTTGCTTGGAAAATTAGGAAATTTTTGAGCCAATATTCATCTGCCCTTGAACTTTGCCCAATTTTCCATGTGGTTTCCGTTGACAAAGGGAGTAATATTGCCTAGGACTTCCTCCATTTGCTAGGAAGTGTAACTTCTAATAGTTTTTGCCCGCCAAACAACTTCACCTTCTTCCACTTCCTGGGAACCTCTATTTTCCAATTTTTATGTCAACCAAACAAGCACCAAAATTATGTCAAGATCAACAGAATTATTAGTCAACATAACTTTAAGACGTTGGAGCCTGATAAAATATAGGGGCAATAACGAGCCGAACCTGGGTAGGCTCGACTCGGCTCGAAATGATCGAGGTTTAATTTTGGGCTCTACTCAAGGTCTCGAGCTCCACAGATGAGCACAAGCTCGGCGCGGCTCAAGGGAACGATGTGGCTAGACTTGAGTGAGTCAATTTGAGTACTAAAATTTTGCAATTGGGGTAGCCTAAATCCTCTTTTATAGAGAACAAAGGCTTAAATTTTTTTCACCACCAAAGTAGGACTTGTGACAGTAGTCTTGTTCTCTTGTAGAACGTGGCTAACCTAAATGAAGTAGCCATCCTCTTTTATAGAGAACAAAGGTTTGACATTTTCTTTGACCGTCAAGGTGGAACTTTTAAATATAGCCTTATTCTCTTTCATAGAAAACGTAGGCGCTAACTCAAGTTCATGTGAAAATAATAAATAACATTTATTCTCTTCTATAGAAAACAAAGGCTTTAAGCTTTTTTTACCAATCAATGTGAAACTTGCGACTTTATATAAATCTCCGTCATCATATTTTAAGAAAGTCAAATGCTTTAATATTTTATTTCCATATCAATGTGAGACGTCACAAAATAGTATCTCTTTTCTTCTCTAAAGAAGATACACTTTTAAGTGTACTAAGAAGTGTCGCTACAACCTACAAGGTAGTGAAATTTAAATAGAAAATATAAGGTTATTGTTGAGTTTCAACACCAACATGGGACATTTAAAATTTAATATAAAAGTTATAGTTTAAGAAGTTAGCAAACTTATTCACGAGCTTTCGAGCCATGAGGTGGGCTCATTACAATCTCAAGCCGAATCAGAGCTTGAATCGAGCCCGAACGAGCCGAGCTTTGACATAGCTTCGATCGAGTCGAGCTTGAATAGTACAGGCTTTGGCTCATTAGCACCCGTATCTCGTAATAATTAACACAAGTCATGAGCAGTTGAACACAATTATGGTCCGATAACAATTTGATCACTTCATCTATCATAGAAATTCAAATGAACCTTCGAGATACTTAAAAGCATAAATAAATGAAAGTGTGCACGAAATTCAAAGCAGAGAAAGTCATGCATGTGAACATGAGATCACAAGCACAAACATCATAAGTGAACAAACACAAAATGCTTTCAAGGAGTTCTAAAATAAAGTGCTAAATCATTACCGGACCAAGTTCTACCAGAATATTCCGAAGTTCCGCTGCTCGAACCTGTAAACATCAAGAAACACTTATAAAACTTGCTAGCAAAATAAGACAATCACATACCAAATTCTTCAAGGTTAAGTGAACTCTCACGCATTGTGCCAAGTTACTGAATGATGAATCAACACAAGAAAGGCAACAGCCCAAGATGTTCACTTAAGAAAATTGCACCTAAGTCAACCCTTTCTTCAAATGTCGGTCTTTAGATGTTAGAGTTTAATATCTTTTTACACTTCAAGAATCTAAGAACCTTAAGCTTCAATAAGGATTGTTGAAACTCTGCTAAAGGGAAAATAGTGTCCCCTAGTGGATGGCAACTAATCTAAAGGAAGTAAGTTTTGGGAGAAAGTATGCAAGACCTTGGGTTAAAACCCGCCTAAAATCACAGCCCTTTGTCGCTCTTTACGCACAACAAAAACGGAAAAATAGTGCGTTATTGAAAAGAGAGTACCTTCCCGCCCTTGTTTGGTTTGTGGGATTTAGCAGTCCGACATTAGAATAAATTCACCATTTCCATTATCAAGGGTTTGGTAATCTCAATGCCCTTCGTAATCCGTGGACTACTTATTCAAACATGTTTCCAAGCGGTAATACAAACCGAAAATAGTCAATGCCATTTATATAATGTTATTTTGTACCACCACTCCACCAGATGGAGATCGCCTATGACTAAGAAGCAAAATGTCAAATCCAACTTACAAGGAAGGATTGTGCATGTGATGACTCTGTTAGAGAATGTCACAGCCTCACAGGGGAGAGAAGATGGCTTATTGGTGATGAGCAAATGAACAAATTCCCGTCCATGAACCAAACAGTCATTTTCAAGTAACGGGAATTAAATAAAACGCATTCCATTCTACCCCTCTAAGCAAATCCGTTCCATCTTGTAGCGATATTGGAACCAAACAACGCCTTAAAGATAGACGTACGTTTAGAGGGTAGAAAAACTTTGAGTATATTGTTTTTTTACCAATCCCACAATTAATAGACAATGAAATACTCCCTCCGTCCCCCAAAGGATTTCCCATTTCATTTGGGCACAAAATTTAAGGAGGTTGGTTGGTGTGGGGCCTAAATTTTCATTTTATAATTGAAAAGTAAGGTAGTCGATATTTTTTAGAATTGTTTATTAAGAGAGAGAGGGTGGGGTCAAGTGCTTTATGTAAAGAAAATAATATAGTAATAGGTAGGCTATATCCAAATAAGGAATGGAAAATGTAATTGGGACAAATAAAAATGGAAAAATGGGAAACTCTTTGGGGGACGGAGGGAGTAGTTGACAGCTATTACAAAATTTTGAATCTGTTACAAATTTACAACGGTTAACAGCTTATATAAGAGCTACTTTTACCAAACATGAGCTATGTCTCCTAGTACTAGGTAAAATTGAAAACATTGGCAATCCAATGTGTCGTCAACGGGAAAAAAAAAGACAACATAAACCAGATTACATGTGGAAAAGGGAGGGTGTTTGACAGGAAGAAAGCAAGGTGCTAAAATTTCTTAAATGCTATGTCCTATGAACTTGAGTGAGATTCACCCATTAGGCCATTAGGGTACGTAAAGATACTAGAAAACAGGTATATGCCTTC
Source organism: Patellifolia procumbens (assembly GCA_947645195.1). Lineage (NCBI taxonomy): Eukaryota > Viridiplantae > Streptophyta > Magnoliopsida > Caryophyllales > Amaranthaceae > Patellifolia > Patellifolia procumbens. The sequence continues at coordinate 362,381 of CANSGD010001040.1, forward strand.
AATCTTCTAATCATCGGACAGTGACCACTAGAATAGCAAAAGGAGGGCACATTCTTATTTTTAAAAGCATATGAGGCATCTAAAGATTCTAATCATCGAATGATTCAAATTCAAAAATAATGTTGGATGAAATCCCTGTATGGATCAGTAGCTAATGCACACACTTCTTACCAAACTTGGCGACTAGCGTAAGACAGGCCATACAGAAACATACTCAAACAAGAGTCCTAGATCAGCATGGACGTGTAAGGTCTAACGAGGAATCCAAGCAACAAGAGGCAAACATCCGCTTCCAAGATCAGTGTTAAAAGAGGTTCAAGTACTAATAAAACTAGGGGTCACTAGGTCTTTGGGAGGTAACCCTAATGGTTTAGATTGATTATAGATTTATAGTTGGGATTATTCTTGGAAGACTAGTTATAATTTGGATTATCGCGTTGATATTTTCCTAGAACAAATAGCCAAACAAAACCCCAATAGAAAGAGCTAGACACCAAACAGCCCAGAAAAACAGTTTCCTCTAGTTTCCAAAACACATCATACGACTACCTGTACTTTTTTCAAAAAAAAAAAGAAATAATATAATCTCATTTAAATATGAGATTATATTAATGTAAGAAGAAACCATTGCACAAGGGGTGGGAGAAAATGGGGATCCCACTTTGCAAGGGCGAGAATCGATCCACAGGGAGAAGAGGGGGAGCCTCAAACCACTAAGCCAACCCATGATCCTCTTACCAATACTTTTTAACCACATACATATGATAGTAATAGCTATTACAATAGTAACTTGGTCTACTACTGAAGTTTGTATGTCACATAGTGGCACTTTAGAGACATGCATTTCATTTCTCAGTCTGCCACTACCAAGTGTCTGCCCCACAAATACTATACTAATTTGGAAATATTAGCGTTGATAGCACCAACTATTCGGACAAAACAACAAACTAAAGAAGATGCACTTCCTAACACAAGCTCTAGCACAAAACAACAAAAATGAAATATTGTGATTGGTGCATATCACAAACTCTACATGGTGGGTACACAAAACAACATAGACTTCTATGTAGAATCTCGCCAAAATATCATTGTGTTGTGTGCATCTTTCACATGTCAATGTTGTTTTATATACCAAATGAATAGTTGATGCTGTTGGCGCCAATTTTCCTACTAATTTTAAATTCAAGTCTAATAAAAAATTAGAAGATGGAAAAATGAAATGAATGACCTTGAACATGGTATCAGCTCTATCCATAAGGCCATCAATATAGCGAAGCCCGACCCATTTTCCAAGCGTGGTACCAATCTGAAACAACCGACGAGCCAAAATAAAGGGCTTCTTACGATAAATAGAACCGATTCTGGCAACATCGTACTCGGATAGAGACTCGGCCTCCAATTCGCTGAGTTGAAACAGGTATCCCGAGTTCTGAGTGAACGAGTCAACATTACTATTGCGTGAAGCAGATATTGACGTTGGCTTAAGCTGACAAACACTGTTGGTGTTGGGTTTTGGAGAGAGATTGAAGTTGTGATGATGGCTGCCCAAGTATGATGGCTGCCGGAGAAGTAGTGCCATGTTTGGGATTTCAGTCTGTGTTTTCCCGGGAAATGCCTAGTTTCCAACTCTTTGTTTTGAAAATATCCTAATGAAATTCTCACGAACACGAAGTGTGTAAGGTGGAGTCTTTGCCACACGTCTAATAGCATGGGCACAAAAAAATTGAAGTTGCCCTGAGTTTTGAGTAATAAGCTGATATATTGTTGGGGTTGTTCACCAACCCGACTCGGACCAGATTCGATAGAAACGGATAGGGATGTTAGTGGAGCGGGTTTCTCTCCCCTTATCCAGTTAGGCGGGGATAGGGGTGTTGGAGTATTTATAAACTCCAAGTTGTTTGTGCTTCAAAAGTTCAATCCCACATTGCCCACATATGTTTTACTTCTTTTCTTTATTTATGGGCACCTTTTTCCACATGTTCAATGTCTTCTATGTGGTCCCATTTCACAACTCTTGTATGTCTTTATATTTGCTTTCATCCTTTGAGTATTAGTTTGGAGACTAGAGGCTATGCTCTAGTAACCACCACACAGGCTCGGGCCGTGGGCGTGTGGCGTTGGCGCGACGCGTTCGCAGGTGGGGGTGTGTAGTTTTTGCGACTCGTCTCATTTTATTTGAGCCAACGGTTACTTTTGTGTTTTATAAACCGTTGCAATATTATTGCGTTATTAATGGCCGTAATCTTTGTTTCCTTGATTACAGCCATTATTCTTGGTAACTGCCATTTGGGGCAGATTTCAGAGCCTATTAAAGGGCTGCTTCCTCTTCATTTCTGTACACAGAAAATTCATTTCATACACAAAACGCTCCTTCTTCTTTCTTATCTTCTAGGCAGTATTCTAAAGAGTTCTCATCTGTTTCTCTGTCGACGCCATTGAAGCAGAGGTCGTATAACCCTGGGAGTTATTTGCTAAGAGTCCGTGCATTCGTAAGCGGGGCAAATACAACTTTAGGACAGTGATTCTTCACGCCACGACTGTCAGTTAAGTTGTTCCAATTACTACCAGTATACTTCTAACATTCTAAAGTTGTATTTTCTTAGTGTTGTGTGATCATGTCTGGTAGTAATATTCCTTCTGCTATTCCTATTGCTGCTGCTCCCAATATGTTTAATCCATTTGTTCCTGACATGTCGAAACTGGCTCTTTTTTATGGTAAAAATTATAAAATGTGGTCGGACAAAATGTAATTTTTTCTGGGACAAATTGGGGTAGATTATACTTTGACTGAAACTGTTGCCCCTGTTAATTCCAATAGGATTTTTGAGAAGGACAATAAGACTTGTAGGGGAATGTTGTTGCACTACATGACTGCTTCTTTATATCAGATTTATAGTAAGTCTAAAAGTGCTAAAGACATTTGGGATGCCTTAAATGCCAAATATGGAACTGACGATTTTGGGACTAAGAAATATGCTTGTAGTCGTTGGTTGAAGTTCAGTATGACTGATGATAGGTCTGTATTAGATCAAGTCCATGAATATGAGACCCTATGTGCTGATATTATTGCTGAAGGTATGGATATGCATGAACAATTTCAAGCAAATTGTCTTCTTGAAAAATTACCGCCTTCTTGGGAGACTTATGTACACTCTATGAAACATAAGCAAAAGGACTTTACCATTCAAGAACTAGTATCCCACATTAAAATTGAAGAACATAACTGTATTCAGACTAAGGGTAAATATGTAGACCATTCCTCTTCCGCTGCTAATTTAGTTGAGTCTAAAAATGCTGGGTATGGTAAAGGACCAAAAGGAAAGGGTCCAAATTAGTTTCATGGGACTAGGCAGAATAGTAACTTCAAAGGGAAAAAGCAGTTTAAGGGAAACTGTTTTACTTGTGGAAAGTTTGGACATCTTTCAAAGGATTATAGACAAGGACATGGACCTAGGGGTAAGCCAAAGACAACAAAGATAACAAAGCTCAAGCTAATCTTACTGAAGATGTTATTGTTGCTGTTGTTTCAGAAGTTAATCTCGTGAGTAATGTGACTGAATGGGTTGTGGACACTGGTGCTACAAGACACATTTGCTCCAACAAAGATTTGTTCCAGGACTACGAAAAGGTAAGTGAAGGCGAATGTGTCTTCATGGGTAACTCCAGCACTGTGAGTGTGCTTGGTAAAGGGAAGGTTCCTCTTAAATTAACTTCTGGTAAATTGCTTGAATTACGTAATGTTTTACATGTGCCTGACATTCGCAGGAACCTTATTTCTGGTGCATTGCTTAACAAAGCTGGCATCAAACTGACATTTGAATCGGACAAACTTGTACTCACCAGAAATGGTGATTTTGTGGGAAAGGGCTTTTGTAATGGGGGTTATTTGTTTTGGACATTATGAACACTAATAAAGTTTCTGCTGCTTCTGTTTATATTGTTGAATCTGTTTCATTATGGCATGCTAGACTAGGTCATGTGAATGTAGCCTCTGTTAAAAGGCTAAAACAGCTTAGTCTTATTCCTTATTTAAGTAGTACAGTTTTTGATAAATGTGAAGTATATATAGAAGCTAAACACCCTAAGAAGGCCTTTAACAAGTGTGTTAATCGTTCTTCCACCCTTCTTGAGTTAATCCATAGTGATTTGGGAGACTTTAGGAATTCCATGAGTAGAGGAGGAAAACGATATTACATTATTTTTGTTGATGACTTTTCAAGATTCACTAAGGTTTATTTATTAAGTACAAAAGACGAAGCCGAGGAAAAATTTCACATTTTTAAGGCAAAAGTTGAGAACCAATTGGACCTTAAAATAAAGAGACTTAGATCAGATAGAGGTGGTGAATATGATGGAACACCACTTAAGAAATTCTGTGAGGAAAATGGGATAATTCATGAGACCACTGCACCTTACAGTCCTGAATAAAATGGGATAGCTGAAAGGAAAAATAGGACCCTTAAGGATATGATGAATGCCATGCTCATTAGTTCAGGTATGCCTACTAGCATGTGGGGAGAAGCTATCCAATCTGCTTGTTACGTTCTTAACAGAGTTCCTCACAAGAAATTAGAGAAAACACCTTATGAGTTATGGAAGGGTTTCAAGCCAAACTTGAATTACCTCAAAGTGTGGGGGTGTTTGGGTAAGATAGGAATCCCAGACTTTCAAAGGAGTAAAATTGGGCCTAAGACCATAGATGGAATTTTTATTGGATATGCCTCCAATAGCGCTGCTTATAGATTTATTCTTAAAGAGGCAACTGGTTTTGGTGCAATTAAAGAGTCTAGGGATGTTGAATTCTTTGAGCACATTTTTCCTATGAAATCGAATGTGCAAACTTGTGTTACTATTGCACCTTCTTCCGCATTACCTCAAGTCATTGCATCACCTAGTGAGACTATAGAACCTAGAAGGAGTAAGAGGACTAGAACATAATCTAGTTTTGAGCCTGACTTTATTACTACCTTCTTAATTGAGAATAAATTCCTGACTGACCAAGAGGTAAATGTATTTGTGCTAGAAGAGGATCCTAGGACATATGGAGAGGCCATGAGATCTATTGACTCTAGCTGTTGGTTGGAGGCCATAAATAGTGAGATAGAATCTATAATGGGGAACAACACTTGAATTTTGACTGAACTTCCTAGAGGATGTAAACCTTTGAGTAGCAAGTGGGTGTTCAAAAAGAAGCTCAAACCTAATGGGTCCATAGACAAGTACAAAGCTAGACTAGTAGTTTGTGGGAATCATCAAAAGAAAGGATTGGATTTCTTTGATACCTATTCTCCTGTGACTAAGATTGCGACCATTAGGGCCTTGATAGCTCTTGCATCCATTCATAATCTTGTTGTGCATCAAATGGACGTGAAAACGACCTTTTTGAATGGTGATTTGAATGAAGAAATTTATATGAAACAACCAGAGGGTTGTGCGGTTGCTGGACAGGAAAACAAGGTGTGCAAGTTTGTTAGATCTCTTTATGGTCTAAAACAAGCTCTCAAGCAATGGTATGAAAATTTTGATCAAACCATCACTTCTAATGGTTTTTCTGTTAATGATTCTGATGCTTGTGTTTATTCTAAGCTATGTGAGCTTGGATGTGTTATCATATGTCTATATGTGGATGATATGCTTATTTTGGGGACCAATATAGACATAGTTAACACAACCAAGAAATTTCTAAGTTCATGTTTTGACATGAAAGACTTAGGCGAGGCAGACGTCATATTGGGAATTAAGATTACTAGACATACATATGGGATATCTTTAAATCAATCTCATTACGTTGAAAAGATTTTAAAGAAATTTAATCAATTTGATTGTACTCCAATGAAAACCCCATATGATTCTAGTATTCATTTGAGAAAGCATAAAGGTAACAGTGTTTTCCAAGATGAGTATGCCAAAATAATTGGAAGTGTAATGTTTTTGATGAATTACACTCGACCTGATATAGCGTATGCTATTAGTAGATTGAGCAGATATACTCATAATCCTAACCAAGAGCACTGGGATGCCTTGATTAGATTATTGAGGTACTTAAAAGGGACGATAAATTTGGGTCTGCATTATCATAGAACGCCTTGCGTTTTAGAAGGATATTGCGACGCTAATTGGGTGTCCGACAATGATGAGATTCATTCTACTAGTGGCTATGTCTTTACTCTTGCCAATGCCGCTATATCATGGAAATCTTCTAAACAAACTTGTATTGCTAAATCAACAATGGAATCTGAATTTATTGCGTTAGAATTGGCAGGACAGGAGGCTGAATGGCTAAGAAGCCTACTAGCAGACATTCCATTGTGGGGGAAACCAACTCCATCAATTTCCATGCATTGCGATTCACAAGCTGCAATTGGGGTAGCTAGTAACCAAGCTTTTAATGGCAAAAGGAGACATATACGCATGAGGCATGGGATAGTTAGAAATTGGATCAAAAATAATGTGATATCACTCGAGTTTGTAAAATCTGAGAGGAATATAGCAGATCCTCTCACCAAAGGCCTGTGTAAGAAAATGGTGCTTGAGTCAGCACAAGGAATGAGTTTAAAGCCTATTGAGGAGTGAATTGTGATGGACACCTATCTTAGGATTTCCTAAGTTCAATAGGTCAAACGAAATCACGAAAGAGCTCATAGTATGTGTACTACCACCCTTTCCTCAATAATACAAATAAAGCGATGTAGTAATTTTCTTTACTGTCAAATGTGGAAGGTTGAGTTGCATACTCTTAATAAATTCATAGCCTTTTAAGGTGGTTTGTGACAGTACAAACTTGATGAATTTACCTATGTGAATGTGGGGGTTACGCCCAATCCCCTATGAGGTCTCTAAGGCTTAGGCCCTCTAGAGCGTTCATGAAACCAGGATTTTATGTGGGGCACATATGTATAAACATCGCGAGAACTTCTTTTGATTTGTGAAAAGTTTCAGTGCGCAAGCGAATATTACAAACTTCGTGTAAGGTTCAAAGAGAAATCTACCTAACTCGAATAAAATACAAGTCTGTAAGCACTGGGTATCAATTCAAGTCTACAAGACATTGATACTTAAAGACTTAGTATCTAGTGCCCAGTTTCTTCTCTTTTTCTTTCTCTTTTGAATCATGAGGGGGAATGTTGGAGTATTTATAAACTCCAAGTTGTTTGTGCTTCAAAAGTTCAATCCCACATTGCCCACATATGCTTTACTTCCTTTCTTTATTTAACATTGCCCACATATGCTTTACTTCCTTTCTTTATTTATGGGCACATTTTTTCAAAGGTTCAATGTCTTCTATGTGGTCCCATATCACTCATTTCACAACTCTTGTATGTCTTTATATTTGCTTTCATCCTTTGAGTATTAGTTTGGAGACTAGAGGCTATGCTCTAGTAACCACCACACACACGCGCGCGCGCTGGCCGGGCTCGGGCCGTGGGCGTGTGGCGTTGGCGCGACGCGTTCGCGGGTGGGGGTGTGTAGTTTTTGCGACCCGTCTCATTTTATTTGGGCCAACGGTTACTTTTGTGTTTTATAAACCGTTGCAATATTATTGCGTTATTAATGGCCGTAATCTTCGTTTCCTTGATTATAGCCATTATTCTTGGTAACTGCCATTTGGGGCAGATTTCGGAGCCTATTAAAGGGCTGCTTCCTCTTCATTTCTGTACACAGAAAATTCATTTCATACACAAAACGCTCCTTCTTCTTTCTTATCTTCTGGGCAGTATTCTAAAGAGTTCTCATCTGTTTCTCTGTCGACGCCATTGAAGCAGAGGTCGTGTAACCCTGGGAGTTGTTTGCTAAGAGTCCGTGCGTTCGTAAGCGGGGCAAATACAACTTTAGGGCAGTGATTCTTCACGCCACGACTGTCAGTTAAGTTGTTCCAATTACTACCAGTATACTTCTAACAAGGGGTAGGTTTCGCGGGTGATGGGTGAGTATGGAGATGAAAACAGAGCCCACCATGGATGATGGGGCGGGTGTGGATATTAGATTGGCCCTGCCGCCTTTCTCCATCCCCGCCCGCCCCGCCCTAGCCCCGCCCACCCCGCTTTATTCTCGTGTATTGAAGAAATTAATTTTTTAATGTAATTTATCTTTTTAAAAAGTTTTTACCATTTGTTTCTCTAGGCCCAAAAAATTTAGTAAATCAGCATTGGGATGGGGATGGGGCGGGGATGAGACGGGGTTGATGCGGGTTTAGCGGGTGGTGAGGCGGAGATAGTTTTGGGTGTGTCCCCGTTGGGGCGGGGATGGGAATACGATTTTCTCCCGCCATGGGTGATGGGGCGAGGATGGGGATTCGATTTTCTCCCGCCATAGGTGATGGGGCGGGGATGGGAATAGGAATGCCAACATCAGCCCCACCCCGCCCCATTGACATCCCTAGAAGCTGACAGCTTTGGCATCCAGGACCGTCCTAAACATTTCGAGGCCTTCCTCCATTTTTAAATAAGTAACACATTTGCATAGTATTTAGTATTCACAATTTAGACTTTAATTAGCTTTGGTGATTTATATTATAGGAAAAACATAGTCATGTGGATATTGTTATATTTGTCTCAATGTGAACTTTATATAATTTTTACTTCTTGATAATTGTAGATATTAATGGTTAAAATAATGCATTGGCAAACGTGAAAACAAAAAGTGTGTTAGACAGATGAAGTACGAGGCATATATATATATGTGTGTTTTTTAATAAAATCTATATTTTAAAATTTTGAAATTACATTATGGTCCGCCATTGGCCTCACATTGGACCACACCACCCACAAGCCCATTACAAGTCACTCTCCCGTCATACCCCTCTCAAACAAATGCTAGGGGATCGGAATGTACCATAGACCATGCTAGTAAAAATCTGAAGGCTTATCACTTGAATTAACCCTAATTCCCATATATAATATCTATATAAAAGAGAATTTTTTCGGGAGTATTCGGAGCGCCACTTATAATTATCGTGTCACAATATTTATTTAACAATTTTTTAAAATTATAAAATTCTAAACTATGGATACAAGTTGATGTCGTACTCCTTATAGTCGGTCAGTCGGGTTCGAGCCGAGCTAGCAGATTATATTTCATGCCACACATGAATCTTTCCTGTTGTTTTTTGGAATGTGTCTTGTGTAAGCTTAGTATCATCTTCCCATCAGTCTCCACTATAGCTCATTTTGAATCTTCTTCCATTATTAGAAACTAAGGGGCTAAATAGCACATGATGAACACTCATATCTGCTGCAACTTTCCTCAAGAAGAGGATTCCGATTAACGTATTATGCACTTGTGAATTGCTTGAAACATGTTAGTATATTGATCCTAATCAGTAATGCTTACTCCATCATCAACCTCAACCTCTTGCATAAAACTTTACCTTGCACTTCTCTTTCTATATAAACTAGCTTTTAGACCCGTGCAAAAATGCCCGATTTTTTTTATATTCATTGAATTTAGATTCAAGTGTAGATACGTAATTGTTGCATTAGAAGTCAAAAGATTTTTTTTTTTGGTAAGCAGAAGTGGCCCGGACCCCGCTCAGGTCCTATTGGGCCAGACACTTGAGAGTAGGGGAGAAGGGATAAGGGAAATCCCCACTTTCAAAGTGCCCATAGTGGGGATTGAACCCCCAACCTTGAGGTTGGAAGGATACAATCCTTTCCACTAGACCAAGGGCCTGTTCATTTCACCTTAATTTCATTTCAGTTCAGCTCTAATCAGTTCAGTTCAGTTCAGTTCAATTTAATTCAATTCAGCTCCATTCTTTTATAACCATTTTGTTAAATATTATTCCCTCCGTTTGTTTTTAATTGTTACACTTTCCTTTTTTGAACGTTTCTTTTTAATTGTTACACTTTCACTTTTACTAATTTTGGTAAACTTTCCATCTTTACATTTCAATTTCCAACACTTTTGGGACCCACATGTCATCATCTTTTCCCATTAAATACCCAATCACCCCACACTTTTTACTTTTACAACATTATCTCTCCTACTTTATCTATTTCCCAAACAACTTTATCAATTTCCCAAACAATCATTGCATAGATTTCATCAATTTTCTTGGTTATCCCCCAAAGCAAAGTGTAACAATTAAAAACAAACGGATGGAGTATTATGTTGGTCTAATTTATTTTACTAATTGCTCTTATTATTATTATATTATTATTTATTTTTATATTATTATTATTAAGTATTATTATTATTATCTGTATATTAATTTGTTTATTATTGATTTATTCATTATTATTACTTATTATCATTAGGGAGGAACATGGTTTAAGTTAAAAGCACAAATAAACCCGCGTTTTCAGCCCATAATCCAATCAAATCACGTCAAAATGGTTTATGATGTAATTTTGCACGGACCGACCCAATCATTATTTTATTATTAAATATTAATATATAATTAAATCTAATTATTAAAATAGTTATATTAATTTAATTCTTAGATATTATTGTTATTATATAATCATCATCAGGTATTAATATATTAAATACAAAGACTATAAAATAATTGATATTATAGCCGGTTTATTTATCCTTCTCATGGCGTTAATGATCTTTCTCCTAATGCACAAGTAGGAACCTAAACACCGCCCAAATTCTCCCCGGTGAATTGGCGAAAATGCACGTGATTATCATCACTTTTGTCTTCAAGTGCATTTTTTTAGCATTCCTTTTGCTTATTATTATTGTATGTTTTTATTGTTGTTCATTTAGGAAGTTTTTTTTGTCTTTGTTTTCTTTAGGATTCTTATTATTATGTTTTATTGTTGTTTTTGTTTTAAGGTCAACGCTAGTAGCCCGCTCTGGTTTCTGATTGGGTAAGGGAATCGTAAAGGGGCTCATAAACCGGGCGGGCGAGATATTATATATGATTTATTATCATTTACTGATTTTATATTATTACCTGGTTATAGTTAAAATGGGAGATCTAATAAAAAGACAATTCAACATCCTGGACCTCTCTGGACAAAAATTTTCGGATTGGATTGCAGATGCCAAAGTCAATCTAAAGGCTCAAGGATTAGATCATACTATTAAAGAACTTACCACTGAAGCAGGCCAAGGCGGAACGAAAAGCCTTAGTCTTTCTAAAACATCACTTGCATGAGAGTTTAAAACACTACAAGAAAACGCCATTTTACCTACCGATATATACTACTGTGCAATATTTGGACGGTGAAATAAATATTCCCTACCGCCTCCTACCGTTATTTTGTAGTCGGTAATACCGACCGTTTTTTTTAGTTTTACGACTGTTGTTCGGTAGATGATTTGAGTGGTCTGGTGAACAAATAATAGACTGAAAATGCCGACTGCAACCCAAAATACACCGTCTGACATGCGGTAGTAAAATAGAAAGTCATATATTTCGACATCCGACTGTTACCCTATTTTTCTGCAAAATAGGGCTCATGTACATGGTCACTCCTCTCCGAAGCGCCGCTCCTCTCCTCTCCTCTCCAAAGCGCCGCTCCTCTGCTCCAAAGTCGGCTGATTCGCCACCAGGCCTCGCCGCCGGCGAGATCTTTGTCCCCACCAGACCTTCTTCGCCGCAACAAACGGCCTTAAATCCTCACCTTTTGAAGTTTCTCAATAAAGTAGGTAACATCAGTTTGCCAATTCTACATTTCTACTACATCAAACTCTTTCCATTGTATTTTTGTTGTTCTTGTTCACCTTTTGACCTGTAGCTTCGTGCCGTTACTGGTTCTCCCTCTTCTTTGTTTTCCATTTTAGTTCTTTCATTTTCTCGTTGAAAATCTGTACCGCTTTCGTTTGGAATTTGTAGTTCTTCTTTCATTTTTGCTCATGCTTTTCCATCTCTGAAATCGTAGCAATTTTTTTTTAATGTGAACATTTGGGTTTCGAATTTATTACGACATTCAATTAGCTGATGAATTTGTTTACAAATCTTGTAATCTGTAAATAAAATGGAGTTTATTTGTTTAACTTGTACTTTTAATCTAACCCTCATTCAAGCCTAATTATATATTTAGTTCATTTCCACTGATTTCTCTGTAAATTTCTACTTATCTGTATATGATTTTGTGATTTTCAGTGATTGCGAGTGAAAAATTATCGACATTTGAGTTGATTATTGAGGATATTGAAAGAGAGGGAGGAGCAAAGAGAGACTGGTTCCTGTAGAAGTTGCGAAGCTGCTCAGAGATTGATTCTTAACGATGTCCTTGCGACGGTGCTCAGAGACTGGTTCGTCCCCACCTTTCCCCCTCTTAATTTGCTCTAGAAAACCCGATTCTCATTTCTTTAACCCTAATTACATTAGGGATGTGAAGAGTTTAATTTTAAGAGTTAGTTGTTGAATTGATTTGGAAACAGGAGTCTCAAACATATGAAAGTGGAGTTCTTCAATCTGGTTATGCCTAATTATTGGCAAAATTAATTCTGTTTTTGAAAATGTGAATTTGTCCGTACTTGGCACGATTGTGTCTCATTTTGATAATAATCCACCATGTCCCATGAGTTGACAAGATTTAGACTATGAGCTCATTGTGTATCTTACATTGTTCTTTGTGTTCAAAATGAATTCTGATTTCTATGGTCAAGATTTTGGCTTAGTCTCTCGGTAGTGAAATTAGGCCCTGTTACGTTTGGAAACCGTAGTCTTCAATAACATTCTGCGTCATAGTTGATACCCTTTTATTCATTTCAGAAACTTTAAGTAGTTGCTGAATTTGGATAAAACTTAAAACGAGTAGATTGAGAATAAAAAATTATTTTCTACAACAAAGTTGGATGTGAGGGACACATTCATCATTTAATTGGACCAGTTTACTGATTACTTATGTCCTACTTATGACCTATCAGACTTTTTTTCCTATTTCAATCTCTAAACACAAAGGAGTACTTGCTCCTGTTAAAAACACATTAATAGATCTATCATGTCTTGAAGCCTATATGACAGTAAAGTTGTGTGTTTGGTAGCCTAAGAGAAGAGCCACCGTCTTGCATCTACTTAAAAGATGGATAGAGTAATTTAATAAGTGGGGTGAATAATATAAAGTTTGGATTTGTCATTACTAAAACTCAATTTCTCATTGTCACTAATTTGTCATTGGATTATTTGTTCAATCATTGTCACTAATTTTCTCTCACAGCAGTTGTCTTTAACAAGAGAAAAGCTGAAACTTTGGGATATATGTCAGGATAGTAAGTGCTTACTCTGTGGATGCTATAGAGACTGCTTCACATTTATTTTTTGATTGGGAATATAGCAAAGATGATGTGGGTTAGCCCAGGCGTGGCTACAAATTAGAAAAAATTTCTACTCTTTCCTAAGTATGAGTTATTGGATAAGGAAAAGCAAGGTTAGCAAATTGAGAAAGAATGTGTTTGGTGTTGTTATGAGTCTGGTCTATAATATCTATAACCTGCTTTTAAAATTCAGCGCCGAAATGTGTGAATAATATAGTGATGCACATAAAAACAGAGTATATTGTATAGATTAGGGTGGTATCTCCCCAAAAATATGGGTGCTCAATATAGGGATTGTTCCAGAAACTGATGTAAATGATGTAAGTCACAATAGGTTTCAGACTTTATTGACTGATTGTTTTATTAGATACTAGGTTTAGGGAGTACTTCCGAGAATGTTTGCCTTACTTAGCTACCTACAGGTTGTGAATACCAAGGAAATACTTTTCAATCTAAACATGAAGTAGAAATAAGTGGGGCTCTTTCTAGTTTTCTTTTTCCTTTTTAGGAGTTGATTTGGAAGAAAATAAAGGTCTTGTTGCTCTATTTCAGATGAACAAAATGCTAATGTGATCATTTTCCTTTTCCCGTGAAAGCTAAAACATTGGAATGGCATGTCTAGCCCAAGGAAATACCCCTTGTAGTGAGAATTCGAAACAAATCATGGTAAGTGTATTTTGCAACGTGGTGGTGGCTATACTATATGCATCTTTTCTTTGTCATTTTTCTTCCCTTTTGTATTGGTGGTGGTTTCTGGTACTTTATGTTGGTTGGCAATGGAGTGTAATCTTACGGGTTGATTTTTTTTGTTCCAAATATAATGAAAGTTCTGTGTCAAACTTTTTGTACAAATTGTATATTCTGCTTAAACTTTAAATGATAACATTTTGCAGGATACTTATGAAACAAAGAGGAAGGAATATGAAGAAATTGAGAGGGAAAAATTTCAAATGGAGAGGTATCCTTTGAGTTAGAGCGACAACACTTTCAACCGATCCAACAACAATTTGAGAGAGAGATGACGAGCAGGAGAAGTCCATGAATCAGACAGTCGTGTTTAGGTGGTGTAATATACTAATTATTAGTTTTTTTGTTGTAAAATATATATTTCCTAATTTATATCGATATTAGATTAGTTTTGTAATACTTTTAACTTTACGTTTAATCTTGAAATTTAATGAATTATATTTGAAAAATGTTTGTAAGATTACAATTAGATTCTTTTTTTTCCTTTGAAAATGAGATGACATTCGGAAATGGACGTGTATGAAATAAATTGGTAATGGTAATATTTAGAAGCAGGATTACCTACTGTTTTTTGGGTAGGTAATTGAACTTTTACAATGGTCTCTAGAAACATAAACGGTCGGTAATTTTAAATTACCGACCACGCTTTTTTAGACCGCCACAAACGGTCGGAATCGGTCGGTAATTCCAAATAACGATCGTTTTGAGGACAATACCGACCGTTTTTGGCAGTCGGTATTAAAGCGAATTCTTGTAGTGAAAACTGAATATCTTTTACTAGAAGATCCCAATGAACTTTGAGACAGCCTACGTGAAAGGTATGGGCACCACAAACATGTGCTCCTTCCTAAGGCATGTTTTGACTGGACCAATCTGAGGTTCCAGGATTTCAAATCCGTCAGTGATTATAACTCAGTGCTATTTAAAATTGCTTCGACCTTGAGACAATGTGGCCATCCTATTACAGAAGAGCAAATGATAGAAAAAACGCTCTCAACGTTTCATGCCACAAATATAATACTGCAACAACAATATCGGGAAAGAGGTTCTAAAAAATATTCTGAGTTAATCTCTGTACTGCTAGTGGCGGAACAAAACAATGACCTCATGTTGAAAAATCATAACCTCAGGCCTGCTGGGTCTTTAGCCTCTCATGAGGCTAATGCAATTGAAAATGATGATCCAGAAGCGAATGTTGTACACAAAGGTGGAAGGGGAAATCACCGTGGCCGTGGTGGAGGATGCGGTAATAACCGTGGTCGAGGACGAGGACGTGGTAAAGGCCAATATTTCCCCCGAAATAATAATAATTTAAAAAATACAGAATGGAGGCATCAAGGCAACCACAAAAATAACCACAAAGGGAAATATACATGCCACAAGTGTGGTATGACTGGACATTGGGCACGTACATGTCGTACGACCAAACATTTGATAGAACTCTACCAGGCTTCCAAAAGAAATAAAGGAAAAGATGCGGAAGCGAATTTTGTGAATGAGGCAAATACCTCTTTGCCTAGTCTTGATGCTTCTGATTTTTTCATGGATGGAGCCGAAATTGAAAATGACTTTACTTTGGGGAGAAATTAACAAAGTTTAATTATGAAACTATCTATTTTCTTGTCAATCAAATCATGTATTTCTTTTCTGTATGCTTTATTTAAGTAATCATGTATTTCTTTTCTGTGTGCTTTATTTAAGTATTGTACTACTCTCTTATTATTAATGAAATATGCGTTTTCTCATTAATTCCTAAACTTGCTTCTTATTATGAAGATATGGATCTGCCAGAAAATGGATCTGGATACCAATGCCTCCTGGATAGTGAAACAACGCATACAATATTGAAAAATAAAGAGTATTTTTCAGAGCTTATGATGTTTCAAGGTAATGTCAACACTATCTCGGGATCAGCTAAATTGATAGAAGGATCCGGAAAGGCTCACATAATGCTCCCAAATGGAACAAAGTTAACTATTAACGATGCATTATACTCAAGCAAATCTCGAAGAAACCTCATAAGTTTTCGAGACATACGTCAAAATGGTTTTTATTTGGAAACTATGACAGAAAATGAAATTGAGTACTTGTGCATCACAAAGGATAGACATGGCAAGAAATATATATGTGAAAATTGCCAGCATATACATCGGGATTATATCGGATTGATATACGTCCCATTGAGATAAATATGATATCTAACGGGAAGTTAGAAAATAAAACATTATTTGATCTATGGCATGACCGTTTGGGTCATCCTGGAACAGGCATGATGCATAAAATAATTGGCAATTCGACCGGGCATTCAATAAGTAATGTGAGGATCCCCAAGTCAAATGAATTAGCATGTGTTGCATGTTCTCTTGGCAAAATGATAACAAGACCTTCTATAAATAAGATTGCAACAGAATCTCCATTAGAAAGAATTCAAGGAGACATTTGTGGGCCAATTAATCCCCCATGTGGACCATTTCGATACTTTATGGTATTGATAGATGCTTCAACACCATGGTCACATGTAAGCCTTTTGTCAAGCAGAAACATTGCATTTGCAAAGCTTTTTCCTCAAATCATTCGATTGAGAACTCAATTCCCGGATTATATAATTAAAAGAATAAGACTTGATAATGCTGGGGAATTTACATCCCAAACATTTAATGAATATTGTATATCCATTGGGATTGATGTGGAGCACCCAGTAGCTCATGTTCATACACAAAATGGTCTTGCTGAATCATTAATAAAAAGATTGCAATTAATTGCAAGGCCACTATTAATGAAATCAAAATTGTCTTCATCTGCTTGGGGTCATGCCATAATACATGCAGCATCGTTAATTCGATTGAGACCAACTGCGTATCATAAATTCTCACCATTACAATTAGTATCTGGTCGAGAACAAAACATCTCACATTTAAAGATTTTTGGATGCGCAGTGTATGTCCCTATTGCTCCACCCCTGCGTACAAAAATGGGTCCACAACGAAGGTTGGGAATATATGTTGGTTTTGAATCACCATCTATTATAAAATACATTGAACCAATGACAGGTGATTTATTCACGGCTCGTTTCGCCGATTGTCATTTTAATGAAAGTCTATTCCCAGCCTTAAGGGGAGAGAAAGTGGACCCAAACAAGAAAGATATAGAAATCATATGGAATGCAACACAATTATCTTTTCTAGATCCACGAACAAACTCTTGTGAGCAAGAAGTTAAGAAAATTGTTCAGTTACAAGGTGGTGTAAATCAATTGCCTGATGCATTCATTGATAGTAAGAAAGTGACAAAGTCACATATACCAGCAGAGAATGCTCCTGCATGTATTGAAATTCCTACAAATTGAAAATGAATCTGTGGCACGGTGAAAGCGTGGAAGGCCACCTGGTTCGAAAGATTCGAAACCAAGGAAAAATAAAAGGCGAGATGAACAAATGATTGTCCCTCCAATTGAGAACCATGAAATTCAAAATGGAGAAAAAGATAAAGACAAAGATGAAGATGTTCCAAATAGCGAGGAACATGAAAGCATCGACAACAAAGAAATTTCGATTAATTATGCCTATACAAAGAAACAGTGGAATCGGAAAAATGTTGTCATAAATGAAATCTTTACTTACTCCATAGCGGTTGAAATGGTATCTAATGAGGATGATATAGAACCAAAAACCGTAGACTAATGTCGCCGAAGACAAGATTGGCCAAAATGGAAAGAAGCAATCCAAACAGAACTAAAATCGCTTGAAAAGCGAGAGGTTTTCGGACAAATAACCCATACACCAAAGGGTGTAAGACCTGTGGGACATAAGTGAGTATTTGTCAGAAAGCGCAACGAGAGAAATGAAATTGTTAGATACAAAGCAAGACTCGTTGCTCAAGGTTTCTCCCAAATGCCAGGGATTGATTATGACGAGACGTATTCTCCAGTAGTTGATGCAACTACGCTGAGGTTTCTGGTAGGTTTATCAGTTCCTGAAAGACTCCAAATGAAGTTGATGGATGTCGTGACTGCATACTTATATGGTCACTAGATACTAATATTTATATGAAGGTCCCTGATGGGCTTAAACTACCAGAGAAACATGCATCCAGAGAAATGCTCTCGATGAAGTTGAAAAAATCACTATATGGACTCAAACAATCTGGAAGAATGTGGTACAATCGTCTCAGTGAATACCTTATGAAAGAAGGATTCAAGAATAATCAATTCAGTCCTTGTGTTTTCATTAAACGATCTCAATCTGGATTTGCTATAATTGCAGTTTATGTGGACGATCTGAACATCATTGGACTCCTAAAGAACTCGAAATAACTGCAAGATACCTGATGAAAGAATTTGAGATGAAAGATCTTGGGAGGACAAAATTTTGTCTTGGCTTACAAATAGAACATTTGAGAGATGGGATCTTTGTCCATCAATCAAATTATACTGAAAAGGTTCTGAAACGTTTTCATATGGATAAGTCGCACCCGATAAGTTCTCCAATGGAAGTCCGATCCCTGAATCTGAAAGACGATCCATTCCGACCTCGAGAAGAAGGTGAAGAAGTTCTCAGTCCTGAGGTACAATACCTAAGTGCAATTGGTGCCTTGATGTATCTGGCTAACAACACTCGACCGGACATAGCTTTCTCAGTAAACCTATTGGCCAGATATAGTAATTCACCAACAAAGAGACATTGGAGCGGAATCCGACACTTACTCCGTTATCTCCGAGGAACACATGACCTAGGATTATTCTATCAATCAAAGCAAAATGCATCACTCATAGGCTACGCAGATGCTGGATACTTATCAGATCCTCAGAAGGCTAAATCACAATCTGGGTATGTATTCACTTACGGAGATACGACAATATCATGGAAATCGACGAAACAGACATTAACTGCGACATCATCAAATCATGCTGAATTGATCGCCCTTTATGAAGCTGGGCGAGAATGCGTTTGGCTCAGGTCAATGATCAATAATATCCAAGAAGAATGCGGGATGAACACGGCTACAGACAATCCAACATTGATTTATGAAGATAATATAGCTTGTATCACCCAAGTCAGCGAAGGGTATATCAAAGGAGATAGAACTAAATATTTATCTCCAAAACTCTTTTTCACACATGATCTACAGAAAGAAGGGAAGATAAACATCCAACAAATCCGGTCATGTGAAAATCTTGCTGACCTGTTTACAAAATCCCTTCCCTCGAAGAGATTTGAACAACTGGTGCACAAGATCGGAATGCGACATCTTCGTGACCTATGTTAGATTCAGGGGGAGTATTATATGCACTGCACTCTTTTTCCCTTCGGTCAGGTTTTTATCCCACTGGGTTTTTTCTGATAAGGTTTTTAATGAGGCAATTTGTTTAAGCATATAAAGGGAATAAAAGTTGTACTCTTTTCCCTTCGATCAAGTTTTTCATCCCACTGGGTTTTACTTGACAAGGTTTTTAACGAGACAACTACATATACTATTAAGTGGACATTCAAGGGGGAGTGTTATGAATTGTATCAAAGTAATGTAAATGCCCACCCATGCACATGGACATGCATGGCAAAATTTTCTTCCCTCCATACACCTAAATTAACCTATTATTGACTTTAGGTTATATAAATAGTAAAATCTCCTACTATAAATAAAGGAGAGGTAAATATAACATATGCACCAAAAGTAAGATCAATACAATTCATTGATTTTTCCCTCCTCTTGTTCCTCATCTTTCTTAACAAAAATTAAATTTTCAAATTTTGGCTTAATTTGCAGTTCCGCGAGCATCCAAACCAAACTTATTTGTCGAGACTGGAGAGAGAGAGAGAGAGCAGAAACTGGGAGTTGCTGAGACCCTCCCTCGCCTTCCCCCCCACCCCCCTTCTCAAAGCTCAAAAAAACATAGAATAGAATCAATGGCGGGTATGTTAAAGCAGCTACGAAGTTCATTCACAGTAACACCTCATAAGGTCTCACTTTGTATTCTTCTTCAAATCTATGCTACTCCTGGTCCTTTCTTTCTCCCTGACCCTTTTTCTTCCGTATCTCATCACAATTCATTCTCTTTATTCTTACTCTCTTTGATCAAGGTACATTACTACTACTTCTCATTCTTCACTTTTTTGCTTTTTTCTAATTCTGCTGTTTTTATAAGTTCATCCTCTTTTGTTTTTGTTTTTTCGGTACTTGTGTTTGAGCAGTTTCAATTTCAATTTAACTAATATGTTACAGTTTTTGCAAAACCTCAAACTTTTAAGTTAAAATTTGATGTTGTTGCTCCATATACCGTGTAATACAAGTCTAATTGACAATGCTACTGAGGCTAAGACCCTATTCTCGTCAACTGAATTTTTGTGGAGCTGAACTTATTTTACTGAGTTGAAGTGATCTTATTGGTACTAAACTAAACTTATTTTTACTTAACCGAACTCAAAACTACTCAAGTGGACTTATTTTTATTGAATTCCTTAACAATTTATTAAGGATTGAAACTGATTATTACTGAACTGAACTTATTATTACTACTGAACTTATTGTTACTGTGAAACTTATTTTGACGAGAGCAATGCCTAAGTTGTCTAAGTTCAACCGGAATACTAATTGGAGTATAACTCTTGTGATCTATTCTTTGCTGAAAAGATAAAGAGGTATTGTTAGCTTTAATGGCAGCTTATCTTGCATTTTGGTTTCCAATCACAATGCAGGACCGTGTAAATAAACTTGTTCAGGGTTTTTTTCATAATTTTTTTTGACCTTACTTAGGTATCTTAACATTACTCCCACTACGAGTTCGGGTTGATAGTTGAAAATGGCCTGCTTTGCTGTTATATATGACTAATTATACCTGCATTTGTTTAGGAATTGATCTTGTTGCTTCTCGCGATAGAGTAGGTATACCATTCTATGCTATGATGGAAGAATGAATTCTATGATGGAGAAGTGAGCTATCCTAATTCCTAAGTTTTGCCACCTCAATTATGGGGTGGTTGGTCTGTGGAACTTGGAAGGTTGTGAAAGTTGCTGGTGAACTCTTTAAGATAAAATGAGGTTGAAGCTGATTCCCGAATCCCAATGGTGAAAGGGCTAAATATATTTCATCAAGTCCAACATAGTAAAAATGTGCTAGAATAGAGAGCTGGTGAAACTCTTGTTCTTGCTTGTCCTTAATCTAGGATTTTTGAAAATCTTTTATATTGTAGAAGTTCCATTAGTGCCTTGTGCCTTTGTGGTGCTAACATGGTTCTCTTGTATGACCCTATGGGCACGTTTCTGTACTTTTCCCTCAATTCCATGGCTGCATAACATTCTATCTATTTATCTTTCTCTTGGATTGGCCATCTTTATGCGTCCTTTTGTTCATATTTCAAGTGTGCGCTGCATATTGTTTATGAATGTGTCCCAAAACTTAGGGCGAGGGGAGTTAATCTTCCAGCATAACTTTTACATCTTTTTTTTATATTGTCCTTCCTTTATTTGTTTATGCATGCAGCATGCTCTGTGTCCATTGCTATTTTATTTACATTGTTTTTACCATTTTTTGTTAGAAGATTTGTTCTGTGCCTCATTCATTCAGATTGTTATCTCCGGACTTGAATTATCACTAATTTTAACAAGTTATATGTCTTACGTCTTCCTATTTATTCTCTCGCCTATATGTATTAACACTGACCGTGTCACTGATGGAGCTACAACTGTTTTTTTGAAGTCTTATGATAATATTTTGGAGCCAAAGCTAGACGAACTTCTCTCTCAGCTGAGGGAAATTGGTGGCTTGCTTGATCAGAAATTAACTCACAGGTTATCATTGATTTTGTCACCTGATGAGTTGTTTAATTTGTTTAGTGAACTGCAAGGTGAGTTCTTTTCATCTTAGTATCACCTCTTTTTTAGCTGATGATTTTTTTGCGAGTTGTTTAGTTATATTGGCTCCATATTGAATTATGAATGTGAAAATTATGTAATATTATGCAATGCTTTTTAGGCATTCTGGGGGGCTCAGACTCCACTACTTTAGAAGATGATCAAATTAGTCTGGACCCCAGCAGCAGCCTTGGAATGTTTCTGCGCCGCTGTCTACTCACCTTCAATGTATTGTCATTTGAGGTACTTACTGATCTCAATTGCTTATTAAGCTTGTGCCGTCAACATAGAGTTCCAATACTTCCTCGGTTCCATTGTCTCTAGTGTCTCGACACCTTACCCACTTTCCTTTTATGCTTGTTTCAAAATACTTTACCCACTTGTCTTGTATTGGTTGGGTCCACCTAATAAAAAGAACTTTACTGTAATCCTTACTTTTTAACGCCACTCCCTACTATATGGTCTACTGAGTGCTCTCTCAATGGTCATGTCAAACCAAGTGGGCGAAGTAGTGAGAGACGGATGGAGTAGATACAACGATGACGACAACGACGACAACAACAAGAACAAAGAATTATTCCCAAAATGATTTGAGGTTGGATAATATCAGTGGGAGTAGATATTTTGAAAAAGTTGCAAAAACCGTAAAATAAGTATTGCGCATGCACTGATAGCAGCACAACTTTTGATGCATTTTTTTCAAGGAATAAGTTAGTTATGTTGGTTGCAAGTAATTACATGAAGACATGAAGTCCATTGTCAGCTTAAAAATCTGACGTGCCCAAATATTAATAATAAAATAAGAAGCCATGAAGCTGTTCTCAATAAGAGTTATTGTTTTCAATTTTTTGTCTCCACTTAACCTTCCCTTTTTCTAACCTTTGCTCCTAGTACTTCTTCCACAATGAAGCTAAAATCCATCATTGGCACCTTCACCTTCTCCGATCAACTCCCCCTTCCCCCAACCAGAATACCACCATCAAAAGTGAACACCACCGGGTCCACCACCATGACACCATCACCACTTTAGTTTGAAGGATAAATATGGTTGTTTGAGCTTTATAAGGATGCTCTCCAATTTCACCAAATGGTTTAAACCAAATTTCTTTTCTTCCTATGATGAATATTTTGTTGATGAAATACAAGAAAATGCAGGATGTTCTTTCTAGTAATGATATTGAGGATGGTGACACTTAGAGAGAGATGAGATTGAAGTTGATGTTGAATTGTTATTATGGGCATATGCAGATTTCCAAATTAGATCCATGTTACTAAACACGCCATAAAGTAGAATTAGATATAATGTCTCATGAATTTACTAATACTAATAAGTAATATTATTATCATTTTTATTATTGTTTGTGATCATTAGTAATTGGAAGAGTAGAGGAAAAGCATAGGCAAAGCCATTAAAGGGTGGGAGGGATAAGGGATTACTAGAAGAGAAAGGGAGGAGGAAGAGAGAACTTATTGGGATTGAAAGAAGAAGGATCCTTGAATTTTGATATATAGTTCTCATCACTTTAGTAATTCATACTAATATATCGTTATTATTACTATTATTATTATTAGGAAAAATTGCTTCTAATAATGCAACCTTTGGGCGATTCGCAAATAATAACGGAACCTTTTCATTATTCTGGAATAATGCAACCTTTATACCCCATTTATTTTAAATAGGTTTAAAACCGGATAAAACCAATTATAACTTGAAGAATAGGTTTAGTGGCACGTGTCGGTTAATAATTGGTTCTAATAAACAAATTTATAAAAAAAATTAAAAAAAAGATAAAACAAAAAATATAATTACCCCCCTCCCCTAACCCGTGCCACAGAATTCCCACGCCACCCTCCCCCCAGCCACTACCGCCCCCTCCAATTCCCCGGCAGAGGTTCTGGTGTCCTTTATTCACCACACCCGACCGCCGCCGCCGCTTCCTCCTCTCTCCTTCTTTCCCCACCTTCAATACATCCTCCTCTCTTCTCCACCGAGTTGAAACGAACGAGTTACTGAGTTCTGTCCAGGTCCAGAAGAGGTCGGCGTCGGTGAGTTTGTGATCGGAGAAATCGGTGGAGGAAAGAGGAGTAGAGAGAGTTTAGAAGCCGAGAAAGCGGTCGGGAAGGTGATTTCGTGGTGTTTCATGGGGGGAGGGGGTGTTTCGTGTGTGGCAGTGGCCAGGGGGAGGGGTGGTTTAGTGGGAGGGAAAGGGGAGGGGGGACTGGTGGTTGCAATGGGTGGGTGGTGGTTTGGGTCGGTGGCAGTGGGTGGAGGTGTGTAGGTTGGCGAGGGTGTGTTGGGTTGGGTTTAGTTTAGATTTTTTGAAGTTTATTTAATTATTAATTAATATTAAAATTTTTAAATAAAAAATTACCGGTTATTCAGGTCACGGACTTATTTAAAATAAATGGGGTATAAAGGTGGCATTATTCCAGAATAATCGAAAGGTTGCATTGTTATTTGCGAATTGCCACAAGGTTGCATTATTAGAAGCAATTTTTCCTTATTATTATTATTATTATTATTATTATTATTTTATTATTATTATTATAGTTGTTGTTGTTTGACATGCTATGGCTATTGTTCTTTTACATGGTAGGGCTATTACACATGTTAGCCTTTGGGTAATCTTTGGTGACAAATGTGCTCCTGGTCATACACTATGACCCAGTATACTAATAAAAATTCCCTTCGTCCCTATTTAAACTTCTCAAATATGTTTTTCAAAGTCAAACTTTATTAGTTTCACAAGGATCTTATTAGATCTATTTTTATGTGTACATTCATAATCAACTTATAATCTTTATTACTATTACGTCATCAAAGATATTGATGGTAGTACTTAGGGACTTTGCAAATAGTAAATGGGAAGTCTATATAGGGACAGAGAGAGTATGATTCAAAATATATGTTGAAGTTTATGCTGCCGACACACCCAATATTTTGGATTGAATCTCTTTTTCTTTAATTTCCCATACTTGATCCACACTTTGTGCCTCTTTTTCTTTTTTCCTATTATTCCAATTTGAGGTGTATCGTTAAGGAAATATTATTTCGAACTTTTAAACTGATAGCTGCACTGAACTCCTAAGTCACCCCTCTTATTAGAGATTCAGAAACTAATTTTCTGGCTTCTTGCCTTCTGTTTATTTTTTAGCCTTTTTCTTCCTACTTACCTTTTCATTGCCTCATGTGTGTTCTTTCTGCCTTTTGGTGTTAGAAATCGTAATGTTTCACCTTTTCCCCTTCTCTCCTGTTGTTATTCCTCATCTGGCCAGATATCTTTTGTGATTATTAAAGTGATTGAAGGCTTATACATAATGTCTCTGAATAACGTGTCATACTTTAATTCGGTTGTGCATTTTTTTCGTTCTGCTAATGCAGGGAGTATGCCATTTGCTGTCAGATATAGAGTCATACTGTAAAGAAGTACTTCCTGGTTCTCCATCTTTTGATTTGACTCGTTTAGATGATTGTAATGATGAATCTGAGAGATTATCAGAATATGAGAATATGGACCTGGATAATTTTGCCTGTCAAGAAGTTATTGAAGAAGCTGAAACAAGTAAAAGAGCTCGTAAAGGGATTTCATTTCATCTACACGTGCCAGGAGTCCTTGATGAGCTGGTTGAAGGTATAATCACTGCTTGCAATTTTGTGTTGTTTTTACTTATGTGAGGATGTAGACGGACCCATAATCTCTTTAAAAGGACTATCTTCATAAATGGGGCCTGTTTCCAGAATTCTCGTAAAGGCAGCTTAAGATCATCATATGAGAGCTGTCAGACAAGGTAGCTGCAGTTCTATGCAGATAGAGCAGAAAACACTAGAACTGAAGATACTGTTCCCATGGTGGATTTGCTTCCATGTCCTGCCCGAAGAATATGACAACCATTTGTGGAGAAATGTCACTGGAGTACTGGACTTAACAAAGCTGGGACTTCGTCCAAAACAAGGGGTGAAAACCCTCAGTGACCTTTACAATATGTAGCTGGTAGTATCTACCATTTTATGTCTAATTCTTACACATGTCTTACTAGTCAAAATCCAAAATAAAAAGTTTCTGCTTTTTTTTTTTGTGCATAAGTAATAATTAGATTCGATTAGAAAGCCACCGTAGGGAGAGGGGTGTTACTCATCTAGAAAAAGAAGGCTAATGAACAAAGGCTCAAGCCCTTCGCTATTGTGGAGCAATTTATTTACAAATTCACGGTTATTCAAGTGACGCTCAGTTACTGGAACTTGACTTCAGCAGTTCAGCTATACCTAAGTCTCCAAATATTTGCGAGAGGAAGCTAAACCCTCGAATGTCTGTTAATATCTTTTCTTCCAAGTATATCACCAAAACATAATCATTATCCATACTTCGGCAAGCCAACCTTTTTTGTCCTTCCTTGCCATGGAACAAGAGCTTCTTCCAGGAAATACGTTTGGACCCGACTCAACTCAAACAAGGTTAAAGATAAGTGCCACGGAAAAAGAACCCAAGGACAAAAAGCGGAAAATGATTAACAAATTCCTCATCCTTCAGGGACAAAATTTGTTTATCCTATGTGCTGCTTGCATTCTCAAATTTTTATTATACTCGTTGTCTGTGGTGCTAGTGCTACCTTCTGAAAATGAAACTTTTGTGTAAATGATGGCTAATGACAATGTTCAACCCTAAAACCAATTGCTGATCAACGCCTTGTATAGAACTTCCTCAGTTTCATGGGAAAAGGTACTTTGTTTTGCTAACTTTTGCTATAACTTTAGGCCTTACTTACCTCCCATAAGTTTTCAGCAATCCGGCCAATTGCATTTCTCCTAGTCTCTTCACTGTCTTCCAAATTCCTTCCCAGTTATGACCATGGTTCGAAAATACGGGAACGGTTTCGGATACGGAAACGGTTCGGATTTCGGTGTAACGGAACGGATACGTTCGTTGCGGACCGCAATACGGTTGTCACGGCAGGAATTTTTAGGTGGTAGTAATATTTTCGCCCATCATTATGAATAAAAGGTATACATGTATATTAATAATCTAATACTAGTACTAACTAGAAATTTAAATATTCTCATAAAAAAGTAAACTTATTAGGAACATTTAATTGTTATCTACACATTAGTTACTGTACTAAACTCATTATTTCTCACAAAAAATAAAACATACTACAGTAGTATTATTTTATTAAACCCAATGCCATACTATCTATTAAAATAATCCCTACTTCCCCAACTAGTACTCTGCAAATAAATAAAAGAGCTACTGCTACCTAACCCAGCTGTCCCCCACTCCCCTCTTAATTGAATAAAAAAAGCCAACTGTCCCCCACTCCCCTCTCTCTTCTTTAAAAAAAAAAGACTTATTTATCATTTACTTATTTAACGCATCACGTGTCCCAGTCCAGCTGTCTACCATTCCCAGTATCACACACAAGCAATGTCTTCAACCTTGAGCCTTCCAAACGACCTTCCGGCAAGAGAACCGGCCATGGAGAATCGAAACTCGGTTGAATATCTCTGCAAAATCTGGAAAAGGTTTGCAAGGGCACGTTTTAATGCGGAAAATGCGGGCGCTCCGTGACAACACAGGTGAATACGGCCGATACGGCAAAAAAAAGGGCTTTTTTTTCCAGCGTGCTGAACCGGTAAAAAACGGTTCGGTAATCTTCAAATCCGTTCCAAAACGGCCGAACCGTTCCGGAACGGCCGTTTTTTGACACCCTGGTTATGACCCTGTGCCCATAATCCTCGATGAATAATACTTCCTTCTTTCTGTAGTAAGTGCAATATAGGGTAATGCACATATTTTAAGGAACCCTTGTGAGGGGAGAGAGCACAGAACGGAATAAAAAGAGGGTCCATGTGATGAAACAAAGGAGAAATATCCTTAGAACCAAAAATAGAATGTTGCATTATTTTTGGGACTTCCCGAAAAGGATATGTACTGCACTTATATTAGAAAGGAGGAGTATTTTAGTATTAGCCTATGTGGGGACACTTGCAAGTATTATAAATTTATAATGGATTTGTAGCTAGTTTTGTTACTTAATTGCTTCATTTGGATGTATCGTTGTCATTAGCTTAATTGCAAGGAAGAAATGTAGATTGTAGTGAACAAGAGAGCAAATGGTGACTTATAAGTGAATGGTGTTTAAAGTGTAGGTGTTGAGGTTTCCACAGACCTAAAACACGGTGCCAAAACCAGAGAATTAAGTCCCTTTACGCTCCCCAACAACGATGCATTGGATAAACTTGATGCCAAAGCTGGTACATATCTACGTGCAAATTGGCAAGTTCATGGCTACTTACTACAGCAAGCGGATGAGATCGAAAAGTATGCAAGTTTTTGATTTATCATTTCTTTTAAATTCATTTAAGTTGATTCCTTGAACCTAAGAGGTTTACATTTTCCAGGCACGGAAGTTCATTTCCTCTAAATATTCTTGAATCTATTCTGAAGCAACTGCAGAAATTGGCACCTGAACTACATCGTGTAAGTTCTGGTAAATTGCTTTCTTCTTTATGGCCATGATGGAAGGAACAAGAATATTTAATGATACTGCCTCATCAACCATAAGTTGTCTTTCTGAGACAAGATTTCAGGCTAATAATTTCCTTTTTCCTGGGCAGGTCCATTTTTTGCGCTACTTGAATATGCTGCATCATGATGATTATTCTGGTGCTTTGGAGAATCTCCATCGTTATTTTGATCACAGGTAATCACTTAAAGCCTTATTCATATTTTCGGCTTGACATTGATCCTGTTAATTTTTTGTTGCCTTAGTTCTTTAGAGCTTCTTCTACTGGGATTTTTTATGTCCTTGCTGTGGCACTGAAGTTTGTTGATGTAAATGATACTGCACCTAAAGCACAGGATAAATGAAAGATAAGAAAAGAAAAACCTTCCCATTCAAAACGATGAAGGTTAACTGATTTCGGACCCCTTGGATAGTTGTTTCATGTGAAGGACGTGTCTACAAAATTAAAGGATTTGAAAAAGTTGCTTCTTTCTGGTGAGATGTAGAAAGGGATTAGGTTAAGGTCTCCTTCTTTATTGGATATAAAATTACAAGGGCTTCATACTCTTAGTAAAATCTAAAAGGCTCCTCCTCTAGTTAGCGGGATAAATAGGAGAGTTGTATGTATGAAAAACACCCTGATGGTAGTATACTTATCAAAAAAGCAAAACCAAAGGAAATGAGAGGGTACAAAATAGTAAAAAGAAAGAGGACATTGGAAAAAACAATACTTTAGAACTTTCAGTCCCTTTGTCGATAGTGTGCTGCTGATTTATACTTTCCTTTTGGAGAAAAAAAATGCTATTGTTACTGTATGAGCCACTAGTTCTGGTAATGCAAGTGAATGAGTAAGTTAAATCTCTTGTAAGCAGGATGGCATCACCAAGCTTCTTTGTTTTAACGTAGAGTCGTAGACCCTGGGATGAATCTTTCACGCTAAAGAACATGCCAGTGAAGTTTTTAACACAATCAATCTTATGCTGTGAAATGAATGCACAGTAGTATAAATTATGAAGTCTTCCTCAGAAGGGTCAAGTTGTGCGAAGATACTGTTTATGGTCAGTGCTAGACCATCTAAAAGCTAAGGCGAACTAACAATTTGATGTAAATTCCTGCTGTTTAACTCCCTCATCAATTACTTATTGTATGATTCTAGGTGGTCGATGCTGCAATAATTGTGCCTAAAGGCCCAATAAAGCTGACACAGTTTCTGCGTTGTCTTTACTAGCAAAATACTTCCTTCATAAAGACTTTCCTTGTTACCGAAGATAGAGGAAAGTAGATCCTTTTTTTAACTTCTGGGTAGGAGAGAGAAAAGAACTTTGCGAGGGGTAATTCAATAAACCGAGTGGTCTTAGGTGGTGGGGTAAGGGAGGGTCAAAAAGGGAATAAAGCAAAACAGGGAAAAAGCAGGGAAGGGTTTTCTGGTATGGAGGGAGTATTATTTCGTTGGTTGTCAATAAGATTTCATGTACGTTGCAAGTTGTATAAATACCTATTAGAAGTAGGAAGGGTTATCTCCTGGCAATGTTGAAAGGCTACTCTTTTTGCAATGTGGTACTGTACTGAGAAAGAAAGCAGCTTGTATGTGAGATGAGGATTTTTATTACATTTTATGTACTTCCAAATACTTTTATATGCCAATCTTAAAAAGGGATCAAGCTCGCACTTGTTCTTCGTTTCTTATAGCTTAGAACAAAATTCAAGATCCAACAATTCGTCGCTTGAAGGATAGTATCCTTTTGTCAGTAAAAGCTGTCTCTTATGAAATAAATGTATTAAGAATTTATGATATTGCTTGGTTCAAATGTTAATCATAAAAAACTAGGCGATTGTTTGTCAATTAATACAATCTCAATCCAAAGTGATTGTATTGCCCTACTTTCTTTTTTATCGTATACCTTTGATTCTCTTGATTAGTAAACATTCTTGTATGCCAACCTTTCCGCTACATTCAGTTTTGTTTTCAAAGATTTTTCAGCATATTTCTACGCTAACATGCCATTGGTTTAAAGCTACTCATTAATGACAATCCTGTAAATTTGTGAATAGTCTACCCGAAGTGTCATTATGAGAAGGTAGCTATTTTGTTGTTGAATTAAGGTTTTGTCGGAATGTATGATATCTTGAATCCCTGTAACTGAAGGAGGATAATCTGTTATAAATCTAGAATTATCAATGGGCGTCTCTTGGCTTTTTGTACAAGTGAGCTGACATAAGTGCGGGAACTGAAGTGCAGGGATGGAGGGTTTTGATCTTTGTTCATCTTCCACTGATGGCAATTGCTTTGGGAAATATGAGATCGCTTTGCTATGCTGTGGAATGATGCATGTTCACTTTGGCCATCCTAAACTAGCTCTTGAAGTAAGTACTCATAAACACATGTTTTACTTGGCATTTTGTCGTATGAAAATTTGTTTACTTACAAGTTCTTGTTGGGACTATGTTCAGGCTTTAACAGAAGCAGTTCGTGCTTCTCAACAGGTAACATGTCACTTCTCCTATTATGTGCTAATCTCCTTGCTCTTCTAAGCCTGCATATGCTAATCAACCGAGTCTGCTTTCTCCTCAGTAATCCACTAAGATTCTGGGACTCCTTGACACTTCTTTGACAAATATAATGAGATTTTGTTAGAAGACAGAAAATACATATTAGATGACAAGATGTCCGTACAAGATTTATACCACAACTCCACAACGCCATTCTCTATCTCTTGTGGATGAGAAGAGTTTGAAAGGACTTTGAAGTCTAATTCAATTAAGTTGTCTTTATTCTTGATTTAGTTACATGTTTGTCTTCGTAAATCTTATCCCTCTCTTACTTGTACATTAAAAGATGCTTGTAAAACTATTGAACCTAACTAATCTCTTTTCCCGATCAGACCCAAATGACCAATGCCTAACTCAGGTTTGCTCTCTCTTAAAGGAATTTTATTAGTAATAAAGAAGTGAATAAAAAAAGGAAGGCATGGTGCCAGAAACTAAGTAGACACTAAAACAGTACTGTGGCTCTCTGTATAGTGGCCGGGGAGCATGTAGACCAGTAGGGTCAGAATCGTCTTCTTTCACCCACAAACATGTGAAAGATTCTACCACTTCTTTTTACCCAAATGAACCGTGTGGTAGTGAAGATTGCTGATTGCTACACCTGTTGCCTCTTATTTCTCCGAAGTCCGTAGAAGAAGCATGCAAATGCTTCAAAATATTGCAAAATACAATTCAAATTGGGAACGGAGGAAGCCGTAGCTTGTTGCTCACTCAAATCCGCTCCTGCATTTCTTGAGCATATCATGTTATTGAACTACAATCACGACGACTACTTTCCTAAACTGCTGTCTCAATATCATTATTCTTGTATCTTCATTGGACTTACAAACTTTCCGTTTTCTTGCAGCACAGCAATGATGCATGCCTTGCTTATACTTTGACAGTTATATGCAACTTGTTGTCTCAATTTGGTATAACTAGCGCCTCAAGAATACTTGGATCATCATACTCATCTGCGAGCAGCATTGGTTCTTCTTTAACAATCCATCAACAATTATATGTTCTATTAAGAAGAGCTCTTGCTAGATCTGAAGGTCTAAAACTGACACCATTAGTGTCTGCAAATCATCTAGCAATGGCGAAATTTGACCTGATGGTAAGAATTTAGTCTCATGTATAATTCGTTCTCTGTTATGCTTCTGCCAGCTAGTTTTTTCGGCATATGACTTGTTTTTGTCCTTTCCTCTCTAGAAAAACAATTTCATTGGCCTAAACACATCGTCATATCCTCTCTCCAATCCAAGTGTATTACATTTCTTTAGATCAAACAAATTTTTGTCATGTGACAATTAAAATGCGGAAGTACTTGTCACTTTATAATCTCAATACAAGATTATAGGTAGTTTGAAAATAAGGATGCAATATCAAATACTACTGACAACAAGAATATTATTCTAATAAAAATCAACAGGATTCATATTTCTTAGTAGGGTGTAAGTATTGCATTAGAGGGAGTGTGTAAGTCTTGCAGTTTGGCACTTTTGTCTTTCATGCGGTTTCATTGTTTTAAATTATTGACCTTAGTACTCTAGAAAAATAAGAAAATACTACATCCATGTGCGTTGAAATATCACTCAGATTGACTTAAATTCTGGAGTTCCCGTACCTTATTGAAGGCTCTATTAACATCAATAGGAGGGGCAGAAATGAGCAAACTTCTAAATCTCGAAAGCTGTGTGGGGTGCATTGGCAGAATATTTCTACAGATGATATATTAATTTAAGGGTAAGGTGTATGCTTTAGAAAGAGAGATAGGTGTCATGTGAGGCTAGTTTTTAATCTCTTTACAAGTGATTGCTTTATCTCTTGAAATGGCATGAATAAAACCTGACAATATTTGCATTAAGCTGAGCTAAAAAGCTACCAATATCTTTCCTTCTTAGAATAGGTTGCAAATTTCTTCATATTGGATTTGAGAAACTTACTTTTGAAGGGCATGCAGTTGTTCCTGTCCTTTTGTCAATGTGTGTGCATATTCTTTGAGGTGAATGTGAAATAGTCTGGGTTTTTTCATGTTTTACTCGTGTGCCCTTTGCTCCTTTGCTAGAAATGACCTAGGGACAGGGATCTAAGTACCTTTGATCTATATGCATGCAAGGTTCTTAGGTCAGAAAAGTCGATGTCTTTGTTGGACACAGTGGCCCTGTTTGTTTTAGTGGTACGCTTTATATGTGTGTATAATGATTTCAAAGGTACCAAAATTGTGTTTTAGTCAACCCAATCCCCCAATGTAGATAACATCTATCTATCTATGCAGTTTAACATTTTTGAGGAATAAACTCATGTATCGTCCTACCTCTTGAGTTCCCTTAAATGTGAAGTGGTATTTTGGTCCTCTGTATCCCAATTTTATTTCCTCGTTACTCTTTCTGTTTTCAAGTGGATGCGACCAGTAAAGAAATGGGCCAAGTTTGGTTGGAAAGTGGAATTGATAAATGAAGAGAACTATTAGAGGGCAAGTACAAAGCTGTCGTTAGGCAAATATGCTGGAAACTCTCTAAATCTCAAGTTCCTATTGTGATCTGAACCAAATGGAGTGTGATTAGTTTGGTTTCATTTCATCAAGGTTCTTCCATACTTTAGTACTGTGTTACTCCGACTTTTCTAATTTCCATATCTCGGACACGACTCAACAATGGGATACTTCATTTCAAACCAATAACTTGACGTGTTTCTACGAAATGGCCGATACCCTTGGACAGCCGTATTTGAGTAGACACATGTAGCTGAGTCTGTTTGGGAGATTTTTGTCCTATAATAAGTCTGAGTGTTACAGAACTGCCTGTGCTGTTCCAGTTCAATTGTTTATGTTTTGAATTGTCAATCAAAACTTTTCGAATGCTGCAAATTTGTGCTCGATTGTGCAAAATTTACTTAGGTGCTGTACTTTGTGATGCATATGCGCAGCATGTCCAAAGACCTATGCTATCTTTTGGTCCCAAGGCATCTGGAAACCTTAGAACACGTCCTTCTGATGTTTGTCAGGTATCATACATTATTAGTAATTTTTTTAGCTTTCAATAATTCTGTATGTTACCACAAAGTTCTGTACATTTTCCCTTCATATCTTTTTCTCCAGGAACTTAGGTTAAGCTCCCATGTAGTCAGTGAATACAGTAATGAAGGTTCCTCAATGTCTCGTGAT
Organism: Patellifolia procumbens; assembly: GCA_947645195.1. Classification (NCBI taxonomy): domain Eukaryota; kingdom Viridiplantae; phylum Streptophyta; class Magnoliopsida; order Caryophyllales; family Amaranthaceae; genus Patellifolia; species Patellifolia procumbens. The sequence continues at coordinate 396,384 of CANSGD010001040.1, forward strand.
GGTGATTTTGCTACTGCATGGCTTAAGAATCCGCTTAAACCAACGGGTCCCCTAATGATAAACTCAGAAAATGGTTCGAGAAATAATGATAAATTGTTTGAGTTTTGTTCTCAACAGAGCTCAATACCCAAGTCAGTGCTGCAACAACTTGGTTCGTCGTTTTTACTGCGGACCACAGCATGGGAGATGTATGGCAGGTCAGAATCTATGATGTCTCATCACGTTGTGAGCTGCTGTGTTTTTCTTTCTCTTCTTTTTTGGGTCTTTTCCGAAACCCATATCCTCTTTGGAACTAGATGCTTTTATTGTTTAAATTTTTTTATACTTCATCATTTTGTTTTGTGTTCCGAGAGGGATAATGACATACTTTCATTGAGAACCTTCTTATGTGAATTAGATTTTTCCAAAAAGTTTTTAATGCTTTACCATCCAGATGGACCGAAAATCTTCCATTTTAGAGTCAATATAGTTTTCATGCATATGGCTCTCTTGAAGAATTGGGAGCTTAGTTTTTGTTGTGATTTGTTATTTGTCAAAAAATACTACAAATTGACTTGTTTGACCTATCAGTTTTGCCTTTTAAATTTTCTGTTTTGCAGCAACTCGCTTGCCAGGATAAATGCCCTAGTTTACGCCACATGCTTTGCTGACGCTTCAAGGTAATCTATTCTACTTTTATCCAAGCTGATTATACTAATATTCTATGTGTATAACGTTGTATTTGCTGTTATTGTCAATGTCCTATGCACTGCATCAGCTTGGATAATCTTGCCTTAGCTTGTGTGAAGCTCGTCCAACATCTTGCGGCTTATAAGGGCTACAAGGGTGAGGTTACATCTGAATTTCTCTTTAATTAAAATTTAGAAAGTGCTACTGATTGTAGTATACATGTGTTTGTCTTCCATGTATCTTCTAATCGTAGGGTTCTTTTTGATAATTGTTCCAGTAGTGATTTGGTAATTAAAGTACATTACTTATCAAAAGCAATTACAGAGTCATGCTTAGAATAATGTTATACTACCTTCATGCAGAAGCATATGTCGCATTCAGAATTGTAGAGGAGAAGTTCCATGTCATCTCAAAATCACGAGTCTCTTTATTGAAGCTTCAAGTTCTCCACGAACATGCCTTGCATAGGTTTGTCCTCTTCCGAACAAGTGGCTGATTCATGTGACTTTTGAGTGATACATAGATTGAAAACTACAATTAGTCTAAAGTATAACTTCTGAGCTGGTAATTTGGCTAGCCTCACTTATATTGGGACCTTTATACAGAGGTCATTTGAAGCTTGCTCAACAAGTTTGTGATGAGCTTGGTGCTTTGGCTTCACCTGTGAGCGGTGTTGATGTAGATCTAAAGACCGAAGCAAGCCTTCGTCGAGCTCGAACATTGCTAGCTTCAAACCAGTATAGCCAGGTCTTAATCCTCTTTTCTCCTCCCATTAATTGGGCTTTATCATGTCTTTTACAATATGGTTATTGTAACTGAAGCCTTAAGTTATGTCAAAGGTGCTATTCTTAGTATCCTCACTGTCACCTTTTATGATTTCTGATAAACCTAATATTGATGGTATACGCTGTATGTTTTTTAGTTTCAACGATTTGACTTAGTACGTCCAATGCACAACTTTGACCCTTAATATCTGAGATTATACGCTTCGTGTGTTCGTAGAGAGAAAGTGCACAACTATTAAGAAAGGTAGAGTGAGAAAGAAAGGACCACGAGAAGATAATAAAATCACCTCTTAACCCTTAAAAACATGGTCCGCGGACCCTACCACATACTTTAGCATCATATAAAATATATACATGTAAAGTGTGAAAAAGTGTCCAAAAGTAGTACTCCATACGTTTAAGGGTGTTGTTTAATTACTGTTCTGCTTCCTCTATTTTTTTTTTTAACACCGAGTCGGGTTCTTCTCATAATATGGATCATTCATGTGATTTCCTTAAAAAGTAAGAGAGGGGGAAGATTTAATCGCGTAAGAAGTACAATGATCCATGTGATTTCCCAAAAATTAAGAGAGACAAGATTTACTAATGATAAAGTGGACAACTAAAGACCTAAACTTACTATAAATAGTAGTGGAACAACATTTCCAACACCCTGAAAAGGAAAGTGGAGCAACTGGCAAAATGGAGGGAGTATGTAGCAAGTAATATTTCCTTCACTTCTTTGTACTTGCAAAGTTGCAATCAAGTGTTTTGCACAACATCTCGAAAAAAAATGTGGTTTGCTCAGTACTTAAGAATGAGGAGGGAGAGTATTGAAAGGGACATGCAACACATTTAATTAAAAAGCTAATTTGCACCATAAAATTAATTAATATAGCTAATCCACCACCACCCACTCCTACCCCTCTCTGCTGACCCAGCTGCACCAACGCCTGCCCAACTAGCTGCACAAACCCCTGCCCACCTAGCTGCACAAACCCCTGCCCACCTAGCTGCACCACCATCACTTCCACAGTTCCACCTCATAGGCGCCATCACTAGACATTTGCAACACTATCACTGCTAGTCCAATCCAACAGATACCACCACCACCGCCATAATAGTAAATCTAAACAAATCAAATGAAGAAAAAAAATCACACCATCAAACTGGCTAGAACAAATCAGGAAGCAAAATAAAACACAATTTTTAACTTCCAAAACAAATGAAGAAAAGAAAAGATCACACATCAAATGAAGAAGAAGCTCTCCCACACTAGATTTAGAACCAGTAAATCTAAAGCATAACACAACACAGCAATCACATCCACATCCTAAGGCTCTTTCTTGCTCCCACAATTCTCCTTTTCCCTACAAAAATCCCGCCGAAGATGAAGCTCAATTATGCCGTAGATGACCGGCGTCGACCTCCATTTGGCCCATCAATCAAAGGTCTTTCTTCACTGCCTTGGCTTGGGTTAGGGATTTCTACCGAAGGGGAGGGGAGAAAGTGGGGGTTTTGGGGTCTGATTTGAACGTGGAGTAAGGAGAGAGTAGGGTTGGGTAAATAGAAATATTAAAGGGTGAGAAATTTGTAGAGTTGTTGTTTAATTAGATAGGTTGAGTGGCTAAATAATGGTATAGTGGTAATTTGGTATACCAAAACAATTCTAAAAACATCTTGGTTGCAAGGATTCGGACTTTTCCCTAAAAGGAAACTGTTGCGAGTAAAAAGAAACAAGATAAAGTATGACATTCACATTTTAGGGAAGTGTAGCAAGAATTTAGAAACAGAGTAAGTATTATTTAAAGTTTTATGATGTTCATAGTTTGGAAATATACATTGAGATGGGATTAGTCCGAAAACATCTTACTAATATATGTTTCAAAATTTTAAATTTAGTACATGAATAGTTCCAAAAGCCAAAATGCTCCAACAAATAAATGGATTATTGTGGATACTCTTCTGTAAATTTGTAAAATATCACTTTGTCATGGAGGGAGTAGAGTAGTAGACACACTGCGAGGTAGAGCCAACAGCCAACGGACTTGATATTGTTTCGGTTATCACATAGTAGCATTGGATGTTATTGACAGTAATTGACATTGCAGCCCTCTTAAAAATAAGTTTAGGACATTCAATATTTGAAATTACATATATGTATTCAGTATTAATTACGTATATGAATCCTTTCAGAGTTATCACACTGCAGCCATCATGCATATAGCATTTTGGTGCCTACAAAGTTGTAGCGCTCTGCCTAAGTAAGAATTAAGAAAAAAGTTGAAGAATTATCTAACTGGCCTGAAGGATGCTATAGTTTCCACGGCTGTAGGATCTTTGAGGTAGGTTGCTAAAAGTTGATTACTTTATTTTTGCAAAACTTTAGAAAAGAGATTTACACCTTTCTAGGAAACAGGGTTTAATACTGGCTACCTTGTGGGGTTCTCTTGGTATTTTTGCTGCAGCTTACCAATATTGTGGCTCTTATATATGGGCGTGGAGTAGGGAAACAAAACTCGGCCGTTACGTTACGTAACGGCCGTTATGTAACGGATTTTGAACTTGCCGTTACGCGAAATGCCGTTACGTAACGCTGCGATGAAATTCACGTCCAACTCGCCGCGGTCGCCGCGTTAGAGCGTTTTTTTACCCGTTACATACGTTACTATATCAAAATTGGTCAAAAGAGAAAGGGAATATACGCATAGCAGCACAAAAACAATAGGGACACACCAACGAAAGGAGAAAAACTTGCCATAGGCTTCCAAGTTGAGTAATATATATGATTTAGTATCAATTTATATATATAATATGATATGAATCTCATGTTTAAAGTAATTTTTAATTCACCATATGTGTAACCCACCCATATGATTGCTTTGGTCAAATTAAGTTATAAGAATACTTATAAAACTTCAAAAATGTCATTTGAGGTTAAAATTCTAATTGTGTGAATTTTTTGAAAAAATTAACGCCGCGTCAACCGCGATTTCTCTCTTTTCGACCGTTACAAGCCGCTCCCGCATCATCGCGACCGTTACCGCAAACGCGACTATATCCGCGATTTTCTTCCTTGGCCGTGGACTATATTATCCAGTAAGCTAAGGTGGATCCTTGTGGTCTATTTCTTTTGTACACCTCCCTCTCGTCCCCAAGAGGAGTAGAATTCATTTATCTTGAGTGCTATGATCTATGCGTCTCTTGGTTGGACCTGTTGTGGTTTAGTGCATTCATTTTGAGGGTTATGTATTTCTGTACTTACCACTGGCTCTAGGAGTGAGTTTGGATGAGGTTATCTGGGGATAAGGAGAAGGAGAGTAAGAGTCAATCCTCTGGCTTGGATAGGTAGCTTGGGGAAGGAGAGGGTAAGGAATCAGAGGGATTGAATTTCCTTTTTTTGTGAATCAAAACATCGAAATCTTGGAACCATTCAGAAGGAAAAGATATACCTATTAAGCTATTGTTCCTCCCTTCCCTCCTTCCCTTTTCCAGCCCTCATCTTTACCCCTTTATAACCAAATTAAGTCTAAATATCATATTTGGTGCAGGCAGCGCAGGTTGCACAGTCCCTCTTTTGCACATGCTACAAGTTCAATTTGCAAGTTGAAAATGCAACAGTTCTACTATTGCTTGCTGAAATACACAAGGTATTATATATATCTTTTGAAGCTAATTGTTTTTGTTTTGTATTTATCACACATAAACATAATGTATGCCTATTTGATGATTTCTTGTCTCCCTCACATTGTTTATATTAGGACTTAGGAGTTAGGACACCCGCAAGATTCTCTGTAGCTATCATGTACTTATATTACATATGCGCCACTTGGATGTCACCTCTGGTTTGAATGGCTTATGCTGTTAGGACCTTCTCCCTCTTGTTAAAATCCCTCTACCGGCCTAGTTGTTTAGAGTATGAAAAATAAAATAGGTGATGCTAACCGGAGCTTTTTGCTGGCATCCTGGTGCTGGCTTTCTTCCGGAAGGCTGGGCGTCTGTTTTATGCTTGATTCTGAGCTGATTTATGCATAGTTATGGTGAGAAAGTTTAGCTTCACCAATATTAAAGTGTAATTCACTACTTTGGACGGGTTCTTTTCTTTGATGGGGAGCTATGTTACTCAGACACGTATTGGGTGTCTACTCGGATACGGGTGTCCAAGTGTCCGACTCGGCTATTTTGTAGAAAAAAGTCAAGTTTTTAGTTTAAAATGAAGTATCCAAGTAAAGTGTCGTGTCGGACACGACACGACACGACACTCCATTTCTGAGGTAAATGAAGGTGTCGGAGTAACATAGATGGGGAGTGTCATCCAAAGCTTGCTCATGCTGGGATTTCTTTGTTATGTTACCGACATTTCTACTTCCATTGTGGGTAAATATATTCAAGTTAAAAGCCTTGTCTTCTATAGTTCTATGTGGTTGGAGGATTGGTGTATCCCTCATGATATCCAAGTTGAGAGAGTAACTGAGCAAGTTTGACTGTCCTCTATGATGCATTTTCTGAATTTAATGGATAATGTAACACATCAGACATTTTGGCTCCATCCATGAAGAATGTAGTAATAATCCACCTATATCGTAACATATTTAATTCTGAAAGTTAGTTAATAGCCAACGTGCTAGTTCGTTCTTGTAGAGTAAGAGTAGAATTTTTGTGCTTCCCAAATAAGAATTCTGGCTATATGTGTACTCTTCCTATTAAGGAGAGAAAATTGCTATTCTTAAGTCACTTGTAGATACCATACCACAAGTTTCATGCATAATACATGAAAAATCCTTTTTCATTTAATATATAATGACTGACGTTTTGTACTCCTTCCGTCCTAGAATACTTGTTACACTTATCAAGGCACAAAGTTTTATATGATGAACGTTAGTTCGGTTAGCAAATTATTATTTTATCTAAAAATTAGATGTGAAAGGAGTTAGTAGGGTTATTATTTTAAGTGTATGAGCGAGAAGTTGGGCCAAAGTGTGTAAGAGTGTGTAAGAGGGATATCGTAAATTAATAGTAGGACCTTTCCAAGTAAAAAGTATTGTGTTACAAACCAAAAAAAGAAAGTGTAACAAGGAATCTGAGACAGAGGGAGTATTATACACTTGGAATTTCATTTATTTCATTTGCTTTTGTCAACTTCTTTAATAATTTGCATGCTCGCTAATTTCCGTGTTTACCATGTAAAGTCTAGGCATCTCCCCTTTATATGTTTAATTAATTTGAAAAATGGCTTGTCCATCCCCTATCGGTTGTTCATATTTTCCCTTATGAAGTGTGTCTCCTCTTATGTCAATTTCTAGAGTCAGATTACTTGTTCCATTAGCTAAGAAGACTTCGAATTTGTGAACGTTACTCAGTTCAAACTTTACTTTTGGAGAAAATTGCTAAATCAAATTTTGATTTAGGTGCTACGAGCCTATGACTATTTTACCAATAGTTAAGACTCGATGCATAACTGTTTGGACTTATATTCGCACAAGCTTATTGAAAAGAAAAGGTACAACAATTAGGGAAGTAAGTTTCCCGAAATTACAATTGTGTGACATAGTGCAATCTTTGACCGCTTATATCTCCTATTATGTATTAATAAAACTATAAAATGTTGATATTTTGAATGTACATATTAAGACAAATCTAAAAATATCACATGTGACTATTATTTATAATATATATTAGTCATAATTTATGGTCAAAGTTTACAAAGTTTGACTTCAAAAAAACCAAATGGGAAATCTATTGGGGGACAGAGGGAGTACATCCTTTTGCCTTTAGTATCTTTAATTATTTATTAGTAAAAATTACTAAACAATTTTTAATATTTTGAAAGCATACATTGAGACAAATCAATAACATTTTACAAAATTGAAAGTAATTTTGAAATATGAGACAAATTCAACAACGTTACTTAATCGAAGGTGCCCAAATCCTGCGATTATGAAGGTGAATGTGAGAACAGTAACGACGAGTTGGATTCATGATATATCAAAGGTAGGAAGCGAAGATAATGGAGGGTAAATTAAATGGAGAAAAGAGGGACGAGGGATGACAAATATTGGACATATGGAAAGTGGGAGAAGAAAGAAAGCTTGTAGGTTGAAGTTAAGAGCATTGTGAAGAGCTCTCCTTCATCGTGAAGTCGTGGAAGAGAGATGAAGGGGAAGGAAAACCCTCAAAATGTGAGAAGAGGAGAAAGTGGGGATGGGGGTTTAAGCATGTATTTTCTTAAACTATGTATACATTGTGGGGAAGAGGAGAGAGAAAGTTCTAAACCTAGGGGTTTGAATGACCCTATACGTGATTCCAGATGGTGAACTAGTATATCTAGTGGCTATTTGTTGCCTGACTTTAAAACTTCATTGAAAACATTGTTGCTAGTAGCTATTTGCACGAAAAACGGTGAAGTGCGTGTAGTTCCTCTCCCTTAAACAATAAGCTGCGTTCATGGAGGGATAGTATCAACAACCTCGTGTCCATTTGAGGTATCCTTTATGTTTAATTCATAGGTCCTCCAATAGTCGTACAATTGTCTTTGCTATACCTGGTGTTTTGGGGGAATAATCGCGGGAAGAGTGCGTTTTTGGGACCTCGTTGTTTAGAGTGTCTCTAAGGAAGCTGGATTGGTGAAAGAGGGTTTTTGTTTCTTCCGTGGAGGGGGGTGTATAGTGCATGTTTAATTTGCAGTTCTAAAAATTCCTTTGTACTTCTCCCCTATGTTACTCCGACACCTTCATTTACCTCAAAAATCGGGTGCCGCATCGTTTCGTGTCCGACACGACACTTCACCTGGATACTTCATTTTAAACTAAAAACTTGACTTTTTTCTACAAAATAGACGAGTTGGACACTTGGACACCCGTATCCGAGTAGACACTCAATCCATGTCTCAGTAACATAGCTTCTCCCCCAATTGTAATGACTCTTAAGATTAAGAATTTTGATAGGATCTGTTAGGTTTTCTTAATAGGAGGGGGGGGGGGGGGGGAGAAGGAAGATATCACCAGATATTGGTTTTTAAAACATCTCCTTAGTTGGAGAATAGTATTAAGGAACATTTTTTTTAGTATGATAACTTTATACTGGCCAAAGAAATGGATGGGAATGCTTGAGCCTTTTGTCGCTAGCCCTCTTTTTGTAAATGGGCACACCGCCTTGTGTACCTTTAATTTGTTCTCAAGTGTATTACTCTTCAAAAAGAAAAGGAATGCACGAGGAGCCATTTTAGGAAGCCATGTTTTATATACGTAGAAATTCTATATACTTCCTCCGTTTTTTAAGTGATACACTTGTTTTTTTACGTTTATCAAGGAAGCGGTTTAAGGGTGTAAACGGTTGAATTTTTCGATGAAATTTTAACACAAGTAATATAGAGTCTCTATATTACTTGTGTTAAAATTTCATCGAAAAATTCAACCGTTTACACCCTTAAACCGCTTCCTTGATAAGCGTGAAAAAACAAGTGTATCACTTAAAAAGATAGAGGAAGTAATAGAGTTCAAAATTATACTTCCTATGTTCCATATTAATTGTAGGATCGGGACTTTTGTACTAATCACACGCTCTCTTTCGACCTTTATGATTTGTTCATAAGGATTTAAGGAAAAATAAAGTAATATGGGATCTTGTTAGATTTGCTTCGATGGTTAAAGTTGTGTTTGGAGGCGTAGAAAACTCTACATGTAGCAATTCGTATGAAACGGAGGAAGTATCATAGATAGGGAGGTATTGTCATTTGTCAGTTTTCTTTCCCTTTGTCCATACGAGGTAGGTAGCAGGAGCCTTCTTTTTTTTTCCTGGGAGAACCATTTCTCTTTCGTCTATTCTTGCCTCTATAGATTGTCTTTAACTCTTCACGCTCTTATGTCCTGTGTCAGTGTGTCTCTGGTCTAACGTGGAGGTTTCTTCTTGGAACGTTCACTATCCCCCATGAGGAAGAAGTTAGTAACTTGATAAGCATCATTGAATCTATTTCTTTGATACATTCTTAAAACTACACATTGAGTTATTTTACTTGTCATTCTCTTGTAGATACAAAGTATCTACAATCTATTAACCCGCAGCTCTTATGATCGATCTTTTTCAACTAATGTTCAATACGCATGCTATGATACGCTTCATGGCTATTGGGCCGTGAATTGAGTAATTGAAAGATCTACTTATCATTTGTAAGTCAACAGTGTTGGAAATATACATTGGATCATACTTCTAGCCTATGTTAATTAGCCTCATATGAGTCATATATCGTACATGGGTATGTCGTATGCATCCAAGTGTCTAACTCGTCCAGTTTACGTAAAATTTCCTTGATTTTGGCCCAAAGAAGTGTCCATTTATCCATACCCATGTCCGAGTGTTGAGGATCCGGCTTGCATATGATTATTAACCATGGCCATACATCTACAAAATGGTAGCTGGGATAGATGGAGTCAGTTATATATCAATTGAACACAAATGATATCATAAATGGTTGTAGCCTGACGCCTAGGCAATGATTCCGTGACTGGTCGTGAGCCAGCTCCAGAATTGACTGCTAAGAAATTTTGAGCACACGCCATAGTATGCCAGAACCTCCAGATTGTTTTGCCAGTTTGATTGATTCACCAATGGAGGCGTTTAGGTCTCCCCGATTAAAATTTTTCCCTGTCCCATAACTCAAACCAAGCTTTTAATAGCAATCAAGCACCTCTGGTTATATAGAATTTCTACGTCAACGGTCACCAGAGCACGGAAACAAAACTCGGCCGTTGCGTAACGTAACGGCCGTTATGTAACGGATTTTGAACTTGCCGCTACGAGAAATGCCGTTACGTAACGCTGCGATGAAATTCATCTCCAACTCGCCGCGTTATCCGTTACGTAACGGTGACTCGCCGCGTTAGAGCGTTTTTTTACCCGTTACTATATGAAAATTGGTAAAAAAAAAAAGAAAGGGAATATACGCATAGTAGCACAAAAACAATAGGGACAGACCAACGAAAGGAGAAAAACTTGCCATAGGCTTCCAAGTTGAGTAATATGTATGATTTAGTACCAATTTTTTTTATATAATATGATATGAATCTCATGTTTAAAGTAATTTCTAATTCACCATATGTGTAACCCACCCATATGATTGCTTTGGTCAAATTAATTTATAAGAATCCTTATAAAACTTCAAAAATGTCATTTTGAGGTGAAAGTGCTAATTGTGTGAATTTTTTGAAAAAATTCACGCCGCGTCAACCGCGATTTGTCTCTTTTCGACCGTTACAAGCCATTCCCGCGTCATCGCGACCGTTACCGCGAACGCAACTATATCCGCGATTTTCTTCCCAGAGTATAGGACGTCTTATTAAGGTAAAAAGCATATTGGATTGCGTCATATTAGCTAAGAAGAATAGCATTAATTCATTGGGTTTGAGGAGGATATTGATGCATCAACTGTGAGACTTTCTGGAGACAAGGGGCACACCATCTTCTGGTGAGCTGCATATAATTTATGGTTGGTTTGGTTGGGAGACAATGGTAAGATGTACAGGGGATGGCTTTTACCCCCAGCTATCTATCAGCTGTCTATTCAAGCTTATGGGGCTTTCTATAACCATGCGGCCCATACTCCTTGCAGACAAGACTCTTCATTTTACTTCCTGTGTCAGATCTTTGACACTACGATATAGGTATGAATACTTTGAGACTTCTTTCGGGCTAAAATCAAGAAAATATTTTATAAAATAGATAAGTCAGCCACCTAAACATGTAACCGTGTCCAACATGGGTACCCAAGTCCGTGTAACACAGCTTCCAGATATACTCATGATTGCAGTCTTCCTTCCTCCTGTGTACTTGATTCCAGTAGACCTTCGGTCCCCATCCCTTCTTCGAGCCTCCTCTTTCTGCTTTACTGGAAAATTTCTTATCCACAAGGAAAACTAATTGATTTTTTTTTAAATCACTGTCACAGAAATCTGGAAATGCTGCCCTAGGCCTTCCTTATGCCTTGGCAAGTATATTGTTTTGCCAGTCATTTAACTTGGACCTTCTTAAAGCATCTGCAACCCTCACACTGGCTGAGTTATGGCTTTCCTTTGGACCAAGTGAAGCACAACGAGCTCTGTCGCTCCTTCATGGAATTTTTCCAATGATCCTTGGCCATGGAGGTTTGGAGCTTCGTGCACGGGCACACATTATAGAAGCTAAATGTCATTTTTCTGATGCAAGTTATTCAGGTATAACTGCTTTCTCTTTCTCTGTTTGTCTTTTTAATCTGCTAAGTGCTAACACTCTTGTACATTCTTTGTGCACAATGGGGAAGACAAGTGCATCAATTGCATTAAAAACTTTTCATAAACATAGTACCAATTACTTATTGATGTTTGCATACAGCTGGTAGCTTAAAGCTCTTAAGGCGGTGTAGCTGAATGGAGTGAATATACCTTTTCTTAAAAAAATTTGTAACAGATAGGGAGCTGGTTTTATGTGGCTTATTTTTTCTCCCTTTTGCTTATGTGCTACTTCAATGGTAATTGGATATCTCTAATTTTGATTTTGCTTGTCCTAGTGTCTCAAGCAGCAGAGACAGTGCTCAATCCGCTACAAGAAGCTTGTGATGAGCTTGAACTTTTGGAGGTGAGTATGCTTACAGTTCATCCTTGCTCTCCACTCTGAAGCATGCGAAGTTAGTGTTCTCGCTGCAAATGAAACTCTATTTTGTTTACAATGTTACCCATGGGCATTCTGTCTTTTTAGCAAAAGCTTATAGCAACATTAATGTTACAATTCCTGTCTCAAATTAATTAATGGGCCTACCCGTCGAGGCGTTCGTCAAAGGAGGTGACAACCATATACAAGTCTAGTCAGGTTCCATTCTAAAACCAATTGGCAATAGGTTTAAGTAGCTCATGACTTAAATGTTGGTTGTCCGGTTCCTTCAATGTCAGCCATTCACATGTGAGTTTTCTCCTCTTAGAATTTACTCTTCAATGTAAACCGATTTTTTTTACAGTCTGGAGAGGTTACAACATCCTCGTTGGGCCATCATTGAGCTTCTTGCTCCAAACAAATTTTCAACAATCCCTACCATTTTGGGATTTCTAATGGGAAAATATCTTCCATTCTAATAGCACTATACATGGGCCCACATCATGGTTCAAAAAAACGGCCGTTCCGGAACGATTTTCAAGTTCACCGAACCGTTTTTGTCCGGTTCAGCACGGTGGGTTTGAAAACCCCGTTTTTTTGGTCGGAACGGCCGTATTGACCGTGACAACACGGTTTCGCCCGCATTTTCCGCATCAAAACGGAAGCTTTTAGGGCACATGCGAGAGAAGAAGATAGATCTGAGAAAGAATTTGAAAAAAGAACAATTTTTAATTGAAAATAACTCTTAGATGAATTTCGAGCAAAAGCCCTCAATCAATTGTGTAAAATTGAGTCAGTTAAACCTATAAATCAAAACCCTAATTCGTTGGGAAAACCCTAATTTTGGGAATCGTGATTAGGCTTGATACTGTGGCCGCCGACGTACTAGATAACACAGAGGTGGCCGACGACCACTTTGCTGGTGGTTCCGGCCCTGATCTGCCGGTGATTGTCGCCAGCGAACAGATTCATCACTGTATCCTTCGTTGGCAGTTTGGCACAGTCGCACAGAAGAAGAGGAAGAAAGAAGAGAGAGAGAAAGAAGGAGGAGAGAGAAGAGGAAGAGGTGACTCTGTCAACCTCACTAAACCCACTTTCTTTTTCAAAATTGCATTCAAGTTCTTTTTACCATAATATTTAAAATTAAAACAAAAATTTAATTTTACTTCTTTTTTTTTATTCTTTTTGTAAGAAGAAAGTTATTATTTTGTTTTTGTGGAATTATCATTAAAAACACTAAAAAAGGCTTTAAAACTTAATTCCTACCGCGACAACCGTATTGCGGTCCGCGACGAACGTATCCGTTCCGTTACACCGAAATCCGAACCGTTTCCGTATCCGAAACCGTTCCCGTATTTTCGAACCATGGCCCACATACTTTCCTTGGTGGTGGGTCTAACCGCATACAAGCCCAATGAAGTTTTGTTCTAAAATCATTTGACAATCGGTGATGTAGCCCACAAAACTTGTATGTTAGTCACCCTTCCTTTCCTTCAATGTGGGATGAAGTTTCGTGTGAGTTTCTCTTGATACAAGCTTATAGATTGTAATTATGCTTGCTTTTTTTTTTTTTAATCTCCCGTACACAAGTGGATCTAATGTATATTGATAGTTTAGTGTATGTTGCAATCATCATATAGGTTTCGAAACCTACAATGCTTTACTGTAGTGCACAGATGACATATTGTATGTTATTACCTGCAGTATCATGAGTTGGCTGCCGAGGCTTATTATCTGATGGCGATGGTCTATGATAAATTGGGCTACCAACATGAGAGGGAGAAAGCCGCTGCCTCCTTCAAGGATCATATTGTTGCTTTAAGAAAATCTCAAGATTCCGAGGCTGACATATTGCACACTACATAGGCAACGTGCCATCCCGTTTTGACATTTTTTAGAGTAAGATCTGGACTCAATCATCGGTGGCTGTCTATTAAACATTGTGGCAAGTTTTGATGTCCCTCGAAGACCCTCCAACCTCAACTAGGCACAGGACCTGATGGTTCGCAAGCCTCTTCTCTTAACAAAACTTATCGAAGGCTATGTGTGAGAAAGCTGAGCACTACTTGTGTTGCCATCTCTGTTGATGGATTCCTATTGTTGAAGCAGCAATTCTGGAACCTTCCCCACTTCTTTAGTTGCTTCGGGTGGTTCTGATGGAACGAAGAAAAAGAGACTTTTGTAATCAGCGCTACAGAGTTTCTTCCATTGTGATGTATACAGTATACCCGATGTCCAACGTACTGCTGCTTCTACACAATGTAATACCTGGAGAACTTTAGAAAAGCAAGGTTCTGCCTAGCTTTGACGTTGTTGACTTGTTGCATGTAACTTAACCTTTGGAGTTTCTTTGACTGAAGCAGCTGATACCTTATGTAAAACAAGGGGAGAGAAATAGAAGAATTTTTACTGTTTTGTTTGTTTTTGTTTCTTTTAAATTTAAGGGTTTTTCAATCAACAAAAAAGTTCCCTTTTATGTTGTCAATTTTTGTTATAGGTAAAATGTATGTCTAAAAATAAATAAAAAAGAAAAAAAGCTAGTAGTGATATGGAATGGACCTTCTCTAATAAGAAATTGTTTTCTATTGTATGACTCAGTGTACGTAATATCTCCCCATGGTGTCAATATGATAGAATTTATCGTTAACCTTAAACAAATTTCTCATTTGTTGTATTATGTGGTGAACGATGTATGTGTTAAAATATCCTTCTCTAGTACCTAGTTGTACTTATAATTAGAACACAAATTTGAGCCCATACAACTATTTACAATTTTCATAAATATATAAAGAAGTGGAAAAATTGCTTCTAATAATGCAACCTTTTGTACGTTCGCAAATAATAATGCAGTCTAAAGTTTATTCTGTAATAATGCAACCTTTATGCCCTATTTATTTTAAATGAGACAAAATCGGATTTAACTTGAAGAATAGGTTTAGTGCAACACGTGTCGGCTTTTCATTGGTTCTAATAGATTGATTTATTAAAAAAAAAATTAAAAAAGATAAAACAAAGAAAAACTCCCACCCCACTCCCAGCCACTGCCACCAAACTCCCCCCATTGGCCACTGCCACCCTCTCCGCCTTCCACTGCAAAACCGCCTTCACCCAGCAGAAATCCCCTCCCCCGCTATAAAGCCCCCCTTCACGGCTTCACCCAGCACGAATCTCCTCGCCAATGGTGGTTGTCGCGCGGGTTGATGGGGAGGAGAGAGGAGGACGTATCGAGGGTGGTAAAGAGGAGAGTGGGTGGTGGTTAATGAGAAGAGGAGGTGAGATGGCTGTCGACGATGGTTCCATGGCCGGAGAATGGGCGGTGGTGGCACCGTGGCAGTTGTTAGGGCGAGTTGAGATGCTGGGCGAGTTGGTTATTCGTGGTAGGGGAGGGGGTGTTTCGTGGTGGGTGATTAGGGTGAAGGTGGTTTAGTGGGAAGGAGAGGGGTGGTTGCAGTAGGTGGGTGGTGGGTGGTGGGTTGTGGTGGTTGCAGTGGGTGGGTTGGGTTGGGTTTAGTTAAGATTTTTTAAGTTTGTCTAATTATTAATTAGAATTAAAATTTTTATTAAAAAATTACCGGTTATTGGAACACCGCGATAATTCCCTATTTATAAAACATACATTTTTCCCAACAAAACAGAACATTATCAAGGCATTATCGACCGTGCGAAAACGTATCGGCTTATTCAGAGTATTGCAGTGGAAAAACATTAAATATACTTTATTAAATACTTAAAACATAATAATTGTCAAACCATTATTCAAACCTCGAAAGCAATTCAAAACCAACTTAAAACATTTAAAAATAAATAATCCATAGATCAACTTAAAGGTAAAATTGTATTTTACCACCTTTTGTGTATCACTTTTCGTAAATTACCACGTTGACTTTTTATTTATTTAAATTACCACCTTTTGGTTCCATTTTTTCATAAACTCCCACCAACTAACGGATTCCGTCAAGAAAACCGTTAATGTGGGGCCCATTTTATTA
Organism: Patellifolia procumbens; assembly: GCA_947645195.1. Classification (NCBI taxonomy): domain Eukaryota; kingdom Viridiplantae; phylum Streptophyta; class Magnoliopsida; order Caryophyllales; family Amaranthaceae; genus Patellifolia; species Patellifolia procumbens. The sequence continues at coordinate 412,423 of CANSGD010001040.1, forward strand.
TAACTTTACCAATTACTTGTTTTCCCTTTAAAGATTCATCCTATTGCCCTAAACTCCCAATTTACTGCCATCACCATTGTTTTACCTCCATTCTTTCTTCAATCTTTCTTCAATCTTTCTTCATTCTTTTACCTACACCCTCTTTCTCCTCCATGAAGCTACTATCTCTCCTCCCCGACGCTACTCTGTCTCTTGTATTCATTGTTTCACAGCAAATCAGTGGGCCATAAGGAAGCTTTGTTGTCGACGAAGCATGATGAAAATCTCCCTATTTACAATCTGGTGTGGTGTACGTGATTGAAGGGCAATTGAGGTAAAACCTACTCTGGGAATCTTTTTAGCTAAACAACCAATAATTTTAATTCAATTAAATAATCAAAACCCCTAATATGCTTCAACAAGCAAAAACCCTAAATCAATCGAATAACCAAGAACCCTAATTGAATTCAACAAACAAAATTCTAATTCAATTGGACAAGAAAAACCCCAATTCAATTAAACAATCAAAGTCTCTAATTCAATTCAACGAGCAAAAACCCTCAATCAATTGAACTACCAAGATCCCTAATTAACTTTAACAAGCAAAACCCTATTCAATTGGACAGAAAACGAGTAATTTATAATGTAATTAAGAAGTGGGCCCCACATTAACGGTTTTCTTGATGGAATCCGTTAGTTGGTGGGAGTTTATGAAAAAAAGGAACCAAAAGGTGGTAATTTTTAAAAAAAGTCAAGGTGGTAATTTACGAAAAGTGATACACAAAAGGTGGTAATATATAATTTTTCCTTAAAGTAACATAAAGGGAGGAAGCAATAGCAATAATACAACGATTTCTCAACAACGTTTCCAAGTCCCGAATGAGTAATTGAGATGATGCATCATGCTTTCCAAACCTGTAGGCAAATGCTCAATTGAAAACTGCTCGCCAATAAAAGGTCATCCCAGGATCAGTAGGCACAACCATGATCGACACACCGAAAAGCACGTAATCAGCAAAGCTGAATACATACATAAATAAAATAAAACACGAAACCTAATCATGATACTAATGAAAAGCCAAACATGGTTAATAAATTACCTCAAGACTTCAACTCATAAAATAAGACTTGACTACTCAAGACACAGAACACGGTAAATATTAGTAAATCGAATAGACAATGGATAGAGTTGTCCAACCAAAAACCAGCATTCAAAATGAAAGACCGAGTTACGGGCGCGACTCAGTAACCCCTTGACCAACGATATCGAGGAAACTTTAGAATTAAAAATAGGGTACGACGATCAATCCGACCCCAAGAAAAGCCATGGGCTACCACCATCTATTCCAACTCATACTAGTCCAGAACTTCAGACGTGCACGAGTCTAAAGATATTTTCCACTTTAAGTATTAGTAAGCTATACGATGTTGGACTCTAAATAGACAACCAACACATAACATGAATACAACGAATATTCCTCTTTTATCTTAGGATTAAATAAGTGATCAAACAATTCCAATTGACCAAGAATTAATCCTCCAAATTTATTTGTTGACTTAAATCAACAATCGAATGTCCAGTGACGATAAATATACATACCCTTACAAGCTCTCGGTCTTTGCAAAGTAGCAAAATAATAATAACCAATAATAATCCAATTTACTCACGACGTCCTCGGCCTTTGAAAAATAATAAAATATCCACTAAGGAAAACAATACCAAAATTCATAATCCAATAATAAAATAATATTAATCCATATCACACGATGGATCAAAATATAAATACTTTCAAACAACATGCTTGAATCAAATATCCATTCAATCATGTAAAAAATCATAAAGGCAATTAGCATGCTTAACAACACGTATTTCCAATTTAATAGCCACGTATGAACCATAAAAGGGTTCCCTATACATGATACTATAAATAATCTTAATCCTTAGGACATGGTACTAGTCTAACACATAAGGACATGTACGTGCCTTGTGTAAACAAAGTGAGAGGCCACTTTAGAATACTAGAAATCGCCTAAAGTAAATTCTCCGCCTACCAAAACAATAATACAACAATGAATTAATATCCTAATTAATCCACATCAATATAATTTATTTTAAAACGCTTCAAAACTCGTTTTAAAATACTTTAAAAACATTAAAGTTCCAACCTTTAACAACCTTTAACATAATACTTATAAACCTAGGCTTTAAAACCTCAAAAACTATTACTTTCATTCTTAAAATCCACTTTAATTAATAAATAACAAATCTGAAATTGTAATTCATATTCACCATAAATAAAGATCAGATTTTTAATAATTCGAAAACTTTATTTACAAAACATAATAAAACTCTTTAAAACCATAACTTAATATTAAAACCATAATTAAACATTAAAGTAGAGAATAAGAGTTGAGAAATAACAAAAGAAAACCACGGAAAACCGGAAAAAACGAAGAAACACACGGCGGGGGAAGCGTGTGTGGTGGCTGGCGGCGCGTGGGGGCCACGCGCGGCTGATGCTGCTGCTGTGCATGAGCGGGCGAAAGAGATGCAGCGAGTGGGTGGTGGCTGCTACTGCTGCTGCACGCACGAAGGGGAAGAGGGCGAGTGGTGTGGGGTGGCTCGCCGGAAAAAAAGTGAGAGAGTGTGGTGTGTGTGGGTTGGCTGCCGCACGCAAATCGAGGGATTGGAGAGGGAGTGTGGGGCGCTAGTTTGTGAGGGAGAGAGGAGAAAATAAAAGTGTACAACTTTGGGGTTTGGGGGGGATTTATAGGTTTTGCCTAAAACCTATGGCAATTAAGTTAGGCTTAGGTTTGGGCTTCGGGTTGATCATCAAATACTAATTAAAAGCTTTAGCCTCCTCAACCCAATATTAAAACCATTTTAAACACGACCCAAAACCTTTAATAAAATATTCAATAGTTAAAATTCAACCCAATAAATATTAATGACTAGTTAAAACGTTTAAACAATCATTTGACTTTCAAAATAGTCGACACTTTAATAATTAAATGAAATAAATATGAAAATGATTAGAAATATACTTTAAATATATTTTATAAAATTCATAAAAATTACGGGGGATTAAAGTCTACCCAGTTGTGTATCCACTTAAGAGTGAGTGGGGTCACTTGGCCCCACTTGAATCGGTAAAATTGCAAAATTCCCCTTTATAAATTTTGGATTTTCGAATATTATCCTGAAAAATTGACCATTTGACCCCGATGAAATTTTGATGATTACATTTTGATCCCACTGAACAATTTTTCTGGATCCGCCACTGAGTCTACCTCTCTTAAAAGAAGTTTTGTCCCGAAATTTGGCACGAAAAAACTAAATTGTTTGGAATAAATTCTTTTCTTAAACTTTTCAAAACGGAAAACTCGGAAATGTTTGTGTCACACATGTGCACAGTTTACCAACCCAAACTCAAATGTGTCACTCATGGACACGTTATTTTGCCCCAACATGTGCGAATCGCAAAAATAAGCATTAAAATGCATTAAAACACCATAAAATAGGCAAAAAGCGCAAAATTCTATCACATTCTACCCCTCTTAAAGAAAACGAGTTACGCCCTCGTAACTCACCTCAATAAATAAGTTAGGATACTTCTTCCTCATATCATCCTCGGCTTCCCATGTTGCCTCCTCGAACTCATGGTTAGACCAAAGTACTTTCACGATACTCACATCCTTATTGCGTGTACTACGCACCTTCTTGTCCAAAATCTTCACTGGTCTTTCCTCATACGTGAGGCTACTATCAATTTGAACTCTTTCGGGTTCTAGAATGTGATTCTCATCAGGAATATACCTCTTAAGTTTTGAGATATGAAACACATCGTGCATGTTCTCGAATTCCATCGGCAAAGCCAACTTGTAGGCTACTTTACCAACTCGTTGCAAAATCTCATACGAACCAACATACTTGGCACTCAACTTGCCTTTCTTACTAAATCTCATAACACCTTTCGTCGGTGAGACTTTCAAAAACACTTTATCCCCAACGACGAACTCATCTTCATGCCTCTTCAAATCAGCGTAACTCTTCTGCCTATCCTGGGCAGCTTGGATTCTAGCTTGAATCAACTTCACGTTCTTAACGGTTTCTTCAATGAATTCAGTCCCAAGGACTATATTCTCACTAAGTCGTTCCAACAAATAGGACTTCTACACTTCCGTCCATACAAAGCTTCAAATGGTGCCATTTATATACTCGCATGGTAACTATTGTTGTTTGAAAACTCAATCAAATCTAACTGGTCTTCCCAACTTCCTTGAAAATCAATCTCACATGCTCTCAACATGTCCTCCATAGTCTGATTGGTCCTCTCAGTCTGACCATCTGTGGCGGGGTGAAAAGCAGTACTCATCTTCAACGTAGTTCCAAGATTCTGCTGAACTTTCTGCCAAAACTTCGAGAGAAATCTCGAATCACGATCTGTAATAATATTCTTTGGCACACCATGGAGTCTCACGACGTGCTTGATATAAGTCTTTGCAAGTTGCTTTCTCTTCCACGTCTCTTTGATCGGAATGAAGACGACAGATGTAGTCAATCGATCCACGATCACCCAAATAGTATCATTGCAAGTCTTGGTCTTCGGCAATGCTGTCACGAAAGCCATATAAATCGAATCCTACTTCCATCTAGGGACTTCTAATGACCGGACCTTTCCCATAGGTCTCTTGTGATCTATCTTCACTTTCTGGCAAGTCAAACACTTGGACACGAACTCAGCGACTTCTCGCTTCATATTCGTCCACCAATAAATCTCCTTAACGTCTTTCTATAACTTATCACCACCAGGGTGTACAGAATACGGAGTATTGTGACCTTCCTCCATAAGCTTCCTCTTAAGCTCTTCACATTTATGTGGTATACACCTCCTTCCTTTGAATATGAGATTCCATCCTCATGGATCTTAAAATTAACTTCTTTTCTTTGCTTCATCTTCTCTTTAATCTTGTCAAGATGTTCATCTCCAACTTGACTCTCCAAGATCTCATCGAAAATCGACGATCCTAACGACAAAGCTCTCAATCTTGCTTCTATTTCTCCAGGACTCAAAATCTCAAGGTTAAGCCTTTGCATAACTCGATACAACTCTTCGGAAACTACCAACGCATTACGCTATTGCTCGTCTTCCTACTCAAAGCATCAGCGACTACGTTCGCCTTCCCTTCATGATATTGGATATCTAAGTCATAATCCTTGATCAACTCTAACCATCTCCTTTGTCTCATATTGAGATCCTTCTGAGTGAAAATATACTTCAAACTTTTATGGTCGGTGAATATCTTCACAGTCGCTCCATAAAGATAATGTCTCTAAATCTTCAATGCAAACACAATAGCAGCTAACTCTAAGTCATGAGTAGGGTAATTAGACTCATGCGACTTCAACTGACGCGATGCATACGCAATCACCTTCCCATTCTGCTATAACACACATCCCAGACCATTCTTCGAAGCATCACTGTATACCTCGAATCCATCATTCCCATCGCGCAGAGTCAAAACAGGTGCAGAGGTCAAACGATCCTTCAAAATCTAAAAGGCTTCCTTATACTTCTCATTCCATTCAAACTTCGACTCTTTCATCATCAAAGTAGTCATAGGTCTCGCTATCCTCGAGAAATCTTTCACAAACCTTCTATAATAACCAGCCAATCCCAGAAAACTTCTTATGTCAGACACATTCTTCGGTCTAAGCCACTCACTAACGGCTTGTATCTTTGCAGGATCCACAAAAACTCCTTCCTTAGACACATAGTGACCCAAAAATCCAACCCAATAAATATTATTGACTATTTAAAAAGTTTAAACAATCATTCGACTTTCAAAATAGTCAACACTCAAATAATTAAAGGAAATAAATATGAAAATGATTATAAATATACTTTAAATATATTGATAAAATTCATAAAGATTACGGGGGATTACAGTTATTCAGGTCACCGGTCATCTGATTTAAAATAAATGGGGTGTAAAGGTTGCATTATTCCAGAAAAATCTTTAGGTTGCATTATTATTTGCGAATGTGCAAAAGGTTGCATTATTAGAAGCAAGTTTTCATAAAGAAATTAGTTTTTGTCTTGACAACTATGCAAAAGACAATTTAAAACATTATCATAAGTCAAAGGGACTAAGTGTCATGGTCCGAGCGTTTTGACCTTGGATCGTGTGGCATGCCTCTTACCTTATGTGGGCAAGTGCGCTAGCTTTAAAGCGGAATATGGACTCTTGAGACTCGTGAAGCGCGAGCATTCAGTATTTGAAAAGGACACTCTTACCATTTGGCAACAAAAGCATGAGAAGATAGTCGATCGGAACGCTCGTGTGCACAAGGCTGACACGAGCGAAGCCGACAACGAGATGTAGCTGTTTTGAGCTTTTGGTGGGTGCGTTATAATAAGTGGCGGCACAAGCTATAAGTTGGATTACAACAACAACACAATATTATAAAGCAAGCAAAAACTGATAGGAGGTCTCAAGTTTCATTCATTCACTCTTACCCCCTAAAAAGGTTAAATGTGAGATAATACATATTTTCAGTGAGCACTGGTTTTACGATAACTCAAAAATGGAACTTAAAACCTATACATGATTACTAAAACATAAAGTAAATCATTAGAAAGCATAAACTAAGGAAAATACAAGTAAAGAAAGGTTGGATCCTAAGATCCTCCCCCACTGCCTTTAGCTGTCGACGACCTCGTCGACTTACAAGAATTACAATGCAAAAATGAAAATTCTCCTATGTTGAAATTGATTTTCTCTAGCGTGTTGTTGATTACGGGCGAATGTTCGAGTCTTCTTGTTTCAGCTGGAGTCCTCGTCTACGTTGGACGAGCATTCTCGGAAGGCTTGTTGAAAGTTGCTTCCTTGAAGTAGTGGTGAAGGGCACTTGACTTGGGCCGATGCTTCTTAGGAGTCCAACTATGTGGAGCTCGCTTGAGCATTTACTTTGTCTGAGGCTTCACCCTGTATCTGTTGCTATCATCGCTCGCACCATTCAGGAGCACTACAAGAAATCGTGTTATTCCCTACTGAAAATACCGACCGAATTTATAACGGTAGTAAATTTTCACAATACCGACCGTTTTTAAAACGGTAGGAAATCACCTACCTTCTTAATAAATTTACTATTGCGCAACGGTAGGTGAATTTATAGTCGAACAATCTTTATCATTGGTACAAAAATACCGACCGCCAACCATGATGCAACTACTGATAAGACAATTGGTATTTATAAAAAAAGGAAAACCCTATACCCAGCGTGTAAGACCCACCCAACCCCATATAAAAAAAAACCCTAACCACACCTCCCACTTGCTCAGCCTCCTCACCGTTTTTATCTCTTCCCTTTGATATCTTTTTGTCTTACCTCTCTTCTTAAATCTATCTTCTCTCTAATCTCCTCTTACATGCATCTACTCTAAGAAGCTTGGCTACATTAACAAAACTGTCCAAAGTTGCTGAAGATGAAGCATCAAGCATAAGTATAGGTGTTGGTTTTTAGTAGTAAAGAAATATAATTGTAGAGGATTCGATATACAAACTCGAGCAACGGAGATGAATCGTAAATCTATTCAAGGCTCAAGCAAGAACATTTTTTTTGAGCGAAAACCAAAAATCAAAGGATTTTGCAGGTTTCGATTTTTGTATTTAGATCTTGTTTTTAGGATGAGTTAGTTTATTTTCTTAAGTTTAGGAGATTTTAGATCTAGTCAATTGTAAAATTTTACAACTTTGCTTTATAGTTTTCTGTATATTATTGCTAATACTTTTTTTGCTTTGATTTTTATACTAATCTATTTCCTTTTGGTTGGATTATAGTATGTATTTTACACTTCAATCTTCTTTGTAGTTATGTGTTAATATATCCCATTATTTGATTGATTTACTTGTTGTGATTCAGTCCTTTCTAGTTTGTGGAAGGAATTAATTATGCTCTTTGATTAGTTTGCGTCCAATTCAAAAGAATATAAAGCCATCAATTTGAGTTTATATTGAATAGAAGCCTTAGGATTTGGACATATAAAATTTTGTGGCAATAATCCTACGGCCTCGCAGTCTCGCACTAGTACTATGCTCACTTGCAGTTGCACTCTCGGTAGGAAATTAGTCAAACGGTAGGTAAATTGCGAACAACGGTCGGGAATTACCTACCGTCGGGACTTTGGTCGGCAAATTACCTACCGAAAAGCAGTAGGGAATCACCTAGTACTTAACAATAGTTAAATATATACCGACCTCTACGGTCGGTAATTTTGATTTACCGACCAGGTTTATAATGAACGATCCAAAATGGTCGGAGACGGTCAGCATTTTTGATTACCGACCGTTTTTAAAGGTTTACCAACTGATTTCAACGGTCGGTAAAAAACGCGATTTCTTGTAGTGGAGGTGTCTCTTTGGGGTAGCTCTTGGCTTCTTATCTGGCAGAACCTGCTTTGAGCAAGACCCTTGTATCTGGTTTCTATTGCAAGATGGTGTCTTTGATGAAGCATGCCTTTGTGGCTTCATCCCTTGTAAAGTGTTGTCTCGAATGCGAGCTTGTCTCTTTGATGTTGCCTTTCTCTGAGGTTCAATCACTCGCATTGCCGAGCACTGTCGAACTTCTTTTTGGGGCACATATCTCATTGCACCCATTCTATAGATGACCCCCATCTGTGTCGGCGGCTCATCATCATTGTCGGACTCAACCATCTCATCGGGTGCTTCATCGACATAGAGGTCCTTGAGGGTGTTGAACCCCGTTCTTTCAAAGAGGCTATGCAGGATGAGGGATGGCGTGAGGCTATGGCCAAAGAAATACGTGCTTTGGAGGATAACGACGCATGGGTTATCGAAGAGCTTCCTCCTGGTAAAAAGGCACTAGGGTGCAAATGGGTCTACAAGATAAAATACAACTCTGACGGGAGTGTTGAACGCCTTAAGGCCCGTCTTATTACTTTGGGCAATCACCAGGTTGCGGCTACTCCGCGTCGAATCTTGTCGAGCTCCCCTTTGTTTTTGCACGCCCACCACCGATGTGAGCCTCGACATAACATGCAACTCAATGTCATAGTGTTTATCGAGGGTGTGCTGGCTCTGGATTCGCTTGTGTTTTGGGGAGAGGACGACCCTTGCTTTTGGGAGTCGTCTCCCTCATTTGTTTTCTTGAATCCCCCGAAAGACTTGGACGTCCCATGTGAACCACTTCTAGGGCTCCTTTGGGAGCTTGGAGTCGGGACCTCCGAGCGAGCAGCTGGGCTTTTGCATTCTTTCTCTGTGTCGGTGTCCATCCTGAAAGTGTAGTCTACTAGTCGCTCTGCAGCATTTATGGCAGCGACAATGTATCTACTTTCTGCCTCATAATCTGACGCTGCGCCCATTCTCTCAACCCATTAACAAAGTTGGAATATACATACATAATACGTAATAAATCTTAACTATTCGACAAAGAACATTAAATTATAAGCAAGAAGTATTATTAACATTAACCCTAAAACATTAGCTTTAATTAGACATTGAAAACAGGTTATGATATTAACAAATGGATTCAAAATCTTAAATTTTGAACCTAAAACATCAACTATTGAAACTACAAGATGCCGCGTAACGAGGGAGGGGAAAACGTGCGTTTGTAGATCTGTGCTAAATGAGCCTATTGGGCTGGTCTTACATTAAGATTAATGTAAGCAACTTATCTTGTAAGAGACCGTCTACTTTTAAATTAAAATTAGGCAGGCCCAAGCCCAATATTAAAAAGAGAACAATTTGTCTTTCCGAAATTAATAACTAGTTTAATTTATTTCGTGACCTGTTTAATCCATTTTGTGACCTATTTAATATATCTATTCAACTATCACACTGTTTAATTCATTATGTGACTAGTTTAATCCATTTAGTGACTAGTTTAATTCATTTAATAAGTCCGATGTTTTTTCTTAAAGAAATTGTTGTAGTTCGAGAAAAATTGTGAACTAAAGAAATAAGAAGAGACGACTAGGTTGGTGTGAAATGTCCAAGAATAGTGTTGGATTGGGTTAAATGAAAGGAAAAATAGATATTAAAGGTATGAACTATGCTCGATTTTCTTTGAAAGGGCTCACCTATTGATTATTGTTGGAAGATACCAACTATCGATCACGTTTGATTTTATAGGTCTTTGTGACCTGGTAACCTGAAACACTTTTGCATGTGATTATTGTAAGTAAGGGTGTTCGGGCACGCAGTTCTAGGCGACTATTTCAGCTTTCGGGTGAATACAACGTTTTTCGAAAACCAGACACCATCTTTCATCCTTTATGGGTTCCAATTTCGAGAATCCCTAAAAACGGGTACCAATAATAAGTCGGGATTTCGGGCACACACTTTAAGATGACTTTTTCAAGCCGAAGACATTGTGTTTTCAAAAAACAGACACCGCTACGCATCCTTAATGGGCACAAATTTTGATAATTCCTACAAAACGGGTACTTACAAGCCGAATTTTTAGGCCCGCACTTCAAGACGACTTTTTGGGCCTAATACGAGTTTTTTTGGAAAACGGACAACGATATGCGCCCTTTTATGCTCATGAATTTCGAGAATCCCTACAAAAGGGGTACTTATAAGCCGAATTTTTGGGCACGCAATTCAAGAGGACTTTTTTTGGGCAGAATGCAACTTTTTCAAAAAACGGACAACACTATGCACCCTTAATGGATTCGAATTTCGAGAATTCCTACAAAACGTGAACCAATAAGCCGGATTTTCGGGCACACACTTCAGTCAGAAAAACCGAAAAACTGTCTTGAAGTACATGCCCGTAAACCCGGCTTATCAGTACTCTTTTTGTAGGGATTCTAGAAATCTGTGTCCATATAGTATCCTTTTGTTGAAAAAAATCTTTGTTTTTAGCCCAAAAAGGACGAAAACGTCGCTTTGAAGTACACGCCCAAAAAGTTGGTTTTTTGGTACCCATTTTGTAGGGATTCTAGAAATTCGTGCCCATTAAGAGTGCATAGCATTGTTCGTTTTTGAAGAAACGTCGTATTTCGTCCGAAAAGGTAGTCTTGAATTGCGTGCCCAAGAAATTGATTCATAATTACCTGTTTTGTAGGGATTCTCGAAATTTGTGTCCATAAATGGTGCATATTGTTGACCTTTTTTTAGAGTCGTATTAGGCTCGAAGAAGTCGTCTTGAAGTGCGTGCGTAGCGGTGTTTGTTTTTTCAAAATACGACGTTTTCCGCCCGAAAAGGTCGTCTTGAAGTGCGTTCCTGAAAATTCGATGTCTTGGTACCGGTTGTTTAAGGATTCTCGAAATTAGAGCCAATAAAGGACAAACGGTGGTGTCCGTTTTTCGAAAAATATCTTAACCCCGAAAAAGGTAAAATAGTTGCCTTAAAATGCGTGCTTGAAAGCCTTAAAATAATCACATGCAAAATGTCAGTTTGATCTGCTGTTTCAGGCTAACAGGTCACAAGGGACGTATAAAATCAAACATGATCTAAGTTGGTACCTACCAACAATAATTAATAGGTGAGCCATTTAAAAGAAGATCGAGTATAATTCATACTTTTAACATCAATTTTTATCTAAATGAAATGGGGTTGTTAAAATGATGTGGGTATAGATTGGTCTAATTTAAAGTCAATTAGACCGTCTATTTCAATAATTTTTTTTATCATTTTTTTTTCCGGCAAATTTTCTTATAAAATAAAAAAGAAAAATAAGATAGGAAAGACGTGGCAATGCATAAAATGAAGCTATGTCCAATATCCATCCATCCATCCATCCATCCTCTTGTCATTCTGGCGCTGTCTCTCAACAGTTAGTTCTAGACATTATCATCGTCAATGGCGGATTCTTCCAACAACAACAACATAATCCGCTTCGGAATCCTTGGTTGCGCCGACATAGGCCGTAAAGTCTCTCGAGCTATGACCCTCTCTCCTAACTCCTTCCTCCATGCTATAGGCAGCCGTTCCATTGAAAAGGCTCAAAACTACGCAAAAGCCAACAATTTCCATCCTTCGACGAAGATATACGGAAGCTACGATGAAGTTCTGGACGACCCAGAAGTGGATGCTGTTTACATTCCCTTACCTACCACTCTCCACCTTCATTGGGTTGTTCGTGCGGCGGAGAAGAAGAAACATATCCTCTGTGAAAAACCACCTGCTTTAAATGTTAAGGAATTGGATGTGATTCTCAAGGCTTGTGAGTCAAATGGGGTGCAGTTTATGGATGGCACTATGTGGATGCATCATCCCAGGACTAAGATTATGGCTCAGTTTTTAGCTGATTCTCACCGTTTTGGACAGCTCAATTCAGTGAGTCTTTACTTGTTTTCTTTTATTACTTTTCTTGGGGCATTTCATAAGGTTGATAAAAAGTAGCAATATAAAGGCTCCGGTTTGTTTTGATGAAAAATAATTGTTTGATGATAGAAAAACTAGGGTCAAAAGGAAATGAGAGTAAAAAGGAGTGGAAGTATGGAAGGTATTAGAGTATATATGTATTTATGGTATTGATTATATTTTGATATATTGCCTTGTATAGTTTAGGTAACTCTGATGAAAGTAGCAATTATATTTTATATTTTGAGGAGAGCATGGCGTTGGATAGAAGTTGGTGGAGGGGCAGTATCCATGTGGAGGAAGGGGTGTGATTACTGTATTTATTTGTTTTTCTCAATTGTGTTGGTATTTAAAACCTTTTGAAAACCTCTTTTTAACCTTTTTAGTGTAAACCTTGTTTTCAAAAACTTTTTAAAAATTCTTCAAACTTAAACCCTTTTAAAAACTTTTTATCACTCTTGTCGATGCCATCTCCTTTGGCAACGGTTTCAATTGACGATTCATATTAGCCGACTCCAAATCACTTTGAGAATAAGGCTTAATTGTTGTTGTTTTTTAGCAATAATAGTGTGGTAGAGTAAGTTCGAATATATCGATTGACATATCCTGAACTTAGACTTACTATAATCGAATTTCAATAAACAGTCACAGTGATATCGTATGCAACTCATGTTGTCGAATACACAGTTACAGAAGTTGTATTATGTTTATCTTTCTTGTTGATCTCACAGAGGCTTGTCAGTCTCGGGGGGGGGGGGGGGTGTATTTTTAGTTTTTCTGTGTAAGAAGTTGAAAACTTTGCATTCGAGATCAAGATAAAAAAAGATTTTGCTTGGAGATTATGTTGAAACGCTTGATGCTGGTGATATGTGCCCTGGATTCTATATTCTGTTATACAATTCTTGGATATGATTTAAAGAGAGAAAGGAGGATAAACTATGATGGGTGTAAACAAGGATAATTAAGGAAAGTATGGCATATTAATTAAGAAAAATGGAGAATAGGAAGTAGTATATTGCATTATCAAGGCAGAGAACCCATTAATACGATTCCCAGGGCTTTGAGTAACTGGCTTACTTCTTAGAAAGAGAATACAATATTTCCTAGGAATGACCCCATTACCCTTCTTCTTGCATGATACGTCTGGCATAGGTGAAGTGGACCTTGGACCTTGCTTGTGAATGCTGACCAATTACAAGGGGAGAAGAGAAGACGATAAATAGTGAAGGTGGTGAAGAAGGGTTATATTAGGCACATCTGAATTACTCTAGCTGTAAATGTAAAGGACATGGCATTCTGTTGCTTTCTTTCTCGCCATCCCAACTATCCAAATTGCTAATGATATCCCTCTTCCTCACCGCGTTCCTTTGGTTCCTCTGCATTACCCTGTCTTAACAATAGATTACCGTGCTGGCTGTACTTTGAGGACTTAAAATACTAATATCTTATTCCTAGTGATGATTCAGGTTATTAAGGAATAAAAGATGCGTGGTTTGATCTTGAAGCAGTGGGGTGATTCATGTAATTAAGCTGTGATATTCTATTGTGTTTGCAATGGCATATTTGAATTCGACATCTTAAATCTGCGCTTTGAGTTGATATATATCTTTTTTTTTGAGGGGGAGTTGATATATATCTTGTATGCCTGGGCCATGTGATTTAGCGCTGGGCCATCTGATTGTAATCTTGATTGAGTTGTATGTGGCAAGTGCTTTTAATTTGGTGGAGTTGCACAAGTTGTTCTCACCATGGAATAAGACAAGGTTTAATTTGTCATATGCTGCATACCTGAACATATTTATTTTAGCTTGATGTGGGTGGGTAAATAGTACACTTTGGCTTAGCCTTAACTCATGAAAACATCATTTTGAGTTGTAGTCTCACCATAATTGAATTTTAAATTGTTTATTTTGTTACCTCATAGATGGACTTGGAGTTTCCTCAGAGCTAACCCTTTTTTACTTTTCTATGTAACAAGTTAGAAACTTTGCATCCGTACAAGGGAAGTGTTGGGATCCTCTCCATTTCCTAAAAGAAAAGGATGGTCCATTTCTTAAATCAATGGTTGAGAACGCATGAAGGGAAAATATAAGGGGGAGTGGGGGAAATTCATTTGTTTGCTACTTTAGGTGTCATCATCTTAGGATAAGAAGTGGATGGAAAGAAACGGAGGGGATACTAATTAGTAGGGGGGGGAGGTGTTGTTTTAGTTAAAATTGATAGTAATATGTCAAGGTTTGAAACACATTCCAAAATTTGATTGTTCACTATGTTGTTGCTTCTAAGGAGATGAATTTTCTTGGAAATTATGGTCAAATGGTTAATTGTGGTGATATGCTCTTAAAACTGCACTAGACATTCTAGTATATTAATCTTGGACGTGATTTAAAGCTTAGTGGTTGTTTGGTTGACATGAGAAAACATGGGAAATAGAAATTCCTAGGAATTGGAAAATAGGTGAGTTGTTTGGTTGACAATAAAATGCCAAAATGGAGGAATTGGAAATTCCTAGGATTTTCAACTTCACACAAAATGGAGGAATTTATTTACCTAGGTCGCTCTAGGTAAATAGGAATTTCCATGGGAATCTAATTCCTACATTGTCAACCAAACACTACAACCAAATTCTCATGAATTTGATTAGGGAACTTATTTCCTATGAATTGCAATTTTATGGAAATCTTGATTGCACCCATAAACCAAATGACCACTCAGTTAAAATGCGTTTAAAAATCCATTTCTTTTTTTGAAAAATATGCCAAAAAAACAATTTTTTTAACCTTCTCCGTTTTAAATGTAAAAAAAAGACTTCACTCTCCCGTATAAAACGCGTTGAAAAGGGCTGAACGCATGTTTTTAAAAAAAACACCTTTTTTTAAAAAAGAAACTACGTTTCTCAAATTTTCATTTTAAAAAAAGCACCATATAGAGTTTTATTCTTTACGCGCAACAATTTAGAATTTTAATTGTTATGTTGGATTTGTATATTTATTTTAAGTAAGTAATGTTGTTGGCCTTATATTGTTGTTGGAATTGGGTTGTTTAATACATCGGAATGAGTCTTTTATTACGCATGTTGTTCGGAGATGTTGAAGATGTACCTTTGATGCATAGTTATATAAGTATTTATCTTTCAATAAAAGCATATGAGTGAAATGCAGAAATAATGCTCAGAATTTTTTCTAGATTTTTTAAAAGTGAAGCCATTTTAAATGCGTATATATACGTATCCATATTATAAAAATCAAACTTTTGATTTGTCGAATATTTGACCGTATTTTTCAAATTTTTGCCGTTTTAAACTTGCCGAATTGAACTCCTTTTGATTTCCATCCTGTTTTTAAACAACTAAGATTTAAAGAGGAAAAGGAGGAGACACTATGGAGTGGAAGAAGAGAAGACAAGTGATAGTGAAGGTATAGAGGACATGGTATTCTATCTTTCTTTCTTCTCCATCTTAAGTATCCAAATTGCTAATCTTTTTTATTTGGCTTCCATTGGCTCCTCCGTACGACTGTACCTCGTCTTAACAATATGTTACTGTACTGGTTTTACTTGGAGGACATTCAATTCTTATGCCTGATTTCCTGTGATAATTTAGATTCTTGATGGAAGTTTGGAAACAAGACATCTGCATAGAGAAAAAATTCTTGTGATGATTTCGATTGTTGAGTAAAATTTGAAATTCACTACTTGGTCCAAGGAAGACCAACGTAGTTTCTTGAGGCACTTTACGTGCCCATTAAAGATTTAAAATTGCCAGCTCCTTTGCACCATTAGGCCTTTATAGATTATAGAACACTGAAGTTTTATATCATATAATTGTCAAAACTAAGGTTAACAACATGGACTCCATGTGCATACTTTATGAACAAGTTATCAGCAATGTACTGTAGAACATCTTCAAGTATCTTCTCACCAGTTAAGCCCAAACTGTCAAAGGACCTTGCATAAGATACGTAAGAATTAATTCTAATGCGGTTTTCTTGTATTAGCTCTAGCAATTGAGTACTAAAAGTTGATGTTCAAAGCTTATCACTTTTAGAGGCCCATGGTAACTAGTTACTTCATGGCCTTTGTAAGGATCGTTAAGCATACAGGTCAAAGGACCTTACATAAGTGACAATGGTTTTTGATGATGTTGGTAATCACTTCATGATTAGATGAATTATCATGAACCTTTAGGGGAGTTTCTGAACCATTCAGTGTCTAGCTCTTGTTTAAGTAGGGCACAGTTTTGGAGCTTGTCTGTATTATGTGGGGGAAAGGATGATACTTACTTTCTGCATGAAAAGAATGCTGTTTAGAGGAATTACTGTACATCAGAGGAACTGGTTTTTCTATCTAGTAGTGGACTTGTGCCAGTTTCAATGTGGAATGACAAATAACTATCTACTTTACTTTTCAGTGTCATTACCAGAACTGATGATGTAAATCCCACCTTGTGTTACTATCCTTTTGAGTGATTTTCTAGCCTGGTTTATTGGGACTGATTCTCAATATATTCCTGGATCTTGATCTGTGAGAAAGATGCTGGTTGTGATGTAGAGCGAAGGCTGTTTTGGGTATTATTCGTCTTTTATTTTTTCTATTCTCATTTCACTTTGTGGTTAAGTACGTATATGTGTAAAAGAGACAACATATAGTTATATACAAAGATAGCTTGAAATTCATGAAGCTGGTTTATGTGCTTATGAAGGCATTGCTAGTTTGGTTGCTTTATAAAGCTTTACACCCGGTCTAAGCTTTGCAACCGGTCATCTTCAAGAAAAGTTCTTTTCAATGTTTCATGGGTCTTCTTGGCAAGTTTTTGGCTCATTTTTGCGGTTGCAACTGATGGGTAGGTTTTCTTCATGGGCTTTTGCCTTCGTTGTTTTATTATCTTCGTTGCATTTTGTATCCCGGAAGTTGATCTTGGGAAGCTTGTGGGACACTTGTAGCAAGTAAAGAAGCAGTAATGTCGGTTTCTAAGTCCAATGCAGCTGCAAGTGCAGAGAACATTGTGGTCTGCAACTTAATGATTATCCTAGCAGCAAATATGGGCTTCACATAGTTTGAGGTTTGGGTAACTCTCATTTGTCAAGTAGCTGAATTTTAATGCTGGAGTTAGTTAGTTGATGAAGCAGGTTTGAGAATTGATGGAATCTATGTTCTGCGAAAGAAAATGAGTGCAGCAGCAGCAGCTTGCAGTTTTATGTTATCATACTGGTTCTGAAGATATAATATGTACTCAGATATGGTTTTAGCTGTATGATAAGCTTTTGTTAAGAATTGTTTTCGAATTTTTCTTAGCTGAACACTGATGTCTCTAGAACAGTAACTAGGATTCCTGGTTAATTATTGATTCTTAGTTTTTATTTCGTTGTTGTAGAATAAACTAGCATTACTATTGACCATTTCAAGCCATTAGGGTGTAACATATGTGACAGGGTTGAGGTTCGATACTGAATTCAGAGTCATTAGTTGGTGAGAACGCTTATTTACCCAAGTTGATGGTGTTGTGTTTCGTTCTTTGTTTCATTTGAATTGATTAAACACGATAGCCTGTAAGTTCAATATGATTCTATAGTGACATCTTCAGGTTTTTAAATCTTGAACTTGCGTAGATAATTGAGATCATCGGTCGTGAAATCTTTTGTTTGTAATGCCATTTAATTGCGGATCTGAGCTTTGGGTTGGTATGTCCATCATGCCTTACTATCTGATTATAATCCTGGTTAGGCTACTTGTGGCAAGTTCATGTTTTGGGGGAGTTGCAAATGCTATGGTCACCCTGGAACATGACAAGATTGTATTTATTTGTTACATGTTGTATACCTGAGTAAATTACTCTTTCTTGCTAGATCAGGGCTGGAAACTGTGTGTTAACTCATAAGAAGCTAAATTGTTTTGAGATGTAGCATAATTGGAAAGTGGATTATGAAGATTGTGTGCTTAAAACTTCTATTCTTTTTGTGCTTCAATTCTTTTTTCCATCAAAGAGAAGAGAACCTTTTGGATCCTATACTTCTGCAGGATCTAGAGTATGATTAACATCAAGGACACGGATACGTTTACCTTTTATTGCTTGCTAAAGTTGGCTTCTTGAGATTAGGATGGGTAAACTTTGATCTGACCCAAATATAACCCAATGCAAGGAGGTAAGGGTTGGAGATTCTGACCTGATTAATTGAATTGACATGATTAACCTGTTTATTTAAAAAGTTATGTTAGGCTTGACAATTTCGACCCAAAATCACCTGCTTGTTAATGTTTTAAGTACTAGTGTTTCAGAGGGAATATTATTCTCATTAAAGTCCCACCCCTTACAGGTACAATCATCCTTCACATTTGCTGCCGATGATGACTTCCTTCAGAACGACATCCGGGTGAAACCTGATCTTGATGCCCTTGGTGCTCTAGGGGATGCTGGCTGGTACTGCATCAGAGCTTGTCTCTGGACTGCAAATTTTGAACTGCCTAAGTTTGTGACTGCTTTAAAGAATAATAAAAATGGTGCCGGGGTGATATTGTGTTGTGATGCTTCTTTGCAGTGGGAAGATGGCAAAATAGCCACCTTCCATTGCTCTTTCCTCTCCAACTTAACCATGGATATAACAGCTATTGGCACGAAAGGCACCTTGCATGTCAATGATTTTATTATACCATATAAAGAAGCGGAGGCCATGTTTTCAACAGTCTCCGAAGCTTGGTTCACTGACATGGACTTGGAATGGAACAAAAAACCGAGTGAGCATGTTGTTAGTACAGATCTTCCTCAGGAAGTTCTTATGATAAAGGAGTTTTCAGCTTTGGTTGATGGCATAAAACGCCATGGTTTACAACCAGAGAAGAAGTGGTCTACTTTTAGTAGGAAAACACAACTTGTTATTGATGCGGTAGTTGATTCCATTGATAAGGGATTTCAGAGAGTTGAGGTCTATTGAGTGGCATTTAATTAATTGTTGTAAATAATGTATAAGTGCAATGCTTGTTTTTTCTTGTGTTGGCTACCTTGAACACTCTTTATGTTGCTTATAGCAGATTAAAGATTGTGTGGTGTTAAATATCGCCACTTTTACTCATATAATCGTCCATCTTTTATGCATGAAGTTCCTTTAAGCCCTTTTTGAAAAACCTATAAACAATTTATAATTGTATAATTGACACCCTGATATTAAAAGGTTAGATCTGGCGTTACATATCCATTAACCACCACTATCCTCTCTCTTCTTAATCTAACTCAACCCCATAGTTGCCACCCCTCTATATCTCCTCAACCTAACCCATCACCACCCTCTCTCCTGTCTTTTCAGGTCAGAAGGGGTGTAGAGACGAATATATTATGCACCAAAGATCTCATTATTGAACTCCTAAAAGACAATGATGAAGCTAAGAGAAAGCCGGAGTGAGAGGCAAAACATGACGAGGAAGAGCAAGGCAGAAGATGAGGAGGAAGAGTGACGCAAAAAATGAGGGGGAGAGAGAGAGGCAGAAAGGGACACGACAAGAGAAGGGCCAAAAAGATGACAGTCGGAGAATGATGAAGAGATAAGAGAGAGGCCTTCTCTAAGTTTTTTTAAAACGCCTTTTCAATTTATTGGGAGGGGAGTACGGTCGCAAGACCGAAACTCAAAGGAATTGACGGGACCCTGCACAAGCGGTGGAGCATGTGGTTTAATTCGATATATGTGCAAAACAAAGGCAAAAGATTCGAGAGTCCAGGCTGAAAATACATGCATAGATAGTGGTCTAATGACAAGGGTCGACGATGGAAGCTCGGGACGAAGCCGTATGATGCGGAAGTATCACGTACGGTTCCCTGAGAAGGGAGTGGCTACCTACTGGAGCTTCGACCAACCACTATCGGTCAATTCTGCTTTGGGGCCACCCCTTACTCTACCATTATTATAGGGGTATGGGGTTCGAGACAAAGAAAGATCAAGGGAGCACATAAGTTTTTCCTCTATACTTTACTTGGATTTGTTTTTATGCTATTAACAGAGGATATAGGGCTCATCAGCTAACGGAGAAGTTGATTTACAAGCGGCCACTTATATAAAAGTACGAACGAAAGCTAAGACCTTTCCCCAACTTGTTCGTTTACCTCGAGAGAGAAAACGGTCATAGAAGATAAGAATAGAATGTGGTGCAGATGAATAAAGAAATCCAGTTGAATGCGCTTTTGATGATAAGAGGGGGAAATAAAGAATTGAAGACAGTTTGAGAGAGGCCTTCAATTTCTTTTCTTCTCAGGATATATGTGACTTTCCTCAAAAATTCCTCTAGCTCTGTTAAACTTACTTGTTGATAAAATGTCTTATTTGGTTGATTTTTTCATGGTGCAACTATAGTCATTAGGCATGTCCTAGCATTTTGGGAATTGTCTTTTCATTTGTTAAGTTCCTCTTACATTTCAACATTTTTTCACTACCCAGTTACTTAGAAATGCAATTCTTTTCCCTAGTGAATCTCTATTGTTATATTTTTCTACCCATTCTTAATATTTTTCACTTCTCTCTTAATTAATGGTGCTTAGTTATTTTTCAAAGAACATTCCTAAGTTGGTTTCATTGTATATGTTTCAAATTCGACAATATAGTTTTCAACGTATTTAATGTCACAAATCAAGAGATTACTTAATTTTCTTTTAAATTCTAATCTTTTTTCTTCATTGTTGACTTTGGGTCCAACAAACTCCATTTATACATGCCGACAAAATCTAACATAAATAGCCATTAGTAATTTCATTTTCCTAAGCATTGTTTTTTGTTCTTCATCAACTACGTCATACGAGTCAGCAGCACAACCATATGAACTATGTTATATGTGATTAAGGAAATTTTTTCTAAACCAGTTGATGTTTAAATTACGAACGCTATACATTCTCTTTTTCAATGTTCTAAGACATTTTCTCTGGTTCTTATACCATCCAGATTTAACTTATATCCAATTTGACTTATGGGCCCCAACGTTACTTCTTATTTTGGTGCAGTATTTGACAATGACTTTGGCACTAAATCGAGTATTCGCCCAGGGACGTATCTAGGTCTTGGAAACTAGATTCTCTGTATTACCTATTTCTTGACACTACATTGCTTGTGTAAGGGTTTTCAAGAATTTTTTCTTAGATTTGCTCCAATCTTCGCCTATCTTGTTGTTGTAAGTATTCATTTGTTTCTAGTTTATTAATTAATTTTTGGGATATCTTTTAACGTTGTGAACCCCATATCCTCCTGTTTTATCAATTCCATTTGTTTATAAAAGGTCTCATCTTAGGACAATATAATTGTTTTTACTTCGTTACTCTCAAAGGAAACACATTTTTCTGCTATTAACCTCATAATTTTGTTAAGTTTTTCCAAATTTATTTCTTTATCAAATAAATCTTGTAGTTGTGTAAGACTCAGACGATCTAGGTTCATTTTTTCTAGGAGTTCTTGGGGATTTATTTTTAGCTTCCTATTCTTCAATTTTGTTATCTTGTTGAATTTTAACCGCTAATTTCTTGGTTTTATTGTAATTCTGAACAAGTACTTACATTTATAAAAAGTAAATTTAGTTGATGTTTTTCCTTGTTGCGACCCCCTATTTATTACTTTGTTAGTGAGATAGAAAGTTTTAATAAATTAATATTTTTTGAATTTATTTTATTTGATTTTTAGTGTCAACTTATAAACTCGTAATTTTTCTGTTGACGTCCATACATCGAGCAAAAGTTTTTTGTGCTTCTAACTTTATCTCAATAAATTGATCAACTATAAAATTTAAGACATGACTAATAATGTTACTATTCTCTAATGAATGATAAATATGATTATACTCAGGTTTTTGCACTCAATACTAGGCTTAATAGGCTCTCGATTTTCTTACTGATACTAATCAACCAGCTTGGTTTCGATAACAAAGGAAAAAAGAACTGAAAATACTAAAACAATCTAATAATACTTCAAATGAGCTTAGTTTAAAGTGAAAGTATTGGGTCAGACTGCCTGAATGAAAGTATGACCAAATGGGCCAACCCCAAACTTAGCTCTTCATCCTCTTGGAATGCTTTCATGGTGACCGACTAAAACTGTCTCTTTCTCTCTTTTCCTCCCCTCCATTTCTCTCCCATCGTCTTCCTCTTCATCTTCTCTCCCTTAACATATTAGTTTCTTCTTTCTCATTCTTCTCCTCCTTTTATCTCTCGTCCATGCAATTCACCATAAAAGCCTTTTTCCTTATTCTCCTTTGCAACAAGCTCGAACCTCCTTCTTTTATTATTCTCCTTCTGAGGTTCTTCCTCCATTTATGTTTTTTAATTTTCTCCAACAACACTTGATACGACATCGTAGATGAAGAAGAAGTGGGAGATAAGGTAGTAGTAGATGTTGTTGTAATTAGTCGAGGTTCAAATTTGAAAGATGCGAGCGAACTTCTTAACAAAAATGGCAAAAAAGGAAGCGCATATCTGATGTAGGATTAGAACATGCTGGTATTATACATTAAATATACTTGATGTATAGATGATATTATACATTTAAAATATGATATCAGACATTTGATTGTGTAGGTCACTTAATTTGTTCATGTCGGTTAATCAAAGTTAGAGATCAGATAATCAAATACGCTTTGTCATTAATATAGTATATTCTTATGTCAGGAAAAACTTATTAGTTGTTGATATCAGATATTCGATTCTTGATATGAGATATTCAATTTTTCATATCAGATAATCAATTTTTTATACCAATAATTATTTGTTGATATTCAGATAATGAATACTTGAAATCATATATTATATGCTTGTCATCAGATAATCAATTATTGATATCAGATAATTAATTGTTGAATTTCATATTTCCAATACTTGTCATCAAATATCGAAGGTTTGTCTATTAGATATTCAAAAGTCAAACCGTCACTTAAAAAGTTCAAGCCTTAAACTAGTTAAAATGATGTATAGCGGCTTTTACTGTTTATGATAGTTCAATGGAAAAATCATAAATAAAAAAACTATATAATGACAATAGTTTTTGGTTTTGAGGGGGAAGGGGAGAGGAATTTTTTTTTGCAACAAGTCTTGGGTGCGACTTGCCACGCGATTAACAAACCGTGTGGGCACGCACAATGACTATTTTAAATGGGGTTACCAACTATTCTAGCTGGTTACTAAGTATTTTTGTAGTTATTGACTATTTAAGGAGTTACTAAATATTTTAGGGGGTTACTAACTGTTTTAAGGGGTACTATAAAACTCCGTGTTTTCCTCTTTGAAACATTATTTTGGGAAATGTCTAGAGAAATCGGGCGTACTATTATAGTGTAGATATCTTGAAATGGCAAAAGGGAGTTGTACTTCCAGTCGACGCACCCTCATTCTCTCCTTTCTTCAACACTCCCCTTCTACTTCTACTCTCTCTTCCATTTTCTCACTCAATCTCCATCAATGGCGGATTCTTCCAACAACAACAACAACAACAACAACAACAACAACAACAACAACATTATACGCTTCGGGATCCTGGGTTGCGCCGAAATAGCCCGAAAGGTCTCTCGCGCCATTACACTCTCTCCAAATTCCACCATCCATGCCATCGGCAGCCGTTCCATTGAAAAGGCTCGAAACTACGCAAAAGCCAACAATTTCCACCCTTCGACGAAGATATACGGAAGCTACGACGAAGTTCTGGATGACCCAGAAGTGGATGCTGTTTACGTACCATTACCCACCAGCCTCCACCTTCATTGGGTTGTTCGTGCGGCGGAGAAGAAGAAACATATCCTCTGTGAGAAACCACCTGCTTTGAATGTTAATGAATTGGATGTCATTTTGAAGGCTTGTGAGTCAAATGGGGTGCAGTTCATGGATGGGACTATGTGGATGCATCATCCCAGGACTAAGATCATGGCTGATTTTTTAGCTGATTCTCAACGTTTTGGACAGCTCAAGGCTGTGAGTGTTATTTTTATCTTTAGTATTTACTTCTATTATTTCGAGTTTATTGCTTCATTTCATTGTGATGCTTGTATACACTGTAGATTGGATGAAATAGTAATATTAATGAGTCTTAGCGAAATCAGGAAAGTAGTTTATTAGAGTTCTAGGATCTGTTTGGCAACATTAGCTAAAATGAAGCTAATCTGATAAGTTATCTAAAACTGAGAAATAAGGTACCTGAAGGTATGAGTCGTTTAGTAGAATTAATTGCAAAAAGTAGTTGAAAATTTGACACTAGTGTTCAAAAGTGAAAATCTACGTCACCTTATTTAGAAAAGGTGTTGTTTTTAACTTTTTAATATAAGTCGCGGCGAAAAGTTGTTGTTTCACTTAATTGCCAAATAGTACTAATCATCTAAGTTAGCTTAAATAAGTATGCTCCTCATCATTTAAGTTGTTGTATTTGTGCTGCCAAACACACTCCTAGTGTAATAAGGAAAACATGCATAGTTTCCTTAGGATATGAGGTGAGTATATTTGTAAAGATCCCTTATTACTATAGGACTCTAATATAGAATTAGTAAGTTGACATTTCTAGGTGGTAAGGTAAGAATGGGGGAGAGGGTGCAAGTGCTCGTAGATGGATACTCTGCTGTGCAGTGAGAAGTTTGTAATGTAGGTAGGTAAGAAGCTAAGGTTTGTTTGTTTATATCTGTGCTTGTTGTGGATATTATTGAGGACTTTGAGTTTGTTATTTGAGACCTGAGTTAGATTAGTTGGTTTGATTTGGGGTTGTACGGCTTGTACCTGAACCTAAGGTTTACATGGTGCACTTTCAAATCATAAGGCTGGGGTACCTAGTGAAATATCTGTATTTTTTGTGTATACTGTAATTTACATACAATCGAATCATGGCATCTCACCTCCAAGCTAGACAAGGCGTCTCAATCACCATTAACCACCATGTTTCCACTGCCATCAGTAAAGGGGTTTGATGTCTGTCACCAGGGTACCATATTTTTTTTACAAAACCTTGAGGTTATCTAAAAACGAATATTGCAACTAAACTGAGAGACACATGGGGATTCTTTTAGAATCATGCTCATAGCTTTGAGGGAAAAAGGGATGGGGGCGGGATTCAATGTAGTAAAAACCATTAACTATCAGTAAGAATCTAATTTATCCAATAATTTAAGAATTTGGTCTTTGAGGCTTCTGAGCGGAAGTATTTGCTTGTGAATTTTGTTCAAAGCTTATTGGTGTTGAATGTGTTATCTTTTGCAATTTAGATTTCTCGTATACCTTCCTTGAATATGATCATATGATCAATAGGAGGTAAGGATCGGAGGAGAAATGAAGGAAAAGGAGAAGGAAAAGATAAGACAACATAGTGAGAAAGGGTTTCATGAGGTGCAGTTAAATTATAGTATCTGTAATTTTGAGGACCTGATATTATTTGTTTAGTTGTTCTTTCATCACCACTATTAATTACAAGGACATGACATTCTTCACCTTGCTTCCATTGCCTAACCTAAGAAGAGTCTAATGTGCTGGTTGTACTCTTGAGACAAGAAATAGTTATGGAAACTTTCATAATGATTTAGGTGCATGTGGAACAATTGGAAGCAGCCCTAGTAGTTTGAGACTTAATCAGTGCAGTGATTACTGGTCCCCATCTGTTAAAAATTGAGCGAAGAAGACTAATATGTGCTCAATGAAACTTCAATATAGCAAGCTCTTTATGGTCTTTACTAAGGTCAATGGCATGGAGTCTGCTTGTTAGCATTGTATTGTACTTCCCCTTTTTCTTTTTAATTGCAACAATTACCAAATACGAAAATATCAAATTAATTGCAACAATTGTCTTCTTTCCTTTTTTACAAGTCAATTCTTCCTATCTCTCTCCTTATCACATGCCCCCTTTCTCTCTCAATCCCTTTCACACTCATACTAAAATTTTATCTAAGAGTTCACCCACTTGAGTTTGTTGCAATTAAAAAGAAACGGAGGAAGTATAACATATACTATTAAGTCTATAACTAATGACAAAATATAATACTTCCTCCGTTTCTTTTTAATTGCAACAATTGCCAAAAATGGAAATATCAAGTTAATTGCAACAAATGTTTCCTTTCCTTTTTTACAAGTCATTTCTCTCTATCTCTATTTATTACATGCTCCACTTTCTCTTTCTATCCCTTTTACACTCACACCAAAATTTTGCCTAGGAGTCCACCCACTTGAGTTTGTTGCAATTAAAAAGAAACGGAGGAAATATGTGGAAACATAAAAATGAAGAGATAAAGTCAAAGACAAACACTTCTTCTTAATCTTATAAACATCAGTAAAACAAAGCTAAGCTATCTAAAAGGAAAACAATCTACTTAAAGCGAAAGTTGTCAAAACTTTACACACAGCAACACGAACTGGATATGAAATAAGTGGGTTAGTGTTGAGCATTCTTGACTCTTTTACTTAAACGGGTCAACGCGAGTTTAACCGTTTAATAAATAGGTGAGTTCAGGTTAGCATTGAGATATTTAACACAAAATTGACACGATTTTATCAGTTTGATTAAAAAATATAGATATTTATATAACTATAGTATGATATGAAGGTAACAAATAGAAATTTTCTTCAAATTTCAATACGAAGAAAGGTTAGTGGTTAGTCAGATGAATTAATACAATGATAAAACAAAATTAGACACGAGAAAATTCATTTAAATCATAATTTTTTAAATCGTAAGGCTTGAACAAATTAAATAGGTTGATATAATTAACCGTTTTGAGTAATTGTCAAGGGTCTCCGACACGTTTAGTTCAATGTGTCGTATTATTGTAAAGGGTTACATTTACTTTTAACACAAACACGAAGTCAACCAAAGACATGATCTATTTGACGGGTCTACTTAAAGCTAGATAGCCCCGCAACTTCCGTGATCTCATGATTATGAACATTATCCTAGCAACTAACTAACCTACTAAAAGCATTAACCTAGTAACTACGGTCACGCTGGAATCAAGGAACTAATGTAACTCACTAACAAGATAATTACTACCTCCGTCCCATATTAGTTGCAACAGTTTGACCGGCACACTTGTCAATACACAACTTTGACCATTAATATATATAACTATCAATTAGTAAATAAAAATGAAAAATTGATATGTCAAATTTATACATTAAGACAAATCTAATAGCAACTTATTTACTTACATTTGGTTTAACATGTTAGTTAAAAATCATGGTCAAAGTAAGGCATATGAATAGTGTAAAAGTCAAACTGTCCCAACTAATATGGGACAGAGGGAGTATTTGACTAACAATTGACCCTAATAATCGGGAAACAACTAACCACACTCCCAACTTTTAAGGACTACTCCCAAAATTCCTCCTCCTTTCAAGTTTGGGATTTTAAACAAACATAAATCTCTATTATATAAGTGAAGAGGAGGGGGTGGACACCACACCAGAAGTTAGAAAAAATAAAATTTTAACCGCTTCACTAATTATAAATAATTAATTACTTGATTAATTAATTTTCTCCATCTCAAAACAATTAATTTTTTAACTATTTGGCACGTATTGCGTGCACACGATACTAGTTGCTCTATACTTAAAGAACTCAATTGTGTTGTTGAAAACTTGAACTCTTGACCGAATTTTATTTTCAAACATTTCATATTGCCTTGATTAAATTGAACTTATTGATACCACTAACACGATCAAAAAGGCAAACATGCAAACACACTGGACCATGAATACAAACTCTTGACAAGCATAAACACACAATTAGAAGAACCTTCTTGTTCTTCAACAATTGGACCTAAATTAGTTTCTTCAACTTGCTCATCTCTTTCCTTATCCCAATACTCGTCTTCTTTGTGACCATGCCTTTCACAATAATAGCGCCAGATTTTCTTAACCTTGACCACCACGAATCCTTGCAAAACCACGATCACAACCATGATAACCGCATCTACCTAGACCATAACCTCACATTAGAATTTTTTTTCACTTGAAGACTTAAATTGCACTTGGAATGCCTTCTCTTCCGCAACCTTACTTTTACTTACCCAAGACTCATAGTCAATAAAGAGCCCAACAATGTATACCGGAAAATCCTTTTGACTAAACAATTGCAGGAAATACATGTTGCCAAATTCCTTATTTGAACTTCTTAAGACTTTACTCATAACATCCTAACTACTGATATCTTCAACATAAGACCCCATTTGATTTACACTTATGCTACTTTAGACGAGTAACTTTCCATGTACTTGTCATCATGCGTAACTAAATCTCCCAAATTTTCGACGAAGAGTTTGCAACCTCACCTTAATCACTTTCTGATCACCTAAGTACTCTTGATCATCCAACTGATCCAAGTACTCTTGTTTTAGTGTCTCCCATGCCTTAGTTGATGTCTTGGTGACTAAACTTCGAATTAATATTCATCATTTAGTGGATTCCATTTTTCAATGGAGCCGAAGACTGTCTACTCCTTGGTTTTGGAATATGATAGAACAAAGCGAAATGGCTTCCTAAACTAGTTGCGCTTGTTATACTATGGAATCGCAAGTGGTCAATGTACTTTCAACACAATTTTCATATTTGTGTCATCCGGAAACAACCTATTGGTGTATTCAATACAAGGGTAAGATTGCGTACATCCGACCCCCTACCTCATGGCGGGAGCCTTTGAGGCAGTGGAGTAATGTTGTTCTTGTTGTATTTCATCTTCTAGTGCATTCTGTTTGCGCCTCTCACCCAAACTTTGATTGGGTTACGCCGATGCCACCATCGGTGTTCTTTGTATCCACCTCAACAATATCTCAAAACTCTTGGATTGGAACACGGTTTGTCTTGATACTCCGTAAAGGATATTTCTCACCCTTAAAAAATTGAAATAAAGGTTGAAAGCACGAATTCACTCTATTGATTGCCACTTTTTGTACATATATGTTACTTATTCGTCCCAAAATACGTATTACATTTCCTTTTTTCACGGTTTTCAAGATTCAACTTTGGCCACAAATATCCTAAATTATACATTAGTATATATTACGTAAAGTTTAATATTCAGATATTATACATTGATACAATTCTAACAAAATCCTAGTAAATATTATGATAACATTTTCCTTACATATCTGTCAAATGCAGTTGAAGTTAAAGAACTTTGACTCAAAGAAAAATAAATGTAGCACTTATGTTGGGACAGAGGGAGTAAAAATCATGAAGCTGCTTGCGACTTTTCTGTGTACCTGCTGTTAATGGCATTTTTGACATCTTAATTGTAATCTGAGCTTTGCATGAACTTGTCTTTATGCCTAGACTATTTGATTTTATTGGTGAAAGCTATGGTAATATAAAACATGGAAAATTTATAGGCCGTAGGATCTAAAGTATGGTGATAACCATCAACTAAATGTGTGTTTGACAGCCTTTCTAGTCTATATCTCGAGTTTCTGGTGTTTTAAAGGCACTGTTGACAGGTACAATCATGCTTCACCTTTGCTGCCCATGATGACTTCCTTGAAAATGACATCCGGACAAAACCCGACCTTGATGCCCTTGGTGCTCTAGGTGATGCTGGCTGGTATTGCATCAGAGCCAGTCTTTGGGCTGCAAATTATGAATTGCCTAAGTTTGTGACTGCTCTAAGGAATCCAACTAAAAATGGTGCTGGGGTGCTATTATCTTGTGATGCTTCTTTACAATGGGAAGATGGCAAAGTAGCCACCTTCCATTGCTCTTTTCTCTCCAACTTAACCATGGATATAACAGCTATCGGTACGAACGGTACCTTGCATGTTCATGATTTCATTATCCCGTATAAAGAAGCAGAGGCCTCATTTTCAACAGCGTCTAAAGCTTGGTTCACTGACTTAAGCTTGGAGTGGAAGCAAAAACCTAGCGAGCACATTGTGAGTACAGATCTTCCTCAGGAAGCTCTCATGATCAAGGAGTTTTCAGCTTTGGTTGATGGTATAAAACGACACGGTTTAGCACCGGAGAAAATGTGGCCTACGCTTAGTAGGAAAACACAACTTGTAATTGATGCTGTGATTGCTTCCATTGACAAGGGCTTTGAGCCAGTTGAGGTCTATTGATTGCTTGATTTGCACTAATTGTTAAATCTGAAACTGCAATTGCTTCTTCTTTTGTTTTCTACATTTGGTATAAAAGAATAGTTCATGTTGGACAAATAAGTATTCGTCTCTGTTTTGGTCTATAATTACAAATATTGTGTAATCTCTTTAAGGAAAAAAATACATCATGTACCAAAACACAACAGGGTATAACTTGCATACTTCATCTTGTTTTTTTATTGCAACGTTTTTCCTATTTATAGATGTTCGACATTCATTGCGCCATCAGTAAATATGGGTACAAGATTAGTATTGACACTTTGACAGTGTTGTAAATACTCTACGTACGGGATAATGAAATCAACTGTATTTTCAAATGTACAAAAAACTAGTAAATATGGGTACAAGATTAGTATTTTCAAATGTTCCCTTTGCTTTTTTGTTTGTTTGACATGTGATTACGAGGTTGTACTCTTATAAAAAAATTTCTCTTGAGAATCTTGATTACGAGATACGAGTAGTATTTTTTTGAACCGGGTACAAGGAAATATTAGAGGTTCCCCTAATTCAGAATGAACCAATAATGAGAACTAAGTTACAACGGAGATAAGAGATAAAATAAAAACTAAAATAAAAACTAAAACAAAAAACTAGTAAACATTCCAAAAACTTCCTAAGGAGGCCACTAAGGTGGCTCAATCTTTTTTAAAAAATCCGAATTAGGTGGCTCAATCTTCTCTCTGTAATTAACTATTTTTACAGTTATAAATATTTTTTAAAAATAAAAAACACCCTAAACAAACTAATTGTTCTTCCTTTCATAATAATCTTTATTTTTTCCCAATAACCAAGGTTGTTAGAATCAAGATTCAACTTTGAATTGTTAAGTGTACGAAGTAGATATTGCTCATTTTGTAACTTTAAAATGATTAATAATTGAAAAAAATAGTTATTTAGCCAATAAATAGGCGATATTGACCATATATGTCTATAATAACTTTAGTAGTTTGAATAAACTTGATTTAGATGTATGAGGTTTTCGGTAGTACACGAGTTATATAGAATAGCGTAGAATGGTGAACCAAAACATATAACCATATTTTGATCAAATCATAAGATTGTAGTACGATTAAGATATAGATTTTAGCAATTGTGCGATTAGCTAGAGGCGGAACTAGGGGTTGCACGCCCCCCCCCCAACAAATTTTTAAAAAAATTTCGGATGTTTCGAGCAAATAAATAAATTCAATAGTGTACTAATATTAAATTCTCCTATTTGAGTCATGAAAAGATGATAGCATAGTTGGTGAGGTTGCATCAAAGTTAAGAGTGGTGTAGAGAGGTCATGAGTTCTAGTCTTCTTGTCATCAATTTCGTTTCTTTTAATTTTATTCCTTCTTTTTTAAATTTCTTTGACTAGTTTCTACTCCTTTCTTTCTTTTTTATTGTTCTAGTAAATTATTCTTTCCTTTCTCTTTCTCTTTCTCTTTTTCATTCCTTTTGTTGTGACTGATTTGTTATTAACTTTTGTATTTAGTATTTTCGCTTATAATATAATACTTCCTTATTTTAACATTAAGGTAAACTGATCAGGGCTGCCCAACTGTCTAAGACAAATAATAAAAAGGAAAAATCGGTTTTACCACCTAAACTTTTCACCATTTTGCAAACTCCCAACTTAATCATTTTTTGGTAATTAAAATTTCCACCTACCATTCCCATTTTATTAAAAACTCCCACCACTTAATGATTTTTGTTAAATTCCGTTAACAAAACCGATAAGTGAGTCCCACATATATAATTTTTAAATTTCCACCTACCATTACAATTTTTACAAATAGTTGTAATTCGTCCCAAACTTGCTCCAAATTTGTTGAAAATTTTCCCTTAAATTGATGAAATTGACTTTGATTTCAGTGTAAATTAATAATAAAATGCATACGTGGGGTCCAGTTAACGATTTTGTTAAGGAAATTTAACAAAAACCGTTAAGTGGTCGGAGTTTTTAATAAAAATTGGAAATGGTAGGTGGATTTCTTTTTTTGAAAATTCATTAAAGTGGAAGGTTGCAAAATAGTGAAAAATCAAGATGGTAAGGTGCAAAACAACTTAAAAAAATTTATCTTAATTCCTGTGAAAAGTAGAATTAAGCACTATATTAAAACTGAAACAAAGGGAGTAAAAAGTTTCAATTTGCATTAGAGGTGAGCAGAAAAACAGGCTTCAGACCAGAACTAGCTGGACGTGGAAAATCTGGAACTGGAACTTGTTGTACTGGGTGTTATGTACGAAAAATTTACATAGCTATATATGCAGGTTAAATGATTATTGCAGCTAGGATTCTCCAGCTTAAGCTCTCCAGCTATGGAAAGCCAACTTAGATCTCTCAGCTAAGGAGTCCCAGCTTCAATGATACGTCAGGGATTAGTTATGGCCAAACTCTAAGATCATAGGAGACCAAGTCCAAACCACAGTAAAGGTAAACGTACGAAGACTCATTCAAAGCCATAACAACGGACGTGGGCGAGAATATAGGGAGCAGTTACAAGTCGTTGAGGAAGCTATTTCAAACGGATACTTATCTTAGTTTATATAGTAGAATAATGATGTAATTTAGAGACACAAGCTCTACGTATTCTGCAATTACATTCTGAAAGCAAGCATTGTTCTTAGCATACGATTTACATTAATACTTAAGATACTAGGGCTGTAACTGTGATTATAGTGGATTGGTGGACTCAAAGCCATCCGCGGTTTTTCCCTTATTCTTGGGGTTTTCCGCGTCACCATCTCTGGTGTCCTTCCCTCTTTCTTTGCTTTCTTTGTTCTTCATAGCTGCATTCATCCACATCTAGCTACTTTGCCACCTTCTAGTTGTAGGTTCCAGCTTAGTTTTGTCCTGTGCGAAATTTAGCATAAACAGTTTGGCGCCCACCGTGGGGCCTACAACTAGATATCACATCTAAATTCCTGTCATCCATTTCTTTTCCAAACACTTGACTCAAATGGCTGACCTCACTCCTGAACAAATGAAAGCCGCTCTCGAATCCCTCCAAGAGGCTCAATCTGAATCCAATAGAGTCATTGAAAGCCTGAAAAAGGAGCTAGAATCCGTCAAGAGTAACACCAAAAAGTCCTCACGACGACACCGCAACGTATCTCCTTGTGTATTGCAGCTGACTGATTCTGAAGCCAGTGACGACGAGGAAGCTGGGGAAGAGCCACACACCCTTGACCTTGAAGAGGCAGATCCCATAGCTAGGAAGCTAGCTCTCCTTGAATCCCAGAATAGAAAGATGATGCGGATACTAGCTAAGATGCCAGGAGCGCCTACACCTGTAGCTTAGGAGACCCCTGATGGCTACACCAAGTCTCCATTCATCGAAGAGATGGCTATGGCCATGATTCCAAAGAAGCTGCACCTGGCCCCGTTTGGCAAGTTGTACGATGGAACCACAGATCCATATGACCACGTGAACCAGTACAAGCAGAAGATGTGGACCCTGCCTATCCCAGAGAATCTCCTTGAAGCTACAATGTGCAAATCCTTTGGAGCTACCCTAGGTGGCCCTGCCTTGCAGTGGCTCATCACCCTCAGGGCTTGTACTATCCCTAATTTATCTATTCTTATTAACAAGTTTTATCAGCAGTTTGCTAGCAACAGGGTGCTGGAGAAACATACTGGCGACATATATCGCATCATCCAAAAGTCAGGAGAAGCTGTGCGCCAGTACTTGGATAGGTTCAACAAGGAAATGATTTCTGTCAAGAACCTGGATATCCCAACAGCCATCGAGGCATTCCGAAGAGGTTTGACCCCTAAATCCCGCTTATATTATGTACTAACGAGGTATCCATGCAGTACCTTCGAAGATGTTAGAGCTAGAGCTATGGCTGAAATCCGTGTTGAAGAAGATGACGCGTCCATATACGGAGGAGAGCCTAGCTATGATAGGAAAGCTCCGAACAACAACAATAACAACAATAGGAGGAACGACTGGCGCCACCAGCCATATCAAAAACGCGATCAAGCCAGCAGCGTAGCTAGAGAAGCTCCTCGCAGGTCCAATAATGTCAATTTTCCTCCTTTATCCTCCTATTGCTTTAACGTTGATGCAGGAGGTGTAGTGAACGCTTTGGAAAATCTAGGCTCAGCTGCTAGGTGGCCCAAGAAGACCGACAAACCTGACGGCCAGAAAGACACCACCCAATGGTGTAGCTACCATGGTGACCATGGTCATCGAACCGAAGATTGCAAGGCCCTCAGGAAGGAAGTTGCATGGCTACTGAAGAAGGGCTACCTGGAACATCTCATGGGAAAGAAGGGGCAAAAAGACGAACCTAGCAAGGACAATAACAGCAAGCCAGCTAGGCCCCCACCTGATCCAGCGCACGATAAGGTAGTGATATATTGATTTCTTATAGAGTTTTTCCCTTTCTTTACAAGCTAAATTGTGCGATATTGATGCTCTTAGGAGCTATTTATGCTAACTATTTCGATATAGTTGTGGTTTGTGTGTTCCATATCATTTTGCAGGTTTTTAGGGAAAAAACTCCCTATTTACTTGATGTTTTGATCACCACGCTGTAGCGGAAGGTTATGAGGCATCTTGGCGGTCTCGAGATGGTATTCGGACCCCGTTGTGAAGAAGAAATGTGCAAAAGACCTGGCGTCTGAAGCCAAGTAGGAGCAAGGAAGAAAGAAGCCTCGCCCGATCGGGTCGGGCAACCACTGCCCGATCGGGTACGAGTAAAATAGCCCAGAAGTTCAGATTTTCCGCCCGATCGGGTGGACTTGCCCGATCCCGTCGGGCAGACCTACACTTAGCCAAATTGCTGATTTTTGAGAACACTGAAGAAGACTACCACCCGATGGCATCGGGTGGACTTGCCCGATCGGGTGCTAGGATTGCGGCCCCGATCGGGTGGAAGCTGCCCGATCCCATCGGGTGAAGCCAATATTACAGGGCCGCCCGATCGGGTGGACGACACGGGGACGCGATTTTTTTGTTATTTCCCCACTCTATCTTATTGTTTTCTTAGAGACTATAAATACTTTTTTAGGTTGTTTTTATTTGTATCTTTTATTCTATTGAACATTTAGAGAGCTCTTAGCCTAGTCTTTCATTGTTTTCGATTGTAGAAGAGATTCAAGTACTATTTCAATTCAATTAAAGTTTCTGCTTTCCGTCAATTTGGTAATCGTCTTTCTTATTGTTATATTCTTATCTCTCAATTGCTTTAGTTTAATTGCTTATTATTCAATTAGTTCATGATGCAATTCTTAGGGTTTTCAATTAGTTTTGTTATTGTTAATTCAATCATGTCTGATTAGTTCTCTTTCTAGGGTGTTAGTTAGGGAAGCCATGTTTATACCATGATTGTTATTTAGACTTCTTTTGATTTCTAGGGCTTGATTAGAGTGATTGTGGTGTGGTCTGTTCTTAATTAGTGATTAATGTTAGTGGCCAATTTCATTGATTGCTTGTGGTTAATAGTTGTTTGCACAGATCCGTCTTACGACTAGAGGCCTAGGACACATCAGTAGTTCTGATTACGTTAGTGAACATGCAACGTATGTTGAACTATGAGCGTTGAGTCTTAACCATAGCTCAACACATGCTCTAATCCCTCGACTCTTGACCTAGGTTTATATAGTTGTTGACCCTGTTTGATTGGTATAATCATGGTGGACCGACCTAATACCCTAGGCTTTTATTCCATAGTTAAATCCTCGACTTAATTCGTATTCCTTAGCTTACTCATTAGTTTAGTTAATTCTCCCTATTTTCATTTGAAGTAGTTAGTTAATTGAATATTAATATAGAAACTCTGTCTCCCTGCGGATTCGACCCTGCTTCCACTGACTACCTTAGTTAGAGGACCGTAGGTTTATCTTTGAATAGGTGATACGACTAAATCCTATCAAATTTTGGCGCCGTTGCCGGGGAGACGGCTAGTTTTCTAGTTTTTATTCGATTAATTAGCGTACTTCTCTTTGCCTCATTGGAACTCCCGTTCCAATTGAGGCCGTTCTTACGGTTATCTTGTCGTTTTCTCTTATATGTCCAGGTATCAAAAGAAAACTCATATTATTCCTGGAGATCCTGACACAGAAGCAATACTTCGGGATCTTAGAGCAGAATTTGATCAAGAGAAGCCAGATTCAGAGATTTCTACATTACCAATGGCGAAGTCACTGAAATCTTATGGGGTGCCGAATCCTGAAGGCATACCCACAGGTCCACCGATGCCCACTATTGCTGCGAACAATTTTGAAATCAAACCTGCACTACTTAATATGGTGCAGCAGAATCAGTTTAGTGGGCATCCTTCTGAAGATCCGGCCAACCATCTGCAGAGATTCCAACAACTCTGTAGGACTGTTAAACATCAAGGAGTCACACCTGAGCAGCTGAAAGTTATGTTATTTGAGTTCTCACTCAGAGACACGGCTCAGAGGTGGTTCAACGATATCACTGAGACAGAATGGCCGGCGATTTCAGCTGCATTTCTACATGAGTATTACCCTCCCACAAAAACAGCAGAAATCTGGAACAAGTTGGCCACGTTTTCCCAAGAGCCAGATGAGACATTGAGGGAAGCGTGGACTAGATTCAGAGACCTACAGAGGGAATGTCCACATCATAATATGGACAAGTTGTTTCTGACGCAGACTTTTTATAATGGTCTGCAACCTCAGACGAAGAGTACTGTTGATTCGTCTGCAGGAGGAGTCTTTTTGGACAAGGCCGTTGATGAGGGTTATAACTTCCTAGCCAATCTTGCAGCCAATGACCATTCATCATCTAGGAGTTTGACTAAGAAGGTACTTGAGGTTGACGCTATTTCATTGCTTACATCTCAGATGGCGCAACTAACTCAGCAACTGATGAAGTCCTCTAGTTCAACACCTCCGCCTATGAGCATCAACGCTATGTCAGCAGTTGCACCCATCACCTCATCTTACTGCGAGGTGTGTGGTATTCAGGGTCACTTCGGCCATGATTTTCAGTCCAGTCAGAATCAGATGGAGCAGGCAAATGCTTTTCAGCACAGACAACCAAATAACCCCTACTCCAACACATTCAATCTTGGTTGGAAGGACAACCCACTTCTTTCCTATAGAAGCAACAACGTTCAAAACCCACAGCCACAAAATTCCTACCATCCCCCACAAAATTCCTATCAACCTCCACATAACAATCCAAAACCCAACTACTACCAAAACCAAGGGAACTCTCATAACCCCCCTGGTTTCCAAAGACCTGCTCATCAGAATTATCAGCCAGCACCACAAAATGCAACCTCACAAGAGCCTAGCAATTCTGAACTGATGAAACTAATATTGTCTATGCAAAAGACAAATGAGGAAACACAGAAGTCCCAAGAGAAGCACATAAAACCTCTCGAGACTCAGATTGCTCAGTTGGCAGAAACTAATGCACAGAGGCAGCAGGGACAATTGCCGGGGCAACCTACACATAGGGAGCAAGCAAATGCCGTTACTCTTCGTAGTGACACTGCTTATGCTGCTCCTCCTATGCCCGTTGATGATGATACTGTCCCCAGCAAGGAGAATGAGGTAGTAGAGAAGGAATTGGAGAAGAATTCGACGACTGATGTCGAATTATCTGAAACAGCTGAACAGGCAGAAAAGCAGAAGGAGAAGGAGAAGGTTTCTGATACACCTTTTACACCAAGGTTACCTTTTCCTCATCGAATGCAAAAGTCCAAGGTGGATCAACAACTTGGTATGTTCTTGGCTATGGTCAAGAACCTTGAGGTAACGGTTCCTTTCACTGAACTTATTTCTCAAGTGCCTGTCTATGCTAAGTTTTTGAAGGAGATGATCACTAAGAAGAGAGATTTTGGAGGGGTAGATAGAGTCGCACTCACTGAAGAGTGTAGTGCCGTTTTGCAAAATAGATCCCCACCAAAATTGAAAGATCCTGGTAGCTTTTCCATCCCTTGTCATGTAGGTGCACTTTTTATCGATAAAGCTTTATGTGATTTAGATGCCTCTGTGTCTGTCATGCCATTGTCTGTCTGTAATAAACAGAATATGGGGGCACTTAAGTGCACTCAAATTACTTTGCAGATGGCTGACCGTTCTATAAAATACCCCCTAGGTGTTTTACAAGAGGTCCCTGTTAGGGTGGGAAAGTTTTACATTCCTGTGGATTTTGTTGTATTGGATATGGAGGAAGATGCCCAAACCCCTATTATTTTGGGCAGACCATTTTTGTGCACTGCAGGTGCTGTTATTGATGTCAAGTCAGGGTCTTTGACTTTGAGTGTTGGTGATGATACTATCACTTTTAAACTAACCAATGCTATAAAGTCTCCTATGCTAAGAATCTTGTTGCAGGATAGATGTGGTAGACAAAGCTGTGATGTCTGCATTTCAGCAGATACATGATGCTGACCCATTGGAGGTACCATTGACTGAGAGTGACTCCTTAGGCATCGATACTGATGCTGATGCCTGTCTTGCTGATTTAGAGGGTCATGGAGCTGAACAGGAACAGAAATCTATGGTACTTGAAAGTGTATGCTCCAGTTCTACTCCTCAGGTAACTAAGGTGGAACTCAAACCACTTCCCTCTCATTTGAAGTATGCATTTTTAGATGATAAGGAAGAATGTCCTGTGATCGTCAGTACTAAACTCACAGATAGCCAATTGAAAAGCTTGCTTGCTGTGCTTCGTATACACAAGAAGGCTATTGGGTATAGTATTGATGATCTAAAGGGCATTAGTCCTGATTTTTGTATGCATCGTATTAATCTTGAAGAGGATCACCACCCTTGCATTCAACCTCAGAGACGTTTGAATCCTAATATGCAAGAGGTGGTGAAGAAAGAAATTATGAAACTGTTAGATGCAGGGATCATTTATCCCATTGCTTATTCGAAGTGGGTCAGTCCTGTGCAAGTGGTTCCCAAGAAGGGGGGGACCACTGTTGTTGAAAATGAGAAAGGTGATTTGATTCCCACTAGGACTGTGACAGGGCGGCCTATGTGCATCGATTATCGTAGACTTAATAATGCCACTCTGAAGGACCATTTCCCCCTCCCCTTTATTGATCAGATGTTGGAAAGGCTAGCCAAACATAGTTATTTCTGTTATCTGGATGGATATTCTGGTTTTTTCCAAATCCCCATCCACCCAGATGATAAGGAAAAGACTACGTTTACATGTCCTTATGGCACTTTTGCATATCGCAGGATGCCATTTGGATTGTGTAACGCTCCCGCTACTTTCCAACGCTGCATGATGGCCATATTCTCTGATTTATTGAAAATATTATGGAAGTGTTTATGGATGATTTCAGTGTTTATGGTTCTGATTTTGATGTTTGCCTGCATAATTTGTCCAAAGTGCTTAAAAGATGTGTTGAGGCAAACCTCGTGCTTAATTGGGAAAAATGTCACTTTATGGTGAATGAAGGTGTCGTTTTAGGTCACTTGATTTCTGAGCGTGGCATCCAAGTGGATAGAGCAAAGATTGAGGTGATTGAGAAACTCCCCCCTCCAATGAATGTCAAAGGAGTGAGGAGTTTTCTTGGTCATGCGGGGTTTTATAGCAGGTTTATCAAAGATTTTTCGAAAATTGCGAAACCCCTCACTCAATTGTTGCTAAAGGGTGCCACGTTCGATTTTACTAATGATTGTTTGGAGTCTTTTGACAGGATAAAGACAGCTTTGATCACTGCCCCTATTATACAACCTCCAGATTGGAATCTTCCTTTCGATTCACTATGCTAGCAAACTTTGGTTTTATGTGTGATGCTAGTGATTATGCGATAGGGGCAGTACTTGGTCAGCGGAAGGATAAGCTACTCCATGTGATTCACTATGCTAGCAAAACCTTGGATCCAGCCCAAGTTAATTATGCTACGACAGAGAAGGAGTTGCTAGCCATAGTCTATGCACTGGATAAATTTTCGAACCTATCTGATAGGTTCGAAAGTTATAGTACACACTGATCATGCTTCTTTGAATACCTGATGGCCAAGAAGGAGGCCAAACCTAGACTCATTAGATGGATTATTTTGCTACAAGAGTTCGACTTGGAAATCAAAGATAAGAAGGGTGCTGAGAATGTGGTCGCCGACCACCTTTCTAGGTTGAGGTTTGGATCCCCTTCTGACCCTCCTATAGATGACTCTTTTCCTGATGATCATTTGTTTTCTGTGTCCTCTAAAACTCCTTGGTATGCTGATTTTGCTAACTTCTGTGTTAGTGGTTCTCATCCTCCCAATCTTACATATCAGCAGCGCAAAAAGTTTTATCATGACGCTAGAATGTATTTTTGGGAGGATCCTGTCCTATATAAGAAGTGCTCCGACGAGATGTTTCGTCGTTGCATTCCTGATTGGGAAATAGAGGGTGTTTTGTTACATTGTCATAGTATGCCTTCTAGTGGTCATCTAGGTTCCCAAGCGACTGGTTTTAGAGTCCTACATAGTGGTTTCTATTGGCCTTCGATTTTTAAAGATGCCCGTGCCTTTTGTTTGTCTTGTGATGCTTGTCAAAGGACGGGTAATATTTCAAAAAGGCAAGAGATGCCACAGAGTGGGATTTTAGAGGTCGAACCTTTTGATGTGTGGGGGATTGATTTCATGGGACCTTTTCCTACCTCTTGTAGGAATAGGTATATTTTAGTAGCCGTCGACTATGTGACTAAATGGGTGGAAGCTATAGCATCACCAACCAATGATTCCAAGGTTGTGATGAAGATGTTTAAAAAGATAATCTTTCCCCGTTTTGGTGTCCCCCGTGTTGTAATTAGTGATGGAGGCTCTCACTTTCATAAGAGCACCTTCAAGGCCCTATTGACAAAACATGGAGTCACCCACAAAGTCGGTCTTGCCTATCACCCTCAGACTAGTGGCCAAGTAGAAGTGTCTAATAGGCAAATTAAGAGGATCCTTGAGAAAGTTGTCACTAAAGCTAGAAAAGATTGGTCATTGAAACTTGATGATACTCTTTGGGAGCTCCGCACTACTTTTAAGACTCCTTTGGGTACCACACCCTATCGATTGGTTTATGGCAAAGCTTGTCATCTACCAGTTGAGATGGAGTATCTTTCTGCGTGGGCGGTCAAAGAAATTAACCTTGATTTGACAGCTGCAGGTGAAGCACCACTTCTTCAACTCAATGAGTTGGATGAGCTCCGTTTGGATGCTTATGAGAATCACAGGTTCTATAAAGAGCAAACGAAGAAGTTGCATGATAAGATGATTGGAAAAAGAGAGTTCAAGGTTGGCGACAAGGTTTTATTGTTCAATTCCAGGTTGAGAATGTTTCCTGGAAAGCTCAAATCTCGATGGTCTGGACCATTTGAGGTGACATAAGTAAAGGC
Organism: Patellifolia procumbens; assembly: GCA_947645195.1. Classification (NCBI taxonomy): domain Eukaryota; kingdom Viridiplantae; phylum Streptophyta; class Magnoliopsida; order Caryophyllales; family Amaranthaceae; genus Patellifolia; species Patellifolia procumbens. Next base: position 454,111 of record CANSGD010001040.1, read on the forward strand.
ACATGGTGCCATCGAGGTCGCCAACCAAAAAGGAGAGAAGTTTAAGGCAAATGGACAACGTCTGAAGCTGTACCATAAGGGCGCCTTTGTTGGTTGTGTGGAGAAAATCCTCTTTGATTCCTCCCCACTTGATTCATCTGCCTAGAGAGGTAATATGGTCGTGCGGGACCTTTATAAACCAGCGCTTTGCGGGAGGCAACCCGTATCCCTTAGTTAATTTTTCCTTTCCTTTGTTTCGTAGTTTGTAACATGTGAGAGAGCGTGAGGGTACTAATGTGTTCCTAGATCTTGAGTGTTTTGATGTGCAGATATGCTATTTGAGGAGAAAGCTGAGCTTTGCTTGCCCCATACTTGCAAAAAAAGGTGAGCTACTTACTGAACAGTAGATCGCCCGATGGGATCGGGCGGAACCTGCCCGATCGGGCGGACGTAAAACTAAACCCGTATCCCCACTCTATCTTATTGTTTTCTTCGAGACTATAAATACTTTTTTAGGTTGTTTTTATTTGTATCTTTTATTCTACTGAACATTTAGAGAGCTCTTAGCCTAGTCTTTCATTGTTTTCGATTGTAGAAGAGATTCAAGTACTATTTCAATTCAATTAAAGTTTCCGCTTTCTGTCAATTTGGTAATCGTCTTTCTTATTGTTTTATTCTTATCTCTCAATTGCTTTAGTTTAATTGCTTATTATTCAATTAGTTCATGATGCAATTCTTAGGGTTTTCAATTAGTTTTGTTATTGTTAATTCAATCATGTCTGAGTAGTTCTCTTTCTAGGGTGTTAGTTAGGGAAGCCATGTTTATACCATGATTGTTATTTAGACTTCTTTTGATTTCTAGGGCTTGATTAGAGTGATTGTGGTGTGGTCTGTTCTTAATTAGTGATTAGTATTAGTGGCCAATTTCATTGATTGCTTGTGGTTAATAGTTGTTTGCACAGATTCGTCTTACGACTAGAGGCCTAGGACACATCAGTAGTTCTGATTACGTTAGTGAACATGCGGCGTATGTTGAACTATGAGCGTTGAGTCTTAACCATAGCTCAACACATGCTCTAATCCCTCGACTCTTGACCTAGGTTTTGATAGTTGTTGACCCTGTTTGATTGGTATAATCATGGTGGCCCGACCTAATATCCTAGGCTTTTATTCCATAGTTAAATCCTCGACTTAATTCGTATTCCTTAGCTTACTCATTAGTTTAGTTAATTCTCCTTATTTTCATCTGAAGTAGTTAGTTAATTGAATATTAATATAGAAACTCTGTCTCCCTGCGGATTTGACCCTGCTTCCACTGACTACCTTAGTTAGAGGTCCGTAGGTTTATCTTTGAATAGGTGATACGACTAAATCCTATCAGGTAGTCAATTTCATCTCTGGAGGTTCAGAAAATTTTGGACTAACCTATTCTGCAGCTAAGCGATTCGCTAGAGAAGGCTCCAAAGCAGCACCTATACAGCACAGGAGCAAGGAGGAGAGAGAGCTACGAAGCATGACCATCAGCTTCGAAGATGAAGAAGAAGCTGAGGAAGCATATCACCATGATGGGCTAGTCATATCCCTCAGCATCAGCAACTGCTTGATCAAGAGAGTGTTGGTGGACAACGGCAGCTCCGCCAACATCATATTAAAAAACTCTATCCAGAGCATGGGCTTGCGCGACGAAGACATCATCAAGAAGTCCACTGTCTTGTACGGATTTAGTGGGGAGCCTGCCCTGACCATTGGCGAGATCACTCTCCCCACCTATGCAAAAGGAGTCAACTTACAAACCAGGTTTAGTGTTGTAGATTATCCTTCAACTTACAATGTTATTATGGGTACACCTTGGATTCACAGGATTAAAGTTGTGCCCTCCACCTACCATCAAACCATCAAGTTCCTTACCAAATGGGGAGTTCAAGAGATCAAAGGAGACCGGAAGGTAGCTAGGCAATTATACAGCATTTCCCTCAAACCCAAGAAGGAGGAGATCTAGCAATTACAGCAACATCCACCACCTAGCAGACCTGACGAACAGGATATTGAAGAGGTGGTGCTGGATCCTGCCAAGCCAGAGCAAATAGTGCAGATTCGTGCATCACTACCACCAGAAGAAAAAGCAAGGATAATTGAATTTCTCAAAAACAATATCACCTGCTTTGCATGGACACATGAAGACATGGTCGGGATTGATCCTGAAATTTGCACTCACAAGCTAAATGTAGATCCAAACTCTAAACCAATCAAGCAAAAGAGAAGGAAGTTTGCACCAGAACGCAACCTGAGCATAAATGAAGAAGTAGAAAAGCTGCTGAAAGCAGGTAAGATTAGAGAAGTCAAATATCCTGACTGGCTAGCTAACGTGGTTGTAGTAGGAAAGAAGAACAGCAAATGGTGAGTCTGCATTGACTTCACAAACCTGAACAAGGATTTCCCCAAGGATCCGTTCCCTCTACCTCACATAGAAGCCTTGGTGGATGCTACAGCAGGACATGAAAGACTTACATTCCTGGACACTTATTCCGGATACAACCAGATTCTGATGGACCCGGAAGACCAAGAGAAGACAGCTTTCATGACTGAAAGAGGTATTTATTGCTATAAGGTTATGCCCTTGTCTCTCAAAAATGCAGGTGCCACCTACCAGCGCCTGGTCAACAAGATGTTCGAAAAGCAGCTAGGGGACACGATGGAAGTCTACATTGATGACATGCTGGTGAAGTCCAAGCAAGCTGGGGATCATGTGTCACACTTACAGGATACCTTTGATGTATTGAAGAAATACAATATGAAGCTTAACCCAACAAAATGCTCTTTGGGGTCCCAGCTGGTAAGTTCCTAGGCTACATAGTCACACAGAGAGGAATTGAGGCTAGCCCAGATAAGATCAGAGAACTTATCAACATCCAATCACCAAAAAACCTAAAGGAAGTTCAAAAGCTGACAGGAAGAGTTGCTGCACTCAACCGTTTCATCTCCAGATCATCAGATAAGTGCCATCTTTTCTATCATGTACATAAGAAAAATAAAGGTTTTGATTGGACTACAGAGCATGAAGCTGCCTTACAGCAGCTAAAGGCTTACCTGGCTACTCCACCCAAACTTTCCAAACCAGAGCAAGGAGAAACCTTGCAGCTTTACCTAGCTGTGAGCAGCACGGCTGTTAGCGCGGTACTAGCTATAGAAGCTAACAGCCAATAGCTGCCAGTATATTACATCAGTAAGTCCTTGCTTGATGCTGAAACCAGGTACACATCTTTAGAGAAACTGGTACTAGCTTTATATACAGCTTCTAGGAAGCTTAGACATTATTCCGAAGCTCACCCTATATGTGTTATGACTAACTATCCGATAAAAGCTGTGCTACGCTAACCAGAATATTTCGGTAGGATGAGCAAATGGGCTATGTCCCTCAGTGCTTATGACATCAGGTACCAACTCAGGACAGCTATAAAATCACAAGCTCTAGCTGATTTTGTGGCTGACTTCAGTCCTAACCTAGCTGCTGCAGCAGATGAGGAAGTACGACACATCAACCAGGTAACACCTACAGGTAGCTGGAAATTATTTGTTGATGGATCCTCCAACTTTAGAGGAGCTGGCCTAGGTATAGTCCTAAAGTCACCACAAGGGGACATGGTAGTATGTTCTATTTGTTGTGATTTTAAAGCTACTAACAATGAAGCCGAGTATGAGGCCTTAATTGCAGGAATGACTCTGGCTCATGACTTGGGAGCAACCAAGTTACAGGTATATAGTGACTCACTATTAATTTTGAGCCAAGTAAAAGGCGAATATGAAGCTACAGACTCAAAGATGGCCCTCTACCTGGAGCTGGCCAAAACCAAGACGTTGCTATTCCAAGAGTTCACCATACATCAGATACCAAGAGATCAGAACACCAAAGCTGATGCACTAGCTAACCTAGGATCAGCGTTAAGGAAATGCAACTTCAGCAACATCCCATCGCTCACCTAGCTGAGCCAACTATCAGCAAAGAGGTAAACAACATACTTAGCATCGATGACGTTGCAGGTACCGATAGCTGGACGAAACCACTGCTGGATTACCTGGAAAGAGACGTATTGGCAGACGATAAGCTGGAAGCTAGGAAGCTGCGTATGAAAGCTAGCAGGTACAAGGTAATATCTGGAGTCTTATTCAAGCACGCAGCTAAGCAAGACATGCTGTAGAGGTGCCTAGAGAAGGAAAAATGGGAAGCTACTCTCAAGGAGTTCCACGAAGGAGAATGTGGCTCACACGCAGCAGGAAGGAGCTTGTCTAATAAAATCCTATTCTATGGATACTATTGGCCAACATTACGTAAGGATGCCAAAAGCTATGTAGCTAAATGTGATAGTTGCCAAAAGCATGCAGGTATGGTACATAAGCCTTCTAAGCTGTTACACCCTACTTTGACCCCCTGGCCATTCATGAGGTAGGGCATGGACATAGTAGGGAAGCTACCAGTCGCACCAGGTCAAAAAGTGTTCATGTTAGCTTTGACTGACTACTTCTCCAAGTGGATCGAAGTAGGTGCATTCCAACAGGTAAGAGATAAAGAGGTGATTGCTTTTATACATACTAACATTATTTGCAGGTTTGTAGTACCTAGTGAAATTGTCTGCGACAATGGATCGCAATTCATAAGTGATAAAACACGACAGTTTTGTCACGAATGGAACATCAACTTGGTTAACTCAACGCCCAGGTATCCACAAGCTAATGGACAAGTGATAAGCACTTTATTGTGCTTAATTGTAGGTCATTTTTAGTGTCCTTGCATGTAGTTTAGAGCACTTAAGCCTAGGATTGCATGGTTTTTGTCACCTTTGAGTTATATTGTCGCTTCATTATCTGTTTAGTTGTTTTTGGATGATTTCCAGGCTAACTAGCTGGTTTTTTAAGTCATATGATCATTAGAAGACTAGTTGTGGACTGTTGAACTTCAAATAGGCATAACGTTTGATCTATAAATCGGATTAAGGTGATTCTAGCGGGTGGTGTTAGCTCATTTCGATAGCTTTCCAACAACTGGTCATGAGCCCTATTCCAGTAAGAGACGAGAGAGATATGATTGTTCGAAATTGAGCTGTCCGCTGATCAGTAGGTCACCACAATCGTGGTGAAAACACCACGGTCGTGGGGACCTGTAGTAAGCAAAACAGACTATTGAAGATTTGGAACTGATCCTATGAAAGTCAGGGGCCACGGTCATGGCAAAATCACCACGGTTGTGGTGACTTGACTTCGTCGAGTCAGTCCGTTTGGAGATTAGCTTCTGCCTGGACAACTTTAAGGCACCACAACCGTGGTGACCTGACTTCAGGTGTTGACCCCGTTTTTCTGTATTAGTTTAATGAAACTTTTAATTAGTTTTGTAGTTAGACACTCGACATTATCTCATTACTCTTAGTTTCTAATTACATTCTCTTAGCCCTAAACTCTCTCTAAACACTAGTTATCTAAATTGTTTCATCTTTGAAGATCGAATTCGTTAATCAATTCAAGTAATTTTTCTTCAATCTCTTTCCTTTAATTTTATTGCTTTGTTTATGATGTTTAATTTATTGAATCTTAATTGCTTAGAATCCATGGTTAGTGAGTAGTTCCTAATCTAGGGTTTGGGTGAACGCATGAATTAGGGGCTTAATGTAGATGTTCTTGTAATTTCTTTATTCATGTCTAATATGCATTGTTCTTGGTGTTTTGACACCTTAGGGTAGACCTTGATCAAGTTTATGCTAGGGCTTAGATTTCAATTACTCTTAATTGATTGTTGTTGTCTAGTCATTCCTATGAATCAACTTAATTTCTAGACCAAGAGATTGGGTAAAAATTTAGAGGATCCTATTTAGGGGTTTTCCAATCAAATTGAATCCATTAATCAATTGGCTAAAGACCATTCGAGAGAGGATTTAGTCGATTGATTAATTGAATACTCTTGAGGACCATTCGAGAGAGGACTCAAGGACTTTAGAGGAAAACTTAACCTTGCATGTTATTCTCTATAGCTTCGTAGTTGCATTTGTGTCGTGTCTTGCCCGAGTTCATGCGAGTAACCCAAGCTCTAGTGTTTTCTCTATCATATTAATTCTCCTATTTAATTATTAGTCGGTATTTATTAGCTAGTTAATTAGTTGGTATTCTATTCAATGTCAAACCCAAAAACCCTTCACTTAGGTAGTTTTGGACTTAGTGGACTAAACTCAATCCCAATTTCCTAGCGGTTCGACCCTTGACTTGCCATTACTACGTACTTAGTAGTTGCTCGTTAGGTTTATAAATTGTGTTTTCTAAGCGGTTCTTAGTGCCTTAACGACACACTAAAAACCTCTTATCAACAAGCTGAGTCTAGCAACAAGGTTATCAGCAATGGCATCAATAGGAGGTTGAAAGCTAAAAAAGGTAAGTGGGCAGAAGAGCTATATAGAGTCCTCTAGGCCAACAGGACAACACCTAGAGGAGCTACAGGACAAACCCCCTTCTCACTAGTATACGGCGGCGAAGCTGTGCTACTAGCTGAAGTAGTTGTACCAACCGCCAGGTATGGGCTCTTAACCCCTGGAAATAATGACTCTGAACTGTCTTATGATCTAGATACCATCGAAGAACTACGAGACGCACTAGTTAGAATGGCCGCCCATAAACAGATTGTGGCCCGCAGCTTCAACAAAAACGTAAAAGCCAAGGTGTTTAAGAAATGAGACTGGGTACTTAGGAAGGTTTTCCAAAACACTCAGGAACTAAATGCAAGTGAGTTGGAGGTTAGCTGGGAAGGGCCCTACCTAGTTGAGCAGGTAGTAGGCAAAGGGGCGTATGGCCTAGCTAAAGTAGAAGGGAAAGCTGTTCCTAGAAGCTGGAATGCATCACATCTAAACCTATACCATTTCTAGGAATCCAGGTTGCCTTTCCTATTCGGTATCTTTTTCTTTTTCCTTGTTCATCTTTAACCTATACTAACTTAAGCATCGGAGAGCCGTTGGTTTCTCCAACGGCTATCTCAGGTACAAGCTGAAAATTAAATTCTCAGCTACATCACCTGATTTCTAAGACCGAGAGGCAATTACACTAGGTAGAAAAAATTGCTAAACAAGTCAAAAACGCCAGGTTAGGCTCTCTCTTGCCTTACTTTGTCTATCTATAAGGTTTTCTCAAAACTCTCATTGACTTAGGCATCAAGACGACTGTCTTAGCATAGTTGACATTTGCAGGTACCGCAAGAATAGCTGCAGATTGGGGCAACTCCCAGTCCTCCAAAGCTATCTAAAGGCGCAAGTACACCTAGACATCTTGGAATGTAGCTATCAGCAATACCTGATAGCTGGACTACCAAGATTACACCTGCTAAGGGTTATACAACAAGATATCTGGGCCCACAACACAACACATTAGCTTCAAAAAATGCCAGGTAACATACGGAACAGCTAGCTTATCATACTAAAGGTCTACGTGCATATGTATATACTAAACAAAAACCAACATGTTCAGAGCATCCAAAAGTCACACCAGTCTCGTGACTGGTGGTAAATAACAATCCTGAATACTAATATTGTTTGATGAGAGCAAAGACTAAACAGTTAAGAAATGGTGACTAGCTAGCTAATTCCTAGCTGACAAGCTGGTCAGCCGTCGACACTGGTTCAGGTGCTTAAGAAGCTGGAGTAACTGGAACAGAGTCGCTGGATGGCTCAGCTGTGGCAGGGGCGTCAGCTTGGACTTTGGCTGAAGAATTAGCTGTAGAAGCCTCATGTCTAGGAGGGTTAAGATCCAAAGCTAAAGCCCTGAGGTCTGCTATGCTCCCCATAGTAGCTAGGAAGGCATCAGTATACTTGTGCAGATCTTTCTTGTCCATAGTTTCAAAAAGCATCAAGTAGGCCACCTTTGCTGGTTCAACAATCTGAATTTCCGTCATCCTGTCCAGATGGTGTTCCTTCTGATACGCCTGCTGGGCACTCGGAACCTTCCTCTCCTCTTTGACGTCCGCCAGCTTCTTGGCAGTCACCCTAGCATCTTCCTTGACAGCAGCTATCTCAACCTCTACTAAAGTTGTGAAGAGCTTCTTAGCCTCTCTTTCCTTCTTTAGGAGCAGGGTCTCAACCCTCCACTGCTCCTCAGCATGGGCTTTCTCCTTTTTAACCATGTTTAGCTCTTCCTTCAAGCTAGCCACCTCAGCTTTGGAAACCTTGAGCTGAGCAGTAATAGAGGCAGCTGCTCTCAAGCTGGAGCGTTCCGCTAGATAGTTCTGTAAGACCTAACATAGAATATTAAGGTGTAAAAAACAAAGAGTAAAAACTGAAAAGTATTTAGATTTGAAGCATAGCGAAAATCTACCTGGAGAGAATGCTGAACCGCATGATTGACCGTCACCTCAGGATCTTGTAACCTCAAGCGCTTGGCCGCAGTTGGGAAAAGCAACTTGTCTGCATGCGGCCATATGCCATTGTTCACCCCATCCTCAGATAGGAAGTCCGCAGGCATAGTCAGGTTTATCTTTGATGAGCTGGGAGTAGGTGGGTCTGAGTCCAGCTTAATTTGAGGAGGGGGCATAGTAGGAACTGTAGATGTAGTCTTAACAGGCGTAGCAGGCTTGGATTGGGTAGAAGTAGTAGGTGTCTCCATTTTCTTTCTCTTTAGCCGAGCCACAGCTTCAACTTGGGATAGGGAACTACCTTTAGCTATACGAATGTCAAAGTATAAGAACTTGCACACTTTGTCTAGAAACTCATTAATAATTATCAAAAGGGTTACTTTACCTGAAGACATAGAGTTGTTTCATGAAGTAGCAGGAGTGTGGGAACTGACAGGAATGGCCCTAAATGGAGGAGTGTAGGTCCTCTTTGATGGTGAAATGCTGAGAAAAACTTTTTCCCTCTCGTCCCTATCTTCAAGACTTTCAACAGTCTCAACAAAACCTATAAAAGAACAAGGGTAAGAGATACAATTAATAAACGTTCAAAAAAATAGGAAGAATATAGTAGAAATACCTCCAGCAGGCCAGCCAGAGGGAAGATAGGCCCCAGCTTCACCAAAGGAATCCTTGGCGACAAAGAAAAAGCGAGTCTTCCAAAAAGACTCAGATACACCAGTCCCTTCTACAGGACTTGGATACTTAGGTTTTTGTTTCAAGGTCACCTTCTTAGGGTTTTTTTTTTAATTTTCCAATGGAGCTAAAGACTCTTTATTCTTTGGTTGTGGAATATGATGGAGTAAAGCAAAATGGCTCCTGAACTACCTGCGCTTCTTATAATATGAAGTTACAGGTGGTCAATGCATTTTCGACGCAATTTTTATTTTGGGTCATCCGAAAACAGCCTCTTTGTGTATTCAACACAAGGGTAAGGCTGCGTACATCCGACCCCCCTTACCTCGCCTTATGGCGGGAGCCTTTGAGGCATTGGGGTAATGTTGTTGTTGTTGTCACCTTCTTAGGGTTTATGATTTTCAAGCTGTAGGTGGTCAGAAGGTCTTCTAGGGAGAAAGGAGGGCTCCAATCCCTAGTGGCTGATTCTATAGTATAGCAAATCTTCCAAAATCCTGGCATAAGCTGGCCAGGGGAGAAGTTCAAAACTTCTATGAACGAACGAATTAAAGGCATAAACTCAACAGTGTACCGTAACAGAAAGGGATATTAATAGAAGCAGATATGGTTGTCTGCGGTTTTTTCTGGCCTATCTAGTTCGTCTGTCACGATAAACTCTGTGCTCTCAGGAAAACCTCCCCTAATTCTGATATTTGCGATGTCTTCCCATGTAATACTAGATGCAACATCATCCTTTGGCCTTCCCATGGGTGTGGATTTTAGCGTAAACACTTTCTTCCTAGCAGATTGCTTGATAGGCATACAGAGAAGTGAAGGGAAGAAGAGAAAAGATGAACTTACCAAGCGAGAGAGAGGAGTTAGCAAAGGGGGTCTTTTTGAAATTTTTTGATTTAAAACCTTTCTGACAGAAACGGCTGGATATTTATTGCTTCGCTTAATGTGCTAAAGTTATGATCCTTTTTCCATTATACTCTATCTTTTAAGATAAGCATACATCACTTATACCTTTAAAAGTGGTTTATCTTTTTGGATTTCTATCCTTTATGCATAAAGAGATATACTGAAGCTATTTTTAAATTATATCTTTGATCGTGAAAAATCTCATTATGTTAACTTGCAGCTTTACTACGCAAGGCGGGAAGTACAAGCAACAAGTTAGGGGGAGTTGTTATGTCCTAAAAATTTACATAGCTATATATGCAGGTTAAATGATTATTGCAGCTAGGATTTTCCAGCTTAAGCTCTCCAGCTATGGAAGGCCAGCTTAGGTTCTCCAACAATGGAAAGCCAACTTAGATCTCTCAGCTAAGGAGTCCCAGCTTCAATGATACGTCAGGGATTAGTTATGGCCAAAGCCTAAGATCATGGGAGACCAAGTCCAAACCACAGTAAAGGTAAACGTACAAAGACTCATTCAAAGCCATTAACAACGGACGTAGGCGAGAATATAGGGAGCAGTTACAAGCCATTGAGGAAAATATTTCAAACGGATACTTATCTTAGTTAATATAGCAGAATAATGATGTAATTTAGAGACACAAGCTCTACGTATTCTGCAATTACATTCTAAAAGCAAGCATTGTTCTTAGCATACGATTTACATTAATACTTAAGATACTAGGGCTGTAACTATGATTATAGTGGATTGGTGGACTCAAAGCCACCCACGGTTTTTCCCTTATTCCTGGGGTTTTCCGCGTCACCATCTCTGGTGTCCTTCCCTCTTTCCTTGCTTTCTTTGTTCTTCATAGCTGCATTCATCCACATCTAGCTACTTTGTTACCTTCTAGTTGTAGGTTCCAACTTAGTTTTGTCCTGTGCGAAATTTAGCATAAACACTAGGACCGGGTCTGAGTCCAAATATAATGACCCAATTGCAACCGGTTCCAATTCTAGGTAGTAAAATTTTGGACCTGAAACCCACTCGGTAGATGGTATGTCACAAATGATGCTAATACGAATATGTTGTGGTTATTGTTTTGATATTGGTTATCTAAACAATGAAGAACATCCACTTTGGAATTCCAATGGGAATCGGGTATCCAGTATTGGAACCGGTTCCTATCGGTAGGGGACCTATTATATAAAGTTAGACGAATTTAAAGTCAAATTGGCATTGGCATCACTCTTATAGAGAGCGGTTTAGGAATTGGTCCACTAGTTACTGTTCTAAATCTCAAAAGTAAGGAACCGGCACAGCTAATACTAATTCCACTTTCATTTTCCAAGAATTGATTTTGACCGATTCTGATCGGGTACCCGATTATGCTCACCCTACTTTCTATGCCACCAAGAGCAAATTCAGCTTTTCTTCACGTACTACTTTTTGAAAACGGAGCAAGGTACTGTTGGTACTCCGAGCCCACTGTAATTGATCTGTTCTTGGGATTTTTATCGTGGAAGCACACAACATCTTCTTACTGTATGTTGGGATTTGTGAAGCACTCGTGGCTTAACGATTGACGTGCATTTGTAAGTTTCATGGGCAATTTGTTAATTCCTAGCAGTTGCTTTATTGGCGCCGTCTTTCATATGGTTTTCTTCGGTTGTAATCAATTTTAGGTAATGACGAATAAACTCATACGGATTGTGAGGACCAATTTGTTGATGCATGTGGAAGCCAAGTGAAGTAATGTGAAGTGCCACAAACTTCGCACATTTCACTTGGGAGTTGTGGATAGCCATTGATCTCGAGGATCACGACTCCGCCGTTTATTCATCTATACATGAGGTTGGATTACACCTTCTTAAATTCTTAGCTATATCTAAAGGACTAAAGGTGGTGGTGGAGTTGTTTTGTTTGAGTTCGGGCCGACTCGAATCGATTCGGTTTAGACTTATTAATTCTTTTACTCGACTTTGTTAAATTTTATTTGGACATAAGTTTGTTTAAATTGATTTAATTTTGGGTTCATATCGAATTTAAAGTCATTTTAAGTCTGGTGAAATCAAGTATTAAACCAAGTTCATATTGCATTAGGTTAATAACTGGTATTAAGGCCTGCTCTGTTTAGCTTATTTTCAGTTTAGTTCAGTTCAGTTCTAATAAGTTTAGTTCAGTTCAGTTCAGCTCTAAATAAGTTCAGTTCAGTTCAGCTCTAATAAGTTCAGTTCAGTTCAGTTCAGTTCAATTCAGTTTAATTCATTCAGCTCCAATAAGTTCCGTTGAGTTCAGTTCAGTTCAGCTCCAATCAGTTCAGTTCAGCTTTATTCGTTATTTAACCATTTTGTTTAATATTATTATTGTTGGTCTAATTTATTTTACTTATTATTATTGTTGTTATTATTATTTTTATGTATTATTTTATTATTATACCTTTACTCATTATTATTACTACTATTCTTATGGCGGAGCATAATTTGGGTTGGTGTGTGGTTTAAGTTTAACAATGTTTCATCTCAGTACGAGTATTCTAACTTGCAATTGTTGCTTATTTCACCGACCAAATATTCACTATTACATCATACAAATAAGCTACAAAAAGCTAGAAGATAATAAAAAATTACAAAGTTGCTAATAATATTAGAGTACTATTTAAGGTACAACATCGTCATACTGAATATTAAAAATACTTTCGCGATTTCTGGTGGAGTTTGGTTTATAATATTATAGACCAACCCACTGCAAATTGTGGTTTGGTTAGAAGCACAAACTAACATATGTTTTAAGCTAATTATTATTGCAATTGCTATTTATTATTATAATAGTAATATTAATTTACTGTTTAGACATTATTGTTATTATACAATCATCATCAAGTATTAATATATTAATACTAATAATAGGAATTAATCATTATTAATTATTATTATTATCATTAATTATTATTTTTAAAATTAATTTATCATTATTACTATTATTTATTCATTTATAAATATCATTTTATAACGTCAAAATACTATTATCATTATTCATTAATTATTATTCTGAAGTCTAAATTCCAAATTATTATTACTTAGAAGTATAATTATTATTTAATATTCATAATTATTATTTATATATATATTTCAATTCAGTTCAGTTCAGTTCAGTTCAGCTCCAATAAGTGTAGTTCAGTTCAGTTCAGCTCCAATAAGTTCAATTCAGTTCAGCCCAGCTCCAATAAATTCAGTTCAGTTCAGTTCAACTCCAATAAATTCAGTTCAGTTCAGCTCCAATAAATTCAGTTCAACTCCAATAAATTCAGTTCAGTTCTGTTAAGCTAAAATTAGACGAAGAGAATAGGCCCTTAGTCTCCCGCGATGTACGAGGTTATTAGTTAGCGCTAACTTATGTAATCTAACATGAAATATCATCTAAAAAATAATAATTCATCTCATTTAGACAACTTAACTCTTGGTTTAATTTAAGTATATCATTATAATTGATATAGAACCACCAATAACAAGATAGTGGAGTGGTGGTTGAAACTCTTCCTTCCACACTTGAGGTTGGAGGTTCGAATCTTCTTGTCTATGCTTTTTATATAGATGAGTCATATTTTTTACTTTTAGAGTATCCAAAATTATGTTTGTCTTATAATATATATGTGTGTCTACACATATTCCCTCGAATTTTTGGTATCGATCGTAACTTTTTATTAGAGATATGTTAGGATACTAAAGATATGGTAAATATCTTTAGGATAATATCAATAAGTAGGATATATTATTATCTTAGGAAAATAATATCTTATGATATATTTCCATTAAGTATTAGATTAATATTAGGAATAAGATATTATGTAGATAACTTCCTAGTAGGAGTTAAATTTGTAATTGCTATATATATTTTGCTCATGGTTCAAATCTCACCCAATATCAGTTGCTTCCGCTGCCTTGTTTTGTTTTAATCATGGTCATTGTATTCCAGTTTCCTCAAACACACTCTACACATTTATTTAGTCTTGATTTGATGTGTTGAGACTTATGGTTTTCTTGAGATGTCAAGCAATTGGTGATATTCTTATGATAGATTATTTACCGGCTCTCCATGTGTCGTGAGACATGGATTTATTGGTTCTCCTTGTACCATAAAACATGGATTTATATTATCGATTCTCCTTGTATCGTGAGACAAGGTTTATATGATTTGAGCACGGTTTTGCTGTGGAAAAACCAATGGATTTGAGCTTAGTTTTGCTCCGAAAAACTATTATTGAATTAACAGGTTCGAGAAGAATGACGTTCCTGTTCAGATGATATTATTGGGTCCAACAAAAATGTTGTTCAAATTATACTGCAAATTGAGGGTTCGAAAAGAATGGCGTTCCCCGATTTTGCTCAAGAAAAACAAATTTTTGAAGACAACAACACCAAATTTGTGTATCGACTTCAACGAAAATTTGTTTCAGTTCATCCGATTGATCTGCAACTATTATTGAAGTTTTTTCTCCAATCGCAACGTTCGTGTTACTGCCGTTGCGATTGCGGGAGGGTATTAGAGATATGTTAGGATACTAAAGATATGGTAAATATCTTTAGGATAATACTCCCTCAGTTTTTTTAATATGCACATGTCTCCATTTTGGGTTTTTTTTTAATTCGTACCTTTCTACCTTTTGCCATAAATGGAAGGTTGACCCACCTAATTATTACACTTCTCTCCTACTTTTTCTTTCCTTCTCTCTACCTTTTTCACTTTTTCCTTACTTTTACTAACCTTCTCTCTTACTTTTGCACTTTTTTCTTGGTTCTAGTGCAAAGCCTTAGGTGCATATTAAAAAAAACGGAGGGAGTATTAATAAGTAGGATATATTATTATCTTAGGAAAATAATATCTTATGATATATTTCCAGTAAGAATTAGATTAATATTAGGAATAATATATTATGTAGATAACTTCCTAGTAGGAGTTAAGTTTGTAATTGCTATATATATTTTGCTCATGGTTCAATGTTGAACACAAATTAATAAAATCATATTGTTTCTCTCCTCTCATAAACTTATCACTTTTACACAACTATTATAATATAGCACTCTAACAATATTATTAACACAATTCTTTTTTCATGTGTCTCATAATAAGTTAACTGTTTCTAACTTAAAAATGATCTCAATAATTTCTTATATATATATCTCATATCCTTTTCGTGCCAACACATTCTCTCATTTTCAATAAAATTATATCCCACTTTTTCTATGCATCAATAAAAAAAGACATTAGTAACTACTATCACATATAATATTATAAATAAAAATAAAAAACATAACCACTCAACAACTTATTTTATAAAACTTAGTGTTATCACATCTATTCGAATTTATTTAGAACGGAAGGAGTAACACATAACACTAAGATATAATGTTATTAGATTTGTCTTCAGCTATGTATTGAAGCCTATTTTTATATCATAAATAATAAATAATTATATATATCATTTGTTAATATTTGAATTACAAATCTTATAAACCTTCCACAGTCTCCTTTAGTTCCTACACTTATTAAATCACGTAGTGTTAGATGATAATTAAGTGAATTTTTTTTTTGACAAGTTTGTGATTTTATTGATGAAGCATTAAGCCAAAAGTGGCAGTTACATGGAGGTTAGGACTACCAGTTATAATGACATTACGACCAGCTCAAAGGAAATCACAAATTTGAGTGTATAAGTATTCTGTATTCACAACCAAACAATAAATTCATCTTGCCTAGTAAGGCCTTGCTTTGCTAGTGTATCTGCCACCGTGTTTGAGCCTCTTCGCTTATGAATTATGGTAACCGACGGCTGCTTACTTGTCTCATTTTTAATGAAGTTAATGATGAAGTTCAAGTTCCATGGCCCATTAGAATCTTCATTGCACCATTTGACATCATTTGCGGAGTCCGACTCCATAATGATCGGGGCGTTCCGGAGCTTTTTATCATGTTGCGAGATTTGTAATGCCCTATGGATTGCAAGTACTTCCGCTTGGTTGATTTCCATGGAAGGGACAGACCTTGAGAACTCACATATGGACTTGCCCATATGATCACGAAGAACCCCTGCAAGGGCGGATGCATTGGAAGAGCTTTTTGTAGATGCATCAACATTCCATTTGAGCGAACCATGTCGGGGAGGAGACCAAGCTGGCGTATCCGTGAGACAACCCGCAGTGCTAGTTTTATTTTCCTCGCACTATCTCAAGCAAAAGGGATTTCTAAGTACATCATTTGGGCTATAAGGAAAAGGGTCACCCCATCCCTTAATCCACTAACACAACCTAAGTAGAATCAACTCTTGGATGGACTTCGAAGTGGTTGCGTGATTTTCGAAAATTCTCGCATTAACTCTCCTTCCTTATGGACCACACAATGATGAAGAAAATAGCAGACCACAATTTCTTAAAAAATAAACCTTTATGAGGGGGCTTCCATTGCTCATATGCATCTTTAATCGATGAGGGGAAGGCCCATTGTACTCCCCATAATGATAGCCACCATTCCATAATGTACTTGAAAATTTGCAAGATAGGAAGAGATTATTACCATCTTCGATATGGGTGTTGCACAATACACATTTAGCGTCAACTTTCGTTACAATGCCGAGACGCATGAGTCTAATTTTCGTGTTAATCCTGCCGAGAAACAAAATCCAAACAAAGATTTCGATACAAAAAGGCACAAGACCCTTCCATATCCCTTTTATTGCTTCAAAATGATTGTTGGAGTTTGTAGTTGACAACTCATTTGTGAAAGATTTGACAGAGAAATTCTCAGCTTTACTTGACATCCATATTAATCGGTCCAGTTGTGTTTCATTGATCACAGCTCGGTCAAGAAGGCACCGAAGAGAGTCACGCTCTTGGAAATCACGTGGTTTGAGTTCACGGACCCAATCTGTGCACCATTGCCAATTAATTCCATCCCAAAAACGGCATGCAACCACTGTGGCTTGAGGGGAGGTGCTAATGCGGAATAGGCGCGTGAAGATTTATTTCAATGGGAATTCACCTACCCACACATTAAACCAAAATAACGTGTCTTGTCCATTACCAAGCTTTGTTATCACCTTGTTGGTAGCTAATTTCTTTGCGTCATCATGCTTGAGAATGCAATTGATAATGTGTTTCCATGGTCCACCTTTGCTAATGGGCTATAAGTCTCTAACCGTGAATGACAGTGAAATCTCGTACTTGCTTTTAATCACTTGAGACCAAAGGGCATTCGGTTCATTTAGCATACACCATACAAACTTGAAAAGGAGAGCAAGATTTTTGTGATGGATGTTGCCGATGTTCAAACCACCTAATTTCTTTGGGAGTTCAATTATGTTCCAAGAAACCAAAGGAAATGCTTTTTTTTGGAATTCCCTCTCCAAAGAAAAGTTCTTTGAAGTTTTTATGAGTTTTTCAATGATCATCTTCGGAATCGGAAAAATGGACATTAATATAGGGGGAGACATGATAATGAAGCTTTGATCAAAGTAACTCTTCCCCCAATAGATACATGTTTCCTTTCCAAGATGCGAACTTTCTCTTCATTTTGTTGATGACCGGATCCCACATTTTGATTCTATCAATGCTGCCGCCTATAGGAAGGCCTAGGTAGGTGAATGGAAGAGACCCTGTATTCCATTGAAGATGGGTTGCTAGTTGCGCAAGAAGGTCTTCATCAACCCGAACCCCCATTAGAGAGCTCTTATGGAAGTTTACTTGTAGTGCGGAGGATAGTTGAAACAAAATCAAAGTTTTTTTTAAGGTTTGATAGGAACTCGATTTTAGGGGGGCAAAAGATCATTGTGTCGTTGGCGTATTGAAGGTGAGTGATTTTCATACCCCCTTGGCATACTTCTATTCCTTCCCATGAATTCAAGGAGATTGCTTTGTTAATGATGAGGCTTAGAGGCTCGACTATTAGGTCGAAGAGAAAAGGAGACAACAGGTCTCCTTGCCGGATTCCACGTTGTAGCTTAATGGGGGGGGGCATAGGTGATCCGTTTACCAAGGTGCTTGCCGATGCCGTCATCACACATGATTTTATCCGTTTGCACCATTTTTCCGGGAAGTTCATTTGCACTAAAGTCGACTCTAGGAAGCCCCATGATACACTATCAAAGGCCTTATGAAAGTCTAACTTCAAAATGGCCGCTTTGACGTTATCTATCTTAAATGATTCAATGAGTTTGTCTGCAATCATAGCGCCATTCAGAATTTTGTCGACCCTTTATGAAGGAAGATTGATGAGAGGTAATCAAAGACCCGATCACTTGTTGTAGCCTTCTTGCAAGAAGCTTCGAGTTAATTTTGTATCTGCATCCTACCATGCTTATCAGCCTTTAATCCTTGAAACCGCCCGGATTGTCATTCTTGGGGATTAAAATTATGAAGGTTGTGTTGCTACCTTTTGGCAATGAGGAAGAGCTCCAAAATTTCTTCACCACTTCGTAGACATTTTCTTTTATTATATCCCAAGCTTCCTTGATGAATTTAAAATTAATTCCATCCGGACCCGGGGATTTGGACGAGTCACATGAAGCCACTGCTGAGTCTCTCACTTCATTTTCAAAGGGGGTAGCGAGTTGTTGGCATTGTGCATTGCTGAGTTGTTGGAAGTTTAGACCCCCCAAACATGGATCTAATTGAGTGAGCTTCCGAGAATAGTTGGCTAAAGGACCTTGTCGCTTCACTTTTGATGCCATGAATATCATCTATGACATTTTCCCCGTTTGTAATAGACTCAAACAAAAAATTTCATACTTTAATATACTGAAAATACGGTTTCAAATGAAACAGTGCCAAACAACAAATATAGTCTTCGAAAAACATTAATAAATATACTTCAATCCTACAGATTCACAACTACAATGCACAAGGCACATTATCATAATAATTTGCATCTGCAACTTCAAATAACATGAATCAATGAAATATGCTCTTATAGATAGATAGATAGATAGATATATGAGCTAACAACAAGTTTGTTATCGCAGTTTAGGTACGGCGTTAATTTCAACAAGAGTGACAATACTTTCCCATACATAACTCTTGGAGAAGTGGTGCTAGAGGCAATATTAATCTCATTCGAGCACTAAGACATTGACAACTCAAAATACGATATAAACAATTCGTACTAGCAAACAACTTCAAGCATGTAAGTCACAAAACAAAAACAAATTGTAAACAACAATTTTAGAACTACAAATTTATGAACTATGTTTCAAAGTAGTGCATGTAACTAAAATCATTCAAATTTTAAAAAACTTCTGTAAATAAAACAGAATAAGTTCACAAAAACGTAACATAGTAGGTAAGAGCCAGGTTTCGGGCAGTGACGACCCTGTTTGATGAGTCGTGATTCTGCTTGCGGTTCACAAATCAGTTCCCTATCATGTTTTATGAAAAAATTCCACATACTTCGAACATCATTTCTATCATTTCTTATACTTCAAAAATACTAAAATTCACACATATGACTCCAAATTTCACGATATTTGCATGAAATTCAATGAATAAACTTAATTTCACCGAATTCGACTTGTAACATGAGATTCAAATAAATCAATATTTAATATAAAATTACAAGGTTAGTCATGAAAATCACACCTTCAAATTTTAACATGAAACACCAAAAAAATTAAACCTTTTGATACCATCTTTCCACATCCAACAAATATACATATAACATAAATGAATTTACACATGCAAATAAGAATTGAAAACAACGGTAAATCATGTAGCCATTTCCTAATTCATGATTTTTATGATTCTAAAGACTAAAAGAAAATCTACCAAAGGAAACAATTACACTAAAATTAACGAAACATATATAACACAAAGAACACATCTACATACTCAACTTTAAACATAATTCCGTCAAAAGAAAGAAAATACTCCTAACATGAAATAATTTATATTCAACCACGATTCGAGTAAAGAAATCCTAACATGAAGCTACATTAATTTTAACAAGAGTAATAACATTGTTATGACGAGTAGATTTATCCTAACATGCTACGTAAGTTGTTAGTTACCTTGGCCAACTCATATTTGGTTTAACCACTTTTCATTCTTTTGTTTTTTCATTTGGCTCATTTCTTTCTCTCTTTCTTCAACCTCTTTCTTCCCTCCATTGCTGAACACAGACTTTCTTAACTAATTAAGCTTGTCCAAATCTTGGGAGATTGAGGATGATAGAGAGAAGGTAGAAAATTGATTTCTTTTCAATTTGGAGGATTGAATATGATAGATAGATGGTGGAATATTAAATGGTGTGAATTTGGGGTAAACTCAAAGAAATTGGACTGAAAATCACTTAGGGGCAAAACGGTCATAAAATGTACTAGCCGAAAATTGGTTTTTGTAGTGAAACCAACTGGTTTAATATATATAAAAGTTATTTTCAAAAAATTAGAAAAGGTAGTCAAACCGATAATGTGCGTTATAAAAGATAGTTTTTGACCAAAAATCCTAGATAATATAGTGACCGCAAGCCATATAAGAAATCATAGCAAATGAAATCAAACATTAATTTATATTGTATTTACTAAATAAAAAGAGAAGGAGAGAGAGTAAGTTATAATATTCTGATGTGTATTTTAAAATATCAACTCGTAAGAATGATAAATAATACTGAAAATATAATAATTTTGTATATTGATAACTGAAAATATAATAGTTTATATATTGATAACTGAAAATATAATAGTTTATTTGTATATTGATATGGTATAAAGAAGAAATGAGTCCATTATTTTAGATTGGGGCAATTATTCTTGTATTTGTTCCGAACTAAGGAGAAAATATATTTTATTTGTTTCTCGTTGAGCATGTTATGTGTAGTTGTATCGTGAGAATGCTAGAAAATGGTCCCCCAAAAATGACCCTAATCCACAGCCTACTTCTAGCATTGGCGCCTATAAATATGTGTTCCAATTGTGTTGTCTCCCTCCCTCACCTCACCTCACCTCACCTCACTCTACACCTACTCTCCCTCTCTATATCCCTTTTTAAGAAATGGGCGCTACAATCACAAGTGATTACAAACTTTGGTTATTTTTCACCCTACCACCAACTATCACCTTTGAAAACATTTTATCCAATTTTACATATTTCCCTTTTGTTGCTACCCTTGTTGCACTTGCTCTTTTTACTTGGGCCTACTTCTCTTCACCAGGTGGACCTGCCTGGAAAATGGGCCGGAACCGAATGGGTCGTGTGCCAATCCCTGGCCCACAAGGCATACCGCTTTTTGGCAGCTTATTTACATTGAGTCATGGCTTGGCTCACCATACCCTAGCCTCTATGGCTCAGGCTCTAGGTTGTAAACAACTCATGGCCTTAAGCCTAGGCTCAACCCCAGTGGTTGTGACCTCTGACCCTGATATTGCTCGTGAGATTTTAACATCGCCTCACTTTGCTGACCGTCCTATTAAAGAATCGGCTAAACAACTTATGTTTAGCCGAGCCATTGGGTTTGCCCCTAGTGGGACCCATTGGAGACTCCTTAGGAGAATAGCTGCCTCCCACTTATTTTGCCATAGGCGCATTTTAGCCCATGAAGGTGGGAGAATACTAGAGTGCGCCTCTATGGTTAATAGTATCTTTAATGAACAATTTTTGCATGGGGTTGTTTCTCTAAGGAAACATCTCCAAGCAGCTGCACTTAACAATATAATGGGGAGTGTGTTTGGGAAAAGATATAATCTTAAAGGGGAAGGGAACATGATTGACCACGAGGCGAAGGAGCTAGATGAACTTGTTAAAGAAGGTTTTGAGTTGTTGGGAGCTTTTAATTGGAGTGATCATTTACCATGGTTGAAGCACTTTTGTGATCCTTGTAGGATTGTTGATCGTTGCGCTGCCCTTGTTCCTCGAGTTCGAAAATTGGTAGGGAAAATTATCGATGAACATAGAGAACGTAGGATGAATAATGGTAATTTTCCATCTGAAAAATCTGATTTTGTTGATGTGCTACTCTCTATGGAGGGTGAAGAAAAACTAGAAGAGGATGACATGGTCGCAATATTGTGGGTACGTTCATATTTCTCTTAATAATCTGTTTATTCTAAAAAAGTATCTCTTTTCACGTTTGTAAAAATATATAAGGAATCTAATTAGTATCATGTTATAAAGTAGAAATTGGGAAATAACGGTTGAAAAATGTATATTTCATAAACAATAATAGTTGCAATGGTTTGATCACCTTCCACTAATCAAATACCAACTTTTACAATCATCTTGTACGTACATGAACTAGAAATACCATTAATGTAAATGTTTTTGAGATTAGTTTCAAGATTCTCATGATATTATCAATGTCTTAACAAGTATTTAGTCAAAAAGTTGATATTTTCGAGAGAAAGAGAAGTACTATATACTAGCTAGTTACAGTAGTCAGATAGACAAATTGGCAAACAATATATTATGAAGTTTAGATTACAACAATTAATTAGGACATGTTTTATGGGATTTAGACAGATGTTTGCGAAGTTATAGTTGTCCGAGTACTTTTGAATTCTTTATTATGGCATTTACATACTTTGATGATATTTTATTCATTTTCCTTGCTTTTTGCTGGAGCTATACTATAGAAATGTAACATTATTCCCGAATATACAGGAAATGATTTTTCGTGGAACTGACACAATTGCACTTTTAATTGAGTGGATCTTGGCTGAACTAGTATTGAACCCAAGAGTGCAATCCAAGCTACAAGAGGAGATCAACAACGCCATAGCAAATGGGGCTACAAACTCGACCATAGCCAAGTTACCTTACCTACAAGCAGTGGTAAAGGAAACCCTACGCCTCCACCCTCCCGGACCACTCCTATCGTGGGCTCGACTATCGACTACTGACGTCCACCTTAGCAATGGCATGGTGGTCCCTAAAGGTACTACCACGATGGTCAATATGTGGTCTATAACTCACGATGTTAACATTTGGGACGATCCTTGGATGTTTAAGCCGGAAAGGTTCATAGAATCTACTGTACGTGTAGACGTGGATGTAAGAGGTAGTGACCTTCGACTTGCCCCTTTTGGGGCAGGTCGTAGGGTTTGCCCTGGAAAAGACCTAGCGCTCGTGACTGTGAGCCAATGGGTTGCCATGTTGGTTCACAATTATAAGTGGATTCAGCATGAGGCTCACCCGGTTGATCTTAGTGAAGTTTTGAAGCTGTCCTGTGAGATGAAATATCCACTCTTAGCCGTGGCTGTTCCAAGGAACAAAAAACAATACTAAACTAAATCAAAATAATCATGCTACTACCCTTTAGCGTGTTATTACGTTGCACTATATACAATATAGTTTGCATAGAAATGATACCTTCTATACTTTATAGCACACTTATACATATGTCAACGTTGAAGTGTTTTGTTATTGTAACATTTGTAAGCGTGAGAAGTGTGTACTTTTTATATAAACATATCAGTTTGGTTTGATGTGCAAGTGTATACCCAAGAATGATAAATAAAACTTGTGAAGTATTTCCTATATGTTTAAATTTTTGTTCTACTGCTTTTGCTGTTGTTCTTACCTATGTATTTGCCCCATGCATTGTTCTCTAGTAAATTCATCATTGATAGAGGAGCTTTTATACCAAATAGATCCCTTTCCCTTAAGCATGTAATAAGTACCACATTTTTTTGTTAAGATCCGATAAAAATCAGACCGTTATTGATCCTACTCAATGAGATTGATAGATTTAAAAACGATTTAACAATCCTATGATATCACAATCTAATCATATTTTCAACAAATATAAAACAATCTTTATATTACTTCGTTTTCTTTTTATAAGGAACATATTCCTATATTAATTGGAACACAACTTAAAATAGAAAGCTTTTTTTCCCATTTATTTACAAGTTTGCCCCTATATTCCTTCTTTCACCTTCTATCTAGACTATATTCCTTCTTTCTCTCTCTAAACTCTTTAGTATGTATGATTTTCTCTCTGTTCCTTATAAAAAAAACGAAAGAAGTATTTATCTTCTACTAGATTTTGATTACATTTAAATTAAAATGTTTTAGAATGAACTACAACCACCATTTGAGTATGTGAAAATTTGTTTTAGAGTTTTTCAAAAAAAAATTTAAAAAAATCATGGTAACATCGAGGTGTAAATAATTGTAACAAGTGTCTACATGTATGTCAAAACTTTATATTGGTGATTAGTTTATTCTAAAAAGAAAAAAAAAGTTCATATTGGAATAATTTTACTAGTTTAGTAGGGCCATTCAAAGTTACTTTGAGAAATGGGTCTCCCACAAAGGCTAGACATTAGTCTTCCTTGTAGCGTTTAAGGGAAAAAATAGTAAGAATTAGCATTTGAGTCTAGAATGTTAAACTAAAATAAGAGTCATTGAACCTAAAAAACTTAATTAAACATAGTTTTTTTTTTGAAATAATATACAAGGTCCGAACGAATGTTTATCAAAAACACATGTCTCCGACATCTTCATTCACTCAAGATGCGCTACAAAGTCGGTCACCAGTCGAACCGACACACTATCTTTTGATTTGAATAACATTGGAAACAAAAGTACAAAAAATAAAAAGGAAAAATTGACTCCAACAGTCCAAATTATAACTCATCTTCTATAAAAGGTCCATAATATTGAAAAAATATGAAAGGTATGAACTATCAACCTAGGCTATGTTCTTTTCAACTTATTTAACCACTCTAGTGCTTATTTCAGAAATGATTATATCATATCAGAAAAATTCAGATCAGATCAGAAAAGTTCAGACCAGATCAGATTTCAACATGGGTAACCGAAGTTCTAGATGTTTTTATTTATTGAAACGAACTAGGTGAATTATAAAAATTGATCTCAAAACAACTTATGTTAGTAGAACGAGATTTTATGGAGAAACTGATGGGTGCCTTGAAGTTTCCTCCTCAATTTGGATGATGTTTTGTGTCATAACTCATAAGTATATTCATTAACAATGAATGGGTCTCTTCATGGGTATTTTCAACCTAAGAGGGATTTGAGACAAGGTGATCCCCTCTATCCCCCTTCTACTTTAATCAGTTTAGGTTCCATCATAGGTGTAAAAGCATGAAGTTGACAATATGTGCTTTGTGGATGACATTAACTTATGTTGCAGAGGTAGCCAAAATGTTGTGAGGTAGGTTGGTGCAGCCATCGATTTCTCATTGTCTTTTGAGCTTATTGTCTTTTGAGCCTTTCTAACGTAGCTGGTATCTCTACTATACCCGGATAATTCTTCTTCAACACGGATTTCAATCGTGGCTCTACCTCTTACATCCTCAAAGGTGTTGTAGGGTATCTGATCAACTCATTGTACAACTTGAATTTGTAAGTTAGTTCTCTCCTGAAAGCATCAATGATAGTAGAAATTTCGAGGTTTTTAATGGTTGTCATTTCCTTGTTGAATCTGTCCAGTTGCTGGCATACACCTTCATTATGTCTTTATGTGATGCGATATAGGTCGCTAGTATGCTTCTTCAAAACCCTGCTACTAGGAAACTGCTAATAGAATTTTTTAATCAAGGTGGAAAAGTTAGGGATAAAACCTGGTTTTAGGCTAGTAAGCCATTGCAGAGTTGGGCCAGCTACACTAGCGCCTAATTACTAGCACCTAGTGGCCTCGATGAGGTTCCAGGGGATGGAAAGAGTCTTACATTTTTTTCTTGTACTGGGCCACGTGATCATAGGGATAAGTCGAGCCATCATATAGCTTAGATGTTGGTATCACATGAAGCTTCTTAGGACACCTGAGGTTTTCTATATCGTCCACAAAAGGTGAGTGAGCATAGCCACCTGGTGCTTCCTCAGCTACAGGTGTTGGTTCCCCAGGTTGTTTAGCTAGCCTGCACATCATTTTTCTGTTATGCGCTTCTAGGATTGCTAGCTATGAGGTCAGCTTCTTTATCTATCTTCCTTGTTAGGATCATCCTTATCTTCCTCTTCTTAACCGCTACTTTTTGAATCAGATAAGTTGGGGAAGTGAGATATGATACCAACTTTGAGTCGTTTAGACTTCTTGTTATTGCTCTTGGCAGACTCCAACTCCTTTCTCATATTCGTGATGGTGTGTTGTGACTCAGATGAGCATAGTGGAGAACTTGTTGCAAGGCGAATTTCATTTGTTCATGGGTTAGTTCAAACATCTTGGAGGGATTCATTAGTCTAAGAGAATAACTAATGATTGATATAGAATCTAGCTATGGGACCCACGGTGGGCGCCAAACTATTTATGCAAAATTTTACACAGGTAAAATCTAGCTAGATACATATAACTAGCTGACACGAATTAGTTTGCGAGATAAGATGCAAAGAACATGTAAGAACACGAAGAAAGGAAAGAGAGAAACAAACAGGAGATAGTGACACGGAAAATCCTAGGAATAAGGGTCAAAAAACCACGAGTGGCCTTAAATCCACCAATTCACTATTGTTGATGAATAGTACAAGTACAATTTGTAATTATTATCGAGTTTATAAAGTAAGAATGCTTTAAATGATAAAAATGCTTAATGTCCGTATACAACTACTTAGAGTATCCTATTTTTAATAACTAATACATGACCAGTGAGCTTGGTTCCAATTGATTCCTTGATTCACGCACTCGCCCAGTTCAAATGGCGGTTGTGGCTCCAGTTGAACAAGCCATCCTTATGAAATAGGGGCGTGTTGTTTCCATAGTCGAACAACTTGGACTTATTCCTCTAATATAGGTGTGTAGTTGCATATTTGATCCTCTCCTAAATATCTTCTTTCTAAGACGTTTATTTGTCCAACTACTTTAGTCCCCTGCCTACTACGTACTCTTAGACCATTAGTTGGTGCCCCTAGCTGGTGGCTTCTAATTGCGGACGATCTACTACCTATATAATGAGCTTATAGGAAAATCAGGACATAACAGGGATCTACAGCAATTGGCTACCTCATACCAAAACGAAGGAAGTATCAGTAAACTAAATAGATTTATAAGTTGTTTCTTTTCTCAAAAGTTTTGGCCCGATAAATTCAAACTTTTGAATCATTATTTCCCTTTTGTAAAAAAAAGAGCTTATATATGCTATAAGTTTTGTAAAAAACATCTTTTATAATATTTTTGTGAGAAAGTACCTTAGCTGTCATTAGTTATCAAATTGCACCCCTCGTTATCCTATGGAAAATGATATAAAGTTTATTTTTAACAATTTCTCCTTTATATTACATTGAACACAAATTATCCAAAAAGACTGTCTAATTTTAATGTTAAAATTAGGCAACCCAAACCCAAATAAATTTACAAGGTCCAAATAATTGTAACCCAGCTACCATCTCCTACTCTCCTCCAACACGTCATCTTTTTCATTTTCAGTTAAACTGGTGCCAAAAGAAATTGAATGGCCACAAAATAAATTAAACTGGTGCCAAAAGAAATCAGTTGTGCCAAAAGATAGTAAACTGGTGCCAAAAGATAGTAAACTGGTGCCAAAATAAATTAAATTGGTGACAAAAGAAAGTAAACTGACGCAACAATAAAGGAAGCGTCGGTCTAGTACGGAGAGAGCGGGTGAGCTATTGGGCCTGTCTAATTTTATTGGGCTTGGGCCTGCCTAATTTTAACATTATAATTAGGCGGTCTCTTGCAAGACAAGTTGTACATTGAAAGATCGAAGAGCTTCTAAAGATTGAAGTCTTCGATTTAGTTAGTCGACATTTAGATTTTCCATGCTCGTTCTTCCTCGTTTTCTTCTTCTTCGAATATCGGTGGACCTAAATTATTGAACACTTCATATATGTTTTTCTGTTTGCTCAAAGTTATGGAGTTTTGATAAACATATAACATGGGCAAAATTGTCACTTTTAGGGTAATAATGAGGTGACAAACTGCAGTCAAAACAATCCGTGGCCCACATGGTTCTCTCTTTGTCCAATTTCATTCAACATGGTATATACATGGAAATATAGTGTCTAATACATAGTAATATAATGTCCAAATAATGTAAAACATAGTATATTCATAGCAAATAGTGTCCAAATTGAAGTAAAACACATTTTTCTTTTCCCAATGCAAAAGTACATGTCATTCAACATGATATATGCATGGAAATGTAGTGTAAAGTACATGGTACTATAGTGTCCAAATGATTGAAAATAAGGTATACTCATAGTAATATATTGTCCTAATTAACGTGAAAATTTGCCATGGCCCACCAATTTTGCTTTGGCCCCCTTTTTCGCTTTCGCTAGTACTTTGCCCCCCCCCCTTTTTTCTCTTTTCCCGGTACTTTCTACAGTACTTTTCCCCCCTTTTACTCTTTTCCCAGTACAACATTTAATACAAGAGGAAAAAAGTAGGACAATAATATTTTTTAATAGGCGTTATATGTGTCTAGATGTATAATTGTTATACATTTATCAATTATCCAAGTTATAAACTCTTTTGCACCTCTGTTTCATGTTTGGAGTTTAGATATTTCTTTTTTAGGAAAATATAACAACAAAATCCCATCCCAAATGTAATTGTCTTAATGTTTTGCCACTAGATTTCTTGTTTTCTTTAAATGATACTTCCTCAATTACTTTTTCCCCACTCGTTTCACTTTACCTTTTCATATCTGTCAATGAATAACTTTAATTTGATGTTTATCTTCTATTAAAAACTAGGAAAAAATTTCAAGAATAAGTTAACCTTTGCGTTGACCGCTTTTAACAAGTCAACCTTAAGATATTCCAAGAACAAGTAGACCTGGTATCCCCTCTACTTTTAACAAGTCAAAAGCGGTTATCACCCTTTGTTAACCTGTTCAACAGGTTTAAGTGACATGTGTCCATCTTTTATTGGACCTCTTAAAATTTTAAATTTATATTTCAAAAATAAATAATAAAAAAACAAAACAAAACAACCTTTAAAGTCAAATACCCAGAAAATACCCACTTCGGCCTCCTTCCCTTTCTCTCCCATTTTTTTTCTCAAAGTCAAGAACTTTAAAGTGGGTTTCTTCTGCAATTGCTACTCCTAACTCTGTCTTGAGTGAGGAAGCTTTTAAAGGTCTTACTGGGCATTTCTCTACAGGTTTTGATGTTACTGAATGAGGAGTTTGATGAAAGGAAAGAAGACTTAGAATTCGATAGCGAAACTGAAATTTGAAGTAAGTGTGGATGAGCTTGATGTTGCAAAATTGGGACTACCTACTAAGCTTGTTGAGGCCCTTAGCAAACGAGGCCACCCCCACCCTCAAAATCAGACCATCAACTCTGATCTTATTTTATCTCATCTTGTGAGAATAGGTATCGAAGAAATGCCAGCACAGAGGGCATGATATATAAATGAAAGAATTTCTCAAATCAATTCTGCAGATGGATGAACTTTTTATTTGCGTGATCTACAACTTTTGGTTGTTGATTCATGTTGGGGCATCTTATTTTATTTGCATGATATATAATGAGGTGATGTGATGATGTCTACCTGGAAGCTTATTTACTAACGTTCGAGCTTTCTCTGCGCGTTTGAGGATGAGATGAGCACCTCTTCGAGCATTGTATCGGCTCTCTTCCTAAAGGTTACAGTGCAGCACTGGTCAGCACGATACAATTGACAAAATTCAACAATATAATCTACAATTGAGATTAATGTTTATCTAATTTAAATTTGAATCAACAATATTCAATAATGTAATTATCTAATTACTGTTAAGATGGAATTCGAATTTTCGATATTTTTAGAGCTTAACAATTGACATTAATGGAGATTTACAGTTTTAATGAGAAGAAGGGAGAGAGATTACAGAAGATGGCAAGAGTAAGATTGAGCAGAGGAAGAAGAGATAGAGATAATGAGGGGAGAGGAAGAGGAGAGAGAAAGAAAAAAAAGGGAGAGAAAAGAGGAATATAAAAATAAAAATAATAGATAGCTTTATACCAATTAAAACAAGACACGTGGACAATTGATTTAGGCTAATAAGTTAATAACAGGTAACCTGTAAAAAAACTTGTTAAAAGCAAAGGTCGATACAAGGTCTACTTGTTAATGGAATAAATTAAGGTAGACTTGTTAAAAGCGGTCAACGCAAAGGTTGACTTATTCCTGACAAATTTTCCTAAAAACTATTTAAATTAGACTAATTTCAAATCCTATTATGTAATCATACTAAACATTTGTTTTATGTAGTTGTAAAAAAAATACTTCTACATGTTCACAATAAAAAATGTAAATAGTGCAAAAGATAAAGCTAAACAAGTAAACAAAATGAAAGTAGTATTCTAAGAAATATTGTATTTTATTTTTCTTTTAGATAAGAAGAAAAACCCTAATTTACCAACACCTTTCACAGACCAACTCTTGTTTAGCAAGTTAAGTTTTATGAGGTATCAATGTGGTCTAAGGGAATTCCTACATAAGCCTTTTTGTTGTCCTATTTGATATTAATGATAATAGGGTTAATCTCAGTTCAGGACCTCTGTTCAGTACAGTTTAGTTCAGCTCTATTCTTTTATAACCATTTTTAAAATAATATTATTATGTTGGTCTAGTTTATTTTACTAATTGCTCTTATTATTATTACAGTCTTATTTATTTTTATATCATTATTATTAAGTATTATTATTATTACTATTTTCTATATATTATTTTGTTTATTATAGATTACTCATTATTCTTACTATTATCATTAGGGAGGAACATGGTTTAGGTTAAAAGTACAAATAAACCCGTATTTTTAGCCATAAACCAATCAAATCGCGTCCAAAAGGTTTATGATGCAATTTTGCACGGTCCGACCCAATTATTAGTTTATTACTAAATATTACTCTCTTTGTCTCAATTTGATGTTCCCATTTGGAATATGGGGGAAAACCAAGCAAATTGAGGTGGATAAGAATCTTTTAATTTTATATTGTATAAAGTGTACTTTAGTACATTTTTGCTTTTAAAAAAGTAAGAGATAGAAAGAAAAGTGGGTGATTGAGAAATAAAAGATTCTAAAGTTGACCATGTGTAAAACAAAAAGTAAAAAAATGTAATTCCTCCGTAATAAAATAAACGCACCTTTTGCATTTTTGACACTATTCAAAGTTTTAAATTTAATCGCAATTTGTGACTTATACATAAGGGAAAATGTAGTCATGTGGGGTCTTGTTGGATTCGTCTCAACTTGTAGTTTTTTTATGATCTAATGTTTATAATTTTTACAAATACATAATTAGATATATTAATATTTAAAGTTTTATCTTGGTATGCTTGCCCAAGCTAAATGGTGCATTTGTTTCGTTACGGAGGAAGTAGTAAATAAGTGGCTGTTATAGGGTAAGATGGGAAAATAAATATTTTTAAAATGGAAAAGATTCAAAGTGAGAATAACTTTTTGAAACATCCTAAAAAGGAAAATGGGAACATGAAATTGAGACGGAGGGAGTATTATATTATTAAATTTAATTATTAAAATAGTAATATTAATTTACTTCTTCGATACTATTGTTATTATATAACTTTCATCAGGTATTAATATATTAATACAAAGACTATAATATAATTATTATTAATTATCATTATAATCATTAATCATCATCATTATTATTATTATTATTATTGATTTATGATTATTAATATTATTTATCTATAACTATAATTTAAAAATATCCAAAATACAACTACCTCCGTCCCATATTAGTTGCTACAGTTTGACTGGCACACTTGCCAATACAGAACTTTGACCATTAATATATCTAAATATCAATTTGTAAAAATTATAAAAATTTAATTTTTCAAAATTTACATTGAGACAAATCTAAGAACATATTACTTTTTAATATTTGGTTTTAGATGTTAGTTAAAAATTCTGGTCAAAGTAAGATATATAAATAGTGTAAAAGTCAAACTATTGCAACTAATATGGGACAGAGGGAGTATTATTATTCATTATTAATTACTCCCTCCGTTTCTTTTTGTTTGTCCTACTTTCCGTTTTTGTCCGTTTCTTTTTGTTTGTCCTACTTTTTCATCTTTCCTTGTAAGGAAAAATTATTTTATTCATTTACCCCTACTTTATCACTTTTTGGTCCCACATGTACTTTATAATCTTCTCTCACCTACTTTAATCACCATTTTTTTTGAAGCAAAGTCACCCATTTTATTCCATATCACGTAAGACATCCGTACAAATAATGGATGGAAAGCTATCCAACCATTCCTTAAATGCCCCATATTCTGGCGCATGACGTGCTAGAATATGAGCCACTACATTACCCGAGCGTTTAACACAACTAAACAAACATAAATCAAAACGGGAAACAAGTCCCTTACATTGGGAAATCAAGCAACCAAACTCCGTAAGATCTACTCTACTAGTATTAATAGCATGAAAACAACTTGGGCATCTACTTCAAAACAAACACATTGTAACTCAGCATTTATAGCCCATTGCATCGCCTCTCATAGCGCAAAAGCTTCCGCTACATTTGCTGCCCATCTTCCACCTGCGACACCCGTGCAACATGCTTGAACTTCTCCCCTCCCATCACGAACCACAGCACCCCATCCACAAGAATCGAGCGCAGCAAACGTGGCAGCATCCACGTTAACCTTCCAAAATCCCTGCTCTGGCGCATGCCAACGGTCCCGCATAGCCAATGTCCTGCTGCTCGAGTCTACCAACATCTCGTGAGCTTTCCACCATTCCTGCAAATAAGTGATAACCTGTGTATAAATTAGATTAGCCCCTAGTTGTTCATCATTCCATACTCTATCATTTCGTGCCACCCAAATCTTCCACGCGATCCCCATAACCAACGCAACCCTCCTTGCCTCGTAGCGTTCCATCACCAACCATACCCAATCACGAAAACATTGCCCATCCTCCACCACCATCTCATGCATCATGTTACTCGCCTCCCACGCCTCCTTCACATACGAGCACCCCCATATCACATGCGTAACATCGTCCTCCACAACCCCACATAAGTCACACATCGTGTCCATTTCACCCATTCTCCTATCAATAATCTTCTTCGTCGGAACCACACCCCTACACCCTCTCCACACAAAGTCTTTTATCACATCGGAACCTCCAAACGCCATACTCTCCCCCAAATAGGATCCTCTAGAAAATCACCACTCCTCCCATTCTCTCTTTGACGAATTGCGACCCAATACCCACTCCTCACCGAGTACTCTCCATGGGTAGTCTCATTCCAAATAAGCCTATCTTCCTCTCCACTCATCCCAATAGGAATACTTTGAATTGCCACACGATCTTCCTCCTCAAAATACTCCTCTAACCTCGCCCTACTCCACTCCCGTTTTCCCCCCTAGTAACCATTAAGTCCTTCACTCGTAGCTCCTCAAATCTCTCTCTCCTAGGGGTTCGTACCCTAGTTTCATCCTTTGTAAGGAGCCATTGATCCTCCCATACTCTCACGCGATCCCCGCGTCCTATCCTCCACCTACACCCCCCTCTAAAATTTTCGACTCCTTACAATACCCCTCTAGACATAACTAGCCATGCTACTTTCTTTAGCTTCCCAAAACTCCCCTCTTGGGTAATATTTCGCTTTAAGAACTCGGGCTACTAAAGAAGTCGGACTAGCCATCAAACGCCATCCTTGCTTTGCAAGCATTGCCATATTAAACTCATGAAGAAGTCGAAAGCCCATGCCCCCAAGCTTCTTGGGCATACACATCTTCTCCAAACTTATCCATCTAACTCCCTTATCCCTACTACTCCCCCACCAAAAATCATTCATCAATTTTTGAATTTCGTCACACAAAGTCAAAGGTAGCATGAAAACACTCATCGCGTAGGTTTGCATTGACTGTAAAACGGCCTTAATCAACACCTCCTTACCCGCCTTGGATAATAACTTAGCCTTCCACCCTTGAGTTTTCTTCCACACCCTCTCCCTAATAAGATAAGCAAACACATCCTTTTTTCGTCGACCCACACAAGCGGGTAAGCCTAAATACCGACTATCCCCGTCTTTCTCCGGCACCTCCAACATAGCAATAACATCGTCTCTCACCCCCCTCAACACACCAGGACTAAACGAGATCGAAGATTTGTCAAAGTTAATAAGCTGACAGGAAGCATTAACATAGGTTTCTAAAAGTTCCCTAAGCTTCCGTGCCTCGTTTTCCTTGGCCCTACAAAACATCAAGCTTTCATTCGCAAATAACATTCTAGTAACACTAGGGGCACTCCTCGTCACTCTCACACCATGAATAGCTCCCTCACCCTCCGCTCTCCGAACCAGACTAGTCAACCCCTCAGCACATAAAATAAAGAGGTAAGGAGACAAAGGATCCCCCTGTCTCAAGCCCCTCTCTAGCCTAATAGGACCCAATAACTCACCATTAACACAAACCCTAGAATTCACCGTAGACACACATCTCATCACCAAATCAATCCATCTCGCACAAAAACCCATTTTCACCATAACCCCCTCTAGGAAATCCCACTCCACCCTATCTTAAGCTTTACTCATATCCAATTTCAACACCATATCACCCTCCTCCCTCTTATTTTTCCTTACATAATGTAAAACCTCATAGGCAACCACAACATTGTCTGTAATCAAACGCCCAGGAATAAAAGCACTCTGCTTCTCAGAAATAATATTAGACAATAAAAATTTCATGCGATTAGCCAGGCATTTTGAGATAATTTTATAAACCACATTGCACAGACTAATAAGGCGTAAGTCAGACATGGACTCAGGGTTTTTCACATTTGGAATTAGAACAATGTTAGTACTATTAACAGACTCATCTAAGACACCATGATTCAGGAATCCAAGGCAAAAATCCATAATATCAGGACCAACAACATGCCAAAATTTCTGAAAAAAAGAAGGGGACATACCATCCGGCCCTGGGGCTTTGTTAGGATGCATCTGAAACAACGCTGTCCTCACCTCCTCACCTGTAAAATCTCGTAAAAGCGTTTCATTGTCATGCTCAGTGAGACGATTTCCAATGGCATCAAACACCTCCTCCATACTCCTGCCCCCATATGAGCAAAAAAGGAGTCAAATTACTAGTAATAATAAACCCTATCTCCTTTGGATCTTCCGTTAAGACCCCATGTTCATCTCTAAGCCTCACAATACGGTTCTTCCGAGCCCTGCCACTCGTCTTTTGGTGAAAAAATCGTGTATTACGACCCCCCTCTTTAATCTTTAACTCCCTCGCGCGACTCCTCCAGTATTCATTTTCCTCTTGCAATAACTTATTCACCACAACACACTGTTCCCGATAAGCCACCATGTCCACCACTCCCACCGAGCTTTTGCGCAAGTCTGCCAGCTTAGTTTGCTCTTTATGGATCTTTCTCTTAAGATCTCCAAATCTCTCCTCACTCCATCTAAGTAACTTAGCCCCACACACCTTTATTAATCGCAAAAAGGAAGATGATCAGATTTTGAGACAACTATATTCCGGATTAAGGCATTTGGAAACATATCGAGCCAAGAAGAGGTACCAAAAGCTCGGTCTAATCTCTCCTCCACCAAGGTCATTCCCTCACTCCCATTTAACCACGTAAACTGAGGGCCAATAAACCTGATATCCACCAACCCACCATAGTCAACTGCCTCCCTAAAGCCGCTAAGCATCCAATTTACTACTTCAATAAGTAAACTTTTTAATTGTTGTCCCCACCCACATGTCTATGACATTAATCTCCCTGGCATTTGGAGCTACAGTAAAGGGAACAAACAAAAAGAAACGGAGGGAGTATTCATTATAATTACTTATCATTATAATTATTATTTAATATTTATATTATTATTGTTTAAATATTATTTATATATTTACTAAGTTCAATTTAATTCAATTTAATTTAATTCAATTCAATATAATTCAATTCAATTCAGTTCAGTTTTGTTCAGATCAGCTTCAATCAGTTTAGTTTAGTCAGTTCAGTTCCGATCAGTTCAGTTAAGTTCATTTCAATTCAGTTTAGTTTAGTTCAATTCAACTCAGCTGAATTATAACGAATAGAACAAGCCCTAAATCGAAAAATTACTTACTTTCTTCTTATAAGTTATAATGACATAGTAATTAGGGGAGAAAATTAAGGAAATCGCTACCTTCAAGTATCCTTAGCGGGAATTTGATCCTTTAAGGTCATCAGACCAAAAGCCCTTGACAAGGTTTGCTTGGTACCAAATATTATATTGCTTACTATGTCTCACACATAACCATGTATCCATAAAGTATAACATGTCAAGTGTTTCAAAACAGATCATACTACCTGAGACAGGTTAATTATTGAAGAATTTCACAATGCTCCCTGTATGAAACAGACATAAAATCTTGTGAGGCAAGGGAAACCTTTTCTGATTCAAGTTTCATAGGTCGGTTAGTTTGCAACCTAGTTAAGAAACAATAGTTAAACAAATTAACAATTAATGTTCCTCTTAATTCTCTTCTAGCATAGACTAGGCTTACGAAAAATGTGTCTGCTAATCTTATTAACACCGACACGTTCTAAAAAGGAAAAATCTTCTCAAAAAAAAATGTGAACAAGTAGCCTAGTAATTGACAATGCTTTAGATCCTAACCTGTGTTTTTTTCTTGGTGCAACGATCCTAACCTATGTTTTATAGGGAGAGAGTGACACTGAAAACCATACCTAATTAATCAACAGTTGTTATATTTATTGTATAATGTTTTCAAGTAATCTACCTCTATAAGTAGGTTTAAGTTGATTGATGTTAATTTGCCATTCCAAAGCTGATTTTACTGACCTTGTAACGCGGCACATGTTGACAATAATCCTTCAAATGCATATCCAATGCCTAGACTATGATGGAACTATTTTTAAACATATTTTTTTGGAATAGCTACAAGGATAACCATAAATAAACCTATAGTAACAAGATTAAAGAAAAAATAAAAAAATTAAAAAAACAAAAACAAAAAATTAACCGTTCGATTAGATTGTGGTTTTTTGTTTTTTGTTTTTTTGATTTTCAAAGTTATATAATATATGTCCTACAATGAATAAAAAAATAGTCAAACTTATTGGGAACATGATGATTTTGAAACTAACAATTAAAAAGTGAAAACCACTTTTTCTGGTTTCGTGTTTTTAGTTTTTAGTTTTCAAAAAACTAAAAACTGAAAACAAAAAACGATAACGAACAGACGTTCTGTATCACTGTTAGTTTCCACTTTTTGGTTTTTATGATTTTAGAGTTATATGGTACTCCGTTCGTCCCATATTAATCGCAAAAATAGCTTGTGCATATCGCAAAGGCTACACATACACTCAGTGTATGTGAGACCCACATACACTGAGTTTATATGTTACTACTAAAATGTATATTGTTACTAAAAAATTACAAATTTACAATATTTCGACAAATAATTTTAATTTTAAATATTTTTCTTTATCTTTGTTTTAAAAGATTTGTTCTTTCAAGTTTTTTTTGTTTAGATTTGTATCCTTCGTTTAAAACTAAAAAAATGAATTATAATTTTATTCCCGGATTTATTCATATATTAACTTCATATTGTTTATCTTCACTATTTTTCTACCATTGATTTCTAGTAAACTTTCCTGTCGATTTCAATTATTTAATTTGTTAGTCGAAAAATAATGTTATATTTCATCCATACCATGCAATAAAATTCAATTCGAAATATAGTATTTCAATCGTCAATGTATTATATAAATTCGAATATCGTTTATTAACAAAACAAGTTCAAACAATTGTAGATTTTTCTTTTTTAGTAACAATATGCATTTTAGTAGTAACACATACATCCAGTGTATGTGTGGCCCACATACACCCAATGTATGTGTATCATCTCTCTTGTGCATATAGTTTTAGGAAGTTAATAGAGTAGTGTGTAGGTTATATTAATATCTTAATTATAAGAGTTGATGTGATAAAAAGTGATGTGGTACTTTTAGGAAGTTAATAGAGTAAAGAAGTGATTTAATGTTTTTTACATAAATCAATGAATGAGTGAGGTATATGAGTTGAGTGATATATAATAAAATATTGGTTGATCCATGCCTAAAATAAAAGTGATGCAATTAATATGGGACAACCATATATAGAAAGTGTTGCAACTAATATGGGACAGAGGGAGTACGTATAAGAATATGATAAACTTAAAACTGGTTCTACTCACAATAATTATGCTTATTTTGAAAACGAAAAAGAACGAGCCCTAAAACTAAATATAACTTCTCAAGGTAGCTATACAAGCCTTCACAAGAAAGCATCGGCAGGTGTTGCCGTGGCGGTGAAAGAGCGGTGCTGCAGACTCGTGGTCAGCAGCTTGAAACGTCCCCCAAGTGACTTTATTGTTTCTAAACATAATTATTCCACTTTTAAAGGTTAAGAACATTATTACGAAAAGGGGCAAACATAACACCTAGATACAAGAAGTGTTTTGTTTTGTTTTATACAACCCTTATTTAAGATATTGGAAACTTAGAAAATAAAAAAATATCATAGATAACTCTATTAAGACTCCAATGTTATCTTTGTATAATTTAGAAATTTTAAATATTATTTATTTAATTTTAATTCTAAAAAGTATATATATTTCCCCAATTTCCCTTTTACTTTTGCATTTTTTTACATCTCCATACTAGTTATGCAGTTTTGTTGCTGCATTCAAGAAACCGCCAAAGGCACCATCAGTATTCACCCAGTAATCCAGCGACAAACTTCCTCCTCCGTTATCGTCTCTCCATTAT
Organism: Patellifolia procumbens; assembly: GCA_947645195.1. Classification (NCBI taxonomy): domain Eukaryota; kingdom Viridiplantae; phylum Streptophyta; class Magnoliopsida; order Caryophyllales; family Amaranthaceae; genus Patellifolia; species Patellifolia procumbens. The sequence continues at coordinate 492,718 of CANSGD010001040.1, forward strand.
TTTTGTTGAACAATAGGGACTTGAGGATTTCATATGTCGATGTACAACATGACAAAGAAGAGATGATGAAGGAGTTGTAACTTTGTTCCTTACACTTTTAAACTTGTCATTTTTTATGTATATACTTAGCATTTGAAATTTTGGTTATTTTCTATCTTCGACACTTGAGAATACGATGAGTTATTGATGGATATTGGTTGGTTATTTGGAATATATATACTTCCTCCGTTTTTTTTACTCGCATCATTTGGGAATGTAACACTATTCATTCATGTTGCTTTGAATCAAACATGTGATTTATATATAACGCAAAACATAGTCTTGTGGGATTTTGTTAGATTCGTCTCAATATGTAGATTATTAATATCAATTTTGTATAATTTTTTCTTACTTCCTCTGTATCAAAAAGATTGCAACAAGTCATTTTGCACGCATTTTGAGAAAGAGAGTTGATGGTATACACGAGCAAATTAAGCAAAATAATTTTAATGCTACCAAGAAAGAGATTATAGGTTACTAGTCCTTGAAATTATTTTGACTAATTTGCTCGTTTATACAATTAAATCTCTTCCTCAAAATGCGTACAAAATGACTTGTTGCAAAATTTTTGGTACAGAGGATGTATATATAACTCAAGATATCTAATTTATAAAGTGTACATTGGGTTGCGTAATATGGTTCAATGATGCAAGTAAAAAAAAGAGGAGGAAGTATATATATATATATATATATATATATATATATATATATATATATATATTACAAATTTTTTATATGAGTTGCAATCTAAATTTGGGCATGTTTCCGTATATTACAGATTATTTGGGAACGAATAATACAGGTTGAAAACCGTAATTGTATGCAGATATTTAAAAAAAAATTGCAACATAGATAACATTTGAGTAACAGAGATGTTATGTTTGCTTATAACTAAAGATAACCCCTCTTATAGATAGGTGTTATCTTTGCTATACTAAAGATAACATTCATTTCATACAGGTGTTATCTTTGCTTCTACATATTGATAACTACTGAGTAAGATAGATGTTATCTTTGATGTATCAATAATAACACCCTCCATAGGGTGTTATCTTTACTTTATACAACAGTGACCTTAACAACACCTAAGAGGTGTTATGTTAAGCCTTATTTGCACATTATGTTTGATGACTATTCAAATTGGCCTAAATTAGAGGACTTAATTTCATATTTAAGTTTAATTACTATGAATAAGAGTTGTTATGAAAATTCATCAACCCATTGTCATACTACTTTTTGGTTAGTCAAATTAAAGTAGATCAATATTTGACGGTAGTTAAAATATACTTCTTAATTAATGTGTAAAGTGTAATAAGATCATTTTTAATAGGTAAGCAAATAAGGGTCAATCTTTTGCACATCTAACAATAACCCTGAGGGATTAGTAAATTAGTAATATCCACCGACCTATCCAAGATTGTACCTTAATGTCGATGTTTTTTCAACAGTAAAGCTAGTTTGGTAGAGTATGATCATGCATGCTTTCTGGTTCCCCGTAGTCATAACCTCGATACTCTTGATCAACTTGACTAATCTAACACTTGATTCCGTTACATCTTTACCTTTTATTTTAACTTCATTCAATTTCGATCTATTCCTAGTTAATTAAGTAAAAGTAAATGTATGCTCTGAAAAGAGTTGTAACTCTTGTGATTGAATGACTCATAAAGAGTGGCTTTATGTGCCTAATTAAGCCTCATAATGTATGACATTATGTGGTCAATTAAGCCTCATGAAACCACCAATGCAACCACTCTATATATTGATGTAGAGGTTGCAAAAGAGTGGACACAACATCATCATCTTTTGGCCAAACACCATACAAAGTAAAGAGTGAAAAAGTTCTCTCTTTCCGTACTAGCATACGTGGTGATCTAACCGTTGTTCGTGGACCAACACTAGAGGAACGACGCTTGACGTTCTTTCAGGATCTCACTTGGAAGCTAATACTTTTGTGGATTCACGCATCAAAGGTATATATTATTATATATTATTTGATTCATGTTAGTTTATGCAATTTGTTCTTGGGTTAGATGTAAAGAATATGATTCTTGAAATTCCGCTCTAAGCATCTAAATTCCTACAGTGGTATCAGTTAGCCTATTGCATAGATTAATATGCTCATTTGTTTGATGTGTTTTATTATTATTTTAATTCGATTAAAGGAGGGATTTATATATGATTTTATTTGCATAATTAATATTATGATATTAATTGATTGGAAACATAAAAATTGGATTTTTATGTTTATATTATACTCAAAATTCGACCAAGTGACCGGAAAATTATGATTTTCTTTTATATATGATTCGAATTTTGTAGGAAAAATAAGTTTGTTGTTTTTCTTATTTAAATTGAATTATATATATATGCCTAGTTCTTGAATTTAATTATTTGAGGTGTTTGATGCACAATAGATTTTATGTCAAAACCTAAAATCACAAAATGTCAGATTTTGTGTATTAGATTCAAGAATTCATATTTGTTAAATTAATATGAACCCTAATTTTTTTTCCCCAAATCAATTGTTGTTAATTTCACTCAAATTGTGCACAATTGTTGTGACTAATTGAGTGGGAGGGAAGCAAAATTCCGACCGCCGTGGTCAGGCGGAAAATTTATTTATTTATTTATTTATTTTTTAGTTTAATATCTTTTTTTTTTTTGAGTATATTCCAATATTGCAAATAATGGATTAATGGTGATTAATTGCATATTTAAGTCATAATTGAATTAAAATAATAAGTTTTATATTAATTGGTTAATTATTGGTAGTAATTGACTAGTTAATTTTGAGGATGTTACTAAGTTGTTAGTAACTATTATTTATTTATTTTTATGTCAATTAATTTAATTATTGCTCTTTGCTTTGATATATGTGATTAATTGTCATGAATATCATATTTTAATATGATTAAATTATATGAAGGTTACTAAGAGTGTCTTTTGGTATCATTTCTTTAAATTTAATAGTAGATTAAATTTATAAGCTTAATGATTTAAAGTCCTCTAAGGTACTAACCATATGATTTAATATGTGATTAAATCTTGATGGTGATATTATGTTTTAAAGTTGTTATAACATGATATTTTTTATCTTTAATAGTTGATTAAAACGCATGCTTATATAATATATGTTGATATTATGGATACATGCGGTGACTAGTATGGCCCAAACTTGGATAGAAAATACGATCTGCGTATCGTTAATGTATTTTTGTAATCTAAATACGATCTGCGCATCGTTGGTATTTTTTGTAATATTTTAGTTTAAATTCAAAAAAAAAAAAAAAAATTATTTTTTATTCAAGTACCCATGAAGCACAAGGATGGAGATCCATGGTGATTCAACAATGGAGGCCTTAAAGAGTAGTCTTTAGGATTAGGGGCCATACTAGGATCACATTTTAATTTTGCATTTAAATTTTTCTTTTAAATGCTTTCTAAGTTTATTATGCTTGTGATTTAATTGTGTTAAATGTTCACTAGTAATTAAATCAACATGATAATTTACTTAGGTCCCTTAAAATGAAATATTGGGTTTTTGCTACTCCAAATAAACACCTACTAAAACTTGATTGTTAGTAATAGGTTCTGCCAAAGCAGAGTGTTACTTCCAATCTTGGGCTAAGTAGAGTGAATTTCCGAAATTTGCATGTTTAGTTTGGTTTGGCCCAACAAAATCATCAAAACAGTTTTGGATTTTGAAGCAATAGTGATGGGTTTTGTGTTTTTGGTGATAAGCTTTGTCTAGGATTAGGAAGGCTCTCCCCAACGTTGTGGGTAACTTCCTTACCTGGAAGCTAGAATCACCTTAGCAATCACCTATCAACTAAGAATTACAATTGTTGTAATTAGTAAAAGAGTTTACTTACCTTTTAAACTTGATTTTAAGTTGAGGCCAAAGTCCACTTAGAATTCATGTTTGATAGGATCTTAGAATCACTTGATTAAAAGGGACACTTTGAAATTGATCAAGTGCATGGCTTTTATTTTGAAATGTTTAAAATATGTTAAGAGCTATTATGATAAACATACTTATTACTTTTGCATCTTCTATGTAGATATCATGTCTGGTAATAACAATAATTCACCGTTTAACTTACGTTCAATCCTTGAGAAGGATAAATTGAACGGAAACAACTTCCTTGATTGGGAAAGGAATCTAAGAATTGTTCTTAGGTCCGAAGGTCGAGAGGATGTTCTTGAAACCCCGATCCCAGTTTTAACCGCCACCTCTACTGAAGCCGAAAAGGAGGCCCATAAGGCCATTGAGGAAAGGTCGGTAATTGTTACTTGCCTTATGCTCGCGGCTATGGAACCAAGCCTTCAAAAGAGGTTTGCTAGCTTGGATGCCTACAGTATTATCCGGCAACTGAAAACTATGTTTCAGCAACAAGCTCGGATTGAGAGGTACGAGACTCACAAGGCTATTCTTGAGTGTGTGTTAGTTGAAGGCAAGTCGGTCGCCACTCATGTCTTCGAAATGATTGGCTATTTCGAGGCAATGGAGAGGTTGGGCTTTCCTTATAGCCAAGAGTTGGCTACTGACATCATACTTCACTCACTTCATGATGGATTCAATCAGTTTAGGTTGAACTTCAATATGAATGGAGTGACGAAGACCCTTGTTGAGTTACATGGGATGCTCATGACTGCCGAGCAAAACATCCCCGCTGCTCCTAAGAAGGAAGTTCTTATGGTTCAAAAGGGAAAGGGTTTTAAGAAGGTTTGGGCTGGCAAGAAAAAGCAAGATAAGGGCAAGCAAGTTGCTACTAAGACTGTTGATAAGCCAAAGGCAAAGGCAAAGCCAAAGGTGGCCGCAAATGCCAAGTGCTTCTATTGTGATCAAATAGGTCATTGGAAGCGTAACTGCCCGAAGTATCTGAAGGATAAGAAGTCTGGGGCTTCTTCTTCAGGTATCTATGTCATTGACATTAATTTAGCAACATCTACTTCTTGGGTATTTGATACCGGTTGTGTTTCTCACATTGTTTCGAATGTGCAGGGACTAAGAAGGAGTAGAAACTTGGCTAAAGGAGAGGTAGAGTTGCGCGTTGGAAATGGTGCAAGAGTTGCGGCCGTTGCTGTTGGAACTTATAGTCTACCTTTGCCTTCTGGATTAATATTAGAGCTTAATAATTGTTATTATGTTCCTGCTATTACCAAAAACATTATTTCTATTCCTGTTTTGGATAATGAAGGGTTTTCATTTACAATTGAGAAAGGTTGTTTCTCTGTTTATTTGAATTCAATGTTTTATGCCACCGCTAAAAGGTCTAATGGTCTATATTTTCTAGACTTAGACAAAGATGTCCTTAACATAGACAGCAAAAAACATAGATCAAGCAATACTAATCCTACTTACTTATGGCATTGTCGTTTAGGACATATAAACGCGAAACGCATTCAAAAGTTACATAAAGATGGACTTCTCACATCCTTTGACTTTGAGCCATTTGATGTGTGTGAATCGTGTTTGATGGGCAAAATGACAAAGTCACCTTTTACTGGAAAGGGTGAAAGGGCCAGTGATCTATTGGGCCTAATACATACTGATGTGTGTGGACCAATGAGCACCAAAGCTAGGGGAGGGTTTGGGTACTTCATTACTTTTACTGACGATTTAAGTAGATATGGATATGTCTATTTAATGAAGCATAAGTCGGAATCATTTGAAAAGTTCAAAGAATTTCAAAATGAAGTCCAAAACCAACTTGGCAAGACAATTAAAGCACTACGATCCGATCGTGGTGGTGAATATTTAAGCCAAGAGTTTAGTGATCACTTAAAGAGTTGTGGAATTCTTTCACAACTAACTCCGCCTGGAACACCTCAGTTGAATGGTGTATCTGAAAGGAGGAACCGGACTCTACTTGATATGGTTCGGTCTATGATGAGTTTTGCTGATCTTCCAATATCCTTCTGGGGATATGCTCTCGAAACTGCTGCTTTCACACTTAATAGAACTCCATCAAAGGCAGTAGAAAAGACACCATATGAGATATGGAGTGGAAAAATTCCAAGCTTGTCCTTTCTACGTATTTGGGGTTGTGAGGTCTATGTAAAACGATTACTTTCAGACAAACTCGCCCCTAAATCAGATAAGTGTTTCTTTGTGGGTTATCCCAAAGAAACCAAGGGCTATTACTTCTACAATCGAAACGAGGGCAAAGTGTTTGTTGCTCGTCGTGGTGTCTTTTTGGAAAAAGATTTTATTTCCAAAAAGGCAAGTGGGAGTAATGTATTTCTCGAAGAAATTCGAGAAAAGCAACAAATGGACATAGTTCAACCTATGTCAGAGTCAGAAACACAAGTGCCAGCTGTGGAGCTTGAAGTAGTTCCTCCTTTGGAGGAATCTTCTCCCATAACTGACCAAATGTTGGAGGACGTGCATTCCATACACGAACCTTCTACTGTCCCACCCGAATTTAATTCGTGCGAAAATTCTCAAATTGTTGAGAAGAAAATTTCTCCTGTTGCAGCCCCTCGTAGGTCTAGTAGACCAAGAATACCAAACAAAAGGTTTGTTGATTTCTTGTTGACCGAAAGTTCTGAGATAATGATTTTAGAATTTGAGGAACCTACTACTTACAAGCAAGCCTTGATGAGTGAAGACTCCGAAAAATGGCTTGAAGCCATGAAATCCGAAATGGCATCCATGTCTGAAAATCAAGTATGGGACTTGATGGATTTGCCCGATGGGGTTACACCTATTGGTTGCAAATGGGTTTTCAAGGTGAAAACAGACAAGGATGGTAACATTCAGGTTTACAAAGCAAGGTTGGTTGCAAAAGGGTTCAAGCAAGTTCATGGTATAGACTATGACGAAACCTTTTCACCAGTAGCAATGCTTAAATCCATTCGGATACTCCTAGCGATCGCTGCCTTTTATGATTACGAAATTTGGCAGATGGATGTCAAAACCGCTTTCTTGAATGGGTTCTTGAAAGAGGATGTGTATATGACACAACCGGAAGGTTTTGTAGATCCAGAAAATCCTAGGAGGGTATGTAAGCTTCAAAAATCCATCTATGGATTGAAGCAAGCATCCCGGAGTTGGAATCTCCGATTTGATGAGGCAATCAAAAGGTTTGGTTTTCTCAAAAACGGAGAAGAGTCTTGTGTTTACAAGAAAGAGAGTGGAAGTAACATAGTCTTCTTGGTCTTGTATGTAGATGATATACTTCTCATAGGAAATGACATTCCCATGCTTGAGTCAGTCAAGGAATGGTTGAAAAGTTGTTTCTCTATGAAAGACCTTGGAAATGCGGAGTACATTTTGGGAATCAAGATCTACAGGGATAGATCTAAGAGGATGATTGGACTTAGCCAACGGACTTATATAGATAAGATCGTCACTAAGTTCAACATGGAAAACTCTAAAAGAGGTTTTCTTCCCATGCAACATGGTATGTCGCTTAGCAAGACTCAGTGTCCTTCTGGACCTGATGAGATTAAGCGAATGAGTAATGTTCCTTATGCGTCAGCGATAGGGTCCATTATGTATTCCATGATTTGTACTCGTCCAGATGTTTCATATGCCTTGAGCATGTGTAGCAGATTCCAATCAAATCCAGGTGATGTACACTGGAGTGCAGCTAAGAATATCCTAAAGTACTTAAGAAGGACTAAGGATAATTTCTTAGTATATGGAGGTGAAACTAAGTTAATTGTTGAGGGTTACACAGATGCGAGCTTCCAAACTGACAAAGATGATTTCCGATCCCAGTCTGGTTTCATCTTTTGTCTAAATGGAGGGGCAGTGAGCTGGAAAAGTTCAAAGCAAAGCACTGTCGCAGACTCTACAACAGAAGCTGAGTACATTGCTGCGGCAGATGCAGCAAAGGAAGCTGTTTGGATGAAGAAGTTCATTTCTGAGCTAGGAGTAGTACCTAGCATTTCAGATGGCATTGTTTTACACTGTGATAATAATGGTGCCATTGCTCAGTCTAAGGAACCAAGGTCACATCAAAGGTGTAAACATGTACTTAGGAAGTTTCATCTCATCCGAGAAATCGTTGAGAGAAAGGATGTAATAGTTAGGAAAGTTCATACGGATCAAAATGTTGCTGATCCGTTGACTAAACCGTTGCCTCAGCCCAAGCATGAGAGTCACACTAGGGCTATAGGGGTTAAGCATATAGGAGAGTGGGTTTGATTGTGCGCTATTTACTTTTAATTAGTTCACAATTATATTTGCTCTTTATAATGATTTCATTATGTTTATCAATAAAGGTTTATGATCTTATTTAATCTTGGTTTAGTATTAAATAAAACGTCCAAGATATTTTATAACATTTGATAGGTTTGTCAAATACGTGATTTGACAAATGAAACCCTATTTGGTGAACAGGAGTTATAATATATCTAAGTCCCTAGTCTGAATCGTTAAATTGGACGTAAATGATTCAGTTTCGAGACTAGATTGTAAGATGATTGATAGCACAGTTTCATTGGCTATGGGGACATGGAGATGTCTAGTCATTTACATAGACATGTATAATGGATACGTGTCGGACAGACCCACAGAGATTTCTCTAAAGTGTTTTGAGAATCTCGTCATTATATTTAGTGGATTCCTTTGACATGAGTATGACACTATTCTCGCTTAAGGATTAGTATATTTATGACACTGCAAAACGCCGTGCCGTAAAAGGAGGTTATAAAGGCAGTGATCGGAATTGCTAGGAATTGAGTGGGAGTTTTGGTTATGCAAGAATGGATAAGTCCTCCTAAACAGTTAGGATTGGTGTCTTGGCCTCTTGAAGAGCGAGAACTGGAAAAATGCATGGCCGTGCTCAAATGAATTAAAGAGTTAATCATTTGTTTCGACAGTTCGAACTCGGATTTCAGGAATCAACTTGAACAGTGATACTGTTAACATTGGATGTTAACAAATCATCAAGTTGGACATTAAGTGACTTAAGGAGTTTGAAGATTACACACTTGTTCTTAGACAAGTGGGAGATTGAAGGATTTTGTCCTTCGATCAAGTGTAATAATCTAAGTATACTTGGACAAGTTTATAGAGATAATATATTCAATAATATTAGGAGACCGTAACGTTTTGCTAGAAGCTAAATTACGGTTTGTTGGACTATTGAGATTAGGCTAACTACTAATATTAATTGGGTCCTATGAGGTCACACATTGTAACAAAAGTTAGATATTCATCCAAATTCATTTTGGATGGTCATATGGATGGTAGGAAAAGAGTTGTAACTCTTGTGATTGAATGACTCATAAAGAGTGGCTTTATGTGCCTAATTAAGCCTCATAATGTATGACATTATGTGGTCAATTAAGCCTCATGAAACCACCAATGCAACCACTCTATATATTGATGTAGAGGTTGCAAAAGAGTGGACACAACATCATCATCTTTTGGCCAAACACCATACAAAGTAAAGAGTGAAAAAGTTCTCTCTTTCCGTACTAGCATACGTGGTGATCTAACCGTTGTTCGTGGACCAACACTAGAGGAACGACGCTTGACGTTCTTTCAGGATCTCACTTGGAAGCTAATACTTTTGTGGATTCACGCATCAAAGGTATATATTATTATATATTATTTGATTCATGTTAGTTTATGCAATTTGTTCTTGGGTTAGATGTAAAGAATATGATTCTTGAAATTCCGCTCTAAGCATCTAAATTCCTACATGCTCATCACATATTAGACAAATTAATTATCAGACAGGTCTATAATTTCCTAGGAATTTCATCAAGGGTTAGCAGCTGTACTGGAGTTTGCGATACAGCGATAGGCCAACTAGATTTTTTTTTGGTAAGGAGGAGAGGCCCGGACCCCGCTCGGGTCCTATTGGGGCAGACACTTGAGAGTAGGGGAGAAGGATAAGGGAAATCCCTATCGTCAAAGTGCCCCCAAGGGAAATCCTTTCCACTAGACCAAGTACTACTTGGTGATAGACCAACTACATTAATTGATAGTTTTATCTCTAAAATTAGTAGGAGAAATACGTACATGTCTGTCATATTATGCACAACTTATTTTCACTTCAGTCCAGTTTAGTTAAGTTCAGTTCATCTCTAGACAGTACTTTTACTCTCACATATCATTATTCAGTTCAGTTCAGTTCAATTCAGTTCAGTTCAGCTCTGGACAAAACTTTTACTATCTCATATCACTATTCAGCTCAGTTCATTTCAGTTCATTTCAGTTCATTTTAGTTTATGCTGAAAAGAACAGGCCCTTAGAATAGTGCAAATTAGAAGATGCACTAAGATGTACTTACAAGAAACGCCCTATTCTTAAACTACATATTTTTGCTATTTTAACACAAAAAAAAATTAGAAGGAAAAAAACAAATATCACGTGAGTTTTGTCAAGGAGAGCAGAGAGAAAATAGGAAAATAACTTTTTAAATAACTTTTAAATTTAAAAATTAAACAACAAGTCTACCAAGGTTAAAGTGAGAATCCTTCTTATTTTGTTTTGCTCAAATGTCAACAAATCTTCCTCTAATGATGCGCAAATTATTTTCTACACCTTGAAGGTTTTAAAGAGAGATGTAAATAGAGGTTGAAACCCTAGAAAACTGCCAATTTCACCGCAAACAAGTTTTGATTCTCTGTATTTGAAACCCAATGCATGAGAAAAATATGAGAAAGTGATGAAGATCTACTGTGTGTTTGAGTTTGAATTGACCATAAGAGAGGTTATCGTACTAGGTGTAAGGCATCGACTGAATTTGATATTAACAAGGATACTAGAGAATTTATGGTTGTGAAGCATAATATGGTTCACAATCATAACTTGGTGTCGCCTTAGTCACTTGTTAAGGATTCATAGAGCTGTTATAAAAGAATATGACTAGTTTGACTAATAGTGGCGTTTACATTGCTGATGCAGCTCGCGTGCTTAAGAATGAGGACAGAGGATCTCAAACACTTGGATTCACACCAAGAGATGCATATGATGCATTATCAGTATAGAAGAAGAAGATGCTTGATGGTTGTGAACCAAATCATATTATAAGTATCTTTCCACAATGGTAGGGAAAAGAATATGACTTCTACTATGATTTTGAGTTGGATGATAATGGTCATCTCATAAGTTTCTTTTGTAGAGATGGTCTCATGAGATTTTTGGAGACTTAGTTATCCATGACTATATACAGTACAAACAAATACGACATGAAATGTGGTTTCTTTGTTGGCATGAATCACCATGGTAGAAATATGATGTTAGGGGTTGGATTCCTCATGAATGAAAAGATTGTTTTATTCATGTGGATGTTTAATTCCTTTTTGAAAAATATAGGAGGTAAGTAGCTGATTACTATCATGAGTGATCAAGCAGCATCGATAGTAGTGGCTATATAGAATGTATCCCCAAACGAGACATTTGTTGTGTACTTGGAGTATAAGAGTAAATGCAACAAATCACCTTAAAAGTCTTAGAGGAAATGATGACTTTACTAAGAATTTTGACTATGTTTTAAAGTACACGAATACCATTAAGGAATTTGAAGCTCACTGGACCTGGTTCTAACTTGTTCTTTTGCTTACTTATGAATGTTCTTACACGATGATGATCATATTGGTATTTTTGATTGAAATATTAAGTTGTTCTTTTCTTTTAATGGACAACATGTTAACAAAGTATGAGTATTTTCATAACGTATGACTCAATAATCTTTACTCCCTCGAAGAAACATGGTGTCCAGCGATCTAATTACTATTTTTCAAATGGGGTTTTATCTTCTCAAGGGAATAAGACCGCTAATAAGTCAATTGAGAGAAGCAATAAGTGACTAATGACCATTGTGATTTCTACAAACCATTTATTATTGTGATTAATGATTTGAGGGAGAGGAAAATGCAGAAGACTACGAGTCCGAGGATGATAACCGTCACCTTCGTTTTGCAGTTGTTCCAATGCTTGTTCATGGATGAGAGATATACACTATTTCCCAATCTCTAATCTTTGAGGATAACTTTATAAGCAATTACTTGTCGTTCCAATAATTTGGTAAGTGAGCATCTTAATTACGTGTACCAAGTTGGCCACCTTACTAAAGATATTGACATGCATATGGTGATCTTTAATGAAAATGAAATGAAAGTTGAATGTAGTTGTGAGTATTTTAGTAAGATGGGTCTTTTTATGTGAAACACTCTTCGAGTCTATCATACTCATAATGTGGAATAAATACCAAAGATGTATATTGTGGGTAGTTGGACTAAAGATGCCATGTACACAAGAGTAGATGCTGATAAAAACGGCCCAATCAAAGTACAGATTTTGCTTGAAGGTTTCAAATTACTAGAAATTTCATTGGGTTACCTAATGTAAGCCAAAATAGCACAACTACAATGAATATTATGAATGCTGCTTATGAGGACGCAAAACAGAAGGTGGTGAACATGATGAGTCCTTTTGAGGATACACATTAGTGTTAAGGAAGTGGAGAACATATTTCACTCGAAAGTCAAAGACTCATTAAAGAGAAGGCAAAGAGGGAACAAAATGCTCGACTCAAAACCACTTATGAGAAGGCAAGGAATAAAATGAAAGGCAAACTCAAGAGTTGGAAGAAAAGAGCAAAGAATGCTAAGACAAAACAAAAGCAAAGGCGTATAAGTCAGTCCAAGTATGATAAATTTCCCTTTATATCTTACTTTATGCTGTTTACTTTTGGTGTTATATTTTTCTACTTTTTATTGAACTGACAAATATCTCAGGATATGGTTGATGTCTGTTAGGGTGGAAGTTTAGCCCAACCAACTTCATCTATCTCATTGACAAACGACGTAAATTATAACAAATTTTCCCCTTCAATCTTTTTTAGTAATTGTAATATTGTTTTAAAAGTACATTAATTAACTTATTTACATTCATTTCATTCTTTTACGTTTTCAAGGATGTGATTGATGCATCCACTACTGGAATAAAATCTCATACAACTCCTTTTAGCTCATTGTTTGAGCGTGATTACTGAATATTTTATTTCTACTGTATATATGATGTCATAAGATCGATAAACATCAAGTATTAATTAGCGTAAACCATGAGTTCATTTTAAGTTTAGAACTTCTTAGAGAGTTTTTAAAGCACACCTTTAATTAGTTTTCATGACTAATTAATTAAATTTAAACTATCTAGGTTCAACAATGTTCTAAGTGAGTTTAGTATTCAATTTGTGAGTTCACGAGTGTTTACTTAAATGGAAATATCTAGTTCTGTACCTACACTTTTTGGGACTTGGTATTTAATTTAAATCCATGTGCTTAACTCAACTTATTGCTTTGCGTGGATTAAGAAGGCAATCGCTTCCGAAATTAGGATTTACACATTATCAATGTATACTATTGTAATTTATATATGATATGAGCATCGTTGGTATTTTTGTAATATTTTAGCTTAAATTTTAAAAATTATCTAAGTAGTAAATAAGAAGGATGGCGATCCGATCTTACATTTTCCATGAATCACAAGGATGGAGATCCATCATGGTTTAAGAATGGGGCCTTAAGAATTGTCTTAAGCTAACTCGTTAAGGGTAGATTAGGTGTACATTTAGATGGATTTAGGCCATGAAACATGCATTTTCTTTCCCTTTTGCATATATTCCATACATTACACCATTTGCATTTAGATTTTAGGACCTTTGCATCAAGGTTAGATTGCATGTAGTGAACCTCCTTGTATTTGCATTTCCCTTCCCCTCTTCTAACCTTTTCATGAGTTATGCTTGCAAGAACTGAACAAGGGTGAAAAGAACAGGGAGGCGATCTCTCCAGATTCAACAGAGTGATGACTCCATTTACTGATTTTGGAAGCCTAATTTCCCTGCTGCTGAAAGCCTAATTCCCCTGCTGCTGAAAGCCTAATTCCGTTGATTACGCCCTTAGCCCTATTATCACTGGGGTATTTAAGCCCGAACATGTAAATAACAATGACTTAATTTCAGTATTAGAGATATTCTAGATCAAATTAGAGATATTATAGAGAGAGAAGTTGAACATATATTGAGAGAATGTAGATCTAGGCCTTGAATGTTGGTGATTTAAGCTATATCAATAAAGATTTTTGGTTGATCATCTCCTACAATTGAGTAGTACTCTCTTCCCTCTTGTTGATCATTAACTTTAGTCTCCTATTTTAATTTGATTATTGCTTGATTAGATGATGATTAGCATGATTAAATTTAGTATTCACCATTATTGATTTTCATATGTTGATTCTACCTTTCTCTTTAATCATTTCCATGGCTAGTGAGTAGTTTTCTATCTAAGGTAACGGGATGGCCTCATTGCTCATGTGTTGATCTCAAAGTCAAGCTTGTGGGTTGGATTTAGGTGAAATTAGCTTAACTAACTTGATTGATTAGCATGTTTATTTCATTAAGCGTGATTTGGGAACTCAAGGTGAAGGATTGAGGGATAAAGCCTTGAGTTGATCTTATTTAGTCAACGTGTTTACTTTGCCGTGAGAACAGGACTTTGACAATCAACGATAATTTATGATTCATTACGAGTTATGGAAATACTTGATTAATTAGGTCCTATTAAATAGATTGATAAAGTAATTAGTAAACATTTAAATGAATTTTCCAATAGTTGACCGTAATGAGTCCTATATACTTTGCAATTGGTTGACACATGGTGGATTTGTGATTCGCATAACCCTAATGCTTCTTTTATATGGAATTTTACAATCGAATTTAGTTCATAATTCAATACTTGTCGAATTTAATCCAAAGAATTCATTGGTCGTTGTTAGTTAATCTTAAAACACGAAAAACAATAGATTTATCTCATCTTATTCTAAGTTTAATTAGTGGTTAACCTAGCTTTTTTGTGGATTTGACCCTTACTAATTACCCTATTATAGGTTAAGTTTGGTTATATATTAATTTGGGGCGTACAATGAGCGTGTCGAATTTTGGCGCCATTGTTAGGGAAGCAATGGATAACACCAAATTGAATTTGGATTTTGAGACTAAGTCACTCCATATCTTGTCCCTCTATATTGCTTAATTTCTTGCCATTGCTAAACCTATGAAATTATGGTTTTGTAAGCGAGAGCACCTTAAGACTCATTTTCAAGAATGACTAGTTTCTCGATTCCATAATTCAAAAATGAGTCATTTTGGAGGGATTTCTCTAGGGTGCGATTCATTTCCAGTAAGCTATATATAGGTGTGAGCTATGAGATATAAGTGAAATATTCTATGTTGGGTGAAATGACTTTGCTCGATGTGATTGAGGATATGCATTATGGAGAATTTTGAGGTTTTTCTTTGAATGATTGATGAGTGATATATTTTCCTTTGATTTGAATCATTTTTCTCCATTATCTTACAATTTATTGTTTCACTTTGCTCAATTCACGTTTTGTTAGTGATTGTAGCTATTTTGTAGATTTTTAGTCTTATCGCTCATTTTCTATGACCTTTTTATGCCATTTCATTCGTGTTGTATGTAGGTACTATCAAATTAAGCTTTTGATTTACCTACAAAATCCCAAGAATGCATATATAAGGTTTAGAGCATGAGTAATGAAGAAAGAAAGCCAAAAGGAGGTTAAGGAAGCAAAATCCACCAAGTTTCCTTCATGTTTTGCACAATGGTTGACTTCAAAATCTCATATCTACAAAAATCATTTGTTAGTGATTAAAGTTGGATATTGAAGTTCATCTCAATAGCTTTCCAACAAGAGTTCACACGCTTGATTCCGACAAGAAACGAAGGAGTTATGACCTTTACAAGTTCAACTGTCCTGTGCTGACGGATAGGGTGGATTGCCCGAAGCCTCGCCCGGTCACTATAGTGATCGCCCAATCACGGCTGTGGTTTTTCCCAGAGTTTCTGCCTCACGGTGATCGGGCGATCACCATTATGGATCGCCCGATCACTGCGGGTTTGCGGGTTTGCGGGATTGCTTTTTTTTATTTCTTTTAACTTAGAGGGGAATTCTGATTTTCAAACTTGGAACCTTGAAGACCCTAGTTTTAGGGAGGGTTAGCCTCCATAGCTTAGTTTATAGAGAAAAGTGAGAAAACTCAAAGAGAGATTGAAGATGGGAGATTCAAGGGTAACAACTTGTATTCAAAGATTCAACAATCTATCAATGAGCATTTCTTACTCTATCTATCTTCTTTTATTGCTTTATCTTAATTATTTTTCTTAGATTAATTATTCATGCTTAGTTTAATTATTCATGGTTTATTTAGTTTAGTTTAATGTTAGATTAATGTTTAGTATCATGATATTAGTTATTAATTTCACTAAAGCTCTCATTTTTATGTTTATGGAGTAGTTTGTTGGGTAGGGTTTGGGTGAAAACCCAACTATGGTTGATTTTGGGTGTTTGAATATGAAATTAGGAGTTTGATTAGGCTTATTAATTGATTAATGGCATTATTACTATTTGCTTGCATTCTAGTTTGCCACTTGTATGTTTGTTTTATTGATGCCTTAATCAAATCGAGAGAGGAGATTAAGGTTGACATTTTTGTTATTATCTTGCTTAATTACTCATGAGAGTGAGATTTGAGTGAGGGTTTTGTGGATTGA
Organism: Patellifolia procumbens; assembly: GCA_947645195.1. Taxonomy (NCBI): domain Eukaryota; kingdom Viridiplantae; phylum Streptophyta; class Magnoliopsida; order Caryophyllales; family Amaranthaceae; genus Patellifolia; species Patellifolia procumbens. The sequence continues at coordinate 509,305 of CANSGD010001040.1, forward strand.
CATAATGGCGCCATTGCCGGGGACTTCGGCTTTCATTGACTTGTGTTGATTAGATGAGTCTAGGTCATTGTGCATAGTTTTTCCTTTTTTATATATAAAAAAACAAAGAAAATGGCAAGCACTTCTTTTCCTCAATTTGAAAATGAACCCTTTTGGAAATTGTTCAATAAACTTGAGGACTTTCTCAGTTACCATGGGTATAATCTTTGGGAGGCTTGTGAGATAAATTATTGGGGGTTAAATGAGTATACTAGAGAAGTGATTGAGAATATGTTTAATGGTGAATTTCAAACTATATCTTTGGATGAAGCTTGGAATTTCTACACGTGGTTTGCTAGGGATACCTATGATAGGAAAGCTTATGTAAATTGTCATGATTCTACCAATTCTTGCATGAGGTCCCTTGATGTGTCTAATGTTCTCCCTAGCGAGCCTAATATGCATGATTCTAGTCCATCTCTTTTATATGATCATTGTAACGAGGTACACTCTAACGTGAATGATATTCATGCTACTTCCCAATATTCTTCAAATTTTGGCATGAATTTCAATGATGCGCCTCATGACCCTATGATTAATTCTCATGTGCTTGATTTTGATTCTTCTCCTCAAATTGGTTTTCAATTTTCTTTGCAATCCGAACCATCAAAATCTAGTTTTGAGCTTCTTCTTGATCAACTCACTACTACAAAAATGCGATAAAGCACCACAAGTCTCATATCGGTTCAGTCCAAAAACTGGTTTCTCAGGTAAGGAAACCGTGTATTAGAGTAATCTGGTTTCTTAGATAAAAGGAAAGAAACCTTACACTTCTATGACTGATCTCCTTGATTTCTTGTTTTTTTTTATAAAAAAGTGGATATAACAAAGACACGCATTAGATTATAAACTGGTTTCCCATCTTTCTTAAATATAAAAACCTCACCCCATTCACTTCTTTAACCGATAGGCTTTAGTCGTATCGCCTATTCAAAGATAAACCTACAGTCCTCTAACTATGGTAGTCATGGAAGCAGGGTCGAATCCACAGGGAGACAGAGTTTCTAAATTAATATTCAATCAAATCAGCTACTTCAGATGAAATCAGGGAAGAATTAATTAAACTAATGATTAAGCTAAGGAAGACAGATTAAATCGAGGAATTGACTATGGACTAAAAACCTAGGGTATTAGGTCGGTCCACCATGCTTATACCAATCAAATAGGATCAACTACTATCAAAACCTAAGTCAAGAGTCGGAGGATTAGAGCATGTGTTGAGCTATGGTTAAGACTCAACGCTCATAGTTCAACATACGCCGCATGTTCATTAACTTAATCAGAACTACTAACGTGTCCTAGGCCTCTAGTCGTAAGACGGATTTGTGCAAACTACTATTAACCACAAGCAATCAATGAAATTGGCCACTGACATTAATCACTCAATAAGAACACACCACATCACAATCACCCTAATCAAACCATAGAAATTGATAGAAATCTAAATTACAATCATGGTATAAACATGGCTTTCCTATCTAACACCCTAGAAAGAGAACTACTCACTCATAATCGAATTAACAACAACAAAACTAATATGAAACCCTAACAATTGCATCATGAATAATTAAATACTTAAGCTAAGTAATTAAGAATAATAAAAGAGATTAGGGTAAAGAGGAATACCAATTGACCGAAAGCAGGAACTTTTATTGAAATCGAATAGGTTGAATCACCTTTAATCTAATCTAAAGTGTTTAAACTAAGCTAAGAACTATGGAAAATAAAACGAGAATAAAACTAGAATAAAAGATGTCTCTAAAATAATGAGGAAAAGGTATTTATAATACCCCTCAAGTCTAGCTAAAAACGGAATTAAAAGACAAAATTCGCGAAATATGGCACAGGACCCGATCGGGCCAAATACCACCCGATCGGGCCCACACACAAAACAGCCCCCTTTGCTATTTGTTTCCAATGCAGCAGCACAGCAGGCCTAAATCAGGAATTACGGCCCACCCGATCGGGCCAAGCAACATCACCCGATCAGGCCTGGTGCATTATTGGGCCAGCATGTTCTTCTCGTAAGCAGCAACAAAATGAGGGCTACGAGCATCCAGCCCGATCAGGTCGGGCAGAGGGTGCCCGATCGGGTCTGGTGCATGTCTTCTCGCCCGATCTGATCGGGCACAGCTTGCCCGATCGGGTCCGCGACTTTTGAACCCGATCATAAATACTTCGCCCGATCGAGCCATTTTTGCCCGATCAGAGTACGGAAACCTCCTTTTTGACTCTTTGGCTCTTTATTATTTACATTTAGAGGTCTTGGGACCTCCTAAACTACCCATAAAGCTCGTGAGCCGTCCTACATGCCTCGTAACATCTCGTAAAGCCGTGGTTGCTTCCAAATGGCTCGGGAATAAGGAGAAAACTCCCTAAAACCTGCAATTCAACACTAAAACACAAAATCACAACTATATACGATAGTTAGCACAAAATAGCTCCCAAGAGCTCCAATGACGCACAAATTAGCTTGTAAATAAGGGAGAAAACTCTATATAAATACGTGATATCAAACTCCCCCAAGCTAAACCTTTGCTTGTCCTCAAGCAAACAGAACATGAACATGGAATAGATTGCCTCACCCCATAGATAAAAACAAATCAAAGCTCAAAACATTTTCAAGACTAAGAATCGTTCAAGCAGGCAAAATTCAAGTTTGGCTAATCAAATCCATCCAACCACCAATCATTCAAGCAATTCATCAATTTCAAGCGTCCACAAGGCATACAAATCCTGAAAAGGCTCTCACAAAGGTGTCACTCCTCTCTATTTTGTGGCAGGCAAAGAATATGCCCTAACACTCACCAACCCGACCATAAATACCCTTCCCACTCACACTCTCATGTGTTTAAGAAGGTTAAATGACGCTCATCCTAGTCAAGTCGACTCAATTAGCAGAAATACTCTTTAACTTTGACAAACTGACTCGAAATCAATCAAATGAACACATGCAGACACGAGCTCAAGAGGACTTTAGAGGGTTGTAATGGAGCTTAGGTAAGAGGTAGGGAATACTTTTGGGTAATGTGGTGGAAAAACCAAGAAAGGGGGAGCATGAATCATTCAAACAAGGCCTAAGATGGCCTACACAACTCCTAACAACACCATAAAACCACGTAAAGTAACCCAACTCTCATAAATCAATGAAGAACTCATAACAAACCCAATTTTCAAGCAATGAAGCGAATATTTCTTTAAGAAAGTACGTGAATGAATGAACTTCGAATTCTTTTGAACTTTTATTTCATTTTTATTTCATTTTTCTAAACTTCATTCACGCAACTCCAATTTTGCTTTCTCTTTTCTTTTTCTCGCTCTCAAGCCACAACAAATACACTTTTAACTTCCTCAACAACCAAACTAAACCAAGAAACCAATCTCAAACTCAAACCATACAAAAGCTCCCCTAAGCTAGGCTTGGAATAATATCAAGTGAAGGCTTTGGGCTCATAATAGGGGTTTAAGTAACACGAAACAAGTCATTAGGCTCAGCGGGGCTAAGGAGGATAAAACTATATCAAAAATTCACTCTGAAGCTCAAGAATAAGATAAAAGAACGCCTCTATCACAGCTAATGCTACAAGTCATCGAATATCAGACAAGTACGAAGTCAAAGTCAAGATCAATCCACTAAAGAGGAACTAACACACAAGCATAGACTGGATAATAATATGAATCCAATAGGCTACAAAGAGGCCTCACAGTCTAACCAATTCAGGTATGCAGCACAAAGTGGTGTAATATAATCCAAAATCGCTCGAAATCATAGCAATCAAACATCAAATCATAGCCTCAAGATCACAAATGCCCAGCTATCCAGAAAACAAAGTCAAATCATTTTCAAATAGAGCACAACAAGGGGCACAGGGAGGCAACTAAACCAGTCATGGAACCATATTTTTTTGATTTTTTCAGAATTTTTCGAAAGCAGTAAATCTATTCTAGAAAGCAGTAAAAGAGATAGGAAATACAAACAAAACTCCTCCCCCAAGCTGAACTTGGCAGTGTCCTCAATGCCAAAAGGTGACAAGGAATATGCTAAGAGGAAAAACAATGTAAGTACCCTCACTCTCGCTCACAAAAAAAAAAGAAGAAAAATAAAAAGAAAAGGAAAAGGGGAAAGAAAAATACAAGTTGCCTCTCGCACAACGCTGATTTATAAAGGTCCCGCACGACCATATTACCTCAACCATCAGTCAGAAGAGGAACAGGGTTGTAGGAATAGTACCCTAACATGCCCGTACACGATCTTATCCTATCATCATTGGAAGAGTCCCATGCCTTGAGTAACTTATCAAATGCGCCTGCAAACATGTCATTGAGCACTAGATATGGCTTGATGACAAGCGCATCTATCTTCACATAAATAATATCAGAGAAAACAAATGATTTGTGAAGATAAGTAAAATCAAAATAAAAGGGAGAAAAGAAGGACAATGAACAAGTTTCCTTTGGTGGCGTAGGCTGTGAGGATCTCAAGGAGAGAATAGGAGCAACCGCAACTGTGAGAAAATACGGGGCATGGCTAATAGGGAGAGAAGGAACAAGATCAAGTCTATGTGAAGATGGAATATAGGGACAAGGAATGATAGGCTCAACCTTGGCGGTTTTACTTACAATTTCATCATCCTCAATAATGGGCTCGTCAACACAAGGGCTCTCAACAAAGAGTTCCTCCTCTATCAAAACATTCATTACATCCACACTCCCCTCAGTCTGATCATTCTTTTCAATATCAGGAGTCAGATTATTACCATTCACCTCTAATATGGCATTCTCGACACAATCATCATCATAATCATTATCATCATAAATCGCCCGTTGACTATCAAGTTGCATAGCAAGCGATTTTTCATAATTTGAGACATGTGTGAGGTAACACATCAAGTCTTGAGTAGATTTTTCAATTCGTTCACCAAAAGACTCAATCATTTGCTTAAGTAGATCTAGACTCTCTGAAGATTCAGATTGTGAACAATTATGGACTCCATGTGGGTCAGAATAAGTATAATCAGTTGCATAGGACTCGTTAGGGAAATGGTTAATATCATGGGAATTCATGCACAAATTATTTGGATATTGACAATAAGAATATGCATCAGACACATAACCATTGTAATACCCATTATCAAAATTATATTGCTCTTGCAAATTAGAATACCCATTATTATAGTCTTGCTCCTGATAATTGGAATATCCATTATTATTGTCATATGGCCCTTGAAAATTGGAATATCCATTATAGTTATTATATTGCCCCTGATAATTAGGATAACCTTCCCCATACGAATTATAGGCCGGCCACTCCATATAAACTCATGAGTAAGAGAGGAAGAAAGAAAGAATTTACAAAAATAAGAAAAAAAAATAACAAAATAAAATTAAAAAAAGTACCTCAATTAGAACAATGAAGTTCCAATGAGGCACAGAGAAGTAGACCAAATAACCAAACAAAAACTTAGAAAACTAGTCGTCTCCCCGGCAACGACGCCAAAATTTGATAGGCTTTAGTCGTATCACCTATTCAAAGATAAACCTACAGTCCTCTAACTATGGTAGTCATGGAAGCAGGGTCGAATCCACAGGGAGACAGAGTTTCTAAATTAATATTCAATCAAATCAGCTACTTCAGATGAAATCAGGGAAGAATTAATTAAACTAATGATTAAGCTAAGGAAGACAGATTAAATCGAGGAATTGACTATGGACTAAAAACCTATGGTATTAGGTCGGTCCACCATGCTTATACCAATCAAATAGGGTCAACTACTATCAAAACCTAAGTTAAGAGTCGGGGGATTAGAGCATGTGTTGAGCTATGGTTAAGACTCAACGCTCATAGTTCAACATACGCCGCATGTTCATTAACTTAATCAGAACTACTGACGTCTCCTAGGCCTCTAGTCGTAAGACGGATCTGTGCAAACAATTATTAACGACAAGCAATCAATGAAATTGGCCACTGACATTAATCACTCAATAAGAACAAACCACATCACAATCACCCTAATCAAACCCTAGAAATTGATAGAAATCTAAATCACAATCATGGTATAAACATGGCTTTAGTATCTAACACCCTAGAAAGAGAACTATTCACTCATAATCGAATTAACAACAACAAAACTAATATGAAACCCTAACAATTGCATCATGAATAATTAAATACTTAAGCTAAGCAATTAAGAATAATAAAAGAGATTAGGGTAAAGAGGAATACCAATTGACAGAAAGCAGGAACTTTTATTGAAATCGAATAGGTTGAATCACCTTTAATCTAATCTAAAGTGTTTAAACTAAGCTAAGAACTATGGAAACTAAAACTAGAATAAAACTAGAATAAAAGATGTCTCTAAAATAATGAGGAAAAGGTATTTATAATACCCCTCAAGTCTAGCTAAAAACGGAATTAAAAAGTTGAAATTCGCGAAATATGGCACAGGACCCGATCGGGCCAAATACCACCCAATCGGGCCCACACACAAAACAGCCCCCTTTGCTCTTTGTTTCCAGTGCTGCAGCACAACAGGCCTAAATCAGGAATTACAGCCCACCCGATCGGGCCAAGCAACATCACCCGGTCGGGGCTGGTACATTATTGGGCCAGCATGTTCTTCTCGTAAGCAGCAACAAAATGAGGGCTACGAGCATCTCGTAAAGCCGTGGTTGCTTCCAAATGGCTCGGGAATAAGGAGAAAACTCCCTAAAACCTGCAATTCAACACTAAAACACAAAACCACAACTATATACGATAGTTAGCACAAAATAGCTCCCAAGAGCTCCAATGACGCACAAATTAGCTTGTAAATAAGGGAGAAAACTCTATATAAATACGTGATATCAACCGCCCACAATAACTTCACCTTCATTTTCAAACCCTAAAATCCATCATCTTCATCTTCACCATCTCTATTAACCTCTGTCCCTTCTTAATAGCGTATCCCCTTCAAACTCCTTCGACGATTTGGTGTGACGGCGGAGTTCCCAACCATATTCATACAATAGATCTGCATTTCGTCGCCATATCAACAATAAGTTACAATCGATCGACTCCAATGTTCAGCAGACATTAGAGTGTCAAACTTTCATTTGGGTTCTACATGTAACCTTTGAATGTTTCTGGTGTTGAACTCACTGCCGGTTGGGTGCTCGACTGGTCGAGTGGTTGTTTGGGCGGGATATAATGAAGCTACTTTCAACTACATATGTTCATGTTGCTGGTATTTTTTTACTTTGTTCATTAAATTTGTTCCACCTACAGAGAGTTTATGTTGTAACCAAATTATAGATAAAAGTTTACTTGAGTATTTTATGACTTCATGTTTTTGTAGATCTCTTGATCCTGGTGGTAAAGATAGGTAGTAATTTATGCAATTTGATTTTAATAAAGTTATTTTTTCTCTTTCAAATTGTAATTAAAAGGACATTAAGATCCTATATGGTATATGGTTTATGAGTACAATTGTAGCTTTTGTTGATTTGTAGTTTTGATTTTTTTTAATTGGTTTCAAGATTGATGATTTTGGGTTCTTTTATTTTGTTGAAGATGGTGGAAGCTGGATTAATCTTGCTTCTATTTTTTTATTATTATTTTTAAAAAAGGCAAAGAGACCGAACATTTTAAGTAAACTGGTTTCCTAGTGTGTATTTGAGATAGTGGGAAAAACAATATCAAAGAGACCGGACTTTACCATTAACCGGTCTCTTTTTGAAAACAAAGAAACCTATCTTGAGCACCGGTACCTTACCCTATGAGACCTATGACCTTAAGACCGGTTATGATTAGGTTTCATAGGCCTATTTAGACCGGTTTCTTTGGGCATTTTTATAGTAGTGACTTGTTAATGGAGAAATGACTTGTGAGATAAGTTTTAATTTGAATCCGTTCGAGACACAAATTTTAGAATTTATGAAGAGCCAAATGAAAATAAATAGCATGTTGAATGAGGCTATTAAGGAAGAGTGGAGGAAAAAGGGTGATCTAGAGGCTAAATTATCATCATTGTTGCATGAGTTTAATGCTTCTCAAGGTTTTGTGTATGATGATGACGATTTTGAAGAGATTAAAACAAATAGAACCAACTTGAACTCTCTTTCAAAAATCCTTGACCTCACCCTCTCTACCCCCATACTAAATCCTTACTCCACCTTTGTTCTTTCTCACATGAATGAAGAAGCAAAACTAGATGATAGGGATGCGAAAGAAAATGTCAATTTAGAGCCCTTTCCTAAATCCGATCGTCAATCCATCGATGACCCTTCGCGGCAAATTGAAATTGACCTAACATTATTAAGGGCGCGGTTTATTTATGAGGGTTTGATTAGGAATGATGATGATGTGAGTTTTGTTGAGAGTGAGAATAATGTTGAGGATCATGAGGTATCTAATCTTGGAAACTCATGTTATCCAATCCCTTCCTTGTCGAATGAAGAGATTGGTCAATTTGAGAGTGAGATACCTCATTTGGAAATTAATGATGTTTTTGAGGTTTTAGACGATGGAAAAGATGTTTATAGGGAGTCATTGGTTGAAAAAGTGTGAGTCGAAGACTTGTGATATAGGAGAAGTCATTTGTGAAACCTTAGTTTCTATTCCTTCACCTCATGTCCCCTTTTCACGAAAGCTCGACCTACTTTCTTCCCCTCCCATCTCATTGCCTTATTTTCTTAAATGTATCCACTAGATGAGCCTCTTGCTTCATTTTACTTTCAAGTTCCCCATTCGGTCGTTCTTAGAGGAAGAAGTGAAATTGCCAAGAAAAATGTGTTTCTTGAGGAGAGTTTGCCACTTTATTCTTCTTTGTCTTCTTGTTTTGATTCCTCTTCTTATTTTCTTATCTTCCCTTTTGACCCTTCTTCTTTTCGGCATTCCTCTCCTCATTGGCATGGACTTGCATTACACTTCATGGACACTCTTTATTTGTCATTGCATACTTAATAATAATTGAAATTTGTGCGAGTGCATATGACAAACTTTTGCGATCTTTGTCGGGATATTTATTAGAAAGGTCGAGCTACGGACCTTAAACAAGCCTTTCTCGGGAAGTAACCCGTGTTTTATTGCTTTTATTTTTACTTATGTTTTTTTTTCTTCTTTCTTCAATATTGATTTAGGTACATATTTTTAGAAAGATTCATTCTCTATAACATATTGAAAACAAACATGGTTTTGAAGAAGGTTGATTAGCAAGGGAACAATTGGGTCATTTGGGGGTATTTACGCCCACCTACTATCCAGTAGAATCCTTCCTTCCCTCTTTTTCTAATGATTTATGTTTTGTGGAACATATGTTTGTTGGTTGAATGTTTCCTCTCCCCTCCCTCCATTGATTCCATATTTTAAGTATTGAGGACAATGCTTCATTCAAGTTTGGGGGAGTTATAGCTATTCGCTAGCTTACGGGAGATGTATATACTTTTTTCTTTATATTTTCAATAAATTTCAAAACCCAAAAATATTTTCTTTTTCTTTCTTTCTCTTCTTTCTTTTCTTTTCTCTTCTTTGCCTTTTTTTTTCCTTTCAAGAGAACTTTTTTTATTATATATAGAAAAATCAAAATACAAAAAATTGAAATTAATAAAATCCAAGAAAAGCCAAAATTCAAGGCTATTTTCTTTGAAATAGTCTATGATGACGCAAGCGAGTGGAAATGAGAATGGAATTATGTGACCTAATAAGTTTGGAACATGTGTAGATTAGGGAGTTTTGAGATGACTTAAACTTCGTTGCTGTGCCATCAAGTCAAATAGCTCATAAACAAAAACAATAAAATTCTCCTTAAATAAGTCACTTAGCTCTATCCTTCATGATATAGGAAGTCTTTACTTGGTTCTCATAACTTGAGTCGCTAATGCATTAAATGATCTACCCCAAATAGCTTGGCATTTTCACCATCCCATAAAAAAAGAGAAAAATTAGTTTCATGAAAAGGCTAGTAACCTTAAAAAAATGAAATGAAAAAGACAAAAAATGCATGTTTTTAATAAGAGTTGCGAAAGGGTGGTTAGTAACCAAAGTCCTAGCGCATTTCAATGCTCAAGTGGGGGTTCGAAAAAGTGAAGTAGAGCTCCCTAGTGGCGACGGGATCGCTGCGGCTTGAGTATGAATGTGTTTCCTCCTGGTGCATCTCCGACCGAGTACTTGGAACCGTGCATGAGAAACATGTCTGCCTCGTGACTGGACGGACCGCACAAAGAGGGTGAAGACTAAGCCCCGCACTCCTTGGTAGTTGCATCACTTTTTCCATATCTTCATCTCCATAATAATGAAAATGCTAAGTTTGGGGGAAAATATTCCGCACATTGAGGACTAGAGTTATTTGAGCCGGTTTTCTCATCCTATACTTGAGTTTGTGAACTAAATGACCCTTGGAGCAATGGCGTTGAAAGTAGTGGAAGAGTTAGAGAATTTGTTGAACTTACACCTTAGTTTAGCTCATCTCATAACCTCCTTCTCTACTCATGTATTGTGTTGGAATTGAAAGAAAACATTCTCATATATGCTTGCTTGTGGTCCATTCTTGACTCCATCTCTCACACCTTGGTGATGTTGCCATTCTTGGGTTGTTGCTTGTTTGAGTTGGTGTGTTGTCTTTGTGGGTATGCCTTCTGAAAACCCTCACGAGACCATCCTCGTCCACTAGGGTCATCCTAGGGGTTTAAAGGGCTTGTTGCATTAGCTAAATGCAACCGTGATTCCTACGAAAGTGAGTTAGTTTTTCTTTTTCGTTTTTTCTTTCTCTTATTGGTGATCTCATTTTTTTTTAGTTTTGTTGAGTCTCCTTTTTGCATCCCCCTTGTTATCCATGTTGATTTGCTTGAGGACTAGCAAAGAATCAAGTTTGGGGGAGTTTGATGAGTGATATTTATATCACTCTAAACCTCTTTTTTTTCATTTGATTTGAATCATTATTCTCCATTATCTTACAATTTATAGTTTCACTTTGCTCAATTCACGTTTTGTTAGTGATTGTAGCTATTTTGTAGATTTTTACTCTTTTCGCTCATTTCCTTTGACCTTTTTATGCCATTTCATTCGTGTTGTATGTAGGTACTATCAAAGTAAGCTTTTGATTTACTTACAAAAGCCTAAGAATGCATATATAAGGTTTAGAGCATGAGTAATGAAGAAAGAAAGGCAAAAGGAGGTTAAGGAAGCAAAATCCACCAAGTTTCCTTCATGTTTTGCACAATGGTTGACTTCAAAAGCTCATATCTCACAAACTAAACATCATTTGTTAGTGATTCAAGTTGGATATTGAATTTCATCTCAATAGCTTTCCAACAAGAGTTCACACACTTGATTCCGACAAGAAACAAAGGAATTATGACCTTTACAAGTTCAATTGTCCTGTGCTAACGGATAGGATGGATCGCCCGAAGCCTCGCGCGATCACTATAGTGATCGCACGATCACGACTGGGGTTTTTCCCAGAGTTCCTGCCTCATGGTGATCGGGCGATCACCATTATGGATCGCCCGATCACTGCGGGTTTGCGGGATTGCTTTTTTTATTTCTTTTTACCTTTTTGCCCTTAGTTGGGGGTTGTATAATCTTTTTACCTAAACTTAGAGGGGAATTCTGATTTTCAAACTTGGAACCTTGAAGACCCTAGTTTTTGGGAGGGTTAGCCTCCATAGCTTAGTTTAGTGAGAAAACTCAAAGAGAGATTGAAGATGGGAGATTCAAGGGTAACAACTTGTATTCAAAGATTCAACAATCTATCAATGAGCATTTCTTACTCTATCTATCTTCTTTTATTGCTTTATCTTAATTATTTATCTTAGATTAATTATTCATGCTTAGTTTAATTATTCATGGTCTATTGAGTTTAGTTTAATGTTAGATTAATGTTTAGTATCATGATATTAGTTGTTAATTTCACTAAAGCTCTCATTTTTATGTTAATGGAGTAGTTTGTTGGGTAGGGTATGGGTAAAAACCCAACTATGGTTGATTTTGGGTGTTTGAATATGAAATTAGGAGTTTAATTAGGCTTATTAATTGATTAATGGCATGATTACTATTTGCTTGCATTCTAGTTGGCCACTTGGAAGTTTGTTTTATTGATGCCTTAATCAAATCGAGAGAGGAGATTAAGGTTGACATTTATGTTATTATCTTGCTTAATTACTCATGAGAGTGAGATTTGAGTGAGGGTTTTGTGGATTGACATTGTGATTATCCCTTGGTTGTATGTTTGAGACCATGAGAGTGGCTTAATTATGTGATCTAGGTAGTTTTATGCACCCTTGAGAGAGGGCTTAGAGCTAGTTAAGAGTCAATAACCTCAATTAGTTGCTTGGTTTTCTTTCCTCCATGTTTCACCCATCAAATTCCCTAAATCATGATTGGTTGGTGTTGGATCCCTTTCCCTAATCCTATTTGATCTTTGGTACTTAGTTTTAGTTTAATATATTTTAGTTGGTAGTTGACACCTTTCGATTCTTTTTTGGCCTAGCTTATCGTTAAATTAACACATATCAATGTTCCTTAGTCCTTGTGGAAGAATGACCCTTACTTATTACTTAGTTTAGTGGTTTAGTTAGGTATTAGTTTGATTTTAGGGGGATTAGTAACGACCTAATTTTCCCTATATCAATGATGCTTGGGATTAATACATTTGTTTTGCTCAAGTCACGTATGAGTGTGATATGGGCACAAGTTCAACCAAACCAAGGTATACTTCTTCCCTCTTCTCCTAGTTGTGATGAAATGTATTCAAAGCATCACGATTCTTATTTATCAAAAGGTTTCATTAATCACAATGATGTCTCTCTTGAACGCAATATTAATTCTCACATGACATATCGTGATACTCCTCAAGTCTATTCTAGTTGTGATTATATGCATTTTAATGTGCATAAGATAAACCCTTCACTTGATGGAATGTATTACAATGATGATTTTCATGCTTCCAATGTTGATGATTACAATAATTCTTCCTCCTTTGTCTTTTGTATCCTGAAATAACCATAAATGATTGTATTCCTCTAGTGCTTGGAGAATATGACAGTCTCATAGAATCTAGTTTTGAGGAGCTTAAGTGCCTTTAGAAGGGAGGAGAGCAATTTCGTGAGATATTTGATCAGATCAGAAACTGTTGAGGTGACGCGACTCTCTTAAATCTAGGTGGAAAGATGATGCTCTAGAGTCGTCGCAAGGATGTGATGATAAGACTGATGAGCCCAAGAGAGATCGGTCAACAAGAAAAAGAGGGTGAAAATTATGTTGATGAATCTAAGTCTTTGATTGATATTGGGGATGACTCTTCCTATAAAGAGAACGAGAATGGGTTATGGGAGAATTATGTGCCTTATGATGATGAATTTTGGAGTAGTGATGGACAAGATGAGTCAAACCTAGGTTCGATGAATCCGATTCCTGAGGAGAAAGACGGGGAGTTTAAAGACATTGGTGAATTCCTCGGTTTCATTTTTGGTTCTCCCTCCCTAATTGACTCCAATGTTCACTCTTCTCCTATCCCACCTCAATTATTCAATGACCAAGATTTCCTTGAGAAAGAAGAGCCTACGCTAGTGATTGAAGATATCAATGAAGAACAAGGAGAGAAACGTTAGATTGAAGGGGAATTTGAAAAAGCTAATGTTTAGAAATCATATGATGTGAGTAAGTCTTCAAGCGCATAAATTGTTCTTATTCCACCTTTCACATCCATTTTCCTTGGAGGCTTGATCTTATCCTTCCTCCCATATTTCTTTTCCTTACTTTCTCGAAGCGCCACCACTTAAGGAGTCTTTTACTTCTCTTGACCTTCGGTATGCTCTTGTTAAGTCCATGGGAGTAAAGGTGTATAGTGATGATAGTTTTTCTTCCTTTTCTATTTCTTCTTATTATTTTGATTTTCAGTATTCTTCTTACATTAGTGGAAAAAATACCTATTGCTGCTCCCCGTTAGCGGCGGGCTAGCTGAACAGCCCGCAGCTAAATTACAGTCACTGCGGGCCTCTAAGAGAGCCCATAGCTAAATTAAAGTTTGATACGGGGTTTACAAAAATCCCGCAGATAACTTGGCCAAAAATTCATTTAGATACGGGCCTTTGATAACGCCCGCAGCTAAGGTTGGACCAAATAAATTTTTTGAAATCTAATTCCTCTAAGTGTTCCTCTTACCCCCCGCCAAATCCCTAAATTAGAAGAGGGAAACTCACTGTTCCATTCACCCACTGTTCTATTCGCCAAGTCGCTCTCAATGCCGTCGGTGCTTGCACAACCGCCGCCGTCGTCGTTGCACAACCGCCGCAGCCGTCATCTCACATTCGCCTTTGAAGTTCCTCCATTGAAGTTGTTCGACGTAATCTTCAATATCTAGCTAGTGGTAAGTTGTTCGACCGAATATAAGCTTCATCTTTGTGCCTATTGTAGTTCCAAAAATGAAAATTGTGTTTTATCTCCTTTCTTATCAGTTTCTATTGCTGTGTTTCAGCTGCCTTCACTCACAGACAATCTTAATCTGTATTTCTATATATTATTGTTAGAAAATTTTACTTGTCATGTTTTATTATAATTACCACTTTTTTGAGGCTGATGTCAAAGTAACAAGCAATTTCCATTATTTATCATAGTATGGTGTTGGGTAGATTCGTAGCGCATATGTGGGTGTTTGGTATTTCTATTGTGATATTCCCTCTATTCTCTTTCCAAAGCTTATAGTAATTTTACTTGTTATGTCGTATTTGATTGTCATACTTAATTTGTTCTCTATAGGGGCAATTTCCAACTTTGCATTACCTCCTAAACCATACTTTAGCTCTAATCTGTTGTAAAAGTAGACCAATCATACCACTGGGAATGTATGGTATGGCTAATCATACTACGAGATCCTTTTGCAATTAAACTAGTAATGGCATGGGGAGTGGGGACTTCCAAAGATCGGTGCAGTGTTCCAGACTCCTAACGAATCGTCTCATACGTATGGTAGATGGTGGTAATAGTAGTGATTTTATAAGTAATTTTGTGAGGAAGTCTCATGTTAATTTCCATGCATGGTATTGCTTTCCCACTCTAAATATATCTTTTTCTTCATCAGTTTTCATTACAATTCATAACCATTTAAGTTTAAGATGTGTTCTTGAATGGTAATATAAATTTACGAAGACAACCACATGTTTAGGGATAAAGTTCTAAGTCAGTTGTCTTGAAATTTTTACCACAATCCAATGGATTTAAAAGGATGACTTAAATCAAATGTGGAACAGTGGGGTGTGGGGTGGCTGGGCAGCAGTAGGGGGAGAGGATCTGTATATGCAACAGCAGTAACTGAACAGTGGCGGGGTGTGGGGTTGCTGAGCAGTAGTGTGGTGTAGGGTGGCTAGGCAGCACCGGGGTTTGGGGAGGGAGGCTGAGTACAGGGGTAGAAGCAGAGGTGTGTTTGTGCCGGCATTTATACAGTAGAATTAATCATAAAAAAAACTTATTATGTAACATTGTCTATCCATTATACAGCTTGTAATTCTATGTTCAACTTTCATGACTCAATATATGGCATTTGTTATCGAATCAATGCAGTGCTTCCATTTTTAAGAAGTTCTTGAAAACGGTGAACCAATGTAGTGAATGTTCCCTGAAAACTAACTATAACATTAAGGCACAGGGTAATTGGACTGACGCGAGTTTTACCTTGTTGTTGGAAAGCTTAGCAAATATGTTTCCAAAGGGTAATGAGATTCCCACGTCGACCTATTATGCCAAAAAATTAATGTGTTCTCTCGGCCTAGAATACCAGCGAATCCATGCAGGTCTTAATGATTGTGTTCTTTTCCGTAAGGAGTATGAGAAATTGGACAAGTGTCCGATTTGTGGAATATCGCGGTATAATAAAAATGAGGGGATGTTTGATGACAAAGGGGATAACGCTATTGAGAAGAACAAGATTGGAAATGCTGCGAAGGTGTTGTGGTACCTTCCAATTATACCTAGGTTTAAGCGTCTGTTCTCAATTAAGAACGACGCAAAGAACTTAAGGTTGCATACCGATGTGACGAAGAAAGATAGGAAAATCAGGCATCCTACTGATTGTGAGTAGTGGCAACAATTTGATAAACGTAATTCTGATTTTGGGAAATAAGATAGGAACCTCAGACTAGCTATTTGTACTGATGGGGTGAATCCATACGGATCCCAGAGCAGTAGACATAACTCATGGCCTGTTCTTTTATCTATTTATAACCTTCCACCGTGGTTATGTATGAAGAGCAAGTATTTGATGATGCCTTTGTTAATTTCCGGACCTAGACAACCCGGAAATGACATTGATGTGTATTTAGCACCTTTAATTGAAGAATTGAAATTGTTGTGGTTTGAAGGGGTGCCGATGTTTGATTCCTACACACAGTCGAATTTCAATTTACGTGTCATGGTTTTCTGCACGGTGAGTGATTTCCCAGCGTATGGGAATCTTTCAGGGTACAAGGTTAAGGAGAGCAAGCATATCCTATTTGTGAAAAGGATATGAAGCCCATTTACTTGACACATTCCTATAAGAATGTGTACATGAATAATCAGAGGTTTCTTGATCGTCATCACCCTTATCGTAAGAAGAAAATTCAATTTAATGGATTCATTGAGAAAGGAGTGGCCCGCGGACCCAGAACAGGGGTGCATATTTATGATCGTATTAAGCATTTGAAAACAGTTCATGGTAAGGCCACAAAATCCATATCAACGAAAGGTGTGCTCTGGAAAAGAGTATCTGCTCTTTGGGACCTTCCATATTGGCAAGATTTGCAGGTAAGACATTGTCTTGATGTCATGCACATTGAAAAAATGTGTGCGATGCTGTTCTTGGAACGTTGATGAACATGCCTGGTAAGACAAAAGATGGGTTAGGTGCGAGGTTGGATATGGAGAAGAGAGGGATTCGTCCGAATCTTTGGGCTCAGTCGAGAACAAATGGTAAGATGTATCTCCCTCCGGCTTGCTACACAATGTCTTCGACAGCGAAAAGACTATTTTATGAGTTTTTGTACGATATCAAGGTGCCTTCTGGATATTGTTCAAATTTGAAAACATATGTTACCCAGAAAGATTTGAAGATGTTGCTATGAAATCACATGATTGTCATGTAATGATGCAAGTATTTTTTCCAGTGGCTATTCGTGGTCTACTATCACCTAATGTAAGCCATGTTGTTGTCAAGTTATGCTTTATCTTTGATAGAATTTGTAGTAAAGTGATAGATCCAAAAACACTTGATGCATTACAAAATGACATAGTTGAAACCTTATGTATGTTTGAGATGTATTTTCCACCTTCTTTCTTTGATATCATGGTTCACTTGATTGTACATCTTGTTCGGGAAATTAAGCTTTGTGGCCCTTGTACGCAGCTACAAGCCCCTTTAAGGCCCCCAACAACAAGTGTTTTTCCACTAGAGTTATATTCTTGATTTTTCTTTTGATTTTTCTCATTTTATGCATTTATCCTCATTTAGGCATAGAGTTGCATATTACTTTGTGCATTGACAGGTTATAGTCGTACACCTAATCAAAGATAAATCCTAAGTCCTCTAACAATGATAGTCAAGGGAAGTAGGATCGAATCCACAGAGAGACAGGGTTTCTAAGTTAATATCCAACTAAACAGCTACTTCAGACAAGATCAGATAGAAATCAGCTGAACTACTATTTAGACTAAAGAAAGCAAATACAAGAATAGGAATTAAACTATGAATTAAAGGTCTAGGCAATTAGTTTGGTCGACCATGCTTATACCAATCAAAGGATCAAACAACTATCAGAACCTAGGTCAAGAATCGACAAAGTAGAGCACGTGTCAAGCTGTGGTTAAGTCTTAACGCTCATAATTCAACATATGTCGCATGTTCACTAACATAATCAGAATTACGGATGTGTAATAGGGCCTCTAAAAGTAAGACGAATTTGTGCAAATAATTATTAACCAGAAGCAATCAATGAGACGGCGCTATAACATTAATTACTCATTAAGAGCAAATCACACCATACACTACGCCAAATAAAGGTTTATATAGTCCCACAAAGACAACGCTTTCACCAAAGCGCTATAAAAAATCTTAATTAATAACGTTTTAAACAAGTACTATAATATAAGCGCTGTAGTTAGATAGTCAAACGAATTTTCTTTAATAATTAAAACACCAAATATACATAGTATAGCGTGTTTGAGATAATTAGGTGATATATATTATAGCGTTTCACCAAAATGCTGTAACTAGAGCGTTGTAGAAAAATAAGAAAACACCCACGTCTTGTTCTCTCGCTGAAGGAATAGTGACCTAAGCGCTCCTCTTCTTCCTCTGCTTCAACCGCTGAAGAAATTTTCGTTCCAATTCTCTGCTTCATTGTTGTTACTGCTGCTCTTTCGCTTCAATTTCATCATGTTGCTGTTGTTGTCGCTTCGAGACCTTCGTCAATTTTGCATCGATACCTCCATCAATTTCTCTTCTCCTTCAAACCACAGTTTTTTTTCACTTGAATTTCGTAAATTCAATTATAGTATTGTCAAAAAAATTACTTCCGGTATTGAGATTGCCAATTTCGTGTTGAGTCTACTATTGAATTTGCTTTCTCTTTTTCGTTTTGAATTTTGCCTTTAATGTCGTTCAAAATAGCCAATTTCGTTCAGAGTTTGGTATTGAATTTTGCTTCTAATTTCATATTGACTGCCATTCATGTGATAAAAATAACCAATTTGGTGTTATACTGGTTGAAAGTGGAATTCAAGGTATCTAAGATATGGTTTTTTTGGTCTTACCTATAAGTATTAAGAACTGTGGTTTTGGCATGATTAAGTATGATTTAGTATTGTGTAAATTGAACAATATGCGGAAACTTAGGAATGTATAATTATGTTAGACTTGGATTAACCAGATTTAATTTTTGTTTGATCATATTTTGGTCAGGAACCAGATTGTTGAATTTAGTGGACAGAGGACTAGACCCAAATAATCAATGTGAATGATTTGTATGGTGCGTTTCATTTTCCTATCGAGTTTAACTTAAACACCCTGGCCTATGCTAAAATTAAGGTAATATGAAAATGTAGTATAGTTTTCAAGAGGAGAATCTACATCAGTAGAATTGTAGAATGGTTTTTACTTTACTTTACGCCTGACTAGTTGGAGGTTCACAATCACTCCAGCAAGGAATTCTGAGTATATGTTCACTCGACAGTAGGTTAAAAGATGTTAGGCTTCTAGTATGAAAGCTAGGCATATCTAATAGGTAAAGGGCATTTGGGCTTTGTATAGTTTCCTTTCAGAGCTTGTTTGGTTCATCCTTTAACCGTCTCAAGAAACGGAATGAAGGACTCACTCCAATATCATATGTTTGGTACAAGATTTTTTGTTTCCATTACCATCCTTAATCCCACTCCCCTAATCTAATACCTTTCTCACCTCTGCGATAACAAACACCCCCAAAGAGAGGAAACAAATTGCACATCTCTTAAGTCACCCAATCACCACATCTACCAATATTTTTAACTTATTTTTTTTTGTTTTTATGGAGACTTTGCACATATATTATTAAAACTTAAAAATAAAGATTTACAAGCCGTATTCTTTCAATAGTGACGATACTTTTGAGATTTCCAATTTTGTGTTATTTTTATGTAGCTAGAAGTGGAACGAACATGGATGCATGCAAGACGTACTAGTCACGAGTATGCCAAAGGGGTTACATAGTTCATTGAATTTGCAATCAAACACGCTGAAATTCCAAATTCTATTGTGTGTCCTTGCGTTAATTGCAACAACATTATCCAACGTTGTGTTGAGGATGTAGAAATGCATTTGGTCATTCATGGAATTGTGCAAACATACAAATATTGGATAAAACACGAAGAGTCATTTGGAAATGTGATATCTCATGTAGATACTGGAATCACTAATGTGACAAATGAAGATGAGAATGATGGGGTAGAATAAGATTTTACTCTCAATTGTGACCAACTAGAAGAAATGGCCGAAATCTTAGGGGAAAATATTGACAAAAAATCAGTAGTGTTCGAGACTATGTGCAATGATGCGAAAATGCCTCTGTATCTGGTTGCTCTAATTTTAGTAGATTATATGTTGTGCTGAAACTCTATAATTTGAAAGCTAGAGGGGGATGGATTGATCAAAGTTTCACAACATTACTTGGATTGCTGAAGGAAATGCTTCCATCAGAAAATGTGCTTCCAAATCGCACGTATAAAGCGAAAAAGATGTTGACCTCTATAGGCATGAGTGTTAAAAAAAATACATGCCTTCCATAATGATTGCATCTTATATCGTAAGGAATATGCATCATCACATAATTGTCCTGAATGCAAAACTCCGAGATATTATTAAAAAAAAGTTCCATCAAAAGGTAATGTGGTATTTTCCAATAGTACCAAGATTTAGGCATTTGTTTAGCATTGCTGAGGAATCGAAGAAATTGACTTTACATGATGATGATAGAGAAAGGGATGGTATGCTTAGACACCCGACAGATTCTCCACATTGGATCCAGATTGATCGTGAATTCCAAGAGTTTGGTCGTGAACCTAGAAATCTTCGACTCGCCCTTGCTGCCAATGGCATGAACCCTTTTGGGAATCAAATCACTACACATAGCACATGGCCTATTATTTTGAGGATATACAGTCTTCCTCCCGAGTTCATTATGAAGCGAAAGTATATGATGCTCTCCATATTGATTTCAAGTCCAAAACAACTAGGAAATGATATAAATGTGTATTTGGAGCCATTAATTGAAGATTTGAAGATGATGTGGAATTCAGGGATAGAGGTCTATGATGCTCATCGAAATGAGCATTTCAATCTCAAAGCATTGCTTTTTGGAATGATTAACGATTTCCCAGCATATGGCAACTTGGCAGGGTATAGCGTTAAGGGGTTTGAAGCATGTCCTGTAACTGAAGAAAACACATATTGTCTTAGCCTCCATTAGGTTGTGTATCCGGGAAATCGCAGATTCTTACCCTCAAAACATCAGTACTGAAGGTGGAGGAAAGCTTTCAATGGTCAACCAGAAGAAGGTAGATCTCTCCTGCCTCCAACAGGAGAAGAAATTCTTGAGAAGATGGAAAAACTGGTTGTTAAGCATGGAATGTTAAATGCAAACCAAGTTCCTAAACGTGGGCATAAAAGAAGGTCTAAACTGTTTGATCTTCCATATTGGAAGACTTTATATGTGCGCCACTTTCTTGATGTGATGCAGTTAGAGAAAAACGTGTGTGAAAGTATTATTAACACACTACAGAATGTGTCGGGTAAGACTAAAGATGGTAAGAAAGCCAGAGATGACTTGGTTAAAATGGACATTAGAGCTGAATGGGCCCCAATTAAGAAGGGGGATCGTAATTATCTTCCTCCTTCATGTTATACTCTTTCTAAAAGGGAGAAAACAACGTTTTGTAAGTGTTTGCATGGAGTTAAGGTTCCCGAGGGTTATTCATCAAATATAAAGAGACTTGTGTCACTGAAAGGCCGTAAGTTAATTGGGTTGAAATCTCATGATTACCATAGTCTCATGGAACATCTTTTACCGGTCGCTATTCACTCCATTTTGCCAGAATGTGTTCGGAATGCTATCTCTAAATTATGCCTTTTCTTCAGGGAGATTTGCAAGAAAGAGATTGACCCTTTGAATTTAGATACTTTGCAGGCTAACCTTGTTGTCACATTGTGCCAGCTAGAGACGTTCTTTCCTCCTTCATTTTTCGACATTATGATTCATTTGACCGTGCACCTGGTTAGAGAAATTCGGTAATGAAGACCAGCATATCTTAGATACATGTACGCAATAGAGAGATTTATAAAAATATTGAAGGGATATGTGAAGAGTGGGAGCCATCCAGAAGGGTGCATTGTTGACCGGACTCTTATTGAAGAAGCCCTTGAATATTGTAGTCAATACCTTGCTAACATTGAGGCGATAGGGATCCCAAAACCTAGACTTGAAGGAGGGGGTTAAGGCAAGGGGTTTGGTGGCAATAAAGATGTTTCCATTTCACATGATGAATGGGATCAAGGAAATTTATATGTCCTTCACAGTAATGATGAAGTTGATCCGTACGTGGAGGATCATAAGCAATACCTAATGCACTTGTATCCGTGCAAGAGTGAGTTTTGGAGAACCGAAGAACACAATCGCTCCTTTATTGAGTGGTTTCGTGCACGAATTACAGTTTAAGTATCTCATTCACCACAAAATGTTTCTAAATGATTAAAATGGCTTTCTCAAGGTCTTGTATTTGAGGTTATGTCATTATGTGGTTATCGTATTAACGGTTACACATTTTACAACAATCGTATAAATGATGAGACAACCATGCAGAATAGTGGAGTTTCTATTTTAGTCCAAGCTATGCATATTTCTGGTGCAAAGGACAAAAATCTCGTGTATTCGACAATGACGTACTTGAAGTAATAGAACGCATATGGGAATTGGATTGATAGAAATTTAAGATGCCAATATTCAGGTGTAGGTGGCAAATAACAATAGTGTTCATGTCAATAGCCAGGGGCGGATTTATATGGACAGTTGGGTAGACAAGTGTCTACCCAACTATTTTGGAGAAAATAAATTTTTATAGGTTGAAATTTTTTTTTAAAAAAAAGAAAGAAGCACAAAAGGAAGAAATCACGTGAAGTTTCTTTGGATGTTGTAAAATGCAAATCTAATAAAGTGGTAAAGTACAACTGTACTTACTCTGCTACACATTTACACGGCTCAACAAATGTTAGGTCTTTTACAATTTTATCCATTTGTGGTCCCCACTAAAAAAATAATTAGGCTCATATTCCCAAAATCAGCAACCGCCAACTTCACAACACAAATCCTAAAACCTAATTTGACGAGATGGCACACAATCAGTGACAAACAATTTTTTAGACCTTTTTTCACCATTTTAGTGGAGCTTTGGAACATTCTATCAAGTAATATTTTTATCACAAATTTGGTATTGCTATATATTTGTTCAATTCGTGAGTTTTAGTTGTTCATAACCAAAATTAATTTGATATATATTTTAACACTTGCACAATAGCGAGTAATTTAATTAGACTATGTATACAAGAAGATTCCACATCGTATCCTGTTGCCCCACAAAATTAAAGTGAGAATGAAGCTCCTCCTCCTTTTACTGATACAACGAGTCCAATTAGAGAAAAAGAGGTGCAATTTGACATTAACTTTATCACACATGATCTTGGGAAGAGAAAAAGAATTATTGATTATCATCCAAGTGACCAAGATGCCGTCCAAAGAGAATATATTCTGAGAAAAGTTGTCCAAACAGATGAACATGAGTTTCCTCAAAGATATATTGGAGGTAAAATGCGTCGTTTTAATGTTGATTGGTTTTCTAAGTACAAAAAATGGCTTGAGTATAGTATTGAAAAAGATGCTGCATTTTGTTTCGTATGTTATTCATTTAGAGATGATATTAGTGTAAGGGATGGTGATGGACATGATGCTTTTGTGAAAGCGGCTTTAAGGTTTGAATAGGCAATATGCTTTAGTTAAGCATATTGGTAACATTAATAATGTTCATAATAGATGTATGGAGAAGTATAATGATATAATTAATCCGAAAGCATCCATTCACAATACTCTATCTCCACTTAGTCCACAGGCTAAAAAAGATTATCGAACACAGTTAATTGCTTCACTTGATTGTTTGAGATATCTTTTACTTCAACGTTTAGCCATTCGTGGACATAGAGAGGATGAGAATTCATCTAATAAAGGGAATTTTCTTGAACTTTTGTCATGGTATGCAAAAAGAAAGGTTAATGTTGGTAAAATTGTCTTGAAAAATGCACCCGGAAACAACCAAATAATTGCTCCTTCGATTCAAAAAGATCTGATTAATTCTTGTTCCAAAGAAACCCTCAAAGCCATTATTGAGGATTTGGATGTTTATTATTTTAGAATATTAGTTGATGAATCTCGTGATGTGTCTTGTAAAGAGCAAATGGGTTTTATTTGTGCTATGTTAATAAACAAGGAGCAGTAGTGGAACTTTTTATCGGCATTGTTCATGTTACGGATACTACTGCTTCAACTCTTCGGGATGCAATTTGTTCTGTGCTTGCTGAATATTCACTAAGTCCAAGTAAAATTCGTGGGCAAGGTTATGATGGGGCTAGTAACATGAAGGGAGATACGAATGGACTTAAGACTTTGATCATGAATGAAACTCGGTCTGCATATTATATTCATTGTTTTGCACATCAACTTCAGCTAGCACTTGTTGGAGTTTCGAAAAAATGTTGATTGTGGTTGGTTATTTGAAACGCTCTTTACTATGTTGAATATTGTTGGAGGCTCTTGTAAGAGAAAAAATGCTTAAAGAATCTCAAGCTCAACAAGTTGCAAAAGCATTTGAAGAAGGTGAACTTGAAAGGGGGAGAGATTTGAATCAATAGCTTGGATTGGGGAGACCAGGTGATACTAGATGGGATCTCATTACAAATTGTTGGTGAATGTTATTCATTTACATCATGCAATATGTGAGGTACTTGACATGATTTTTGAGAATCCGCCTAATTCAGATGATAGAGCAAAAGCCGATGGTATTGGTGCATCACTTGATTTTTGAGTCGTTTGACTTTGAATCCCATAAATGTCTTCTCATCATTTGACAAGTCGAAATTACTTAGACTTGCTACATTTTATCCTAATGATTTTTCGAGTTTTGATTTGTCATGTCTTGAGGACGAGCTTGATAATTATATTTATTATATGCGAAAAGACGAGAGATTTCACAAGTTGAAAGATATTGGAGAACTTTCCATGAAAATGGTTGAGACGAGTAAGCATGATACATATTGTCTTGTCTACTTGCTTATAAAGATGGTGTGACTTGTTTGAATCCCATAAATGTCTTCTCATCATTTGACAAGTCGAAATTACTTAGACTTGCTACATTTTATCCTAATGATTTTTCGAGTTTTGATTTGTCATGTCTTGAGGACAAGCTTGATAATTATATTTATGATATGCGAAAAGACGAGAGATTTCACAAGTTGAAAGATATTGGAGAACTTTCCATGAAAATGGTTGAGACTAGTAAGCATGATACATATTGTCTTGTCTACTTGCTTATAAAGATGGTGTTAATCCTTCGTGTGGGAACTGTAACTGTAGAAAGAGCATTCTCGGCAATGATTATTGTGAAGAATAAGTTGCGGAATAGTATTGGAGATCAGTTTTTGATTGATTGTATGGTTACTTATATAGAGAAAGATGTGTTTCTGAAGATAAAGGATGAAGATATATTAAATCGCTTTCAAAGTATGAAAACTCGGCGAGAACAATTGTAATTGTTATTAGAGTAAGTGTTTTTTAGATCTAATTTTTGTTAGAAATTATATGTATTAAAACTCTTAGTATTGCATAATTTTATCATATCGTACTTACTTCATCAACTTTTTTTGTGCCCATACACTCACCAACACGACCATAAATGCCCTTATCACTTTTACTCTCATGTGTTTAAGAAGGTTAAATGACGATCATCCTAGTCCACTCAACTCAATTAGCAGACATACTCTTTGACTTTGACAAACTGACTTGAAATCAATCTAATAAATAATATAAACACGAGCTCAAGAGGACTTTATGTGGTTGTAATGGGGCTTAGGCAAGAGGTAGGGAATATTTTTAGAAAATGTGGCGGAAAAACCGAGAATGGGGGAGCAAAAATCATTTAAACAAGGCCGAATATGCCCGAAACAACTCCCAACAACACCAAATTACCACAAAACACAACCCAACTCTTATGAATCAATAAAACCTCAGAAGAAACCCAATTTTCAAGCAATGTATCATATTTTTCTTTATAAACATCGTGAATGAAGGAACTTTGAACTCTTTTGAACTTTTATTTCTTTTTCTTTCATTTTTCGAACCAAACGTTCACGCAACTCAAAATTTGCCTTTTTCGATCTTTTTCTCACACTTGAAACCACATCAAATACACAACCATTCCCAAAACCAAACCAAACCAAACCATAACACCAATCTCATAACTCAACCCAACAACTGCTCCCCCAAGCTAGGCTTGGAAATAGTATCGAAAGAAAGGCCATGGGCTAATAATAACGGGTTAGTAACACGAAAAGGTCATTAGGCTCAGCGGGGCTAAGCAGGATAAGAACGTATCAAAAATTCACTCTGAGGCTCAAGAATCAAACAAAAGAACGCCTCTATCACAGCAAATTCTACAAGTCATCGAATATCAGACAAGTACGAAGTAAAAGTAAAGATCAATCAATTAAAGAGGAACTAACACATCGAAAACAGACTGGATAATGATATAAATCCAATAGGCTACAAAAAGGGCTTACAGTCTAACCAATTCAGGCATGCAGCACAATTTAGTGTATAATAATCAAAATTCACTCAAAATCATAGAAATCAAACATTAAATCATAGCCTCAAAATCAAAATTGGCTAACTATCCAGAAAACAATGTTAAATCATTTTCAATCAAGGCACAACAAGGGGCACATGGAGGCAACTAAACAAGTCATGTGAATCATATTTTTGTGATTTTTTCAGGTATTTTTCGAAAGCAATAAATCTATCCTAAAAAAGCAGTAAAAGAGACAGAATATACAAACAGAAATCCTCCCCCGAGCTAAATGATAGGACGATGCTAAGAGGAAAAATAAGCATTAGCACTCCCTCACTCTCTCTCACTCTAAAAAAATAAAAAAATAAAAAAAATAAAATAAGGGGAATTACGGGTTGCCTCCCGCGCAACGCTGATTTATAAAGGTCTCGCACGACCATATTACCTCCATATCCAAAATTGGAGGGGCTTGGCAGTGAGTGCCACCCTCATCAAATATCTTTGTTCTCCAGATGTTCTTACCTCCAAAATGTGATGCAATCTTAGGTGCATTATGATAATGCAACTTCTCTGCAACCACCTTAGCTTTACCCTTCTCATCAATAAATGTCCCTAAATCAACAATGCAGACATCGACTTTAACATTGATCCCTGGGGAAGTATCCTGAGTCAACTCGACCTCTAGAGGGTCAGCTCAGATAATCTGTGGGAGTGCAGACAAAACCACCTTATCCATAATTTCAACGATGCAACAAGAATGTTCAAGCATAGGTGCCTTAACAGCATTGGTTAGTTTAAAAGAAACTTTATCATCACCAACACTCAGAGTTAAAGACCCTGAGTTGACGTTAGTAATAGCACTAGCAGTACACAAAAATGGTCTACCCAGAATAATGGGAATCTGGGCATCCTCCTCCATATCAAGTTTTACAAAATCGACAGGAATGTAGAATTTCCCGACCCTAACAGGAATGTCCTCTAAAACACCTACGGGGTATTTAATAGAACGATCAGCCATCTGTAAAGTGATTTGTGTGCATTTAAGGCTCCTATATTCAGTTACCTATAAACAGATAAAGTCATAACAGAAACATAAGCACCTATATTACACAAAGCCTTATCAATAAAAATAGGTCCAAGATCGCAGGGAACAGAAAAAATACCAGGATCTTTCATCTTAGGTGGGGTTTTATTCTGTATAAAAGCATTACACTCAGCAACAGAGCAACACATTCTACCCCACCAAAGTCTCTCTTCTTAGTGATCATTTCTTTCAGAAATTTGGCATAAACGGGAATTTAGGTAATTAATTCAGTGAAAGGAATCGTTACCTCAAGGTTCTTGACCATAGCCAAGAACTTACCAAATTGTTGTTCGACCTTTGATTTCTGCACCTTGTGAGGAAAAGGTAGCTTTGGTGTGAAAGGCGTTTCCGAAATCTTCTCCTTCTGTTTTCCTGATTGATTTTACTTTGCTAGTTCAACCTTAGACGTCAAACTCTTATCTTCTCCTTCCTCTACCACCTCTTTTCCTATAGTTAGGGCAGCATCATCAATGGGCAATGAAAGAACGTCATAAGCAGCGCCACTACGAAGAGTAATGACATTTTCTTGCTCCCTCTGAATGGGTTGCCCTGACAATTGTCCCTGCTGCCTCTGAGCATCTTTTCCTGCAATTTGAGTCAATTGCGTCTCGAGGAGTTTAATATGGTTGTTCATGTTTCTATTCGACTCCGCATGATTCTTTTGCATCGTGAACATAATTTTCATCAAATCAGACGTAGTGGATTCTTGGGTGGATATATTTTGAGATGGTGATTGAAAATTTTGTTGGTTTTGAAATTGATGTGAAGTGGGAAATTTTTGTGGTGGGGGTCTCTGAAAACCAGGGGGTTTTGATAGAATGATGGTTTATGGTGATTTTGTGGTGGTGGTTGAAAATTTTGTTGGCTTTGAAAGTTATGTGGAGGGGGGGAATTTTGTGGTCTCTGCTGCAAGACATTCGTCTGCTCCATCTGATTTTGACTAAACTGACAATCTTGCCCAAAATGACCCTGAACACCACATACCTCGCAGTAAGATGAGGTAATTGGTGCAACGGCAGACATAGCATTAATACTCATGGGAGGAGGTGTCGAGGTAGAGGATTTCAAGGTGTCAAGCTTCATAGTCAGTTTCTCCACTTGCCAAGTCAGCAATGCAAGGGCGTCTATTATAGGCTTCAGGAAATGGAATGATCATTGATAAGTGGACTTTACGTTCACTTATTTGCATTTAGTTTTAGGTCGTTTAGATGCATTTTAGGCCATATATTTTCCTTTTCTTTCCCTTTTTCATCCTTTCTCATATTCTCATACTTAGCATTTATTTTTAGTTCATTTGCATGTAGTTTAGTTGCATTTAGATCATTTCATTTGTATGTGCATCCCCTTTCCCCCATCTAATATTTTATTGGAGTGTTTTAAAGCTAGATAAGCAAGGAAGAGGCTGAAACAGGGGAGCGGGCGCTCCTGAGGAGGCGGAGTGGGCGCTCCATGTGTGAAGAAGCAAAGAGAAGCTGGCAGTAGCTTAGAGCGGCCCTGGAGCGTTCTAGGAGCGGGCGCTCCGTCGCCCAGATTTGGTATTTCAGTTTCGGTTTTGTATCTGTCGATTTCGGTTTTGTATCGGTTTTTTTTATACGGTTTCGGTTTTGTGTTTTATAGTTTTGCCCTTAGTACTTTGGGGTATAAAAACCCATTTTTGTAATAATGATAGAGGATGCTTTTAATTTTCAAAGATTAATTAGTTTAATTAGAGAGAGTTTTAGAGAGAGAAGTAGAAGTTAGAGAGATAAACTAGATCTAGAATTTGAGAATTGAAGCTTTGAAGCTATTTCAATGAAGATTATCATTTGGTTTCCATCCCATTTTGAGTATTTCTTCTTACTCTTCTCTTTATTTGCTTTCATACTTGTTTTATTTTGGTTTAGCATTTGATTAGTAGTGATTAGTTGATGATTAGCTTACTTATGTTGATTTTCAGCATTGTTGGTTCATATATGTTGTTTGAAGCTTTTTATTTTACCATTTTTATGGCTAGTGAGTAGTCTACTAGCTAGGGGAAGGGGATGACCTAGGTGATCATTAGTTGACCTTAAAAGTCAAGCTTGGGGGTTAGACTTAGGTGAGATTAGGTTGTCTAGCTTATTTCATTGCCTTGTTTAATTTATTGATCACCATTTGAACTTGATTTGGAGATCAAAAGTGAAGGATCGAAAGATGAAGCTTTGGATTGACCTTAGGCTAGTCAATAGGTTGAGTTCACCATGAGAATAGGTGATTGACTTCCTAGGACCTTAATTGAATCGCTATGAGTTGTGGAAATACTTGGTTCATTGATTTTACCATGAGAATAGGTAAAATTGGTTGATTAAGTCCTCCTAATTAGCTCGAGAGAGTAATTAGGAAACATTTGAGTGACTTAGTCCCTTAGTTGACCCTAATGAATCCCCTTGGCTTGACAAATAGGTTAGCTATTGGTTAACTAGTGATTCACCTATCCCTAGTGTCTTCTTAATATAGTTTAATTCGAATCATTTAGTCTATTTGCTAGTTTCTTAGTTCCTAATTTCTTAGTTAATCATTAATCTCAAAAACCCCCAAAAATATACTTAGCTCGCTAAATCGCTTTCAAACCTTGATTAATCCTTGCTTCCTCGTGGATTCGACCCTTTCTTACCCTATATTAGGCTAAGTTAGGTTTATTAATTTGGCACGTGCAACGATCGTCTCAATCATTGGCTGCAAGGTTTCCCAAGAAATTATAGCCTACATCCACTTCCTTCTCCAGAAAAACTCCTCCCTCAGACGAGTCAACTATACTATTCGTCTGAGGCTGCAGACCATTGTAACATGTCTGCGTCAAGAACCATTTGTCCATGTTGTGATGTGGACACTCTCTCTGTAAATCTCTAAATCTAATCCACGCTTCCCGAAGTGTTTCATCAGGCTCTTGGGAAAATGTGGCTAGTTTGTTTCTGAATTCTGTTCTTTTTGTAAGGGGTAATACTCTCTGAGAAACGCAACAGATATTCCCGACCATTCTAATTCTGTGAGATCATTAAACCACTTCTGAGCTCTGTCGCGGAGTGGAAACTCGAATAGCACGACCTTCAGTTGCTCAAGTGGGACTCAAGCGTGTTTGACAGTTCTACAGAGTAGTTGAAATCTCTGTAGATGACTGGCCGGATTCAGTGGGATGCCCACCAAACTAATTTTGCTGAACAATGTTGATGAGTCCAGGTTTAATCTAGAAGTTCGTCGTAGAGATGGTGGGCATTGGCGGACCAGTGGGAATGCCGTTAGGATTAGGCACCCCATATGAATTCAATGATTTGTCCATAGCTGAAGTCGAAGTGTCTGCTTCAGAGGCATGTAGCTGAACAGACTGCTTTTCTTTCTGAATTTTCTTTCGAAGTTGTCTGAGTGTCTTTGTAAGATTGGGATCCTCAGGGATGTGGGTAATATTGCTTTGAGCCCTGCACATACAAAGGAAACAAAAAGAAGTAGTAAAAGGTAACTCAATTGGAACGATGAAGTTCCAATGAGGCAAAAAGAAGTAAACCAAATAACCAAATAAAAACTAGAAAACTAGTCGTCTCCTCGGCAATGACGCCAAACTTTTACAGGCTAAAGTCGTATCACTTAATCAAAAATAATTCCTAGGTCCTATAACAACAATAGTCAGGGAAGTAGGGTCGAATCTACAAGGAGATAGAGTATTTAAGTTAATATATAGCCAAACACCTACTTCAGACAAGATCAGACAAGAATCAGCTAAACTACTGTTTAGACTAAAGAAGGCAATATAAAATTGGGTTTAAAAATATGGATTAAATGTCTAGGGCATTAGTTCGGTCCACCATGCTTATACCAATAAAAAGGATCAAATAACTATCAATACCTAGGTCAAGAGTCGAGAGATTAGAGCACTTATTAAGCTACGGTTAAGTCTTAACGCTCATAATTCAACATATGCCGCATGTTCACTAACATAATCCAAAATAAATGATGTGTAATAGGGCCTCTAAAAGTAACAAGGATATGTGCAAACAATTATTAACCAGAAGCAATCAATAAAACGGCGCAATAACATCAATTACTCATCAAGAACAAATCACACCATAAGCACTTTAATCAAAACCTAGAAACTAATAGCAATTCAAATATGAATCATGGTAGAAACATGGTTTTCCACCCTATAACCCTAGAAATACAACAACTCACTCATAATTAAATCAACAATAACAAGTCTAATATAAAAATCTAAACTTTGCATCATGAACTAATTAATTAAGCAACCAAGGATTAAATAAAGAAACTAAGAGAGAAGAACAATACCAAATGACGAAAGCAATAACTTTACTTCAAAATCCAAGGTTCGATCTCCTCCAAACTTGTAACACCTACCTCGACAATTCTCTCTTTATAAAACATATATTTTCCCAACTAAAACAGAGAATTATCAAGGCATTATCGCCCGTGTGAAAACGTATTGGCTTACTCAGAGTATTGCAGCGGAAAAACATTAAATAAACTTTATTAAATACTTAAGACATAATAATTGTCAAAAAATTATCCGAACCTCGAAGGATAATAAAAACCAACTTAAAACATTGAAAATAAATAATCCATAAAATAACTTGATAAAAGTAACATAAAGGTAGGAAGCAATAAAAGTAATAAAGCGGTCTCTCATCAACGCTTCCCAAATCCCAAATGAGTAATTGAGACGATGCATTAAGCCTTCCTAACCTGTAGGCAATTACTCAATTGAAAACTGTTCACCAATAAAGGGCCATCACAGGATCAATAAGCACAGCCATGATCGACACATAGAAAAGCACGTAATCAGCAAAGCTGAGTACATACATAAATAAAATAAAACACAAAACCTAATTATGATACTACTAAACAATAAAACATGATCAATAAAGATACCTCAAGACTTCAACTCATAACATAAGACTTGACTTCACAAGACATACAACATGATAATCGTTTAGTAAATTGAACAGACAATGGATCGAGTTGTCCAACCAAAACCCACCTTAAAAATAGAAGACCAATTACGGGCGCGACTCCGTAATCCCTTCACCTACGATATCAAGGAATCTTTAAAAATAAAATAGGGTACGATGATCAATGCGACCCCAAGAAAAGCCATGGGCTACAACCATGTACTCCAACTCATACTAGTCTAGAACTTCAGACGTGCACAAGTCTAAAGCTATTTCTATTCACTTCCACTTTAAGTATTAATAAGTTATTCGATGTTGGATTCTAAACAAACCAACCAACACATGACATGAATACAACAATTTACACTTTTATCTTAGGATTAAATAAGTGATCAAACAATTCCAATTGACCAAGAATTAATCCTCCAATTTATTTGTTGACTTAAATCAACAATCGAATGTCCAATAACAATAAATATACACAAAGGCCTCGGTCATTGCAAAGCAGTAAAATAACTATAACCAATAATAGTCCAACTTACTCACAAAGTCCTCAGCCTTTGAGAAGTAATAAAATAATAATAACTAATAATAATCCAACTTACTCACAAAGGCCTTTGAGAAGTAATAAAATATCCATTAAGGGAAACAATACCAAACTCCATAATCCAATAATAAAATATTATTAATCCACATCACGATGGATCAAAATATAAATACTTCCAACAACATACTTGAATCAAACATCCATTCAATCATGTAATAAATCATAAAGGCCATTAACATGCTCAACAACACATAATTCCAATTCAATAGCCACGTATGAACCATAAAAGGGTTCCCTATACCTGATATTATATATAATCCTAATCCTTCGGACATGATATTAGTCTAACACATAAGGACATGTACGTACCTTGTGTAGACAAAGTGAGAGGCCACTTTAAAACTCTAGAAGTCGCCGAGAGTAAATTCTCCGCCTACCAAAACAATAATACAACAATGAATTAATATCCTAATTAATTCACAACAATATAATTTATCTTAAAACGCTTCAAGACTCATTTTAAAATACTTTTAAAACATTAAAGTCTCAACCTTTAACAACCTTTAATATAATACTATAAGTCTAGGCTTTAAAAACCTCAATAACTATTACTTTCATACTTAAAACTCACTTTAACTAATAAATAATAAATCTGAAATTATAATTTATATTCACAATAAATAAAAATCAGATTTTTAATAATTCAAACAATAAAGTTTTTGACTTTATTTATAGAACATATTAAAACTCATAAAAATCACAACTTTAACATTAATACTTTAGTTAAACATTAAAAAGATGGTAAAGGTTAAGAAATAACCAAAGGAAACCACGAAAACCGGAAAAACAACGAGAAAACATGCGCGACGAGTGCCGCATGGGTGCGGGAGGCGGTGCGTGGCAGCACGCGCAGCTGCTGGGCGAACGGAAAGCGAGAGAGGGGGAGAGTGAGTGCGGCTGCTGCACGCGCGGAGAGGAGGACGAGTGATGGTGGTGTGACTCGCCGGGAAAACACGAGTGAGGGGAGTGTGGTCGTGGTCCGACGCCGGAAGCAAACAAAGGAGAGGAGAAGGAGTAGGGCGCCGGTTGGGGAGAGAGTAAAGAGATAAAATAAAAGTGTACCAACTTGGGGTTTGGGGGGTCTTTATAGGTTTTCCTAAAACCTAGGGTGAATAGGTTTAGGCTTTGGGTTTTGTCTGAAGTTGAAGTATCAAACTTTAATTAAAAGCTTTGGGCTACTCAACCCAATATTAAAATCATTTTAAATACAACCAAAACATTTAATAATATATTTAATTCTTAAAAATCCGACCCATTAAATTTTAATGATTATTAAAAAGTTTAAACAATCATTTGACTTTCAAAATCAACACTTGAATAATTAAATGAAATAAATATAAAAATTATTATAAATTTACTTTAAATATGTTTATAAAATTCATAAATTTACAGGGGATTACAAAACTAAAGTAAAGTGTTTAATCTAAAAAAACAATCAAATTCTAATGCTAATGGAGACTGAGAAAAAATAACTCCGCCAAAATAATAACCTAACCTATTATTTATACTAATCCTAAACTAATTAAGAAAATCGTGCAAAAAGATTGGGTCGGGGATCCTTGCCCGATCAGGCTGAACTAAAATTGAGGCCCAGTTCCCTTTATTCGCTCAAGTAGCAGGAGCAAAAACATTTAGGTGATAATGGGCTTCGCCCGATGGACTCAGGCACCACTGCACAATCGGGCCCGATACCAAGCTCACCCGATGTAATAAAATCAGCCTGATCGGACCATTCTCTGCGCGGCCAAGCACGTCTTTCCAACCTTTCTTAGCTTTTGGCACTCGATCTTCAAGTTCAGAGGTCTCGAGACCTCACAATTCATCTGTAGTGCTCGTAATAACTTCTACGTGCCTCGCAACAACTCGTAAAGCCGTGGTTCCTTCAATATGGCTAGGAAAAGGGAGAAAACTCCTTAAAACCTGCAATAAATCACAAAATAACCAAACCACAACTATATAGAAATTATCATTAATTAGCTCCGCAGAGCTCCAATGGCGCACGATTTAGCTCATAAATAAGGGAAAGAAACTCTATAAATAATCATGATATCAATTTGACGTTTGTTATGTCTATGTTAAACGTTTATTTTCCAACAACCTCGCTCCCACATTAGATAAATGTTTCTTTGTGGGATATCCTACAAACATAATGGTTATTACTTCTATTATCGAACTGGGAAAGTGTTTGTTACTCGTCGTGGTGAACTTTTGGAGAAATATTTTAAATCCAAAAAGGCAAGTTGGAATAACTTATTTCTTCGAGAGGTCCGAGAACTGTAACCAATTGTTATAGTTCAGTCCATGGAAAAGTTTGTGACAATATTGCCATATGTTGAGCTTAAAGTAGTTCATCTTATGTATGAATGTTCTCCAACATCTGATCAAGGTTGGAGGACGTGCATTGCATATAAATAACTCCTATTTTCCCAATCGAACTTAATTTGTGCTAAAATTCTCAAATTGTTGAGAAGGAAATTTCTCTTTTGCAGCCTCTTGTAGATCTAATAGATTGTCCCATCAAAGAGGTTTGCTAACTGTTTGTTGAATGAAAGTTCTAAAATTATGTTTTAAAATTTGGAGGAACCTACTACTTATAAGCAAGCTTTGAGGAGTCAAGACTAAGAAAATGGCTCGAAGCCATGAAGTCTGAAATCACATCCATTTCAGAAAATCAAGTATAGGACTTGATGGATTTTCTCGATGGGTGGACAGCTATTGGTTGTCAATGGGTTTTCAAATTGAAAGCAGATAACTACAGTAAGATGCAGGTTGACAAAGCGAGATTATTGTTGCAAAAGGATTCAAGCAAGTTCATTGTATAGACTATGACAAAACCTTTTCACTAGAAGCAATGCTCAAATCCATTCGAATACTTCTAGCGATTGATGCCTTCTATGATTATGAGATTTGGCAAATGGACGTCAGATACGATTTCTTGAATGGTTTCTTGAAAGTGGATGTGTATATTACATAGCTGGAGGGTTTTGTGGATCTAAAAAAAATCTTAGAGGGTATGTAGATTCAAAAGTCTATTTATGGACTGAAGCAAGCACCCGGATTTGAAATTCTTCGTTTTGATTACACAATCAAACAATTTGGTTTTCTCAAAATGGAGAAGAATCTAGTGTTTATAAGAAGGAAAGTGGGAGTGACATAGTCTTTTTAGTCTTGTATGTGGATCACATACTTCTCATAGGAAACGATATTATCATGCTTAAGTCAATGTAGGAATGGTTAAAAAGTTGTTTCTTTGTGGAAGACATTGGAAATGTTGAGTACATTTTGGGTACCAAAATCTATAAATATAAACCTAATAGAATGATTGGACTATGTCATAGATTTTATATCGATAAGATCGTCACTAAGTTCATGATTGAAAACTCTATGAAAGAATTCCTTACCATGCAACCAGGCCCGTCAAACAGCAGGTGCAAAAAGACCCTGTGCACAGGGCCCAAAAAAACATGAAATTTATTAGGCCCCCACTCTCCCACATCCATATTGCATCAACCCAAAAAATTAAAATGATTCTATTTTATTGGACTATGCCTAGCAAATGAGAGAATAATAAAATTTATTATTTTTGCCTTTTCAATACTCACCCCACATCCCCACTCATCATTCATCATGTCAGTATCTTTTTCCTCACCCCTCTTTGCTCTCTCAATATCTTCAACCTTTAACCTTCCATTTCTACTCTACAAAAACAAAACCTTCCATCTTCTTCCTAATTTTTAATTCTTATTCCCCAAACAAATTAATTAATTGATTGTCATTATTTATTTTCTGATTACATGGGGTATTTAATTCATGCTCTTTCCCTAACCAAATTTTCGATGGTAAAAGATTTTTTTACCCCCAAATTTAGCTTATTGTTCATCAAAATTGGCAATGAGCAATTAATTTTCTTGATTTTTTTGTGTTAAACGACTAATTTTTTCGGCTATATATAAATGAGTTAGCTTGAAGTTTATTCACTCATCTAAATCCCAAAAGAATTTAATTTTGCTTGCCAATCTTGATTGGCAACGTTTAACATTATTCAATCAAGACGACGATTCCTCGGTTCCGGTTGGCGGAGCTTGTCGAAATTGACGGCACTTGAAATTGTGAAATTGAGAATTGGTAAATGAATCTCTGAGCTTTTTGTTTATGTTGTTAGATTGTTAATAATTTATGGGCAAAGCAGAAAGTCGTAAGCGAAAATGAGAATTTAATTTTGTGTAGTGCAATTGTCGTAATTATTCAATCTGATCATTATTGTTCTCAGTTTATTTTGTTAAAAAGCCAAATCTTACAGACTTTGAAGGTAAAAAAAGGAACTAACACAAAAGGAGTTCTCACAACGGCAGTATACCTATCCAAGAACAATTGCTTTGCAAATAGAGAATTGTTATGTTATATGACTTACATCTAGGCTGAAGGGTTCATTTATTATCAATGGTAATATTTGTTACCTCTAATTCCAAATTTCTCCCACATAATCCAACTCTTTGTAAGAATGTACCAGTTTACTTTTCCAACGTTTATTCAATCACATGATTGAATTATTAGTTTTATCAGTTTTATTAGCTATGGCGAGTTTGAGTTGTTAAGGGTTTCTGCCATTTCTGGAATCCATGGCAAGGAAGAGAAAGTTGTTATCTCTGACTCTCAAGGAATTGTGTCATCGTCGATTAGTCGTAGTAAACTGTTGATTACTAAAGATATAACCCCACACCCTAGTACAGGTCCGATTTCTCCGGAGCTTCAATCTGCCATTAATAGGATGCATCAAGTTGCTTCTATACCTATTCCTGAACAAACGATAGAGATTGATGAGCCTATACAGAATGTTGTGTCAGGAAATACTTGGAATACCTTATTTACAGGTAATCAACTAGCAGCTAAAAGTACTTCTCTGAAATTTGTCGCTCCTAATGGTATTTCTGTTGCTTGTTTAGATAAAAGTGAAATTGATAAACTTTCTGAGATTTGGGCTACTTCTCTGGTGATTTATGTGGTGGGAGACACTCCTTCAATTGGTGCTATAACTCGATTTATCGAAAAGGAATGGATTTCTGTAGCTAAGCCAAAAATCTTCTTACATGATGATGGTTTTTTTTGTGGTGAAATTATGTAGTATTGATCATAGGAATGAAGTTTTATGTTGAACCTCATAGTTATAGTAGCAGACCTTTTATTGTCAAGTCATGGACTGCTAATTTCAATTTTAATGAGGAAGTGCTAAAGGTGATTCCCATCTGGGTTAAGCTTCCCAATTTGCCTTTGAATTGTTAGAGTGCTGATTCTCTTAGTCGAATTGGCAGCTTGTTGGGTATCCCACTGTATGCAAATGAATGTACTTCTAAACAAATGAGGATTTCTTTTGCTAAAATGCTTATTGAAATAGATCTAACAAAAGAGCTCCAGTACCATGTTGATTTTGAAGACTCAATCGGTATTCTTATCAAGCAACAAGTGAAATATGACTGGCTTCCACCCTTTTGTAACGTCAGTCAAAAGATTAGACATGATTGTGGGAATAGGAAAAGGCAAATACAACAGCAACAAAAACCTAAAGTAATTCAGAAATGAATCCCTAAGGTAACTAATGTTAAGCCATTATCTGAGACTATTTCTGCTGTGGTTAATACTTCTGATATTCTAGAGCAGCAAACTGATGATCTCAACAAATCTAATCCTTCTAGTGTTGTAAATACTCCTTTGCACCTATTGTTCATCAGTGTAAAAATACCAGGAAAAAGGGGGTAAGAGAATCATTGTTCCCTGTGAAGAGGAAAATGCTGAATTCATCCTTGAGGAAAATGATGATATAAATGAAGAACTTTTGGCTGATAATGGGATTAAGGATCCAGGAGATACCGACCTTTATTTCTCATAGTTTACACTTGCACTTGGAATATAAGGGGTCTTAATGATCCTCTTAAAATAAAGGAGGTTAAGTCTTTTATAGATAGTAATAAGCTCACTATATATATGTTTGCTTTAACTGAAACAAAAGTGAAGTTAGCTAATAAATACAAGGTGCAAAAAAAGTTTGGTAAACTGTGGACTTGGAGTGACAACTATCTTCATCATCCCTGGGGGACTATTTGGCTTGCGTTGAAAGATAAGCTTGTTCATGTTGATATTCTGGCCTCTTCTGATCATTTCATTCATAGTATTGTCACTGACAAAACACTCAACATTAATACAATTTCACAATTTCACTGCAGTTTATGGCGTTCATACCATTGAAAAAAATAAAATCATTGTGTTCTTCTCTTCTTCATTTGAGTACTAATGTTGATAAGGAATGGGTGAGTATGGGAGATTTTAATTCTGTTTTAGAAAGTTCAGATAGATTGAATGGTACTCCTGTGACTAATGATGATACTCAAGACTTTAGGGAGTTACTTGATTCTACTGATCTGCTTGAAGTCAGGGGTGTTGGAGCCTTCTATACTTGGTGCAATAAAAGGCAAGGCTATGATCGTATTTTTAGTAAGATTGATAGGTGTATATGCAATGATAAATGGTATGCTAAGCACACTAATGTTACTGTGGAGATCACGAACCAGTCTAGTATCTAATCACAATCCTTTGATGATTTATTTCAATCAAAGTGCACAAGGTGGAGGCAGACTAGTTCGATTCTTTAATCACCTAGTTAATCATCCTGATTTTCAGGAGAAAGTTGCTAATGCCTAGAAACAAAGAGGATTGCCTAGAAATTTGTCTAATATTTGGCTTAACTTGAAGAATGTCAAAATTGCTCTTAAAGACCTTCAAATCAAAGAGTTTTCCTCTATCACTGATCACATTAATACTGTCAGGGATGCTTTGGATCAAATCCAATCCCAAATTCATCTTAACTATTTCAATGAGTCTCTCCATACTCAAGAACATAATACTATTTCTTCTCTCAGGAAATGGCTTGCAATTGAAGAAAATGTGATGAGACAGAAATCCAGGATTCAATGGTTAAAAACCTTGGTAATTCAAATACTAAGGTGTTTTTTTTTACTATGAAAGAAAGACTGTCCATAATTCTATTGATGTCATTTATACTAGTTCGGGGAGGACACTGACAAATCCTATTGATATTCAAAATGAATTCAAGATCTTCTATGGGAAATTAATGGGAAGCTGTGCTGCAACTTCAGGGTGTGGATTTATCAATTATTAGAAAAGGCCCTACTCTCAGTTCTACTGCTAGAAGGTCTCTCATTGCTCCTGTCACTCTGAATGCGATTGATCAAGCCTTGTTTAGCATTAATGGAAACAAAGCCCCTGGCCTTGATGGGTTCAATGCTAATTTTTTCCAGTGTGTTTGGAATACTATCAAACCTGATATTTATGTTGTTGTCCTTGATTTTTTTCAATCAGGTATTTTCAGCTCTCAGGTTAATATTGCTTCTATCACTTTGATTCCTAAAAATTCTAATCCTACTTATGCTAGTGATTTTAGGCCTATAGCTTGTTGCATTATAGTATATAAAATCATAGCTAAGATCCTTACTCATAGGATGAAAAATGTGATTGGG
Organism: Patellifolia procumbens; assembly: GCA_947645195.1. Taxonomy (NCBI): domain Eukaryota; kingdom Viridiplantae; phylum Streptophyta; class Magnoliopsida; order Caryophyllales; family Amaranthaceae; genus Patellifolia; species Patellifolia procumbens. The sequence continues at coordinate 549,836 of CANSGD010001040.1, forward strand.
GATGTCATCAATACTGCTCAATCTGGTTTTATTCCTAAAAAACATATAACTGACAACATATTGTTAGCTACTGATCTTATAAAAGGATATCATAGGAAAAATATCTCTCCAAGGTGCACAATCAAAATAGACCTCAAAAAAGCATATGATTCCATTGAATGGCCTTTTTACAGTCTATTCTTCAGGAATTAGGGTTTCCTGATATCTTTGTAACCTGGATTATGGCATGTGTCACTACTGTTTCTTATTACATATTAATCAATGGGAAACCTTGTAAACCTTTTCTTGCTAAGAAAAGGTCCCAGACAAGGAGATCATATCTCTCCTTTCTTATTTGCAATTGGTATGGAATACTTATCCAGATGCTTAGGTACTCTGCAGTTGAATCCTCATTTCAAATATCATCCTAGGTGTGCTAGCTTTCATCTCACACATATGATGTTTGTTGATGATCTCTTAATGTTCTGTAATGCAAGTATCTCCTCTATTCAGTTGTTACTTCAAGATATTCATTCTTTCTCTAAAGTTTCTGGCTTAGAAGCTAACCTCCACAAAAGCAATCTCTATTTGGGTGGGGTTAACTCTCATTTTAGTGAGGATCTTCAAATAGCTACTCAGATTCCCCTTAGTGACTTCCCTTTCAGATCCCTTGGAGTTCCCCTTTCCACAAAAAAGCTCCCTTACCTTCCTTGTAAGCCTCTTATTGAAAACATCATGGCTAAAACAAAGACATGGAGTGCTACAAACTTATCTTATGCAGGAACAACTCAACTTATTAAATCTGTCCTCCTTAGTATGCAATTTTTTTGGTGTCAGATCTTTATCTTACCAAAAAAGATTATTAAAGAGATTCAAAGTCTTTGCAGAGTGTTTCTTTGGACTGGTAAGGATTTACCTACAAGGAAAGCTTTCATTTCTTGGGAACAACTCTGTTTACCTAATATTGGTGGTGGTCTGAACTTTGTTAACCTGGAGCATTGGAACAAAGCTGTTATTTCTAACTGTTCATTCCTATTACGTTAAACATCACAACATTTGGACAATGCCTATACCTTAGACTATGGCATGGGATTTGAAGAAAATTCTAAATACCAGAGATGTTTTTGATCAAGGCAGCATAATGCAAGAGTTTTTGTTGAATGACAAATTTTCCACAAGGAAATGTTATGCAGCTCTTATTGGTTATTCCCTCCCAGTTAGTTGGAAGAGAATTGTATGCAACAATAAAGCTTCCCCAAAGAGTATTTTTATCACTTGGCTTGCTATGCTCAACAGATTGGTTACTAAAGTCAAATTAGCTTCTTGGAATATTATTAGTGATGTTAGTTGTCCTTTATGTCATCAGGAGAATGAAGATGTTAGTCATCTGTTTTTCAAATGTCCTTATTCCTCAACAATTTGGCAACATTGTTTGCAGATGCTTAAAATATCTCGGCCTATTCTTCCATTTATGGATGAAATCAATATTACAGCTGCTCATTGTACAAGAAGGCACAAAAAGTAAGGTTTATGGCATGTTTTTTGCTGAAACTTTGCACCACATTTGGATATAGAGAAATCAACAGGTGTTTGAGGATAATCATCTTACTTTTGATTGATTTTTTGATAGAATTATCTTTAGTGTAGCTTGTAGATGTTATGAGGAAATGAGATAATTTTTGTATAGATAAGTCTCTCCTCACTTGGTTGTAGTTTGTTGTTGCTTTGGCACTTGCTGTTTTGTGGCTTCTCTTATTTTATGTTGCTTAGTTGTTGCTTTAGGATAGCATATGAAGAGTCTATTTTTTCAACCCTTCCTAGAAGGTGGGTTAAAATAGATAATGATGCTTATTACCTTTAGCTAGTTGTATTGGTGGTTGTAACTCTTTTTTTGGTTACGAATAATAATTTTGAATTTCCAAAAAAAATTCCAAATTTCTCATCTAATTTTTGTTGCTTTTGTTGTTAAATTGTTAATTAACAACATAAACTGAAATTAACAAAATAATTACGACAATTGCACTTGTTTATATAGTTGTTTATGTTGTTAGTTATTCTAAGTTTTTTCATTTTGATCATTATGGTTCGAAATCAGCATATTTTTGGGGTTAATTTGTACGGCAAATGCAAATAGTCTACATTATACTCCCTCTGTCCCACATTAGTTGCAACACTTTCCATATACGGTCGTCCCACATTAGTTGCAACACTTCTATTTTAGGCATGGACCCACTAGTTTTTTATAATATGTCACCTTACATACGACCCCACTCATTCATTATTTAATGTTAAAAACATTAAACTACTCACACATCCACCCACCTATCAATAAATAATGGAAAATTTGCCTAGAATAATGCAACATTTTGCCCATTCGCAAATAATAATGCAACCTAAGGATTATTCTAGAATAATGCAACCTTTATACCCCATTTATTTTAAATAGGATAAATTACCGGTGACCTGAAGAAAAGGTAAATTTTCAATTAAAACTTTTAACTATAAATTAATAATATATATAAAAAAATTTAACCTTCCCCACCCCTCCCCTTCCCACCCCCACCCAACCCCCCTCCCCCTTCCCCGCGCACAACCAGCCCCCACCCCTTCCCACGCACAACCAGCCCCCACCCCTTCCCACGCACAGCAAACCCCATCCCCTTCCCACGCACAGCCAACCCCTCCCCCCTCCCCTTCCATACGCACAACCAGCCCCCCACCCTCCCCTTCCCACGCACAGCCAACCCCTCCCCCCTTCCCCACGCACAACTAGCCTCCCCTTCCTCACACACAACCACCACAACCCACCAGCCCAATTAATAGCAATATCAGCATCCTTCAAATTGAGCTTAACAGCAGCACCAATATTCCCACCAGCAGAAGCTTGACAAAAATTGAAAAGACCCGGAAAAACAGGGCAATCATCACCAACATTGAACCGTTTAAGATGCCTCGAATGCGAATGATCCAGCGACGATGCAACAGAAGATAAAGACCGACTAATGAGCTCAGGCGATACGGAGGAAAGAAAATCGACGTAATCGTCGGAATGAAAGCGACGAATATCAGTCGCTGCGGCGGGAAAAGGGCGGTTAATTTCCATGCGACGGTGGAGATTGTAATGGACGATGAGATTGTGAGCCATACGAATACGGTGTGGTTGCAAAGGGTGGACAGGAGAGGGTGGCAGTGACTGGTGGGGGGAGATTGGTGGCAATGGCTGGAGGTGGGGTGGGGGTGGGAACTGGTGTAGGGGTCGGGAATTTGGGGTGAGGTAGGGTGTGAGTTTTTTTTTTTTTTGGTTTTATATTTTTTTTAAAATTTTTTATAACTCAATTTTTAGAACCAATTAAAAGCCGACACGTGTCCTATCTAACCTATTCTTCAGGTCATATCCAATTTCATCCGGTTTTATCCTATTTAAAATAAATGGGGTATAAAGGTTGCATTATTCCAGAATAATCCTTAGGTTGCATTATTATTTGCGAATGGGCAAAAGGTTGTATTATTCTAGGCAATTTTTCCATAATTATTATTCTATCACTTTCTATCACATCAACCTTTATAATAAATTAATACAATTTATACCCTACTCTACTAACTTCCTAAAACTTTGTGCCCAACCTATTGTTGCAACTAATGTGGGACGGAGGCAGTAATTCATTTTTGTTATTTTATTGTTAAGGTTGAAAGTAATTTGATGAGAATTCCGGAATTGGAAGAAAATTTCGAGTTCGCCGAATCATAGAGATTACTTTGTTGATATGAACTTCACTTTTCTAAGTTTTTTCAATCCATTTAGCAAATTTATTGAATTTTCAACTTATTAAGATATTCACTAAGTACAATAATTATGCCTCCTAAAAGAAGATGTGATTAGGGGCATGAAAAGCGTAATAAAAAGAAAAAAATAGAAGCGTTGATCGAGTCCCAAAGAGGTGCTCTTGATAAATCCGTCATAAAAGAAACACAAGCTCCTCTTGACCATGTTGAAAGTCTTCTTTTATTCAATTTACAATATTTTAAATATATATGTTTCTGATATATGACATGGTAATGGGCACGTATTTGAGATATATAAAAACCATGTGCCCATTACCATGTCATATATCAAAAACATATATATTTAAAATATTGACCGGTCAAACTATGGATTAGTAGTGTAATTAGTGAAAATGACATAAAGTTACTTAGATATTAGTCTTTCACGACAGTAATTCACAAGAAAAAAAGATGGCTATAATTAACAAAAGGGATATTTCATAAGGCAGTGTTTGGCAAAAATTCTAATATATATGATCCAAGAGTTTGGGATGGTCTAAAATGATTGCTTTGTTAGCGCAAAGGTTCCTAAAAAGAGATGACTCCATTGTCAAAGGTCCTAAAGATGAATGTTCAAGGAGATTTAGCGCTAACTTATATACTAGAGTTTTGTCAAGTGGTACGAAATGTGATAGGGATTGGCCTTTTTGTTCAAAAGAGCTTGATGGAGTCTTTTTTTTTCTTGTAGCAAAATATCTAAAAAGGGGATTGGTAGAGGTCAATTAACAAATGAAGGCTATGCAGATTAGATTCATGTACGCCTATGATTAAAAGAACATGAAACAAGCATGGACCATGTTAAAAATATGACCACTTGGTATAAGTTGTGTCTAAGGTTTAAAACGGATAAAACTATTGATAAGATGATAGGTTTTAGTCGTGTCACCTAATCAAAAATAAAACTACAGTCCTCTAACTAAGGTAGTCAATGGAAGCAGGGTCGAATCCACAGGGAGACAGAGTTTCTAAATTAATATTCAATCAATCAGCTACTCCAGATGAAATCAGGGAAGAATTAACTGAACTAAAGAGTAAGCTAAAGAAGACAGATTAAATCGAGGAATTAACTATGGAATGAAAACCTAGGGTATTAGGTCGGTCCACCATGCTTATACCAATCAAATAGGGTCAACTACTATCAAAACCTAAGTCAAGAGTCGGGGAATTAGAGCATGTGTTGAGCTATGGTTAAGACTCAACGCTCATAGTTCAACATACGCCGCATGTTCACTAACGTAATCAGAACTACTGATGTGTCCTAGGCCTCTAGTCATAAGACGGATCTGTGCGAACAACTATTAACCACAAGAAATCAATGAAATTGTACACTGACATTAATTACTCAATAAAGAATCACATCACAATCACCCTAATCAAGCCCTAGAAATTGATAGAAATCTAAATCACAATCATGGTATAAACATGGCTTTCGTATCTAACACCCTAGAAAGAGAACTACTCACTCATAATCGAATTAACAACAACAAAACTAATATGAAACCCTAACAATTGCATCATGAATGATTAAATAATTAGGCTAAGCAATTAAGAATAATAAAAGAGATTAGGGCAAAGAAGAATACCAATTGACAGAAAGCAGGAAATTTTATTGAAGATAATTCAAGGTTCAATCACCTCTTCAAACTAATCTAAGAGTTTAACTATAAAAGTAAAATCAAAATCCTAAAACTAATTTAATGGAAATCTAATGGCGTCAAATCCCCTAGTACTAATTCTCCACTAATGCTAAAACTAATCTCCTAATTCTAACTTCTAAAAGCTAAAGCTAAAATTAAAAATTCCTTGCAAACAAAATCCCACTGAGCTTTTATACCCATGCCAGCCGCATACAATAAACGAAGCCAAAGACTTGCACGTATGTGGGCCCAGCCCCTTAATTTATTTCCGCACAAAAACGGAACAATCAGATGGGTTGAACCTTCACCCGATCCAATCGGGTGGATCGGGTGATACATGCCCCCGATCGGGTAGCTTGCAGTTTGGGCCCAATTTCACTTTCCTTGTTTCTTACGCAGCAGCAGCAACATTTCCTTCAATTTTGAGTCCGCCCGATCACCCACCCGATCGGGCCATGTTTGCCCGATCGGGTTTGGCTTAATTTGCCAACATGTTTTTTTCTTCGTTTTTCCACCCGATGGGATCGGGTGATTTTCGCCCGATAGGGTACGAAACTTCTCCGCCCGATCAATAAATCTTCGCCCGATCGGGCCATTTCTTGCCCGATCTGAGTACGAAAAACTCCTTTTTGACTCTTTAGCTCTCAATTCTTTACGTTTAGAGGTCTTGGGACCTCCTAAACTATCCATAAAGCTCGTGAGCCATCCTATGTGCCTCGTAACATCTCGTAAAGCCGTGGTTGCTTCCAAATGGCTCGGGAATAAGGAGAAAACTCCCTAAAACCTGCAATTCAACACTAAAACACAAAACCACAACTATATACGATAGTTAGCACAAAATAGCTCCCAAGAGCTCCAATGACGCACAAATTAGCTTGTAAATAAGGGAGAAAAGTCTATATAAATACGTGATATCATAAGACGACTCAAGAATTGATTGAGAAAGAAAAAGAACATTGGAAAAAGTGCCTAAAAGAATAATTTATGTTGTCAAAGTTTTGGCTAAGCATAATTTAGCATTCTGTGGTTCTAATGGAAAACTTTACCAAAAAAGTAATGGTAATTTTTTGGGTTTAATTGAAATGTTTGCCAAGTTTGATCCAATTGTTCAAGAGCATGTCAAGCGTATTACTAATAATGATATTCAATTTCATTATCTTGGTCATTCCTTCCAAAATGAGTTGATACTTTTGTTTAGTTCTACGATTAAAACAAAAATTTTGAGAAAGATAAAACAGGCAAAGTATTTTTTCTTTAATAATCGAGTGTACACCAGATGTTGGTCATCAAGAGCAAATGTCTTTGATATTGAGATATGTGAATGTCCCTGCTAATCATACTAACATCAAGGAATCTTTCTTGGGATTTTTGAATGTAAAAGATACAACTGGACAAGGACTTTTTGATGTTGTGGTAAATGAATTGAAGAATCTTGATCTCGATATAATGAATGTGTGTGGTCAAGGTTATGATAATAGATCTAATATGAAATGTAAACATCAAGGAGTTAAAAAAAATTAATAAATTTAAATTCTAGAGCTTTTTATACTCCTTGTGATTGACATAGTCCAAATTTAACATTATGTCATATGGCTAATACGTGTAGAAAAGCTAGAGATTTTTTTGGAGTCATTCAGCGTATTTATAAAATTTTTGCATCTTCTACTAAGAGATGGCAAAATTTGAACGACAATGTGAAAGTGTTAACTCCTAAGTCTTTATCATCTACCCGTTGTGAAAGTCGTGTCGAAAATGTTAGGGCTATTCGATTTCAAATGTCTGACTTACGAGAAGCTTTACTTCAAGTAGCAAATAGTGGCAGCGATTATAAAATAAAAAGTGAAGCTAAATCCTTAATTAGCAACTAACGAGCTTGGTGATTTTGAGTTCTTAATTGCTATAATCATATGGTATGAAATACTATGTGCAATTAATTTGGTGAGCAAGCTTTTACAATCAAAGGATATGCTTATTGATGTGGCTATTGAAAAAATAAAGGGGTTAATTTCTTTTTTTGAGGGAAATAGATAAACTGGTTTTTTGATGCATTGGATAGCGCTAAAGAACTTGCCATTGAGATGGGTATTGATCCTATCTTTCCCCAAAGACGTGAAATTCGGAGAAAAAAAAGCATTTTGATGAAAATCCAACCACATCCGACAATGCTCCACTATCTCTTGAAGAATCGTTTAGAGTCAACTATTTTCTTTACATTGTTGATCAGGCTATTAGTTCTCTTACTAAGAGGTTTGAGCAATTTGACGAATATGTAAGAATTTTTGGTTTTTTACTCACTTCTCACAACTTGAACTCATTGGATGATATAAGTTTGAAGTCTTCCTATATCAAATTTGAAAATGGCCTAAACTCTAATGGACACTCGGATATTGATGGTAATGAATTATGTGTGGAGTTGAAAATACTTAGAGAAGTTTTGCCTAGTAACATAGTAGGACCTATATTGACAATTTGAAGTTGTTAAAAGGCCTTGATTGCTTTCCTAATGGAAATATTGCAAGCAGGATTTTATTGACTATTCATGTAGCTGTTGTATCTGCAGAAAGAAGATTTTCAAAGTTGAAATTATTGAAGTCTTATCTTCGTTCAACAATGTTGCAAGAGAGGCTTAACTGATTGGCGTTGATAGCAATTGAGAATAACCTTTTGGAGAATGTAGAATATGAAGAGTTGATTGATGATTTTGCTTCAAAGAGCGCTAGAAGAAAGCACTTTTTAAATATAAAGTTGATGTAAGGTGTATTGAGTAGTTATTAATGAATAGGATATTTGAATGTTTTTTGAATATAATAAAACTACAATCTTTAAATAAAAGCATATTGATTTATATAAAGTTTATGTAAGTGTAAGACGGCAAATTTTATTTTTTTATTAATGTTGAAGGTATAAACGATAAAAGGGCACAAATTTTATTTTAGAAAAGGGCGACTCCAAAAAGCTTCAAGACGGCTCTGCATGTAAGATGCATGGCATATGGCCTAGAAAGACTCAATGTCCTTCCATACTTGATGAGTTTTAGCGAATGACGAGTAATTTTCCTTTTACATTTGCTATGGGGTCCATTATGTATGTATGCCACGATTTTGTACTCGTCCAGATGTTTCATATGCCTTGAAAATGTGTAGCGAATTCCAATCAAATCCAGGCGATGCACACTTGAATGTAGCTAAGAATGTCCTAAAGTACTTGAGAAGGACACATAAGGATAACTTCATAGTGTATAGAGGTGATAATAAACTAATTGTTGAGGGTTATATAGCTGCTAAATTCCAAACTGACATATAAAACAATTTTATAACTCAGCGTGGTTTCATCTGTTGTCTAAATGAAGAGGTAGGAAGGTAAAAAAAACTCAAAATAAATCAATGGCTCACTCTATGAAAGAAGTTGACAACATTGATACAACAGATGCAACAAAGAAAGCTATTTGGATGAAAAAGTTCATTTTTGAGGTAGGAGTAGTACCAAGGATTGCAAATGGCATTGTTTTGCTTTGTGATAATAATGGGCACCATTGCACAATCTAAGGAACCAAGATCACATCAGAGGTAGTGCAAACATACTCTTAGGAAGTTTCATCCCATTTGAAATATTATTATTGAGAGAAAGGATTTAACAGTTAGTAAAGTTCATACAGATAACAATGTTGTTGATCCATTAACTAAACCATTGCCTCAACCTAAGTATGAGAGTAACACTAGGATTATAGGGCTTAAGCATATAGGATCGTGGGTTTAATTATGCACTATTTACTACTAATTAGTTCACAATTGTAATTGCAATTTATTATGATTTGTTTATGTTAAACAATAAAAGGTTATGGTATTATTTAATCTTGGTTTGGTAATAAATAACACATCCAAGGTACTTTGGTGAGAAGTAGTTGACGGTTTTCTAAAATATGCGAAATTTCCTGAGGTATCCCTGGGGTTAGAGCTAATCCCTTGGGTACCCCTGTTGTTTTCGACCTTCCCATATGCCAATGGGGTCACTATTTGTCGCTAAAATACCCTTACTACTAACAGAGATTAAGTATTCTGTTAAGTTTCTCTAGTTTTAATTTAAAAACAGAAGAATTTAAAAAAAAATTAAAATTTGACACGGTCGTTGCATGTGCCATATGAAATACCTAACTTAGCCTAATATAGGGTAATAAAGGGTCGATTCCACGAGGAAGCAAGGATTAAACAAGGTTTGAAAGCGATTTAGAGAGCTAAGTCTATTTTTTGGGGGTTTTAAGATTAAATGATTAACTAAGAAACTATGAACGAATTAGATAATAAATAAAGTAAATGATTGGGTTTAACCTATAATAGGAAGACACTAGGGATAGGGGAATCACTAGTTAACCATTAGCTAACATATTCGTCAAGCCAAGGGGATTCATTAGGGTCAACTAAGGGACTAAGTCTCTCATATGTTTCCTAATTACTCTCTCGAGCTAATGAGGAGGACTTAATCAACCAATTTTACCAATTCTCATGGTAAAATCAATGAACCAAGTATTTCCACAACTCATAGCGATTCGATTAAGGTCCTAGGAAGCCAATCACCTATTCTCATGGTGAAGTCAACCTATTGACTAGCCTAAGGTCCATCAAAAGCTTCATCTCTCAATCCTTCACTTTTGATCCCTAAATCAAGTTCAAATGGTGATCAAGCAATTAAACAAGAAAATAAATAGGATAGACAACCTAATTTCACCTAAGTCTAACCCCCAAGCTTGAATTTTAAGGTCAACTCATGATCACCTAGGTCATCCCCTTCCCCTAGATAAAGAACTACTCTCTAGCCATGAAAAAGGTAAAATAAAAAGCTTCAAACAACATATGTGATTCAACAATGGTGAAAATCAACATAAATGAGCTAATCATCAACTAATCACTACTAATCAAATGCTAAAATAAAATAAAGCAAGTAATAAAGCAAATAAAGAGAAGAGTAAGAAGAAATACTCAAAGATAGATGAAAATCAATTACCAAACTCCATTGAATAGCTTCCAAAGCTTCAATTCACAATTCAAGATCTACTTTATCTCTCTCACCTCTAGTTCTCTCTCTAAAACTCTCTCTAATTAAGCTAATTAAAGTTCAGAAATTAAAAGCATAGTATTAGGATTATTACAAAATTGGTTTTATACCCCGTAGAAAAAGGGGCAAAACTGTAAAAGACGAAACAAAAAATAAGGAGACTGGGCCTTGGAGCGCCCACTCCTTGCAATATGGAGCGCCCGCTCCAGGCTTGGAGCGCCCGCTCCAGGCACGCTCCCGGGTCTCTCCAATCCATTGTCATCATGTCTTTGTTTCTTGACATATGGAGCGCCCTCTCCTCCTCATATGGAGCGCCCACTCCCCTGTTTGGAGCCTCTTTCTTGCTTGTATATCATCAAAACACTCCAAGCAAACATTAGATGGGGGAGGGGGGTATGCATATGCAAATGAAATGACCTATATGTATCATAACTATATGCAAATGAACTAAAACTAAATGCTAAGCATGAGATTATAAGAAATGATGAAAAAGGGAAAGAAAAGGAAACTAAATGGCCTAAAATGCATCTAAATGCCCTAAAACTAAATGCAAATAAGTGAACCTAAAGTCTAGTTATCAAATTCACCCAGGCTTGCCAATTGCTTGTCCTCAAGCAATTAACAATCTCAAGGAAACCTATGCAATAATAAAAAGTAAAAAGGGCATCACAAAATCAAGGTCCACGTCCTAATAGAGGTGTCAAGGCAATGGGAGATCTCGACCAACTTTCAAAACTTAGAGCTGTCCTTCCTTATCCACAAGTTATGGGTCAAAGGAGTTGTCTAAGCTAGTGCGCAAAGAAAATGATCTTCCTAGAGGTCCCTCAACTATCACACAAGCCTCATTAATCCTAAGTGAAACCTTTCCCTACAAAATGGAATAACTCGCTCAACCTTGTACCAATCATGCCCCACAAGCTCACAAGATCCCTACAAATGGGCATCAGGAAATCAAGGTCCTCGTCATGTTTCCGAGGCATGGTACCGAGCACTCGGTATGAGACGCGATAAGAGGGTAAGGTAGCTCATACCAAAGGCATTGGAGCATCTCTAGGGGCCAAAGCATGATTTTTTTATAACTATAGGCTACTAGCCTTGTGGGATCTTATGCACCAATTATTTGATCTAATTGGCCAAATGGCTCTTTTTTTTTCTTTTAATTTTTTTTCATTTTTTTGTGTTTTTGTTTTTGTTTCCTCTATTTTTTAAAGGCTACTAGCCTTGCATTTTATTGAGCTAGAAGGGTTCTCAAGGTCGCTAAAGGGCCTATCCAAGGTCAAAGGAGAGAGTAAAGACTTTTTATAGGGAAATAGAGACACTAATTCATGTTAAAGGCGAGTCTCGGACAATCGAGGGTTCTATTTGTAACAAGACCTAAAGCACCCCTAATACTCCTAACGAGCACATAAGACACTCAAGCTAATTCACCCCTACTCGAAAGTCAAGTTCCCAACCTCTAACCTCTAAAGTCAAAACATAGAGTCATTCCTTAATTAGGTGATGCAAAAATCTTTTTGATGTTTCTGAAAAAATTTTAAAACTTAAATGCAAACTACCAAAGCCAAATCCTATATGCAATTCATAGGCTACATACAAAACTATCATGATATGCAACTATACTACATGCAAGTCTAAGACCTAAAGAAGAGAAGAAGAAAATAAAAAGAAAAGCAAAGCAAAAAGATATATACAAAGAAACAAAAAGGGTAGAAAAAGGAGAAAGTAATACACAAGTAATATACAAGGAAAAACAGTCAACCATGGTCCTTTTCATCAAATTCCTCAAGGCAATGATCAATATAGCAGACTCTCCTATCATGCCCCGTAAAACCGACCTACCCATGCATCCTCTCTAACACGCGTACCCAAAAAGACACCCCAAACCCTCAAAAAGAAGCCACATCCAGCGAGCATAATCAAATATACGCACCCCCTAAACAATCAAGGAACAGTCCTCGGTGCAATCATGCAAAACAAGTAAACGGGGAGCTGGGCAAGAGGAACTAGTCCTCGTCCATGTGAGATGGACCTTCTCCAGAAGGGGGAGGTGGCGACATGTCTCCCAAAGGGGGAGGGCGCGGCATCGAGCCGTCGAAAGCTAAGGGGGCGGGGCCATGAGGCTCCCAACCGCCCGTGTAGCCCAGCGGCCAAGCGCCGTAGGGGTGGGGATAGGCGGGATCACCCAGGGGGTTGAAACCCCCGGGTGCTCGCCAATCATAGGGTGGGTCGCGGTGGGGCCAATAAAGGTACTTGGGTTGGCGTTCATTCCATCTCGGTACCGGCCCATGTTGAGGAGGCCAATTTGGAAAGTTGACATAGGGGTCAACGTTTCCACTCTCCACGTGGTGATGGTATATTGCATTAGTTTGTACCATTATACCACTCAAGTCCTCTCTCATGCCTTGGATCGTATTCATCATACAATCTTGGTTGAGAGCAAGATTATGATAGGCCCCCTCATAGTCAAAAGAGCAGGACGACACTGAGGCACAACGGCCGGAACTCGGCTCCTCGTGATGGAGAGGAGGAGCTAAGTTGCCGCGTGCGGCCTAGGCTTCCCCCTTGGGGGGCTCATAAGGGATGAGAAAATATCAGCATCCTCCCCGTCGCAGTCAAATCCGGTCATCTCCGGGTTTGGTAGGTAACAATGATGACGACCTCTTACCTTCCAAACGAACCGTGCAGGATCGGGGGTAAAATCAATCCACCCGGCGGCTCTAATATAGTTCAAATCAAGGAAGGGGTTATCATCAACGGGAGTCAACAAAGAGAGTTGCTCCCCAAACCCAAGGGCGGAGGCAATGATAGTAACCATCCCCCCACAATGAATATCGGATTTGAATAGTTCCCCACGGTTTATAGTAAGACACCGTTGGAGAAATAGAAATCCGAAATTCAACTTGCCCCCAATGTCATTAGGATGATGGGAGGCGATGAAGAGTGCACTCACCTCCTCCGAGGCTACCTTACTTGGTTCCTTTTTTGAAAAATTGGTGGTAACCAAGAGGCGGTGAATGTATCTAAGGATGGGGGAATGCGTGTGAGAGGAGTAACCCATTTTTGCATCAAAGGGGGCGTATCCGGCAATGTCATGCCAAAATACGTCCCTTTGATAGAAGACGGGGTATTGCCAAGTCTCGGGATTTTGAATGGCGTTTGAGGCATCACATTGGAAGATTTGATTAAGCCTCGCCAAAGAGATGCATTGGGGTTGATTGAACAATTGGAAGGAGATTTCATACTCCCCCTCTTGTCCATCAACCTCACGTCTCTCGAGAGAGGCTAAGAATTCCAAGGTGAGGCGCTCATACGTCAAAGCGCTAAATGTGTAAAAGCATTCCATGCCTAAAACAAACAAGGCAAACCTTATATCACTCACTATCCCTAAACTATCAAGGGTGTCACCATGAAAAAAATTTGAAGCTTTAATCTTCCGGTGCTTAAGTTCGTCATACCGACGTTTATGGTCGGGGTTGACGAACTTAAGGGCCGGAAGGGTGCCCTTTTAATTCTTTTGGGAAGAGGAGCCCTGATCTTTTTTACTTTTTTTGCGTAAATGAAACATGCTTGGAGTTTACAGAGAATATCTCAACCAAATGATAATTTTGAGAAATCAAAAGACCACGATCTCAACCCAACAAATAAGCACAAAAATAAGGGCACCGACTAAGACAAAAATCAAAGTAAGAATTAAGGGGAAAAAATGAAAAGAAACTAGAAAAATTAAAAACAAAAGAAACTAGGAAAAATTAGGCTAAAAGGAGTAAGCAACTAAAAAGAAAAGAATGAAAGAAATCACACAAAAAATCCAAAAATCAAATAAAAATCAAAATATATAAAAATCTACCAGCTAAGTCCACAAAAAACACCACAATCATCATATATTCGAATTTATAGACCAAATCTAGAAGAAAAATGAAAGTTAGGGTTAGGGTTTTACCTCCCTCTTTAAGAGGGGTGAAGAAATTCCACAATTGCGAACAATGTAGGTGCCTTCAAGCTTCAACCGTGTTCCTTAACATTTTTCTTCAAGAAATCTCCCCCAAACTTCAACTTTGAAGTGATGACGAATTTTTGAATTTGGGGCTTTAGGACGAAAGTGGGTTCTTTGTGTAGAGGAGGAGAAAAGATGAAGTTTTGTGAAGGAAGTGAGTGAAAATATTGAGAAATGAAGGAGATATGGAGGTTGGAAGGTTGAGTTTTAATGGAGTTTAGAGAGCGAACGGAGGTTTGAATGCGAATGAATGAGTGGAAGGATGAGGAAGTGAGTGAATGAATGAGGATGATGTGAGGTAGAGTGGGGCGGATGGGGGGGTAGGAAAAAACTAATGGCACGTGAAAATAATAAAAAAAACGAAGGGAAGCGTGCTGGCAGCTGGAGCGCCCGCTCCAATAAAATTGGAGCACCCGCTCCGAGCCTGGAGCGGGGCGCTCCTTACACGCTCCTATCCCGCTCCAACATTCTGCCAAGGTTCCTTCTTTTGTGCACGAACGGAGCGCCCGCTCCATTTTCTTCGGAGCGCCCGAGCGCCCCCCCTTAGGCTTTGGGGGGGTCTCTCCTCCTCCTTTTCTCCAATACTTAACCAAATTTCTCATCTTTTTCACTCTTCCTCTAATTTCTCTCAAACTAAAACTCTTATTCACTCTTTTTTTTATTCAATTTTTTTTTCTTCTTTATTTTTCTCATTTTTTTCGTTCTTTTTCTCATTTTTTTATACTTTCTTTTTCTAAAAGCTAAGAACTCGCGTTGCCTCCCATAAGCGCTTCTTTAAAGTCATTAGCTTGACCTCCCTACGATTAATATTCTCATAGGGAAAGGGGGTAGTCATCCAAAGCAATGTGACAAATGTTCTCAATTTGGGTTCCATCGTGGTAGACCTTGAGATTTTGCCCATTTACTTTGAACGTCCCTTTTTCTTCGCTCCACACTTCCACCGCTCCATGCGGGAACACTGTTTTTACTTCAAACGGTCCACTCCACCTAGACTTAAGTTTCCCCGGAAAGAGTCTTAGCCTAGAGTTGAAGAGAAGGACCTTGTCTCCTACCTTGAAATCTCTCTTCATTATCCGTCGATAATGTCATGCCTTAGTTCTCTCCTTGTAAATCCTTGCATTTTCATAGGCATCCCGCCTAAGCTCTTCGAGCTCATGTACATCCAAAATTCTTCTTTCCCCGGATGACTTGATGGACTAAGTCACTCATATGTTTCCTAATTACTCTTTCGAGCTAATTAGGAGGACTTAATCAACCAACTTTACCTATTCTCATGGTGAAGTCAACCTATTGACTATTTCTACAACTCATAGCGATTCGATTATGGTCGTAGGAAGCCAATTACCTATTCTCATGGTGAAGTCAACCTATTGACTAGCCTAAGGTCTATCAAAAGCTTCATCTCTCAATCCTTCACTTCTGATCCCTAAATCAAGTTCAAATGGTGATCAAGCAATTAAACAAGCAAATAAATAGGCTAGACAACCTAATTTCACCTAAGTCTAACCCGCAAGGTTGACTTTTAAGGTCAACTCATGATCACCTAGGTCATCCCCTTCCCCTAGCTAAAGAACTATTCTCTAGCCATGAAAAAGGTAAAATAAAAAGCTTCAAACAACATATGTGATTCAACAATGGTGAAAATCAACATAAATGATCTAATCATCAACTAATCACTACTAATCAAATGCTAAAACAAAATAAAGCAAGTAATAAAGAAAATAAAGAGAAGAGTAAGAAGAAATACTCAAAGATAGATGAAAATCAATTACCAAACTCCATTGAAATAGCTTCCAAAGCTTGAGTTCACAATTCAAGATCTACTTTATCTCTCTCACCTCTACTTCTCTCTCTAAAACTCGCTCTAATTAAGCTAATTAAAGTTCAGAAATTAAAAGCATAGTATTAGGATTATTACAAAATTGGTTTTATACCCCGTAGAAAAAGGGGCAAAACTGTAAAAGACGAAACAAAAAATAAGGAGACTGGGCCTGGAGCGCCCGCTCCTTGCAATATGGAGCGCCCGCTCCAGGCACGCTCCCGGGTCTCTCCAATCCACTGTCATCATGTCTTTGTTTCTTGACATATAGAGCGCCCTCTCCTCCTCCTATGGAGCGCCCGCTCCCCTGTTTGGAGCCTCTTTCTTCCTTGTATGTCTTCATAACACTCAAAGCAAACATTAGATGGGGGAGGGGGGTATGCATATGCAAATGAAATGACCTATATGCATCCTAACTATATGCAAATGAACTAAAACTAAATGCTAAGCATGAGATTATAAGAAATGATGAAAAAGGGAAAGAAAAGGAAACTAAATGGCCTAAAATGCATCTAAATGCCCTAAAACTAAATGCAAATAAGTGAACCTAAAGTCCACTTATCAAAACCCCACCCCATTGCATCTCTGTCTCCCCCCACCCCCACCTCACCCACTCTCTCTCCTCCCTCACCCCTCCAATACTCTCTCCTCCCCCAACACCTCCCCTACTCTGGTACCACCCACCAGTACCACTTTCGCATTTGAAAAACACCCAAGATTAAATTCGAAATTTCACCACAATTACACCCCCCTCTCTGTGGTATTTCCCCAGGGGTACCTCAGATTAACGGAAACATCACGGAAAATTAACCTTCGTTATAAGTAGTAAGGGCATTTTAGCCACAAATCGTGACCCCAGTGCCATCTGAGCTAGGTCGAAAGCCAGAGAGGGTGCCAGAGGAATTAGCTTGGTCCCCAATACCTCGGGAAATTAAAATATCACTTACAAATCAAGCATTGATATATGATATAAGAGCGTCCTCCTAAACACATATGCAATTTGAAGTTCACATTAGAAATATATAACTTTAAATAAATTTAACAACAAAGTGCTACTTGTAAAAAAAAGGCGATCAAATAATAAATTATAAACTACAAACACAATTATTTTTTTTAGTCGACAAAGATCTGCATGGAACGACCCATTACAACTTGATATCAACATAAACAAATATAAATTTTAAGTTGAGTATATAAATTTCATTTTAAAGAAAATAAACAAAATAATCTGAAATCGGATAATTTAATAAGAAGTAACGAAAATACAAAAACCTTAATATGAAATAAGAAAGCGCTTAATGTTTAGACAAGAAACAATAAATAGTAATTGGAGTCCTTTTGCTCATTGACTTGGAAATTAAAATTAATAATAGAAGTAAATTAGCAAGTATGATAAAAAAATTACCAAAAGATTACCTTTAGAACAAAATAGTTTTTACCCATATTTCAATCTATAACACCAAAACAACGCCTTAGGATATTTTTATTTTCAAAGGCTATGAAACCTTATTACCATAATTAAAGGCTAAATAAAGATTAACACGTTATAAAATATTAAAGAGATAAACAAATAAATAAATAAATAAATAAATAAATATATAGATGGTAAAAATAGTTTGTAGAATCTCCTGAAAGACAATTCCACAACCTTTTTATTTTTCCTAACCATAGTAAAACGATTAGAATTAAATATTTTTTAAAAGAGTGTTTCATAATATTAACAATAACAAAATTTGAAAGTCAGAAAATAACTATATTACAGGTATGATATTTATTAAGATCAGAGATCTAAAATATAAAATTTTGAATATAAACTCAACCTAGAAAGTATTGTAAACAATAAATAAATAAATAGTACTCACATAAAAATAATGATTAATTGAAAAAGAACCGAAGATATATACATTTTCATACAACAACATATACTACCAAACAACCGACAATTAAAATAAACGCAATGCAACACTTGACTAAATTAAAATAAAATATAAGGTTTTTTAAAATTTGCAAAACATGAAACAAGTTAAAGGCGTAATACGACCTAAAATTGGGGGCTCTAAATCGCTTCGCTTTCGTTGTGCACTCTAATAAACTTCATGCTTGAAACCCTGCAAATAAGATTATCAAACTTGGCAGACTAGCTTCCACCAATGATACACGTAACTACACATATAATATATGCCCCATAAGCATGAGAGCACTACTCCATAAAATCATTCCCGTGGATTTCTTCCAACCCAAATAACTCTCACGAAGTACTTAACTTGAAGCCTAAGACACTAGTAATCCTAGTTACAAGACTACACAATTCTCATGAAATACGTAGCAACTCAATGTGCGTTTTTGGAACGTTTAGCTCTCATACCAACTTTAACATCCCGTCAAACACCGACTATGAAAAGAGATTAAATAAATGAAACAATGAACAAATCTGTGATAGCAAAAATACCATCGAGACGGAAATGTCTCTCTAAGGATGTAAAAATTAAACTAAAAATAAATAACAATCCTCAAATCGAAGTCAAGCTCCAAACATATACTTATAAAGAAAAATGAGGTCCAATACCCTCATCTCCAACTAAACGAACCAAAAACCGTAATCATCCAAAGGACTCGAAACTTAACCATAATTCAAACGATGAAACCAGTATCCAAAAGATTAACTCTGAGATAACATTCCAACTAACAAAAAGTAAAGTATTTGAGATCATCTAGAAGACTAGTCGTAATCCAGACTCATGGTGCTTGTCCACAATGACTAGCACAACTTCCTTGCTCACACGGGTAAAAGTCACAACCACAGTCCACACCGTAACAACTCTAAAACAGCATCGCGCCTGCAATATATGTCAATAAAATTCCACGATCAGTGGAGAGTAACGAGCAGTTTTCCCAACCCAATTTAGGAAACAAATAGCTTAAATGAAGTTAGAACAACCGCCAAGTAGGCACGACATCACTAATAGCAACAAAAGAAGGCAAAGGCACACAACACTTACGGATAAGATGCTTTTAAAAGTAAAGTACTAAGAAGGTTACTTAAAGTTTAAAAATAGAGAGTTTCAAAAGACCAACAAAGGGATCACAAAAACACCATCAATTTGAAAATAAATAATTTAACATAAAGAGAGCAAACGCTAGTGACCCACATCCCACTTCCTCGGGAAACATCATATCGCAACCTCCAGAACAGCCTATGGGTTACGTTCCCAACCGTCTGTGTCTAAGAAAGACCAAACTCTCGATGTGGGACAACGCGCAATATTTCTCGACCTCTTGGATGACAGCAAGTCTTAAGTATCTCCAATGCAGCGCAACACCCAGCATGATGTCCCTTGACCCCTCGGAGTGCATGTTTGTTACCTTCGGGATACTGTCCCTAAGACTACTCAACTCACATAATAGCCAAACATCAAAGTTCAAAGATAACACCAAATACCTTAAACCATCAAATTCATCAAATTAATCAAATTCATCAAATTAATCAAATTCATCAAATCGATTAAATTCATCAAAATATTAAAATCAGCAAAAAAATCATTAAAATCATCAAATTCTCATAATCATCGACGTTCACAAATCTCAAATTGATACGGTAAACTCATCCAAATATACTTCGAATACATCAATATAGCATGGATTAAATCAAACAGTTATCTGAGTTTGGGTACGAAGTTAATTATGACATAGTCACAACACCATTATTCTTACATAACTTTTGGCTAATTGATGCTAAGGGCAGTGTTATTCTCCCCCGAGTATTACGACGTCGACAACTCAAATTTGGCATAACATAATCTTAAAAATTAATAAATGACATTAAAGTACTAACCTTATACTTCCGTACATGTCTTAGGATACTATACATTACTAACAAAGTCATTTAAGAAACATGGAACCATGTCGTAAGCTAACAGTGCACATAATGCACACAACAATAAATATAAACAGACCTCACTCTCAGAACAAATAATATTTTTAGAAAATTCCAATGGGACATTTAATTTAGCTCGTTAGGTTTCAAATACTGGTCATAAGCTCAATTCCGATGACAAATGAGTGAGATATGACCATTTGACAACGGGGTGGTCAAGTATGTTAGCGGGTTGTAGGTCCCAACTTGAGAGATAGCTACTGCCTCTGGTCTCTGTGTTCATCCAACCTTCTTTCAATGGTTCCCAAATCGATTCATGCCAGCATACTTTACTCTAAAATCAATTCAACATCAAATCTAACTCCTAACATGGTTCATACAACCTCTTTTTTCAAATGAATTCAACCAACCATCAATTACCATGTAAAAAGGAGTGCTTAGAATATGTAATCAACATTCATAATTCCTCAAATTCCCAAATCATTACATAAATAAATCTCACAAATTTCATTCATTCGCCAACAAGCCATTTCCACAAACCTACACAACAAGGCAATTAATAAGAGCATAAGGGCATATTAGATATGCAAATTTAAGTACAAACTTAGCCTAACATGATACTTCCCCCGTCCCATATTAATCGCAACAATAGGTTGTGCACCTAATTTTAGGAAATTAATAGAGTAGGGTGTAGGTTATATCAATTTATTGTAAAAGTTTATGTGATAGAAAGTGATGTGATACTTTTAGGAAGTTGATAGAGTACGGGAGTAATATTTTAATATTTTTTACATAAATCAACGAATGAGTGGGGTATATTAGTTGGGTGATATATAATTAAATTCTGGCGGGTTCATGCCTAAAATAGATCTGTTGCAATTAATATGAGACAACCATATATGAAAAGTGTTGCAACTAATACGGGAGGGAGGGAGTACTAGCAAGAGTAGTACACAAACTATCCTCTAAGTTCATCCTAACATGATGCAAAGTTCTCTACTGATCATTCTAATTAACAACCTAAGGTTACTATCTATTCCCCAACGTGCTAGAATAACTCTAGTTACCTTCGCCAACCTGTGAAGTGCAGACATGAATGTAATTCCAAACAACCACCATGATTCGTCTTATTAAAATGGAAACTGCAGCCATATCTTTCATTTTCATCAAAAACTAATTACACCACAAGAAAGCCATTATTGAATAGATAAATATAGTCTAGTCACACGTCCAAATCCGATACCAAATGAAGGAGATATGAAACAAACAAGAGAAGTGTGTAAAAATGGACGAAAATGGGAGAAAGAGGCGTGAGGAAGGGAAGCAAAGGAGAGCATATTTTCTGATGCAAAATGACAGCTATAAGGGGGGGTTTTAGGGAGGATATTAAAAGGGTTATAATGGTGGCCATAAGTAGAGTTTAAGGCATAATCAATGGGAGGTTGAACAGACAACCTTTGGGTGGTTTTACATTTACACAAGCTCAAGTCAAACTGATTAAGGACCTTTATATTCTCCACTTTTGACAATGATTTTCAGACATAATATCGCTTAAACAAAGTTCATACACTAAATAGTCCGTAGAGGTAGTTTAGGCTAAAAAATAAAATTGTAGGCTACCCAGATTTATAAAATAAAAACACTATGAACATCGTCAAATAATCATGCATCCATCAACCATACACATTTTCCATTTTGACCCCAACAATACACCACATTATACTCTTTCGCACTTTCGAACATACTTATAGATTTTAGTTATAAATAAAAACTACTAAACCCATCGCATCATATATGTATACATCACAACTATACACATTTTGGATTTAAAACACATATGCACATCACATTATCCACTTAAATATTTTCCAGTTTCAAATACGACTATTACTTTAGTAAAGCAAAGTTTTTATATAAGAAATTATATTTAGATCTATAAATAACAATATAAACCATATAAATTATCACACGAAATTTCTAGTGAAATTACGGGGTGTTACACTGAGCATGAGGTAAAGGATAAATATATACGAAGGTAAATGATGGAGAACTTAGTGTAAGCCATTGATAAGTGGACTTTAGGTTCACTTATTTGCATTTAGTTTTAGGGCATTTAGATGCATGTTAGGCCATTTAGTTTCCTTTTCTTTCCCTTTTTATCATTTCTTATAATCTCATGTTTAGCATTTAGTTTAGTTCATTTGCATATAGTTAGGGGGTATATAGGTCATTTCATTTGCATATGCATACCCCCCTCCCCCATCTAATGTTTGCTTGGAGTGTTGAAGATATACAAGCAAGAAAGAGGATCCAAACAGGGGAGCGGGCGCTCCATAGGAGGAGGAGCGAGTGCTCCATATGTCAAGAAACGAAGACATGATGACAGTGGCTTGGAGCGACCCGGGAGCGTGCCTGGAGTGGGCGCTCCATATTGCAAGGAGTGGGCGCTCCGGGGCCCATGCTCCCTATTTTTTTTTCGTTTTTTACGGTTTTGCCTTATATCTACGGGGTATAAAACCAATTTTGTAATAATCTTAATACTATGCTTTATTTCTTAACTTTAATTAGCTTAATTAGAGAGAGCTTTATAGAGAGAAGTAGAAGCTAGAGAGATAAAGTAGATCTTGAATTTGAGAATTGAAGCTTTGGAAGCTATTTCAATGGAGTTTGGTAATTGATTTTCATCTATCTTTGATTATCTCATCTTACTCTTCTCTTTATTTGCTTTACTACTTGCTTTATTTTGTTTTAGCATTTGATTAGTAGTGATTAGTTGATGATTAGCTCATTTATGTTTATTTTCACCAATGTTGAATCACATATGTTGTTTGAAGCTTTTTATTTGACCTTTTTTATGGCTAGAGAATAGTTCTTTAGCTAGGGGAAGGGGATGACCTAGGTGATCATTAGTTGACCTTAAAAGTCAAGCTTGGGGGTTAGACTTAGGTGAAATTAGGTTGTCTAGCCTTATTTATTTGCTTGTTTAATTGCTTGATCACCATTTGAACTTGATTTGGGGGTCAAAAGTGAAGGATTGAGAGGTGAAGCTTTTGATGGACCTTAAGCTAGTCAATAGGTTGACTTCACCATGAGAATAGGTGATTGGCTTCTTAGGACCTTAATTGAATCACTATGAGTTGTGGAAATACTTGATTGATTGATTTTACCATGAGAATAGGTAAAATTGGTTGATTAGGTCGTCCTAATTAGCTCGAGTGAGTAATTAGGAAACCTTTGAGTGACTTAGTCCCTTAGTTGACCCTAATGAATCCCCTTGGCTTGACAAATAGGTTAGCTAATGGTTAACTAGTTATTCCCCTATCCCTAGTGTTATTATAGTTTAACCTTAATCATTTACTTTAATCGTTAGCTAATTCGTTCACTATTTCTTAGTTAATCATTAATCTCAAAAACCCCCAAAAATAGACTTAGCTCGCTAAATCGCCTTCAAACCTTGTTTAATCCTTGCTTCCTCGTGGATTCGACCCTTTTTCACCCTATATTAGGCTAAGTTAGGTTATTCATTTGGCACGTCCAACGACCGTGTCAAATTTTGACGCCGTTGCCGGGGAAGCAACGGATTACATTGCATTGAATTGTGACTTTTGAGTCTAAGTCAACTCTATACCCCCTCCCCTTTTCTATTTTTGTTTTTATTTGGTTACCGTTTGGTTGCTTGTTACTTGGTTGCAAGCCCTTGTGTTGCTAATCTTTCCCTTGAGTTTTTGTATTTGCATGTCAAGAAGGTTACGAGGAGATCCATTGCTTCCAATTGACCACAATCTTGAGGGCACTTTACGGGAGTTGAGGAGGATTTTTCGGGAACCAAGGGTACTAGCTACTAGTGAGGAGCAACCGGGGGAGGTGTTTGAGGAAGATCAATCTCGTTCTTCTACTTCTAGTATAATGGCGGAGGATCCACCCCTTCCAAGAGCTTTGAGGGACTATGGTCACCCCGAAGCATTTGAGCTCAAAAGTGGGATACGGAGGCCGACAACAACCGCTAACTTTGAGTTCTCTCCACACTTGATTAGAATGATCAAGCAAGAGCCTTATGGAGGATGTGCTCATGAGTGTTCACTTGACCATTTGGCGAACTTCCTTGAGCTTTGTGCCACGGTCAAGCAAAATAATGTTACTCAAGAGTTCGTGAGGCTTAATCTTTTTCATTTCTCTCTCACAGGAAAAGCTAAGAAGTGGTTACAATCTCTACCTCCCGATTCTTTGACTACTTGGGCACAAGTAACGGCGGATTTTGTTGATGAGTTCTACTCCTAAGAGAAGACTTCTGAGGCTAGGAGGAAGATCTGTAATTAAAACAAAATGAAGATGAGAGTTTGAATGAGGCATGGGATAGAATCTAAGACCTCCGAAGGTCGTGTCCGCACCATGGATTTAGTCAATGGTTGTTGATGCAAAGTTTCTATGATGGGTTGCTTCCAATGACTAGAGCTAGTCTTGATTCCGGAGCGGGGGGTCAACTCACCAAGCTACGGGTTGAAGATATTGAGCCCACCATAGAACAGGTTGTGAGGCACTACTCTTGGGGGAACACAAGGTCTACAAGCAAGACGGTTAGTGGTAAAGGGAAGTATGATGTGGAGGCCATGGATCATATCCATGCTAAGCTAGACACTCTAGCTAAGAAACTTGAGAAGGTGAACTTGGCATCCCCAAGCCAACCCCCTTCCCAAGCTTTCTCTTGTGAAATTTGTGGAGGCACCGATCATCCAAGCTCTTATTGTGGAGAATCTACGGAACATGTAGCATGGGTTGGTGCAAGGCAAGAAGGGCCTTCAAACTTCAACAACCAAGGGAGGTGGAACAACCCCTCTCAAGGATCATGGAAACACCCCCCACCACAAAATCACAACAACTACTCCTCCAACTTTCGACCACCCGGTTTCAACCAACCATAACAAAGACCACCCTTTGAGCCTAACCCACCAAATCCTTCATCACTTGAGTCTACACTTCAACTTTTCCTAGCCCAACAAACCAAGACCAATGCCGATGATGATAAGATGTTTAGGGATATTCACTCTTCCTTGCAACAAATGCAAGCTCACAACAAAAAGAGTGAGACCCAACTTGCTCAAATTGCACAACAAGTAAGCAACTCCACTTCTTCTTCTACTCAATTCTCAAGCCAACACGTGATTCACGAGCATGCCAAGGCCATTCATTTGAGATCCGGAGCAAATTATGAGGGGCCTAAGATGCCTAGTGAGGTGAATGAAAGCCCGAAAGTTGAGAAAAGGGGGAGTGAAGGGGAGGTTGAGAAGCTTCTTAAAGAGGTAATTGTGGAGGATGAAGGTGATGTTGTACCAAGCCAAGAGAAAGAGGTTCATGAGCAACGCAAAGAGGCTAGTCAAGCGGCACCCAAGGCTTATGTGCCTCCGGTTCCTTTTCCTCAAAGGCTAGCTAAGAAGCAACTAAATGATAAATTCATGAAATTCTTAGAAGTCATGAAAGGACTTCAATTGCACATGCCTTTTCTCCAAGCCATGTCTCAAATGCCTACTTATGCCAATTTTCTTAAGGAGCTCCTCTCCAACAAGACCAAGCTCGAGGAAAGTTCCACCATTGCTTTGACCGCCGAAGTTAGTGTCGTACTTCAAAACAAGCTCCCCAAGAAGCTTGAAGATCCGGGGTCATTTTCTATTCCTTTGAAGATTGGGGACTTGGAGCCCAAGAGGGCCTTGGAGGATTTGGGGACAAGTGTGAGTTTGATGCCTTTGTCCATCGCTAAGCAACTTAATTTTGAACTCAAGCCTACTAGGAGGGTCATTCATCTCGCCAATAGATCGGTGAAGGTTCTGGTTGGAGAGTTGGGGGATGTGCCGGTCCAAGTTGGAAGGGTCTTCATCCCTTGTGACTTTGTGGTTATGGATATGGAGGAAGACTCCCAAGTTCCTCTTATACTTGGGAGGCCTTTCCTTAAAACGGCCGGGGTTCTTGTTGATATGAAGCATGATGTGCTTACATTAAGGGTAGGAGATGAGAGCATGGAGTTTGCTTTCAAGCAATCCATGAAGTCTCCAATCATGGAAGAGGTGAAGAGGATAGATAGTTTTGATGAAGAGGTCTTGAGTTTGAAGGGTATGCGGGGTAAGAAAGAGCCCTTGGAAGATGTACTTTTAGGAGAGTATTTGGAAGATGTACTTCTATCGCCGGTTCATAAAGGACTTCTCTAAGATTGCTAGGCCTCTATCTAGCCTCTTGTAAACAGATAATGAGTTTGTTTTTGATAATGATTGCATGAATGCTTTTGAGACTTTATAGCATGCCCTTATTTCCACCCCCATTGTGCAAGCTCCGGATTGGAGCTTGCCTTTTAAACTAATGTGTGATGCTAGTGATCATGTTGCTCACTATGCGAGCAAGACACTTGATTCGGCTCAAAAGAACTACGCCACAACGGAGAAAGAGTTGTTGGCGGTTGTGTTTGCCTTTGATAAGTTCCGGCCTTATCTTGTGTGCTCCAAAGTGGTAGTGTATATGGATCACTCGGCCATCAAGTATCTTATGTCCAAGAAAGATGCGAAGCCGCGGTTGATTCGTTGGATCTTTCTCCTTCAAGAATTTGACATTAAGATTAGAGACAAGAAGGCAACGGAAAACTTGGTGGCCGACCACCTTTCACGGTTGCCTTTGATTGAAGACTCCCCCTCTCATGAGCTTCCCATTGATGATAGCTTAAAGGATGATCTCCTCTACTCCATCAAAGCCCTTGATACCCCATGGTTTGCCGACATGGCAAACTACTTGGCTTGTGGGATCATTCCTTTTGAGTTTACATATCAACAACGAAGGCGGTTCCTCCATGATTCTATGTTTTATGCGTGGGAGGACCCACTTTTGTTCAAGCGGGGGGAAAATGGTTTATATCGGAGATTCCTTCCCGATGATGAGATCGCAAGTGTCATAGAGAAATGTCATTCACCCCCCTTTGGAGGACATATGGGCGCCGACATGACCGTTGCCAAGATCTTATCTTTTGGATTGTGGTGGCCCTCAATTTTCAAGGACGTTTGGGGCTTTGTCAAAGCTTGTGATAGGTGTCAAAGGGTCGGCAACATCTCCAAGAGGCATGAATTACCCCTCACCAACATTTTAGAATTGGAAGTCTTCGATGTTTGGGGGGTACACTTCATGGGACCTTTCCCTTCTTCGTTTGGTAACTCCTACATTTTAGTGGCGGTTGACTATGTCTCCAAATGGGTGGAAGCAATCGCCTCTCCTACAAATGATGCTAAGGTAGTTACCAAACTCTTCAAGTCTGTGATATTTCCGAGATTTGGGGTTCCAAGAGCCATGATTAGTGATAGGGGAACCCATTTCGTCAAAAAGAGTATCCAAGCACTCCTCTCCAAATATGGGGTGCATCATAAAATGGGGCTCTCCTATCATCCACAATGTAGCGGCCAAACGGAAGTGTCAAATAGGGAGGTGAAGCTCATCTTGGAGAAAACTGTGAACCGATCTCGCAAGGATTGGTCATTAAAGCTCGATGATGCTTTATGGGCTTATATGACAGCTTTTAAGACACAAGTTGGCACAACCCCCTACAAGCTTGTGTATGGAAAATCATGCCCCTTGCCGGTTGAGTTGAAGCACAAAGCGTATTGGGCCATCAAGCTTTTGAATTTCGATCTCAAGTCATCCGGGGAAAGAACACTTTTGGATGTACATGAGCTCGAAGAGCTTAGGCGGGATGCCTATGAAAATGCTAGGATTTACAAGGAGAGAACTAAGGCATGGCATGATCGACAGATAATGAAGAGAGAGTTCAAGGTAGGAGACAAGGTCCTTCTCTTCAACTCTAGGCTATGACTCTTTCCGGGAAAACTTAAGTCTAGGTGGCGTGGACCGTTTGAAGTAAAAACAGTATTCCCGCATGGAGCGGTGGAAGTATGGAGCAAGGAAAAAGCGACGTTCAAAGTAAATGGGCAAAGACTCAAGGTATACCACGATGGAACCCAAATTGAGCACATTTGTCACATTGCTTTGGATGACTACCCCCTTCCCCTATGAGAATTTTAATCGTAGGGAGGTCAAGCTAACGACTTTAAAGAAGCGCTTACGGGAGGCAACTCGGGTTCTTAGCTGTTAGAAAAAGAAAGTCAAAAAAAATTAAGAGAAAGAACGAAAAAAAAAGAAAAAAAGAAGAAAAGGAAGAAAAAAACAAGAGATATGAGAAAAATATATATAAAAAAAAGGAGTGAATAAGAGGTTTTAGATGAGAGAAATTAGAGGAGGAGTGAAAAACATGAAAAATTGGCTAAGTATGGAAGAAATGAAAGAGGAGCGAGCCCAAAACAAGCCAAAGGGGGGCACTCCCCCATAGGAGCGGGCGCTCCGTTGAAAGTGGAGCGGGCGCTCCATTCATGCAAAAAACAAGGAGCGTTGGCAGTAACCTGGAGCGTGTGGGGAGCGAGGGAAGAGAGCCCGGCTCCAGGCTTGGAGCGGGCGCTCCATTTTAGCTGGAGCGGGCACTCCATCTCGCCAGCATTCCATTTCGTTTTTTTTTTACTTTTGCACGTGCTTCTTCATTAAACCCCCCCCCCAAACCGTCCCACTCATCCTCACATCACTCTCTTCCTCACATTCATTCATTCCCTTTTAATCACTCATTCATCTTCTTCAAACCCTTTTTCTCTCTCCAACCTTCAACTTCAACATTTTCACTCCCTTCCTTCACAAAACCTTCATCTTTTCTCCTCCTCTACACAAAGAACCCACTTTCATCAAAAAGCCCCAAATTCCAAAATTTGTCATCACTTCAAAGTTGAAGTTTGGGGGAGATCTCTTAAAGAAAAAGGTTAACGAACACGGTTGAAACTTGAAGGCACCTACATTGTTCGCAATTGTGGAATTTCTTCACCCCTCTTAAAGAGGGAGGTAAAACCCTAACCCTAAATTTCATTTTTCTTCTAGATTTGGACTAGAAATTTGAATATATGATGATTGTGATGCTTCTTGTGGACTTAGCTGGTAGATTTAGATAGATTTTGATTTTTATTTGATTTTTGGAATTTTTGTGTGATTTCTTTCATTCTTTTCCTTTTAGTTTCTTACTCCTTTTAGCCTAGTTTTTCCTAGTTTCTTTTGTTATTAATTTTTCTAGTTTCTTTTCAATTTTCCTTAATTTTTACTTTAATTTTTGCCTTAGTCGGTGCCCTTATTTTCATGATTATTTGTTGGGTTGAGATCGTGGTATTTTGATTTCTTAAAATCATCACTTGGTTGATATATTCTCTAAAAACTCCAAGCATGTTTAGTTTACGTAAAAAAAGTAAAAAAGACCACGGCTCCTCTTCCCAAAAGAACCAAAAGGGCACCCTTCCGGCCCTTAAGTTCGTCAACCCCGATCATAAACGTCGGTATGACGAACTTAAGCACCGGAAGATTCAAGCTTCAAAGTTCTTCCATGGTGACACCCTTGATAGTCTAGGGATAGTGAGTGATGTAAGGCGTGCCTTGTTTGTTTTAGGCATGGAACGCTTTTACACATTTAGCGCTTTGACGTATGAGCGCCTCACATTGGATTTCTTAGCCTCTCTCGAGAGACGTGAGGTTGATGGACAAGAGGGGGAGTATGAAATCTCCTTCCAATTGTTCAATCAACCCCAATGTATCTCTTTGGCGAGGCTTAATCAAATCTTCCAATGTGATGCCTCAAACGCCATTCGAAATCCCGAGACTTGGCAATACCCCGTCTACTATCAAAGGGACATATTTTGGCGTGATATTGCCAGATACGCCCCCTTTGATCCAAAAACGGGTTACTCCTCTCACATGCATTCCCCCATCCTTAGATACATTAACCGCCTCTTGGTTACCGCCATTTTTTCATAAAAGGAACCAAGTAAGGTAGCCTCGGAGGAGGTGAGTGCACTCTTCATTGCCTCCCATCACCCTAATGACATTAGGGGCAAGTTGAATTTTGGTTTTGTATTTCTCCAACGGTGTCTTGCTATACGCCATGGAGAACTATTTAAATTCAATATTCATTGTGGGGGGATGGTTACTATCATTGCTTCCGCTCTTGGGTTTGGGGAGCAACTCTCTTTGTTGACTCCCGTTGATGAGAACCCCTTCCTTGATTTGAACTATATTAGAGCCGCCGGGTGGATTGATTTTACCCCCAATCCCGCGCGGTTCGTTTGGAAGGTAAGGGGTCGTCATCATTGTTACCTACCAAACCCGGAGGTGACCAGATTTGATCGCGACGGGGAGGATGTTGATATGTTTCTCATCCCTTATGAGCCCGCCGTCGGGGAAGCCCAAGCCGTACGCGGCAACTTAGCTCCTCCTCTCCATCACGAGGAGCCGAGTTCCGACCGTCGTGCCTCAGTGTCGTCCTGCTCTTTTGACTATGAGGAGGCCTATCACAGTCTTGCTCTCAACCAAGATCGTATGATGAATACGATCCAAGGGATGAGAGAGGACTTGAGTGGTATGATGGTACAAAATGATGCAATGTACCATCACCACGTGGAGAGGGGAAACGTTGACCCCTATGTCAACTTTCCAAATTCGCGTCCTCAACATGGGCCGGTACCGGGATGGAATGAACGCCAACTCACGTACCCGTATTGGCCCCACCGCGACCCACCCTATGATTGGCGAGCACCCGGGGGTTCCAACCCCATGGGTGATCCCGCCTATCCCCACCCTACGGCGCTTGGCCGCCGGGCTACACGGGCGGTTGGGAGCCTCATGGCCCTGCCCCCTTAGCTTTCTACTGCTCGATGCCGCGCCCTCCCCCTTCGGG
Source organism: Patellifolia procumbens (assembly GCA_947645195.1). Taxonomy (NCBI): domain Eukaryota; kingdom Viridiplantae; phylum Streptophyta; class Magnoliopsida; order Caryophyllales; family Amaranthaceae; genus Patellifolia; species Patellifolia procumbens. The sequence continues at coordinate 580,790 of CANSGD010001040.1, forward strand.
AGACATGCCACCACCTCCCCCTTCGGGAGAAGGTCCATCTCACATGGACGAGGACTAATTCCTCTTGCCCCGCTCCCCCTTTACTTGTTTTGCATGATTGCACCGAGGACGGTGCCTTGATTATTTGGGGGGTGTTTATATTTGATTATGCTTGTGGGATGTGGCTTCTTTTTGAGGGTTTGGGGTGTCTTTTTGGGCACGCGTGTTAGAGAGGATGCATTGGTAGGCCGGGTTCACGGGGCATGATAGGTTAGTGTGCTTTATTGATCATTGCCTTGAGGATTTTGATGAAAAGAACCATGGTTGACTGTTTTTCCTCGTTTATTACTTGTACATGACTTCCTCCTTTTTCTACCCTTTTTGTCTCTTTGTATATATCTTTTTGCTTTGCTTTTCTTTTTATTTTCTTCTTCTCTTCTTTAGGTCTTAGACTGGCATGTAGTATAGTTGCATATCATGATAGTTTTTCATGTAGCTTATGAATTGCATATAGGATTTGTCTTTGGTAGTTTGCATGTAAGTTTTTTAAAAATAAATTTTTTCTAAAACATCAAAAAGATTTTTGCATCACCTAATTAAGGAATGACTCTATGTTTTGACTTTAAAGGTTAGAGGTTGGGAACTTGACTTTTGAGTAGGGGTGAATTAGCTTGAGTGTCTTATGTGCTTGTTAGGAGTATTAGGGGTGCTTTAAGCTTGGATGTCTAGGTCTTGGTACAAATAGACCCCTCGATTGTCCGAGACTCGCCTTTAGCGTGAATTAGTGTCTCTATTTCCCTATAAAAAGTTTTTACTCTCTCCTTTGACCTTGGATAGGCCCTTTAGCGACCTTGAGAACCCTTCTAGCTCAATAAAATGCAAGGCTAGTAGCCTTTAAAAAAAGAGGAAACAAAAACAAAAACGCAAAAAAATGAAAAAAATGAAAAGTAAAAGAGCCCTTTTAGCCAATTGGATCAAATAAGTGGTGCATAAGAGCCCACAAGCCTAGTAGTCTATAGTTATAAAAAAAATCGTGCTTTGGCCTCTAGAGATGCTCCAATGCCTTTGGTATGTGCTACCTTACCCTCTTATCGCGTCTCATACCGAGTGCTCGGTACCGTACCTCAGAAACATGACTATCGAGTGAAAGGTAAACCGCGTGAGGAGGTAGTCTAGGGCCCTTGCATTAAAAAAAAAGTAGTTAAGTAGTGAATAAATAGGCTAGCTTGGGGGATCTTGTGAGCTTGTGGGGCGTGATTGGTACAAGGTTGAGCGAGTTTTTCCATTTTGTAGGGAATGAGGGCTTGTGTGATAGTTGAGGGACCTCTAGGACGACCATTTTCTTTGCACACTAGCTTAGACCACTCCTTTGACCCCTAACTTGTGGATAAGGAAGGACGGCTATAAGCTTCGAAAGTTGGTCGAGATCTCCCATTGCCTTGACACCTCTATTAGGACGAGGAGCTTGATTTCGTGATGCCCTTCTTAGTTTTTATTATTGCATTGGTTTCCTTGAGATTGTTAATTGCTTGAGGACAAGCAATTGGCAAGCTTGGGGGAATTTGACAAGTGGACTTTAGGTTCACTTATTTGCATTTAGTTCTAGGGCATTAGATGCATTTTAGGCCATTTAGTTTGCTTTTCTTTCCCTTTTTCATCATTTCTTATAATCTCATGTTTAGCATTTAGTTTAGTTCATTTGCATATAGTTAGGGTGTATATAGGTCATTTCATTTGCATATGCATACCCCCCTCCCCCATCTAATGTTTGCTTGGAGTGTTTTGAATATATACAAGCAAGAAAGAGGATCCAAACAGGGGAGCGGGCGCTCCATAGGAGGAGGAGCGGGCGCTCCATATGTCAAGAAACGAAGACATGATGACAGTGGCTTGGAACGACCCGGGAGCGTTCCTGGAGCGGGCGCTCCAGGCCCAGGCTCCCTATTTTTGTTTCGTCTTTTACGGTTTTGCCCTTATTTCTACGGGGTATAAAACCAATTTTGTAATAATCTTAATACTATGATTTATTTCTGAAATTTAATTAGCTTAATTAGAGAGAGTTTTAGAGAGAGAAGTAGAAGCTAGAGAGATAAAGTAGATCTTGAATTTGAGAATTGAAGCTTTGGAAGCTATTTCAATGGAGTTTGGTAATTGATTTTCATCTATCTTTGAGTATTTCTTCTTACTCTTCTCTTTATTTGCTTTATTACTTGCTTTATTTTATTTTAGCATTTGATTAGTAGTTATTAGTTGATGATTAGCTCATTTATGTTGATTTTCACCATTGTTGAATCACATATGTTGTTTGAAGCTTTTTATTTTACCTTTTTTATGGCTAAAGAGTAGTTCTTTAGCTAGGGGAAGGGGATGACCTAGGTGATCATTAGTTGACCTTAAAAGTCAAGCTTGGGGGTTAGACTTAGGTGAAATTAGGTTGTCTAGCCTTATTTATTTGCTTGTTTAATTGCTTGATCACCATTTGAACTTGATTTGGGGTCAAAAGTGAAGTATTGAGAGGTGAAGCTTTTGATGGACCTTAGGCTAGTCAATAGGTTGACTTCACCATGAGAATAGGTGATTGGCTTCTTAGGACCTTAATTGAATCACTATGAGTTGTGGAAATACTTGATTGATTGATTTTACCATGAGAATAGGTAAAATTGGTTGATTAGGTCCTCCTAATTAGCTCGAGAGAGTAATTAGGAAACATTTGAGTGACTTAGTCCCTTAGTTGACCCTAATGAATCCCCTTGGCTTGAAAAATAGGTTAGCTAATGGTTAACTAGTGATTCCCCTATCCCTAGTGCTTTCTTATTATAGTTTAAACTTAATCATTTACTTTAATAGTTAGCTAATTCGTTCACATTTCTTAGTTAATCTTTAATCTCAAAAACCCCCAAAAATAGACTTAGCTCGCTAAATCGCCTTCAAACCTTCTTAAATCCTTGCTTTCTCGTGAATTCGACCCTTTCTTACCCTATACTAGGCTAAGTTAGGTTATTAATTTTTCACGTCCAACGACCGTGTCAGGCATGCTTTTTTTTTGGTTTAAATAGGCCACTTTCTTAGGTTTTAGATTGAATGTGAATTTGGAGTGTATGTAAGGGAAATAGGGGAGTCGGTTATTCGAAGGGTTAGGGGGTTAATTTTTATAATGGAGACTTGAATTTCGCATGTGCATAGAGTGCTATGGGATTATTCGTCATGCACATATCTTTGGTTGCAACAAATGTCACTGCTATCATGGTAAACTATTTTGTATATATCTTCTTTTCATTGTACCTTGATATCTTTTTAATTTTGAATTCTGATCCATTTTCTACTTAAGTTATCTCTCTTTAGTGTTTCTTGGCAAAGGTTGCTCGATGTCACTCGCCAGTTTGTCTTTTCGTATAAAGTATCTGCGTTACAAGTCCCTTCTAATATGTTGTTAATGCCCCGTACTCCTTGTTTCCGTTTTTAGACGATTTAGTATGTGGAGTCTCTTTTGCATTGTTGTCCAGCTTGCTTTTCTAGGAGATGAACATGCGGTCAACCTTTTTTCTTTTTAAAAAATATTTATTTGGGCTTGAGAAGTGTCCTTTTACAAAAGCGTGAAATATCAGATTCTGATTTTAGGAGTGTTTAAGTTTTGTAGTATGCCTTAGTTCCTAATGGTGCGGGTAAACTGGACGGTTGGAGATTAAGAGTAAAAGTCCTATATCATTCCCCCTACCCTACGAATAGAATGGAGAAAAAAATAGAAAAAGGTAAAAGAGAGCAATTCAGCATCACGCACACCGCCAAGTCTTGGTTTTATGTTCTCCATTTTTGTTTCCATGCCTATAAAATGTCTAAGATAGTGTCTTTGCTCTATTAAATCTAGAAGATTGAAGTTAATGTTTAAAATAGTGCTCCCTAATTCCCCAATTCCCCTGCAAATTGTAGGCCAACATGGGCGAATTGCAAATTCGAAAGTAACGAATTAGATAGAAAATAAGGTGATAGTGATGCTTCTTGGCTATTGAAAAGAAAGTAGCCTAAAGAAAGGACTGAAATTGGATGTGTTTACAAAAGGAGTGCATAACTTAGAAGGGGCGCACCGCGTGATTGAAAATCTATTAAGCAACTAAACTAGGTTCCAAGCTTTTAGGCCGTCTTACTGAGACTCGGGTTCTAATGTTGGATGTAGTTACGTGTTCAAGTGTGCAATTTGACCTTTTTATAAAAATGTTCATGATTTTGGCCTAAGATAAAGTGTGAAAGTGTCGATTTGCAATGGTTACTAGGCATGGATACTTGAACACAGGTGCTCACAATGTTGGCGATCTGCCATGGATACTTCATATAAAATAAGAGTTCAACTAAACATATTATGTAAGCATTGCTTATTAACAATGGATTCTAGGTTTTCTTTTTACACTTAGTTATTGAAGCAGTCACTCTGAAAAAGTTCATGATACTTCTCATGTATTTGTAATGGACAACAGGTGGCATTAGTTCGGTATTGGTTCATCATGGCTTATTCAGAAGTAGATATACGAGGGATGTTCGAACTTCACTTCGGGTCTTGAATATCCATTAAAGCCCACCCGTTATACACAAGATTTTAATTTTAACAAACCTAAAGGCCATGTATGATATTCACCACTTGTCCTTACAAATTAGAACAACGGATCTAGAGCTATCATAACGCTTCATCTCTTCGTCGTCAAGCAAATGGCAATCTGTTTGGGCTTGTGTTATGTTTGATCCTACTTGCTTTAAAAACGTAAAAGCTATCAAGAGATGAGAGAATATGGGGAATATAACGAGAAGGAAGGTTGATGTTCATAGGGAGCAGGAAGATGTAGGTTGTACAGCTTTGGAGGCTGCTTCTTACATGTACATTTGAAATTCTAACATTCTGATATTTAGTCGGAGTGTTGAAGGTTTATAATACATGTAAATTGTTGATGCTTATATTATGGTAAGCCAAACAAATGTGGGGAGAACCCATTTGATGGGTTTTACTTCTTTGTAGCTTGGCTAATTTTCTCACTTGTCCCATGACACTATTGTTTTAATGTATCATGTCCTAGGCGTAGTTCTCCTCATACTAATTTAGCATACCTTTTCATTTTAGATATATATCAATTTAGTCTTTTTCTTTTTGTCATCAAAAGAACGAACCAAAAAAATTGCTTAATATTATTTCTATTGCTTTGGTCTGAGCTCTAACTTCCAGATTTGTGCTATGCATAAATGGGAATTATACAATTTTGTAAAAGAAAGAAACAGGTTCTTGTTGTGACCTCAACATATTATAAGCATATTTTATTGACGAAAAGATTGTAAAATGTTGAATGGAGGGTTGTATGGTTAGGGGTTTATAGGAGAGGGAAAAGGAAATAATTAATTTCATATCATATCCTTATACTTATGTCACCGAAAATAGCTTACAATTTTTTATTTCTTTATACTCGTTTTGTTTGGTTAGAGGTTTAACTTTTCCCTTTCTGTGTCCCATACTCACAAATCCCTCTAACTTGTTAGAAACAAGAGTAAAGAAAATCCCTTTTAACCACCTATTTCCATAATCCACCCACCACAACCACCCCCATATCCACCAATTTGGAGCGTCTTGTTGTGCTCTGACAAAAACCATTAATGAAAACAAAGGGGCAGTATTTCATTCTTAGGATTTATGGAAATTTAGTCCAAGATTGTCAAAAAAAAAACGTGACTAAGGAGAAGCTTCGTATGAAGAAAGGGATTGGTGATGACTGATGAATATATTTTTCTTTCCAAATATATCGTTCTTTGATCAGATTTTGGGATTTGGGAAGTGTTGCCTTTTACGTAACATCCACACATATACGACGCAGTATAATGAAAAACCACTTTTACAGAGGCATTTTATTAGACTTATTTACCAAAATTTTGCTCTTTAATATTTTATAATTAGCCTAACGTACCTTGGGGTTCCGACGCACGCACGCGGAACAACAACTAGTTACTAAGAAAAGAAAGAGAGTGAAACTTATTCATACTTTTGGTACTAACATATTACGTGGTGATCCTAACTATTATTCGTGGACCAACACTAAAGGAACAACACTTAACATTCTCAACATTAAAGGATCCCCCTAGAAGGGTTGTAGCACGAGGAAATCACACATCAACTATATAAATTTATGGATTTTTTGGCAAAAACCACCTATTCTAATAGACAATATAGGTTTAACCACCTTTTGTAATTTTTTTTAAAAATAACTACCTTTTATGTTTAAAACCTGTAGGAATCACTACCAAAACCACTTTCAGGCCAAACTTAGTGGTTTTCCGTCATCTTCTTCATTTCCCCCCAATTTTCCTTCGATTTTCTCATTCAATCCATCCTTAATTCATCAAATTGGGGGAAATTTTAGTGGTTTTTCGTCATCCCAAATGAATGATTAATTGAAAAAATATCTTTAAATTTCCCCCAATTTGATGAATTAAGGATGGATTGAATGAGAAAATCGAAGGAAAATTGGGTGGAAATGAAGAAGATGACGGAAAACCACTAAAATTTGGCCTGAAAGTGGTTTTGATAGTGATTCCTACAGGTTTTAAACATAAAAGGTAGTTATTTTTAAAAAAAATTACAAAAGGTGGTTAAACCTATATTGTCTATTAGAATAGGTGGTTTTTGCCAAAAAACCCTAAATTTATAGATATTGTTGATTCATTAATTTATGCATTTGGGTCTTAAAAAGATGTTAAGGAGTATATAATACTAGAAAATCTGTTGAGGGTAGGACGAGATTGTTTTGAAGAGGGAGGAGAATTTGTTAATAAATCTTTCTCCTCCTCTTCAATCCTCCACTTGTCCAAAGAAAATGGAAGGTGTTGATTGATTGGATGAAGATGTTGTTGGTTGGCTTGGATGGCTCTAGATTATAAAGCCCTTTCCCACTTCAAATTTTATGTTATTAGAGGAAGGACATTTGGCATGCAAAAGCATTAGAGAGACTTTGGCAAACACAATTGATGCTAGATGAAAAGGGCATGCGAACAAATTAAAAGAAAAGAGACATAGAATCCATTTGGTTGGACAAATAATTACTACTTTTTATGGAAAATAATTTTCTATGAAAATAAGTTTTGAAAAGAAAATCTAAAATACGCTTCGTAGAAAACGTGAGGAGAAGGAAGAAAATATGTTTACTTCGCACGTCTGGGAAGAAAAATATTTTCAAGTCAATGGAAAACTATTTTTAATTAAGGTTTTGTCTGGTTGGGTGTAAAACATTTTCAATGTAAAATGATTTTCATAGAAAACATTTCAATGTAAAATGATTTTCACGGAAAACTATTTCAATAGAAAATACAATTGTAAATTAGTTTTCCGTTGTTTGGTACTTCCTCCGTTTATTATTGTTTGTCCTACTTTGATTAATTATGTGAGAGTTTTTTTTATCAAAGTAGGACAAACAAAAAGAAACAAATGGAGTACCATGTAAGAAACATGGTGGAAAAAAGGAAAATGAAAGGGAAAGTAAAGAGGATGGTGGGAGGAGTGTAAAAGGGAGGTAAGGAAAAAAATGGAAAAAGTTTCCCCCTACTTTGAAGGGAACATGACTTTCCATAAGTAAGAAAGCTAATTTACTCCAAGAAAAAATGAACTTACACTCATTTGCCAACCAAACATTGTAAAACTAAAAAGCGAGAATAATAGCAGTTTTGCAGGAAAATATTTTACACCCTACCAGACGGAGCCTAAGAGAAAATTATTTTCCACCCTTTACAACCGAACAAAGGAAACTAGGGAAACTAGTCTATTAGGAAAGTGATTTTCTTCTAACCAAACGGAATCTTATACTAACCAACAAATTACTGTCTAATTATGTCGATTATTCGCAAAAGTAGTAGTTTGAAAGAGGATTTTTGCGTGCTTAACAAAGATCACATATGGTGTTAAATTCCCATCAATTGTAATTTAGAATGCTTAACAAAGATCACCTATTAGAATTATTTTATCCTTTTATATCATATCAAGATCTGTCAAAGCCAAAATACTTTAAGAGAAATTACCCGTACAAAATTCAACACTACCCAGCTCAATATCTTTCCTAGCAATAAAATGAGCTAGAGTATTCCCATTCCGTTTAACATGGCAACAACTAAACATCTCAAAGTTTTCTACCATTCTAGCAACGTTCTCATAAAATAGGAAAATGGGTGCTCATCCTTGTTCTTGTTTATTCAACGGTTGCACCACAAACAAAGCATCACATTCGAATAACACTAGGTTTGTAAAGCCAATCCATCTTTGTTATTGCCTTATTGGGCCCAGGTTCCATAAAATTGTTAAGTTTTTTTAGTTACTTTGAGATGATATTTACATATACCTTTACAAACAACAAGAATAATAAAACAAATAAAAGCTAGTAATTAAAATTCAGAATCTACTCACAAAATCGCAAACATAAAGATAATATTTGTTCTTGGCAGGGAGGTGTCTTTAAGCTTTGCATATACACAAATTCACAAATCACAAGCTAAGTTTGCATTTAGGGATTGTATCCTTCAATTACATTCACAACCCAAAAAAGAAAAAAGATTTGCCAACTAAGTTGATGAGATGAGTTTCCCTTGATGAGGGTAGATGGAAAGTTAAGTGTATAGGTGAGAGCCAGGTAAAATAGCTATGAAACAAAGACAACTTGCAGATTTGTTTTAGTGAATTTGACCACCTCTTCCAGTACTTATCACTGGCCTAGGAGGCTTCTTGATAGCTGCTGATGCAATACGTGCTTCCTGCACATTATGCAAATATACAACTATTCAAATGTGTTCGATCTGGTATTATCCGTAGTCATTTGGATCAATAGAACTCATCAACTTTCTTTTATTACTTAGGAGCCGTACGAAGTTTTTATTTATGGTATCATTGCCAGTTTCTATTTTTGGTTTTTATGAATTTAGAATTATATGGTAGAAGTTGTAAAATAAAAATTAAAATTTATCATACACATAATAACCATATTTATTTTAAAAAGTGACAACAATAAATTGGAAACCAGTTTTTCTTGTTTTCATATTTTGGTTTATGATTTTCAAAAAAAACTAAAAATTAAAAACAGATCGAAAAGATAACGGAAAAGAATTGAACTATGTAATGTTTTGACTTTAATGTTAAAAAATTATAACAACTTAAACAATAAGACTGTATGTTGAAACCTTATTGTTTTTAAGCCAATACCTTTTGATATTATCATATTTAGTCTATCCATGAGCGTGTAGATCGATAGACCGTCTACCACAAGATTTACTAAAAACAATAAGGTACACGATCTATCCACGTGATTGTCAATATACCATGGTAATTGCAAAAGGTTCAAATTTAAGACAGTTAAAATCATATACTATAGGTGTTAGAATTTAAAATCTTGAACTTTGAAGTTAAAATCTTACAGTTTTAACTTATATTGCATATGTTTATCTATATGTTTATGCATAAACCACATAACACTAGTCTTTGTACAACGGACTTGTGTTAGATGGTCTATTAATAAGTATGTATGTTAATGGCAATATACAACTTTTAGTTAAGATTTCATGTTTTTAAAATTTAATATCTTACACATTTAAGTTAAAATCAAATGTTTTATCAATGATCTATTCATAAGCTTGTGAATACACATCCTACCAACAGACTTGTAACTTAAAGTAAGTATGTGAGACAATTTTAACAACATCACTGGTAGCAAATCTTGAACAACAGATATAAGTGGATCAAATAGGCCAATCTCTTTAGTCAGAACAACTATACTCAAATATTACAAAACAACATTTATTTGTTAATAAGACAAAGTAATTCAATGTAGGTCTCTACTCTACTAGTTAATCTTCTATCTTCATCCATGAAAAAACATCATCTTATATCAAATTTTCACGTCACATTGCATAATTTTCCGTGAAACTATTAACTATTTGATCACACACCAATTTCCGGCTTCAGACTATGTTGTGTCTCACTTACTTCTAATTTATGGTACTATTAGTTAAACAGTAAAGTACTTTCACATCCCTTCTTGTTGATGCATGAGGAATTGTGTATCCTTCGTAAAACTGAAGATTGTCATGATGTAAGTAACCAAGTCTCCTATCCAAACATTTAATGTAGGCCTTTGTTATGCGCAAATTAGTTAATTAAGAGTTTAAGACTATTACTTCGCCTATTGTATTGTGGGTGTACCTTTTTATGGTGGATATAGACCTATAGTATTTGAAAACAACAATAAGTAATAACAAGTATATTCATGTCGAAAAAAACCATGGGGTCATGTGATCGACTTTCTAATACTCCCCATGATTTAGTTTAAAGGATCTAGTCGTACTACACATAATAAGGTGCATCTTCTTTTCAGTGAGGTCATAGGCATGATACCCCTCAGTTAAGCGTGTGAGTGTGTGACTAGTTTTGAGATGGTGACCTCCATGGCAAGTTTCCCATGGTGCGGATAAGTGAGGACAAAGTATGCTGGAAAAACTTGTGTTGGCTTGTGGGGACAATTATTGGTCCGAAATGCATATTTGGTGACTACTGTCATCCCATAAGAGTTGGGATGTTACAGACTTACTACAATACAAATATAATAAATAAACCTGAAGTAAGCTAAAAGGCAACATTTTTTTATAAAAATAAAACCGCTGTAGGACCCGTCTTGTATGTTTGTAAGTTTTCATCAATCTTTTGTTTCAAATTTTAGAAGTCATATACTTCCTCCGTTTTTTTAGCTGCAACAATTGAGAATGAATATTTGTGAGAGATAAAATATTCAATTGTTGCAGCTAAAAAGACGGATGAAGTAATTGTAGACTTCAAACTAGTCTTAGAAAGCATGCATGTATGGTACACCCAAGCCTATTTAAGCAAAAAATAGTCTTGGGGTGTATCATGCTCATAGTACATCCAACTCTATTTCAGGGCCGTTCCTGACAATTTATGGGCCCTAGGCAAAAACATGAAATAAGGCCCCTTGTTGGAATTTTAATTTTAATTTCAAATAAACATTCCCATAAAATATCATGTAAATTGTACATTAGACAACCTTAACCAATTACAAAAAATGTCATATCTCATTGATTTTCCTACTTGATGCACTTTATATTAAATTTAATTTCCTCCCTACTAATTATTACGGGGAGTACATAGTTTATGGATATAAGTTATTGTCCGAATATATCAATTGTTCTTTTCTATTGAAAAAGTAGATGTTATTGGAGGTACTTTTTTCATTAAAAATTGATTAGATAGGAAAATGTAGGGTAATTTTTCAAATAAACAAGGCAACGTGAAGGATCCTAATATTTATTCAAGATTAATATTAAAAAGATTTAGAGAGATCATTTTTAGAATAAATTGTATTATGAAACAAATGACAAAGAAAAGTATAAATTATTGCAAGGGTTTTATTTTAAAGTAAAAAAGGAGGAGAATTTTAAAATTTATTAGTGTCAAACCTAGAAGACAATGAAAATACATGGGGAGAAGAAACAAGGTGATGGAGTCAGAGGGCCCATGAACACAGTATAAAATTCACTCTAAAATCTATTAGTGCCCATGGACACATTATTCAATAAGAAAAACATGAACATGCGGAGTCGATCCCGGGATTGACTCTAATAAGGTGGGCGAAGACAATATTCCACCGCTAAGCCACTGCTTATCCTCTGTAACAAATTCTGGCTATTTACATCAAGTATTAGTAAAAATATTTTTCTGCTTTTTGGGGCCCTTTTCCGGTCCTGGGCCCTTGGCCATTGCACTTCTGGCCTACCGTCAGGATCGGGCCTGCTCTATTTAAGCAAAAAATACCCTTAGGTGTACCATGCTTATGATACACCCGCGTGTATAATAAAAATTGTACTAGTCTTATCTATACTAATCATATTTATTATAATTTGTAAAACTAAAATGAAAAATAGGAAACTACGTTTTTATGGTTTCTACATATTAGTTTACAATTTTGTAAAATAAAACCTTATTTTATAGAAAGCGATAACAAATTCACCCTACATTATTTAGTTGTGGGATAAAATTATAGAAAGTGAAGGGAGGACTTACAGCTTGTACAGGAGTAGGATCAGCTCCTGGTGGATTTGCTACAACTGCGCCTGAACCATCACCACCGTTACCACCGCCAGTTTCACCAATTGTACTAGGAGGACAACTCTCTTCACCACTATCAGCTACTGCACCTGAATCATCCTCACCACCATCACCATCAGCAACGCCTATATCAGGAGTTTGTGGAAGAAAACTCTCTTCTTCAACACCGCCACTCTCAATTATAGTTGTCTCATCCGTAATAGTGGTCGTGGTCGTGGTCGTGGTCATGGTCGCGGCAGCATCAGCATGAGCATCAGTAGGAGTAGTAACAGCTGCAGGAGTAGAAGAAGAACTTGGTTGAGAAGTAAAGAAGTCTTCAAAACCTAAACACCTGAGAATAACTCTTACAACTTCTTCAAAGAAATCATATGAGACTTGAAACATGTTATTGTAGGTATTACTTGTAGTACTAGCATAACTTTGTTTGTCCTCCTCCTTCACATCCCTTTCCATCTCCATGTTTGAGTTATTTTCTTCTTTGCTGTCTTTCATGCTCTCTCTTTGTCTTTCCTGGCTTGTCTCAGCGGTTTTAAATGAGAATTGAATATGTTGGTGGTGGTGTCAGTGGTGTTATTAATGTTAGTAGTTTTATAGTATGCTACATATACCACATACTAGGTCTTCGACCAAAGGGGCTGGTAAAATTGTATACTATATATGCAGTTGTAATAAAAGAACAGCTGTTGGCTTTGTTGGCAGTCTTTGTTGGCAGTCCAGAGAGAAATTCAATTATTTAACAATTTCAATATATACATCAACTCTTTTTAATTACTCATACTGTCATCATACATAGTGATTTCCCGGGAAAAATAAATTAGTACATATAGTATGTTTTTTATAAACTTACTTACATTTTCTTTCATGAAACTAATTTATAAAAATACCAAATTATTTTCCTTGTGCGTACAAATTAAAATTTATTTAATCATGTAAAATTATAGATCAAAAAATCGAGTTTTGGCTAATTGTGTAATAACTTTTTTAATGACACTTTGAGTAACAAAAGTTCAAGTTCATTCAGTCTACTTGAAACTAATAAATTTCAACTCGGACGATAAATAAATAAAATTATAGTTGATTTAGTTTAACGAAAAGTTGATATTATAAATTACATGAAATGACTCGGGATATTATCTCAGTCAATGACTAATTCATCTATCTACCTATATACATACATACATATACATATAAACATATACAATATATTGGCTAGAGCTGCAATCGGCAAGGTGTCACGATATCTCTTTAAATGGTATTCTATCTACATTATTATCATATATCTAAAAATATGTTAATGTAAAGATTTGATCCCACAACTTCAATGATGGAAGATACGGTTCTAACTATTCCTCCACCATTCTATTATTTCTTCTTTCATCAAAAATTATACGAATGGAAATTAAGAGTGATGTTGATACTTTTGAAATCCAATTACAGATAACTCTTTTCTTGATGACGTTCTTTCACACTAAATGACATTAGTTATCTTTTAGATACTATAATACTCTAACGTATATATAAAAATTGAGGGCATTACCCGGATCTAATACTAGTTACAAACTCGAAAACCAGAAGATGTATATATTTTGCCAAACTGACAATAGGAACCCAACAACATTTCGAATTCATTATATGTTTATCATGTTATATAACTTGTAACTGCATGGAGGCTTCTACCCTGTCTTTTAGCAACCTACTCCTATTCCTTATCTATCTAATTTAAATTTACAACTCTTCTTAGTCCCTAAATGGATGCCAAAGTTTGAGTTCCTGCAGGCTGCAACAAGTCATTTTCTAGTTAACATGTTGCATGTGTAATAAATAAGTTTTAGGTTTGCAAGTGCAACTGCAATGAAATGCTCTGGAATTCCAAACACCCATGTCATCCAAAGAAGATGAGACAAATAGGAAAGGAAATTTCTATACACAGATTCAAATAAATATATCAGTTACGACTTACGACTTACGACTTACGACTAGTTGTTCATTAAACTATGAATTTAAAAATAGTTAGCTATTCAAAGATACCACTATTATTGTAGTCTAATATATACCGATTAATATTCAGCATATATTCAACAAAAAGCCCAAATGGTATCTTTAAAGACAAACCTGGGTTAATGACGGAGACAAATGGTCTATATAACTCACCTAAAAGGATAAGAAGAAGAAGAAAAAGTAATGAATTAATGCGCTCTTTATTTCACCTCCGTCTTAGTGAAGTGTGAACTGAACATATTTAGTCTGATTATCTCTTTTTATTTCTTGTTTTTATTTACCGATCTTTACAAAACTGAACTTATTCTTGTTAGACATAAATTATTTCAAACAAATGAAACTTATTGTTGTCGAATATTATTATTTTAAGGTAGAATGAAGTATGCCTAAGGATTTCTTGGTTAACCACAAAAATTGAAACAAAGGAAATATAACAGAGATTTTTAGATGAATTTTGATATAAAAAAAAAACTCAAAATAGAGGAAACTAAAGTTCATGGGAATTAGATTTTTCCAAGAAAATTAATTTTCCGTGTTAGGTTTCCATCAATGAAATACACATACCCCTTTATGCCTGATTGCCTTCTATGTACTTCTTTTACATTGTTTTCATGGTTAAAACAGTTGTCACCACATCCTATTATATATATAGAGTCAGAATCCACTAAAAACCACAAATTTGATGAAAACTGTGAAAACTTGAAAAAAAAGGGTATATATAAGGTTTACAGGAGTACATATTATGATTAAAGGGGTATGCACGCTGTTAACATCAAGTTCTCGCTATTTTCAAAAAATGTGAATGAAATGTATGTATACCTTTATGCCTCCTAAGTCTATGTACCCCTTTTACATTGTTTTCATGGTGAAAACAGTTTTCACGAGATCTTAATCCTATATATAGAGAGAGAGAGTCAAGTTCTACTAAAAACCTATACTTTGCTGAAAATTGAAAACTAACAGTCGTGATTGGAAAAAAAGAGTACATATATAAGATTTACAAGGATAACTACATATTACGATTAAAGGGTATGCATGCTTCTAATATCAAAGTTCTGTTGTAAACATCAAAGCTGTCAATATTTACAAAAATGTCATTAATGAAAGCACGCATACCCCTTTATGTTAACATGTACCCCTTTTACTTGATTTTCACAGTGTAAACAGTTTTCACCAGATCTTCTTCTATATTTATATTTATATATAATAAAGGAGAGTTTTTGTAACCTTCAAATGAAGCAATTAAGGACGGAAGCAATCGACCTTCAACCGGTGTGTAAACGAATTGCTCATTTGCTCTTCAATTTTATGTTTTCATAACCCTATGCTCCAATTTCATATTCTCAAATTGATTGTAATTTTTTTCCTTTCAAAAATAACTTCTAGATATATACTTATACATTCCACTCGCACATCATTGGTAATCAAAATTTGTCATGAATTACAAATTCCTAACACTTTGTTCGGATAGCAAAGAAGGAAAGAAAAGACGGCGAGGGAGAGAGGGGGAAGGGGAGGGAAGATAAAGGGAGGGGAAAGGTGTGGTCCATTTTCCCTCCAAATCTTTTCATTCTTGGAGAGATTATGCTTATTAAAGAATAAGGGAAATGGATCCCTCCATCTCCCTCCCCTTCCCTCCCCCAATCATTTATCCAAACAAGTGAAATTGCCCCCCCCCCCCTTCCTTTCTCTTCTCTTCCTTTCCCTCCATTTCCTCCTATCCAAACAATGTATAAATAATACCGATTCGATCCGAGATCTTGGAATTGATGCAAGAGGAGAAAGATTTATCATTCATTAGCCGGAAAGATATATGGCCATGAAAGTGGGATTAAGTGGTGGAAGGAAGAAGGGCTACTAGAAACCTAGAAGAAAAAGAAATCCGGACTGGAGAACGAAGTGACTTACGGAATTGTCCAACAAAAACGATTAAGTACATTCACTTAGAATTGTTATAGAGAAATACTTTTTCCATGCAATACAACTTAACGTAGAAATTTAATTAACATGTAAATTAAACAAATACTAAGAGTTTGTTGGTTTTAAAAAAAAACTCGCCTCTCTCTCTCCAAAGCCCTAGCCTCCATTATAATTTGTAGGGGGCTTCCATCGATCTTACGGGTACAAAGCCCCTAAATTTATTTGTCTTCTTTCTAAGTTATCTAGTTATGCTAGTTTTGAGTTTATCTTTAATTATCTTCCCCCCTTATATGAGGGTTTTCTCCATCTTTATGATGGTTTTCTCCATCAATGTAATAGTTTTATCTACTCACACTATGAGATCGAGTCCGTTTATGTTTCTTGTTTACAAGATTGTGAAATGAGAAAGCGATTTAATTGGTTCAAGATCAAGAACATCAAAATGAACATCAGATTTCAATCTACTATGACATCAGGCATTAAAGATGTTGAGTTATCGAAATTCGCTTATGGTTGGAAAATCCCTATATCAAGCAAGCAGTACCGAAGCGTTTATATTAGTAAATTGTAAATTTTCAAATTGATGCTCTTGATTATCTTTCTTTTGTTTTGAAATAAAATGCATTCATTGATTTGAAGTCATACGAAATCTACGATAGAAGCCAAAACTAACAAAAAAAAAATCAAACTGAAATAAATAAAATTCTAACATAGAAAAACTACCATCGTTGAGGAGATCTACATGGAGGTACATAACACTTCTAAAAACTCTTGTCTTTCATATTGTTGTTTATTGCAGCCTTCTAAATGGAGGTATATCGATCTGTTGTAGTTTTGAAGTAGAACCGAATTCAAATCAACTGATTGTAAATGAAGTATTGACATCTGTTGCCACCCTGCATAAAATTCGATCATCAAACAAACCTTCAAAATCACACAAATAACAAAAAATAAAGTCTCCAAACTATCATAGTGAGAGATATAGACCTAATATATACTTCCTCCGTTTCGCAATACTCGCAACATAAGAATAGTAGCCACTATTCATGAACCAATCTTATGTTATATTTTTTTACAAGTGTATAAGAAAAAACATAGTCAAGTGGGGTCTTATTTGATTCGTCTTAATGCATACTATCATAATATCAACTTTTTATAATTTTTACTTATCAATAATTAGAGATATTAAGGTTCAAAGTATTGCATTGGATAGTGTGCAAACAAGAAACGTTGCGAGTATTGCGAAACGGAGGAATATATATATATATATATATATATATATATATATATATATATATATATATAACTCAATAGATGGGTAGAAAAACTTTCCATTAAAGTGAGACTGAAGTTTTATAGCAACAATAATATTGAAATAATTAAGTAAAAGAAAAAGGGGCTTACCAGCGCCCAAAAGGGTGGCGGTAGCCCCTAGATAAAAACAACTAGAGTTTTGTGGGAGAGATAGTGGTTATCATTTAGGAAAAATTGTTAGAAACCACCTAATAAACATTTTTTTCAAAAAAACCTAATAAACATTTTTTCCAAAAAATCCAGCTAATAAAACACTTTTTCAGTCAAAACACCACCAGTTGAGACCAAATTAGTAAATCCGCTAACCTTGTAACCACTTACCGATAGATTAGTAACTCCCGAAGGTTCACTTGGGGTTGAATGAAAATGGAGGGAACTGATACAGGGTAACGGAGTTACTAATTTGGTCTCAAGTGGTGTTTCGAAAGAAAAAGTATTTTATTAGTTTTTTAAAAAAATAATTGTTTATTAGGTGGTTTTTCCATAAAAAAAATGTTATTATTAGGTGATTTCTAACAACTTTTTCTATTATTTATTTAGAGATCATTGTTGTTGCAGATGTCTACGGCGGTTTATTAATGATAACTTTCCTATTCCCTTCAAAAATATGATGTTTTAACTATTAACTTTTAATTAAATTTTGCTTTGTCCTTGTCGTTTAAAACATTATTTAAAGAAAGTCAACAATTGCCAATTGGGTTTATATTTGTATAGTTTGGAATTAATTTATTAATGTCTATTAGACCGCTGAGATGTAGTTAGGTTCAACTACGTTAAATTTTTCATTTTAAATATAGTAGCTCTATAATTTTGCTTAATATCAAAAACTAATCGTCGTCAGTCAATAATTATTCAGGGAAACAATGGAATGGGTTAGCAATGTGAACTTGTAAGTTGGCTTATCTCCTCAAATCGTAGCCAGGCCACCTCGACCACTAAGTTTTAATTCATCCTGATATTAGTAAATAGTAATGTCGTTTACTTATGCAAAAAGAAAGAAGAAAAATGCCAAGCAGGAAAAGAGAGTGGGAAAGAAATCTTCAGCTAAATGATAAGAAGTTAGTTAGAGAGGGCAAGTTGTTCTTATATTCAGAAGTTTTTAGTATACAAGGTTTTAGATCGTGTAAGATGTACGGAAAATTATTGTTTATTCTTGTACACTTCATTGAATTGAAATTAGTAAGGTATCACAAAGTTTAATATGCGACCCGTCATCATCAGGCGAGTCTATTTATTAACTCATACATTACTTTTTCACTCTCCAAACTCACTCAAAACTGTCGGTAATTCCTTCCTTTAATAGTCAATAACCCCCCTCCAAAATAGTCAGTAACGTCAGTCCAAAAAGTCAGCAACCCCTCTCCAAATAGTTAGTAACCCCTAAAACTGTTTGTAACCCCCAAACAGTTACTAACCCCCTAAATAGTAAATAGTCAATAACCCCAATACATTTGATAACTCACTAGAATAGTTGGTAAGAATGGTAACCTCCTCTAAAATAGTCATTATGTGTATGTCACACGATTTGTTAACCGTGCGGCTACAAGACTTGCTAGTAAGGTATTTAGTGCATGTTGGATAGAACTCCTGTGGGCAAGTTTAAACTACTCAACTTCAAATCCATGCAATGCTTGCAAAATGTTAACACAAACCTTTTTACTCTAGTATAAGCTTTACACACGCTTTTAACCTTAATTTTAGCTTTACTCAAAAGCTTCTAGCCCTAAATTGATGTTAACACAAAAGTTATGAACCCTAATTTGATTTTTTTTTCACATAAGCTTACTGAATGTTTATCAAAGCTTTTACAACCCTAATCTGATTTTGCTTGATTGCTTACAAAATGTTTACAAAGTGCTTCCCTTAACCCAAAATAATAAAAGGGCGGCAAGTTTTATTGCAACTTACAAATGAGCAAACTCATACTCTTTAACTTCCCTTCTGAATTGCTAGTTTCTGTTGCCCGTTGTACTTCAATATCTTTAGAGTCACCTTCTTCTAAACAAAAATAAAATTCTTGTAAGGATAATTTGTACATTACCATCTTAACTTATCAACTTTTTTCAAAATTACCACCTTAATGTTTTTTTTAACTTACCACCAAAATGTTCCTAATTTTTCAAAAGTTCCGACATGCTAAAGAAAAATCCAAAATTGCTCTGTTTTATTGGACCCATAAATCATCTAATTAATGTTCTTTCCTCCTAACCCTTTCCTTTCTTCGCCATATCTCTTTAACCTTCACTCTCTCTCTCTCCATTTTTCACTTTCTTCCACCATTTTCATAAATGTACTTTTTAATTCTCTCTCATCCTCATCATTTATCCATTCATCTCTCTTGCTATCTCTAAATTTAGAATAGAGCACATGATTCAATTTCTTGTCATGCAATCTCACTCATGAATCCAATTCCAATGAATACCCACAATGACACTTAGTCATAATTCCTTCATCCTGCCATATTTTGCCAATATTAAGCTTCAATTAGTGATAGATTACTTGTTAGAAATGTCCAATTAAAAAATTTCAGCATTAATTATGCAATTACAGTATCAATTTTTAAGAAAACCCATAATAATTAGACACAAATCATAAAATTCATAATTGACAAAAAAATCTAATTCCTGACTTACACGTGGTGAATTACCTGAGTTTGGTGATTAAAGTTGAAATGGAATTAATTTAGTCCGAAATTACTCCAAAATCGTTTATAACCCTTTCAATTTTAGAAGAATGCTTTGTTCTTCATTTCTTAATGTTTGGAGAAGTAAAGTACAAATCTCGGTTTTAAAAGAGGAAAGGAGATCAATCAATTAATATGTGGGGTCATTGGAGCATAGCTAAAACTTATATAGACATATAGGCGGTTAATATTTTTTAAAATTTTTATTTAAAACATAAATATATAATACGAGCGGTTAAAGTTGTCCATTAGAAACTGCGTAAAAACCAATAGGACGTCTTTTAAGGGCAAATGGAGTATAATCCATACATTTGAATTTTTACATGTTACGTTAGCTTTTAGAAATTTTTTGGTTAAACAAAACTGTAGATATTATTTTGGAAAAATTGACCAGGATAATCCAAACTATGCCCGTTCCGCCAAGAATAATCTCTAACAAACGTTATTCCTACATGTTACGTTAGCTTTTAGAAATTTTTTGGTTAAACAAAACTGTAGATATTATTTTGGAAAAATTGACCAGGATAATCCAAACTATGCCCGTTCCGCCAAGAATAATCTCTAACAAACGTTATTCCTGTGTAATCTCAACTATTGGGGAGGTCCGCTACAAACACCCCAAGTAACATTTTTTTTTGGTAAGGCGAAGTGACCCGGGGTCCTATTAGGCCAGGCACTTAAGAGTAGGGGGAAGGGTAACACTCCCTAGTGACTTGAAACCTACTAACCAGGTAAAAAAAATTATTTTTCTTTTACGTTTCTTTTTTTCTACTCCCACCACTACATCAGCCACTCCCTCCCCTCCTCTTCCTCACCCATTCCCAAAACCCCTCCCAACCACCCCTTCCCCTAATTCCGGCCGTCAGACACCCTAAAACGACCATTAACACCCTAAAATCGTCATCTAAACCCTAACAATCGCAAAATTGTGACCCACCACCCTAAACTGAATTTGCTTTTTTCGAAGGTGGATAGGTTTTCGGCTGGGATTGGTGGGAGGGGAGGGTTTTCGAAGAGGCAAGGAGTGGTGGCGTGGAGAGGGTTTTCGACGGGGCTAGGAGCGGTGGCATGGGGAGGGTTTTGGACAGGCCTAGGAGTGGTGGCGTGGGGAGGGTTTACGAAGGGGCTAGGGTTGTCAAACTGGGGTGGTTGGTTTCTTGCAGGGAGGGGAGAGGGGGTTCTAAGATTGTAGCGGTCGGGGATGCGGGTGGTTACGTGATGTATCACATTTATATATAGTTTTTAGATGCATTTAGATTGCATTTAGAACTCCTTCTTGAGCATTTAGGTGCATAATGACATGAATTACATAATTGTGCTCTACTACTCCCTGCTTGTGTGTTTCGATGATTTTTAGGTTATTTTGATACAAAGTGATCACGAGTACAAAAGATCTAGCCTATTAATCATTTAAGATGAAGGTAGCTTGCACAAGGATCACAATGCATCCGTTTGGGACAATTTTGAGTTGGAATGAAGCAAAGAGTTAGTGAAAGAAGTGCCAAAACTGACGCACCTTCACTATTTTCATTATAAATTTTTATAGGAAATTGATAATCAAGAAATTCTAATTGGGTTGGATTCTAGACTTCAAGATCTTTCCAATGATATGTCACACGCCCCAAACGAACTTCCGGTTTGAGAGATATGGCCTTCACAAGTTGACGCAAAATCGCCAGAAAGTGGCTCCACCCGATCGAGCAACCATTGCCCGATCCAATCGGGTTAAGCCTTCTTCATGCTGCCGCTGCTTTATTCCCAAAAAAGAAGAGATTTGAAGTTGGGTCATTTTTGTACCAACCCGATGTCATAGGCCAATGGTTGCCCGATCGGGGCCGAAACCTTGATACCCGATCGGGTAGATTCGCCCGATCGCATCGGGTGAAGCCCATTTTATTTTGTGAAGGAAATTAACATGGCCCAAAAATTTGTACCAACCCGATGCCATAGGGCAACCACCGCCCGATCGGGTACCGGGCTCGCGGAGCCGAAATTCTATCTTTTCGTATCGTTTTTAATTAGATTTTGGGGCTATTATAAATAGCTTTCCCTCATTATTTTAGACACATCTTTTTCTCTAGTTTTATTTTCCATAGTTCTTAGTTTAGTTTTATTTGTTTAAACACTTTAGATTAGATTAAAGGTGATTGGACCTCGGATTCGATTTCAATAAAAGTTCTTGCTTTCTGTCAATTGGTATTTTTCTCTACTCTAATCTCTTTTATTATTCTTAATTGCTTAGCTTAATTATTTATTCATTCATGATGCAATTATTAGGGTTTCTTATTAGATTGTTTATTATTGATTCAATTATGAGTGAGCAGTTTAATTTCTAGGGATTTAGAGAGGGAAGCCATGTTTATACCATGATTATTTGAATTGCTATTAGTTTCTAGGGTTTGATGAGATAGGTTATGGTGTGATTTGTTCTTATTGAGTAATTAACGTTATTGCGTAGTTTTTTTTTATTACTTGAGGTTAATAATTGTTTGCACAAATCCGTTTTACTTTTAGAGGCCTAGTACACACCAATAATTCTGATTATGTTTGTGAACATGCTGCATATGTTGAATTATGGACGTTGAGACTTAACCATAGCTTGACATTGTTCTAATCTATCAATTCTCGACCTAGGTTCTGATAGTTGTTTGATCCTTTGATTGGTATAAGCATGGTGGACCGAACTAATTCCCTAAACCTTTATTTCATAGAGTAAAATTCCACTTTATATTGTTTTGTAGTAGTTAATTATTAGTTCAGTTGTTTCTATCTGATCTTGTCTGAAGTAGCTTTTTAGCTGAATATTAACTTAGAACCCCGTCTCTCTGTGGATTCGACCCTACTTCCTTTTACTACCATTGTTAGAGGACTGTAGGAATTATCTTTGAATATGTGATACGACTTTAGCCTATCATGACGAGGGAAGGGTTGTGGTTGGGGCTGCGAGTGGTGGCAAAGGGAGAATATGTCGTGACTGGGGGTGGGTTGTTGTCGGAGTTGGGTGGTGGTGGTGGTGGTGGTGAGGAAGATTTCTGGAGGATGGGGAAGGAGGGGTAAGGATTGAAAATTGAAAAAAAAAACAAAATAAATAATAATTGTAAACAGCCACTAAGAGCATGACACGTGTCATACCTATTAAATAGGTTTCCATCCGGTCACAGTCTATTTGTGGCAGACCTCCCCAGTAGTTGGGATTATATAGGATTAACGCTTAGTAGGGATTATTCTTGACGGAACGGACATAGTTTGGATTGTCTTGGTCAATTTTTCCTATTATTTTCCCGAAAAGTTAAGTCCTCATTTTCTAGTGTCTGGTTGGTAAGAAATGGAAAATATGGTTCCTAATGTTGGCAAGTGAAAAACTTGCACCTTCCTAAACTGACGAAAAACACATTTTCTTGTCTAACATTGGTGGTGCTTGGCAATTAGAGTTTTGAGGCAAAAAGAGAGGTTTGGACTTACTTTAGAGTTTTTGAAAAGTCAAAACTCTAATAGGGGTGTTTCGTAAAGAGGGTTTAAAGATAGAGTTTTTGGGGTGAAAACTCTCAAAATGAAAAAGCTCCTATTTAAAGCTTTTTCTTCAGAGGATTAAGTGAGAGTTTTTAAGCATTATTTTTTTAATTTATTATATTAATTTACATGTCCATAAATGTCATTATACACAAACAAAAAGTAATCAGCTTTTCGCAATCAGATAAGTTATACGAAACACATTTATGTTAAAAGCTAGTCATACATACAATCAAATCAGTTGAACAAAAAGATAAAACTCTAAACTCTATTCGTTAAACTCTAATCGTTAAACTCTAATCGTTAAACTCTAAACACTATTTGTCAAACAAGACCATTACCTTCCTCCCATCTACTTCCGTTACATTTCTTATCTTCATTTTTCTAGATTTTCATGTTATACCAAAATAAAAGAAAATTGACCTATGATTTCCCTTCGATAATGGTCTTTTTTCCTTCCAAAATTAACTTAAAATCACCCTTCCTCCTGTCTAACCTCCCCATTCATTTCCAATCTTCTTTTAAATAATTTTCACGTTAGCAACGAAACAAGAAAATTGACCTACAATGTCCGTTAACAATTGGTTTTTTATGAAAATCATCTCTTTAATGTCTATCATTCAACCAAACGGGACCTTAAGATGAAATTTTTCAAGAGTGAAAAGACAGGAAGATAAAATGGGACGCATTGCAACCCAGACTTTTTAATTATTTATTTGAATTGAAACTAAATTTGCTGGTCCTATTTTTAATTGCTCATTTCTGTAAGATGGTCAAAAACAGTTGCATAACAAAACGCAACTTCCAGAGAAGTTGCCCCTCCAAGTAGGTCCCATTCATATACACAAATAAATATTAAGCCCAAATTAGGCACTCAGTCAGGATGACTTTTACCAGTTACAAGAACACGCCTAAAGATAAAATAAAAGAAAAAAACAAAATTATATAAAAGTAAAATTAAATGAAAAAAAAAGGAGTTAATAAATTAATTTGGTTTTGGATTTTGAGTCATCTAGGACCAGATAATTCGACTGCATGCAGATTGTCAGTTGAATCGACAATCCAATCTGAGTTAGAGTGAGGAGCCAAATCCACCTCTTGCCGAAGAACTTCCACCTTTTGCCATTCATCCCACCTCTCGGCCAAACCGTCACCTTCAAGCATTCTTACGACCTCTGACATTTTCGGTCGATCCATTGGGTTGCCTTGCGTGCAAAGAAGGGCAACTTGGATAAGCTGTTCAACTTCTGCCTCGATGTAATTAGTTTGAAGATCGGGATCAACAAGCATTTCTAATTTCTTCTCTTTCAGAAGTCCTTTCACCTGGGAGATGGGCGGTAGAAAAGGTATAATTAGGGCCATTAGGCAATGAGAGATTGTAATTCGAGATTTGAAGATGAAAGGATTTTCGAAAGCATAAGCTA
Source organism: Patellifolia procumbens (assembly GCA_947645195.1). Taxonomy (NCBI): domain Eukaryota; kingdom Viridiplantae; phylum Streptophyta; class Magnoliopsida; order Caryophyllales; family Amaranthaceae; genus Patellifolia; species Patellifolia procumbens. The sequence continues at coordinate 605,739 of CANSGD010001040.1, forward strand.
ACAATGAACAAAATCAAACATCAGAAGTTCAAGTGGGCATACCCAATCCAGCAACATGACATCATCATCATTCGCGAGTCTAGCAAGATCAAACGCCCTTTGTCCGGTGATCAATTCAAGAAGCATGATTCCATAACCGAAAACATCAGTTTTCTCGGAGGATTTTCCAGTAGATAGATATTCAGGAGCTATGTGTCCTATGGTCCCACGTACAGCTGTAGTTACATGAGTATCCTTGTAGTCCATCAGCTTAGCCAAACCAAAGTCACCAACAACAGCTTCAAACTCTTCATCCAATAATATATTGGCAGCTTTTACATCTCGATGAATGATCTTCGGGTCACAATGGTCATGCAGATACGAAAGTCCTCTAGCAGATCCTAAAGCAATCCGCTTGCGTGTCGGCCAATCCAGGGGCGGTTCATTCGGCGGACGCTCTGAAATCAAACCAAGAACATTTTAAGTGATGTCACCAGTCAGAGAGTACACTATATAACCCCCCCCCCCCCCACCACCCCCCCACCCCAGCGCGCGCGAAATAAGACAGGGTGTTGGAGCACACTAGGTTGCTGTACCTCGTAAACAAGAGGCAACACTCCCATTAGCCATGTAGGGGTAAACAAGCAAGCGTTCTGTTGGTGTCATGCAAAATCCACGCAGTCGGAGCAAATTACGGTGCACAGCCATGCTGATCATCTCAACTTCTGTTTGAAATTGTAGCTCACCACCAGGAGTACGTTCTTCCTTGAGGCGTTTTACAGCAACCAAAGATCCATCTGCAAGGCGTCCTTTGTACACCTTACCAAAACCTCCTCTCCCAAGGATATTTTTGTTGCTAAAACTATCAGTAGCAACTTGTAGCTCTCGTAAAGAAAACCTTTTAAGCTGTCCCAGATGAACTTCTGGATCCTCCTCAGCTGCAAGCATTAAAGTAAATGCAACTCAATAAAAAAGCATTGGAACATTAATATTGAAGTCCTTACTAGTCCCCAGTAAAATCGGTTGGTGATTGTTCATGTGGACTTGGATAAGGAGTTAGGACACTGACCAGGCACATCAAAGAAGTACTCTTGCGGCTTTCTACGTCGCCACCAGGCAAATAAGATAGCAGGGGCAGCAAACAGTAAAGCAGCACCAGCAGCGACTCCTCCAGCAATTGCTCCTGTGGCACTAACGCCACCTAAAATTCAAAAGACGAAGGGACAGATAAATGAATAGCATCATCAGAAAAATGAAATGAACCGTGGACACAAAGATGAAGCACTGATGTACCACTTCAAATTCAAATTCTATCTAGCTCTGAATCTTCAATTGAGAAACAAAAATTAAGATGTAGTGAGAAGTGCCATTCCTAATACTACAACCAAAAAGGCAATCACGAAGCAACGGATCCACAAAGCCTTTCAAACTAGAGGCAAAAAAGATGTTTTCTCTAATTGAGTAATTATTTTAGAGCAAGAACTTACCTTGAGAATTAATTGGTGGCGGTGATATGAAAGGAGGTGGAGGCGAAAAAGGTGGAGATCCTGGACACGGCCGGCCAGTGACAGGGCCACATAGATTTAAGTTATTAGCAAAACTACAATCACAAAGAGATACAGAGTCAGCATTCCAACAGTACAAAATGTCTTTCACAAATCTTGACATCTACACAGACCTGATCGGAGTAAACAACGAAAAGGAACCGTTGTCTGGAACAGGTCCAGATAGGCGATTGTTTGACAGATCCCTGATAAAACACAATAAGTTATCAATGTCATGATGATTCATACAAAAATAGTAGCATGGACAAGAAGATTAAAGAGATGAAGAGAAGGTAAAGAGGAACTTACAAAACCTGCAATGAGGTGATATTTGTCAGGGACATAGGGATAGCGCCTGTCACGCTATTGTTGTTTAACCGACTATCCTTACACAAATTTCAAATATATGAAGGAAAAATGTTAGGAGCATTCTTCAGTCCATTGAGGTTCACCCCAATTCCACAGATCAGTAAATTTGATCCATCATAGTTCAAGACCAAGACCTAAATGTAAACTTCACTATCGACACTCTTTAAAATGCAAAATTATAGTTAATAAATAAATATCAATTGTCCCGAGTTACCAGCATTCTTTGCAACTGAAAAATAAACACACAGGAGCACCTTGAAATTGCTTTTTCAATCAGTGTGGACTAATACTCTTGTCACTTAGTCACCAGAATTCAGGCTCAACTGCCCCGGCATGTCATAACTCATAGGAGTATGTTCTCAATTAGAAAACTCACCATAACAAGTGTTCTAAATTTCATATATTTAAAATGACCAACCAAATGCTCACTTCTCAATGAGTGACGAACACTAGCTTCTAAGCATAATATGCAGACTCACAAAAGTATTGCAAGCGGCAGGAATAGCACATGTACGATAAACAAAATTAAACTTGTCCAGTTCATGTTTGGGCTCTTTTCAGTTCTTTCATGTCTCATAAAAATATAAAATCCGATGCACCAGCATTACTAACCATAATCAATTAGGCAAAGAGCAACCATGAAAGCATTGATGACTGGCCATAACAGCATGATGATAACATATGACCACGTAAGACCACACATAACATCTACATGGGAGCATCTAGATTCAAGTGACTCAATTATCAAAGACAAGAGAAGGTATGGAGGGAAACGCACCAACAACATATGAGCTAATAAAAGTAATCCGGCAAGGATTAGTATACATACAGAAAGCGCAGTTTTGATAGCCTGCCCAACGACTCAGGTATTGGACCAGTGAAACTGTTCAAATAGAGATCCAAACTGACCAAATTTGTCAGATTACCCAGCTCACTAGGTATAGGCCCACTTATATTGTTGCTGTAGAGTTCCCTGTCAATAAACCATGCTCTAATAAGTTCATAAATGTTCATAACAATAAAAAGATCAGGTACATGATTAACGTTGCATTTTAAACAAAAACATTCCGATTTGATATTCATTTAAAAATACTATAGGTTCAAGACCAATAGTGACTCAACGGAAGTTTTAACAAAGCAGGCTCAAGGGCCGACATGATATATTCAACCATAACTTTCTTAAACTCGGAAAGAAAAACTCCCAGCCGGTTTCCTGCCTACATTCATGAAAATGCAAGATCTCTATACTTGAAGCGCTATGAACATCCATGACGTCTCTAATTTTAGAGTGCAAATATTTCAGAGATAAGTTTAACTCGGTACACATGATGCTTTCCTGTGGTGGCTTAATCACCAATAAATGTACTAGCCAACAGGACATGTTGACACCAACTACACGATTGCGTATGCTACATGTTTGCAGATTTATCTGTTTTAAACTTTTGTCTGTTTTCTCCTCCAACTTCTTCGGAAGAGGGTCTGAAAGTATTCAAGTTACAAGTCTTGCATTTATGCTAATTCGAAGCTGTGGCAGTTCAAGCATCTACTCATCAACAAGAGAAGTGTTGCTTTGCGAGAAACATTTTTCCACCTAACAACACAGTATAGCAACCCCAAGTAGCTCCTGAATCCGTTTCCCGTCTATTGAAGGTGTATTTGAATGAGCAAAGACTCGTGCTAAGAGATGGTTGACTTAAGTGGGCAGGTTCAGTTAACTTTTAAGAGTTCAGTCAAAGGATCTGTCAATTAAGAATGTGGGAGCTACTTCACTCACGCATTGGTACTTGTATTAAACACGAGAATTGCAATCCTCCGACTCCGGCACTCTGAAACTTTTCCATCATTTTTAGCCTAAAATAAAGTGCTGAACCGTCCATACGTACGTTAGAGCATCAAGGACATGACATGGATAGTTGAGGTGAATTGACGAGTTTGAGTAACATAGCATGGGAGTGAGGAAGAGTTCCTATCCTTACTACTCCCTTTTCTCATTTCTACTAGGGACTCAAGTACTCAACTATAACTATGAGTATCTTATATTACGTAACAGTGAAAAAAAATTGATATTTTTAATGTACACATTGAAAGGAATTTGAAAAGATCCAATATTACTATATGTTCTTACATTGGTGAGAGTTTCTGTTCCCTACTTCTAAGGCCCCGTTCAGTTCAACTTACTTTAACTGAACTTATTTCTAGTGAACTAAGTAGTTGATTTCTACTGAACAAACTTATTTCTACTGAACTGAACTCTTATTTAAACTGATTCATGTTGTTTTTCTTCTTTGCACTATTAACATTTAGTGAACTTATTTTTACTAGACTGAACTTATTTTTGCTAAATTGAACTTATTTTTACCAAATATTATTATTTTATTATTTTAAGGTGAACTGAACAGCTCTAAGTTTGACTTTGGAACACAAATGGGAAATCTAAAAAGGGAAGGAGGGAGCATGTTTATTTGATTCTATTGCTATTTCATTCTTAATTTGACTCTTATCTTTTCGAGAAATATGATGTTAATGATAGGAAGAAAAGTAAAGCGTGGTTGTTAAACACTTATAAAACAAAGATTAATACCTACCCTCTCTCTATGTGACGCAAACTAGAGGCAACCTAACCTTGTTTCTATTTTGAAGTTATTAGGCATTGTATGGTTGTGAGATTTTTTGTTAGCACTTAGCCAATTTGGAGCATATTAGAGGTTTGACCGACCAAAAAGTTTATTCTAAGGTTTAGTAACAAGAGGATTTAATTTGTGAATATTAGAGGTTTAACCATCCAAAAAATTGATTCTAGAGTTTAATAACAAGGGCAATTAGTTGGCAATTTTTGAAAAATCTCGTAATAGACGATAATCGTGAGAAAGCAACGAAGCCACGATTGCACCTATAATCGCAGAAAGCTGTCACGAAATCAATCAAGCAATCGACAACAATGTCAATTTTTCTAATTCAAAAAGGCCAACACCTAATACCAATCACTTTAATACAACCAGCTAGTAAAGTTAAGCCAACTAATATAATCGACATCGCGAATCAATATTCAAACAGTTGATGTAATCAATTTAATCAGCAACAACATCACCTAATACCTATCCCTAAATTACGAAACATAATTTCCATACCGACAAGCTTCAATCATCCAAATAGGTTAGAATCCTCTTGGATCGTTATCTAAAATAAACCTAACTTCCTAATCTCTTCCCTTAATCCCAAGGCTTCCCATATTTGAAAAAATACCTCCAAGGTAAGATGTCTTGACACAAGCCTTTGGTTTCATTGGACGGTTTTATAAAGTTCGTGATGCCTTTTAGAAAAGAACTCTTAGCATGATATCACTAAGATTGAAGTGGTTCCTAAGCCCAATTTTTAATCATCTCCCACGCTCCCCACCTTATTGAGAAAATTTAAGCTATCCCTCTTTTTCAAAGCCATCCTTCTAAGGATTTCCATTGCTAGTCCCAATCCTTTTTCCTTGTCCCCTGGATCCCCAACCACCACAGCCTTTATTGAAGAAATTTCCTCTTTCTAAAATACATCCTTCTCCCTTTGCTGTACCTAGTCCTCTCTCTAGATCCATTTCCATCAAATTTGCATATCACCATCTCTTCCTAAATCTCAGCCATGAGCTCTAATCGCTTCCCTTTGAATAAAAACTTCGGAAAATTAAAGTCCCCCTTGAGATATAAGATGCTTATGTCGAACATTTTTCATGCTATTCTTCCCATGGGAGCTCGTTTTGCCCAAAAGATTCTTAAATTCAATCCTTTATGCACTAGATGTCATCTACAAGAAGAATGTCATTTAGATCTTATTGAAAATCGTCCCAATTCTATGGTCCACTAGAATATGATACTCCAAAAAATCTTCGACAAGCTGATTTAATCTTCCACTCCTATTGCAATTCCTCTGCCAATAATAGGCTACTTTTAACGTTTTCGGTTAGCCCTCTGGCGTCATAATCTTTTCCATTGGTCTTTAGCACAAGTGACATTGCTACCTGATGCACTTTCCTTTTTGTCTGCTAGGTTTTTTTATATTCGGTTTTCCACTTTGCCCCTATTGTGAGGTTTTAGAATATTTAGTTGAAGGCTCGTAGTTTTTTTCCTGGTAGCTTCTCTGAATTTGGTGTTGTCCACACTGCCCAATTGATAGAACTAACCTTTTCTTGTGAAGAAAAAGTTTCCACTAATTTTATAGTTTTATATTGAGCATTTGCTGAAAGTTCTCCCAAACCTCTAGTTTTTGTATCTAGGCTACCTTTCTGCCTAGTGTATTGATTAAAACATAGGACCCTCTTAGGCAAGTTTACGGTTTCTTTTACATAATCAAGCATATAAGTGAGACAAGGAACAGATCCTAAAAACATTGAGCTACAGTAGGTCAGTAGCAGAGAAAATTTCTAGAGGCTGCATATCCTATCATTTTGCCCTCCACAACTTCCATAATCAAATCACTCAAAAGTTGACTCCCGGGTCTAGAACGAAGGCTCCGAGAAATCCATTCTTTGTCGTCCACTCAAGGGGTGCGGACACACCTGCGCGGATTACAGGTGACGGTTACAAGAATGGCGGGGAAGTGAATAGTACCTGACAACATTCAGGGATGGATTAGACCCATCGAGCTCCGTAGCATACTATATAATTAGTTAAGATCAACCATTTTTACTTTCCCATCAAGGTCCTCCAATGCTTGAACAAATCATTTAGATGGTAATATATACCCTTGCAACAAGCTGAATACTCAAACTAGCACCACAATCCAATTATAGGAATTATAGTAACTTCATAGATTGACGTTCACACTCATTACCCAAGTGTGAGGCCAATATCCAATACGAACGGACAAAGAACTTCAAATCTCTTCAACCACATTTTGTTCCTATGTAGCTACATTCCCCAGCTTCAATGTGAGGTCCAAACCCAATTTAGCATTAAAACTTAGGACTTGTTTTACAATCGTATGACACAATCCCAAAGAGTGTCAATCTTAACCATAGAGGTTGAGCCTATATACCATCTTTGACTTAAGGGGTGATAGCCAAACATAATTCATCCGGAGACACGTGCAAAGTATTAACGAGCATGGGCCCCAATCAGAGGAAAAAAAAAGACTGAGACTACCGTGTGATGCCAGCAAATAACATTAACAAATAAGAGTTCAAAAACTCTAACACAGTAATTTTTTAGTAACTACTATCAGCAGATAGAAAGTCCGTCATACAACAGGAGAAGACAGTCTCTGAGTTACAACTTACAAGTACTGAAGATTTTTCAGTGAGCCAAGAGCTGGCACCAATTGTCCTGACAATGCAGCATTTCCGAGATCTCTAAGTTTGCAAAGAAAAAAGAAACTTAAGATACTAATTCCTTTATATGTTAGAAACTCCCAAAGGGGAAGCATAATACAAATGCATGTAAGGTGGATACTTACACTCTTATCACACTGTTCTCAGGATTGCAAGTGACATGAAACCATGTACAGGGGTTCACAAGGGTGGGATCCCAGCTTTGCAGGACATTGAAAGGGTCGTCTAAGTTGCTCCTCAAACTATGAAGAGCATCCCCTGATAAATATTAGAGAATAATGCAGAATAAGCAGCTAGCTCGTAACTAGAAAAATTTGTGAAGCATTGCACCACAAGAGGGAGAAAAGAGTCTACAATAGAAATCAATAAAATCACTAAAACATAAATAGAATACATTCGAAGTTAAAATTTAAAATCATTGAGTAAGCTAACTAAGATAAGTCTTATAAATAGTAGATAAACAAGACTAGGTCGGTGGGGAAACCAAATTTTTTGCTAATAGTAGAGGAGACTATAAATGATGCCATCAAGTTGATACTAATGGTTTACATCAATAAATAACAAATCAGTTAGAAATCGCACGACCCCTTTTGAATTGCATCGGATTCAAAAGGCATTCTCTTCCTTTCACTGGATAGGCTATTACTACAGAGAAGGTGATAGTGAAACCCCTCACATGAATTCACCAAAAAAACTGAAAATAGTTATACAAGCTAATATAGAAATGACATTTAGCACACTTTACAGCAGCAAAATGAATCCATAATTCTACAATAATCTTAACACCGTGGTCTTTCAGCACTATACCCATAATCGCACTCATGCCGAAAGGATGAAAATTGGGAATGCATCAAATGGTCAGAAATGGCTATTCATGTGTTCTGCAGTTTTAAGGGGTCAGAATCAGATAATTTTGGGAAGTTTCAATGACAACAAGAAATATCCAATCGAACCCATCACTTTCGGCCCGAAAGAAGTCATAGCGAGCTACTATGACAACTAAAGAATGATCAGCAAGGCAAGAAGTCTTTGCAAGCTTTCTAGTTTCAAATGTTTGACAAGTCACAACAATCAAATTCTCCATCACTTTGTACCCAAACCCAAAAGGTGTATGAGGGACCACTTCGAACATCGCCCAAAATGTCATTTTGAGGGGTTATAAGCATCAAATAACTACAATGATATCTACTAAAACCCCTTTAACTGAACAATTAGCATAGAATTAGTTCCACATCAACCAAGATTTACCCTAAAATCGTCTAATTCTTTATTTCACCTCAACTACTCGGGTCGGATCCTTCAAAAATAAGGAACTTTTCATAAAATTAACGAGTCAAACACTTGGGCACGTACCCGTGTCCGACATGGGTACCTAGTCCGACTAACATAGGAATTATCCATAAACAACAATCAATCAATAGGAAAATTACACTACATAATAAGAATTTTCATAAATGAAGCATAATTAGTAACATACCTTCAACATTAGCAGAAATGAAGGTGAATGTGAGGAAAAGATAGAAAAGAAAAGCTACAACCTCCACCCACATGACTCTTGTCAATCTTGCAAAATCACCTTAGATCCAAAAACCCAACTGAAAAATCCAACATTCTGAAAAATGCTAAAAGTAAAAACCCTAAAAAGCAGCTCAAAAATACCCACTAATAAAAACAAGAATTCCCAGTTCCACCATTGATGGATACAACAAATTAAGCTCAAATAAACAACAACCCAGAAACGAAAAGTTTGATCTTTTTTAGGTTATATCACAACCCACAAAAGTGACATTCTACTTTTGTTCAAGAACTTAACTTTTCTCTGTACATAAATTTAATTTTCCCTTTTTCTCAATCAATCTCTCTCCTCTCCCTCGTTTGTTGGTGGGTTTTGTGTGTTAGAGAGAGGAGAGAGAAAAAGGGCAAAAAAGAAAAGAGGAGAGAGAGAGTGAGAGCTATGAGTGAAGGCGTGCAGGTAGGCTGGAGGCTGCCCGAGATTGGAGAGTGATGGCCTGACCGCTGCCCGAACACAGTCAAACAGCTTCCCGCTCTCCCTCTCTCTCTTCTGTGACCTTCGTTTGCTCTATGTTAGAGTAGAGTGGGGACAGAGGGGACCCCATTTATGCCACGTATGATAGGGCGTGTTTGGATATTGTATTGTATTGGTTTGGACTTCAGAGATAGAGACAGCTGTGTGTTACAGATGATCCCCACCGTTTGATCCATTTTTTGCCATGGAGATTCGGGGCAAACAGTCCATAACTCTCCATACTTTGTCCTCAACATTTTAATTTTTATTAGCTATACCGAAACATTTTATTAGCGATACCGATATCAAACAAGGTTTGGCATAATGGTAATAGTTTGGTTTCATTATTTTAAGACTAGCCACATATGCACGCGATGTGTGCGGAAAATATGAAATTAGTTAATGTATTTGTCAAATCTATATATATATTAGGCCAAATTGGAAATAACTACCAGAAACTTACATTTTTTTGGAAACAACTACCACGAAACTTTTTTATTAAAAACAACTACCACTAACTTTGTATTTTTTTACAAAACACTACCATTTGACGGTTTTTTGTATGGAGAATTAACTGAGACGTTAACTAAGTTATTTCCCTCCAATTTTTTGCAAGTTTTCCCTCCAATTTTTTGCAAGTTTCCCCTCCAATTCACCCACCACTCATCTATTTAACCCTAATTCTCTCTCACAATTAGATTGCTGTCCAAACAAAATTGCCCCTTTCAAAAAAAAAAAAATCAATTGAGTGCTTGGTGCCTTTGTAAGGTAAATTTTGTTCTTGTTGTGCTTTTTTTTGATTAATTTATATGTTTCCATTGAAGTGCAATTTCTTGATTTGCAATTGATTGAAGGATGTCAAGCTCCTCATATCAATCAACTGTTGCGCCAATTCCAACCCATTGTCAATGTGGAATTGCAGTTGCGAACAGGCAATCGTGGACCCAAAGGAACCCTGGGAGGAGGTTTGTTGCGTGTAAGTTTCACAGCCCAGTAGGTGGTCTAAATGGGTGTGGGTTGTTTCTCTGGGTTGACAGCAATCAGGAAGAATGGCAGAGGTTTGTGATCAATCAACTCATTTTGGACAAGCAATTACTTGGGAGGCAGTTGGACCTTTTGAAAGAGACAGCTTGTAGATTGGAAGAAGAAAACTCCAAAGTGCTGAAAGAGAATGAGAAATTGAAGATGAAGGTGGAGAAGAAGTTGGAGAAGAAGAATGAGAAACCTAAGAAGAAGCCTAAGAAGATGGGTCAAGTTAATTGGACATTGTCAATTGTTGTTGGGGTTCTGGTTGCTGTGTTAGGTTTCATCATTTTAGTTGTTGTACTATGAAGCAGATATCAACTAAGACTAGGATTTTTAATTTGTTGTTTACGTATGTGATGGTTAGTTCAGTTAGGAATCATGGTAGGGTGTTAAGTATGGTGGTAAGTTAGTGGATTAGTGTTGTATTTTGGGTTTGTAGTGGTTCCGTAATGGCTATTATGTTAATGAATGAAAGTGGTTTTTTAGTATTTACAATTTGCTCCAATAAATTGTTGTTGTTTGTGCTTGTTTTCTATCAATGAAACTGCGTTCATGTTGTGTTGAAACAACTATAGCATTGACTTAAACATGAAGCATACACCATTCACCAAATGTCTGCTGAAAGTGACACCTAAATATAATGCCATAGGACCATCCAAAAGCAGCAAAACAGAATCCAAAATAACCTTAGACAATCTAAACAACATTACAACTATACCACTAGTTCAATTACATCAGAAACAACTACAAACATCCTACTCATATAGGTCTGTAACTTTTTTCTTTTTCTTCTTAGACTTGACTTCAAGCTTGACTTGATGTGTGCTTGTGCTTGCAACTAATTGGGTTGGGGCTGCACTTGTTTGACTTTGTTGGGTTGGAGCAATACTTGGGGCACCTACTGTCACCTGTTGGCTTATTGAAGGCTCATCTGCTGCACTTGGTAACTGCAATAGCATTGAAACACATAACAATTAGATATAGGGTTAGTAATGCTGAAATCAGTAAAAGCACTTGCAATAAGTTACCTTAAGTGCTTGAGCCCTAGATTGTTTCTTTGCCCTGTGATTTTTAACCCAAGGTGTGGTAGAGTATGGCCTGCCACCATTGTCTTTTGGTTGTGGTGGGGGCACCATGTTCGCACAGTTAACCTTGTTATGTCCCGCATCCCCACATCTGCCACATTTGTTCAGTTTTCTCAGCATCTTAGCATCACTTTCTTCATCCTCTCCTTTTGTTTTCCTTCTTGCTTTTTTGGAGGGTCTCCCGGGCAGAGTTATTATGGCAGGAGGCAGGGTCTCACCATGTCCTGTGGTCTCCAATGTCTACATCCAGGCATGGCACTGACAGTGTGCTTGTAACATTCAATGTACTTGGCTTTGGTGTAGTAGCCATGGACATAATCCTCAGGGTTTTCCTTTCTCTTGAGTATGCATGAAAATGCATGGGGGCAAGGGATGCCAGTCAAAGCCCACTTCCCACAACTGCAACTCCAATCCTTTAGGTTAACCACCACTGTATCACCCTTATAAGGAACTTCCCATTCATCCATATTACATCTAACTGGGAAACATTCCCTAGCCTCTTTGCTGACCCACTCAAATACTTGCCCTACATAGGGCATCAGCCTTCCCACAACCTTTTCCACACCAACATACTTCTCATAGATTCTCTTTGTCACATATCTTCTTACCCATTCCATGCAAGAAATTATTGGTTGGTCCCTTGCACCTCTCAAAACCCCATTGAAAGTCTCACATAGATTGTTGAGTATCATGTTAGACTTTGAATAAGTTTGGAAAGTGTGCCTTGACCAATGCCTAGCAGGTATTGCATCTAAGTAAGCCCAAGCATCCTCACTTAACAACTTAATGCGTGCCATTTCATCCTCAAACACTCTCTACAATAAGCAAAAAGAACGTTGACTTTTAATAATACGGAATACAGATGTATATGCGTTTAAAACGGCTCCACGTCATAAATTCGGCTACAAATTCGGACACTATTTTCTTGCGTCTTACTCATGTTATGCTCTAATTTAGAAGATATCAACTAAGATACCTATTCATCATAAGTAGGTCTCAACATTTTCGAAGAACATATGCTATAAAAGACTCAAAATAATAATTACGCTAAAACTCTTAAAGGTCGCATAAAGTCGCAGAGACATGAGAATTTAAGACACGTTGTTTCTTTTTTTCTTTAAAGGAGTTTTTTTTTCAAAAAAACACATTCGACGCGTTTTATATGGGAGGTGGAGTTTTTTGTGTTTAAAACGGCGGGGGCTAAAAAAACGTTTTTTTGGCGTTTTTTTTCAAAAAGATGTAGACGGAGTTTTAAACGCGTTTTAAACGCATTTTTAACTAACTAAGGTCCAAAGATGGCACAATTGAACAAATAACTAGAAATACACATAACATGTACCAGCTCATATACTTACCACTGAGCATGTTCTAGCTGCATGCCAGAAGTGGTCTTTAAAGGCTTGACCACCAAAGCTCTGCTTAAAATTGGTCCACAAATGTCTCACACAATACCTGACTTCAGCCTTTGGTGCAAATGTTGCAATTGCATCTAAAAGTCCCTGCAAAAAGAAGATGTCAATGGAGGCCAAAATTAGTTCATTTATGCAAGGATAGTTCAATCTTAGTTAGTTGAGTATTAAAAAACAAAACTGATCTCACCTTCTGCCTATCACTCATCAATGTGCATCCTTCACCCTCTTCAAACCCCAAGTCATTCATCAACAAAGAGAAGAACCATCCCCAACTATCCTTGTTCTCAGTTTCCACAACTGCCCAAGCAATAGGATAGATTGAGTTGTTTCCATCTTTTGCCACAGCCACCAACAACATCCCTGGGAAAGCACCCTTTAAGTGGCAGCCATCCGCACCAATAATTGGCCTACAACCACCCTTAAATCCCTTCTTACATGCTGCCAAACAAACATACATCCTTTTAAAAACTGGTGTGCCAAACTCAACACCATCACAATGAATAATCACTGTGCTTCCAGGATTGTACTGCAATAAAGCATGACCATACTCATAAACCTTGCCATACTCCTCTGATTGATCTCCATATAACAAGAATTTAGCCCTCACTCTTGTAGCCCAAGCTTTGTGGTAGTTTATCTCTGCACCTATATCCCTCTCAACCATCAACTGGAAAGTCTCCAAACCAAGTGTTGGATCTATCCTGAAATACTCCAAGTACCGCTCAGCTAGGTACTCAGCATTGACCTTGGACTCGAAGTCCACATGCCCACAGTTGTGATGCAAGTTAATGGACCTGATTTGCATCTCATCAACCCCTTTCATCTTGGCAGCCATGATCTTGAATTTACACTTGATCTCTCTGTCACAAGTGCACTTCACAACTTTTCCATGTTGTGAGTCCCAACTGCAGTCACACTTGTACCTGCAATAAACAGTCACCCTCTTTTTGCTGTTATGAAGAGAATAGTAAGAGTATGAGTTCTCAATAGCATGGTGTCTGATTGCTTTCCTCAGTACATAGACATCCTGAAATTTCAGGCCTCTCACCAAGTTTATAGGCCTTTGAAAATCAGTGTTGGGGTTGAAGGTTGGGTAGGGGTCTTCTTCTTCGTCACTGTCTTGCACACTCTTTTCATCATCAGAGTCGTACTCTACCTCCTCAACCTCTTCAAACCCATGTAATTGTTCTTGTTGCTTGTCTCTCAGCAAATCTGCAACCTCATCAGCTATATTTTGAGCTTCCTTTGCACTCAAAATCTCTTCTTTGTCCACTCCAAAGTGGTCTTTGTCACCAAGGTTGAAGTCTATGTCATCATCACTGTCACTGTAATGTGAATCCTCTGACAACTCAACCTCATCATTCACCTCTACTTCCTTCTCACCCTTTTTCCTCTTGCTCTTTCTTTGTTCAACCATCTCTTGAATCTGAGCTTGTTTCTTCTTATATGAACCTGCAGGAGTTACGTTCTTCCTCTCAGCAACCTCTTTACCACTGGGTGATTTTCTTATTGGTTTCACATGTTGAGAAGGGGTGACATCATGCTCAATGGTTAAATCAAGCTCAACAGCAGGAGGGGAGCTCAGGTTATGCTGAATAGTTAGACCCTGTGATCTGGTTATTCTAGGGAATCTCAGACTTTGCTCAACATCAGAAACCTCTGATCTGGTTCTTGAAGGGGAGCTTAGATTTTTGTCAACAGAGTTAGCATGTGCTCTTGTTCTTGGATTGAGGTTCAAATTTGGTTTCTGTTGCTGTTTGGATGTAGGGTTGGAAGCAATAGAAGGCTTATGTTGAATAATGGAGGAAGGTTATGTGGTTGGTTGTTGGATATCCTCCCATCCATGCCCACATATTATAACTGATGGGTCTGAGCTTTGGGCTGAAACAGGTTTTTGGGCCTTTAAACTCTTGGGCTCAAGCTTGACTTTGGGCTTAAAAGGTGAAAAACGTTTTCTTAACACCTGTGGAAGTTTATTGAGTTGTGTTGCTGTTGGGAAAGAGACATTTTTACACTTCAATAATCTCCTTGGTGACTGCACAATATGGGGGTCAAACACCACATATAAGGTAACCTTGTCATTATCATCCCTCTCATCTATTAACCTCCTAACATCATTCAATGTCTCAACTTTCTTCCTCAAACTCAGCACCCTCTTTTTCATGCAATACCAAATTGAATATCCCTCACTCAATTTGTCCTTATATGTCTCAGTGATTGCAGTTTCAAGCAGAGTTCTCAAAGCAAGCAAATCAAAATCAGCAACATATATATAATGCTTCATGTACATCATTCCCCCCACATACTGCACTTTCTCTCCAACAACATCAAACTTCCCACCCACCATTATATTTGCATCAACAAACTCTGGCACAACCCTACAAATAATAGAAAGGCCAAAAACAACAAAAAGACTCAAACTTTCATGCTCGACCAAACCCACCACAATGCAAATCACAATTAATCCATCATTTCCACTAAAATCAATCATTGGTTACTTTGTAATTGAACAAAAAAGGAAACAACTAACATTTTGTGTTGGAACTCACAACAGAACAAACAATTGCAATTAGGGCCCAACAAATCAAGCAAAAGTTTAAAAAACTTCCAATTACAGCAAATAACAAACCCACTAACATAATTACCAACAATTTATAACACCACAAACCATTAAAAAGTACAACAAATCAGAAAATTTACCTTGAACACCTCCTCGTGCATTCTGAGTTAAGCATCTTCTCTTTCCCCTTCCCTTGCTGGCGTGAAGATTCCCCACTCTCCATTTCAACAAATCAGTAAATTTCCCTTGCTGAAAATTTCCAAAATCAGTTTAAACCTAAGCTACCATGAATGAATTGAAGAGAGAAACTGAGAGGTTAGAGTGAGGAGTAATTTGTTTAGAGTTGATCGAGTGACAGAGGAGAGAGGAATTGGGTGTTAGTTGGTGTTTTAATTAAGGGTAATTGCGTCATTTCATCCATAGGTAAAAATAGAGGGAAACTGAAATTCATGTGGGCCCCCATAACGTCTCCATACAAAAAACCGTCAAATGGTAGTGTTTTGTAAAAAAATACAAAGTTAGTGGTAGTTGTTTTTAATAAAAAAGTTTCGTGGTAGTTGTTTCCAAAATAATGTAAGTTTCTGGTAGTTGTTTCCAATTTGGCCTATATATTAAAAAGCGTAAGCAATGATTGCAATCCGCCACGTGTCACTCTCCCTTCTTTTCAACAACATTTTATCAACGTCATTCTCATACAAAAATGCAAATTGTCCATAAGGAGTTTCGAACTCGCGACCTCGAGTATGGGAGAGAAATGCTCTAACCATTGCGCCAATACATTGTTGTTGCTTCTTTCATGAATACTAATAATGATATTATATGTTTTCAATGAAAAACAATATTTTAATTGCATTTATGAATAAAACTACTAATTTATAACTTTAACAACCATCTTTCTACACCAAATTTTAATTGTTTTAAAGTACTAACGTATAATACAGATAAACCCCAGAGCATCGTCTGGGTCTAACTACTAGTTAAATATAACAACCCGTAGTAATATATAAGAAAACGATTCACACGATTACCAAATGAAGAAATTGTGTTAATCAAAAAATTCTTAAAAATGCAACAATGTACTAACAAAGAGAGTAAGTAAGCATCTAAAGTAGTGCTTTTCACTTGGTGCGTTTGCTTTCATTGTACTTGTCTAGCCACATGTACTCCTCTGCCCAATATTATTTCAGTCGATGTTTCTTTATTTTTGTTCCATTACATTTGAATTTTGTTATCCTTTAAAGATCTGTGACTTAATTTTTAATTGATTTAGCAATGTTCACTGACCATATTTGATGTAATATTACTATTTACTATGATTGAAGTGTTATATAATAGAGATATATACCTATCTTATTCAAAAGGATTAATAACTTTTGTTTTTCAATTTATTTATCAATGATCTTGAGTTAACTTTTTTTATTTTCAATTTAGTTTATTCACCAGCTCCTAAACTCCGTCTTGTTTGCATAACTTCCGTATATATAGTAACTTTTTTGTCTCTTTATATATCTTTTTTTTAACTTTTTTATTTAATTGTTATTTATTTTT
Source organism: Patellifolia procumbens (assembly GCA_947645195.1). NCBI lineage: Eukaryota > Viridiplantae > Streptophyta > Magnoliopsida > Caryophyllales > Amaranthaceae > Patellifolia > Patellifolia procumbens. The sequence goes on from CANSGD010001040.1 coordinate 622,599, forward strand.
TCAATTTGGGTGAATATCTTTAATTTATTTATCAATTTATTGTTACTGAACTGAATTATTATTGATAAATAGTATTTTTGTGGTGAATTAAACACAGCCCAAAAAAATAACTTTAAATGATATATACGAAAAAATATTCATACACTTAGGTAAAGAAAGTTGGTATGGTAATTTAAAATACTTAGTAAATGCAACAATAATAACAAAGAAAGTAAATAAATATATAAAGTAGTATTTGTTACTTTGTTGTCTATGCCTAACCACATGTACTCCAATTGATTTGTACAGTAACACATAATTTACACTTTAAAAATGTTATATTTAGGACATGTTCTCAAAATAAATGAACTGAACTGAATCAAACTGAACTAAATATTAACTATACTGAATATTAACACTATTAGAATGTTGTAACTTAGGGCATGTTGTCAAAATAAATAATTTAAACTGAATTTAACCAACTATAATTAAAGAAAATGTTTATTTCCATCTCCATAGAATAAACCACCCATTTTTTTGAATTAGTATGCACTACATACTTACACAGTTACACGCATCAAACGAAAAAGTGAGTTTCTTGGAAATTATTCTACCTTAAAGTATACTGCCATTTTTCTCTGCCATTACAACATCACACGCCATCTTTCTCCCCTTTTTTATTGTTGCGTATTCCAACTCTCATCTTCTACCCTTTCATTTTAGTTCCTCACAAAATTACCACTTAAGCAAGATGTTAACCACTTAAGCAATTTTCCCTATAATTCTCATCTGACTTCCTCAATAATCCTTCATTTTTCATTTCAAGAATTCATTAAGCTATTTTTGATTGTGGCTTTATGGTTCTTGAAAAATTCAAGAGCTTTTGCATGTGCCGCCGAATGAGATTGTGGGCTACCTTTGATTTTGTTGTTAGATTCCAGTGCTAGTTCATATGCATGTGCCGTCGAATTCATCACCACAGTGCCGCCGTATTCGCCGCCACCGGTTCAAATTTTCAGGTGTCGTTGTATTTTCTGTTTTACTGTATATTTTCCCACATTATTTAGCTTTTTTCTTTAATTTTTTTAAAACAGTTTTTTATTGGATTGAGTTTAATTTATATTTTTATAAAAAAAATTCAAGTGTAACTGATTAGAAAGGGACTTTTTGTTGATTTTGTTTTTCACTCTAATTTCTACCACATTATTTAAGTTTATCTTTAATTGTTTTATAAATATTTTATATTCAATCTAATAATTGATTTGGGTAAGTTGTGCAACGGTTATTCTACAAAAAAAATTTTTTAACTGATATGGTTAAAATGTCGGTATATTGAATGTATTTCATGTGTTAATTATCTTGTTTTTGAATTTGTTTATTGTGAAAATCCCCGCGGTTTGACAATATAAATGATGAAACTTTTTGGTTTTAATTAATAACGATGATTTTTTTGTGCTATTTTGGAAAATATTTCTTTGGTTAACTGATTTGTATTATACATGAAAAATAAACTTTAATTAAGTCCAAAAAAATAAGAAATTTTTCCTTCATTAAGTGAAGCTTTTTTGGTTTTTAAGTCTGTTATTTTACTCAGTTACAAATAAGAAATTTCAAATTTTACTCAGTTACAAATAAAAATTTACAAACCTTTTTTACAAAAATATTTATTTAATACAATAATTAATTTCTTAAATTACAAAAAAAAAGCACAACTTAAATAATGAAACTTTTTGGTTTTAATTAATAATGACGATTTTTTTTGTACTATTTTGGAAAAATATTCATTAGTTAAATGATTTGATAAATTTGTATTATACATGAAAAATAAACTTTAATTAGGCCCAAAAAAATAAGAAATTTTTCCTTCATTAAGTGAAGCTTTTTTGGTTTTTGAGTCTATAATTTTACTCAGTTACAAATAAGAATTTTCGAATTTTACTCAGTTACAAATAAGAATTTATGAACCTTTTTTACAACAACATTTATTTAATATAATTATTAATTTCATAAATTACAAAAAAAAAACACATCTTACACTTGAAATGAACAACATTAAATGTATGTAATGCCAATTTTGATTAAAAAAAAAGCACAACAATGAATATATAAATAACATGAACAGCAAAGCATAAGAATAATCAAGGATTACCTTTTTGTCACTTCTTTTCCTTGTTACTCTTGACTATGAAATTTGAAGACCTTGAAGAGTTGCGGCCAAATTAGCACGAAGAAGTTGGCTTCAATGAGATTTTTCTTTCATAAATACTACTGTAAACCTTAGTTTTTTTTTTTTTTGGTGAATAAGAGGGACGAAACCCAAACGAAGAGAAACACTACAAACTAAGACCCAACAAATAAAAGCAGACACCAACAAAAAAAGAAAAAGAAAAAACAGCAACTAAATACTAACCCAGGTGCAACAAGCACCTTATTAAAATAAAACTAAATTCACTAGTTAATAATACGAGTCACTACTCTAGGTATAGCCACACCACTCAAGTCCTCCAATAAAACAGCACAAAGATCCGGATGGACCGCTTGGATCATAACAAATTTTTCGTCGAGAGTGGTACCATGGTTAGCTAGCCAATCCGCCACCCGATTAGCTTCACGGTAGCAATGAATCACTGCCACACACCATTCCTGTCTGTTTACCATCGCATGACAACGTTTGATAACATTAATGTACGGAGATACGTTCGGAGGAGGATCAACCAACATCCTAGCTACTACCTCAGAATCCACTGTAACTTGCACTCTTCTGTGACCACCTTCCCACGCAACCATAAGCCCACGCAATACGCCAACAAGTTCCGCCTTGGTACACGAGCAGTACCCACAATTAACAGCGAACATCTCATGTAAATCACCTCTATGTCCTCGAATGACCCCACCCGCACCTGCTAAACCCGGATTTCCTTTAGCCGCTCCATCTGTATTAAGTTTCACCCAGCCTTCTCTAGGAGCTTCCCATTGCACCATAATCTCTATCCTTTGCCTCTTCTTAGTATGATGGACCTGTTCATTTCTAGTTCTTGCTTGAACATATTGTCCAACTTGAGCAAGAATGAAACTTGCTTGGTTAATTGGGATAGAACAATTCAGTTTGAAACATCTCTCATTTCTCCACTTCCAAAGCCACCAGCAAGTGATAGCAAACACAATTGGTTGACGATCACCATCTTCACCTTCCTCCTTTTCTAAATTTTCCCGCACCCACTCCCTAAACTCCATTCGCTGTATACCTGCGTCTTGCTGCCACCCCAATTGTCTCCATACCAACCTCGCAGCTGGGCATCGTCTCAACACGTGTTCCATTCGCTCCTCTTCCTCCCAACAACATAAGTAGCGTGGGTCAGTAGTAATATGGCGGAGGAAGCGATTGGAATTGGTCATGAGTTTATCTTGAGTGGCTAGCCAAAGAAAGAAACATACTCTTTGTGGTACTCTCAACTTCCAGATTAATTTCCACCCACGAGTTTGCTGAATACTTGGGCTTTCTTCACCTCGTATTATTTGAATTGCAGACTTGATAGAGAAACCTCCACTAGGTGATCCATTCCAATATATCTCGTCCACCATTTCATCATCTTCTACTACCTCATGGGAGGCGATTTCTTTTAGTATATTTGCAGGAAGATAATCAGCAAACAAATCCATCTTCCAACCACTCCTTGAGTCCCATACATCACTCACATTTAGATCATGAAGATGGGTGGGGGGTAAAGGGCTAGCCATATCCAGTAATGGCCGCTTACCAACCCATCTATGCTTCCAAAATTTGGTTGATTTCCCATTACCTACTGCCATGTTTATCCCCTTTTGTAGAGTATCAACATTTTCAACTATAGCTTTCCACATCTTGGAGGAGTCTGCTCTTGCTTTAAACATTGCAACATCGCACCTACCCTCACAATACTTACTTCGTAATACACGTGACCATAGAGATTTAGGTTCCGTTAACACTCTCCAACCTAATTTGCACATGAAAGCAGCATTCGCTTGCCTTGTTGAGCGAAAACCCAGCCCTCCAACTTCCTTTGGTTTAACCAAATTCTCCCAAGCTACGAGGTAAACTTTAGATTTCTCCTCCGTATCTCCCCAAACGAATCTACGCGCCTTCCTGTCAATATCATCACAAGTAGAGCGAGGTAATTTTGCTGTTTGCAAAACGTAAGATGGCAGGGAGAGAATAGATGATTGAACCAACGTACTACGACCCGCCATTGAAAGTACTTTACTTTTCCATCCTGTCAACTTGTTGTTAATACGGTCTACTAAATATTGATATTCTCTACGAGAAGATCTCCCATTAATAGTCGGCACACCAAGGTACATCCCTAGATCCTCAGTCGCTTCCATTCCAAGTTGATTACAAATTGAATCACGAATCTCATAGTGGGTATTAGAGGAGAAGAAAACCTGAGATTTTTCATTACTAACCTTACTCCCCTAAGCCATACAAAACTTGTTTAGGCATTCATTCATGAGTGTTGCTTGGTCTGCAGTAGCTTCACAGAATAGAATTAAATCATCTGCGAATGCCAGGTGAGAAATAGGAGGACCGTTTCTACTTGCAAATACCGGCTTCCAACACTTCAGATTAATTTCTCGTTCAATTATTTGAGCCAACCTTTCCATACAAATAAGGAGATAATGGGTCTCCTTGTCGAATGCCTCTGGAAGGTGCAAATTTCTCTGTCGGTTCTCCATTCCAAAGGATTTGGAGTTTGGCCGAGGTCACACACTTCATGACAATATCCACCATGTGCTGGGGCAGACGAAGTTCCATCAAAGAATCTCGAATAAAAGCCCATCGGAGTCTATCATAAGCTTTTTCGAAATCAATTTCTACGGCCACATAGCCCACTTTTCCTTTCTTCTTTCTCATCGAATGCAACATTTCCTGGACAATAATGACATTATCCGTAATTTGGCGTCCCGGTACAAAACTGCATTGGGTCGGTGAGATTAATTTTGGAAGCACTGGTTTCATTCTGTTAACAATTACTTTTGTAATTATTTTGTAAACAATGTTGCAGAGGCCTATAGGTCTGAACTGGTTTGCTCGTTGAGGAACTTCGACTTTCGGAATCAACACAAGAAACGCATCATTAATTCCTTCAGGGAAATCACGACCCTCCAACACATCTTTCACCGTGCGAATAAGACTTGGATGAACCAAATCCCAAAATCTTTGATAAAAGAGAGGTTGGAATCCATCTGGCCCAGGGACTTTAAAAGGTTTCATCCCTTTTAAAGCCAATTGAACTTCACAATCAGAAACCGGTCTAGCAAGCTGCTCAAATTCGTCATTAGAAAGCTGTGGAAAACAGTCATTGAGCAGCGAAGTATCTTGGTAGCCAACTATTTCCTCCGTAAACAAAGAGCTCCAAAACTCAACAACTATTTTGTTAACGTTAACTGTATCGTCTACCCACTCATCACATGAATTTTTTAGGCATTCAATTCGATTTCGTTTGCGTCTTATAATTGTTGAGAGGTGGAAAAACTTAGTATTCCGATCTCCATCAATAATGAATTCTGACCTTGACTTCTGGTACCACAAAAGTTCCTCTTGAGAAAGCACACACTCCATCTCCTTCTTCAATCTCTCCTCCAGCTTTAGAAGATGCAAGTGCCCCCCTTGTGTTAACAATTTTTGAATGCCTCCCAAGCGAGCCCACAATTCAGATTTTTTCCGGAAAATATTGTGGAAAATTTCGCGGTTCCAAATGGACAGCTCACCCGCAAAATCACGCAGAAACGGAACCAAAGGGAGCTCATTTTTCCAATTATCGTACACAAATTCTTCAAATTTTTCATGTTGAATCCAAGCAGCATGGAATCGAAACGGTTTAATAGCCGATGGAATAGGCGCAAACCCATTAAGACTCACCAAAATTGGACAATGATCTGAACTAATACGAGGTAGGTTGCGCAAAGAAGCTTCTGCAAAGCGTAACCTCCAGCTTTCATTAGCCAAGCCTCTATCCAGACGAGCTGATTTGAAGGTGTTAGCATGTGAACCACGAAACCAGGTGTGTTCAATACCAGAGCAACCAATGTCAATCCATCCATTATTTTCAACCCAATTAGAAAACTCTCTGCATCTTCTTTGCATTTCATTATTTCCTACACCACTTCTCTCACTCATGGTCATAGTTTCATTAAAATCCCCTGCTAACAGCCATGGACCAGAGATATTATCTTTAAGTCTATTTAACTCCTTCCACAAATCCTTCCGAAGAGTGCTATCCGGGCTAGCATAGATAGCAGAAAATACCCATGGGTCCTCTCCAACTTTACGTATGTCTACTGTAATATGCTGTGAATGTACATCCATAACGGACACAGTAACAACCTCCATACGCCAAAAAAGCCAAATTCCACCACGAAAGCCCTGAGCTTCCACTCTCGTTTGTCCAGAAAATCCAATCTTATCACAAACTTTTTGCGCTTGTTCACCACTCAAATGAGTTTCAACAAGAGCTAGAACCATTGGATTATGAATTCGGACTAGTTCCTTAATAGAACTAATCTTATTTCCCGCACCTTGAACATTCCATATCAATAATTTTAAGGACATATTAAACATTGGAAATATGGGGAACCGATCAAACAAGTTCATAGGAACTTTAGGCATCATGGCTACAAACGCCTCCTTGAGTGCTCTCATTGGGCCTTCTGTCACATACGCAATGTTGACGTTTACCATCAATATCGGAGGATTGTGTTCTGGAGGCAGGAACAAAGTGAACTCTAGTAGTGCCCTGTTCGCTAACGGATGCAATGACATCAGTGATGGACCCTCCGTCGGGTAATCCACAAACATTTCCTTTGATGGTGGAACTTTCATCTCCAAAGCAATTGGGACTTGGAGATAATTCATTCTGTATATCAGGCGGCTTATGTTCACTCACCAATGAAGAAGGGGAACGAATTAGATTAGGGTGAGGGATACAATTATCACGAATCTGTAAAGGTCTCGCATAAGGGGAAGCCAATCTACGAGAATCGCTTTTCTTTGGTTTAATACCGCTATTTCCAAGATTTTCTTTATTGTTTGACAAAGATAATCTTTTATCTTGCAAAACAATTCTATCCTTATTTAGATTGAGATTGCTGAAATCTTGTAACTTTGACTCTCGAGCTGGGCTCTCCAAAACCATCGTTGACTGGCAGCCCATATTGGTCTTCATTAGTAAATCTTCAGTCTTTTCTAGCTTTTCTTTCTCTTTCGGTTTAGCTATTTTTCCAATTAAATCATTTTCCCTTTGATTTTCTGTTAACATATCATAACTATCCTCCTTATTCTTTGCCTGGAATATAGGATTTTCAAAATTCCTTATCAAATTAGTTTTCTCTGTGCTTATCTCCTCTTCTAAGATACTAAATCTCGACCCCTTAATTTGTTCCTGGTTGATCAACAACTTCCCTTGATTCACGCTTTTACCGTATCTTGTGTTACTACCATTTTTTCTTTGAGATTCAAATTTTTCTCGCTTTCGCAATTTTCAACTGATTCTTGTGGTGTGCTGCCAGAATCTGCTTTTCCTTTCCCGGAGTTCTTACGTTGCGGTCTTTGGACTATCATCCACGCTCCATATGTGGAAGTTTCTTCCGGTTTTTTCATAGTAGCAACAGAGGATTGTTGTTGTTCTGCCATCGAAACTGGTTCTTGAGGACTTCTGAACATAGGACAATCACCTTCTTTATGCCCAAGCTTACCACACTTAAAACAAATTTGTCTCAATCCTTCATATTGAATCTTGTACACTCTACCATTTAACCGAAACTTGGATAAAAGCGGTACTTCTAAATCCACTTCCACACATAATCTAACATATTGACCACGATCCACTGATTCCGTATTTCTGTCTATTCGAATGACCTTACCAACCATGGACCCAATTTTGTGAAGGAATTGTCGATCAAAATACTCCACGGAGAGATGAGGTATACAAACCCAAGCTGTGAGTTTCCGAATTGGAGCTTCATCCGGGACGAAGTTTGGGATCCATTTCCGAATAGTTAGATAACTATCACCCAACATCCATGGTCCTTGGGTGAGGACGAAATTATAATCATCCATGTGTGTGAATCGAACGACATAGTAAACGCAGCCAACATCTGTGAGGGAGATGTCTCCTATCAAACTCCATTTTAACCTGAGCCTTTTCACAAACACTTCATATGCCATCCTTCTATCAAATAGTTTGATAATGATTGAATTCTGCCAAGGAGCTCGAAGCCTTTGCTTTTCCTCTTTAGATAAGGGAACAACCGGACATTGCAAATCATCTACTGAATCTGAACTCTGATCATTGTCATCCGATTCCCCTTCTTCCAGATGATCCCTCTCCATATTACAGGAATTCTGTAAATTGACATTTCCTCTAGTAACCATACTATATGAACTTGGTGGTTTTGATCTGAATGGCACTGGTTGATGAGCATCACCTATTACCATTTCCACATCTTGTTCCATTGAGACTGACGAATCTTCCGCTATGACTCTTCCTGGATCATAGTCTTGTCGCTTGAATTTTCTACTTGATCTATTGAGAATATCCGCTTCTTCTGTAGAGAGAGCAAAGTTGGCCTCCTCACTCATAATTTTTTTTGGGGAGCTATGGAAAGGGAACAGTAGAATGGAAGTTAATATCACTTTTCTAAGTTTCAATCATGGTTGGTACTGTAAACCTTAGTTTAGAGAAGGAATTTTTTGTTCACACTAAGAAATTTTGCAGACTTTTATGGTTAGGTGTTGTTAAAAGTATTTAGGATTTTTTCCTGTGTAAGAGAATTTTGTGTTTTTCCATAGGAATTTAAATGTACTAATTATGTTTAGGAGTTATTCATGGGAATTTCCCCCTTAATTTAGGAATGATGGTGATTATATTTGATTTCTTACTGATTTGGTTATGAATGTGGTATTTAGGAGCTATCAATTCCTACGGTTTCAATTCATTTGTCATGTTTTATTTTAACCTTTTTTTTATTAATGACATTATTTTTCCTTTTTTTAATGCTTTGATGTTTGGTAAGTTTTTTTTTATGCGGTGCTGCTGTGATGTTTTAGCATTTTGAACTTTTTCTTATTTTTCCTTTATTTCTTTTTGGTGTCCATCCCCCTGGAATTATATATCACTGTCATATTTTGAGATGGAGATTTTCTTTTTATCTTTTCCCCTTATTTTAAATGTTTGCCCTGCAAATACTAAATTACAATGGAGTTAGTTCAAGTTTGATCAAGAGCGAGTAGCTATTGGAGTATTGATTCAAATAAGGTCAAATAAGTTCTAATAAAAATAACATTATTATTACTTCTTCCATAAAAAAAAGAATGCATAATCTGTCATTTTAGACAATAACAAAATAAAACTCATATCTTTCCTACTTAAGTAAAGTTTTTGGTGTGAAATTAAAAGCCGTTCTTTCAAAAATAAAATAAAAAAGCTGATTAAAATTTACTAAAAACACATAACATAACTAACCAAATACCTTTCCAATTAATGATTTCCACCAAATTTAATAACCTACTCACCAAAATCAGATTCATTTCCCCCACTACCCCCAATCGATGAACATCAATTAAACCCACATTTGAGTTTTGACTCTTCATCTCCCTCTCATTCATCTTCATCTCCAATTCTCTTTCATCCATCTTCTTTTCTCTCTGAAACCCATGATCTGGGTTCTCTCTCTTTGTAACTACCCTTTTCTCTCCTTTCTTTCTTCATCTCCTTCCCTCGTTCTTTCTCCATCTCCCTCCCTCGTTCTTTTTCTCTTCATCTTCTTCTAAAAATGGTTAATTGGGAGTCTCTTGAAACTGCTCTTGAAGCTGAGTAAGATCTGAAAAAAAGCAGCTCTTAAAACTTTGATTCAAGCTTTTCAGTTGGAAAATGATGCAGTCACTTATGTACTTTAGTGGTGAAGCCAATTTGCGCATGAGTCCCATGTTGTAGCACCTTTAGGGGTGGCTATTGGGAGTATAAATAAGGAGAAACTAGATGGATGATCAATCGGTTGTGGTTTGACTGCTACTGGTCTACTGTACAAGGAGATGAAGGTAAGAATAAGAGGAGTAAGAAAAGAAAAAAAGTTGCGGTCCTTATACATGTGAAGCCTCTCGGTTCTCTAAGTTCTTATACCTGAGGAAAACAAGGGGAGTGGGGTGAAAATCAAAGAGCTTATGCCATTTGAGAGTGAGACGATTTTTGATGAGAGTGATTCCATTTGTAATGGAGAAGATCAAATCGCAGAGTAGTCCCAAAAAAGCTCTTGCATGGGTTAATGGATCATTGCCGAAACCTATCTAAGTCTATGTCTGAACTCTCCCTTTGTGATGTTCTTTATTTGGATTTATTCTCTACCATCTCTTGTGATGGTTTTGTTGATAAATGCCTTTGTTGTTTTATTGTCCTTTCATCTCCCCATTTGACCTGGTTGCTATTATGAGTATTATTGGTTCTGTAAGTGTGAGCTAGTTGTGTGTGTGATCAGAAATGGTTGATGATGATTATGCTTTGAGATACTCAATTTATTTTAGTCCTTGTTAATAATTATTATGATTTGAGCCCTTGCATGATTTGACTTGGTTGATGATGATTATACTTTTATATGCTATTCTGAGTTTGATGATCTTAGTCCCTGTTAGTGGTGGTTGATTTGAGTCCTTGTAAATGGTGGTGCATTGGACTCCATTTTACATTATGACTGATTTTAATTTTTTCATCTTAGTTCTTGTTAGTGGTGGGTGATGTTTGTCTCTTGTTAATGGTGGTCCATTCGAGTCCTTGTTACAATGTTGTTGATTTGTGTGTTTGTCCAAAAGATGAAGGGACTCAACACTACTTCATATGTGGGCTCAAATAGCTCTATTGATCAAATGAAGTGGCCTATTGGTGGTGAATGTTAAGAAGCATATTACACATTTAGTTGAGCGCCATTTGACAATGTTAAGGGAACAAATAACCCTATGTGTTTGTGTGAAGAAAAAAAACTCAAAAGATGTTATATGATGAGACAATTTGGTTGTTCTTGTGATGATTTATATGGTTGTCCAAGGACCATGCTATGGACCATCTTCTATAAACAGTCCAAACTATTGATAATCCATGAACAGTCCAAACTATCACCCCCATCTTCCATAAACAGGCCAAGTAACATGTTAACTAGTATCATGTGAGTTGCATGTGATGACTTTAAAAAACATCAAAAAAAATTGGACTTTTTTTTTTCAAAACCCATTTGACTTTCTTACTTTCTCTTTCATCTTTTCTTCCCTTATTTCGTTTCCACCATTTTCAATCATCCACCCATTCAAAGATGTTGAGGCTGAAGCTATGAAGAAGGTTCAGAATCGTTCTTTTTTCGTGTTAATTTTCCTGCTAGAATTCGTTGCCCTTTATCGTTTGTTGCCTTAAATTATGATTTAGTTTGATGTTTTAGTTGTTAATTGTTAGTTGTTGTGATTGAAGTAAGTTTTCCCTATTTGTATGGTGTTGTAGTGGTTAGATGCAACTGTTACTTTGAGGATGTGGCATGGTGGATTGTTTAAAAATACTGGGAAGGGTATGACTTATGTGGGTGGTGAAGGAAAAACCATAATTGTAGACCCTGATGTGATTAGCTGGTGGACATTGTTAGAGTTGGCAAAGAGTTGTGGCAATCATAGAGTTATTAATGAAGTGTATTACTTGTTACCTAATTGTTCATCAGATGAGGGTTTAAGAAGGGTTTATCATGATGTTGAGGCCTTGCAGTTGCGAGAACTTGCTATACAGTGTAGGAGAGCTGATGTGTATGTTATACATGGAGTTGATACAACAACTACATCAATCTCAACAGGCATACATCAATAAAATCGAAATATATACTACTCTAAAATTTTTGGTATATGTATATCCAGATAACCTAAATTTTGGTATATGGCAGCGTACGTTACACAAAAAATATCTACTCTACACGGGAATTCCTGAAACTTCCATCCACCAAATCGTTGGACATCTTTTCGACAGGCAATCCTAGCACCTGATAGGTGATAGGATTTAGTCGTATCGCCTATTCAAAAATAAACCTACAGACCTCTAACTAGGTAGTCAGTGGAAGCAGGGTCGAATCCACAGGGAGACAGAGTTTCTAAATTAATATTCAACCAATTCAGCTACTCCAGATGAAATCAGATAGGAATTAATTAAACTAAGGAATAGACTACGGAAGACTGAATAAATCGAGGATTAAACTATGGAATAAAAGTCTAGGGTATTAGGTCGGTCCACCATGCTTATACCAATCAAATAGGGTCAACTACTATTAAAACCTAAGTCAAGAGTCGGGGGATTAGAGCCTATGTTGAGCTATGGTTAAGACTCAACGCTCATAGTTCAACATACGCCGCATGTTCACTAACGTAATCAGAACTACTGATGTGTCCTAGGCCTCTAGTCGTAGATCTGTGCAAACAACTATTAACCACAAGCAATCAATGAAATTGTACACTGACATTAATTACTCAATAAGAACAAACCACATCACAATCACCCTAATCAAGCCCTAGAAATTGATAGAAATCTAAATCACAATCATGGTATAAACATGGCTTTCCTATCTAACACCCTAGAAAGAGAACTACTCACTCATAATTGAATTGACAACAATAAGACTAATATGAAACCCTAAGAATTGCATCATGAACAATTGAATAATTAAACTAAGCAATCAAAGTAATTAAAGAGATAAAGAGTAGAGAAGAGTACCAATTAACGGAAAGCAGGAACTTTTATTGAAATCGAAATAGGTTTGATCACCTCTACATTAATCTAAAGTGTTTGAATTAAACTAAGAGCAATGTAGAATAAAACTAGTCTAAAACCTAATGAAAGATGAAAGAAAGATGACTGAAAGATAATGAGGAAAAGGTATTTATAATACCCCTCAAGTTCACTAAAAACGGAAACAAAAAGTGAAAAAGCGCGATTAAAGCACCAGACCCGATCGGGCCCGAGCACAGTACCCGATCGGGTCCACATACAAATTCTCCCAACTTCACTTCTGGGCTCTGGCAGCAGCAGTGCAGCAATAAGGCGAGAAAAGCGGCCCACCCGATCGGGTCGGGCGGTAGTCACCCGATCGGGTCCGGCGACAAAAAGTGCCAGCAAGCTCGCCTCCTCCGCAGCGTCCCAATAAGACCTAGCAGCACTAGACCCGATGGGATCGGGCGGTAGGTGCCCGATCGGGTCTGGGCACATGTGTTCTCGCCCGATCTGATCGGGCACGCCTTGCCCGATCGGGTCCGCAACTTTCGTACCCGATCATAATATTTCGCCCGATCGGGCCATTTCTGCTCGATCAGTGCACGGAAACCTCATTTGACTCTTTGGCTCTCTAATCTTCACGTTTAGGGGTCTTGGGACCTCCTAAACTATCCATAAAGCTCGTGAGCCATCCTACGTGCCTCGTAACATCTCGTAAAGCCGTGGTTGCTTCCAAAAGGCTCGGGAATAAGGAGAAAACTCCGTAAAACCTGCAATTCAATATAAAACACGAAACCACAACTACATACGATAGTTAGCACAAAATAGCTCCCAAGAGCTCCAATGACGCACAAATTAGCTTGTAAATAAGGGAGAAAACTCTATATAAATACGTGATATCAAACTCCCCCAAGCTAAACCTTTGCTTGTCCTCAAGCAAACAGCACATGAACATGGAATAGATTACCTCACCCCAAAGATAGAAACAAATCAAAGCTCAAAACATTTTCAAGACTAAGAATCGTTCAAGCAGGCATAATTCAAGTTTGGCTCATCAAATCCATCCAACCACCAATCATTCAAGCAATTTATCAAACTCAAGCATCCACAAAGCATACAAGTCCTGAAAAGGCACTCACAAGGGTGTCACTCCTCTCAATTTTGTGGCAGGCAAAGAATGTGCCCGAACACTCACCAACCCGACCATAAGTACCCTTCCCACTCACACTCTCATGTGTTTAAGAAGGTTCAATGACGTTCATCCTAGTCAAGTCGACTCAATTAGCAGAAATACTCTTTAACTTTGACAAACTGACTCGAAATCAATCAAATGAACACTGCAGACACAAGCTCAAGAGGACTTTATAGGGTTGTAATGGGGCTTAGGTAAGAGGTAGGGGATACTTTTGGGTAATGTGGTGGAAAAACCAAGAAGGGGGAGCATAAATCATTCGAACAAGGCCTAAGATGGCCTACACAACTCCCAACAATCACCATAAAACCATGTAAAGTAACCCAACTCTCATAAATCAATGAGAAGCTCATAACAAACCCAATTTTCTAGCAATGGAGCGAATATTCTTTTATGAACGTACGTGAATGAAAGAACTAGAATTCTTTTGAATTTTCATTTCATTTTTCTTTCATTTTTCTGAACTTCATTCACGCAACTCTAAACTTGCTTTCTTTCTTTTCTCTTTCTCACTCTCAAACCACAGCAAATACACTTTTAAATTCCTCGAAAACCAAACTAAACCAACAAACCAATCTCAAACTCAACCCATACAAAAGCTCCCCCAAGCTAGGCTTGGAATAATATCAAGTGAAGGCTTTTGGCTCATAATAGGGGTTTAAGTAATACGAAACAAGTCATTAGGCTCAGCGGGGCTAAGGAGGATAAAAGTATATCAAAAACTCACTCTGAAGCTCAAGAATAAGACAAAAGAACGCCTCTATCACAGCACATGCTACAAGTCATCTAAAATCAGACAAGTACGAAGTCAAAGTCAAGATCAATCCACTAAAGAGGAACTAACACACAAGAATAGACTGGATAATAATATGAATCCAATAGGCTACAAAGAGGCCTCACAGTCTAACCAATTCAGGTATGCAGCACAAAGTGGTCTAATATAATCCAGAAATGCTCGAAAACATAGCAATCAAACATCAAATCATAGCCTCAAGATCACAAATGCCCAGCTATCCAGAAAACAAAGTCAAATCAATTTCAAATAGAGCACAACAAGGGGCACAGGGAGGCAACTAAACCAGTCATGGGAACCATATTTTTTCATTTTTCAGTATTTTCCGAAAGCAGTTTTCATTTTTTCAGTATTTTCCGAAAGCAGTAAAACTATTCTAGAAAGCAGTAAAAGAGATAGGGAATACAAACAGAACTCCTCCCCCAAGCTAAACTTGGCAGTGTCCTCAATGCCAAAAGGTGATAAGGACTATGCTAAGAGGAAAAACAATGTTAGTACCCTCACTCTCGCTCACAAAAGGAAGAAAAATAAAAAGAAAAGAAAAAGGGAAAGAAAAGAAAATACGAGTTGCCTCTCGCACAGCGCTGGTTTATAAAGGTCCCGCACGACCATAATCCTCCCTCTCTCAAATAGGAGGGGCTTGGCAATGAGTGCCACCCTCATCAAACATCTTTCTCCTCCAAATGTTCTTGACAATGCCTCCAGACGGTGAGGCAACCTTAGGTGGAATTTGAACCTTCTCCACCCCTACTTCATCTAAAACCTTATCCCTGCAAAAAGATTGTTCAAGCATAGGAGCCTTAACAGCATTGGTTAGTTTAAAAATCACTTTATCATCACCAACACTCAGAGTTAAAGACCCAGACTTGACATCAATGACAGCACCAGCAGTACACAAAAACGGCCTACCCAAGATAATAGGAATCTGGGCATCCTCATCCATATCTAACACCACAAAATCAACAGGAATATAGAATTTCCCTACCCTAACAGGAACATCCTCTAAAACACCTAGAGGGTATTTTATAGAACGATCCGCCATTTGTAAAGTGATTTGTGTGCATTTAAGGGCTCCCATGTTCAGTTTCTTATAAACAGACAATGGCATAACAGAAACAGAAGCACCTAAATCACACAAAGCCTTATCAATAAAAATAGGTCCAAGATGGCAGGGTATAGAAAAACTACCAGGATCTTTTAACTTTGGTGGGGTTTTATTTTGAATAAAAGCACTACACTCTTCAGTAAGAGCGACACGTTCTACCCCACCAAAGTCTCTTTTCTTAGTAATCATGTCTTTCAGAAATTTGGCATAAACAGGCACTTGGGTAATTAAGTCTGTGAATGGAATCGTTACCTCAAGGTTCTTGACCATAGACAAGAACTTACCAAACTGCTGATCGACCTTGGACTGTTGCATCCTGTGAGGAAAAGGTAGCCTTGGTGTAAAAGGCGTTTCAGAAACCTTCTCCTTTTTCTTCCCTGTCTGTTCAGCTTCTGCAGACAAATCGACTTCAGACGTCGAATTCTTTCTTTTTCCTTCCTCTACCACCCTCTTCTTCCCTGCAGTCGGGGTAACCTCATCAATGGGCACTGGAGGGGCATCATATGCAATGCCACTACGAAGAGTGATGGCATTCACATGTTCTCACTGAACTGGTTGCCCTGGCAATTGTCCCTGCTGCCTCTGTGCATTAGATTCTGCCAACTGAGCAACTTGAGCCTCGAGAAGTTGGATGTGCTTCTCTTGAGCCCTCCTTGTTTCCTCATTTGCCTTTTGCATAGACAATATCAGTTTCATCAGTTCAGAATTGCTAGGCTCTTGTGGGTTGTTTTGTGGAGGTGGGGTGTGGAAATTTTGTGGAGTTTGGAAGTTATTGGGATGATGGAAGTTTTGTGGTGGTGGTCTTTGGAAATTTTGTGGGGTTTGATGGTATGAAGGTTTAGGGTAGTTTTGTGGAGGTGGAGGTTGATGGTTTTGTGGGTTTTGGTAGTTATGTGAAGGGGGGAGGGTTTGTGGTCTTTGTTGGAAGGCATTGGCCTGCTCCATCTGAAACTGACTGAACTGACAGCCATGCCCAAAGTGACCCTGAACACCACATACCTCGCAGTAAGATGAGGTAATGGGTGCTACTGACATAGCATTGATACTCAGAGGGGGTGCTGCTGAGGAAGAGGAACTGAAGGTGTTAATCTGCTGACTCAGCTTCGCCATCTGCGAAGTCAATAATGCAATGGCATCTACCTCCAGTACCTTCCTCGTAATGCTTCGGGAAGTGGAATGATCATTGGCTGCGAGGTTTGATAGAAACTCATAGCCTACATCCACTTCCTTATCCAGAAAAACTCCTCCTGCAGACGAATCAACAATACTCTTCGTCTGAGGCTGCAGACCATTGTAAAATGTCTGCGTCAAGAACCATTTGTCCATGTTGTGGTGTGGACACTCTCTCTGTAAATCTCTAAACTTAGCCCACGCTTCCCTTAATGTTTCATCAGGCTCTTGGGAAAATGTGGCCAGTTTATTTCTGATTTCTGCTGTTTTAGTGGGTGGGTAATACTCTCTCAGAAATGCAGCAGAAATCTCACTCCACTCAGTTTCTTTCACATCGTTCAACCATTTTTGGGCTCTATCTCTCAGTGAAAACTCGAACAACATGACTTTGAGTTGATCTGGAGTGACGCCGGCATGTTTAACGGTTCGACAAAGTTGTTGAAACCGTTGCAGATGATTTGCCGGATCTTCAGTAGGATGCCCACCAAACTGATTTTGCTGGACCATGCTGATGAGTCCAGGTTTAATCTCAAAGTTGTTAGCGGCGATGGTGGGCATTGGTGGTCCAGTAGAAAGACCATCCGGGTTGGGCACCCCATATGACTTCAGTGATTTTGACATAACTGAATTCAAGGTGTCTGTTCCAGAGGTGTTCAGCTGAACAGACTGCTTTTCTTTCTGCTTTATCTTTCGGATCCGCCTGATTGTCCTAGTAAGATCGGGGTCCGCTGGAATTGGGGAACCGTTTCTTTGGGACCTGGGCATACAAAAGAAACAAAAAGCAGCAGTAAAGGGTACCCCGATTGAAACAACGAAGTTCCAATGAGGTACAGAGAAGTAGACCAAATAATTAAATAAAAACTTAGAGAACTAGCAGTCTCCCCGGCAACGGCGCCAAAATTTGATAGGATTTAGTCGTATCGCCTATTCAAAAATAAACCTACAGACCTCTAACTAGGTAGTCAGTGGAAGCAGGGTCGAATCCACAGGGAGACAGAGTTTCTAAATTAATATTCAACCAATTCAGCTACTCCAGATGAAATCAGATAAGAATTAATTAAACTAAGGAATAGACTACGGAAGACTGAATAAATCGAGGATTAAACTATGGAATAAAAGTCTAGGGTATTAGGTCGGTCCACCATGCTTATACCAATCAAATAGGGTCAACTACTATTAAAACCTAAGTCAAGAGTCGGGGGATTAGAGCCTATGTTGAGCTATGGTTAAGACTCAACGCTCATAGTTCAACATACGCCGCATGTTCACTAACGTAATCAGAACTACTGATGTGTCCTAGGCCTCTAGTCGTAAGACGGATCTGTGCAAACAACTATTAACCACAAGCAATCAATGAAATTGTACACTGACATTAATTACTCAATAAGAACAAACCACATCACAATCACCCTAATCAAGCCCTAGAAATTGATAGAAATCTAAATCACAATCATGGTATAAACATGGCTTTCCTATCTAACACCCTAGAAAGAGAACTACTCACTCATAATTGAATTGACAACAATAAGACTAATATGAAACCCTAAGAATTGCATCATGAACAATTGAATAATTAAACTAAGCAATCAAAGTAATTAAAGAGATAAAGAGTAGAGAAGAGTACCAATTAACGGAAAGCAGGAACTTTTATTGAAATCGAAATAGGTTTGATCACCTCTACATTAATCTAAAGTGTTTGAATTAAACTAAGAGCAATGTAGAATAAAACTAGTCTAAAACCTAATGAAAGATGAAAGAAAGATGACTGAAAGATAATGAGGAAAAGGTATTTATAATACCCCTCAAGTTCACTAAAAACGGAAACAAAAAGTGAAAAAGCGCGATTAAAGCACCAGACCCGATCGGGCCCGAGCACAGTACCCGATCGGGTCCACATACAAATTCTCCCAACTTCACTTCTGGGCTCTGGCAGCAGCAGTGCAGCAATAAGGCGAGAAAAGCGGCCCACCCGATCGGGTCGGGCGGTAGTCACCCGATCGGGTCCGGCGACAAAAAGTGCCAGCAAGCTCGCCTCCTCCGCAGCGTCCCAATAAGACCTAGCAGCACTAGACCCGATGGGATCGGGCGGTAGGTGCCCGATCGGGTCTGGGCACATGTGTTCTCGCCCGATCTGATCGGGCACGCCTTGCCCGATCGGGTCCGCAACTTTCGTACCCGATCATAATATTTCGCCCGATCGGGCCATTTCTGCCCGATCAGTGCACGGAAACCTCATTTGACTCTTTGGCTCTCTAATCTTCACGTTTAGGGGTCTTGGGACCTCCTAAACTATCCATAAAGCTCGTGAGCCATCCTACGTGCCTCGTAACATCTCGTAAAGCCGTGGTTGCTTCCAAAAGGCTCGGGAATAAGGAGAAAACTCCGTAAAACCTGCAATTCAATATAAAACACGAAACCACAACTACATACGATAGTTAGCACAAAATAGCTCCCAAGAGCTCCAATGACGCACAAATTAGCTTGTAAATAAGGGAGAAAACTCTATATAAATACGTGATATCAAACTCCCCCAAGCTAAACCTTTGCTTGTCCTCAAGCAAACAGCACATGAACATGGAATAGATTACCTCACCCCAAAGATAGAAACAAATCAAAGCTCAAAACATTTTCAAGACTAAGAATCGTTCAAGCAGGCATAATTGAAGTTTGGCTCATCAAATCCATCCAACCACCAATCATTCAAGCAATTTATCAAACTCAAGCATCCACAAAGCATACAAGTCCTGAAAAGGCACTCACAAGGGTGTCACTCCTCTCAATTTTGTGGCAGGCAAAGAATGTGCCCGAACACTCACCAACCCGACCATAAGTACCCTTCCCACTCACACTCTCATGTGTTTAAGAAGGTTCAATGACGTTCATCCTAGTCAAGTCGACTCAATTAGCAGAAATACTCTTTAACTTTGACAAACTGACTCGAAATCAATCAAATGAACACTGCAGACACAAGCTCAAGAGGACTTTATAGGGTTGTAATGGGGCTTAGGTAAGAGGTAGGGGATACTTTTGGGTAATGTGGTGGAAAAACCAAGAAGGGGGAGCATAAATCATTCGAACAAGGCCTAAGATGGCCTACACAACTCCCAACAATCACCATAAAACCATGTAAAGTAACCCAACTCTCATAAATCAATGAGAAGCTCATAACAAACCCAATTTTCTAGCAATGGAGCGAATATTCTTTTATGAACGTACGTGAATGAAAGAACTAGAATTCTTTTGAATTTTCATTTCATTTTTCTTTCATTTTTCTGAACTTCATTCACGCAACTCTAAACTTGCTTTCTTTCTTTTCTCTTTCTCACTCTCAAACCACAGCAAATACACTTTTAAATTCCTCGAAAACCAAACTAAACCAACAAACCAATCTCAAACTCAACCCATACAAAAGCTCCCCCAAGCTAGGCTTGGAATAATATCAAGTGAAGGCTTTTGGCTCATAATAGGGGTTTAAGTAATACGAAACAAGTCATTAGGCTCAGCGGGGCTAAGGAGGATAAAAGTATATCAAAAACTCACTCTGAAGCTCAAGAATAAGACAAAAGAACGCCTCTATCACAGCACATGCTACAAGTCATCTAAAATCAGACAAGTACGAAGTCAAAGTCAAGATCAATCCACTAAAGAGGAACTAACACACAAGAATAGACTGGATAATAATATGAATCCAATAGGCTACAAAGAGGCCTCACAGTCTAACCAATTCAGGTATGCAGCACAAAGTGGTCTAATATAATCCAGAAATGCTCGAAAACATAGCAATCAAACATCAAATCATAGCCTCAAGATCACAAATGCCCAGCTATCCAGAAAACAAAGTCAAATCAATTTCAAATAGAGCACAACAAGGGGCACAGGGAGGCAACTAAACCAGTCATGGGAACCATATTTTTTCATTTTTTCAGTATTTTCCGAAAGCAGTTTTCATTTTTCAGTATTTTCCGAAAGCAGTAAAACTATTCTAGAAAGCAGTAAAAGAGATAGGGAATACAAACAGAACTCCTCCCCCAAGCTAAACTTGGCAGTGTCCTCAATGCCAAAAGGTGATAAGGACTATGCTAAGAGGAAAAACAATGTTAGTACCCTCACTCTCGCTCACAAAAGGAAGAAAAATAAAAAGAAAAGAAAAAGGGAAAGAAAAGAAAATACGAGTTGCCTCTCGCACAGCGCTGGTTTATAAAGGTCCCGCACGACCATAATCCTCCCTCTCTCAAATAGGAGGGGCTTGGCAATGAGTGCCACCCTCATCAAACATCTTTCTCCTCCAAATGTTCTTGACAATGCCTCCAGACGGTGAGGCAACCTTAGGTGGAATTTGAACCTTCTCCACCCCTACTTCATCTAAAACCTTATCCCTGCAAAAAGATTGTTCAAGCATAGGAGCCTTAACAGCATTGGTTAGTTTAAAAATCACTTTATCATCACCAACACTCAGAGTTAAAGACCCAGACTTGACATCAATGACAGCACCAGCAGTACACAAAAACGGCCTACCCAAGATAATAGGAATCTGGGCATCCTCATCCATATCTAACACCACAAAATCAACAGGAATATAGAATTTCCCTACCCTAACAGGAACATCCTCTAAAACACCTAGAGGGTATTTTATAGAACGATCCGCCATTTGTAAAGTGATTTGTGTGCATTTAAGGGCTCCCATGTTCAGTTTCTTATAAACAGACAATGGCATAACAGAAACAGAAGCACCTAAATCACACAAAGCCTTATCAATAAAAATAGGTCCAAGATGGCAGGGTATAGAAAAACTACCAGGATCTTTTAACTTTGGTGGGGTTTTATTTTGAATAAAAGCACTACACTCTTCAGTAAGAGCGACACGTTCTACCCCACCAAAGTCTCTTTTCTTAGTAATCATGTCTTTCAGAAATTTGGCATAAACAGGCACTTGGGTAATTAAGTCTGTGAATGGAATCGTTACCTCAAGGTTCTTGACCATAGACAAGAACTTACCAAACTGCTGATCGACCTTGGACTGTTGCATCCTGTGAGGAAAAGGTAGCCTTGGTGTAAAAGGCGTTTCAGAAACCTTCTCCTTTTTCTTCCCTGTCTGTTCAGCTTCTGCAGACAAATCGACTTCAGACGTCGAATTCTTTCTTTTTCCTTCCTCTACCACCCTCTTCTTCCCTGCAGTCGGGGTAACCTCATCAATGGGCACTGGAGGGGCATCATATGCAATGCCACTACGAAGAGTGATGGCATTCACATGTTCTCACTGAACTGGTTGCCCTGGCAATTGTCCCTGCTGCCTCTGTGCATTAGATTCTGCCAACTGAGCAACTTGAGCCTCGAGAAGTTGGATGTGCTTCTCTTGAGCCCTCCTTGTTTCCTCATTTGCCTTTTGCATAGACAATATCAGTTTCATCAGTTCAGAATTGCTAGGCTCTTGTGGGTTGTTTTGTGGAGGTGGGGTGTGGAAATTTTGTGGAGTTTGGAAGTTATTGGGATGATGGAAGTTTTGTGGTGGTGGTCTTTGGAAATTTTGTGGGGTTTGATGGTATGAAGGTTTAGGGTAGTTTTGTGGAGGTGGAGGTTGATGGTTTTGTGGGTTTTGGTAGTTATGTGAAGGGGGGAGGGTTTGTGGTCTTTGTTGGAAGGCATTGGCCTGCTCCATCTGAAACTGACTGAACTGACAGCCATGCCCAAAGTGACCCTGAACACCACATACCTCGCAGTAAGATGAGGTAATGGGTGCTACTGACATAGCATTGATACTCAGAGGGGGTGCTGCTGAGGAAGAGGAACTGAAGGTGTTAATCTGCTGACTCAGCTTCGCCATCTGCGAAGTCAATAATGCAATGGCATCTACCTCCAGTACCTTCCTCGTAATGCTTCGGGAAGTGGAATGATCATTGGCTGCGAGGTTTGATAGAAACTCATAGCCTACATCCACTTCCTTATCCAGAAAAACTCCTCCTGCAGACGAATCAACAATACTCTTCGTCTGAGGCTGCAGACCATTGTAAAATGTCTGCGTCAAGAACCATTTGTCCATGTTGTGGTGTGGACACTCTCTCTGTAAATCTCTAAACTTAGCCCACGCTTCCCTTAATGTTTCATCAGGCTCTTGGGAAAATGTGGCCAGTTTATTTCTGATTTCTGCTGTTTTAGTGGGTGGGTAATACTCTCTCAGAAATGCAGCAGAAATCTCACTCCACTCAGTTTCTTTCACATCGTTCAACCATTTTTGGGCTCTATCTCTCAGTGAAAACTCGAACAACATGACTTTGAGTTGATCTGGAGTGACGCCGGCATGTTTAACGGTTCGACAAAGTTGTTGAAACCGTTGCAGATGATTTGCCGGATCTTCAGTAGGATGCCCACCAAACTGATTTTGCTGGACCATGCTGATGAGTCCAGGTTTAATCTCAAAGTTGTTAGCGGCGATGGTGGGCATTGGTGGTCCAGTAGAAAGACCATCCGGGTTGGGCACCCCATATGACTTCAGTGATTTTGACATAACTGAATTCAAGGTGTCTGTTCCAGAGGTGTTCAGCTGAACAGACTGCTTTTCTTTCTGCTTTATCTTTCGGATCCGCCTGATTGTCCTAGTAAGATCGGGGTCCGCTGGAATTGGGGAACCGTTTCTTTGGGACCTGGGCATACAAAAGAAACAAAAAGCAGCAGTAAAGGGTACCCCGATTGAAACAACGAAGTTCCAATGAGGTACAGAGAAGTAGACCAAATAATTAAATAAAAACTTAGAGAACTAGCAGTCTCCCCGGCAACGGCGCCAAAATTTGATAGGATTTAGTCGTATCGCCTATTCAAAAATAAACCTACAGACCTCTAACTAGGTAGTCAGTGGAAGCAGGGTCGAATCCACAGGGAGACAGAGTTTCTAAATTAATATTCAACCAATTCAGCTACTCCAGATGAAATCAGATAAGAATTAATTAAACTAAGGAATAGACTACGGAAGACTGAATAAATCGAGGATTAAACTATGGAATAAAAGTCTAGGGTATTAGGTCGGTCCACCATGCTTATACCAATCAAATAGGGTCAACTACTATTAAAACCTAAGTCAAGAGTCGGGGGATTAGAGCCTATGTTGAGCTATGGTTAAGACTCAACGCTCATAGTTCAACATACGCCGCATGTTCACTAACGTAATCAGAACTACTGATGTGTCCTAGGCCTCTAGTCGTAAGACGGATCTGTGCAAACAACTATTAACCACAAGCAATCAATGAAATTGTACACTGACATTAATTACTCAATAAGAACAAACCACATCACAATCACCCTAATCAAGCCCTAGAAATTGATAGAAATCTAAATCACAATCATGGTATAAACATGGCTTTCCTATCTAACACCCTAGAAAGAGAACTACTCACTCATAATTGAATTGACAACAATAAGACTAATATGAAACCCTAAGAATTGCATCATGAACAATTGAATAATTAAACTAAGCAATCAAAGTAATTAAAGAGATAAAGAGTAGAGAAGAGTACCAATTAACGGAAAGCAGGAACTTTTATTGAAATCGAAATAGGTTTGATCACCTCTACATTAATCTAAAGTGTTTGAATTAAACTAAGAGCAATGTAGAATAAAACTAGTCTAAAACCTAATGAAAGATGAAAGAAAGATGACTGAAAGATAATGAGGAAAAGGTATTTATAATACCCCTCAAGTTCACTAAAAACGGAAACAAAAAGTGAAAAAGCGCGATTAAAGCACCAGACCCGATCGGGCCCGAGCACAGTACCCGATCGGGTCCACATACAAATTCTCCCAACTTCACTTCTGGGCTCTGGCAGCAGCAGTGCAGCAATAAGGCGAGAAAAGCGGCCCACCCGATCGGGTCGGGCGGTAGTCACCCGATCGGGTCCGGCGACAAAAAGTGCCAGCAAGCTCGCCTCCTCCGCAGCGTCCCAATAAGACCTAGCAGCACTAGACCCGATGGGATCGGGCGGTAGGTGCCCGATCGGGTCTGGGCACATGTGTTCTCGCCCGATCTGATCGGGCACGCCTTGCCCGATCGGGTCCGCAACTTTCGTACCCGATCATAATATTTCGCCCGATCGGGCCATTTCTGCCCGATCAGTGCACGGAAACCTCATTTGACTCTTTGGCTCTCTAATCTTCACGTTTAGGGGTCTTGGGACCTCCTAAACTATCCATAAAGCTCGTGAGCCATCCTACGTGCCTCGTAACATCTCGTAAAGCCGTGGTTACTTCCAAAAGGCTCGGGAATAAGGAGAAAACTCCGTAAAACCTGCAATTCAATATAAACACGAAACCACAACTACATACGATGGTTAGCACAAAATAGCTCCCAAGAGCTCCAATGACGCACAAATTAGCTTGTAAATAAGGGAGAAAACTCTATATAAATACGTGATATCAATAGGATGCCAGGAAACTTCTTATAGATGGTGCTTGCAAGGCCTTAGCAAATGAAAACATAATGGCTATAGTTTGTTGGAAGCTTCGATATGTGGAATAAGTCATTTGGGTGGTCATCGGGTTTTGCGGCTTTTCCTCTATAAGCTAAGCTTTTTAGCCCTCTTTATCGGCTATACAGATGCAAGAAAGGTGACCGAGACGTGTGCGTATTCACAGACTCTCATACCCTCTTTACATTCTCGAGGAATAACCCTTTATTTATTTCATTTTTCAGGTCTTTTGTTTGTAAAAAGGTTCCTCGTGTCCTTGTTTACGAGCTCATGGTCTGGCGGTTAATGGCCGGTGTAACACCCCGACAATTCTCTCTTTATAAAACATATATTTTTCCCAACTAAAACAGAGAAGTATCAAGGCATTATCGCCCGTGTGAAAACGTATCCGCTTACTCAGAGTATTGCAGTGACAAAACATTAAATAAAACTATTAAATACTTAAGACATAATAATTGTCAAATTGTTATCCAAACCTCCAAAACATAATTCAAAACCAACTTAAAACATTTAAAATAAATAAGCCACAAAACAACTCAATAAAAGTAATGTAAAGGTAGGAAGCAATTAAAATAATAAAACGATCTCTCATCAACGCTTTCCAAGTCCCAAATCAGTAATTGAGACGATGCATCATACCTTCCAAACCTGTAGGCAATTACTCAATTGAAAACTGCTCACCAATAAAGGGGCATCACAGAATCAATAGGCACAGCCATGATCGACATACACAAAAGCACGTAATCCGCAAAGCTGAGTACATACATAAATAAAATAAAACACGAAACCTAATCATGATACTACTAAGCAACAAAACATGATCAATAAAAATACCTCAAGAGTTCAACTCGTATTATAAGACTTGACTACACAAGACATACAACATGATAATCATTTAGTAAATTGAATAGATAATGGATCGAGTTGTCCAACCAAAACCAGCCTTCAAATAGAAGATCGAGTTACGGGCGCGACTTCGTATCCCCTGGACCTACGATATTGAGGAACCTTTAAAAATAAAAATAGGGTACGGTGATCAATCCGACCCCAAGAAAATCCATGGGCTACCACCATGTACTCCAACTCATACTAGTCCAGAACATCAGACGTGCACAAGTCTAAAGCTATTTCTGTTCACTTCCACTTTAAGTGTTAGTAAGTTATTCGATGTTGGACTCTAAACAGACAACCAACACATAATATGAATACAACAAATATTCCTCTTTTATCTTAGGATTAAATAAGTGATCAAATAATTCCAATTGACCAAGAATTAATGCTCCCAATTTATCTGTTGACTTAAATCAACAATCGAATGTTCAAAGACAATAAATATACATACCCTACAAAGCCCTCGGTCTTTGCAAAGTAGTAAAATAACCATGTCCAATGATAATCCAACTTACTCACAAAGTCCTCGGCCTTTGAAAAGTAATAAAATAATAATAACCAATAATAGTCCAACTTACTCACAGAGTCCTTGGCCTTTGACAAGTAATAAAATATCCATTAAGGGAAACAATACCAAACTCCATAATCCAATAATAAAATAATATTAATCCACATCACACGATAGATCAAAATATAAATAGTCCCAAACAACAAGCTTGAATCAAACATCTATTCAATCATGTAATAAATCATAAAGACAATTATCATACTCAACAACACGTAATTCCAATTTAATAGCCACGTATGAACTATAAAAGGGTTCCCTATACATGATATTATAAATAATCCTAATCCTTAGGACATGATACTAGTCTAACACATAAGGACATGTAAGTACCTTGTGTAGACAAAGTACGAGGCCACTTTAGAACTCTAGAAATCGTCTAAAGTGAATTCTCCGCCTACCAAAACAATAATACAGCGATGAATTAATATCCTAATATAATTCACAACAATATAATTTATTTTAAAACGCTTTGAAACTCGTTTTAAAATACTTTAAAATATTAAAGTTTTAACCTTTAACATCCTTTAATATAATACTACAAGTCTAGGCTTTAAAAACCTCAAAAACCATTACTTTCATACTTAAAACTCAATTTAATTAATAGATATAGATCTGAAATCATAATTTATATTTACAATAAATAAAAATCAGATTTTTAATAATTCGAATAACAAAGCTTTCAACCTTATATATAAAACATATTAAACTCATAGAAATTACAACTCATAAAAATATTAAATAGAGGATAAAGGTCAAGAAATAACCAAAGAAACCACGAAAAAACTGGAAACAAAAGAAGCAAACACGCGTGGCTGAGGCGCGTGGCAGCATGCGGTTGCTGCTGCGTGGCTTCAGGCGAACGAAGACCAAAGAGGGAGAGGGACGTGTGGTGGCTGCTAGCGGCAGCACACGAAACGAGAGAAGAGAGGGGGCGAGTGATGTGAACCTCGCCGGAAAAAGTGGAGGAGAGGGTGGTGGTTGTGGCTGTGCACGGCCGGAACCAAAGGAGAGAAAGAGAGAGAGAGAGAGAGGGCGCCGATTAGGAGAGAGGGAAAGGAGAGAAAATAAAAGTGTGCAAACTTGGGGTTTGGGGGGGTATTTATAGGTTTGCCTAAAACGTAGGATCAATAGGTTTAGGCTTTGGGTTTCGACTCAAGTTGAACATCAAACTCTAATTAAAAGCTTTAGGCTCCTCAACCCAATATTGAAATCAATTTAAACACAACCCAAAACAATTAATAACATTTTTAATACTTAAAAATCCAACCCAATAAATATTAACGATTATTTAAAATGTTTAAACAATCATTTGACTTTCAAAATAGTAAACACTTAAATAATTAAATGAAATAAATATGAAAATGATTTTAAATATACTTTAAATATATTTATAAAATTCATAAAATTACGGGGGATTACAGTCTACCCCTCTTAAAAGAAGTTTCGTCCCGAAACTTGGTACGAAAAACTAAATCGTTTGGAAAAAATTCTTTACTTAAACTTTTCTTTACGGAAAACTCAGAAATACTTGTGTCACACATGTGCACAGTTTACCAACTCAAACTCAAATGTGTCACTCATGGACACGTTATTTTGCACCAACATGTGCAAATCGCCTAACGAACCATATAAATGCATTAAAATACCATAAAATAGGCAAAAAGCGTGAAATTCTATCGCATTTTACCCCTCTTAAAGAAAATGAGTTACGCCCTCGTAACTCACCTTAACAAACAAGTTAGGATACTTATACCTCATATCATCATCGGCTTCCCATGTTGCCTCCTCGGACTCATGGTTAGACCCAAGTACTTTCACGATACACATCGTATTGCGTGTACTACACACCTTCTTGTCCAAAATCTTCACAGGTCTTTCCTCATACGTGAGGCTACTATCAATCTGAACTCTTTCGAGTTCTAGAACATGATTCTCATCAGGAATATACCTCTTAAGTTGTGAGATATGAAACACATCGTGCATCTTCTCGAATTTCATCGGCAAAGCCAACTTGTAGGCTACTTTACCAACTCGTCGCAAAATCTCATACAGACCAACGTACTTGGCACTCAACTTGCCTGTCTTACCAAATCTCATAACACCTTTCGTCGGTGAGACTTTAAAAAACACTTTATCTCCCACGGCGAACTCATCTTCACGCCTTTTCAAATCAGCGTAACTCTTCTGCGTATCCTGGGCAGCTTGGATTCTAGCTTGAATCAACCTCACATTCTTAACGGTCTCTTCAATGAATTCAGTCCCTAGGATTATATTCTCACTAAAGTCATTCCAACAAATAGGACTTCTACACTTCCGTCCATATAAAGCTTCAAATGGTGCCCCAAACGAAGCCTCAAATGGTGCATCAAAATGGCTAAAAAACATTAAAAAAAATTCTCCTTAAGGTCTTTTACAACTTATCACCAACAGGGTGTACAGAAGACGGAGTATTATGACCTTCCTCCATAAGCTTCCTCTTAACCTCTTCACACTTTTGTGGTATACACCACCTTCCTTTGAATCTCAGGCTTCCATCCTCATGGATCTTAAAATCAACTTCTTTTCCTTGCTTCATCTTCTCTTTAATCTTATCAAGATGCTCATCTCCAACTTGACTCTCCAAGACCTCATCGAAAATCGACGATCCTAACGACAAAGCGCTCAATCTTGCTTCTAGTTCTCCAGGATTCAAAATCTCAAGGTTAAGCCTTTTCATATCTCGATACAACTCTTCGGATTCTACCAACGCATTCACGCTATGGCTCGTCTTCCTACTCAAAGCATTGGTGACTACATTCGTCTTTCGTTCATGATACTGGATATCTAAGTCCTAATCTTTGATCAATTCTAACCATCTCCTTTGTCTCATATTGAGATCCTTCTGAGTGAAAATATACTTCAAACTCTTATTGTCGGTGAATATCTTCACAGTCGCTCCATAGAGATAATGTCTCCAAATCTTCAATTCAAACACAATAGCAGCTAACTCAAAGTCATGGGGTAGGTAATTAGACTCATACGGCTTCAACTGACGGGATGCATACGCAATCACCTTCCTATTCTGCTGTAACACACATCCCAGACCATTCTTCGAAGCATCACTATATACCTCGAATCTATCATTCCCATCGGGCAGAGTAAAAACAGGTGCAGAGCTTAAACGATCTTTCAATATCTGAAAGGCTTTCTCACACTTCTCATTCCATTTAAACTTCGACTTTTCTTCATAAAAGTAGTCATAAGTCTCGCTATCCTCGAGAAATCTTTCACAAACCTTGTATAATAACCAGCCAATCCCAGAAAACTTCTTATGTCAAACACATTCTTCGGTCTAGGCCACTCACTAACGACTTGTATCTTTGCAGGATCCACAAAAACTCCTTCCTTAGATACATAATGACCTAAAATGAAACTTTCTCCAAAGGGAACTTACACTTAGAGAACTTGGCAAACAATTGATTTCTCCTAAGCATCTCCAAAACAATTCTCAAATGCTCATCATGCTCCTCTTCATTCTCCGAGTAAATCAAAATATCGTCAATGAATACCACGAAAAACTTGTCTAATAACTCATGGAAAATCCTATTCATGAAGTCCATAAATATTGCAGGTGCATTGGTGAACCCAAATGGCATCACAGTAAACTCATAGTGACCATATCTCGTTCTAAAAGCAGTTTTAGGTATATCCTTATCGGCTACCTTTAATTGATGATATCCTGAACGCAAATCAATCTTCGAGAAAATACTAGCTCCATTCAACTGATCGAAAAGATAATCTATCCTAGGTAAAGGATACTTGTTTTAATAGTCACATGGTTCAACTCACGATAATCAATGCACAACCTCATACTACCATCCTTCTTCTTCACAAATGACAATGGTGCTCCCCAAGGTGACGCACTAGGTCTAATGTAACCTTTCTCCAACAATTCTTGCAATTGAGTCTTCAATTCACTCATCTCATGAGGTGCCATCCTGTAAGGTGCTTTTGAAATAGGTGCAGTTCCAAGAACTAAGTCTAGGGTAAACACGTCTAAGAACTCATTCACGATAGGTACATCCTCAATTCTCGACTCGACTTCCTTGCTTACGTCTCGCACACTACACAAGAATACTTCACAACCTTTCCTTATCAACTTCTCAGCTTGCATGGCAGAAATGATCCCAAAACTCTTAGGTTTCCCAAAACGTCGGTATGAAATCGACTTCCTTGAATGACCCTTCAAAACTACCTTTTGAGCTTCACAATCTATCTTGGCTTTATAATAACTTAACCAATCCATTGCTAGAATAACATCTAGGTCTCCCAAATTGAATTATATGAGATTAGAGGGAAAAGTACAACCTCATATCTTCAGGTAAGTTTCTAAACATCTTAGTACACTTCACAACTTCTCCAGTAGGAATACTAATGGGAAAATCAACGACTTCAAAGTCTACTAGACCTAAACAGACGACGAAATAAAAGAATAGGTCGCTCCAAAATCAAATAAACGCTTTAACTACAGTGGAGTTGATAGAAAAAGTACCAGAAACTACATCAACGGACTTTTTAGCTTTAGTACGAATAATCTTGAACAGCTTCTTTGGAGCCTTACTCTAGTAGTTGTTGTTTCTTCCATTCACAGGCTTAGTGTAGCTTCCCTGACCCCAAAGGTTTCGGTCCTTGGTTGCTAGCTTGGTTATAACCAGATCTCGCCTGACCATTGCCTCCATTGGCATTCTACTCATGTTTCTGCTTCGTAAAGCATTCGAACTCTCTATGTCCCTTCTGACAGTAATTACACGTAACTAGATCTCCCTTACAGACTCTACCAGGGTGGTTCTTGTTGAATTTCTTACAATAGTAAGTCCTCTCACGTTTGGCCCCATTTCTGAAAATTTCCATTTCCATTTTTGTTCCTCTTGTAACTACCTTGACTTCCTCGAGCTTGGAAATCTTTTCTCTTATCTCCTAGGGCAACGTTCTTCTTATCACGCCTAGTCTGCAATCCATAAATAATAACAGCTCGCCCATACACAATATCTAGGGATGTAAAGGTTTGACCTCCTAATCCCAATTGAATTTCCTCAGTCTAACCTTGCTCAAATCTCTGAGTTTTCAGCTCCTCAATGGCAACTACCTCAGGTGCAAATCTAGACAAAGTTATGAACTTGTTGTAGTACTCAGAAATAGACATACTCCCCTTTCTAAGGTTAATGAACTCTTGGGCCTTTTTCTTCCTCACAAAAGCAGGATAAAACTTTCCTCTAAGAGCAGTGGTAAAGGAATCCCAATTGAAATCAGCCTCCACTAATCCTAGTCCCATTTTCCTTCCACCAAAGATCAGCCTCATCTTTTAGATACATCATAGCATGATCTACCTTCATTGCCGCAGGGCAATTAACAGCTCTAAATATCTTGTCGAATTCTCTAATCCAACTCTCCAAGAACGTAGGGTAGATAAGGCGGCTTAACTTTAGCCAGCTTCTCAAACATCTCGCCTGTAGTGTCAGGAAGTTCAGTTCTCTCTTGGGTCAATCTCTTTGCTAAAAGACGAATGACAGAAGCTAGGGCGACATTGTTGTTGGCCATCCTACTGCGTAACCCATGAAAAACACATACGTCCAATTTCAGGTCACGATTCGTAACTAATTGCCATACGAAGGCATCAAAATGATCATACAAGATCGTCTAAAGAAAATAGGTTCATCGAAGTTTTACTTGGAATAAATCCAAAACACAGACAATTTATTTGGAACAAGTCGAAGTAAAATTTATTTTATATGGAGTACATCCAAGCTCAAACAATTTATTTGGAACACGTCCAAGCTCAAACAGTTTATTTGGAATACATCCAAGCACAAACAATTTATTTGGAATACATACAAACATAATCAATTTATTTGGAACACGTCCAAGCTCAAACAATTCACCACTACTTGCAAAATCATTCACGATTGGCAATCACGCAAGAATTAAATAGCCAACCGTGAGAAGTAAAATAAAATAATTCCCATTCGCGTACTAAATAGATATTGCTCAACTCATATAACCAAAAGAATATTTTATTTCTCCCAAAATAATAACAATGAATATTTCCTCAATTCATAACAAGAATTCACTATATAATTCCACAAATGAATAGTACCAAAATAAATAACTAGTGTAGCATAGCTACCTCACTCAAAAGAAATGCTAAAATAAATAGAGAAAATGACATCAAAATAAATCTCAAGGATTAACATCATGATTCCCATCCTTATTTTCCTTGTACTTCTCAGGAGTGAATACTTCGTCTTCAAAGTCATCCATATCCTCAATAACACATTCATAATTTTGCTCTTCAGCTCTTGTCATCGTCTTAATTTGTTTAGATGAAGGTTCATCAAGGTCTTCAATCTCATCTTCACTATCAGTGACATCATCAAATAAATCGGCCATAAAAGCAGCATAAATATCCTTACGGTTTTGACCTCTAGCTCGGTCGAATTCTTGTAACATCTCATCATCACTCTCAGTAGCTACTCTTAGAATACGGCGTAATCCAACCTCTAAACTAGTGTAGCTCTCAAGCACAGACTGAGTATCGGACTCGTCATCACTAAGTACAATAGGGTTGTAACAACTTCCAACTCGATCGGCTTCACTATCAGTCATGCCTAAAGGTCCATCTACTGTTTATCAAGACATTTACAATGAACAACGTTCACTCTTAGCGTACATTCCCAATAATAAATAAATAACATAAATAAATAACCACAAAATAAATAGATCAACAACCAACCATGAAACAAACATGTACGCATCACGTAAACATGATTCAAAACTCCAGACAAGCATACACAACTAGACATTCAGACAAAAATGACTGAACGTTTGTGCAGACTAAAAACAGCTGAACAGACTAATAGTAGCTGAACAGACTGGAATAGCTGAACAGACTGGAATAGCTGAACTGACTAACGATATTGAACAAACTGAACAGACTTGCAGACATAAAACAACTGAATAGATTAGCAGATAGGAAATAAACTGGACACAATTAATAAATGCAGACATATGATAATTCTATCCTATATGCCCATCCTAAACTACCCATCTCACTCAAAATAATAATAAGCAAGACAAAATAATTTTCGAAATCTCAAAAAAATTAGAAAATGCTCAATAAATACCGAACAATAACAAAAATTCGAACCAAATTCCAAAAATTCCAAAATAATAAGAGAAATTAATTTAAAATTTCGGTAATCTTTAAAGGAACCGAAAAATCAATAAAAGAAAAATAGAAATAAAATCAAAAATCAAGTTAAAATCGAAAATAAAATTAGAAAATAAAAATTCCCACCATATAAGATTCGAAAATAAAATCCCCATCATAATAAGGTTTGAAAATAAAATCCCCGTCAAAAGAAGATTTGGACCTTTTGCAAAAACAAACCTCAAATTCTTCAAAATAAATTAAAGAAATGAATAAGTAGGAGCTTATTTTCATAAAATAACTTTGAAAATAACTAGGCGCCTAAAAAAATAGTTTTGGCATGAAAGGCCAATAAAACCTTAAGCTCCAAGATACCAATTTGTAACACCCCGACAATTCTCTCTTTATAGAACATATATTTTTCCCAACTAAAATATAGAATTATCAAAGCATTATCGCTGGTGTGAAAACGTATCAGCTTACTCAGAGTATTGCAGTGACAAAACATTAAAAAAATTTATTAAATACTTAAGACCTATGATTGTCAAATCGTTATCTAAACCTCGAAAGAAAATTCAAAACCAACTTAAAACATTTAAAATAAATAATCCATAAAACAACTCAATAAAAGTAATGTAAAGGTAGGAAGCAATTAAAGTAATAAAACGATCTCTCATCAACGCTTCCCAATTCCAAATGAGTAATTGAGACGATGCATTATGCCTCCAAACCTGTAGGCAATTACTCAATTGAAAACTGCTCGCCAATAAAGGGTCATCACAGGATCAATAGGCACAACCATGATCGACACATAGAAAAACACGTAATCAGCAAAGCTGAGTACATACATAAATAAAACAAAACACGAAACCTAATCATGATACTACTTAGCAACAAAACATGATCAATAAAAATATCTCACGACTTCAACTCGTATTATTAGACTTGACTACACAAGACATACAACATGCTAATCATTTAGTAAATTGAATAGACAATGGATCGAGTTGTCCAACCAAACCAGCCTTCAAATAGAAGACCGAGTTACGGGCGCGACTCCGTAACCCCTTGACCTACGATATCGAGGAACCTTTAAAAACAATAGGGTACGGTGATCAATCCGACCCCAAGAAAAGCCATGGGCTACCACCATGTACTCTAACTCATACTAGTCCAGAATTTCAGACGTGCACAAGTCTAAAGCTATTGCTATGCACTTCCACTTTAAGTATTAATAAGTTATTCGATGTTGGACTCTAAACAGACAACCAACACATAATATGAATACAACAAATATTCCTCTTTTATCTTAGGATTAAATAAGTGATCAAACAATTCCAATTGACTAACAAGTAATCCTCCAAATATATTCATTGACTTAAATCAACGATCGAATGTCCAATGACAATAAATATACATACCCTACAAAGCCCTCGGTCTTTGCAAAGCAGTAAAATAACCATGTCCAATAATAGCCCAACTTACTCACAAAGTCCTCGGCCTTTAAAAAGTAATAAAATAATAATAACCAATAATAGTCCAACTTACTCACAAAGTACTCGGCCTTTGAGAAATAATAAAATATCCATTAAGGGAAACAATACCAAACTCCATAATCCAATAATAAAATAATATTAATCCGCATCACACCATGGATCAAAATATAAATAATCCCAAACAACATGCTTGAATTAAACATCCATTCAATCATGTAATAAATCATAAAGGCAATTATCATACTCAACAACATGTAATTATAATTTAATAGCCACGCATGAACCATAAAAGAGTTCCCTATGCATGAAATATGATACTATATATAATCCTAATCCTTAGGACATGATACTAGTCTAACACAAAAGGACATGTACGTACCTTGTGTAGGCAAATTGAGAGGCCACTTTAGAACTCTAGAAATCGCCTAAAGTAAATTCTCCGCCTACCAAAACAATAATACAATGATGAATTAATATCCTAATTAATTCACAGCAATATAATTTATTTTTAAACGCTTTTAAACTCGTTTTAAAATACTTGAAATATATTGAAGTTTCAACCTTTAACATCCTTTGATATAATATTACAAGTCTAGGCTTTAAAAACCTCAAAAACCATCACTTTCATACTTAAAACTCACTTTAATTAATAAATAATAAATCTAAAATTATAATTTATATTCACAATAAATAAAAATTAGATTTTTCGTAATTCGAATAACAAAGTTTTCAACCTTATTTATAAAACATATTAAACTCATAAAAATTACAATTTTAATATTAAAACTCATAAAAACATGAATTAATTAGAGGATAAAGGTTAAGATATAACCAAAGAAACCACGAAAAACCGGAAACAAACGAAGCAAACACGCGAGGCAGTATGCGTGGCTGCTGCTGCGTGTCTGCTGGGCGAATGAAGGAGAAAGAGGGAGAGATACGTGCGGTGGCTGTTGGTGGAAGCACACGAAACGAGAGAAGAGAGGGGGCGAGTGGTGTGAACCTCGCCGGAAAAAGTGGAGGAGAGGGTGGTGGTTGTGGCGGTGCACGGACGGAACCAAAGGAGAGAAAAAGAGAGAGAGGGCGCCGGTTGGGAGAGAGGGAAAGGAGAAAAAATAAAAGTGTGTAAACTTGGTGTTTGGGGGGTATTTATAGGTTTGCCTAAAACCTAAGGTGAATAGGTTTAGGATTTGGGTTTGGGCTCAAGATGAACATCAAATTCTAACTAAAAGCCTTGGGCTCCTCAACACAATATTAAAATTATTTTAAACACAACCCAAAACATTTAATAACATATTCAATACTTAAAAATCCAACCCAATAAATATTTATGATTATTTAAAATCTTTAAATAATCATTTGACTTTCAAAATAGTCAACATTAAAATTATTAAATAAAATAAATATGAAAATAATTTTAAATATACTTTAAATATGTTTATAAAATTCATAAAATTACGGGGGATTACAAGTTGAGTTCTGAACCTTTGTTTCCTTTCATTAAATCTTTCCCTTAAATATTTTTTTTTTACAAAAAATCTCGTTATATCGTATGTTAATTAATTCCCTTCATGCCATCCACATTAGTGGGTCTACACGTTTCTTTCTTTATTCAACACACAACAGTTTCACTAAAAGAAATGCTGAAATTTTGAAATAGGTCACTAATAGTGAAATCGAGATACTTTAAGTCGATGTGGTAAACAAAGTAGCTAATCATTTAAAGATTTCACTACTTCACTTAGCGAGAATTTGGTTGGCTCAGAAAAATATTACCCAGTGCTCTCTCTCTTAGTCCTTGCACCCCCTTTCGTCACTGATATCGTGTTATTTTATACAGTTTTCCCCCTACTTTTGAGCTAAATTATGCGTCAAACTATGCTCTTAGGAGCTATTTTATGCTAACTCCTCTATATAGTTGTGTTTTGCGTGTTTTATGTTGAATTACAGGTTTTAGGGAGTTTTCTCACTATTCTCTGCTATTTTGAGCATCAACATATGTTAGGCGGAGTTATGAGGCAGATATACCGAGTTGCAGAGCTCTAAGGCCATGTTTCATAGGCTTAGAGAGGCGTCTTTGACTCGAGGATGTGGCTGGATTCGCCCGATCGGGCGGAATCCTTGCTGTTGGAAGATCGTCAAAAGGCCCGATCGGGCGACCTCACCCGGACTCATCAGGCGGTTGTTTCTGAGGTGCCCAATTCCCTGTTTTGCTTGCTGGATACAATCTGAAGAAGACGTAAGACCCGCCCGATCGGGCGGATTTCGCCTAGACCCATCGGGCGGATTATAATATGCTGATAGATGCTGATTTGAGGAAGAATGATTCGCCCGACGTCATCGGGCGGTTTAGCCCGATCGGGCCGTTTGAACTTTTAGTTTAATGACGCGCGTTTTGTCGCCTGTTTTTAATCCTTTTTCTCTTATTTTTAGACTTCGTATAAATACAACACTTAGTTTATTTTTAGAGACATCTTATTTTCATTGTAATTTCATTGAGCCCTAGCTTTAGAACTCTAGTTTTTCTCTCGCCATTGTTGAAGATTGGATCGTTGCTTTTGTTTTCAATATAATTCGTATTCAGACTCAATTTCGGTAATCTCTTTATTTTCGTTCATTCTTATTTAGATTAATTGTAATTGATTATTTGTTTTATTGTCAACTATGAATCTTTACTTTGAATTAGCTTTTTCTTCCTTAGCCATGAGTGAGTAATCCCCTTTTCTAGGGCTTTAGGGAGGAAAACCATGTTTATGCCATGATTGCTTTCTGAATTGCTGTAGTTCCTAGGTTTTGATTAGAGCGATTGTAATGTGATTTGTTCGTGAATTCATAATTTGTGTTAGTGGCTAATTTCATGAGTTATGTCTAGCTAATAATCGTTCGTACAGATCAGTCTTACTTTTAGAGGCTTAGAACACATTAGTGATTCTGATTATGTTTGTGACTATACTGCATATGTTGAATCACGAGCGTTGAGACCTGACCATAAGCTTAACATGTGCTCTAATCGTTCGACTCTAAACCTAGGTGACTTTAGTTATTTGAACCTCTTGAGTGGGATAAGCATTGTGGACCAAACTATTGCCTTAGACTTTTATTCCATAGTTAAATCCTCAGTTTAATTCTTGTCTTCCTTAGTTCAATTATTAGTTCAGTTAATCTTCTCTGATTTCATCTGAAGTAGTTATTTGGTTGAATATTAATATAGAAACTCTGTCTCCCTGCGGATTCGGCCCTACTTCAATTGACTACACCAGTTAGAGGACTTAGGTTTATCTTTGATTAGGTGATACAACTTTAGCCTATCAAATTTTGGCGTTGTTGCCGGGGAGACGGCTAGTTTTCTACTTTTTGTTCGATTAATTAGCGTACTTCTTTTTGCCTCATTGGAACCTCCCGTTCCAATTGAGGCCGTTCTCATGGTTATCTTGTCGTTTCTCTTTTATGTCCAGGTATCAAAAGAAAACTCATATAATTCCTGGAGATCCCGACACGGAAGCAATACTTCGGGATCTTATATCACGTATTAATATAGAGTTTTCTCCCTTATTTACAAGCTAATTTGTGCGTCATTGGAGCTCTTCGGAGCTATTTTGTGCTAACTATCGTATATAGTTGTGGTTTTGTTGTTTTAGTGTTAAATTGCAGGTTTTAGGGAGTTTTCTTCTTATTCCCGAGCTATTTGGAAGCAACCACGACTTTACGAGATGTTACGAGGCACGTAGGATGGCTCACGAGCTTTATAGGTAGTTTAGGAGGTCCCAAAGCCTCTAAACGTGAAGAATTATGAGCCAAAGAGTCAAAAAGGAGTTTTGCGTACTCTGATCGGGCAAAAATGACCCGATCGGGCGAAGATATTATGGTCGGGTACAAAAGTTGCGGACCCGATCGGGCAAGCCTTGCCCAATCCGATCGGGCGAGAAACCATGTGCCCAGACCCGATCAGGCACCCGCTGCCCGACCCAATCGGGTGGGTGACCCGCACACTCCACTATGTTGCTGTTGCTTGGGAGAGCAAGATGCTGCTGCTGGGCGAGGACCCGATCAACTGCCCGATCGGGTCAGTGATCGGGCGAAGCCCAATTTCTTCGTATAGCTGCGCTGTTGCTTAGCAATCAAGGAGGAAAGTTTTGGATTTTTTTACTATGGGCCCGATTGGATGGCCCGTTGCCCGATCGGGTCCCGTGCACGACGACGCGGATTTTCTATTTTTAATCCCGTTTTAATTAGGCTTTTGGAGGGTATTATAAATACCTTCTGCTCATTATTTTATAGACATCTTTTTCTCTAGTTTTATTTCTCATAGTTCTTAGTTTAGTTTTATTTAGTTTAAACACTCTAGATTAGATTAAAGATGATTGAACCTCGGATTCGAATTTCAATAAAAGTTCTTGCTTTCTGTCAATTGGTATTCTTCTCTACTCTAATCTCTTTTATTATTCTTAATTGCTTAGCTTAATTATTTATTCATTCATGATGCAATTTTTAGGGTTTCAAATTAGTTTTGTTATTGCCAATTCAATTATGAGTGAGTAGTTCTCTTTCTAGGGTGTTAGATAGGGAAGCCATGTTTATACCATGATTGTTATTTAGATTCCTATTAATTTCTAGGGCTTGATTAGAGTGATTGTGGTGTGGTTTGTTCTTAATTAGTGATTAATGTTAGTGGCCAATTTCATTGATTGCTTGTGGTTAATAGTTGTTTGCACAGATCCGTCTTACGATTAGAGGCCTAGGACACATCAGTAGTTCTTATTACGATAGTGAACATGCGGCGTATGTTGAACTATGAGCGTTGAGTCTTAACCATAGCTCAACACATGGTCTAATCACTTGACTCATGACTTAGCTTTTGATAGTAGTTGACCTTATTTGATTGGTATAAGCATGGTGGAACGACCTAATACCCTAGGTTTTTAGTCAATAGTTAAATCCTCGGTTTAATTCGTCTTCCTTAGCTTAATCATTAGTTCAGTTAATTCTTCCCTGATTTCATCTGAAGTAGCTAATTGATTGAATATTTATTTAGAAACTCAGTCTCCCTGTGGATTCGACCCTGCTTCCATTGACTACCATAGTTAGAGGACTGTAGGATTATCTTTGATTAGGTGATACGACTAAAGCCTGTCAGGATCTTAGAGCAGAATTTGATCAAGAGAAGCCAGATTCAGAGATTTCTATATTACCAATGGCGAAGTCACTGAAATCTTATGG
The DNA here is from genome assembly GCA_947645195.1 of Patellifolia procumbens. Lineage (NCBI taxonomy): Eukaryota > Viridiplantae > Streptophyta > Magnoliopsida > Caryophyllales > Amaranthaceae > Patellifolia > Patellifolia procumbens. The sequence continues at coordinate 663,410 of CANSGD010001040.1, forward strand.
GGTGCCTAATCCTGAAGGCATACCCACAGGTCCACAGATGCCCACTATTGCTGCAAAAAAAATTGAAATTAAACCTGCACTAATTAATATGGTGCAGCAGAATCAGTTTAGTGGGCATCCTTCTGAAGATCCGGCCAACCATCTGCAGAGATTCCAACAACTCTGCAGAACTGTTAAACATCAAGGAGTCACACCTGAGTAGCTGAAAGTTATGTTATTTGAGTTCTCACTCAGAGACAAGGCTCAGAGGTGGTTCAGCGATATAACTGAAACAGAATGGTCGGCGATTTATGCTGCATTTCTTCACGAGTATTACCCTCCCACAAAAACAGCAGAAATCAGAAACAAGTTGGCCTTGTTTTCCCAAGAGCCAGATGAGACATTGAGGGAAGCGTGGACTAGATGCAGAGACTTACAGAGGGAATGTCCACATCATAATATGGACAATAGTGGTTTCTGACGCAGACTTTTTACAATGGTCTGCAACCTCAGACGAAAAGTATTGTTGATTCATCTGCAGGAGGAGTCTTTTTAGACAAGGCAGTTGATGAGGGTTATGACTTCCTAGCAAATCTCGCAGCCAATGACCACTCATCATCTAGGAGTTTGACTAAGAAGGTACTTGAAGTTGACGCTATTTCATTGCTTACCTCTCATATGGCGCAACTAACTCAGCAATTACAAACAATGAAGTCTTCTAGTTCAACACCTCCGCCTATGAGCATCAATGCCATGTCGGCAGTTGCACCCATCACCTAATCTTACTGCGAGGTGTGTGGTATTCAGGGTCACTTCGGCCATGATTGTCAGTTCGGTCAGAATCAGATGGAGCAGGCGAATGCTTTTCAGCAAAGACAGCCAAATAACCCCTACTCCAACACATTCAATCCTGGTTGGAAATACAACCCACTTCTTTCCTATAGAAGCAACAACGTTCAGAACCCATAGCCACAAAATTACTATCATCCCCCACCAAATTCCTATCAGCCTCCACATAACAACCCAAAACCCAACTACTACCAAAACCAAGGGAATTCTCACAATCCCTCTGGTTTCCAAAGACCTGCCCATCAGAATTATCAGCCAGCACCACAAAATGCAACCTTACAAGAGCCTAGCACGTCTGAACTGATGAAACTAGTATTGTATATGCAAAAGACAAACGAGGAAGCACAAAAAACTCAAGAGAGACAGTTGTTGGCTATGCAGAAAGCCAGTGAGGATGCACAGAGGGCCCAAGAGAAGCACATAAAACTTCTCGAGACTCAGATTGCTCAATTGGCAGAAAATAATGCACAGAGGCAGCAGGGACAATTGCCAGGGCAACCTACACAAAGGGAGCAAGAAAATGCCGTTACTCTTCGTAGTGGCACTGCTTATGCTGCTCCTCCTATGCCCGTTAATGATGATATTGCCCCTAGCAAGGAGAAGGAGGTAGTAGAGAAGGATTTAGAGAAGAATTCGACGTCTGATGTCGAACTGTCTGATGAAGCTGAACAGGCAGAAAAGAAGAAGGAGAAGGTTTCTGATACACCTTTTACACCAAGGTTGTCTTTTCCTCATCGAATGCAAAAGTCCAAGGTGGATCAACAACTTGGTAAGTTCTTGGCTATGGTCAAGAACCTTGAGGTAACGGTTCCTTTCACAGAACTTATTTCTCAAGTGCCTGTTTATGCTAAGTTTTTGAAGGAGATGATCACAAAAAGAAAGATTTTGGTGGGGTAGATAGAGTCGCACTCACTGAAGAGTGTAGTGCCGTTTTGCAAAATAAAACTCCACCTAAATTGAAAGATCCTGGTATATTTTCCATCCCTTGTCATGTAGGTGCACTGTTTATTGAATAAGCTTTATGTGATTTAGGTGCATCTGTATCGGTCATGCCATTGTCTGTCTGTAAGAAACTGAACAAGGGAGCACTTAAGTGTACTCAAATTACTTTGCAGATGGCTGATCGTTCTATCAAATACCCTCTAGGTGTTTTAGAAGACGTCCCTGTTCGGGTGGGAAAGTTTGACATCCTTGTGGATTTTGTTGTATTGGATATGGAGGAGGATTCCCAAATTCCTATTATATTGGGTAGACAATTTTTATGTACTGCAGGTGCTATAATTGATGTCAAGTCTGGGTCTTTGACTTTGAGTGTTGGTGATGATACTGTGACATTTAAACTAACCAATGCTGTGAAGTCTCCTATGCTTGAGGAATCTTGTTACAGGATTGATGTAGACAGAGCGGTTTTATCTGCATTCCCGCAGATATCTGGTACTGATCCTTTGGAGGTAGCACTTAATATGGGAGACCCATCAGGCGACGATACTGAAGTCGACGCCTATATTGCTGATTTGGAGGGCCTTAGTTCTGAAAAGGGACAAGATTATGTGGTATTAGAATATGTTTATTCTACCTCTACACCTCAGGTAACAAAGGTAGAACTTAAACCACTCCCTTCCCATTTGAAATATGCTTTTCTGGATGATAAGGAACAATGTCCTGTGATTGTTAGTACTAAACTCACATATAGCCAATTAGAACAATTGCTTACAGTGCTTCATATGCACAAGAAGGCTATAGGGTATATTATTGACGATCTCAAGGGCATTAGCCCTGACTTTTGCATGCATCGTATAAACCTTGAGGAAAATTAGCGCCCTTGCATTCAACCTCAAAGGCGTTTAAATCCTAATATGCAAGAGGTAGTGAAGAAAGAAATCATGAAATTGTTGAATGCATGCATTATTTATCCTATTGCTGATTCTAAGTGGGTTATTCCTGTGCAAGTAGTTCCAAAGAAGGGAGGGACGACTGTTGTGAAAAATGATAAAGGTGATTTAATCCCTACCCGGACAGTCACAGGGTGGTGAATGTGCATTGATTATCGTAGACTTAATAATGCCACCCTGAAGGACCATTTTGCCCTTCCCTTTATTGATCATATGTTGGAAAGGTTAGCTAAGCATAGTTTTTTATGTTATATGGATGGATATTCTGGCTTTTTCCAAATTCCTATCCACCCAGATGATCAGGAAAAGACTACTTTTACATGTCCTTATGGTACTTTTGCATACCTAGAATGCAATTTGGATTGTGTAATGCTCCCGCTACCTTTCAGCGCTGTATGATGGCCATATTCTCTGATTTCATTGAAAATATCATGGAAGTTTTTATGGATGATTTTAGTGTCTATGGGTGTGATTTTGATATTTTCCTACATAATTTATCCAAGGTTTTGAAAAGATGTGCTGAAGTGAACCTTGTTTTAAATTGGGAAAAATGTCATTTTATGGTCAATGAAGGTGTTGTGTTGGGTCATCTGATTTCTGAGCATGGCATTCAGGTTGATAGAGCAAAAATTGAAGTGATTGAGAAACTTCCCCCTTCAATGAATGTCAAAGGAGTGAGAAGTTTCCTTGGTCATGCGGGGTTTTATCGCAGGTATATAAAAGATTTTTCAAAAATTGCGAAACCCCTTACTCAATTTTTGCTTAAGGATGCCACATTTGTATTCACTGATGCTTGTCTGGAGTATTTTGACAGGATTAAGAAGGCATTGATCACTGCCCCTATTATACAGCCACCCGATTGGGATTTGCCTTTTGAGATAATGTGTGATGCTAGTGATTACGCTGTTGGGGCAGTGCTTGGTCAGAGGAAAGGTAAAGTGCTCCATGCTATCTACTACGCCAGCAAAACCTTGGATCCGGCCCAGGTTAACTATGCTACGACAGAGAAGGAATTATTGGCGATAGTTTATGCTTTAGACAAGTTTCGAACCTATCTGATAGGTTCGAAAGTGATTGTACATACTGACCATGCAGCATTGAAGTATTTGTTGGCCAAGAAGGAGGCCAAACCCAGATTCATTCGATGGATATTGCTGTTGCAGGAGTTTGATCTTCAGATTGAAGATAAGAAAGGTGCAGAGAATGTAGTTGCTGACCACCTTTCCAGGTTGAGATTTGAGTCTGCTTTCGAGTTTCCTATTGATGACTCGTTTCCCGATGATCATTTGTTTGCAGTCTTTTCCCAATCCCCTTGGTATGCTGATTTTGCAAGTTACTGTGTTGGTGGGTCTCATCCTCCCAGTCTTACCTATCAGCAAATAAAAAAGTTTTATCATGATGCTAAAAGGTACTTTTGGGAGGATCCCCTTCTCTATAAGCAATGATCTGACGGAATGTACCGTCGTTGTATTCCTGATTGGGAGATAGAGGGGTTTTTGAAACATTGTCATAGTATGCTCTGTAGTGGTCATCTAGGTTCCCAAGCTACTGGTCATAGAGTTTTACATAGTGGTTTTTATTGGCCTACGATTTTTAGGGATGCCCGTGCCTTTTGTTTGTCTTGTGATGCGTGTCAAAGGTCGGGTAACATATCTAAGAGGCAAGAAATGCCACAGAGTGGAATTCTAAAAGTTGAACCTTTTGATGTCTGGGGAATTGATTTTATGGGTCCTTTTCCTACTTCGTGTGGGAATAAATACATTTTAGTGGCGGTCGACTATGTAACAAAATGGGTGGAAGCTATTGCATCACCAACCAATGATTCAAAGGTTGTGATGACATTGTTTAAAAAGATTTTATTCCCCCGTTTTGGTGTCCCTAGAGTTGTTATTAGCGATGGAGGTTCTCATTTTCACAAGAGCACCTTCAAAGCCCTACTTAAAAAACATGGGGTCACACACAAAGTTGGTTTAGCCTATCATCCCCAGACTAGTGGTCAGGTAGAGGTCTCTAATAGGCAAATAAAAAGGATTTTAGAGAAGGTTGTTACAAAAGCTAGGAAAGATTGGTGTTTAAAGCTTGATGATACTCTTTGGGCTCTCCACACTACTTTTAAGACTCCATTGGGCACCACCCCTTATCGATTGGTCTATGGCAAAGCTTGCCATTTGCCAGTTGAAATGGAGTATTTATCTGCGTGGGCGGTCAAAGAGATTAACCTTGATTTGGCAGCTGCAGGTGAGGCGCGACTACTTCAACTGAATGAATTAGATGATCTTCGTCTAGAAGCTTACGAGAATCATAGGCTCTATAAAGAGCAAACGAAGAAGTTGCATGACAAAATGATCCAGAAACGCGAGTTTCAGATTGGTGATAAAGTGCTCCTGTTCAATTCAAGGTTGAGATTATTTCCTCGCAAGTTGAAGTCTAGATGGTCTGGACCTTTTAAGGTGACTGAAGTGAAGTCACATGGAGCTATTGAGGTTGTTAGTCCGAAAGGTGAGAAATTCAAGGTTAATGGGCAGCGTCTAAAGTTGTACCATGAGGGTGCATTCATTGGTCGTGTGGAGGAAATTCGTTTTGGATCTCCTTCATCAGATGAGGTTTGACTGAACAGGTAATATGGACGTGCGGGACCTTTATAAACCAGCGCTATACGGGAGGCAACCCGTAAATTTTTCTCCTTAGATTATTTTTGATAGTTTTGTAGCTTAGTGAGAGAGTGAGAGGGTACTAATATAAGTTATGAGTGCAGTTGTGCAGGAACTTGACCATTGAGTAGCTGTCCTTGAGCGAAATAATGAAAAACATGCCGTAAAGCATACCGCCCGATGCCATCGGGCGATATGGCCCGATCGGGCTGAAGTTACGTCCTTTGCAAACAACAAACTATGCACAAGAAGAAAACCGCCCGATGGTCTCGAGCACATTTCGCCCGATCGGGCGGATGCACAGCAAGGAAGGAATTTCTGCCCGATGACCCCGGGCAAACTAGCCCGATCGGGCGCGCAAAAAAAGCAGTTTGGGCATAAAATAAACGCCCGATCGGGCGGAATTTAGCCCAGTCGGGCGGATTGAGAAAACTGAATGGTGAGATTTCGCCCGAAGGAGTCGGGCAATGCCGCCCGATCGGGCCGTGCCCTAGAATCCGTGTTTGATCCGGATTTCTCTTCTCTCTTTCACTCACAACCTCACAATCTCATTTCTCTCACCCACAAATTCTCACTCTTTCTCTCTCTAAACCCTCATCTCCCACCATTAAAATCTCCTTTCTTCTCCTTTCACCTCCATTAAATCCTCCTTCAACCACCATTAAAGCTTTATTCAAGCTACCTTCTCCATCTCTTCTTCACATTTTCTCCATCTTTCACCACCAATTTTCACTTTTACCCAAATTCCCACTCAACATTCCCACTTCTTCATCCAAATTGTGAGTAAAAGTTTGATTTGAAATACATGGCAAGTTTAGGAAGATTATTACGTGGTCAAGGTTCAAGATCTAGGAGACGTCAACGATCTCCTTCACCACCACCACCACCACCACCACCACAAATTGCTCCGGACGAGAGGTACCCGCAAGTCATCTTCCGCGACGAGAAGCAAAAGGCTAAATTCCGTCTCCTTCGGGAGCGTGAGGTAGTATCAACTCGCTTCCTTGATTTTCCTTTTCTTACTAGCCTTGGATTATATGATGACTTCAAAGAATTAATGCGTGTGATTGGTATGGAATCCTTGTTTTCTATTCGAGTTCGGACCTATCCTTTGCTTGTCTATGAGTTCTATAGTAGTTTACAAGTCGTCAAACCTCAGTCTGGCCCTGTAACACATATTCGATTAAGACTTTGCAATATGGAGCAGGAATACACATTACCCGAGTTTGCACGAGTCTTGAGATTGTCCAACAGGGGGCCAATTCGACGACCCGTTGATTGGCAACCCCGTTTGATTTACTATGGGTTGACTAGGGATGAGGGATGTACATGTTCAAAGGCACTGACTTACACTACGAATACAACATCCCCCATCAGGTTGCTATACAGTTGGAGCGTGTCTCCAACAACCTTCCCACCTGTCGTGATGACGGCACCTTTGCCTCCCGCCGTATTGTTAACGGGGGATTGATGACCCTTTTTGCTAGGCGGATCCCTGGGTTTGATGAAAATAATTATGGTCCTGCCACGACCCCTGAGCTACTAGATGTCACATATCTAGAGACTATCCACCTTCTAAAGAGGAAGGCCAACGGAAAATACTGTGCTCTGATTAATGAGACCCTCGAGTCCATAGAGTTGCCTGACCCTAGAGCACGTATTCGCCCTGGCCTTCAGAACTATCACCTCCCCATAACAGGGGAAGACATCCCGCCGCCCCGCAATGAGATTCCACAAAACACGTATATGCGGAGGCAGCGCACTTTTGATGACCCTGGCGCCTCTACCTCCTCACACCCTCCTCCTCCTCCCCCTTTGATTTTGATTATGCAGGTATGATGGGGATGTTACAAAACTTGTAGGTTGGCATGACTGCCAACACTGCCACCTTACTGGAGCTACATCAGGGGATGACGGCCAACACGTGGGCCATTGCACGAATGAGCCAACGTGTTGATACTATTTCAGAGATGGTTCCACAGTTTAACCGTATGGAACGAGATGCACATTTGGCCCTGTACCCTATGTGTGACGACTACTATGCGCGTCATCACATTACAGAGACTGCCGAGCACCCATCGTGGTACACATGGAACCCTAACTATAGCGTGCCGGCTGATGAGGAGGATGGTAGAGATGAGGACGAAGGTGATGGAGATGGTGGTAGACCTCGAGCCTCTATTTCTTTAGGGGACTTTAGTGCTGGAGGTAGTGGTTTTCTCGGGGGTTTTCCAGGTGGTTCAGGTGGCGGTTCTTTTGGTGATGGCACCGACACTCACATGGGCGACTGATGCCCTTGTCATACTCCTTTCCCTCGCTGCAATGAGGACATTGGCGAGTTCAGCTTGTGGGAGGATTATTATCTTTGTATGTACTCTCTCTCTCTCTTTTATCGCTTACTAGTGTAGTTTTACTGCTTTCTTAGATTAGTTTTACTGCTTTAAGAAAAAAATGAAAAAAAATATGATTGATCATGACTGGTTAGATTGCCTCCCTGTGCCCCTAGTGTGAGTTGATTGAAAATGATTTGACTTAGTTTTCTGGATAGCTGGGCATTTGTGATTTTGATGCTGTGATTTGAATTCTGATTGCTATGATTTCGAGCAAGTTTTGATTATTATACGCTACATTGTGCTGCATGCCTGAACTGGTTAGACTGTGAGGCCTTTTCTAGCCTATTGGATTCATAAGATTATCCAGTCTATTTTTGGTGTGTTAGTTCCTCTTTAGCGGATTGATTTTGACTTTGACTTCGTACTTATCTGATGTCCGGTGACTTGTTACATTTGCTATGATAGAGGAGTTCTTTTGACTTACTCTCGAGCCCCAGAGTGCAATTCTACTATATTTTTATCCTCCTTAGCCCTGCTGAGCCTAATGACTTGTTTCGTGCTATTGGCCCTTATTACATGCCCATGGCCTTCATATATTTATTATTCCCAAGCGTAGCTTGGGGAGCATTTGTGTGGGTTTAGTTTGAAATTTGTTCTATGGTTTGCGTTGTTTGAGGAATAAGAGTGTATTATTTATGGCTTCAAGTGTGTGAAAAATGAAAGAAAATTCGAGTTTTGAGGTACGTGGATTTTGGTTCGAAAAGAAAAGAAAAAATTTATGAGAAATCAAAGCTTCAAAGACAATAAAATTCCCTCATTCACATTACTACAAAGAAAAAAAAATTATGCTTCATTGCTTGAAGATTGGGTTGTTGTGAGTTTTCATCATTTTATGAGAGTTGGGATTCATCTTGTGGTTACTTGGTGTTGTTGGGAGTTGTTTCGGCCATCTTCGGCTTTGATATGAATTACTTTTGCTCCCTCATGCTCACATTTCCTAGAATGTTTTCCTACCCTTACCTAAGCCCCATTACAACCCTAAAAAAGTCCTCTTGAGCTTGTGCCTACAATGTATATTGGATTGATTTTGAGTCAGTTTTTCAAAATTAAAGAGTATGTCTGCTAATTGAGTCGACTTGATTAGGATGAGCGACATTTTACCTTCTTAAACACATGAGAGTGTGAGTGGAAAGGGACATTTATGGTCGGGTGGGTGAGTGTTCGGGCATATTCTTTGCCTGCCACAAAATTCAGAGGAGTGACACCTTGGTGATCACCTTTTTAGGACTTGTATGCCATGTAGATGTTGCATTTGATGTTCTACTTGGATGATTGGTAGTTGGTTGGATCTGATCAGCTGATTTTGAATTTTGCCTGCTTGAACGATTCGTAGTCTTGAAAATGTTTTGAGCTTTGAATTTTCTATTCTCTTAGGGTGAGGCAATTTATTCCATTGGTCATGATTCATTTCCTTGAGGACAAGCAAAGGTTTAGCTTGGAGGAATTTGATATCGTGTTATTTTATACAGTTTTTTTCCTTACTTTTGAGCTAAATATGCGTCAAACTATGCTCTTAGGAGCTATTTTATGCTAACTCCTCTATATAGTTGTGTTTTGCGTGTTTTATGTTGAATTACAGGTTTTAGGGAGTTTTCTCCCTATTCTCTGCTATTTTGAGCATCAACATATGTTAAGCGGAGTTATGAGGCATATATACCGAATTGCAGAGCTCTAAGGCCATGTTTCATAGGCTTAGAGAGGCGTCTTTGACTCGAGGATGTGGCTTTTGAGCCAAAGGAAGATAACAGTTGGTCGCCCGATGGCATCTGGCTGGATTCGCCCGATCGGGCGGAATCCTTGCTGTTGGAAGATCGTCAAAATGCCCGATCGGGCGACCTCGCCCGGACCCATCGGGCGGTTGTTTCTGAGGTGCCCAGTTCCCTGTTTTGCTTGCTGGATACAATCGGAAGAAGACGTAAGACCCGCCCGATCTGGCGGATTTCACGGATTTTAATATGCTGCCAGATGCTGATTTGAGGAAGAATGATTCCCCCGACGTCATAGGGCGGTTTAGCCCGATCGGGCCGTTTGAACTTTTAGTTTAATGACGCGCGTTTTGTCGCCCGTTTTTAATCCTTTTTCTCTTGTTTTTAGACTTCGTATAAATACAACACTTAGTTTATTTTTAGAGACATCTTATTTTCATTGTAATTTCATTGAGCCCTAGCTTTAGAACTCTAGTTTTTCTCTCGCCATTGTTGAAGATTGGATCGTTGCTTTTGTTTTCAATATAATTCGTATTCAGACTCAATTTCGATAATCTCTTTATTTTTGTTCATTCTTATTTAGATTATTTGTGATTGATTATTGGTTTTATTGTCAACTATGAATCTTTACTTTCAATTAGTTTTGTCTTCCTTAGCCATGAGTGAGTAATCCCCTTTTCTAGGGCTTTAGGGAGGAAAACCATGTTTATGCCATGATTGCTTTCTGAATTGCTATAGTTTCTAGGTTTTGATTAGAGCGATTGTAATGTGATTTGTTCGTGAATTCATAATTTGTGTTAGTGGCCAACTTCATGAGTTATGTCTAGCTAATAATCGTTCGTACAGATCAGTCTTACTTTTAGAGGCTTAGAACACATTAGTGATTCTGATTATGTTTGTGACCATACTGCATATGTTGAATCATGAGCGTTGAGACCTGACCATAAGCTTAACACGTGCTCTAATCGTTCGACTCTAAACCTAGGTGACTTTAGTTATTTGAACCTCTTGAGTAGTATAAGCATGATGGACCAAACTATTGCCTTAGACTTTATTCCATTGTTAAATCCTCAATTTAATTCTTGTCTTCCTTAGTTCAATTATTAGTTCAGTTAATCTTCTCTGATTTCATCTGAAGTACTTAGTTCGTCGGCAGATATGGTGCTGGTAGTCTGGTACAAATAAATGCTTTTTACCTTGAGCTGACATGTACACGCTTATGTTCATGCTAACATTGTCATTGTATTTAATGTAGTCACATGAGGTTGCACGTAGATTTACGGCCATGCTAGCAAGCAACGCTGATATAGAGTTTTTTGCTTTTTCTAGACAAAAATACTAAGTCAAACCTAATTAACTAAAATACGAGTATATGACAAGAAAGGACCGAGATCCTGAGAGACTAAACTAGACACTAAGCATGTTAGCGTCAGTATAAACTAAATCGGATAAGAGGGGTCGATTGGTTTGTGTATTAAAAGAGTAACTCTATTTTAAATCTAATGGACACTATTGTTAAGAAGGTTGATAAAAGGGATTTGTTAATTAATAAGAGAAAGTGTTATAGGGTGATAGAGATTCGATTTAAGGGGATTATAATATGGCACTAAGCAAGTTTGAGATAAGGTACCTGGCCAGAATCGCACGTGCAAGTTCCCTGCATGTGGCTCGTCCGTGCTTTTTGAGACGCTGCCAAAGATTAGATTAAGGTATTGTAATCCTGAACTCCTATCTCAAGGATTCTCAAAATGTGACAATGCGCTCAATTAGGGATAAAATGCAGATGATAATTAAATCATGGGGCCGAAATAAGCTAAGGCGTAACCCAATCTCACCTTTCGAATGATGATCAAGTTGAAATTCCGGAAAAAGTGGGATATCTCTCTTCCCTAAAGCTAGTAATCCCAACTCCATGGCTAATTGTAACAATTCACTCCTAAAAGATCGATCCATTAGTTAATTTGAACCAAGATTGGGCCTCTCAACTTCACCTTGATTAGTTCACCAACTAATTGACTAATCTAACCCATTAACACATGCAAGCTTAAGGTCTCATACTAGAATATTGTTCCCTCGCCCGATCATCCTGGTTAGGAACTCCCTTTGGTTGGCTTCTGATATGCTAATCAGGCAACCTAGTAGTGATTGCCATCTCATATGGTTGGGATTCTTTTCCCTTGGGCTTCCTTTCTTTTCTTCTTTCGTTCCTCTTCTTTTGGGTTGGGCTTCTCCTTTCCCTTTTCTTTTCTCTTCTTTCTATTTTTTCCCCTCCTCTTCTTTTATTGGGCTGGGATCCCATTCTTTCTTTTCTCCTTTCCCTTTTTAGGTCGGTTTGCATTAGGCTTCAGTTTCTCTTTTGATTTTTTTCTTATCCTCAAAGGAGCATCTTGCCTACATGTTAGTCCAACCAATATAAGGAGAACAACCAACCGAAAACATATAAAATAAAAAATGGAGAGAGAAACCATGAAAAAGGAGAAGTTAATCAAAAGAAATACAAAAATCCCAAACAAATTAGAGGTGAGTAGAAATTGGTTCAAAAGGGGAGAAGATACTAAAACAAAAGAAATACAATAACGAGAAATACTACTCCATGAATGTGATAAATCTCACTCATCAAACCTTGACTTGGCGCTTGACAAAGATTTGCATGAGCATTATATGGGGAGCTGAACATTTAGGTATTATTTCAGGGTATACAGTCTCAGCAGACGATGAGTTCATTTGCGATGATTGCATCATCTTAATTACTCTCCAAAAGCTACAACATTAGTTGAGGCTTGAGTGCCTTATCGTCCTCTGAGCCCACACCGACCACTCGCTCCCCGAGTAGCTACTCCTTAGCCACCTCTTCCTTCTCCTCTTTCTTGAGCACCTACTCCTTGACTACCTCCTCTTCCCCTCCCGCATTTTCACTTACCACCTCTTCGTCACTCACTCCCATATATCCTCCATTTCAACGCCTTACTTATAGAAATGATCCACTACTACTCCTTCATATTTAGTTGTAATTGCAAAGACAGATGAGTCGAGTTCTGATTCATTACCCCCCCCCCTCCCAATTGAAGAAAATGGAGACATTAGATTTTACTCCATGTGTTTGTTTTTAATTGTTACGCTTTCCTTTTTAGAATGTTCTTTTTAATTGTTACACTTTCTGTTTTATTATCTATGGTAAACTTTCATATCTTTATGAATTTTTTGCCAATTACAGCCATGTAGAATACCCTATTTTCTAATTATAGCCATCATCTTTTTTCTTGTGAATTACGGCCATGAAAGACTAATATCTAAGCAAGTTGTTGCCATTTTCACTAATTACACCACTAATCCATAGTTTGACCGGTCAAATCATGTTTAATATTTTATAAATCTTTTTTTATTTAATTTTATAATATTTTAAAAATATATGTTTTTCATATATGACATACTAATGGGCACGTATTTCGAGACCATATTTAATCGCGTTTTTCGGACTGAAGACGACGTTTTTTCGAAAAACAGACACCGCCGGGCGCCCTTTATGGGCACGAATTTCGAGAATCCCTACGAAACGAGTACTTACAGGCCGGATTTTAGAACACGTACTTCGAGACGAGTTTTTAAGACTGACACGACATTTTTTTCCAAAAAGGGACACCGCCATGCATCGTTTTGTGGGCTCGAATTTCGAGAATTCCTATAAAACGAGTACCAACAAGTAGGATTTTCGGCCACGTAATTCGAGAAGGATTTTTCAGACTGAACACGATGTTTTTTCAAAAAACGGATACCGTCGTACGTCCTATAATGCACGAAAAACCCGTCTCAAAGTACGTGACCGAAAACCCGGCCTGTAGGTACTCGTTTCGTAGGGATTTTCAAAATTCGTGCCTACAAAAGGTTGCACAGCGGTGTCCCTTTTTGGAAAAAAAAACGTCGTGTTCAGTCTGAAAAACTTGTCTCGAAGTACGTGCTCGAAAATCCGGCCTGTAGGTACTCGTTTCGTAGGGATTCTCGAAATTTGTGCCCATATAGGGCGCACGATGGTGTCCGTTTTTCGAAAAAATGTCGTTTTCAGTCCGAATAAGTCGTCTTAAAGTACGTGCTCGAAAATCCGGCTTACTAGTACTCGTTTCGTAGGGTTTCTCGAAATTCGTGCCAATAAAGGGTGGGTGCCCGGCGGTGTCCATTTTTCGAAAAAAAACGTCGTGTTCAGTCCGAAAAACTCGTCTCGAAGTACGTGCTCGAAAATCCAGCCTGTAGGTACTCGTTTCATAAGGATTCTCGAAATTCGTACCCATAAAGGGCGCCCGGCGGTGTCCGTTTTTCGAATAAACGTCGTCCTCAGTCCGAAAAACCTGATTAAATATTGTCTCGAAATACGTGTCCATTAGCATGTCATATATGAAAAACATATATTTTTAAAATATTATAAATTAAACAAAAAAAGATTTATAAAATATTAAACATAATTTGACCGGTCAAACTATGGATTAGTGGTGTAATTAGTGAAAATGGCAACAACTTACTTAGATATCAGTCTTTTATGGCCGTAATTCACAAAGAAAAAAGATGATGGCTATAATTAACAAATAGGGTATTTTACATGGCTGTAATTGGCAAAAAATTCTATCTTTATATTACAATTTTCCATACTTTTGGGGTCCACTTGCCCTTTTGTTTTCTCGTTAGTCACCGAACCACCCCATAACTTTTGCTTTTACAACATTCTCTTTCATACTTTATCTATTCCCCTAAACAACTTTATCTATTTCCCAAACAATCATAACATAAATTTCATAAATTTCCTTGGTTACCCCTCAAAGTCAATTGCAACAATAAAAACAAACGGAGGGATTATTTGTTAATTTATGAATTGTTCATAATTTGGATGTAAAGTTTTAGTTTGAATTTGATACACAAAGGGGGTGTTTGGATGGTATAGGTGAAAGGGAAAGGAATTTGGAAAGGCTTAGGAAAGGAAAACAAAACCCTCAAACTAAAACACATGTTTGGTAAAGTAAAGGAAAGGGTTATGAAATATTTTCGTCCTTTCTTCTCCATCTCTTCCTCTCAACTCAGGCGTCTCTCTCCACCACCCCTCCAAAAACACGTCAATCAAGCCAGCTTCGTCTGTTCGTCATTGTTTTCTATGGGAGACTCTGATTACCCTCGCCAACAAACCTGAGATTCTGGGTGGTACGATTATCAGGGGTTGTAGAGCGGGTGGTTTTCGGGGGTTGTGGTAAAACTTTGGTAAGTTTAAGGGGCTGAGTTGTTTTTCGTTGGTGTTTATTGCGGATTAAGGGGTGGGAGTTTATTTTTCCGATGGTGGTTTATGAGCTTGGGATAGTTTTTTGGTGTGGAGTGGTGTTTTTGGATGATGTAGGGTGGTGTTGTCAGTTTCAGGTTAACATGGTGGTTATGTCGGCATTTTCTGGCGGGTCTAGTGGTGAGGTTGGGTGTTCTAGATGCTCTGGTGGTGATGGTATTCGGTGGTAGTTGATACGACAATGGTGTGGTGCTCGGGTGGCGGAGGTGGTGGTCTTGGGCAGTAGAAGAGGGCAGTGACGGTGTGGTGGTGTTGGTTGGTGGTGGGGCGGCGGTTGTGACGTGGTGAGGTGGTGGTGATGTTAGGGTAGTCAATGTTGGTAAAGTTGACCATATAGTATAAGGAAGAACGGGTAAATGAAACCTTGGAGGGAGGTGGGGAATGAGAATAGAGGAGTTTGGGGATAAGGAGGGGTAAAAGGAATGATTAAATTGACCTAACAAACATAATATAAGGGAATCAAGTAAACCTGTCCTGAGAATCTCAAAACAAACGACCCCTTAATCTTGTTTAATCTAATGTTTTGAGTTATATTGAAATTTTATTCGTTGTTTGAATTATAATTTGTAAGAAATCCAAAGTGCTTAGACGGTATAGATGAATTAGTTATAAAACAGCGGTTTTGCTAACCTATGCACCAGGTGCATATGATAAGAGGTTTTTAATGTGTCGTTAAGGCACGAAAAATCACTTTCCAAACAATGCTTATAACTTCTAACAAGCAACTACATGGACGTAGTAACGACAAGTCAAGGATCTAACCATAGGGAAAAAGGGATTAACTAAAGTCTAACAAGTCTAACTACCTAATTAAATGTTTTTTGGGGGATTCGAATGATCGATTCGTAACAACTAATGACTAACTAAGGAATGAGAACTAGCAATCAAATATGAGATGTAAATAATAATAAAGGAAACACTAAGGTTCGGGCTACTAGTATGGATCCGAGTAAGACAACGATCATCAATGCAATTGTGATTCAAAAGCGATAAATATGCAAAGTTAAGTTTCCCTTTAAATTAATTGAGTCCTCTCTCGAATGGTCCTTACGAGTAATAGATTAACCCATAAACTAAATTATCTCTTGAATGGTCTTTAGTCAATTGATTAAGAGATTCAATAAGCATGGAAAACCCCTAATTAAAGAATCCCCTTAATTCCTACCCAATGTCTTGGCCTAGACAATAAGTCGTTTCATGGGAATGACAAAAGAATTCAATATTTAACAAAGAACATTTGAAACCTAAATACCCTAGCATAGACGAGATCATGATCTATCATAAGGTGTCAAAATACCAAAATCAATGCATAAACATCAAATACTTACTCAATTACATTAACAATCTACATTAAGCCCTAATTTATACTTTCACCAAACCCTAGATAAGAAACTACTCACTAATTCTGGATTCTAAGCAAATAGGATTAATTAGAGTAAACCTGATCAATAATAAGAATGCAAATAGAGAAGAGAGTAAGAAATTAATACTTGAATTAATGGAAGTTTCAATCTTCAGTGACAATGACCATGGAGAAAACTAAGTCTTTGAGAGATAAAATTGTCTAAAACTAGAGAGAATAAGGCTAAGGGTCCGTTCTTTTCAAATTATTTTTGCTTATCTGAAATTATCTAAAACTGATTTAAGCTTATTAGACCTTATTCGGCCTTATTAGATCTTATTAGACCTTATTAGACCTTATTCGACCTTTATTCGACCTTATTAGACCTTACTTGAACTTATCTGAACTTATAAGAAATGAAAATAAGTTGAAAAGAACGGACCCTAAATATTCACTAGTTACAAAATGATGAACTTTCTATAGTTATAATATCTTCATTAAAGTTGAGAAATAAAATGGAAATATCGCGAGCTACAGGTCCCTGTGGCTGCCAAATCAATTTCATAAGATCGTGAGTCCGACAGACAACTCAGCTTCAAACTGTTATAACTTCTACTCAGGTATACTTATCAGCATATGATTAGCTACCTAGATTCCTCTTACCACAACAAACTTGCTAAAACAATACAAGCTGATATAGGAAATTTTTTTTGCAATTTTTTCCCCAATCTCTCTTCTTTAACATAATTATTATAAAGATAATTTCCTATATTAGGTTACCTTTGTTTTATAAATTTGTTAGGAAAAATGGAAAATAATAATCCCACCTTTGGGCGGTCTTCTCAAAATAATCCTATATTCACTTAATTTCAGAATACTCCCATCTTTAACATATGTCTGCTCAAAATGGGTCTTTTTGACAAATAAAGGTCCATTTTGAACAGACGTATGACAAAAGCGGGATTATTTTGAGCAGACGTATGTCAAATGGGGGATTATTCTGAAATTAAATGAATATGAGATTATTTTTAGAGACCGCCTAAAGATGGGATATTTATTTTCCATTTTTTCAATTTGTTATAGGAGGGGAACCTAAGCAACTAATCCTATACACGTGATATATACTTATATAGATTAGAAAAACCGTTAAAAAAGTGATAGGGAGGTATTATTTTTGCTAATCATCATTATGTAATTAAAAAATTCACTTCCATTACCAAAAAAACAATATTGATTAATATTTTTGTGGTTGAAGTTAACGGCCCCACCTTGTGAGATTCAGAATCTCAGAAAAACTGAAAACGTGCCACAGCCCCAAACCGTCCACAAAATTCCCCCGCTAAATTACTTCTAAAATCAGAAAACTGACTCACTTCACCTTCCCATATACACCCTTCATATTCATTTGCTCCTTTACTTTGAATCTTTAACCACTTCTAACGTAAATTCCTAACCCCTAAAACAATCACAATTCTTCAATTCCTTCTCAATTTCTGTGATCGAATCAAAGATCATCTATTAGCTTCAGATTTTGGATGAAATTATGAGCCATTTGAGGTCAATTTGCAGACCAAATGCGGTCTTCTCTTCCTTCGCTTGTTGCAGAGATCGCCTTTACTTTTTTACCTCTGAATCAGCTAGGGTTCCATTTTCGAAACCTAATTTGAGCTCGTTTCCTTCTCTCTCCTCCGATTCGATTGAGTTTTTCTGGAGTCAGCGGTTGAATCACCGTAGATATGTTGCTAAGGCTTCCAATTGGACCGGCGAGAAATCTCCTTACGATGTTCTCGGTGTGTTTCATTTCGTTTCGTTACTCAACAAGCTGGATTTATATTAGTATTCGTTTATTATGATTATGCTACTTGTTTTAACAATTAATCGAACTGGATTTCTGCTGACTCTGTAATCGACTCATTTGATATGCATGAGTAGTTGTTCTGATTAGGATTTATTGATGAGCTACTCCTTTCGTTTGTGAAAGATTGTTACACTTATACTTTTCACGAATTCCAATACAAAATTTGGAGCATTTATATCTCTAATAACGTATTTGTAAAAATTATAAAAATTAGATATTAATATTTTACATATCAAGAGGAATATCCCATATGACTACATTTTTTCTTATGTATAAATCACAAACGATGGTCAAAGTGAAATATGTGTATAGTATAAATTGTTAAAAATGTAACAATTTTTAAGAAACGGGGGTAGTACATGTTAAGGTGCTTTATTTACTTTAGAAATGTGTTCCATGAATCATGCGTGCTTAGGTCCAAATAAGGGTGATTATCGAATGAACTGAGACTGAACTCTACTAAGCTCGGCTCGTGTTCGTTTAATTATTTCGAACTCGAGCCGAGCTGAAAATTTAACGAACCGAGCCGTTATCGAGCCAAACTTTGACTAAGCGTTGACCGAGCTGTTCACGAACAAGTTTGAACTATTATTATTCTTAGTTTATTTGTCTTCTTAATTATTTTATTAATAAATATTTTTTGCTTTTGAATTTATTTATAAACACTAAAGCTATTAGCTTATTATTGTGTAATATCTACAAGAAATATATATTTGTGGATTCATACTTTATATAGTATTTCAATACATAAAAGAATAATCGAGCCTGTTCACGAGCTTTTCGAGCCGAGCTTAACATAACTTAGCTCGGCTCGTCAAGATCTCGAGCCGAACTCGAACGCAAGCCGTTGAGTTTTGACCGAGTTGAGCCCGAATAATTCACCAACAGGACATACTCATTCTCACCCTTAGGTCTATTTAATTCAATAAGTTCCTGTAAGGGGTTATCTGATTGACATATAGGTGTTTGGCTGGCGGCTTTATATACCAGTTGGTTTGTCAGGTTGTTTATAGTGGCTTGCATGAGCAGTGGCTGTTTAACCGGTTGTATAATTATTGATCGTTAAAAAAGTGTAGCTAGACTGTTATTATTGGCTGTATAATTATTGTTGCTTAAGCTCAAGATGCAGTGAAGGTGGAAAACTATGTGAAATTGATGTAGTAAAATGTTTTATTATTATACTTAGGGTTGTTCTTTTCACTTTAATTTTCGTGAACTTATCTTAAGTAAACTTATCGGAGCTTATCTAAAGGTCATTTTATAATGTCTTAGAAGTTATTGGAACTTATTGGAATTTATCTAAACTGAAATTATTTGAGCTTACGAAAACTGTAACTTAATTTTTTCTTTAGGCGAAGAGAAGTGTGTGATGGCATGTTCTATTCTCATTTGTGCTTATCCTATACTTTTTGGCTTAATGTTTGATATTCTGCCATTTTTCTTTTATTTGAGGGTTACAGAAATCGAGAGGGATGCAGATGAAGAGCAAATAAAATTTGCTTACAGGCGGTTGGCCAAATTTTATCATCCTGATGGTTAGTCTCTTAGTCCTTAACTAGATTTAGAAACTGGAAGTACTTCAGTTGATTTGTTAACGAGTAAGTATGGTTTTTTTACATGGTTATGCTCTTGAAACCTATGTAGAAATAGCAAGTGTAAAGGTTAACTAGCTGTTGGATTTTGTGATTTGAACTGTGAACTTGTTTACAGAAAATAATTTGGGCCACCGTGCTTTTGCTAATTGAGGCATTGTCGTCATACAAAAAAAGGCTAAATGTAGTAGTTTTTGTGCAATGTGAAATTATAATCTTTTAGCTGTTGGTTGTGGGTGGTGCTCAAAAGTCAAGTTGGAAGGATGAAATTCAGTAATTTTAGATGTTTAGAATGTAAAATTCTATGAGAAAATAAGTTGAACATTTTTCAATTCATCACTAGAACACATTAAAGAGAATTTTTTGTTAATTTTTTTTGGCAAGTAGCAGGTTGATGCCAGAGCTCATCATCTGTTTTCATGAGTATTTGAAGAATAGGTAAATGTTCTTTCTCTTCCAGTTGGGTATCTCATTATCCTGAGTTATGACCTGGTAAGAGTATCTGATTGTGCTGTTCCTTGGCATATGCAATGATCATTACTTCAGTGGTTTTTACTCAATTTCTGATGTAGTTCAACTGCAATCTTCACACTAAAAACCATCATGTTATCATCTATAGATTATCACCCCCCCTGAATGGAATTAAATCCATGGTATCTGAACACTGATCACAATTCTATCTTCAAGGTTCTGCACCGGACCCCTTCCTTTCTTTTGCATCAATGTTCCCCTTCCTTTCTTTTGCATCAATGTTCAAAAGACTATTGTTGTGTCAATGATATATGGTTTGATCTCTTGTAGTCTATGATGGTAGAGGCAATCTGGAGGAAGGAGAAACAGCAGAAACCCGATTCATCAAAATTCAAGCAGCTTATGAGCTGCTTATAGAGGGAGAGAGTAGGAGAAAATATGACATGGAAAACCGAGTAAATCCAATGAAGGTGAAACTTAGCCTAGTAGTTCTTTGGATGGGAGCTTTTAAAAATAGGAAGATTCAATTATCTATTTATCTTCTCCATCTGTATGCATGTTTTTTCTCTGAAAGTGGTAATGTACTTACTTATCATGTGTTTTTTAAGGCATCTCAAGCATGGATGGAGTGGATTATAAAGAAACGTAAAGCATTTGATCAGCGAGGCGATATGGCTATTGCTGCATGGGCTGAACAGCAGCAGCGTGACATGAACTTGAGAGCACGACAACGTGCTAGATCAAAGGTATTCCATTTGGTTTGTCCTTAGTGTTTAGCTGCAGTCATAAACCAACACCCTTTTTTCTTCAGGCAAGCTGCATTGCTGAAGCCCTTAGATGTATAGTAAATCACTATGTTCAAGAATTTTCTTACAGGAACAACCTGATTCTTGATTATGAAAGATTTGAAGGCTTCGTGTTTGCAAACATTGGTTCCTGCGAATGGGCATCCTTAAGGATGTATTTTAATTACAGTTACAACGACATTTATCTGGATTGTGAAAATGAAACTTATACTTGATTAAACGAGTTTCAGGTTGATCCTGAAGAGGAGAAAAGGATCCTGGCAAGGGAAAAGAAGGCGTATGCAGAAAACTTCCACTCCACGCTTAGGAGGCATACACTCGTGTTGAAGAAGAGGGACTTGATGCGTAAGAAGGCTGAGGAGGAAAAAGAAAAGAGATCAGCCGTCTCTTAGCCGCAGAAGGATTTGAATTGGAGACGGAAGATGAGTAGTTGCATGTTTGGATGTAGTTTGTTTTGTTATAGGTTTTCAACTTTTATGTACACAACTCATTTATTTGCGCAGTATAGTGTTGTACAAAAACCAAAAATGTATATACATACATGCTGGAAAAGGTAAATAGGGGTCTCTATGTAAGAAGAAAACCAAAAAAGAATGGGGTAGAGCCCGTGACACCTGAATTTATTGCTACTCTTGTTGCTATGTTCCAAATTGCGTTGCTAGTATGCCATTGTTATAGCTTATGCATTTGTTTGAAACAAGTATAATAATGATTGTAATAAAAGTATTATATGGTTTTTAAAGCTCTGTATGTGGTCTGCCTAGCAGACTGCCAGCTGGCAGTAGACCATTGGTCCAGCCACTCCATGTCAGAGCACCAGGAGCAGAGCAGACCTCTTCAGGCAGACTGCTCCGGATATAACCTCTGGGCAGGAGATTAATGAAGGCCTTGTTCACCTTGGCCCACTTCCAAAGAGGCCTACTTACTTTGCTAGGTCAGTTACAAGTCCATATCTCATATAAATACCCATGCCCATGTATGGGTAAAGTACGTTCAATCAAACACTCATAAAATACTTGCACTTGATACTCGTTTTCTCTCTATTAGAGATCTTGTGCCCAACTTGGACTGACTTAGGCATCGGAGAGGCGATCCTCGGAACCACCCCCGAGGTTTCTCCTTGTTTTGCAGGTAATCACCATCACGAAGGACGTTTGAGAGCCACGTTCCACCAAGTACCCACCACCAAATATACTGTATCTGTCTTGGACAGAAACAATTTGGCGCTAGAAGGAGGGGAAGAGTAGAAAAGCCCAATCTACAACTTCGCAATGGTGGTTCCTAACTCAGAAACACTCGATTCCTACAGTTCAGGAGAAGAGAGCAACTCTCCACTAAGAAAAACGACCACGAGGTCAACTAGAAGGGGTAATGCTGCTACCCACACCACCAGGTCAGCAAGAAGGGATAGCATTGCTACCCACACCCGAGAAACTAGGCAGACCCAGCAGCCAAGCAGCTTAGTGGTCATGCCCACGCCTGAACAATTCCAAGAAGCCATCCATGTACTGCAATCTGCCCAGCAGTATATGCAGAATGTTGGAGGCCAACCTTCTCGAAAGAGGAGAAGAACTAGAACACATGATTCAGTTCGAATACACCTGCGGCTGTCATCTGAAGAGGAGACAGCCACAGCAGAACCCCTGTGTGGGTATAACAAGCGAAACATCACTCCTATCCCCACGTCAGAGTATGGCTTATCTAGCCGCTCTGGACCTGGATACATCAAGAGGGGTTGGCAAGAGGACGAATGGGATACTGAGGTGATGCAAGAGGAACACCCTAGCCTGTTCGATGAACTTACACCCACAGGGTATACGGCAGGCTCAAGCCAGAGATCTGTCCACAGACGGAACCCAGGAGGCGCAGCCCAAGGGAGACCCCGGCACAGGATCAGGCGTACCACAGGAGCTGAAGAGGCCCTGTCTGCGCCTGGGAGCAGACCCATCAGAAGGCACGTCAGCCTGAGACTGGGGACAATAGCAGAGGAGGGATCCGGCGACAACGGAACCCCCACAGACCTCAGGGGAATCATATCCCACAGGGTTGGTTCTAGGCCCATCCTGGTCTCACCAGCAGAAGAGATCAGGTCTCCCTCCAAGTCTCCCTTCACACCTGAAATCATCGCAGCCAGAGTGTCGAAGGCTAAGCTCCCGCTGAATCTCAAGTTTGAAGGGGAGGGGGATCCACAGGAACATGCGGCAGCTTTTGAAACCCACATGGAGCTAGGAAATTACAATGAGGCCACTTGGTGCAGACATTGCAGGGATAGCTCAGACTTGGTTCAGAACTATCCCACAGGCAACGATAGCCAACTTTCATGAACTGAAGAAGAGATTCAAAGAACACTTTGTCAGTGGAAGTAGGAGAAGCAAATCCACCCATGAGCTGCTACGGCTGAAGCAGAATCAGAACGAAAGCCTACGAGATTTCATAGGGAGGTTCAACAAAGAGCTGGTGCACATCCTAGAGCTGGAGCAAAAGCTCGCTCTGCACGCTCTGAGGAACGCTCTGCCCCTTACCAGCAAGTTCAGGGATGATTTAAAATGGGTCACTATGAAGGAGCTCAGCGAAGCCCTGGCTCTAGCAGAGAAGTACATAGCTGTCGAGGACTTCAACAAAGCCTCGACACCCGGAGCAGGCAGGCCTGCCAGGCAAGAAACCAGGCAGAATGAGCAGCCCTTCATGGGAGGCAGATTGAACTTTGGAGGCCACATGCCCCATCAAAACAGAGGAAGAGAGAAGCAGAAGGAAGCAGAAAGGGAGGTGGACCGGCTGAGGGCCTAGGAGAAGTACAATAACTACAACAACCTCAGCATGCCCAGGGCTAAGATCTTTCTGACCAACAGAGATGACAACAAGTGGCATATACCACCCCCCCACAAAGAAGAGAAGCCTAGGCCCCAACATGGCAGAGTTCTGCGCTTTCCATGAGGCGCCATGCCACAGTTCGAAGACAACATTATTAGTCTAAAAAATTATCTGAAAAGCCTGATCAGAAGAGGTTACTTTAAGGAGTACCTGGTCTGGAATCAGGGGATCAAGGAGAAGGAACAGCAGAATGAAGGGCAAAAGCCGTAAGACAAGCGGGAAAAGATCAAGGAAGGAAAAAAGAAAACGATATATGTCATATTTAGCAGCTCTAATTCGATGGGGGAAGAGAGGGCTCATCTGAGGCAGCTCACCCACCCCAACCTCTACTCCATCGACCAGACAGAGCTGAGTCCAAATCTGCCAGATATGACATTCACGGTAGAGGACTGCAAAGGCATCAGTTTTCCACATTCTGATCCTCTAGTAGTCACTCTGGAGATTAGCAGTACAGATGTACGAAGAATATTGTTGGATGGCGGGAGCGCCGTGAATATCCTGTACAAGGATACCTTCGATAAAATGGAGCTGGATCGTTCGATGCTGAAACGAGGAGGAACTCCAATCGTCGGCTTCACAGGGAACTCCATCATCCCAGAGGGGAAAGTACATCTGACTGTGACCGCAGAGGGGCAGAATGGAGTTAAGAGGACTGTGGTGCAAGAGTTCCTGGTAGTAGACCTCCCATCACCGTATAACGCTCTGATGGGGAGGAATTTTATTTAGGCAGTACAAGGAATCCCATCAACGCATCACCAGACCATGCTTTTCCTAAGCAAAACTGGTGAGGTGGGTAGGTTAAGGGGAGATCAAAGAGCAGCTAGGTCATGCAATCTGACCGCTCTGAAGAAGGATAAGAGGCCTCCTCCTCCTGACCACTGTGGGTCCAGGAGGAAGAGGAGAAAGGAAAAAAAGGAAGGAAAGAAGAAAGAGGCTGAAGAAGCCAAGAAGGACCAGGCTGAAGAAGCCGGGAAAGAAGGAAAGGAAGGAAAGGCCGAAGAGGCTGAGGAAAGAAAGGAAGAATGTGCAGCTATCAGCGAGGCCGACGCTCGGCCGGAAGCAGGCCAAGAAGCCTGAACCGGGGGAAGAGACCGAAGAGGTACTCTTGGGACTAGAAGAAGGCAGGACAGTCAGAATAGGTAAAGACCTGGATCCTAAAACCAGAGTCAACCTAATCAGTTTGCTGAAAGAGAATGCAGATGTATTCGCCTTCTCAGCAACTGAGATGCCTAGGGTAGACCCCGCCACCATCAACCACAAATTGAACACTACCGCAGGGTACAGACCCGTAAAGCAAAAAAGGAGGAACTACTATGCGGAGAAAAACCAAGCCATCGAGGAAGAAGTACAGAAGCTGCTACAGGCAGGATTCATAGAGCCCTGCAAATATCCAGAGTGGATGGCCAATGTGGTGATGGTAAAAAAGGCGAATGGGAGCTAGAGGATGTGTGTAGACTTCACAGACCTCAATAAGGCCTGCCCCAAGGCCTGCTATCCCTTGCCAAGAATCGACCAGCTGGTAGACTCCACAAGTGGTCATGCTCTACTCAGCTTCATGGACGCCTTCAGCGGATACCATCAGATCTTCATGGATCCTGCAGATAAGGAAAAGACGACATTTATCACCCCGATCGGGGTATTTTGCTATATCATGATGCCCTTCGGGCTGAAAAATACAGGCGCCACCTATCAAAGACTGATGGATCAGGTCTTTACAGGTCAGAGGGGAAGGAATCTGGAGGTGTACGTAGATGACGTCATCACCAAAAGCAAAACTGAGGCTGACCACATAGCAGACCTGAAGGAGACCTTTGCCAACCTCCGAAAACACATCATGAAGATGAATCCAAAAAAATGCGTGTTCGGAGTGCGGTCGGGGAAATTTTTGGGCTATTTGGTCAGTGAAATGGGGACTGACGCAAACCCCGACAAGGTAAAAGCAGCTATGGATCTGCCAGAGCCTAAGAGCATCAGAGATATTCTTCGGCTGACAGGCAGAATGACAGCCCTGTCCAGATTCATAGCTCAATCTGCAGAGAAAGCTCTCCCATTCTTCAAGATATTGAAGGGGAACAAAGAGTTCAAGTGGAAAGCAGAACAGAGGGAGGCATTCCAGAAGCTGAAATCACACCTCTCTGGTCTGCCAACGCTGGCCAGACCCAGGAAAGGGGAGGCTCTCTTCTTGTACTTTGCTGTTACTGCTGCAACTGTGAGCGCAGTCCTGTTGAAAGAAGAAAACAAGAAGCAGCAGCCAGTGTACTTTGTGAGCCACACCCTCACGGGTGCAGAAACACGCTACCCATTGATAGAGAAGGCAGCCTACGCAGTAGTGCTGGCCACCAGAAAGCTGAGGCCATATTTCGACGCACATCCCGTCACTGTGCTGACAAATATGCCCTTGGAAAAGGCAATGGAGAAGGTAGACAAGTCGGGGAGAATCATGATCTGGGCCCAGGAGCTGACAGGGTTCGGCATTAAGTTCGCCCCGCGAACCGCCATCAAAGCACAGGCTCTAGAAGATTTCTTGGTAGAGTGTGCATATCAGGAAGCAGTTGGAGAGCCCAGAGCCTGGGAAGTTTTTACAGATGGATCTGCAACCATCAATGGCTCTGGGGCAGGCGTGGTCATCAGAACCCCGGAAGGGAAAATCATTGAATACGCCTTGAAATTCCTATTCTCAGCAACCAATAATGAATCAGAGTACGAAGCGGCCATCGCTGGACTGCAGCTTTGCCAGACTCTGGAAGCCAAGCACGTCCACCTAAAAATTGACTCTCAGTTGGTCACCAACCAAGTCAAGGGGGAGTACGAGGCTAAAGAGCCCACAATGCAGAGCTACTTGGCCAGGATGAGGTCTTTGATTTCAAAATTTGAAAGCTTTAGAATTGAACAAGTGCCCAGAGCACAGAACGCCCAAGCAGATGCTTTGTCCAAATTGGGGAGCAGTAGTCTGCAGGAGTTAAATAGATCTGTCCTGGTGAAAGTCAGACCCACCAGTGCAATCTTCAAGGGTGCAGAGCGAGTCTTAGAGCTGGAGGATATGCCAGAATGGATCTGGGAGATCGCAGAGTATAAGCAGACTGGTAAACTACCGGAAGGAAAAATGAAAGCTAGAAAGCTTAAGCTGACAGCATGCCGGTACTGCCTGATCGGGGATGAGCTATACAAAAAGTCCTTCTCTCTGCCTCTACTCAAATGCGTAGGACAGAGAGACGCAGACTATATATTGAGGGAGATCCATGAAGGTCTCTGCGGGCACCACATCGGGCAAAGAGCTCTGTCCACAAAGCTCTCAGAGCTGGTTATTATTGGCCCACAATGAAAGCTGACTCTGAGGCTCTGGTGAAAAAGTTTGATAGCTGCCAGAAGTTCGCCCCAAACATCAAGCTGCCAGCAAACGACCTCATGCCGATCTACAATCCTATCCCATTCGCCCAGTGGGGACTGGACATCCTGGGACCCTTTACCACAGCCCAATATCAGAAGAGGTGGCTGATTGTGGGGGTAGACTACTTCACTAAGTGGATAGAGCCAGAAGCCCTATCCACCATCACAGAAGTAGCTGTCAGAAAGTTCCTATGGCAGAGCGTCATCACCAGATACGAGATTCCGAAGGCTTTCGTCTTCGATCATGGAAGACAGTTTGACAATATGCCACTGTCAGGGTGGCTGGAACAGTTTGGGATCAAATACGCTCTATCTTCAGTCTGCAACCCTCAGTGCAATGGCCAAGCCGAGGCCGCCAACAAGCAAATCCTGATAGGCCTGCAAAAGAAGCTAGAGGAGCAGAAAAGCAAATGGTTAGAGGAACTGCCCAACACTCTGTGGTCAATCAGAAACACAGTCAAAGAGTCAACTGGGCAGACCTCCTTCCACCTGGTATATGGTTCTGAGGCCGTCATGCCTGTCGAGATTGGATCTGAAAGTCTTAGAATCATCCTATTCGAGCCAAGTCTAAACGATGAAGCTCTGAAAACCAATCTGGATCTGTTGGACGAACAGAGGAATGAAGCTAGGCTCAGAATGGAAGCCTACAAAGCCAGAATCAGCAGATACTAAAACCGGAAAGTAAGGGCTAGACTCTGGAGGTAGCTGATCTGGTACTCAGAAATGCAGCAGCTGTGCAGAAAGACAAAATACATGGAAAGCTGTTGGCTAAATGGGAAGGACCCTACCAGGTTAGTGAAGAGCTATACCCTGGAACCTACAGACTGAAAAAGATGGATGGGAGCGAACTGAAAAGCAATTGGAATGCCCGCATACTGAAAAAATACTTTGTGTAACCCAGATTGTACCAAACAACTCCTATGAATGAAAGGCCTTTGAGCCACCCTTTGCAAACTATACACTCTCCATTTTGCATGAAACCCCCATCCCCTTATTTGTTCTTTATAAAAACAAAATGCCGAAATCAAACAGACCATCAGCAGACTGAGAAAAAACGTCACAGTCTGGTAAAACAAAACAGGGTCTGAGCCAGAATGAGGGCCGAAGAGGGCTACCAGACACAGAAACTATCTATGAAGAAAGGGAGCCAGCCGAAAGGTCAACTCTGTCCAGAGCCCATGAGGACCACAAAGTGATCGGATGCCGGCTCGACTTAGCGATGTCATAGACCTCTACCTCTAAACCTGCAACACCAAAGGCCCGAAAAGCAGCAAGGATAAGTCATAGACACCTAAGGTTAATGGGGATGGCAGAGTTCAAAAGAACCAAGTGTACCCCGACGCGAAGATGATGGAAGAGGGAGTTAAAGGGAAAACCCCAAAATTCCCAATGCTGTCACGACTTAGGGCGTCAAAATACCTCCTACGCTCTGCTTATTGTTAGACCATTGTCACACATAAGACAAAGCAGAAGAGTAAAGGGCCCCTAAACTCTGAGCTAATTTCACCCGCCATTGTGCCGAATAAACAAACACGCTCGAATGTACTATGCTGCTACGCAGCAAACTCAGCGTCAAAGCAGAATGCCCTTGGACCTGCAAGACATGCCAGGCTAAGGAGCGGCAGAGAACAAACACTTAGTAAAAATAAGAAGATTTGGCATGCACAAGATAGAGGAGACAAAAATCAATATCAGAATAACATAACTTGCAAATCTGAGAAATCATTGTACCTTACATAAAGGGTCTGGCTATAAACCAGATCAGAATGCTACAACACTACTACAATAACAGCGGCTACCTAACCAAAAGAAGGGAGAAAATACAGATGAAAAGCTATTGTTTGACTATTTAATTACAAATATTACAAGAGAAGTCAATTAGGGATATCATCGGAGGGCAAAAAACGGAGGACTGCAGTCAGTTTAGCACAGGCTCCCAGCTCACCCACCTCAGCAGCTCAGACAGGAGTCACAAGAAGACTGAGGCGAAGCGCGAGATAGCCGCCCGAGTTCCTATTGGTTAGGAACAGAGCCGCCATCCCCCGCAGAGCTCCCATCAGCTTGTTGCTGTGAGCACTCCCCCCGCTGCAGGTATAGAGTAGCTTCATGTCTCTAAGTTCCTGGGTGGCAGGAGGTTTCATGTACACCCCACGGGCGTAGACCTCGTCAAAAGCATCCCAGTCGAAGGAGGGCTGCAGATGCCAGAGGACTCTACGGACAGCAACTTTGCAATCCTCCCAGTACTTGGTCCGGAACGCCTCCTCCATCTTTGCAGCCCGGGCCGCCTCTTCAGCGTTCAGCTGAGCCTCTCTCACTGATAGCAGCTCGGAGAACTCTGCCCCAAGCTCAGTCTCCCTCTGCCTCAGAGCCTGCTCAGCCTCCTTAGCCTGATGAGCCAACTTAGCGGAGCAACCTTCATGGTCAGCCTGCACAGCAGAAAGCTGACCCTTAAGCTTCTCTATCTCTTTCACCGCAACTTGCAGCCTGGCCTCAGAGGTCTTCAGCTTTGTCTCTGCCACGGAAGCGCGAGACGACGCCTCACTCAGCTGGGAAGAGAGTTTTGAATGTTCAGCCCCAATAGTCTCCGCTTTCCTTGCCATACCTTCCATGCGTTGGTTGGCGGTTCGCAAGGTATCGCGCTCCATGGTTATGGCATCCCTCTCCTCCTCAGCAGTCTGGAGCGTAGCCACAACCAGAGAGTTGTGAGCTTTCACCTTGGCATATTCTTGATTTTCCTGCTCCACTTGAGCTCTGAGCTGATGCAACTCAGGGAGGTCTGCCTCATGTCTGCCCAACCCTAAAACATGGAAGAACTCCCCAATGAAGGCGCCGGCCCGTGCAGCCTATATTCAAGGAAAAATAGATCAGAAGCAATTCAAAAGACTCAGAAGCAGATAACTAAGAAAAGGCAGAGAACCCACCAAAGGAACGTCCTGGACGACGTAATCCGTTGAGAAGCGACTAGCGAGAAGCTTCAACCATTCACTGGGGTCAGGGAAGGCCACATGCATCTGCTCCTGTCCCTGAGCCTCATGCCGGTCATCCGCCGATCCCCTTTGCAGAGAACCTGAGCCAAAGGAAAGACCAGTGAGTTCCACAGAAGGGAAAGAGCCGGAATTGAGGCCGGGTAAAGGGTACGCACCTTTGGTGACTTGCTCAACCTCAACGTTGATGATCTGAGTGGGGTCAGCAGGAAGACGAGTTTTCTTCTGCTGAGGAGCCTCTTCCTCGTTCTGCCCCTCTGCTGGTCTCTTCCGGGAATATGAAGACACCTCAGACTCGACCACTGACTTCTGCATGAGCTCAGCAGGAACCTCAGGCTGGCCTACAAGTGGAACAGGGTCTGAGGAACCTAAGCAGACTGCGCCTTCTTGCCTCGCAAATCACGCTGATAAAGGCAAAAGAAAATAACATCATCAGCAAAGCAGAACACACATCAAGGAGAAAGATGAAAGACAAAAGAAAGGAGAAAAAAAACACTAACCAGACGCGTCAACTGCCTAGGAGTTGGAGCAAGGGTCTGATTGAAACCCCTAGGAGGAGGAGCAGACTTCCTTCCAAGAGGAGTAGGCTTCTGAACATAAGGAGTAGAATTCTGTACAGGAGGAGACACGACGGTCTCCACTACCGGGACGAAAGTGGAGCTCAGTTGTTCCACCCTCTCATGTTGAAGAGGCTCCAACACCTCCTCCTGGTTGGTCTGAACAGACGTAGGCTTGATCTGCCCAGTGGGACCTAGCAAACCAAAGATTAGTCGAAAATATGAAGAAGGCTCAATTGATCTGAAAAAGGGAAGAAAGATAAGGATGAGTCTGAAGAAGACACCTACCTGATGCAGTCTGGTCCTCTGCAGTTTGAGTTGTGGCAGTCTGAGCAGTCTCTGCCTCAGTCCTGTCACGCTCTGTCATCGCTTGGTGAGACTCCTGACCAGTTTCACCTGACTGAGCAGAACCACCCATTGGAGTGATTTATTTCTCGGTCCTGTCAAACCCGGTAATTGTTTTGGTCAGGCTCTCCCATTGGCACTTCCTCCACCACAAGTGGATCTGAAAATAAGCAGAACATATAAGGAGTTTGCAACAGAATATATACAAGTAGAAAGAGCAGATCGATCATCGTAAAGATTACCTGTCTGCACAGGAGGAAGCTGTTGCAGAGGTTCAACAACCAGAAGAGTCCCTTGCAGAGTGATGCCCCCCTCTGCATCATCATCATCATCATCATCATCGTCCTCAGGCAAATTCACATCACGTCGGGAACGGCGAGTCTGTAAAGGCTCAGCCGCCGCCTCCTCCTCATCGCCAGACTCGATCTCGGTGATAGTTGCAGAAGGGCCAGCCGACGGCCGAGACACCCCCGAGTGCCTATCCACAAGCGTCGGACGCTTGGTCACGAGGGAAGGATGGTCCAGGGGGTATTGTTAATCTCCCGGACATAATCCGGGACGGAGTAGGTCCTCAGATCCGGTATCGGGCGATACCTACGACACACCGAGGACTCACTCAGGCCCAGCTCCATGGGGATAGTAGACCCCAGAGTCTCTGCAAAAATCAGAAAGAACATCAGCAACTACAAAGTAGATAACAGGCTGAAAACAATGGAAAGGGGCAGAGCAAGTTGTGAGCTCAGAACCCACCCATAATCAGAGCGCGGACTATCTTTCTTCATGGAGCTGCAGAACAGCACAAAGGATGAGTGCCATAGGGCACAACTGAGCAGAAGGTAAAAACATAAAAGAAATAAGCCTGGCAGAGCACTTACCAGTGGTGTAATCCGGTGACAGCTTGCCTATCCTTAGGAAGGCGTTCTGGCACATCACATGATGATGCGGCAGCCAATACTTAGGAAAAAACTGCTTCCCGTCAGCGGGCCCCTTAGGTTTGGACCTGAAGTAGTAATAAGCTACTCTCTCGTCCCAGTTCAGAACATTAGGGTCCTTCTGGTTACGAAACCCAGGCTCCACAGGGCGCAGAGGAGCCTTGAATTGATAAGGGTGCCCCGCCTCCGTCGGCACTCTAACAAAGACGAAACTATCCCGCCAATCCTTCGGAGTGTGATCAACAGGATAGACCGTCAAGTGATTGGTTCGTACCGAACCTGTGAAGTAACCATATTCTCCCCCCTGCCTCTTGAAATGGAACAAACACTGAAAAAGATTCATGGTCAGGGGGAAGTCCAAAGCTTCACAGACCCAAATGAACCCCAGAACTTTCTTCAAAGACTGAGGGTTAACTTGGCAGAGCGCCATTCTATATTCACAGAGGACCCACTCCAGAAACCAATGTATCGGGAACCTGAGCCTGAACTCCAACTGCTTAGTATACACGGCAGTGTACCCCTCTGGTACATCTGCCAAGCTCTGGCCCTCCTGAGGAACTACCACCCAGGACCCACGAAGCGGCTTAATCTCCTCAGCAAATTCAATGTAATAAGCAGCATGCGCCCGTTTGAACGCATCTGCAGACTTTTTAGCCAAGTACGGCTTGTCTTTGCTGTCATATAAGGCAGTGAGCTCCATCTCATGCGCGCTATAGATCCACTTAAAGGTGGGCAGAGAGGGCTTGAATTTATGGTTTGGAGGGAACCTGTTGGTCTCAGGGCCCAAAGTCTCCCGGCGCAAGCCATCCCAAGGATCGAAGATGGCCCACTCCTCTAGGACCACCTCGTCCTTACATCGAGGAAGATCCAGCTTCAAGAATGGAGACTGTGTATCCATCGGATAAGGCTCGTCTGGTTCAGACGAAGAAGTAGACACCCTGCCCTTTCCACGGGACGCTGCAGCTTGAGAGGTAGACATTCTGCACAACACAGGAGGCAGAGGACAAAAGCATTAGACCTAAATTCACAATACAAAACAGTCTGATACCTCAGACCTACAGACTGAGCCACCAGACTGGGGGGCAAGGATACGTATGGTATATGAAGATCGGAGATAGCCAAGAAATAGGATATTTTCTTCCTTTTCTTGCAAAAAGATACATGCAGAGTAGTCTGGCACCTCAGACCTACAGACTGAGCTACCAGAGTGGGGGGCAAGGATACGTATGATATATGAGGGTCAAAGATAGCCAAGAAATAGGATATTTTCTTGCAAATGATACAAACAGAAAAGTGAGGGCATATCACAAAGATCTACAACAAAACCCAGCAAATAAGGAGGATAACAGGATAAACAAAGCAAACCCTAAAAATCCCACAGACAACAGTCAAGCAGATAGGCAGAGCAGAGCTCAGCTGAAGAGGCAGAGCAGAGCCTACTACCCAGAACAACAGAATGGAAGTGAAACAACACCAAACACACAAGAAGCAAGCAAATAAACTGTCGCAGATGAAGGTCAAAGAAAGGCAAACCCTAATTCCCAAAACACAGGCAAATAAGTGCGCACAGAGGAAAAAAGGGAAAAACCGATAAACACAGAGAAAACCACATCCAAACGATCCAAGAAGAACAAATCAAGAGTAGATCTTTACAAAGGGTTTACCTGAATGAAAGATGGAAGACACTGATAAGCGAAAAGACAAAAACAACAGACGCGAAGTATCAACACTCCAAATTGCTGACCAGGCGCAGGCCAATCCCAGAAAAATCAAAGGAAATCACTCGAAAATGGTTAGGGCAAGAGGAAATTCTTGGAGAACAACAGGAAAAACTATGAGAAAGAGGTTCGAAAGAAAAGAGAGTGAAAAGTTCTACAAGGGATCGATTCAGCCTTTAAATAGGCAAATTACATACACTCAACATTAATTTCCCATCATTACATTTCTTGGGAACCCCAAGAGTCACATCAATTCAATTCAAAATGAGTTAATGATCCTTGCTCAACACCCCAACCAAATGGGCGGGAAAAATAGAAGCACTCTGAAGTCTGTGAAGAGCAACTATCAGAGAGCCACCTATCAGTCTGCGAAGAGCAGAACGCCAGACCAAAACAAACGTACCCAGCATATCACAATCTGCGAATACTGGGTCCGGGGGGCAAATTGTATGGGGTCTGCCTAGCAGACCGCCAGCTGGCAGCAGACCACTGGTCCTGCCACTCCACGTCAGAGCACCAGGAGCAGAGCAGACTTCTTCAGGCAAAATGCTCCGGATATAACCTCTGGGCATGAGATTAATGAAGGCCTTGTTCACCTTGGCCCACTTCCAAAGAGGCCAACTTACTTTGCTAGGTCAGTTACAAGTCTATATCTCATATAAATACTCATGCCCATGCATGGGTAAGATACGTTCAATCAAACACTCACAAAATACTTGCACTTGATACTCGTTTTTTCTCTATTAGAGATCTTGTGCTCAACTTGGACTGACTTAGGCATCGGAGAGGCGATCCTCGGAACCACCCTCGAGGTTTCTCCTTGTTTTGCAGGTAATCACCACCACGAAGGACGTTTGGGAGCCACGTTCTACCAAGTACCCACCACCACATATACTGTAGCTGTCTTGGACAGAAACAAGCTCCATCCTTAATCTTTTATTCATATTAATTTTATGAACCCAAATATCCACCGGGGGATGCATTAATATGTAACACATTCATCATGCATAGACCTGGTTAATGGAGGTTAATGGACGAGTCAATCAGATAGGTATAAGACATAAGTATTGGATCAAGCTAAAAATGTTGTTATTGGACAAACGTTTATTGGTCAAGGTCATATTAGGGGTATAATAATCATATGACATATTTTTTCCTTTAAGAGAACAAATATGGGGAAAAAAACATGTCTAATGAGTTTTTCACTGGGTCATCAGTTTCCTACAACTCCCTGATCTCTCTATATCCTCACTCTGTTATTGGCTCGCACATTATCGATTAGCTATTAGCTCATAACCTATATGGTCCTACCCATAAATGGCACCCAACAAGGCGACTTACTAGTGACTCAATCCGGTATTGACCGGGAGTAGGGCCTGATCATTTCACCTTAATTTCAGTTTAGTTCAGTTTAGTTCAGCTCCGTTCAGTTCAGTTCAGCTCCAATCAGTTCAGTTCAGTTCAGCTCCAATCAGTTCAGTTCAGTTCAGCTCCAATCAGTTCAGTTCAGTTCAGCTCCAATCAGTTCAGTTCAGTTCAGTTCAGTTCAGTTCAGCCCCATTCTTTTATAACCATTTTGTTAAATATTATTATGTTGGTCTAATTTATTTTACTAATTGCTCTTATTATTATTATTATTATTATTCTATTATTATTCTTATTTATTTTTATATCATTATTATTAAGTATTATTATTATATGTATATTATTTTGTTTATTATAGCTTTATTCATTATTATTACTAGGAACATGGTTTAGGTTAAAAGTACAAATAAACCCGCGTTTTCAGCCCATAATCCAATCAAATTACGTCAAAATAATTTATGATGTAATTTTGCACGGTCCGACCCAATCATTATTTATTACTAAATATTAATATATAATTAAATATAATTATTAAAATAGTAATATTAATTTAATTCTTAGATATTATTGTTATTATATAATCATCATCAGGTATTAATATATTAATACAAAGACTATAAAATAATTGTTATTAATTATCATTATAATCATTAATCATTATTATTATTAATTTATGATTATTAATATTATTTATTTATAATTACTATTTAAAAATATCCAAAATACAATTATTATTATTCATTAATAATTCTTCATTATTATTACCTATCATCATAATTATTATTTAATATTCATATTATTATTGTTTAAATATTATTCATATATTTATTAATTCAATTCAATTCAATTTTAGTTCAGTTCAGTTCAGTTCAGTTCAGCGCCAATTAGTTCAGTTCAGTTCAGTTTAATTCAGTTCAGTTCAGTTGTTTTCAGTAAATCTAAACATGCCCTAATCCTGCCCTACTTGTCTAATAACTAGGTCCATTTATGCGCTTTGTGCTAAAGAGTTAGGCAACAATACAAAAAACGACTTTCATATTTAGTATTTCAATTACGGTAGGTTTCATACGCATGTTAGCGAGTAAAGTAATCTAATATAATAGCAAGGTTTAAAAAGGAAGATTAAGTTCAGATGGGATATAAAGAGTACAGATATAAAAAAATTAAACATAATTATCTAAATTGATTTAGTAATAGGTGGAATAGTTTAGTGGATAAACAAAGTAGTACATGCTAATGAGTAGCTAGCAGGAAAATCTGAGGGGCCAACTCGAGGCTCCGCTCAATAAATCTCAAATACGAAATTATATGAAATAACAAAAAAAGAGGAGCTCAATTAATAAGCTCTTCACACATGCATAAATATAAATGAAACAAATTGTGAAAATTAGTTGGAAGAAGGGACGTGATAAAATTTGCCGTTGCACATGCATCTGTAAACGATTGGGCAAGACTCAGAAGCACATTTGAAGCTAACCATAACCCTCTTACATGGGGCACAAACTCCACATGCATGTGAGCAATCTGGTAAACTTGAACCCATTGGGTATAGTGCTCTTCCTAACTCTTCTCGACCAACCTCCTATATGCCATAATAAAGACAAATTAGTTCGGTGAAAGTAAGTTCAGCAAAAAATATATGAAGTTCGATTTTGTTTTCAGTTTATTGTACAGAAAAATAATTGTTAGACTTGCGAAATGTAATAGAATTATCAAGCATCATTATAAAAATGTGATACACCTTTTGAATGGAGTGGCTTGTATCTCCATTACCGACATATTTTCTCTTATGTGATCGATCTGACATATCTGGTGAAGCAAAACATTAGTGAAATGTATGCATATATGTAAGTTCATGTAGTTAAACTTCTTTTCTCAAAATTTAAATATAGAATGACGGTCTTACCCTGAATAGTAATAACTCTCATTAATAACATAAATTATTAACAATGTAAATACACCTCTTGGTTAGTGTAAAACAATTAGGTAAATAACCTTTTTCGTACATTAATTTAGAATATAAAACCATACTAATTATTCAAATTTAAAAACTAAAATAAATGGGTATAAGAATTTAAAGACGGCACATAAACACGTAACTATCTAATAGTAATCATTAGAACTTACAATGTTTGGGATTGGAATAATGGGTAGTAACACCAATAGTAAGCAAAACCAACATAAGTAATACCAATATGTAGTACTTGAAAGCACAAAGTGAGAATTTCATGTTTTAAAAAGTGGCTACTAAAAAGATTAGGAAGTAACTTTTGGGAAAATAATTATTGGATATGGTGAGGGAAGAACGGAGAACCGAAGTTGATATATTTATATCAAGTAATAGACATGAGGGAGGGAAGGACATGCATTAATATGTAGGGAATACATCTTTGATTTCACATGATACATGGCCATTTACTTCGAAGTTCAAACGGTTCACATGATTGTGAGTCAAACAACAAAAGGATCTCCAAACTTGGGTTGCATTTTGCACACTCCATTACGATTATATTGCAAGTACAAGCATGATGTTAAATGCAAGTGCTAGTATTTATGTATGTTCCAGAAAAGGTATGAGAAGAAGTTAAGTCAAAATAAAAATAAGGGAAAATTGTGAAACTTATTGTTTTTTTATATTTTTAATAGGATTTTTCTATGAGTGACTTTGAAGGTCAAATATAAGGATTAAATGTATTGCGTAAAATAAAGGTATTAAGTGAGTTTGCCACGTCAGCTAACTGGCATGGCTAGTCTCAAAAATTTTCTCGATTTTTTTTGGTCAATTTCAAGCTATGGACTAATGATTTTGTAGTTGAACTACGAGATTTTGGACCGTGAGTCTCATGTTTGAGCATTGTGTCTTATGTACATCTCAAATTTCAATACCTCAGTCTCAACGCATAAAATACGTATAAGACTATAAAATTCAATATCTCATATAAAAAGTATAATATCGAGTCTCAGATATTCAACAATACGTCTCAACATTTGTACACTTCATCTCAAATTTTGTACCTTTTGTCACCAAGTTTGTAACTTTCATCTCAACGAGTACATTAACAAGGAAGCAAGAAAAACAAAAAGGTAACAGAAAAAAGACTCACTATTACTTTCTCTCATCCTCCTTTGTTTGTTGCCCACCAATCAATGACATATTTTTGTAAAATTGTCCCACTACCTCCACTAGATTTGTCACGCTGATTATGGCTCCCGGATCCGTCTCGCCAAATTCCTTTTAGTTTTCGGCCACTGATTTGACTGTAATGCTTATACGAAAGATGTTGAAGAGGGGAGGAGGAGGCTCATTGCCCCGTCGCACCATGTCACAACAATTCGTACTACTTCACACACCACTGCAATGATTTAACCAATGCTAATATTATCTTGCATATTAAATCGACTAACAAGATTAGGCAATAGTATTCTGAACTAATTTGTGGCTCTGAGCGATGCCCTAGTCCTTTTGTCTTACATACTAATTAGGCTAAAAAGACTAGACAATAGTATTCTGAACTAATTTGGAAAATTGGCCATCAAACTTGAAGTTTTTTCAGATTTTGATTTTTAAAGGTATAGCATAACAACAATTTGAACAATTTAAAAGGGTAATGAAAGGGAGGGGAGAATTACGGTAAATTTCATTTATAGCATTCACTAGATGATCAATAGATTGTTTATGCTAGGACTTTGGTTCCGGAGTATACTTCCAATGAAATGGAAGAAATTTGGAGTATAGGAGGAGAAAGAAAATGGGGGAGAAGATTGAGGATGAAGGTTGAAAAAGACTAAAGTTATGATTTTAGCTTAAAACAAAGAGAATTGACAAAAAATGATTCCTTTTTTTCCATAATTATATTAAGACAAAGAATTACTAATTGGAGTGTGACAACAGAAAAAAAAAGATATAGTTTGGTGGTAGAGTTAATACATTCTAAATCATAGGTCACGGGTTTAAACTCTTTTAGTTGCATTTTTGTAAGTTACAAAAAGAATGGATTGTCATGTGAAGTGTACATAGGGCCATATATCAACGTGTGACATGCATCGACATGTGTCAGGCTACAACGCGTGTTCAAGCGTTTTAATATATCTATGGATCAAAGTTTATGCTCGAGACTCTAAAAGCTTAAGGTAGTGTCCAATTCAAATTAATTTGAATTGTTGGACCAATCCCTGCTATTGCTGGACTAATAGCTTATAGGCCACACCAAACTAAAGGCTTGGTACGAAGGTTTATCATTTATAGATAACGGAATCAGCCTCGTTAGCCACTGTCACTATAAGAGTAGAAACAACGTTGGGGTCGATAAGACTCAAATAGATAACTTTCAATGTTCCCAAATTAGATTGGACTCCGGTTTTCAATATACTATGAAGCTATAAGAAGAAATGGATACAATTTTTATTAGATACACGGTCTACCACGAGCATAGTATATCTAAAGTTATTTTATTACTCGTTGCTCATTTGAACGTTTAATTTTTGCACATTTGAAAATGTCTAAGTGACAATTTGTGAAAAATAGCCGTAAGTATATCATACTCATGATAAATACTCTCTCCATCCCACAATATGCTTCCCACTTCTTAAATATATGTCAGGTACAAAATACTGAAGTAGGAAGAATATTGTGGGACGGAGGGAGTAGTATATAATGGATAATAAAAAATGGGTGAGGTGATATCACAAAAGTAAATGACATGAGATTGATGTGTTTATTAATTGAAAGGGGACTCATAAACGTGAAGTTCTGAATTCGTTTCGTTGAAGGATTTCAATTCAAATGAATTTTGCTTCACAATTAATGTTTGTCTTTTTCCTCCACTACTTCCTATTGATGGGTTTTGCAACTTACACCATGTCTCTGAGTACGTTTATGTAGAATTCATTTCATTGAGTTTCCTACTTGTAAATACTAGGGAAATTCCATATAGTACCATCACACTTTTGACTTTTTCATGTGGTACCACTAATTTTTCAGAATTCTACATGATACCACTGTATTTTAGTCTTATTTTCTGTTGTAACATTCCATTAATTAAAATGTTAGTTAGGAGCTAAGTATGGTTATGATTATGTCTCGATTTATATATTATGATATGTCTACGGGTAAATTAGCTGGATTAAAATTTTTAAGGGTCATTTTGGTCTAATTTGAGGTTAAAATTAACAAAAATCATCAAAGTCAATTTTGACCATAACTTTGACCCTTACGGTGCCAAATTAACCCCCCAAGACCTCATTTGAGCATTTTTTATAGCACGCAAACCAAAACACGAAAAATGAGATGAACCCTTAACCCTATTTGACTCCTAAATTAACATTTTACTTAAAGGAATGCTATGATATAGAATAAGATCAAATTACAATGGTACCATGTAAAATCTATAAAAAATAGTGGTACCACATAGAAAAGCCAAAAATAATGTGGTACCATATGGAATATCCCTAAATACTATTAGGAAACATCCCATGTCGTCAGTACACTTGTTGCACAATTTCTTTTTCTCTTCATTAATGTTAGGCTATGTTTTCCCTCAAAATAAAATAAAGTAAAACAACATTCTCTAACCACTTCATTTCTTATTTGAGATTTGAAACGCAATATAAACAGGAGGCAGAAACGCCTCCCCCATACTCATTAAAATATTCTTATAAAACAACTTAAGAAACACACCAGATTGTACCCGTCTGTCATTCCTATTTGAGATCAAATCAAATAAGACCATATTACATTTAAATTTGAATGATATTTGTAGTATTACTAACATATAGATTCGTTTATTATTTTTAACGGGGTAAAATTATAATTATTCTTTCATATTATAAATATTGTCGAGTGTTCTAATGTGATAATTATGCTATCAAATATTAAGTTTCCGTCGCGAAACTTTTTTATCTATATGTTGTATTTTTGATAAAAGTTTTTCTTGTATACCCTAGTACTTTATAAGAATGCATTGGAACTCTTTTGTTTTCCAAAATGCAT
The DNA here is from genome assembly GCA_947645195.1 of Patellifolia procumbens. NCBI lineage: Eukaryota > Viridiplantae > Streptophyta > Magnoliopsida > Caryophyllales > Amaranthaceae > Patellifolia > Patellifolia procumbens. Next base: position 704,411 of record CANSGD010001040.1, read on the forward strand.
CGTGTATCCCTATAGTATCGTAAAAGGCAATAAATGACCTTACTCACTTTCGACGTTAACCGACCGTTAGGGTTAAAGAGCTTTTGCATCATATACCCTTTTATTATCTCCAAATGTACTAGATTCCTCTGTATTGGAGTTACCATCTTTTACAGTTATTGAATACAAGTTGTTATGAGTTGTACTATAAAGTTTCTATATTTACTTAATTATGATTTATCATGTTTTATAAGAATATTTTATTGAGATTATTACATAAAATGTGGCATTGCCGCTAAGCGGTATTACTCGTGTTTGGAAGTAGGTTGAGTTAGCTGTGTCTCAACCATTTATTTAGTACTTAGGAGTATGCTGACCAATAATCATGCTAATTGTCTTCCTTCTTGGTTCTCTATCGAGTTATTTTTTTATAATCCCAACTATTGTGAAGATCCACCACAAGCACACCATGATGACTTGTAACGTGTTCGCAAGGTACTTTTTTATTTCTCTTTCCTTTTTCTTTTCAATTTCTACCGCCACCACCACTTAAGCCACCCTATCCCCTTCCTCTTCCTCTCCCTTACCGCAACTCCTCCTTACCACTTCAATCACCCCTTTGACCCCCTACCCCCTACCCCCAATCCCACGCTCCCTTTGACCAATCCTACCCACTACAATGACCACACAACTGCTACCTTCAACCACCGTAAATAATTCTCCACGCACCAAAAACTCCCTAAACACCAAACACCAGTATTCCACCCACTGACAATTGAAACTAGTCCCCGAAAACAGCCGAGAACCCTTAAAAAATAACCTCCACCCTAACACCCTAAACCATCCCTATCCTCACCGAAATCCCACTTATACCTGAAACCACCCAAAATCCTAAATCACGCCCACAACAAGTAGAATTAAGTCGGCGCGCGTCAAAGGGAGGAGCCACGGCTAAGATGGGTGGAAGAGAATGGGAAAGCGATAAGGAGAACGAGAGAGAAAGAGAAAGAGAAAGAGAAGTGGAGCGAGAGAAAGGAAAATAGTGATGTTGCAATGGTGGTTGTTGGGTGGGGTGGCGTTGTAGCTCGCGAGGCTGAGAGAAAAAGAGAGTGATAGAAAAGAGAGGGAAACGAGAGTGGTGGCTCAGATTGTTGGGTAGGGTTAGGATTTTTGGTTGTTGAGTGGGTGTTGCAGGGGAAGGGAGAGGAGGGTGTTGACGGGATGGTGGCGAGAGGAGGGGTGGTGGCTGGGGATAAAGTGGGATGGGAGGGAAGGGGGTAAAAGAGTGGGAAATTTAAAACAAAGAAAAACTATTTGTAAACAACCAATAAAAATATGGCACGTGGCATATTTACCTCCCTTCTGGGCACAATGCATTTGTGGGAGACCTCCCAATAGTTGGGACGATTATACAGGAATAAGCCATATTTGGGATTATATTGACAAAACAGGCATAGTTTGAATTATTCTAGTCCTTTTTTCTAAAGATAAATGAACAGATAAAATTACCTAGTTTGAGAAAATGTGGGAGAACGTTTTTGTTTCCTTCTCAAAAAGAATAATAACCAAAGGTTGAATGCTTATATGGGTAATCTATATACTAGATAATAAAGCTGTACCAAAAGGAGGCGCTACAACGCGCAAACTAGGCGACTTATTAAATAATAAAATAAGTTTTAAAAGATTAAATAGGTAGTATAAAAGATAATATTATCTCAAAAACAACAAATTAAATTTTTTTGTGACTCATAAGTTAATAAAATATGTTTTTTAAAAAATAGAGTCATAAAAGATAATAGGAATTATCTCAAATTTAAGAAAAAAAATCTATATGGTCAACTTTTAAATAGGCGGATTATGAACTAGACGTTTCGTTAATATTCTTGGAAATGAGAATTATTTTTTGTCCATGGCAAATTATGCAGGACATTAGTTGACCCGCATTATTGAACAAATTAATCAACGCAAAATTAATTTAGGAGGATAAGCCTCCCACATGAAGCAAATATGAAATTGTTACAATTTACATAAGCTTAGAGGGCTATTATGCCTTAAAACTTGGCAGAGGCGGAGGGGTTGGGATTAACACGAAATTTATGAACCCATGAAAACCACTTAGGACCTGTTCTATTCAGCTAGACCTGGTAAACGTGTCGTGTCGTGTCATATTTGTGTCACTCGCTTACATAAATGGGTTAAACCCCCTCAACTCTAACCCGACCCGTTTAATAAACGTGTCATGTCGTGTCAACCCGTTTATTTAAACGTGTCAAAGAGCTTTGACCCAAACCCGTTTATTCCGTGTCGAGTTCAGGTCATGTTGGCTTGTCATTGTTTTTACATACAACAATTAAAAAATGAGTAATTTGTGTTATGTCGTGTCAACCCGCTTAGTTAAACGGGTTGAACCCCTCCAACCTTGACCCGACCCGTTTATTAAGCGTGTCGTGTCGTGTCAACCCGTGTACTTAAACGAGTCAACACCTTCGACCCAAACCCGCTAATAATGGGTCGATTTGGTGTCGAGTTGACGGGTCGTGTCAGTTTTTAACACCTCTATATTCAGCATAAAACAGATGAAATGAGCTGATACAAATAGTGATATGTGAGAGTATAAGTGTTTTCCAGAGCTATAACTGAACTGAAAATAATCTGGGGAGAACAACCCTTACTTTAAATCGTAAACCTATCGGGTGGATATATCGGATTCATCTACAAATGACTATGAGGGGTTGTTTCCGTTTAAAAGAAATTGAAAGGTAGTAATAAAAGATAATATCATCTCAAATTAAGGAAAAAAAATCTTTTTGGTCAACTTTCAACTAGGTGTACAACTACACATCAAATATTTCGTCAAAAAATATATACCTATTGGGTCAACTTACAACTAGGCGCACTACATTATATCTCAAAAAATAGTCCGCCAAAAGTAAAAAATAAAATAAAATAAAATAAGTATACATGTGCAACGTAATGAATTTCAATGATACATGTAAATATCAAACCAATAATGCAGATTGTTGTCAAACACAAACCCACAATAAAAGAATGTAAATACTTCTATTTCAACATGCAAGTTAAGTTGGGAATACTGATTATTATACATCTTGTATTGGTAAGGAAACCATATTGTTGGTCCTATAGAACTACAGGGGGGCGTGAATTGTAGTAAAGGTATTTATAGACTATTTTTGCGGAATTAATAGCTTAGAAAGAAATAAAGCGAAACTTTAACTATGAACACAATAAATGCTTTTAAACAAGAAGAAATCTTGCCCTTTTATTTATAATAGCAATTACACCCTATTATAAACAGCACCTCACTCTGTTCCTCTAGGAATTGGTTCCCAGTCACCTTGTTCCCCTGAACACGTGACTTTCTCACTTGACTTCATTAGATGTCTTCTCTTTCTCTTTTTTCTCTTTCACTCTTAAGAACAAAAAATTTTCTCACAAAATTTCACTCACCCCAAACTCTAAATTATGGATTACAATAATGAATAATTGAAGAGAGAAAAAACGAGGTTAAACTTTCTAAAAGAAATTACACAATTAATCTGGAAAGTCTTAAGAACTAAATTTGTTGTTCTTCAAAGTTTAAATAGTTGATTTCTCCTTCAACAGTCTTCTTCAACGGTAAGTAATGGACGCTTGAATTTAGCCACGTTCAACCACTTTCAAAGCCGTTATCAGTCATGCTCAGTCCACGATCCACGATCTTTTCTTTTGCGGTTGAATAGGTCTTGGCCGTTAGAATCTGTTGGACTTGGATGTGCTTCCTAGATTCTAGGGACTTGCCAAAACTGCTCCAACAACCCAGATTTTTAGCCACGTAATTTCGCTCATTTGTCCATCTCTTTATTCACCTCTAAACCCATAAACAACTCTACTAACATTATGGAAATTAATATTCCATAATATTAGATAGATTAAATCCATACAAAGTAACATATTCAAATATCCTATTTATCCCAAATAACTTAATTTTGGTTAACTCTAAAACCAATTCTCCATAAGTTATTTTAGTTCTAACAGAATAAATAATACTTTGTGAATAAATAAATAAATAAATAAATAAAACTAATCCTAAGTTCAAACTACTTTATTTGTCAATATCAAAATAATAAATACAACAATATTCCCCCTTTTTGATGATGGCAAATAATTTGGCTAAGAAAAATTTTCTAGGTCTATTTATAATAAGTCTATCCTATTCTACACTAAGGTGACTATCTCAATTAAGACTAGGAACGAGAACACCAGAGACAAGCAGAAAGGCTCTAGGAACTAAGTCAAGCCAGAAAAGTTTTAATAGCCAAGTTCTTTTCCCCCTTTTGTTATCATCAAAACTAAGATATGTACCTCCAGCACTAGAGAGTCAACAGTCTAGGCATCAATTAAAGTAGCTCAAACATGCATCTCAAAATATTAGCCATCCAAACACAAGTATGAACAGATTAAATGGCATATGTAAGGCAAAAAAGATCAGTTTAAGCATACCACAAGAGCAGAAGAAAGGAAAAAGAAAATGTTCAGAATTTCATGTGCCAATAGAAGACACACAAAGCAAAAGAAAGAAGAAGAAAAAAAATTGTTCAACCCAAAAAAATTTATTCAGATGAACCATTAAAGAGGGGGAAATTTAAGGTTTGGGGCGTTTGAAGAGGCTTGAGACCACGGAATCAATCTTGGAGAGCACAACATCAACCTTGTTCCTAATCCCAGTATCAGCCTGTTTGATGGCTGCTAAGCTCTGCTGCTGCTGTGAGTCAAGATTGGCAACTGACTTCTCCATCACACTGATCCTAGTATGCATTAGGGTCTGGGACTCCTTGATTTCCCTTAACATCCCATGAAGCCCAGTAGTTGAAAGGAGAGAAAAATTAACAACAGTGGAAGGAACTGGATCCTCATCCAGGTTTATCATCTCAACAGTACCTGGATCCTGTTCCTTGAGAGACTTACCACCAGCCAGTCTCTGACTCTTTCTTACAGACCCCCAGCAGGTTCTTCAAACAACTTCCTCTTAGTCCCAGTCTCAGGTTTACTCACTGTAGTCTCTCCCTCAAACTCTAGTTTCCCATTAACCACCTTTAAACTTAGTCTAGTCAAAGTCTCCTTAGTAAGATAGTTTTCATGTTCAAGGGAAAAGGAGGGACAATCAGAAAGTTTGACTTTGTTTTTCTTGAGGATTATGGTGATGAGATTTTCATACCCCACTTTGGTGTTGTGAGATATGCAGAAGAAGAGATGAGAGAGCATAAGTGCTGGGAAATTTATCTTGATGTGTTTGGCTAGGCAGTACATGATGGACAAGTCCATGAGGTTTGCTTGGGTTCTTTTGGAGGAAATGGGTAAGACAAAGCGCCAGACAAATTGAAAGAGAAGTTTGTGAAGAGGAGAAAACTCCTTTTGGTCAATTGATAGAGAGGTAGGGTTTCCATTAAATAATTGAAGAACTTTCTCATTTGAAACTCCATTTATGTTCAATTTACCCCTCCCTTTTACATATTCTTTGTACCCATGATAGGATTTAGTCATATCACCTAATCAAAGATAAACATACAGTCCTCTAACTATGGTAGTCAATGGAAGCAGGGTCGAATCCACAGGGAGACAGAGTTTCTAAATTAATATTCAATCAACTAGCTACTTCAGATGAAATCAGGGAAAATTAACTGAACTAATAATTAAACTAAAGACAACGAATTAAACCGAGGATTTAACTATGGACTAAAAACCTAGGGTATTAGGTCGGTCCACCATGCTTATACCAATCAAATAAGGTCAACTACTATCAAAACCTAAGCCATGAGTCAAGTGATTAGAGCGTGGGTTGAGCTATGGTTAAGACTCAACGCTCATAGTTCAACATACGTCGCATGTTCACTAACGTAATCAGAACTACTGATGTGTCCTAGGCCTCTAATCGTAAGACGGATCTGTGCAAACAACTATTAACCACAAGCAATCAATGAAATTGACCACTAACATTAATCACTAATTAAGAACAAACCACACCACAATCACTCTAATCAAGCCCTAGAAATCAAAAGAAATCTAAATAACAATCATGGTATAAACATGGCTTCCCTATCTAACACCCTAGAAAGAGAACTACTCACTCATAATTGAATTGACAATAACAAAACTAATAGGAAACCCTAATCATTGCATCATGAATGATTAAATACTTAAGCTAAGCAATTAAGAATAATAAAAGAGATTAGAGTAGAGAAGAATACCAATTGACAGAAAGCAAGAACTTTTATTGAAATCGAATAGGTTCAATCACCTTTAATCTAATCTAAAGTGTTTAAACTAAATAAAACTAAGCTAAGAACTATGAGAAATAAAACTAGAGAAAAAGTTGTCTCTAAAATAATGAGGAAAAGGTATTTATAATACCCCCCAAAAGCTAACTAAATGCGGAAAATAAAAGATAAAAATCGCGTAGACGAGCATGGGACCCGATCGGGCCAAAGGCCACCCGATCGGGCCCATAGTAAGAAAAGTCACGCCACTTCTCTTTGATTCAGCGTAGCAGCAGCAGGCCAAATAGGCACGAAGTTGGATCCACCCGATCCCTGACCCGATCGGGCAGCGGATCGGGCCCACACAATTTATCCCAGCCTTGCTCCCCTCTCACGCAGCAGCACAACGAGACCTAGGAGCATCCGACCCGATCGGGTCTGGGCACATAGTTTCTCGCCCGATGGGATCGGGCATGGCTTACCCGATCGGGTCCGCAACTTTTGTACCCGATCATAATATCTTCGCCCGATCGGGTACTTTTTGCCCGATCAGAGTACGGAAAACTCCTTTTTGACTCTTTGGTTCTCAATTCTTCACGTTTAGAGGTTTTGGGACCTCCTAAACTACCCATAAAGCTCGTGAGCCATCCTGCGTGCCTCGTAACATCTCGTAAAGCCGTTGTTGCTTCCAAATGGCTCGGAAATAAGGAGAGAACTCCCTAAAACATGCAATTCAACACTAAAACACAAAACTACAACTATATACGATAGTTAGCACAAAATAGCTCCGAAGAGCTCCAATGACGCACAAATTAGCTTGTAAATAAGGGAGAAAACTCTATATAAATACGTGATATCAAACTCCCCCAAGCTAAACCTTTGCTTGTCCTCAAGCAAATAGAACATGAACATGGAATAGACTGCCTCACCCCATAGATAAAAAACGATCAAACCTCAAAACATTTTCAAGACTAAGAATCGTTCAAGCAGGCAAAATTCAAGTTTGACTAATTAAATCCATCAAACCACCAATCATCCAAGCAATTTATCAAATTCAAGCATCTACAAGACATACAAATCCTGAAAAAGGCTCTCACAAGGATGTCACTCCTCTCTAATTTGTGGCAGGCAAAGAATATTCCCGAACACTCGCCAACCCGACCATAAATGTCCTTCCCACTCACACTCTCATGTGTTTAAGAAGGTTAAATGACGCTCATCCTAGTCAAGTCGACTCAATTAGCAGAAATACTCTTTTAACTTTGACAAACTGACTCGAAATCAATCAAATGAACAATGCAGACACGAGCTCAATAGGACTTTTATAGGGTTGTAATGGGGCTTAGGTAAGAGGTAGTGGATACTTTTGGGTAATGTGGTGGAAAAACCAAGAAGGGGGAGCATGAATCACTCAAACGAGGCCTAAGATGGCCCAAACAACTCCCAACAACACCATATAACCACGAAAGATAACCCAACTCTCATAAATCAATCAACACTCATAACAATCCCAATTTCCAAGCAATGAAGCGAATTTTCCTTTATGAACGTACGTGAATGAAAGCACTTTGAACATTTTTGTACTTTTATTTCATTTTTCTTTCATTTTTCTGAACTTCATTCACGCAACTCTAATTTTGCTTTTTCTTTTCTTTTTTTTTCTCACCCTCAAACCACAACAAACACATTTTTAATTCCTCAACAACCAAACCAAACCAAGAAACCAATCTCAAACTCAACCCATACAAAAGCTCCCCCAATCTAGGCTTGGAAATAATATGAAATAAAGTCCATGGGCTCATAATAGGGGTTTAAGTAGCATGAAACAAGTCATTAGGCTCAGCGGGGCTAAGGAGGATAAAAATATATCAAAAATTCACTCTAAAGCTCAAGAATAAGATAAAAGAATGCCTCTATCACCGCAAATGCTACAAGTCATCGAAAATCAGACAAGTACGAAGTCAAAGTCAAGATCAATCCACTAAAGAGGAACTAACACACAAAAACAGACTGGATAATGAAATGAATCCAATAGGCTTACAAAGAGGCCTCACAGTCTAACCAATTCAGGCATGCAGCACAATGTAGTCTAATATAATCCAAAATCGCTCGAAATCATAGCAATCAAACATCAAATCAAAGACTCAAGATCACAAATGCCCAACTATCCAGAAAACAGAGTCAAATCATTTTCAATAAGAGCACACAAGGGGCACAAGGAGGCAACTGAACCAGTCATGGGAACCATATTTTTTGATTTTTTCAGAATTTTTCGAAAGCAATAAATCTATCCTAGAAAGCAGTAAAAGAGATAGAGAATACAAAAAGAAACCCTCCCCAAGCTGAACTTGGCAGTGTCCTCAATGCCAAAAGGTAACAAAGGACAACGCTAAGAGGAAAACAATGTCAGTCTCGCTCACAAAAAAGGAACAAAAATAAAAACAAAAAGGTAAAAGGGAAAGAGAAATACGAGTTGCCTCTCGCACAGCACTGGTTTATAAAGGTCCCGCACGACCATAATACCTCCATCTCTCAAATAGGAGGGGCTAAGCAGTGAGAGCCACCCTCATCGAACATCTTTCTTCTGCAAATGTTCTTGATCATACCTCCAGACGGCGAGGCAACCTTAGGTGTAGTTGGAACCTTCTCCACACCTACTTCATCCAAAACCTCATCCCTGGAACAAGATTGTTCAAGCATAGGTGCCTTAACAGCATTGGTTAGTTTAAAAATCACTTTATCATCACCAACACTCAGAGTTAGAGACCCAGACTTGACATGAATGACAGCACCAGCAGTACACAAAAACGGCCTACCCAGAATAATAGGAATCTGGGCATCCTCATCCATATCTAGCACCACAAAATCAACATGAATATAGAATTTTCCAACCCTAACAAGAACGTCCTCTAAAACACCTAGAGGGTATTTTATAGAACGATCAGCCATCTGTAAAGTGATTTGTGTGCATTTAAGTGCTCTTATATTCAGTTTCTTATAAACGGATAATGGCATAACAAAAACAGAAGCACCTAAATCACACAAAGCTTTATCAATAAAAATAGGTCCAAGATGGCAGGGTATAGAAAAACTACCAGGATCTTTTAACTTTGGTGGGGTTTTATTTTGAATAAAAGCATTACGCTCTTCAGTAAGAGCAACACGTTCTACCCCACCAAAGTCTCTTTTCTTTGTTATCATGTCTTTCAGAAATTTGGCATAAACAGGGACTTGGGTAATTAAATCTGTGAATGGAATCGTTATCTCAAGGTTCTTGACCATAGCCAAGAACTTACCAAACTGCTGATCGACCTTTGATTGTTGCATCCTGTGAGGAAAAGGTAGCCTTGGTGTAAAAGGCGTTTCAGAAACCTTCTCGTTCTTCTTCCCCGTTTGTTCAGCTTCTGTAGATAAGTCGACTTCATATGTCGAACTCTTCCTTTTTCCTTCCTCTATCACCCTCTTCTTCCCCGCAGTTGGGGTAACCTCATCAACGGGCAATAGAGGAGCATCATAAGCAATGCCACTATGAAGAGTGATGGCATTCACATGTTCTCTCTGAATGAGTTGCTCTGGCAATGCCCCTTGACGCCTCTGAGCATTAGTGCTTGCTAACTGTGCAATTTGAGTCTCGAGAAGTTTGATGTGTTTCTCTTGGGCTCTTTGTGCTTACTCGTTAGCTCTTTGCATAGCTAGCATTTGTCACTCTTGAGCTCTTTGCGCCTCCTCATTAGTCTTTTGCATGCTCAACATTAGCTTCATCACTTCAGATATGGGAGGCTCTTGTGGGTTATTGTTTTGTGGAGGTGGGGTGGGAAAATTTTGTGGAGTTTGGAAGTCGTATCACCTAATCAAAGATAAACCTACAGTCCTCTAACTATGGTAGTCAATGGAAGCAGGGTCGAATCAACAGGGAGACAGAGTTTCTAAATTAATATTCAATCAACTAGCTACTTCAGATGAAATCAGGGAAGATGAACTGAACTAATAATTAAACTAAGGACAACGAATTAAACTGAGGATTTAACTATGGACTAAACACCTAGGGTATTAGGTCGGTCCACCATGCTTATACCAATCAATCAAATAAGGTCAACTACTATCAAAACCTAAGCCATGAGTCAAGTGATTAGAGCGTGTGTTGAGCTATGGTTAAGACTCAACGCTCATAGTTCAACATACGCCGCATGTTCACTAAAGTAATCAGAACTACTGATGTGTCCTAGGCCTCTAATCGTAAGACGGATCTGTGCAAACAACTATTAACCATAAGCAATCAATGAAATTGGCCACTAACATTAATCACTAATTAAGAACAAACCACACCACAATCACTCTAATCAAGCCCTAGAAATCGAAAGAAATCTAAATAACAATCATGGGATAAACATGGCTTCCCTATCGAACACCCTAGAAAGAGAACTATTCACTCTTAATTGAATTGACAATAACAAAACTAATAGGAAACGCTAATAATTTCATAATGAATGATTAAATACTTAAGCTAAGCAATTAAGAATAATAAAAGAGATTAGAGTAAAAAAGAATACCAATTGACAGAAAGTAAGAACTTTTATTGAAATCGAATAGGTTCAATCACCTTTAATCTAATCTAAAGTGTTTAAACTAAATAAAACTAAGCTAAGAGCTATGAGAAATAAAACTAGAGAAAAAGCTGTCTCTAAAATAAGGAAAATTTGTGAAAAAACACCTATTATGTTCCATTTTTTGTGAATAAACACCTTATATAATTTTTTTCGTAAAAAAACACGTTATTAGTCTTTTCTTATCAAAATAAGCACCTTGTTCCCGGATTTCGGCCAAAAAGTCAAATTTCCGGGGTTGACCCACCCTTATTTTTTTCTTTTAAGCGTGTGAAATTCACGCTCCCTTTATGGAGAGTAAAGAGAGTGATATGTTGTGTCTGAGTAGTAACTGGAAGGTTTGTAAATCTGGAATGAGTGAGCTATTAACAACAAACCAGCTACTTTGCAAGCTCAGACAATCACACCATCTTCAGACACCATAATCTTGTTTCAACCTTCTTTCATCTCTCTCTCGCCGAAACTCCATGAAAATCGGTGGTGAAGCTCAAAATCCTTAATTTTTCCTCTCTCGTTTGTGAAATTAATGACATTTTCTCTCTCCTTGACTTCTCATTCGCTTCTCCATGAAATTCGGACCATCCTCTAGAATTAGAACTTCCCCAAACCCGAAATCCTAGAAATGGATCTGATGGGACAAAGGATCGTGTGAGTAATATAAATGGCGGAGTTGGATTGTGATGATTTTTTTTGGTTTACTTTTGGTGATTAATGGTGTATAAAGCTTGAAATTGAACAATGGAAATGGATATAATGAGAGTGAGAATGGCACGAGTAATGGAAATGGTGGATTTGGTGGGTGGATATTGATGCTTTGTATACATTTAACATGAATATGCATGCGCACCATCTCTTTGTTTGCTGTTGAAAATTGCAGTTCAAGAGATGCATAAAGGTCTGTCCCTTTTTTCTTCTTTTTTGTTTTGGGTTTTCCATTACTATATTGATCCTACTTTGTTGTATTGTTGTTGTTTTCTACTTTATTTTGGATTTTGCTTCTAAGGTGAGTATAGTTGTTATTGTTTTCCATTAATGGCGTAGAGAATCACAGAGAAGTTGATGGTGTAGTGAAGCAGTAATTTGCAGATGGGCTACAGATTATTTACTTAGGGTTATTAATTCTATAGAAGGGAAAAAAGAAATCTAAACATTCATGGAGCGTGAATTTCACACGCTTAAAAGAAAAAAAAAGGGTGGGTCAACCCCGGAAATTTGACTTTTTAGCCGGAATCCGGGAACAAGGTGCTTATTTTGATAAGAAATGACTTATAAGGTGCTTTTTACAAAAATAAGTTATATAAGGTGTTTATTCACAAAAAATGGAACATAATAGGTGTTTTTTCACAAATTTTCCCTAAAATAATGAGGAAAAGGTATTTATAATACCCCCCAAAAGCTAACTAAATGCGGAAAATAAAAGATAAAAATCGCGTAGACGAGCATGGGACCCGATCGGGCCCATAGTAAGAAAAGTCACGCCACTTCTCTTTGACTCAGCGTAGCAGCAGCAGGCCAAATAGGCACAAAGTTGGATCCACCCGATCCCTGACCCGATCGGGCAGTGGATCGGGCCCACACAATTTATCCCAGCCTTGCTCCCCTCTCACGCAGCAGCACAACGAGACCTAGGAGCATCCGACCCGATTGGGTCGGGCGGTGAGTGCCCGATCGGGTCTGGGCACATAGTTTCTCGCCCGATCGGATCGGGCATGGCTTGCCCGATCGGGTCCGCAACTTTTGTACCCGATCATAATATCTTCGCCCGATCGGGTACTTTTTGCCCGATCAGAGTACGGAAAACTCTTTTTTGACTCTTTGGCTCTTAATTCTTCACATTTAGAGGTTTTGGGATCTCCTAAACTACCCTTAAAGCTCGTGAGCCATCCTACGTGCCTCGTAACATCTCGTAAAGCCGTGGTTGCTTCCAAATGGATCAGAAATAAGGAGAGAACTCCCTAAAACCTGCAATTCAACACTAAAACACAAAACCACAACTATATACGATAGTTAGCACAAAATAGCTCCGAAGAGCTCCAATGACGCACAAATTAGCTTGTAAATAAGGGAGAAAACTCTATATAAATACGTGATATCAACCCATCAGAAGGTACTTCAAACCATTCACTCAACTTCTTTTCAGTAAAAGTTACTACACTCCCATTTACCAAACTCACATACACACCCTCTGTTATATTGAAATTTGCAGAAAAAACACTCGTTTCCTCTTCATATAATCCTTCATCTAAACTCACCAATTTCATCCATTTTTGACATTTTAAAATATTCAGAAATTCATTCCATTTTGATTACTTGCACCATGCAAGATCGACACAGAACCCAACAGGAACTTGAGAAGATTTAGATTTAATTTCTTACCCCTTTTGGTAGGAATCTGAATGTCTCTTCCTTGACTACTCTCTAGTTCATCCTCAAGCTTTGGAGACACGACTTCAGTTTCGGAAACAGGGTCTTGAGAATGTGCAGAATCTTCCTTTGGGTATGACGATTCTTGGCCGCTCTGTTCGTCCAAAGAAGGGGTTTTTTCGGCTGGGCATTTTTCGTTGTTTCCAGAGACGGATCTTTTTGGTGCCATTGAAGAGAATTGTTGAGATTAATAAGGATGTAGAGAAATGGAAGAAAAGAGAAGGTGAATAGTGAAAATCAAAGTGGTCAGTGAAAGTGGTCAGTGATGTGATATTGGGTATAAAAAGTAATGATGAGCCGTGTAAAAATGAATGTGAAGGGATGTGAGTAAGTGGGTAATGCTTGGGAGTATGTGTCTAATTAAATGCTTTCCCTCTTTTTAAATTAGATTAACTGAATTCATTATTTGAGTAAATACATATTGTTGATACAGTGAATCACGGTATATACACGTGAAGGAGGAGAGAGAAAAAAATGAGAGAAAAGAAAAGAAAAAAATTGCTCTTGCATATACAGACCTTTTAAACAATACAAGCATTTCATCTTACGTACTCAATATATGTGCATGGACAATAAGGATAATAATTAAAGACATATATGAGTCATTAGACATGACCCTAGGTGTATAAAATAAATTCATGAAGATTGTAGGGCACTCTTAGAAATGACTAGTACATAGGGGTTAAATAATATAGGCCATTTCATACTATTCTGATCATTCCTAGTTCCAAGCGAATCTTTTCAAATCTGTCCCTAGATAATGGTTTGTAAGAATATCAGCAATTTGATTTTCTATAGGGTAAAATTCATCTTTGACTAAACCCTTTTCAACATAGTCTTTCAAGAAGTGGTGCCTAATGTGAATATGCTTGACTCTAGAGTGGTGTACTGGATCCTTGGAGATGCATATGGCACTGGTATTGTCACAAAAGATAGGAACACATTTAAATTTAATACCAAAATCGTGTACCTGTTGCTTGATCCATAGGTCTTGGGAACAACATGCAGCAGCAACCACATATTTAGCTTCAGCAGTTGACAAGGCAACTGTATGCTGTTTCTTGGAACCCCAAGAAACTAAGCTTGTTCCTAGGAACTGGGCAATTCCAGAGGTACTTTAGCGACTGACCAAATCTCCAGCATAGTCAGCATCAGAGTAGCTAACTAGATCAAATGTATCACTTCGAGGATAGAACAAGCAGAAATCATTACTTCCTTTCAAATACCTAAGGATCCTCTTGACAGCTATCAAGTGGGATTCCTTTGGATTTGATTGGAACCTAGCACATAGACCAACACTAAAAGAAATGTCAGGCCTACTTGCTGTTAAATAAAGGAGAGATCCAATCATACCTCTGTATTGTTTCTGATCTATTGATTTACCATTTGGATCTTCATCCAACCTTGTTCCTGTTCCTATAGGAGTGTAGCTGGTTTTAGCTTGTTCTCGTCCATATTTCTTTAGCAGTTCCTTTACATATTTTTGTTGATGGATCATTGTTCCTCTTTCAGTTTGCTTGATTTGCAAACCAAGAAAGAAGTTCAACTCTCCCATCATGCTCATTTCAAATTCACTGCTCACACTAGTGGAAAAACAACCAATTGCTGCGGGCCTTAAACCATCAGTAGCTGCTGATTAGGAGGCATAGCTATTAAAGGCGCAACTAATCTAAAAAAAGCAATAGCTGCTGATTAGGAGGCATAGCTATTAAAGGCGCAACTAATCTAAAAAAAGCAATAGCTACGTACACGTTCGCAGCTAATTGTAAGTATTAGCTGTAGTTGAGGCCCGGAACAACAAGTGGTATTAGCTGCGGGCCTCACCATAAGCCCGCAGCTAATGGTGATATTACATGCGGGCTTATGGTGAAGCCCGCAAGTAATGTGTGTTTTTTTTTAAAAAAATATTCCTGCCACTTTCTAGTTCCCCCTCTCACATTACACAGACATTAATTTCCACTTCAACAGTACATGACTTTCAATAAGCAGGTAAATAAAGGCATACCCAAAATGTAAGAATAAACATAGCTCTAATAAACATGCCTCTTGATACATCTGATGAATACTGTCATGTGAGAAATTTTAAACCAAATACATGAATCTTCAACATTCAATGAGAAGAACTACTAGAATAATCATACAAAGAAATATTTTTGCCATTCGATATGCTCAGTCTACAAGATGGCACCCCAACCCCACCAGGTGGCGAAATGATCTTATTGGCAGTTCCTGGTAGATGTGCTGGTGATTCAGCCCCTCCTTTTTCGGCCTCCTTCCTAAAGCAAGAACTTTTAGTTGCAGTTGATACTTTAATGGGCTTGTCTGTACTTGTATTGAACATCTTTGGTAATGGGCTGGTATCCAAGCTTGTTCTCTGAGTATTCAGTCCACTTTCTTGAGCCCTATGCTTTTTTCCTCGAAGGTGATCACTCAAACACTTGCTCATAACACGACATGTAGCACAACTCCACTCCTCTTGGGTTTTCGGCTTCTTTTACCCAGCAGATGGGTCAACAGGAGCTCCAATGGGTGGTGTTGCATTATGCTTTGAATAGTTTCATTGGATTTAGCTTGCAATTATGCTCATCAAAGATACACAGAGAAGTAAATGGTCACTGCCATGGTCCTGAAACATTGGAGTTCCAGTTTTCTCCTATAAAGCATAAAGTAGAGCATGAAAATAAGGTTTTAGGTAATGTAATATAGATTATGATGAAGCAATTAAAAATCATTGAGAAGCAAAATGACCAAGAAACCCAAATTATGTTATCTTACCCGACCAAATAATTATACTAACACATAAGATGGATAGCAACATTCCAAGCCACATACCCATACCCATTATCCTGTCACTAGAAAAAAAAGGAGTCCATGCTGCTTCCAAAAGAAATTGATATCAAACCTTAGTTTTGGTTTCACAGCAAACATAAAGTTGGCAGATGGATAAGTACTGCTAGATGTTGTCGTTGACACTAAAGAAAAATATTCCTATGTATCAAAATACAACTAACAAGACCCCAATAATATCACATGCCAGAATGAACAACAGAAAACACCAATAAAACAACGATCGCACAGACGGTAAATTTTATCAATTCTTTCTAGTTTCTTTCTAGCTTTCACACCACGAATTAAACACACGATACTTATAACATATAAAAAACCACCATAGTATATATGTATACTTTTAAGACGCAATAGATATTTAAAGAATGTAGTATACGTCAATGATGCTAGCTTCCTTGAATATTCCTTGCTAAGCAACTACTCAATTGTCAAGTTACAAGTGTTGCAACAACGTTATCCCTTCAATTGCATGTGTGTGACATATAAAAATGAACACAATATAGCCCGAGGTATCTTCATTACCTGCTCGAAGTATAGAACTTTTGAGCCATCCACCATTTCTGCAGCTGGACAGGCGACCTTCCGAAAGCGGTTCAACTGGACAAAGTAAGGTCACAGATATATCACCTTCACCTTCGAGAAAACGTGAGAGAGGGAGCTGATTGGTGCGTTTTCTCTGGATTGAACTTACACTGTAAACTTTCTTATTTGCTTTTCTCTGGATTGACGAGGGAGAGAAAGCTGAGCTTCATAATACTATTGGCTTTTCTATGGGGAAGATAATTAAAAGATACATATACAAGATAATTTGGTAAACGTTCAAGACAAAGTTTAATGCAGGAATCTTAAAGCTTAATGCAGCTAAATCTTCAAGACTCTAAGCTACAAATTGCTGGAATCTTAAAGCTTAATGCAGGTAATGTTCTACTATTAAAGAATCGTCATCCGCCATGCCAAGGAAAGGCGTATAGAGACAAACATCTGAACCCAAAAACTTCATGTTGCAGTTCCAAGACTTTACAAATTGCAATCTATCATAAGCCATCATAAAATCTAGCTTGACAATGTCATCCATGTCATTATACTATCCAAATTGTCAAGAATTTCATTAAAAATGAGGATAATAACATACAAGATATTTCTATCTTCACTAAAAATAAGCATTTGATTTTTTCAGAAAGCATACATATCAAAATTATTACAGTACTAAATTATTCAAGAATGATAAGCATTCACTCCATTTTTCCAACAGATGGAGAAACGTCAACTGACCTACAAGACACAATTTATAAAGGTCACATACTTTGTTGAACCAAAGGAGTAAAGAAGCAGGGAACCTGTTCAAATGTTGCAGCAATATCTTTTGTATCTTTTGTTGCCATTGTTTGTATCCTGATTGGATGATCACTCCCAATAGCCACATTCCCTACCATCACTGTGCATGTCTTCCTTCTCACAATACAGAGGTACTACAAAAAACAAAATCAAGACACCAACTAATATAATGTTTGGTAAAAACATGAATCTCAAGTTCTCAACTGGTAATCACCGTAATCCTGTCAAATTAGATTGTATATGTACACCAAAGTTATGTAATGAAAATTCATAGTTGAACAGAGCAGAAAGTTATTAAAAATAAACTAAACCCCACAAGGAGCAACTAAAGACGTTGCCAAAGCGCATTAGACTTTCTCTTTCTCCTTCCCGCCCTTTAAGGTACACAAGCTACAATGCCGATACACTTGACATAATTGAAATAGTGTTATGTTTACAATTGCAGTGACTCATACTTCAAGTAATGCATTAATGATCTTTGGCAACAAAATAAAAGTTTCTAATCAAACTTGTACTACTAGGTGCCAGTGGATAATTTGTTTGAAACAAGTTAAACCAGTGCAAAGCTAAAAAATCAACAGATCATATCACAAAATCCAATCAGTCAAAGTGGTAACTCATGTAAATTTGACGGGATCGAAAATCACGAGTACTTTGCAGGGTGAATGGCTCACCTAGGAGACTGCTTCCTTCTGATGCACGCTGAAGCTCAGCAATATTAGATCCCAGGTTTGAACTCCTAAAAACCATTGTAGTTTTTGGAGGCTTGACACTTTTGATATGTGAAATTATCACAAAATCCATATTTCTGGCAAAACCCAATCCCCCCAATCCCCCCCAATCAATCCAAATAACACTCATTAACAAACCAGCACTGAATAATACTCATTAGTAAACCAGCAAGCACTAAAAGCGCAGATAAATCGACAAATATAGACATAAACACTAAAATTCTGATATCAATGACAATATAGGGCAAAAAAAAACAGATTTTGAACGTTTTAGCAAAAAAATCGAAACAAAAATATCATTTCAGGTGCGAATTAAGGGCGTTACTTGAAGAAATCGAAAAAAGTTAGGGTTCATTTAGAGAAAGAAACGTTTCAATTAAAGAGAAAATTGACATACTCGCTTGAAATTCGTGGAGGAAATACGTCATAGGAGGGATTCGTTGATGACACTGAGACCTTGAGGGGAAAATGCCAGCGGCAGAAGCTCCTACAACGCGAAGGAGAGAGAGGGGACAAACTGAGATTGGAACGCAACTGAGGATGAACTGAGAATGGAACTTCAATGTGGCGAACTGACATTGGGTTTAGGACGCTTGAGAATGAAACTTCAATGGGGGCGAGGGACGAAATTCAGTGATAGAGGAGGAATGGAACTATGAATTTTCGGCCGGGATTTGGCGAGTTTTACTATATGATTTACGAATTTAGCTACGGGCACTAACGAAGCCCGCCTTAAAGGTAAAATATTGGGAACGTAGCTGCGGGCTTTAAATGAAGCCCGCTCAAAATGCATTTTAGCTACGGGCTCTTTAAGAGGCCCGCAGTTAATAAACACTACCTACGGGCCGTTTAGGTAGCCCGCAGCTAATGGGGTGCAACAATAGCTATTTTTTCCACTAGTGTCATTAACTCAGCAAAATCTTTCCACAGAGAATCATTAGTAGCACCAAAAATAATATCATCAACATAAATTTGTACTGCTAAAATGTTTGTTCCTTTTGATTGAAGGAACAAGTTTCTGTCAACCTTGCCTCTAACAAAATTATGAGAAAGCAAGAATTTAGAAAGTCTTTCATACCAAGATCTAGGACCTTGTTTCAGCCCATATAGAGCCTTATCTAGCTTATAGACCTGGATGGGAGCTCAGGATTTTCAAATCCTGGAGGTTGTTCTACATAGACGTCTTCCAATAAATATCCATTTAAAAATGCACACTTAACGTCCATCTGGTACAACCTAAATCCCATGAAGGCTGCAAATGCAATCAAAATTCTTATTGCTTCTATTCTAGCTACTAGAGCAAAGGTTCCATCGAAGTCAATACCTTCTTGTTGATTGTAACCTTTTGCTACAAGTCTGGCCTTGTTCCTGATTACAGTACCATGTTCATCTACCTTGTTCCTGAAGACCCACTTTAACCCAATTACTCTGATTCTTGGGTTTGGTCTCCAAGTGCCATACCTTGCTCCTTTGAAATTCATTCAGTTCCTCTTGCATGACATTTATCCAGTCAGACTCTAGAATTGCTTCATTATGATCTCTAGGTTCTATCATGGATAAGAAGGCTTGAAAAGCACAGAAGTTTTTGAGTTGAGATCTAGTCTGAGTTCCCTTCTCAATGTCACTTATGATCAAATCTAGGGGATGTGAGTTCTGGTGTTTCCAAGGTTTTGGTTCAAAACTCCTTGTTCCTGTTCCTTCAACTTGAGGTTTTTCAGTTGGTTCATTCTCTGGATGCATTTCTTCTGTCTGTATTCCTGCGTCAAGTGTTCCTTCATTTACCTGTTCCTCTTGAGGAACAGGCTCAGGAACTGTTAGTTCATTTTCAGGAACATGGTTCTTAGCTGTACTTGCAGGAGTTAGTTCCTCATTAAGATTGTTAGTCTCTTGAGGATGAGTTAACCCAATTTCAAAATCATTTTCATAACATGGTTCCTGCAGTGAGTCAGTTTCATCAAAAATAATATGGACACTCTCCTCTACACACATTGTTCTCTTATTATATACTCTATATGCCTTACTATTTAAAGCATATCCTATAAAAACTGCTTCATCACTCCTAGGATCAAATTTTCCTAAATTGTTCTTACCATTGTTGTGTACAAAGCATCTATATCCAAAGACTCTAAAGTAAGAGATATTTGGCTTTCTTCCCTTAAGCAGTTCATAAGGAGTTTTCTTGGCGATGGGTCTAAGCATGACCCTGTTGATGATGTAACAAGCAGTGTTAACAGCTTCTGCCCAAAAATTCTTTAGAAGATTGCTAGATATAAGCATTGTTCTAGCCATATCCTCCAGAGTCCGGTTCTTTCTTTCAACTACACCATTCTGTTGTGGTGTCCTTGGAGCAGAGAAATTGTGATCTAATCCTTCATTGCTGCAAAAATCATCAAACTTGGAGTTTTCAAACTCCGTGCCATGGTAAAATCTTAAGTGTTTTATTTTAAAGCCACTGATCCTTTGAACTTTCTTGGCAAAGGTTATAAATTCATCAAAAGTTTCATCTTTGCTATGAAGGAATATTAACCATGGCCATGTAAATCTAGAAAAATCATCAACAATATCTAATACATATCTCTTACCTGACCTGCTTTGGATTCTCACAGGGCCACAAAGATCCATGTGGATCAACTCAAGTGGACTTTGAGTGCTTACCATTTTCTTGGATTTGAACGAGGATCTAACTTGCTATCCTGTTACACAAGCTCCACAAACTCCATGGCTTGATCCTTTTATAGTTGGTAAACTGACACGGTCGTTGCACGTGCCAAATTAATAAACCTAACTTAGCCTAATATAAGGCAAGAAAGGGTCGACTCCACGAGGAAGCAAGGATTAAACAAGGTTTGAAAGCGATTTAGCGAGCTAAGTCTATTTTTAATGGTTTTTGATTTAAATGATTAACTAAGAAACTATGAACGAATTAGCTAACAATTAAAGTAAATGATTGGGTTTAAACTATAATAGGAAGACACTAGGGATAGGGGAATCACTAGTTAACCATTAGCTAACCTATTTGTCAAGCCAAGGGGATTCATTAGGGTTAACTAAGGGACTAAGTCACGCAAATGTTTCCTAATTACCCTCTCGAGCTAATTAGGAGGACCTAATCAACCAATTTTACCTATTCTCATGGTAAAATCAATCAATCAAGTATTTCCACAACTCATAGCGATTCAATTAAGGTCCTAAGAAGCCAATCACCTATTCTCATGGTTAAGTCAACCTATTGATTAGCCTAAGGTCCACCAAAAGCTTCATCTCTCGATCCTTTACTTTTGATCCCCAAATCAAGTTCAAATGGTGACCAAGCAATTAAACAAGGCAAATAAATAGGCTAGACAACCTAATTTCACCTAAGTCTAACCCCCAAGCTTGACTTTTAAGGTCAACTAATGATCACCTAGGTCATCCCCTTCCCCTAGCTAGAAGACTACTCACTAGCTATGAAAGACATGAAAGAAAAAGGTTCAATCAACAATGGTGATTTAACTATGGTGAAGATCATCTAAACAAGTTAATCAAACAACTAATAACTACTAATCAATTGCTAAACCAAAATAAAGCAAGTAATTAAGCAAATAAAGAGAAGAGTAAGAAGAAATACTCTAAAATTGATGAAAATCAATTGCTAAACTCCATTGAAATAGCTTCCATAATCAACATTCCAAAACTTAGATCTACTTTCTCTCTCTACCTTCTACTTCTCTCTCTAGAAACTCTCTCTAATTAAATCTAATTAAAGTTCAGAAATTAAAGCTTAATATTAGGATTATTACAAAATTGGTTTTATACCCCGTAGAAATAAGGGCAAAACTGTAAAAGACGAAACAAAAATAAGGAGACTCGACCGTGGAGCGCCCGCTCCTTGCAATATGGAACGCTCCCCTGTTTTGAGCCTCTTCCTTGCTTGGCTATCTTCAAAACACTCCAAGAAAATATTAGATGGGGGAGGGGGTATGCATATGCAAATGAAATGCCCTATATGCAACCTAACTATATGCAAATGAACTAAAACTAAATTCTAAGCATGAGATTATAAGAAATGATGAAAAAGGGAAAGAAAAGGAAACTAAATGGCCTAAAATGCATCTAAATGTCCTAAAACTAAATTAAATAAGTGAACTTAAAGTCCACTTATCAAATTCCCCCAAACTTTCCAATTGCTTGTCCTCAAGCAATTAACAATCTCAAGGAAACCAATGCATGAATAAAAACTAAAAAGGGCATCACGAAATCAAGGTCCTCGTCCTAATAGAGGTGTCAAGGCAATGTGAGATCTCGACCAACTTTCGAAGCTTATAGCCATCCTTCCTTATCCACAAGTTAGGGGTCAAAGGAGTGGTCTAAGGTAGTGTGCAAAGAAAATGATCGTCCTAGAGGTCCCTCAACTATCACACAAGCCCTCATTGATCCTAAGTGAAACCTTTCCCTACAAAATGGAAAAACTCGCTCAACCTTGTACCAATCACGCCCCACAAGCTCACAAGATCCCCCAAGCTATCATATTTATTCACTAGTTAATTTCTTTTTTGATTGCAAGGGCCCTAGACTACCTCCTCACGCGGTTTACCTCTCACTCGATAGTCATGTTTCTGAGGCACGGTACCGAGCACTCGGTTGGAGACGCGATAAGAGGGTAAGGTAGCTCATACCAAAGGCATTGGAGCATCTCTAGAGGACAAAGCATGATTTTTTTATAACTATAGGCTACTTGCCTTGTGGGCTCTTAGGCACCGCTTATTTGATCCAATTGGCCAAAGGGCTCTTTTTCTTTTCATTTTTCCAATTTGTTTTTTTTTTTGTTTTTTGTTTTGTTTTTGTTTTCCTTCCTTTTTTTTTAAAGGCTACTAGCCTTATATTTTATTGAGTTAGAAGGGTTCTCAAGGTCGCTAAAGGGCCTATCCAAGGTCAAAGGAGAAAGTAAAGACTTTTTATAGGGAAATAGAGACAATAATTTACGCTAAAGGCGAGTCTCGGACAATCGAGGGGTCTATTCGTACCAAGACCTAGACATCCAAGCTTAAAGTACCCCTAATACTCCTAATGAGCAAATAAGTCACTCAAGATAATTCACCCCTACTCAAAAGTCAAGTTCCCAACCTCTAACCTCTAAATTTGAAACATAGAGTCATTCCCTAATTAGGTGATGCAAAAATCCTGTTTTCCCTTTTTTTTTAAAAAACATTTTACATGTAAACTACCAAAGACAAATCCTATATGCAATTCATGAGCTACATGCAAAACTATCATGATATGCAACTATATTACATGCAATTCTAAGACCTAAAGAGGAGAAGAAGAAAATAAAAAGAAAAGTAAAGCAAAAGGATATATACAAAGAAACAAAAAGGTAGAAATAGGAGAAAGTCATATACATGTAATATACAAGGAAAAACAGTCAACCATGGTCCTAATCATCAAATTCCGCAAGGCAATGAACAATGAAGCACACTCTCCTTCATGCCCCGTAAACCCGACCTAGCAATGCATCCTCTCTAAGACGTGTACCCAAAAAGACACCCAATCCCTCAAAAAGAAGCCACATCCCGCGAGCATAATCAAATAGAAACACCTCCCAAACAATCAAGGCACCGTCCTCGGTGCAATCATGCAAAACAAGTAAAGGGGGAGCGGGTCAAGAAAAACTAGTCCTTGACCATGTGAGATGGACCTTCTTCCAAAGGGGGGAGGTGGTGGCATGTCTCCCGAAGGAGGAGGGCACGGCATCGAGCCATAGAAAGCTAAAGGGGCGGGGCCATGAGGCTCCCAACCGCCCGTGTAGCCCGGCGGCCAAGCGCCTTAGGGGTGGGGATAGGCGGGATCACCCATGGGGTTGGAACCCCCGGGTGCTCGCCAATGATAGGGTGGGTCGCGATGGGGCCAATACGGGTACGTGGGTTGGCATTCATTCCATCCCGGTGCCGGCTCATGTTCAGGAGGCCAATTTGGAAACTTGACATATGGGTCAACATTTCTACTCTCCACGTGGTGATGGTACATTGCATTAGTTTGTACCATCATACCACTCAAGTCCTCTCTCATGCCTTAGATCGTATTCATCATACGATTTTGGTTGAGAGCAAGACTGTAATAGGCCCCCTCGTAGTCAAAAGAGCAGGACGACACTGAGGCACGACGGCCGAAACTCGGATCCTCGTGATGGAGAGGAGGAGCTAAGTCGACGCGTGCGGCCTGGTCTTCCCCGACGAGGGGCTCAAAAGGGATGAGAAATATATCAGCATCTTCCCCGTCGCGATCAAAGCCGGTCACCTCCAGGTTTGGTAGGTAACAATGATGACGACCCCTTACCTTCCAAACGAACCGCGCGGGGTCGGGGGTAAAATCAATCCACCCGACGTCGCTAATATAATTCAAATCAAGGAAGGGGTTCTCATCAACAAGAGTCAAAAAAGAGAGTTGCTCCCCAAACCCAAGGGCAGAGGCAATGATAGTATCCATCCCCCCACAATGAATATCGGATTTGAATAGTTCCCCACGGCGTATAGCAAGACACCGTTGGAGAAATAGAAATTCGAAATTCAACTTGCCCCTAATGTCATTAGGGTGATGGGAGGCCATGAAGAGTGCACTCACCTCCTCCGAGGCCACCTTACTTGGTTCCTTTTTTAAGTAAATGGCGGTAACCAAGAGGCGGTGAATGTATCTAAGGATGGGGGAATGCATGTGAGAGGAGTAACCCGTCTTTGGATCAAAGGGGGCGTATCCGGCAATGTCTCGCCAAAATACGTCCCTTTGATGGAAGACGGGATATTGCCAAGTTTCGGGATTGCGAATGGCATTTGAGGCATCATTTTGGAAAATTTGATTAAGCCTCGCCAAAGAGATGCATTGGGGTTGATTGAACAATTGGAAGGAGATTTCATACTCCCCCTCATGTCCCTCAACCTCACGTCTCTGGGGAGAGGCTAGGAATTCCAAGGTGAGGCGCTCATACGTCAAAGCGCTAAATGTTTAAAAGCGTTCCATGCCTAAAACAAACAAGGCACGCCTTACATCACTCTTTATCCCTAGACTTTCAAGGGTGTCACCATGGAAAAACTTTGAAGCTTTAATCTTCCGGTGCTTAAGTTAGTCTTACCAACGTTTATGTTCGGGGTTGACGAAATTAAGGGCGGGAAGGGTGCCCTTTTGGTTCTTTTGGGAAGAGGAGCCCCGGTCTTTTTTACTTTTTTTGCGTAAACGAAACATGCTTGGAGTTTATAGAGAATAACTCAACCAAGTGATGATTTTGAGAAATCAAAAGACCACGAGCTCAACCCAACAAATAAGCATGAAAATAAGGGCAACGACTAAGACAAAAATCAAAGTAAAAACTAAGGAAGAATGAAAAGAAACTTGAAAAATTAAAATCACAAGACACTAGGAAAAATTAGGCTAAAAGGAGTAAGCAACTAAAAAGAAAAGAATGAAAGAAATCACACAAAAGTTCCAAAAATCAAATAAAAATCAAAATCTACCAGCTAAGTCCACAAGAAGCACCACAATCATCATATATTCAAATTTATAAAAAAATCTAGAAAAAAATGAAAGTTAGGGTTAGAGTTTTACATCCCTCTTTAAGAGGGGTGAAGAAATTCCACAATTGCGAATAATGTAGGTTACTTCGAGCTTCAACCGTGTTCCTTAACTTATTTCTTCAAGAAATTCCCCCAAACTTCAACTTTGAAGTGATGACGAATTTTTGAATTTGGGGCTTTATGACGAAATTGGGTTCTTTGTGTAGAGGAGGAGAAAAGATGATGGTTTTGTGAAGGAAGTGAGTGAAAATATTGAGAAATGAAGGAGATATGGAGGTTTGAATGTTGAGTATTAAAGGAGTTTAGAGAGAGAAAGGGGGTTTGAAAGAGATGAATGAGTGAATGAGAGTGAAAGGATGAGGGTGATGTGAGGATGTGAATGAGGATGAGGGATGGATTTGGGGGAGGGTAATAGAAGTGGCACGTGAGAAATAAAAAAAAACGAATAGGGCGTGCTGGCGAGCTGGAGCGCCCGCTCCAGGCCTGGAGCGGGGCGCTCTTCACTCGCTCCCCCCGCTCCAACTCACTGCTTCTCCATGTAAATTTTGCGGGGGATGGTGCGCCCGCTCCATCTATAGAGGAGTGCCCGCTCCTCTTGTGGAGCACCTCCCCTTGGGCATTTTTGGCTCGCTCCTCCTATTCTTCTTCAATACTTGCCAAATTTCTATCTTTTTTCACTCTTACTCTAATTTCCCTCATACTAACCCTCTTATTTCACTCCTCATTTTTTATATATATTTTTTTTTCATACTTTCTTTTTCTCATATGTTTTCTTTTTCTCATTTTTTTTTCTTTTTCTCATTTTTTCTCATTTTTTTTTTCTATTCTTCCTTTTTTGAAAAGTTAAGAACCCAGGTTGCCTCCCGTAAGCGCTTCTTTAAAGTCATTAGATTGACCTCCCTACGATTAAAATTCTCATAGGGGAAGGGGGTAGTCATCCAAAGCAATGTGACAAATGTGCTCAATTTGGGTTCCATCGTGGTAGACCTTGAGCCTTTGCCCATTTACTTTGAACGTCCCTTTTTCTTCGCTCCACACTTCCAACGCTCCATGCGGGAACACTGTTTTTACTTCAAATGGTCCACTCCACCTAGACTTAAGTTTCTCCGAAAAGAGTCTTAGCCTAGAGTTGAAGAGAAGGACCTTGTCTCCTACCTTGAACTCTCTCTTCATTATACTTTGATCATGCCATGCCTTAGTCCTCTCCTTGTAAATCCCTGCATTTTCATAGGCATCCCGCCTAAGCTCTTCGAGCTCATGTACATCCAAAAGTCTTCTTTCCCCGGATGACTTGAGATCGAAATTCAAAAGTTTAATAGCCCACTATGCTTTGTGCTCTAACTCAACTGGCAAGTAGCATGATTTGCCATACACAAGCTTGTAGGGGGTTATGCCAATTGGATTCTTAAAAGTTGTCCTATAAGCTCATAAAGCATCATCGAGCTTTAATGACCAATCCTTGCG
The DNA here is from genome assembly GCA_947645195.1 of Patellifolia procumbens. NCBI lineage: Eukaryota > Viridiplantae > Streptophyta > Magnoliopsida > Caryophyllales > Amaranthaceae > Patellifolia > Patellifolia procumbens. Next base: position 731,590 of record CANSGD010001040.1, read on the forward strand.
AGATTGGTTCACGGTTTTCTCCAAGATGAGCTTCACCTCCCTATTTGACACTTCTGTTTGGCCGCTACATTGTGGATGATAGGAGAGCCCCATTTTATGCTGCACCCCATATTTGGAGAGGAGTGCTTGAAAACTCTTTTTGACGAAATGGGATCCCCTATCACTAATCACGACTCTCGGAACCCCAAACCTCGGAAATATCACGGACTTGAAGAGATTGGTAACTACCTTAGAATCATTTGTAGGAGAGGCGATTGATTCCACCCATTTGGAGACATTGTCAACCACCACTAAAATGTAGGAGTTACCAAACGAAGAAGGGAAAGGTCCCATGAAATTTACCCCCCAAACGTCCAAGATTTCCAATTCTAAAATGTTGGTGAGGGGCAATTCATGCCTCTTGGAGATGTTGCCGACCCTTTGACACCTATCACAAGCTTTCACAAAGCCCCAAACGTCCTTGAACATTGAGGGCCACCACAATCCACAAGATAAGATCTTGGCAATGGTCTTGTCGGTGCCCATATGTCCTCCAAAAGAGGATGGATGACATTTCTCAATAACCCTTGCGATCTCATCATCGGGAAGGCATCTCCGATATAAACCATCCTCCCCCCGCTTGAACAAAAGTGGGTCCTCCCACGCATAAAACTTAGAATCATGGAGGAATCGCTTTCTTTGTTGATATGTAAAATCAAAAGGAATAATCCCACAAGCCAAGTAGTTCTCCATGTCGGAAAACCATGGGGTATCAAGGGCTTTGATGGAGGATAGGAGATCATCCTTTAAGCTATAATCAATGGGAAGCTCATGAGAGGGGGAGTCTTCAACCAAAGGCAACCGTGAAAGGTGGTCGGCCACCAAGTTTTCCGTTTCCTTCTTGTCTCTAATCTCAATGTCAAATTCTTGAAGGAGCAAGATCCAACGAATCAACCGCGGCTTCGCATCTTTCTTGGACATAAGATACTTGATGGCCGAGTGATCCGTGTACACTACAACTTTGGAGCACACAAGATAAGGCCGGAACTTATCAAAGGCAATAACAACTGGCAACAACTCTTTCTCCGTTGTGGCGTAGTTCTTTTGAGCCGAATCAAGTGTTTTGCTCGCATAGTGAGCAACATGAAGCTTTCCCTCTTTTCTTTGCCCTAAAATGGCTCCCACTGCATAATCACTAGCATCACACATTAGTTCAAAAGGCAAGCTCCAACCTGGAGCTTGCACAATGGAGGCGGAAATAAAGGCATGCTTTAAAGTCTCAAAAGCATTCATGCAATCATTATCAAAAACAAACTCATTATCTTTTTGCAAGAGGATATATAGAGGCCTAGCAATCTTAGAGAAGTCTTTTATGAACCGGAGATAGAAACCGGCATGACCCAAAAAAGACCGCACTCCCTTCGCCGTAGTAGGCGGGGGCAACTTTTCTATGACCTCAATCTTGACCCTATCTACCTCAATTCCCTTTTGGGAAATCTTGTGTCCCAACACAATGCCATCCTCAACCATGAAGTGACACTTCTCCCAATTAAGCACTAGATTCATCTTTTGACATCTTTGAAGCACATTTTCAAGTTCTTGAGATAATCGTCAAAAGATGAACCTACCACAGAGAAGTCATCCATGAATACCTCAATGATACACTACTACAAAAAACCACAAAGAGACCCCCAAAAGACCCCCATAGATACCACCTCTTAAGGTGGTTTCTAGGACAGTGGTCTCTTATGATAAGAAACCACCTGTGAGAGGTGGTTTTCGAAATGGAAAAAAAAGACTAGCTATATAAGATATGTGGTCTCTTAAGTATTGGCAAATTAAAATATGTCAAAAGGAAAAGAAACCACTTATTTTAATTAAATGGTTTTTTCGCGTTGCTTAAATACCACTTGTATCCATAAGATGATCTCTTTGCTATAAGTAAAGAACCACTTGTATTTATTAGGTGGTCTCTTTGCTATAGATAAAGAACTACTTGCATACATTAGGTGGTTTCTTTGCTGTACATAATTAATTAAAGACTAAAATGGCTCCAACAGCACCAACTATTGATTTGGTGCACAAAACAACACAAACTAAAGAAGGTGCAGTGCACAGCACAAACTTTATGTGACGGGTGCACAAAACAACACAAACGAATATTGTGGTAGGTGGACGACATAAAATCTATGTGATGAGTGCACAAAACAACATGAATTCTAAGTATAATCTCAGGCCAAAATCTCCTTGTGTTATTTTGTGCACCAATCACATAAAGTTTGTGTTGTGCACTGCATCTTCTTTAGTTTGTGCTGTTTTGCGCACCAAACAAATAGTTGGTGCTGTTGACGCCAATTTTTCCTTAATTAAATTGTATAAACATAACAAACCATTTATTTACATGAGAGGGTCTCTTTGTTTCTTTTTTTTTTAATTACGACATTACGCATGCTAAACAAAATATGATGCCTGCTTTCATTTATCCACCAACACCAAAATAACACTAATATATTACCACATTGCTCAAAATTTTATTCATTCGATTCAAAATGTAAACAAATACACGAGCCTTGTTTATGAAATACTCAACATTTCAATAAATGTACTCAATGCTAATTTATAAGAGACTAAACACACTTTCTACTCTAATCTTCTAGTTCATCCCATCTCCTTGTTTATACCCGTGCACAAATTTACTCCACAATTCTCTACCTTCATCAATCTTAAATTGGAAAAGCTTCGCTAAAGTACTGCAAAAAAAATAAACAAAACAATGCATCAAGAGCCATATAAAAAAAAACCCTTATTAAAAAATTGACAACAGTTCAGTAATGCAATTCAGGTATGAATTTTTTCAACCATTTCATATTTCCAAGTTGAGCCATCTACAGAGTATGCAAGTTTACTTGCAGTCGCAATACTAGTGTCAAACTACGGTGCATTAGATTTACAAAATTCTGATACCGACTGTGTCAAACTACTTCGGTCTTTCTGTTGCTTATCAGTTTGTTGTATATTTTTATATATTAAAGTATCCGTATCAATTTTCTTATCAGTTTCTGTAACTTCAGTCCAACTGTGAAGTTTAAGTTGGTTGCACGTCGTGGCCAGCTAGATATTTATGGAGTTTGGAACTGCATGGTATGGTGGGAAGTTGGAGTGCAATGTACCATATGAATATTTACCTATGGAAATACTCGGGGGTGAGGGAATGACACTATAATGAACTGGCCTAGTGGGCAACCTTAGTGTTGGCATTGCTAATTATCTTATTAAGGGTAGCTTCAATAAAGGGGAATGCAGTTACTTAGTTGGAGTGAAGAGAGGGAAAAGAAAATAAGTTTTGTCTCTATATAGAGGAAATCAGAGAGGAGAAGGAGGTAATAATGAAGCTGGAACAACATATTGGTGGAAACTCATTGTGGATTCACAAATTTGAGTTCTATGATAGTTTATGACATGGACTACTTGGATCAACAACTTTAAAAGCAGCTCATAGTGAGCAACAACATTTGGCTTCTACATTAGAGGCATCCCAAATCCACTTTGTCCTCTACAATACATGCGAATGATGTTGAGTAATGATGATGAAAATGCCATCTCTGCCACTTGCCATATACTTGGTTGCTTACTAGTAAATCTCTTAGTTGCGCATGTATGATATAGAGTCTTCCTTAGTTTTAAAGCACAATCATCAACCGACCTTTCACTCCCTCATATTCTCAATAAGTTTAACACTTTCATTAAATTGACATTTCAAATGAAACTAACATGCGGTGGGTTTTCAAAACTCCATCTGTTTTTTCACCTTTTAACAATTGAATTCCTCATCTGGGTTCATTTGACAATATGGGTAATAGGGTTTCCAATTCCTCATCTTTTAACAATTGAATTCCTCATCTATGGGTTTTCACAAATTTTTTATAAGTGAATTCAAAAATACCAGTTGACAAAACTATAAAGCAAGAATTATAAAAATTCATAATTTATGCATTAATCAGTAAAATTAGATACAGAAAAGGAAAAGAATGAAGAATACTCACGCAATTGTTAAGAATCACATATTATGCAATTGAAGGCTTGAAGCTCAGTGGCGATTGATGTCGAATTCCAAATCTTTGATTTCGAATTCCTACGCAATGGGAGATGCTCAGTAGCGATTGAAGGCTTGAAGCTCTAATGGAAATGAAGGATTGAAACTCTAGTGGCGATGAAGGCTTGAAACACGCTGAACAAATTTGTGAGGGAAGAAGATGAATTTTCTTTTCACCGCTGGACTGTGCAAATGGCAGTGAAAGTGAATAGTTAAACTAATTGTTTTCTATTTTTATAACCTAATTACTAATACTCTCACTCTTACCGTGCGCGTGGTGATTTTCTCTCACTAGCGAGAGCCTCTCACTCTAGTTCTTGAGTAAGAGCAGACCTTCAACCACAATTTTCTAGCTACATCCTCTTCTTTTTTCTTCTTTTCTTCACCCTTTCGTTTTTACACCACCTTCATCTTTCCCACATGCAATCTCAAGATAGTGATTCTGTGAACATGAATAACCACCCTATCCTTCCTCATCACAATGAGGGCAAATGCCGAATAGGGCCTGTTATCAAAGTTACTTCCTTTGACCATGTTCTTGTTCTAGACATGCTCAAATTCACTGTTGTTGGACGCTTTCGTGATTATCGGGTTTTTGATGCCACTACGGTGGCTGCATGGGTCAAATTTCATTGGAAAACAAATGATGATCTACAGGTACGCAAAGTGGGCAAGCATTTTCTCTTCATGTGTAAACACTACGCAGATTAGGATGGCGTGAATAACCTGGGAATGGCTAACCTCCAAGGGGCTTTGATGGTGTTTAACTCCTTCACCTCTAAGATGTCCATTCCAGCCATGAAATTTAATTTTGCTCCGCTTTGGGTACGGCTGGAAGGTATACCAACTATTTTCAACACAGTTACAATGGGTCGAAGGGCTTTAGAGAAAGTTGGTTTCATTTTTAACTTTGATGATCATTCCAGATATGGTTCTGTTTTGCCCTTTTTACGAGCACGCATGTGGCTCAATCTCGACAAACCACTTGTCCCGGGCTTCTTTGTTGAGTTTCCTGACGGTTCTCGTCACTGGGTTTATTAGCGCTATGAAGGCGTTTTTGTGTTCTGCACGAAGTGTGCATGTGTTGGTCATCCTACATCACAATGTCGCCTTTCTTTGGTGGCTGTGGAAGAAAACATTTCAGCTCGTATACGAGATCTTGGCCCTCCACAGGAGCTACAACTCCAAGAAGTTGCAACACCTCTATATTCTAGCAAGATTTGGGGTCTAAAAATGTAGATTGGCATCGTACAACTAGGGTTGATTTGTCTATCCAATCCCATTCTCACTCTTCTGATTTTTATAAATAAACCTCGTCTTCTTCTGATGATAACAATGACGATGGTGATTTTTCCCCAAGGGTTTGGGAGGTTGGTGGACCATCGTCTACAGCACCAAATAAAAGGGCCCACTCATCTTCCGATTCGAGTTCGGGTTCTGCTTCCCCTACGTATGAAGCACAATCGCACTCGGAATCCATTGACTATCACACTTCAACACCCATCTGCATGGGGTTACACTCTGTTAAGCGACGTAAATTACAGCCCTCTCTTAAGGGTTTATTGGGTTCTGGGCCGCTTGTGCCGGTGAAGAAGCTCGTTGTCCGTCATAGTGCGTTGGCCAAAAAGCCTCGTGCATCCACAACAACAATCCTTCCCAAGCTTGGGGCACGTATAACTGCAGCTCTTCCTCTTAAGTTATACTCGTGCAAGCTGGTACACACCCCCTTGCAAGCTCCACAACATGCCTCTAGTGTTGACTTACACCATTTAGTCAATGGAATTAAACTAGCATTTTCTTCTTCACTTGGTGCTAATGACGTTTCGAAGCGTTTGCAGCATGGAGTATGCTTGGTAAACGAAAGGGTCAACTTTTGACTCCTTTTCATGGTAAAACGCAGCGTGTCACTCCACTAGCTCCTTCTCAATACAATTTGCCGTGTCAAGCTTCCTCTAATGGCATTATTACTCCAGCTGTTTTAAATGTTTCCCATTTTTCTAAGGCTTGCTCTTCTTTGTACACGGTAAGCATTACTCCTTGGGGTGTTTTAGCTTCTTTGCCTTTATTGCTATTTCATACACTAGTCTCTAGGGCCATTAATTGCAAAGTTTTAACCCCTTTGGGACGACCACCTACAAACATCCTATCCTCTTTATTTGGGTTTGCATGCCGCCTACTTCCTCTATTTAATGCCACTGCCCCTTTCACTCCTCCTTCTACTGATAATTCCCTCCTCTTAGGTCAGAGTTCATTTCTCTCTCTTAGGGCTCTTTTATCCTTCCACCAAATCCCTTATTCTGCTCTTTTTCTTGCTGCTGTCATGGATTCTTTTCTTAAGCTTTTGGGTTGTGCTGAATATGAGATAGTGAAGAAGTATTTGGGACTAAGAAACGGTGTCGCATCCTTTTTGACCTTGGTGAAGCTCACTCTTTTCACTTGCAACCCACGGATCGATTACTTGCTCCTTCTCAACCGGATTTTGATCCTTTTTTCCTGTTCAAATGGATCATACTGACTCCCTAGGGCTTGTTTCACCCGTGACTGGTGAGATTCGCAGGCCTGCTGTAATAGTTCAAGCCCTTCCTGCTCCTTTCATTCTAGGTTGAGTTGCTCCTCCCTCGTCGCCAGTATCAGCTGTCACGGTTACTAATAGTCTTGATGATTTTCAGTCGTGTGGCTCTGATGTGGAGGCCTCTATTTCTCGTCAGGTGAATAGGCTTCAGATTGAGAGGCCTACCACCTCAGTTACTCGCACTTGTGAGTAGCGCCATGTTGCTCGTTTAGATGTAAAACGAGCTTTACCCTTTGACTTAGCTGCGACTGAATACTATGCTGAGGGTTGTTCTAGTCCAGAAAAGCGTAGGAAGCGCCAACAGAAATATTATGGCAAAATTGGCTGTTTGACTAAGCTTAAGTTTGGGCTTTCTGAAGGTGATGAATGGTTGGATGATGATGACAGTGGTGCGGCTGGCCCGAAGCAGCCTTTGGTCGGAAAATGAAACTTCTCAGTTGGAATGTGCGTGGGGCTTTGAAAGACGCACCAGTTGCCCGTTATCTTAACTATGTTTTGAGCTTGTTTCATGTTGATGTTTTTTTCTTATGTGAAACTCTTTGTGAGGTAGCTCATTTTGAACCCGTAGCTACCCGACTTGATTATCCTAGTACTTTTGGTGTAGATGTAGATGGTCGTAGTGGGGGTTTGGTTGTATGTTGGAAATCATCGGTGGACTTGAAGGTTGTAACCTCTAGCTCGAACTATATCTTGTGTAATATAAAAATGCTCCAGTTCGAGTACTTTGTGCTTTTCTTGTAAGGTGCTCCTAAATAGGAGGATCGTATGCCCCTTTGGGATACCCTTCCCCAATGCTGTTTAAAAATTGCAAAAAATTTGTTATTCTTGGAGACTTTAACCAACTTCAATTTCTTAACCAAAAGAAAGGAGAGTTAACATCTATACCAGGAGCAATGGATTTTTCTCTTTGGAAGATGATGCATAATTTTTCTAAACTTCCTTTCCATGGTCCTTCTTTTACTTGGACAAATAATCAATTAGGGGACCGATGTATTTTTGAACGTCTTAATAGGGCATATTGTGATGATGCTTGGCGTTTAGCTTTGCCTTATGCTATGGTTTGGAATCTACCAATATTTCTATCGGACCATGCACCTATTATTTTAGATTGTCATCCAACAACAACAAAATACCCTAGGCCCTATAAGTTGGAAGCTTGGTGTTTCCAATTGAGGTTGTTCGTACCCTTATAGTAAATGAGTGCCATAAACCTTGGCAATAAAGGTCTGGGATGTTTATTCTCTCGCGTTGTCTCAAAGGTATTAAAGATCGTTGTCAAACATGGTGCTTGGATTATCGGCGAAGGAATGGTTTGTGTTGGAGTGATGTTACTCAGCATCTTTCTCATATTCAACAATCTATCACGGAGGATAATATGCACAATGAACTCCCTATCCGCAGGGCATATGAGAATAATATTACTCTGCAATGGTTGTATTGGAAACAGCGAGCTAAGTCTTCTTGGGATCGTTATGGGGATTCATCCACTGGTTTATTCTTTCGTAGTGTCAAACAATGTACTGGCCTTAATCTCATAAAAGCCGTTATGAATAACCATGAGGAATGGGTCGCAAATGATGTTGACATTCAAAATGTTTTCCACGATTACTTTACACAACTATTTACCCTTGCACCTCGGACACAACCCTTGTCTACATGGGATGATTGGCTCTGTGACCTTCCTACCTTATCAGCTGAATAACAACATCACCTGGTTGTCACTATTCGTCGTAATGAATCAAGAAATCCCTTTTTAGTGTGCACTCTCTAAAGGCCCTAGGCCTGATGGTTTTCCAGCACTTTTCTTTAAAAACCGATGGCAGATAGTGGGGGGCCACGTGGTGAATGCAGTTCAGGCTTTCTTTCATGGAGGACACATGTTGTGTGAACTCAATCGCACTTATATCGCCCTGATCCCGAAAGTTTTATGTCCCTCCAAAGCTACGGAGTATCGCTCGATTAGCTTGTGTAATACGATTTACAAGGTCATCTCTAAGATCCTGGTTAATCAACCTATTCTTTCCTCACTTGTGGATCAGGCACAAAATGCCTTTATTCCGGGACGTATAACGAGTGATAGTGTGCTTCTGGGTCAGGAGCTTATCCACTGGATGAACAAAAAGCGCAAGCGACATGATTCGTATGTTGCGCTTAAAATTGATTTAAATAAAGCTTATGACCAAATCCGATGGGATTTTCTTGAGGTCACTCTCAGGAGTATGCAATTCCCGCCTATTTGGATTGGCTGGATAATGCAGTGTGTTCGTACACTGTCTTTTTCTGTCTTGGTGGTGTTGAGACCCAGAGTCAATCTGCTGGAAGCAAAGCATTGGTAGAAGAAAACTTTCACCTTTCAGCGAGACTCTTCTCCTGTCACTGAGACTCCTGTAACGCACTAGCGCATGCAGCGGAGAAGAAAAAGAGGAAACCTCTAGTTGAGAAGTTAACCGCTTTCCTGAACTATTCCTGCAATGTTTTCTTTCAGCTTGCTTTCTTTCCCTAGCACAGACTTTGTAGATAGTAAAACAGGTCCGCTAGGAGTATTCACTGAATGACCGACTAACTGATTTCATGGGAGAAAGGCTTTCTGATAGAGTTATACCCCTTTTTAGCACCCAAGGTAATGATGCGCCTTTGTATATTTGTTGTGCAAATTGATGAACAGGTGATGGAATTCTTAATAAAGTGACAAGTCTAAGCCTTTACGTTAGGAAAGGGATGCGATTCCTCTCCTTTCTTTCAGTCGAGTCACTTCATACCTCTCGTTGAAAAGCGAAAGTTCTCTAGAGTATAAGGCAGAAGCTTTTTCCAAGCCAGAAACCCGAGCCCAGCTTGTAGCAAGCCAAAATTTTTCGACTTTCTTTGCTAAGAGAAGAGAGAGAAAGGAAAGACAGATGGCAGAAAGCAATCCTTCCAACCAACCAACCTGCGGAGTTGAACACAAGACTAACCTCGGCCCGGTTCTTCCAAAAATTTCCTGGCCCTTGCTTAACTCCTTGTTCCGTAAACCGGTCGCTGGTTGATCTGATCGGACTCCGGACAAACGAGAGCAACTAGCGCAAACTTAAAAATGCGCATTTATTAATCCATAAAAAACTTTAAGATGGCTCATGGGATACCGGAGGTGAATCAGAGAAGATCGCAGCCCTCGGGGGGGATTTTGCTGCATTGCATTTTTATAGGAAGTTAAAGAATTCTGTTAAAGAATTCAGTTACAGTCAATTGAATCAACTCAGTTAAGAAGAATCAAAGTCCAGGTTGGTTGGTGAGCCTAGTGATAGGAAACTATCTAGCTTGGTTCGGAGAGCACTTGTTGGGTTAAAGATTTTTTTTTACTAGATGTTATGGCCTAAATGCTGAACTATTGACTCTACTTGTTTGGATGGGTGTTCACCCCAAAGTGTTCCCGGACCGCATGTAGATGATCAATAGAATTCGGAGAACCCGCTATCCCCTCGCTGTATCCAGCTTGGGAATGAGAGTCGGGATATGATAATGGAAGGAAGTCCCCTGAGATTGGGCCCTCTCGTGGAACGGGCGCCCTTCATCTTAAAAGAAAGAGAAAACATTTTCTAAAAAAAAAAAAGAAGAGCATAAGACTACATTTTTTTGTTAGTTCGCAGAAGTAGGTTTTAGAAAGTCAATTTTAGATTTGTATTTGCGTTGGTTTTTCCAACGAAAAAAAGCACTTTCTTGTCTTTCTCATTCAGAAGGCTCAGTCCCACACTCTGACTTCAATGATAGGAACAACCTCTGTTCCCCGGTGCTCGAACGAGCAAGATCACTACAACCAAGTCTAGGCCGGGGAAGACCCTGAAGCCCGCCGGAAGACGAGGAAGCCCCCTCTTTCAAGTGAAATCCATCAGATCTAGGCGAGAAAAATCTATGTTTATAGCCCGTGTGACAATCTTTCTAGTCCTATCTCTACGGGAAGTACAAACGGTTCATCCTTTAGAAACCCTTGAACCCTATCCAAAAGCTTCGCATAAGCGATTACTAGAGTGTAAGAGGTCAAGGTTGGAGGATCAAAACATATGCCAATTAGGAAAAGAGGGAGGTAAAGCGTGAATGGTGTTCCAACAGCTTCCTTTAAACCGGAAGCCGGCTTGCGACAAGGAGACCCTTTATCACCTTATCTTTTCCTTTTATGCATGGAAGTCTTGGGTCGTAAGCTTGAACATGATCAACAAGCTGGCCTCTTTTAGGGTATCAAGATTGGTAGAAGTGCCCCTTCTATTTCGCATCTTTTCTTTGCTGACGATGCGCTTCTCTTTTTCCATGCTACTCAAATTTCCTGTCATCATATTCGTAGTGTGTTGGATGACTTTTGTGCGTTTTTGGGGGAAATGGTCAGCCTAGCTAAATCTTCTGTTAAATTCAGATCTAACACTTCTGAGCATTTCATTTCTCACTTACGACAGCCTCTTGATGTTTCTTCTGTTTTTGCATTCCCAAGTTACCTCGGTTGTCCGTTGGAAGTAACAGGTAAATTTGTCCTGCTATTTACCTTCCTTCATGACCGTATATGCCAAAAGATCTCTTCTTGGAAATTTGCCATGCTTTCTCAGCCTGCCCGGTTTCTACTTATCAATTCCATTCTTTCTACTATGTTTTCACAACTCATGTCTGTCTTCCTTTTTCCTAAAACTGTACGGAAAAAGGTAGGCTCGGCTTTGTTACGTTTTTGGTGGGCTGGAACAGTGGAAAAACAACCCTTCTATTTGTGTAAGATTGAACTCTTGCAACATCATCGAAATAGTGGGGGTTTAGGTATGCGTCATCTTACGGTCTTAAATCAAGCTACACTTTTTGGCACGGCTTGGCAAATCCACCATTATCCTCAGCTCTTACTTAGTCGCCTCCTCCTGGCTAAGTATGGGACTACTCCTCTTCGACATTCAGGCTCCTTCTCCAGTGCTCCTTCTTGGTGTTTCCGCGGCCTGGTCACTGTTAGTCGTGCATTCCGACAAGGTATGGCAACACGCATCAACAATAGTAATCATACTTCTATCCTTGAAGATAGATGGGCTGGCTTGGCCCATGTCCAGTTCAACCATGCTCCCTCCCCTCGACTCTCCCAGGTAAGTGACCTTTTGCAGCCTCATGGTATGCTCCTTTAATTTGGCGCTCTTTCACTTCTATTACTGCCCAGCGCATTCTTTCCCTTTCCCCTCCCCCTTCCCCCTTCACAGTAAGAGGATGAACTTTACTAGGCTTCTACCCAAAATCGTGTTTATACTACCAAATCCGGACATTGGTGGTTATTACACAACATCTGCTGCACCCACCTTCATCCCTGTTCTGGCGTGTGTTTTGGAAACAGAAGCTTCCCCCTCGTTGGCAGATTTTCCTTTGGCGCCTTCTTCATAATGCCTTGTCTACAGTGGACAATTTACGAAAGAGATCTATGAATATCTCTCCTATATGTCCGTTGTGTCATCTTACAAAAGAAACTGCTGAGCATCTTTTCCGAGAATGCTCCATTACTACGAGGCTTTGGGCAGCCTCTCATCTGGGAATTCGGTCCACTATCATCCATATGGGCCTTTTGGATTGGATTAAAATCTTCTTTTAATACCTTGCTCGACAACCTGATTGTTCACTGGTGTTTACTTTTACTGCTATAGTACGGACAATTTGGTGCCACCGCCATGATGTTGTCTTTCGCAACATCCCTGTTTCCCCTGTTCAGTTCCTGCAACTCCTACATCTCAATTGTCAACGATATCTTCCGCTCTTCACTATGGTTGCTACCTCCTCTCCTTCTTATCAGCAACTTCGGCATCCACATTATCACTTCTGCTTGGGCTCTTTATCCACTGATCCTGATCTCAGACTGGTGGTCAATGGGGCTTGGAAACAACACAAGGATGGTACTACTACGGCGGTAGTGGGATGGGAGCTTTGTACACCCTCTCAGACCTTTTCTTCAGGCAATTATGTTCTCGGCTTAACCCCTTTCATGCGGAGTTATTGGCTCTCTATGCGGGTTTGCAGATGGCCCAGCGATATGGCACGCATCTTTGGGTTGGGGTTGATTCCCTGCTTATTGTTACCTCATTGCAACGACTGGACTCTTGTGAAGCTCTTTGCGTCAACCTCCTGCGTCGCATTCTCACTCTAGCTTCCTCTTTTAGTTCTTTTACTTGTGTTAAGGTTAATCACAATGTTGTTAGAGTGGCGCATGACTTGGTTGTTCATGCTCGTCGTGGTCACTCTTTTTAGCGTCTTGCTTGTACTCTTGTCAAAAAAAAACCTAATTACTAATACTCTCATTAATTTATTTATCAATGTATTATTATTTAATGTATAAAAGATACCACCTCATTTAACTAATGGTCTTTTTGCTAATTTATAACTATTATAAGGATTTATAAAAGCCCACAAGATTTTAAAAGAACTAAAAAAATAATAAGAAACCATCTTTTATATGGGAGGTTTCTTTTCTTTAATTAATAAGAGATCACCTTCAGTAGAAGTGAGGTTCTTTTAATTAAATTACCACTTATTTGAATGAAGTGGTCTATTTTTTTCTAATATAAGAGACCACCTTTTAAAAAAGTGTAGTTTCTTTAGATAAGTTACCACTTATTTGAACAAGGAGGTATCTTATTAGTGATTCTTTTACCCACATTTGTAGTAGTGGTATCTTCCAACATGTCCGAAAGGATGGCGGCCATACATCTTTGGAATGTAGAGGGCGCATTGCACAAGACAAATGGCATCCTTCGATAAGCAAAGGTACCAAATGGACAAGTGAATGTAGTCCTTTCTTGGTCATAGGGGTGGATGGGAATTTGAAAGAACCCCGAATAACCATCAAGGAAACAAAAATGGGAATGGCCCGCCAATATTTCCAATATTTTATCTATAAAGGGGATGGGGAAATGATCCTTCCGGGTGGCTTTATTCAATCTCCAGTAATCTATGCACATATGCCACCCGGTCACCGATCTAGTGGAGATTTGCTCTCCCTTTTCATTGGTGATGACGGTCATGCCTCCCTTTTTAGGGACCACATGGACGAGACTAACCCACCGACTATCGGAGATAGGGTAGATTATCCCCGCCTCAAGGAGTTTCAAGACCTCCTTTTTGACCACTTCCTTCATATTGGGATTCAACCTCCTTTGAGGCTCAATAGAAGAAGCATGATCGTCATCAAGATGAATTCTATGCATGCATAGGGTAGGACTTAGCCCCTTGAGATCTTCAATGCTATACCCAATGGCACTTCTATGTTCCCGAAGGACATCAAGAAGTTGAGTAAGTTGAGTGCCTTCAAGTGTAGCATTGACTATCACCGGATAAGTCTCACCCTCACCAAGAAAAGCATATTTTAAAGAAGGGGGAAGGGGTTTCTACTCTACCTTGGGAGGAGGCTTAGAACTCTCCACCTTAGGTGAAGGTACCTCCAGGGCTTCGATCTTCTCTTCCTTAGCACAATAGGTAGGAGAGGTATCCATGGCTAGCTTGAAGTTTTTCCCTTCCTCATTATCTTCCAAATCCTCTCCCAAAAGTACATCTTCCAAGGGATCCTTCTTACCCCTCATACCCTTCAAACTCAAGACCTCTTCATCAAAACTATCTATCCTCTTCACCTCTTCCATGATTGGAGACTTCATCGATTGCTTGAAAGAAAACTCCATGCTCTCATCTCCTACCCTTAATGTAAGCACATCGCGCTTCATATCAACAAGAACCCCGACCGTTTTAAGGAAAGGCCTCCCAAGTATAAGAGGAACTTGGGAGTCTTCCTCCATCTCCATAACCACAAAGTCAAAAGGGATGAAGACCCTTCCAACTTGGGCCGACACATCCTCCAACTCTCCAACCGGAACCTTCACCGATCTATCGGCGAGTTGAATGACCCTCCTAGTTGGCTTGAGTTCAAAATTAAGTTGCTTAGCGATGGACAATGGCATCAAACACACTTGCCCCCAAATCCGCCAAGGCCCTCTTGGGCTCCAAGTCCCCAATCTTCAAAGAAATAGAACATGACCCCGGATCTTTAAGCTTCTTGGGGAGCTTGTTTTGAAGTACGGCACTAACTTCGACAGTCAAAGCAATGGTGGCACTTTCCTCGAGCTTGGTCTTGTTGGAGAGAAGCTCCTTAAGAAACTTGGCATAAGTAGGCATTTGAGACATGGCTTGGAGAAAAGGGATGTGCACTTGAAGTCCTTTCATGACTTCTAAGAAATTCATGAATTTATTATTGAGTTGTTTCTTAGCTAGCATTTGAGGAAAAGGAACCGGAGGCACATAAGCCTTAGGTGCCGCTTGAATAGCCTCTTTGCGTTGCTCATGAAGTTCTTTCTCTTGGCGTGGTACAACATCACCTTCATCCTCCACTATTACCTCTTCAAGAAGCTTCTCAACGTCCCCTTCACTCCCCCTTTTCTCATTCCGGGCTTTCATTCACCTCACTAGGCATCTTAGGCCCCTCATAATGTGCTCCGGATCTCAAAGTAATGGCCTTGGCATGCTTGTGATCACTGGTTGGCTTGGGAATTGAGTAGAAGAAGAAGTGGAGTTGCTTACTTGTTGGGAAATTTGAGCAAGTTGGGTCTCAATCATTTTGTTGTGAGCTTGCATTTGTTGTAAGGAAGAGTGAATATCTCCAAACTTCTTATCATTATCGGCATTGGTCTTGGTTTGTTGGGCAAGGAAAATTTGAAGTGTAGACTCAAGTGATAAAGGCTTTGATGGGTTAGGCTTAAAGGGTGGTCTTTGTTGTGGTTGGTTGAAACCGGGTGGTCGAAAGTTGGAGGTGTTGTTGTTGTGATTTTGTGGTGGAGGGTATTTCCATGATCCTTGAGAAGTGTTGTTCCACCTCCCTTGGTTGTTGAAGTTTGAAGGCCCCTCTTGCCTTGCACCAACCCATGTGACATGTTCCGTAGATCCTCCATAATAAGAGCTTGCATGATCGGTGCCTCCACAAATTTCACAAGAGAAAGCTTGGGAAGGTGGTTGGGTTGGGGATGCCAAGTTCACCTTCTCAAATTTCTTAGCTAGAGTGTCTAGCTTAGCATGGATATGATCCATAGCCTCCATATCATACTTCCCTTTACCACTAACCTTCTTGCTTGTAGACCTTGTGTTCCCCCTAGAGTAATGCCTCACAACCTCTTTTATGGTGGGCTCAATATCTTCTACTTGTAGCTTGGTGAGTTGACCCCCCGCTCCGGAATCAAGACTAGCTCTAGTCATGGGAAGCAACCATCATAGAAACTTTGCATCAAGATCCATTGACTATACCCATGGTGCGGACACGACCTTTGGAGGTCTTTGAACCTATCCCATGCCTCATTCAAACTCTCATCCTCATCTTGTATGAAATTAGAGATCTTCCTCCTAGCCTCGGAAGTCTTCTCTTGGGAATAGAACTCGTCAACAAAAGCCGTCGTTACTTGTGCCCAAGTAGTCAAGGAATCGAAAGGTATAGATTGTAACCACTTTTTGGCTATTCCCGTGAGAGAAAAGTGAAAAAGATTAAGCCTCACAAACTCTTGAGTAACATTATTTTGCTTGACCGTGGCAAAAAGCTCAAGAAAGTTCGCCAAATGGTCAAGTGGACACTCATGAGTACATCCTCCATATGGCTCTTGCTTGATCATTCTAATCAAGTGTGGAGAGAACTCAAAGTTAGCAGTTGTTGTCGGCCTCCGTATCCCACTTTTGAGCTCAAATGCTTAGGGGTGACCATAGTCCCTTAAAGCTCTCAGAACGGGTGGATCCTCCGCCATTATACTAGAAGTAGAAGAACGAGATTGATCTTCCTCAAACACCTCTCCCGGTTGCTCCTAACTAGTAGCTAGTACCCTTGGTTCCCGAAAAATCCTCCTCAACTCCCGTAAAGTGCCCTCAAGATTGTGGTCAATTGGAAGCAATGGATCTCCACGTAACCTTCTTGACATGCAAATACAAAAGCTCAAGGGAAAGATTAGAAACACAAGGGTTTACTAATAAGTAGTAAGAAACCAATCGGTACCAAAGAAAAACAACAATAGAAAAGGGGAGGGGGAATAGAGTTGACTTATTAGACGCAAAAATCACAACTCAATGCAATGTAATCCGTTGCTTCCCCGGCAACGGCGCCAAAATTTGACACGGTCGTTGCACGTGCCAAATTAATAAACCAAACTTAGCCTAATATAGGGCAAGAAAGGGTCGAATCCACGAGGAAGCAAGGATTAAACAAGGTTTGAAAGCGATTTAGCGAGCTATGTCTATTTTAAATGATTTTTGAATTAAATGATTAACTAAGAAACTGTGGACGAATTAGCTAACAATTAAAGTAAATGATTGGGTTTAAACTATAATAGGAAGACGCTAGGGATATGGGAATCACTAGTTAACCATTAGCTAACCTATTTTTCTAGCTAAGGGGATTCATTAAGGTCAACTAAGGGACTAAGTCACGCAAATGTTTCCTAATTACTCTCTCAAGCTAATTAGGAGGTCCTAATAAACCAATTTTACCTATTCTCATGGTGAAGTCAACCTATTGACTAGCCTGAGGTCCATCAAAAGCTTGATCTCAATCCTTCACTTTTGATCCCCAAATCAAGTTCAAATGGTGATCAAGCAATTAAACAAGGCAAATAAATAGGCTAGACAACCTAATTTCACCTAAGTCTAACCCCCAAGCTTGACTTTTAAGGTCAACTAATAATCACCTAGTTCATCCCCTTCCCCTAGCTAGAAGACTACTCACTAGCTATGAAAGAAATGAAAGAAAAAGGTTCAATCAATAATGGTGAATTAACTATGGTGAAGATCATATCAACAAGTTAATCAGACAACTAATAACTAATAATAAATTGCTAAACCAAAATAAAGAAAGTAATTAAGCAAATAAAGAGAATAGTAAGAAGAAATACTCAAAAATTGATGAAAAATTCAATTGCTAAACTCCATTGAAATAGCTTCCATAATCAACATTCCAAAACTTAGATCTACTTTCTCTCTCTACCTTCTAATTCTCTCTCTAGATAATTAAATCTAATTAAAGTTCATAAAGTAAAGCTTAATATTAGGATTATTACAAAATTGGTTTTATACCCCGTAGAAATAAGGGCAAAACTATAAAAGACGAAACAAAAATAAGGAGACTGGGCCATGAAGCGCCCGCTCCTTACAATATGGAGCGCCCGCTCCTGGAATGCTCCAAGCCACTGTCATATTGCCTTCGTTTCTTCACATATGGAGCGTCCGCTCTCTTCCTATGGAGCGCCCGCTCCCCTGTTTGGAGCCTCTTCCTTGCTTGTCTATCTCCAAAACACTCCAAGAAAATATGTTGATCTGCCAAGCAATAGAATCTGTTCCTACTGTGGAATAGTGGACACTCATAATTGAATCCTAGTCCATTCCTTCCTTCATTTTTATACTTTTGTATCCAACTCACTAGATCAGGAAGCTTGGTTCTTGAAGATTCCAATTTCCTCTTCAGTACCAGATTTTCATTTAGCACAGACTCATGCTCAATTTTCAATTTTTCTAAATCGGTACTGGTACTGTCAGAGGAACTGGTTCCTTCAGGAACAACTAGTTTCAATTCTACCAAAGCAATATTTAAGAAGTAGTTATCATTTTTAAGTTTTTCATATGCTTCTTGAAAACAACGGTATTTATCAAAAGTATCAAAGAACCGTTCCTCAATCTCTGAATTTAGCTTTTTAAACTAGTTTGAGTGTTCCTTGGTAACCTTTAAGCCCTTCTCCATATTCTCTTCTCTTATGCAGATTGCCTTGTAGTTATCAAGAGTTTCTAAAAGTAATTCAATGAGTTGGTTCTTATTTAATTTTGATAATTCTTCTTCAACAACATGAAAATTACCCGATTGTTATTCATCATCTGATTTGGCCATCAGACGTAGCTGAGCAGTTTCATCCTCAGGCTTTTCCTGCTCCTCATCAAACTCTGATTCTTTCCAAGCTGCTACCATAGCTTTTCTCATTTCTGTTTTTGAGAAAGGCTTTTGTTGTTCCTTGCCCTTGAATCTTCCTTTTCCTTTCTCGTTTTCCCATAAAGGACATTCCTTTATAAATGATCTAGAATTGGCAGCTTAGCTTTGAGGTTTTTCTTGTATTCTTCCCTTTATAGTTCTTGTTGAAGAACTTTTTGAATTTCTTCACTATCAAGACTGCTTCCTCATCATCAGTCTCTGATTTATCTTTTTCTTCAGACTTGAGAGCTATAGACTTAGATCTGCTAGAATCAGAGTCATGAGTTCCTAAATGCAACTCATGTGTCATCAAGGATCCAACAAGTTGTTCAATGTTGAATTTGGTGAAATCCTTAATTCCTTGTAGAGCTGTCACCTTGGCCATCCATTTCTCATCTTGTAGAAGACTTCTTAGAACTTTGCGTACCTGTTCCCTCTAGAGAAATAGATTTTCCTAGAGAGTCAAGTTCATTTATGATGTTTGAGAATCTTGTAAGCATATCATGAACTGGCTCTTTAGGCTTCATTTGAAATAGCTCATATCTATGCATGAGCATATCTATCTTTGATCTCTTGACCTCGCTTATTCCTTCATGTGTGACTTGAAGGAGTTCCACACTTGCTTTGCACTCTTGCATCCCATGACTCTATTGTGTTCATGAGGACCAAGACCGCAATGAACAATTTTCTTGGCCATGTTGTTCATCTCTATTTTCTCGAAGTTTTCTTTGTCGTACTTTGAAAGTGGCATTGTAACTAGCTCGCCTTCTTCATTATTTTCGATAACTTTAAAGTCACCTATCTCAATTACTCTCCAGACTTGACAGTTTTTTGCCTTGATGAATATTTCCATCCTATTCTTCCAATAAGAATAGTATTTTCCATTAAACATTGGAGGACGATGAGTAGAGTATCCCTCATCAAGTTTTTCTCCTGTTGTATTCATGTTCTCTAGGATTTGCCTCCTCAGTGTTAGCTGTTTCAGGAGAGACAATGTCTGATACCAATTGTTGGCCCTATAGAACTACAAGTTTACTACAAGAGGGGGGTTATAGACTATTTTTGCGGAATTAAAATCTTAGAAAGAAATAAAGAGAAACTTTAACTATGAACACAGCAAATGCTTTTAAACAAGATCTTCCAATATTCTCTAGAAAGAAATCTTGCCTTTTTATTTATAATAGCAATTACACCCTATTATAAACAGCACCTCACTCTGTTCCTCTAGGAACTGGTTCCCAATCACCTTGTTCCTCTTAAACGTGTGACTTTCTCGCTTAACTTCACTAGAAGTCTTCTCTTTCTCTTTTTTCTCTTTCACTCTTAAGAACGGAAATTTTCTCACAAAATTTCACTCACCCCAAACTCTAAATTATGGAATACAATAATGAATAGTTCGTTGAAGAGAGAAAAACCGAGGTTAAACTTTCTAAAAGATATTACACAATTAATCTGGAAAGTCTTAAGAACTAAATTTGTTGTTCTTCAAAGTTTAAATAGTTGATTTCTCCTTCAACAGTCTTCTTCAACGGTAAGTAATGGACGCTTGAATTTAGCCACGTTTAACCACTTTCAAAGCCGTTATCAGTCATGCTCAGTCCATGATCCACGATCTTTTCTTTTGCGATTGAATAGGTCTTGGCCGTTAGAATCTGTTGGACTTGGATGTGCTTCCTAGATTTTAGGAACTTGCTAAAACTGCTCCAACAACCCAGATTTTTAGCCACGTAATTTCGTTTATTTGTCCATCTCTTTATTCACCTATAAACCAATTAACAACTCTACTAACATTATGGAAATTAATATTCCATACTATTAGATAGATTAAATCCATACAAAGTAACATATTCAAATATCCTATTTATCCTAAATAAAATATTTTTGGTTAACTCTAAAACCAATTCTCCATAAGTTATTTTAGGTCTAACAGAATAAATAATACTTTGTGAATAAATAAATAAAACCAATCCTAAGTTAAAACTACTTTATTTGTCATCATCAAAATAACGAATACAACAAACATTATAATCTTAAACTAAATATTCTCCATGGATGAGAAGCAATCATTTCTTAGATGAATCTTGGTTTTTCTTCATAAATATGTCCGAAATCATTTAGTCCCACCTCATTTCATATAAGTTTACCCGGGGGCCGGAAGTACCATGAGCATGGTACACCGAAGACTATATTTTTGCAGATTGCTCATTTAGACGTCTCTAAATGAAAAAAAATAGACGTTTAAATGAGCTATGAGCAATAAAATAGTTTTGAGTATACCTTCTCATGGTATAATTAACCAGGTGTAAGATGTATATATTCTCCTCATTTAAAGACGAAATGGTGTACTTGCTTTAGCTTTGAGATGCAAACAACCTCAAACCCATATTGATTTAATGAGAACAATCAATCATATAGCATTTATAGTAACACAATTTCTTCAATTGAATTGATGAGAGCAATAATAAAGAAAGAAATCAAAGAAGAAATGAAAATGAAGAAAAGTAATTCTCTGGCTCTCAAGTGTCAATAACATCAAAAACAGTCTAGAGTGAATATTTATATTGTGTTTTCTTTTTATTTTGAGAATTACTTTACCAAATTAACATTTATCTATTACGACAACTTTAACTTAAATTTATTTTATTTTTCTAACCACAAAAGCATATAAATAGCAATATTTAAAATGGCACGCACTACTTGTAAGTCTAAAAGTGAGTATTCAAGATAATGATTGCCAAAATTATAAACTCGTAAAATAAGAATCTTTTAAACACTAACAAATTAATAAGTTAGTAAGATGAGAATTACATGTAACGACTGCCAAAATTATAATATCTTCACCAGCTTAAATATTTGTTTTATTATATCTTTTTACTCTTAGGGCTTCGCCAAATATCTAAAATAAAAGTATTTATTTCATAATGTAAATACATTTAATATTTTTAATATCCTTAGTACTAAAAATTGTATAAAAACCCGATCTGGGCATTACTGGATTAGAAACTAGTTATTAATAAAAAGGGTTGAATGCTCACCAACTGGTGATCAAGAGAATGCGAGATTAGCGCCAATAATAAAGCTAAAAACATGATTATTGCTGCATAACATTTCAGAAAGCAGCACCATGTTGTCTCAACTTTTGATTTTATTGATGCACACAAGCCACAATCTGTGCACAAGCACTGGTGTCCGCATTCTCGCGTGGTTTTGCGCACAGAAGAAGATCCGAACTTAGCCCGTAGGTACACGATGTAATGGCTTCGGATTTAAAGGCACTTCACACAAAAAGTACTATCCTACTCGCAACTAGTAGTTACTAATTAGTACTTCCTCTGTTTCTCAATACTCACAACATAAGCATAGTAACCACTATTCATTTACTATTCTCATGTTATATTTTTCACACGTGTATAAGAAAAAATATAGTCCAGTGGGGTCTTATTTGATTCGTCTTGATGCATACTATCATAATATCAACTTTTTATAATATTTACTTATCAATAATTAGAGATATTAAGGTTCAAAGTATTGCATTGGATAGTGTGCAAACAAGAAACGTTGCGAGTATTGCGAAACGGAGGAAGTACTAAACTACTAATATCATTAAGCATTTAACTTCTCGAGAGTCCCGACTGAAGTTGGCATCCCAACAAATGTTTAGTCAAATAGGACCAGGAAATGTTCCTTCCTGTATCTGTTCGTTCCATCTCTGAATCTGCCAACGAGCAAAAGAATCAGATAGACCCTAAAAGAGATTAATGGAATTCGATTGATGGAATTCGACAACTCAAAAAAGTTAATTTGATTGTGTCTTAAGCTTACCCACTCAAGAGGACATAACGATCTGTAATACCTTGCGAACTTATCGCATGCAGGATCATCTTTTCCCTTTGCTTTGATGCATCTGAATCACCCACATAATACTCTCTTTGTCTCTAAATTCTTAGATGTACTATCTCAATCTGACTTTTATATCTACTAATTACAATTTAACTATCAATATTTTTAATATACTTAGACTCTATTTAGTTCATTATTTATAGTCACGTGGTAATCGAATGAAACTGCAATTACATTATCATTTGTTTAGTTCCTCACATAGAGTCCGTTCTTTTCAACTTATTTTTGGTCCTTATAAGTTCATATTAGTTCTGATAAGTAGGGATGACCACGAGTGAGATTTGGGTCGGGTGAGCCATGACCAACTATCATCCATCCATCCGTCACCCGGTAAAATCATCACCCGTATCCATCCATCCACCACCCGCGGCTGAACTGAGTGGACAGGGTGATCATCCATTTATGTTAACTGAACGAGAAAAGTTAAATCAAACTTGCAAAATAACAATTGATATATTAACTTCATGTGAAGTTAAGATAAGTTCAGTTTATGAAAACATGTCGACAGTAATCAAAAGGGAAAATTATTATACTAATGTAAATAAAATGATAGACAATAAAGAAATTGTAAAATGGAAGATGGAGCAGGTGATAAACAGGTGATGGATGAATCTTTCTCACCCTAATCCATCCATCACCCGTTACACATTCATCTGTCACGTGTCCATAATCCATTTAACTCGGGTTTCCACCCTTTTTTGTTTTTCGGGTGGAGCGAGATGAATCATCCATTGGATATTGCCATCTCTATAAATAACCAAAAATAAATTTAAAAAAACGGATCCTTATTCGTTTTATCATGTAACTGCCCTCAATGCCAATCCCTCAAATTGGTTAATACCAAACCTTCCGTATACCGAATTCATAAGGAGCTTATACACATAGGACATGGATTCTCCTATTTATTAAGACTTTTGGGCCCTTTATCTTTCTGAATTGAGGCCTGGCCCGGCTCACGTCGAGGGAGGACATGGAGAAACGAGTTCTTTTCACATAGCAAGTTCCAACTCTGTCGCAGGAGTCCCCCTTTCTTTAGCTCAATAGCTAAAGTAAACCTAGAGTAACCCTCATCTCCCACCTATAACAAAGACGGTTTCTCAACAGATATTAACTCATAGTCTCAATCACCACCATAGCCAAGCCAAACCCTACTGCCACCGCTGCTCGTCTGCTCCCCTACCTGCCACGTCACCATCACCACATTTTCACCCAAACCCACCTTACCAACACCAATTTACCCCCTTGCACATGTCCTAATATTTAGGACAGAGATAAGAGAAGCTAGTAGGCGGAACAGACGCATTCTTAGGGTCCGTTTGATAGGGTATATATAAAGTGTTTTCGTTGAAAACTGTTCTCCCATTTTACATTGTTTTGTTTGGAGTAAAACATTTAAATAAAAATTTTGAGATGGAAAACCATTTTCCACCTTATTAAAAACATTTTCCCTCAAAATTGGGAGGATATATTTTTCATCGCAAGTGGAAAAAAAACATTTTCCCTCACAATTTAAGTATGTGATTTTTAGTTCAACCAAACAAAAAAAATGCTTAAATCGGAAATTCATTTTACATGCAACCAAACAACATAAAACTTTCATAAAATTGAATTTTCCAATATAAAAGGTTTCCCATGAAAAATCATTTTTATCTGAAAACGTTCTACACCCTATCAAACGGAGCCTTAGTGAAAGCAGGCAGTGGAGATGAGAAGAGAGAAAACGTATAATAAGTGGATTGAATTATTATAATGTTATGAGGATTTAATAAGTACAATGTTTTGCAGTAAACAAACAACTTTGAAAATGTAATGGAATCAATTAAGAACTGTTCCATTCATGCTTCATCCATACCAACGAATTCCTTTCTGTTCCATTTTTTTGGTCCCAAACGAAACAGGTCCTTATAGTAAAAAACAAGCATCAAAGCATTGCAACAAAAAATTATTTGAATAAAAACATTGATTACCAAAAGAACGCGTCGAGAGCATCGCCTAGTTCCTAACCGGCAGATGTACAATTAATATTGAACGATATATTTATAAGGGGCAAAATATATTACCTTTTCTTTTAAAATATACGGAGTACTACTTCGTTAATAAATTCATAAATTTACTACTTATTTATTAAATATACTCACTCCATCCCATATTAGATGAGTCAAATTTGATTATTGCTATTTGTTTTAGTACACAAAGTAAATGTTGGTGGCGTTGGAGGTTGATGGAGCTATAAATGTTGGTGGCGTTGGAGGTTGATGGAGCTATGATAAGTGGTTTTTAGACTCATTTATTAGGATTAGTTTTAGGTCATTTAGTTGGATTCTAGACCATGTAGCCTCCTTTTCTTTCCCATTTACATCCTTTTACATGATTTCGAGTTTTGCATTAGTTTTTAGAGCATTTGCATCCCCCCTCCTTATCTAACCTCGTTCCAAGTATTGCTTGCTTAGGCGTGATGAAATAGGTCAAGAACAGGCGAGCAGTCGCTCCATTTGCTAAGGAGATACCGCTCCGTAGCCCAGAAATTGAAGCATGGAAACAGTGGCTTGGAGTGGGGCTGGAGCGTTCATGGAGCGCCCATTCCATTTGTGGATCGCCAATTCCATGTGTTTCGGAGCGTGTCGCTCCACTGTGTCGTCGTGCGTCTTTGTTTTTGTCGTTTTTACTTATTTGCCCTTACTACTTGGGGGTATAAAAACCCATTTTGTAATAATAAACGAAGTTGGTTTTAATCCCAGATTTTAATTAGTTTTAATTATAGAGAGAGTAGAGAGAGAAGTTGAATGTTTAGAGAGAGAAACTAGATCTAAGAGTTGAATATTGATGATTGAAACTATATCAATGAAGTTTTGCAATTGATTTTCATCCATTTTTTTAGTATTTCTTCTTCTCTTTATTTGCTTTAATACTTTATTTACTTTGATTTAGCATTGATAAGTAGTGATTAGTTGTTTATTAGCTTTGTTGAGATGATTTTCGCCATTATTGAATCACCATTATTGAATCACCATTGTTGCTTCAACCTTTTTATTTTACCTTTTTCATGGCTAGAGAGTAGATTAGTAGCTAGGGGAAGGGATGACCTTGCTAATCATGAATTGACCTTGAAAGCCAAGCGTGGGGGTTAGACCTAGGTAACATTAGGTTGTCTATTTTAAATTATTTTCTATGTTTAATTGATTTATCACCATTTAAACTAGATTTGGGTATCTTACGTGAATGATTGGGAAATGAATACCTTAAGCTAGTTAATAGGTTGACTTTACCATGAGAATAAGTGTTGACTTTCTAGGACCTCAATCGAATCACTATGAGTTGTGGAATTACTTGATTGATTAATTTACCATGAGAATAGGTAAAATTGGTTGATTATGTCCTCCTAATTAGCTCAACAGAGTAATTAGGAAGCATTTGAGTGACTTAGTCCCCTAATCGACCCTAATGAATCCCCTTGGCTTGGCAATTTGGTTAATTAAATGTTAGTTCGTAAATCCCCTGTCCCTAGTGTCTTATTTTTATAATTTAATTCGAATCACTTAGTCTATTTGCTAGTTATTTAGTTCCTAACTTCTTACTTGATCTTTAATATTAAAAACCCTCAAAAACAGGCTTAGCTCGCTAAGTTTAATTCATACCTTGATTAATCATTGATTCCTCATGGATTCGACCCTTTCTTACCCTATATTAGGCTTAGTTAGGTTATTAATTTGGCACGTGCAACGACCATGTCAAACTATTAAATTAGTTACATGTAAGACCCTTTAATATTAAAAATCAATATTTTTATTGTACTCTCATGCCAATTATAGAAGTGTATCAACCAATATAGGACGGACGAATAAAAGAAGTGTATAATCTAATATGCGATGGAGGGAGTACTACCTTATAAGTTTCATAAATATACTACCTTATACATTAAATATAATATCTTAACTTGTACAAATACCACTTATTAAAACGGATTTTACCACTTTAAATTAACATAAGATTCTATTATCTTCATCTTATTTTTAGTTCAGTTTAGCTCGACACAGTCCAACTTAATTCATTTTTTAACCATTTTGTTAAAAATTATTATTATTTTTCGTCTAATTTATTTTAATTACTCTCATTATTATTATTATTGTTATATATTACTTTTGTGTATTAAATAGCGCCAAAATTGTTTACAGTGCAATTTTATGTCGTCCGAACTAATTATTATTATTGCTAATATTTACTCCCTCTTGTTTTATTTAAAAGGGGCATTCATACTTTTCACCCTTGCCATTGCATATCTTTCACCATAAATATCTCTAATTCCTTATGAATAAAAATTATAAAAAGTTGACATTTAAAAACTACACATCAAGATGAATGAAACAAGATCCTATATGACTATATTTTTCTTTACCTACAAATAAAATAAGATAGTTAAGAAATAGAATATGAATAATAACAAAAGTCAAAGTGTTCCTATTAAATAAAAACGGAGAGAGTACTATATAATTAATTTTTATTATTATAATATTAATTTTAATTTACTTCTTAGTATAATCATTATAAAATATTAATATATTAATACTAATAATAGTAATTACTTATTATTGATTATTATTATCATTCATTTAAAATTATTATTATATTATTAATTATTATTATCTATCATTTGAAATTATTATTAATGTATCACTATTACTATTATTTTTTTTATTTATAACTATTATTCAATAACTTCTAAAATACTATTATGATTATAATTCTTATCTAATATTCATAAAAATGGAGGGAGTATTTGATAATTTAGTATTGTTTATTTATTATTTATATATTTATTAAAATGTAATTCAATTTAGTTCAGTTTTACCCAGTTTAGCTCCAATTTTTCAGTTAGTTTTCTAAATTTAGACGAAAAGAACATACCCTAAATCTCTAACGGGGAGGAACTAGGACTTTGGGGAGAATGAGTACGACATGCTCTCACAGTAAACTACTGCACTGTATGTAGCTCAAAGATAATAATAATAAGAAAAAAGATGTATGCCTGTGATACTCAATATAACGAGTATAGCAATGGCGTGTTTGATTCTGCACCGGGAAGCGCCAGTCTACTGGAGCCGTCTTCAGTTCAATCTCAACCTAACATCATAACAAAACTCCTCTAATGTCAGACATAAAGCACATAACTCTAACCTTCTTTTAAGATTTAAGTTGGTTTCACTTTCCATGCTTATATCTAATAAACAAAAATATAATGAAGCTTATATTAGTGAGTATATACTATAGAAGTATGTAGTGACCTTAGGCTCAGGGACCTCATCTTCATTACGGGGAGAGTCTTCAGCAGAAGAAGGAGGAGGCGAAACGGTGCCGTATTCATGAGCAGGGGCAGAAGCTTGTTTACCAGTTGTGACATCGGTTATGTTTCTGGCCCTTACACTATCGTGAGGATCCATCACTTGACCCGTCTCCATTTTTAATCGCTATTATTTGTTGGTCTCACTTTGAATAAGCAGTGCGAAATTATAGACTACACTTATATGTCAAAATGAGTGACATTATAGTTTACTCTAACATACTATTATTACTTTTCTAATTAAGATCAATGATGATAGGTAATGAAAATAAATACTTTCTTCGTATCAAATTAGATATCGCACATTTTTTTATAAAGTGAAAGAGATAAGGAGTAAGAGCCGTGTGATAGGAGAGAAATAAAGAGAATGATAAATCAAATAAAAAAGTGTAATACTCCCTCCGTTTCTTTTTGTTTGTCCTACTTTTCGATTTTGTCCGTTTCTTTTTATTTGTCCTATTTTTTCATCTTTCTTTATATGAAAAATTATATCACCTATCTACCCATACTTTATCCCTTTTTGGTCCCACATGTACCTTAAAAGTTTCTCTCACCTACTTTAATCACCACATTTATTATAAAATAAGTGACTTCTTATTTGTTGTCCCTACCCACATGCATATGATATCATCTTTCTTGGCATTTGGAGTTACAGTAAATGAGACAAACAATAAGAAACGGAGGGAGTACTATCCAATTATAATTTGCTTATTTAAAAAGTGTAGCAACTAATAAAAAAGGAAATATTTCAGTTATAACTTATCAAAATTTATATGTAAATAAAATGACATATTTTATAAAATTTATAATAATAACTTTTACACGCTAGATATCATCAATTATTTGTAATTATTACTTAATTTTGAATAATATATATAAAAAATCGTAGGAGCATTGCTCGTAGGCAAATAAAGACAACGAATAATAATAACCCCTAATTCAGTTGGATTAAATCCAATTAGATTTAGACGTTGTTCGACGCAGCTTTTTTAGTTGCTAGTAGATGCTAGTCGTGGTGTAAAGCTTAAAACTGATCCTTGGCGATTAATTTATCACATGGAGTAAATCTAATACTACCTCTGTTCCATATGTATTGTAACATAGGGAGTTTTACGCCTCCCAACGCACTACTTTAGACGCTAATATCTCTAATTTTATTTAAGTAAAAATTATAAAAAATTGATATTAATTAAGCATATATTGAGACGAATCTAACAAGATCCCACATGGCTATATTTATCCTTGTGTATAAATCACAAAATAAGGTCAAATAATAGTATATAAATAGTGTAAAATGTCAAAAGTTGCAATACATGTGAAACGGAGGTAGTAAATGCTAGTCGTGGTGACGTACCTAGTGTGGAATATCTGGCTTGGTAAGCATTTGGGCTTTGGCATGCGAAGCCAAGTGGAAGTTTACAATAGACACTTGTCATCGAGAGGATCGCAATGCATGTCCTTACTCATGATATCTCCTAATTTCCCTATGCTCCCACGGGCTCCACCGAATGTTTTGTATGCTTTGTTTTATGGGTTGCTCTTTACTATTCAGTTGTATTTTCTGGATTGAAACTCGCTTAAATTTGTATTTTTTTTTTGAAAAGATGAAAGACAAAAGTAAAAAATAAATTAGAAAGAAGTGAGAAATAGTGAGAGAAGGTTTTTACTCGGTGCAAATTTTATATTCACTCGAGCTTGGTATTTATATAACAATTATGCTACTACATTCTATCATGTAGCTTTATTGTAGGGGTGGAAAAGCATACATATATTTAATGCCATACATAGTACATAGAAAAGTATGGCCATTTTTCTTTGACTCTCAACACTCCCCCTTGAATGTCCATCTTTTCTGATCATGATTCGTGCAACTTTATTCTTTTACATGCTTAAATAGACTGCCTCGTAAAATACCTTATCAGGAAAAACCCGGTGGGATAAAAACCTGATCGAAAGAAAAAAGAGTGCAGTGCATATAAGAACTATAATACTTCCCTGGAATGCCCATTGTCTTGTTTACATCAAAACATGGTGCAACTTTATTGTGTTATATGCTGATATTTACTGTCTCGTTAAAAACCTTAACTTGTCAGGAAAAATCCAGTGGGATAAAAACCTTATCGAAGGGAAAAAGAGTGCAGTGCATATAACCCTCCCCCTGAGTCTAACGTAGGTCACTGAGGTGACGCGTTCCGATCTTGTGCGCCAATTGTTCGAGTCTCTTTGAAGGAAGAGACTGGTAAACAAGTCCGCAAGGTTTTCACTTGATTGAATTTGTTGAATGTCTATCTTTCCTTCTTTTTGGAGATCATGCGTGAATAAGAGTTTCGGTGATAACTGTTTGGTTCTATTTCCTTTGATATATCTTTCATTGACTTGGGTGATGCAAGCAGTATTATCTTTATATATCAGTGTTGGATTATCAGTAACTGAATTCATCCCGCATTCTTCTTGGATATGGCTAATCATTGTTCTGAGCCAAACACATTCTCTTCCAGCTTCATAGAGAGCAATCAATTCGGCATGATTTGATGATGTGGCAGTTAATGTCTGCTTCGTTGATCTCCATGATATTGTTGTACCTCCATAAGTGAATAGATACCCAGACCGTGACTTGGCCTTTTTAGGGTCGGATAAGTATCCAGCATCTGCATAACCAATGAGTGAAGCACTTTGCTTCGATTGCTAAAATAATCCAAGGTCATGTGCTCCTCTGAGATAACGTAATAGGTGCTTAATTCCATTCCAATGTCTCTTTGTTGGCGCATTACTGTATATAGCTAAGAGGTTCACTGAAAAAGCTATGTCAGGCCGAGTAATATTAGCTAGGTACATTAAAGCGCGAATTGCGCTTAAGTATGGTACTTCAGGACCGAGAATTTCTTCATTTTCTTCTCGAGTTCGGAATGGGTCGTCTTTCACATTGAAAGACCGCACAACCATTGGAGAATTTAATGGATGTGCTTTGTCCATGAAAAAACGTTTTAAGACCTTTTTCCTATAATTTGATTGGTGAAAAAAGATCCCATCTTTCAAATATTCCATTTGTAAGCCAAGGCAAAATTTTGTTCTCCCAAGGTCTTTCATTTCAAATTCTTTCATCAAGTATCGTGCAGTTATTGCAAGTTCTTTATAAGTTCCAATGATGTTCAGGTCATCAACATAAACTGCAATTATAGCAAATCCTGATTTGAATCGTTTAATGAAAACACAAGGACTGATTTGATTATTTTTGAATCCTTCTTTCATAAGGTATTCACTGAGATGATTGTTCCACATTCTTCCAGATTGTTTAAGTCCATAAAGCGATCGTTTTAGCTTTATAGAGATCATGTCTCTGGAGGTGTACTTTTCTGGTAGTTTTAGTCCATCAAGGACTTTCATGTAGATATTAGTGTCAAGTGACCCATATCAGTATGCAGTCACGACATCCATCAACCGCATTTGAAGTTTTTCGAAGACGGATAAACTCACCATAAATCTTAGTGTAGTTGCATCAATTACTGGAGAATACATATCATAATAATCAATCCCTGACATTTGGGAGAAGCCTTGGGCAAAAAGTCTTGCTTTGTATCTAACAATTTCATTTTTCTTGTTTCGTTTTCTGACAAATACCCACTTGTATCCCACTGGTTTTACACCTCTTGGTGTCTGAGTTATTTGTCCGAAAACTTCTCACTTTTCAAGGGATTTTAGTCCTGCTTGGATTGCTTCTTTCCATTTTGGCCAATCTTGTCTGCGGCGACATTCGTCTACGGTATTTGGTTCTATATCATTCAAATTAGATACCATTTTAACTGCAATGGAGTAAGTAAAGACTTCATTTATGACAACATTTTTTCAATTCCACTGTCTCTTTGTACAAGCATAATTAATCGAAACATTTTTGTCAATACTTTCGTGTTCCTCGTTATTTGGAATATCTTCTTCTTTGTCTTTGTCTTTATATTTTTCTCCATTTTGAATTTCATGATTTTCAAGTGAAGGAACAATCATTTGTTCATTTTCTATTTCATCTCGCCTCTTATTTTTTCTTGGTTTCGAATCTTTCGAACCAAGTGGCCTTCCACGCTTATGGCGTGTCATAGACTCTTTTTTAATTGCCTTATTATCTATGGGAATTTCAATTCGTGTGGGAGCATTCTCTGCTGGTATATGTGACTTTGTCACTTTTTTACTATTAACGAATGCATCAGGCAATTGATTTGCAACACCTTGTGAATGAACAATTTTCTTAACTTTTTGTTCACAAGAGTTCGTTCGTGGATCAAGAACAGATAATTGTGTTGCATTCCATGTAATTTCTACATCTTTCTTGTTTGGGTCTACTTTCTCTCCCTCTAAGGCTGGGAATAGGCTTTCATTAAAATGACAATCGGCAAAACGAGCCGTGAATAAATCACCTGTCATTGGTTCAATATATTTTATAATTGATGGGGATTCAAAACCAACATATATTTCCAGCCTTCGCTGTGGACCCATCTTTGTGCGTTATGGTGGAGCAATAGGGACATATACACCACATCCAAATATTTTCAAATGTGAGACATTTGGTTCTCGACCAGATACTTATTGCAGTGGTGAGAATTTATGATAAGCAGTTGGTCTCAATCGAATCAATGATGCCGCATGTATTATGGCATGTCCCCAAGCAGATGAGGCCAACTTTGATTTCATCAATAGTGGTCTTGCAACCAATTGCAATCTTTTTATTAATGATTCAGCAAAACCATTTTGTATAGGAACATGAGCCACTGGATGCTACACATCAATCCCGATGGATATACAATAATCATTAAATGTTTGGGATGTAAATTCCCCAGCATGGTCGAGTCTTATTCTTTTAATTGTATAATCCGGGAATTGAGTTCTCAATCGAATGATTTGAGCAAAAAGTTTTGCGAATGCACTATTTCTACTTGATAAAAGGCTTACATGTGACCATCGTGTTGAAGCATCAATCAACACCATAAAGTATCAAAATGGTCCACATGGGGGATTAATTGAATTCTTTCAAGAAATGTTGGAGATTCAGTAGCAATTTTATTTATAGAGGGCCTTGTTATCATTTTCCCAAGTGAGCATGCTACACATGGTAACTCGTCTGTCTTTAGGATTTTTACATTCTTTATTGAATGCTCGATTGAGTTCTCAATGATCATGTGCATCATTCCTGTGCCAGGATGACCTAAACGGTCATGCCATAGATTATTCAATATCTTATTATCTAACTTCTGGTTAGATATCATGTGTACTTCAAAGGGACTTATATTAATACTGCGCTCGAAAGGTAACTCGAGAGTAGAAAGAACTAGAATAGAGTATGACATAACCAGTAGCTTTGAGCTTTCACGTGCTTCAGCTCACAATCCAGCTTCTATTGAATCGGCGTAGCCGGCAAACAAGGAGTCTCTGTTTAATAGTGTTCTTGACATTGTCGATGTCCGATTCCAGCAAGTACAGTTTGGGGGAGGCGGGCGTCGACCCTAGTCCTAAAGAATATGCTGGCAATTTCTCACAGATATATTTCTTGCCATTTCTATTTTCTGTGAGACATAGATATTCCTTTTCATTATTCATCGTTGTTTCCAAATGATAACCATTTTTACGCACATCTCGAAAGCTTATAAGGTTTCTTCGAGATTTACTTGAGTATAGTGCATCATCAATAGTTATTTTTTTCCCTTTTGGGAGTATTACACAAGCTTTTCTGGATCCTTCGATAAGTTTTGCTGTCCCGGATATGGTGTTGACAACACCTTGAAACATTGTTAGTTTTGAAAAATACTCTTTATTTCCAATATGGTGTGCGTTGTTCCACTATCCAGGAGGCATTAGTATCCAAATCCATTTTTAGGTTAATCCATATCTTTATAATAAGAAACAAATTTAATGAGAACATGCATATTTCATTGATAATTAGCTGGTAGTACAATTCTTAAATAGAACAAAAATTAAATAAATACTTCTTTAACAAGGAAATAAATACTTTCATAGCTAAACAATCAATTTTCCCCTAAATTAAAGAAAAAATTGATAGGAATAATCCCATCTTTGGCCGGTCTTCCACCACTGGTACCACCTTCAATTAATCCAGTAATAATCCCACCTTTGACACTCATATTCTCTCATTGGGCTGTGACCTATTCGTGACCTACAATTGTGGGTAACCTTCCTAATTACATGATTAATAGCTCATTAGGTATATTTTAAACTTAAATTTATAATTGATTAATGTTTTAAATCAAATTTAATTTTAAAAAGTTAACAAAAAAACCTAACCCCCTCCCCTCCCCTTCCCCCCACTGCTTCCACCCCACCCCACCCCACCACCTCCCCTTCCCTTGCCACCCACCCCTTCCCCTTCCCCTGCCACCCTCCCCCTCCCCGCTTCCTCTCCTTCATCTTTTGTCTTAAACCCTTGCCTTTCCTTGCCCTTGCGAATGTTGACATAAGCTTCACCTTCAAGTTTGTCGAGCTTTTTAATGGTGACGAAGAGATTGCCTTCACCGGAGAGGATGGGGAGAGAAGAGAGAGAGAATTAGAAAGTTGGGTTTTTGACAAATCGAGACAATCAATTTCAGACTAGTGCCAATTGTGGACGTTGGTTTCGTCTAGGCGGTCTTCTACTATCCATCTTTTGTCTCCTTCGCCATTTTTATCCATTGTAGAGTACAAAGATCAAGATGTGATTGAGGATGCAAGAGGAACCGGAAGAAGAAGTGTTGTTAATTTGAGGCGGAAGGAATGAAGGAGGCGAGGAACTATAAAGAGATGGGAAGGGGAGGGGATGGGGATGGGGGTGGGCTGGGGGGAGGGTTGTCACTGGTCGCCGATCAAATAGGAAGAGGAGGGTAGTAGGGGATGGGGGTGGGGTGGCATGGCAGTAGTGGGGAAGGGGAGGGGATGGGTTTTGTGTTTCTTTTTTTTATAGTTTTTTTGAAAAAAGGTCAACGGTCATTTGGGCTGGTCAAACAGGTTGTCATCATCTTGTACCAATGAGAGAATATGAGTGTTAAAGGTGGGATTATTGCTGGATTAATTGAAGGTGGTACTAGTGGTGGAATACCGGCCAAAGGTGGGATTATTCCTATCAATTTTCATTTTCAGCTTCAACTCCATCCATACAAAAATCGGAGACATCAAGGCTAGGCAGTGAGGTATTTCCCTCATTCACAAAATTGGCTTCCGCATCTTTTCCTTTATTTTTCTTAGAAGCCTGGTAGAGATCTCCAAATGCTTGGTTGTACGACATGTACGCCCCCAGTGCCCAGATATACCACATCTAAAGCATATATCTTTTGCCTTCTGATTATCATGTTTGTGGTATTGTTGCCCCCTCTCATTGTTTTTGAAGTTATTATTATTTTTGGGGGAATATCCTTTACCTCGGCCTCGGCCTCGACCTCGACCTCGACCATGATTGTTTCCACGTCCTTTCCCACGGCCATTTCCATTCCAACCTCTGTTTACAACATTTGATTCAGGTGGTTCTGAGATTTCTACTACATTCGCCTCTTGGAATGCCAAAGACCCAGTTGGTCTGAGATTACGATTCTTTAGTAGAAGATCATTACTTAGCCAGCAACAATACAAAGATTAGTTCAGAGTATTTTTTAAAGCCCCTTTCTATGTATTGTTGCTGTAATAAAATATTCGAGGCATGAAATGTAGAGAGAGTTTTCGCTAGCATTTATTCCTCAGTGTTGGATGATCACAATATTTCAGCAGCGATACAATTCTAAACAATGTTGAATTGTACTCACTGATGCATTTAAAATCTTGGAACCTTAGATTGGTGCATTCGAATAATGCCTTGGGGAGGAGAATATTTTTATGGTGGCCATATCTTTCTTTGAGGGTATTCCATAGTTCTTTTGGATCTTCCACCATTAAGTATTCAGTTTTTAGGTTCTCATGCAGGTAGTGTCTCAAAAGAATCAAGGCCCTTGCCTTTTCTTGTTTAGAGGCCAGTTTAATTTGTTAGGCCGTACTTGAGCCTATATTGATGGTTTGTTCTTTAATAGTATGCTCTAGTCCTTGAGCCTTTAAATTCATCTGGGCATCTACTATCCAATCCAAAAATTAATTTTCGGACCAATCGAGGACATTGAATTGTCTTTTCATTAAATCTCCTATTATAGCTACAATAAGGTAGATAATAATATGAAATTAGTAAATGATAACAAATCACATATAATATCTCCCCCTGATTTATATCATTTATAATTATAAATATTACAAAATAAAACAAAACAAGACATAGCATTAAAATTTTACAAGCACAAAAATAATAACTTACAATAAAAAATTATAAAGTACAAAAATAAGCTAAAATAACAATAATACTTCATAGAAATGCATATGAAGAC
Source organism: Patellifolia procumbens (assembly GCA_947645195.1). Lineage (NCBI taxonomy): Eukaryota > Viridiplantae > Streptophyta > Magnoliopsida > Caryophyllales > Amaranthaceae > Patellifolia > Patellifolia procumbens. Next base: position 767,791 of record CANSGD010001040.1, read on the forward strand.
AAAAACACATGCATTTTCACCATTTCACCGGGGAGAAAGTGGGTGATATTAAGGTTCCTACTTGTGTATGAGGAGAAATATCATGAATGCCATGAGAAGGACAAATAAACCGGCTATAAGGAACAAGTAGAGTTTTATTTTTATAAAATCCTCCTCAAAAGAAGAGGAGGGTGGAGGGCGGTTGTTTTAGGCGTTGAACATGGTGGCCAGGAAAAATGGAGGAAGCAAAAAAAAAATTGTGGTTTGAGTAAAAGATGGAAGAAAACAAGAGATATGTGGTGGAATTGAGGATGAATAATCCGCTTTTATAGAGGGTTATCCTTAACTATGCAGTTTGTTGTATATTTATCTACAGTAATTCAAAGTATATAATGCAATAAAATTTTAGTTGGGGTATTTATGGGTACTAAATTTATTTTGTTCACTATTATGCATGTCGGTAAGTGTAAAAATGTTAATAAATATAACCACAAATGTCATATAAAGGAAATAGCACCTAGTAAAAGAAATAAATACGTAATAGGGTTCTAGGTTAGCTACTCCTGCATATATTAACAATAAAAGAGCAAAAAAATTTACTACTGTCGGCCAGCCATACAGGCGGCAAATTTAAAAAAAAACAACCTGCCATATAGGCGGTAAATGAAAATAACCTGCCATACAGGCGGTACAACAAAATAAAATAACATAAACTAAAGTGTCCTTGCCCTCCATAAAGGTGGCGTTATTGTCAAATTATTATTTAATTTACGGGCTAGTGGCATGGTGATGTTTGCTACTAGTTCCTTCCTGTTCGTCCCTATTTCTTTTATTATTTGGTGGTGGATTTTCAGTTGGTGGTGCTGGAGGATTATTATTGGTGTTAGGAACAGGGGTTTGTGGATTTTCACCGGTACGGAAATTAGTACCATTTTTGAGGTCGGTGCGAAAAGGATGACTTACAGTCCCCCTTGCTGGGTTGGTAGCGAAAGGGACGGAGTTACGCTCTACAATTACATGTATACAGAGAGAAACATTGTGGAAAATAACATTGATCACATTACTTTGTTGATCTATGTTAGGGTAGTGAAAAGGTTGAGAGTAGAAAAAAAATGGATACCGGAGTTTGAAAGATTGAAGGTTAAAAATACCTTTCGGTTTTTGTAAGCTAAACTGGTGCTGATAACGTGTTGTGAAAAGATGAAGACAAAAGTAAGAAATAAACTAGACAGAAGAGATAAATACTTAGAGAAGGTTTTTACTCGGTGCGAATTTTACATTCACCCGAGCTTGGTATTCATATAACAACTATGATACTACATCCTATCATGTAGCTTAGTTGTAGGGGTGGAAAAGCATACATGCATTTAATGCCATACACAAATAGAAAAGCATGTCCATTCATCTTTGACTCTCAACAGTTTGCTTATTTCAATAAATTTTTCGAATATTGTTACGATTGGTTTAGTTAAGTTGAACTCCATTCTATGCATTAAAGAAAGTTTAGTGGAAAGAAAGTAACTTTGTCATCTTTAGGATTAGAGGTTCATCATCTACTAAGAGTATTTTAACGATAAGGATTCCCCTTACCTTTCTCCCCTACTCTCAATATAGCAAATCGTTTTTACCTACCGCAAAAAATCCTCCAATCCGTATTTCCATCTGACTCTAATTTGAGGCCTTTTGAGCAAAAACAAACAATTCCTTACAATACTTGAGGGTTAATTGGTTAGTGCATCGATATAATATGTCATACATACTAACAGTAATCTTGTAATATTAGATGTAGATATTAATTAGGAAAAATAGTAAAGAATAAGTCAATCTTTGCGTTGACCGTTTTTAACAAGTCTACCTTCGTTTATTCCAGTAATAAGTAAATCTTGTACATGATTTCGCTTTTAACATGTTTTTTTAAATGTTTACCTGTAATAGGATGTTCCAAGAGGTAACCAAACATCCGTTAGGCGTATTGCAATTAATCTTTATTTTTTTCCCACCTGTTATAAAACCCACCCAACTGCTTAATCTTCTTCTTCCTCTCTCTTTCATACTCTGCTTCTTCCTCCCTTATTCCTCTTCTTCGTTTTTTTTCCTCTCAAGCAAATACATGTCATCGCGAAGACAAAGTTCCTGTGGGTCTGGGAATTCTTCGAATTTCAGCTAGGGTTTTGTGCCCAAAAGTGAAGTGCAAACGTTGAAATGATGCCGTGGTGAGAATGGTGAAGAATGGTTCCAACCCAGGTGCTAAATTTTATGGATGCCCACTTTGTCCCGTAAGTTAATTAGATTGTTTAAAAATTGGTACTTTGCTAAACATGAAAAACGAATTTTGTTTCATTTTCGATTTTCAACAGCAAACCATTTCAAAACAACTAATTAACTATTAAAATAAAATCAGTCAAACACCACACACATGCATTTAGCCAAGAATTTAGAATAATAAAATATCCAAATACCAGAAAATTTTGGTGAAAAAAATGAAATAAAAGGAAAAACGAACTTACCTCTACTGCAAAGATTCGAACTTTGATGTTCTTTGCCTTTAATGACTGACTTGGAGACGAAGAACAGGAGAGAGAGAGACTGGGTAAACGAACAATTAGAGGAGAGGAGATGAAATGTGGAGGGAAAGTTTTTTTGCTTAAATCAACAAGTCAAAGAGAATTGGTAAATTTAAAATGAAAGTTTACAGGTTAACCAGGTCATAAGTCAAAAAAAACTTGTTAAAAACGAAATCATGTACAACGTTTTCTTGTTACTAGAATAAACGAAGGTTGACTTGTTAAAAGCGGTCAACACAAAGGTTGACTTATTCTTGACAATTTTTTCTATTAATTATTAGTTTAATCATAGGATCTAGTGAAACTGTTTTTATCATAGAAAGTAAAAGAGTTACTCCTATGTAGGAGGCAACAACTAATCCACCACTTTCTACAACAATGGAATGGAAAATTTGGAAACCTTGTTGTGTTTCAAGATGCCAAGGACATAATGGCTATGAAGCTTCCTATTCCGAGTTCACCTAAAAACTTCTTATGTCCGCACCACAAAACAGGTGGTTACAAGACTATATAACCTCCACTCCCACCCAAAGCAAACTCAATAAATCTACCACCAATCATAATTTATAAGTGATGTGGATGGATCCTTAGTACCGTCTCATTTTGCCTCTAAAAGGTTTTTAGAATTTCACTAGGAATAATTTTTTCTTTTTTTTTGACTTACTTTAATGCATTAGAAGTCAAGTAAGTGTGTTGACTTTTCAACGGGTGAAAATCAATAGGCATGTCATAGTAAGTCTAATTAGAGTCTAAGTAGGAGTCTTTTAAAGGGGAATTTCGGCTATGTAAGGGGATAAGGTGTAGAGTATCTTTCGTTTATCTTTTCCTAGATTTTAAGATTTTATCTTTATCTTTTTGTTATCTCCAGGCCCGGCCTTGAGGCGGGGCAGGCGGGGTGTCACAGCCTGAGAGTTTGGACGCTCGGGACGTACGACACACTCTCTCCTATCTTGGGGCAAGGGCGTAAGCCTTTTGCGGAAAGGGACAATGGGGCACGTGGGTGCACGAGAAACAATGTGATTGAAGGGCACTCTTGCCTATTAGCGACAAGAGCGAAGAGAAGAGGGTCGAGCGGGGCACTCGTTTGCGCTAGGTGGGCACGAGCGGGCGACGACGGGAATCCTTATATCGCGAGATTTTGAGGGACGTTTTAAGATATCGAGGCGGCTCAATAATTGAGGCGGCCTAAACAACAAATTTGTATAAAGCAAGCATACAACTCATAGGAGGCTTCAGTGGTGAACAAACATTTCATTCATCATTTCCCCTAAAGAGACTTAAATGTGAGATAGTACATATTTCCAGTGAACACTGGTTTTGTAGTAACTCAATAATGAAACTTTAAATCTATACAAGAGTATTATAACATAAAGTAAAGTACTAGAAAGTATTAAATAAGGAAAATACAAGTAAATGAATGTTGGATTCTAATATCCTCCCACTAAAGATGTCGAAGACCTCATCGACTTACAAAATAAGGCAAAAGTACATAATAAGTTTTGCTCTATTCTTCAGTTGATGTCGTGGCAGGCAATCTGATTTTGATGTTGACGCGGTGGCTGATGTTGCGTGCTGAATCTTCAGCGTCTGGGTAATATGGATTGAGATGGCTGAAGTGAAAGACGGGTGTATCTTCATCCATGTTGGAGGATCTAACTTATAGGCAGTCTTCCCGATTCGCTTGGTCACACGAATGGGGCCTTCATATTTTCTGATGAGTCTTCTGTCTCTGCCCCTTAAGAATTTCAGCTGCTCGGGAGAGACCATAACCATATCTCCAACTTCGAACTCCAGTTGTCTACCATTCTGATTAACCCTCTTTCTCATGCGCTTTGACGCCTTTTCTAGATTGGTACGTGTAATTTCTGTGTTTTGCTCCCACTCTCTCGTGAACTCTAGAGCCTATCCGTTTTTTCTATCATATACTTCCTCCATTATGTGAGTAAGAGGGGTTGTTGACCTGTGACCAGCTCAAAGGGGCTCTTGTTGGAAGCAGAAATCTTTTGTGTGTTGAAACAAAGTTGCGCCACATCAAGCAGTCTGACCCAATCTTTCTGATTTGCACTCATAAAGTGGTGTAGATATCCTCTAGGAGCCCATTGAATCTTTCTGTTTTCCCATCTGATTGGGGGTGATAGCTTGAAGACATATTTGGACTGGAGCCCATCATTTGAAGTAACTCTTGCCAGAAGATGCTGGTGAACCTTGCATCTCGATCAATCACAATGCTTCTCGCCAAACCCCAATACTTCACTATATGTTTGAAGAACAAGTAGGCAGTTACACCACATGTCTTCTAAATGGGGATGAAAGTGGCATATTTGGAAAACCAATCCACTACAACCATAGTTGTTGAGTACTGATCAACTTTTGCAAAGGCGCTGATGAAGTCCATCGATACACTCTCCCATGGCCGAGTAGGGACAAGAAGTGGCTCAAGTAATCCCCCAGGCTTTTGTTCTCCACTTTTTCTTGTTGGCATATCAAGCAGGTTCTGGTGTAAGTCATCATATCTTCTTTCATTCTGGGTCAATAGTAACCTTGCGAGAGCAAACTAAAGGTTCGTTGCCAACCAGGGTGTCCAGCCCACAATGTATCATAACACTCCTTCAAGAGCATCTTGCGGAGTCCTCCGGTTTTGGGATGAACAATCTATTTCCCTTAATGAAGATTAGGTCATCCTCCACCTAGAATTTCCTTGTCTTTCCCTCTTCGATCAGTTTGCGAATCATGCTTGTCATTGGGTATTCGTATAAGTACCTCTTTACTTGATCTCTTATTGAGGTTGTCACGCTGCTCGCTGTCATCAGAGCTAGTCTCTTGAAAGCAGCAAGGTCAGCTCGACGACTTAGTGCGTCGGCCACTTGATTCTTGTTACTTGCTCTATATGTGAATTCCCCATCAAACTCTGCGAGGGACTTCTGCCACCTAGCTTGTTTCCTTGTGAGCTTACGTTGGGTCAGGAAGTGGCTTGCGGCGGTGTTATCTGTGCGGACGACAAACTTGGATCCCAGTAGATAGTGTCGCCATTTTCTTAGACCATGGACGGTGGCAAGCAATTCTTTCTCCTGTGTTGCGTACCTTCTCTCGGTATCATTCAACTTTCTACTTTCATACGCTACTAGGTGGCCTCCTTGGAGGAGTACCCCACCTAGAGCAAAGTCGCAAACGTCTGTTTCCACTTTAAATGTCTTTGTGATGTCCGGGAGCGCCAGCACGGGCTCCTGTATCACATCATCTTTGAGTTTCTGGAAGGCTTGTTGTTCGGTAGCTCCCCAAACCCAATTATGTTCCTTCTTCAAACCCAATTATGTTCCTTCTTCAAGCTTTGGGGTTAGACTTAGGTGAGATTAGGTTGTCTAGCTTATTTAATTGCCTTGTTTAATTGATTGAACACCATTTGAACGTGATTTAGAGATCGAAAGTTAAGGATCGAGAGATGAAGCTTTTGATTGACCTTAGGCTAGTCAATAGGTTGACTTCACCAAGAGAATAGGGGATTGACTTCCTAGGACCTTCATTGAATCGCTATGAGTTGTGGAAATACTTGGTTGTTGATTTTACCATGAGAATAGGTAAAATTGGTTGATTAAGTCCTCCTAATTAGCTCAAGAGAGTAATTAGGAAACATTTGAGCAACTTAGTCCCCTAATCGACCGTAATGAATCCCCTTGGCTTGACAAATACGTTAGCTATTGGTTAACTAGTGATTCCCCAATCCCTAGTGTCTTCCTATTATAGTTTAAACCCAATCATTTGCTTTAATCATAAGCTAATTCGTTTGTAATTTCTTAGTTAATCATTAATCTAGAAAACCCCCACAAATAGACTTAGCTCGCTAAATCGCTTTCAAACCTTGATTAATCCTTTCTTCCTCGTGGATTCGACCCCTTCTTGCCCTATATTAGGCTAAGTTAGGTATTTAATTTGGCACGTCCAACGACCGTGTAAATTTTGGCACCGTTGTCGGGGAAGCAACGGATTACATTGCATTGAATTGTGATTTTTGAGTCTAAGTCAACTCTATTCCCCCTCCCCTTTTCTATTTTTGTTTTTCTTTGGTTACCGATTGGTTGATTACTATTTGGTGGTAAGCCCTTGTGTTGCTAATCTTTCCCTTGATCTTTTTTATTTGCATGTCAACAAGATTACTAGGAGATCCATTGCTTCCAATTGACCACAATCTTGAGGGCACTTTACGGGAGTTGAGGAGGATTTTTCGGGAACCAAGGTTACTAGCTACTAGTGAGGAGCAACCGAGGGAGGTGTTTGAGGAAGATCAATCTCGTTCTTCTACTTCTAGTATAATGGCGGAGGATCCACCTGTTCCAAGAGCTTTGAGGGACTATGGTCACCCCGAAGCATTTGAGCTCAAAAGTGGGATACGGAGGCCGACAACAACAACTAACTTTGAGTTCTCTCCAGACTTGATTAGAATGATCAAGCAAGAACCTTATGGAGGATATACTCATGAGTGTCCACTTGACCATTTGGCAAACTTTCTTGATCTTTGTGCCACGGTCAAACAAAATAATGTTACTCAAGAGTTCGTGAGGCTTATCTTTTTCACTTTTCTCTCACGTAGAAAGCCAAGAAGTGGTTACAATCTATACCTCCCGATTCCTTGACTACTTGGGCACAAGTAACGGTGGCTTTTGTTGACGAGTTCTAATCCCAAGAGAAGACTTCCGAGGCTATGAGGAAGATCTCTAATTTCATACAAGATGAGGATGAGAGTTTGAATGAGGCATGGGACCTCCGAAGGTCGTGTCCACACCATGGGTATAGTCAATGGATGTTGATGCAAAGTTTATATGATGGGTTGCTTCCCATGACTAGAGCTAGTCTTGATTCCGGAGCGGGGGGTCAACTCACCAAGCTACGGGTTGAAGATATTGAGCCCACCATAGAAGAGGTTGTGAGGCATTACTCTTGGGGGAGCACAAGGTCTACAAGAAAGAAGGTTAATGGTAAAGGAAAGTATGATGTGGAGGCTATGGATCATATCCATGCTAAGCTAGACACTCTAGCTAAGAAACTTGAGAAGGTGAACTTGGCATCCCCAAGCCAACCACCTTCCCAAGCTTTCTCTTGTGAAATTGTGGGGGCACCGATCATGCAAGCTCTTATTGTGGAGGATCTATAGAACATGTAGCATGGGTTGGTGCAAGGCAAGAGGGGCCTTCAAACTTCAACAACCAAGGGAGGTGGAACAACACCTCGCAAGGATCATGGAAACACCCTCCACCACAAAATCACAACAACTACACCTCTAAATTTCGACCACCCGGTTTCAACCAACCACAACAAAGACCACCCTTTCAGCCTAACCCACCAAAGCTTTCATCACTTGAGTCTACACTTCAACTTTTCCTTGCCCAACAAACTAAGACCATTGTCGATAATGATAAGAATTTTTGAGATATTCACTCTTCCTTGCAACAAATGCAAGCTCATAACAAAATCATTGAGACCCAACTTGCTCAAATTGCCCAACAAGTAAGCAACTCCACTTCTTCTTCTACTCAATTCCCAAACCAACCCGTGATTCATGAGCATGCCAAGGCCATTACTTTGAGATCCGGAGAAAATTATGAGGGGCATAAGATGCCTAGTGAGGTGAATGAAAGCCCGGAAGTTGAGAAAAGGGGGAGTGAAGGGGAGGTTGAGAAGCTTCTTAAAGAGGTAATAGTGGAGGATGCAGGTGATGTTGTACCAAGCCAAGAGAAATAAGTTTATGAGCAACGCAAAGAGGCTAGTCAAGCGGCATCCAAGGGTTATGTGCCTCCGGTTCCTTTTCCTCAAAGGCTAGCTAAGAAGCAACTCAATGATAAATTCATGAAATTCTTAGCAGTCATGAAAGGACTTCAAGTGCACATCCCTTTTCTCCAAGCCACGTCGCAAATGACTACTTATGCCAAGTTTCTTAAGGAGCTCCTCTCCAACAAGACCAAGCTCGAGGAAAGTGCTACCATTTCTTTGACCACCGAAGTTAGTTTCGTACTTCAAAACAAGCTCCCTAAGAAGCTTGAAGATCCCGGGTCATTTTCTATTCCTTAGAAGATTGGGGACTTGGAGCCCAAGAGGGCCTTGGCGGATTTGGGGGCAAGTGTGAGTTTGATGCCCTTGTCCATTGATAAGCAACTTAATTTTAAACTCAAGCCTACGAGGAGGGTCATTCAACTCGCCGATAGATCGATGAAGGTCCCGGTTGGAGAGTTGGAGGATGTGTCGGTCCAAGTTGGAAGGGTTCTCATCCCTTGTGACTTTGTGATTATGGAGATGGAGGAAGACTCCCAAGTCCCTCTTATACTTGGGAGGCCTTTCCTTAAAACGGTCGGGGTTCTTGTTGATATGAAACGTGATGTGCTTACATTAAGGGTAGGAGATGAGAGCATGGAGTTTGCTTTCAAGCAATAAATGAAGTCTCCAATCATGGAAGAGGTGAAGAGGATTGATAGTTTTGATGAAGAGATCTTGAGTTTGAAGGGTATGAGGGATAAGAACGATCCCTAGGAACATGTACTTTTGGGAGAGGATTTGGAAGATAATGAGGAAGGGAAAAACTTCAAGCTTGCCATGGATGCCTCTCCAACCTATTATGCTAAGGAAGAGAAGATCGAAGCCCTTGAGGTACCTTCACCTAAGGAGGAGAGTTCTAAGGCTCCTCCCAAGGTAGAGTTGAAACCCCTTCCCCCTTCTTTAAAATATGCATTTCTTGGTGAGGGTGAGACTTACCCGGTCATAGTCAATGCTACACTTGAAGGCACTCAACTTACTCAACTTCTTGATGTCCTTCGTGAACATAGAAGTGTCATTGGGTATAGCATTGAAGATATCAAGGGGCTAAGTCCTACCCTATGCATGCATAGAATTTATCTTGATGACGATCATGTTTCTTCTATTGAGCCTCAAAGAATGTTGAATCCCAATATGAAGGAAGTGGTAAAAAAGGAGGTCTTGAAACTCCTTGAGGCGGGGATAATCTACCCTATCTCCGATAGTCGGTGGGTTAGTCCCGTCCATGTGGTCCCTAAAAAGGGAGGCATGACCGTCATCAACAATGAAAAGGGAGAACAAATCTCCACTAGATCGGTGACCGGGTGGCGTATGTGCATAGATTACCGGAGATTGAATAAAGCCACCCGGAAAGATCATTTCCCCATCCCCTTTATAGATCAAATGTTGGAAAGCTTGGCGGGTCATTCCATTTTTGTTTCCTTGATGGTTATTCGGGGTTCTTTCAAATTCTCATCCACCCCGATGATCAAGAAAAGACTACATTTACTTGTCCATTTGGTACCTTTGCTTATCGAAGGATGCCATTTGGCTTGTGCAATGCGCCCTCTACATTCCAAATATGTATGGCCGCCATATTTTCAGACATGTTGGAAGATACCATTGAGTTATTCATGGATGACTTCTCTGTGGTAGGTTCATCTTTTGACGATTGTCTCAAGAACTTGAATAATGTGCTTCAAAGATGTCAAAAGATGAATCTAGTGCTTAATTGGGAGAAGTGTCACTTCATGGTTGAGGATGACATTGTGTTGGGACACAAGATTTCCCAAAAGGGAATTGAGGTAGATAGGGCCAAGATTGAGGTCATAGAGAAGTTGCCCGCACCTACTACGGTGAAGGGAGTGCGTTCTTTTTTGGGTCATGCAGGTTTCTATAGCCGATTTATAAAGGACTTCTCTAAGATTGTTAGGCCTCTATCTAGCCTCTTTCAAAAGGATAATGAGTTTGTTTTTGATAATGATTGCATGAATGCTTTTGAGACTTTAAAGCATGCCCTTATTTCCGCCCCCATTGTGCAAGCTCTGGATTGGAGCTTGCCTTTTGAACTAATGTGTGATGCTAGTGATTATGCAGTGGGAGCCGTTTTAGGGCAAAGAAAAGAGGGAAAGCTTCATGATTCGGCTCAAAAGAACTACGCCACAACGGACAAGGAGTTATTGGTGGTTGTGTTTGCCTTTGATAAGTTTCGGCCTTATCTTGTGTGCTCCAAAGTGGTAGGGTACACGGATCACTCGGCAATCAAGTATCTTATGTCCAAGAAAGATGCGAAGCCGCGGTTGATTCGTTGGATCTTGCTCCTTCAAGAATTTGACATTGAAATTAGAGACAAGAAGGGAACGAAAAACTTGGTGGCCGACCACCTTTCACGGTTGCCTTTGGTTGAAGACTCCCCTTCTCATGAGCTTCCCATTATTGATGGCTTAAAGGATGATCTCCTATACTCCATTAAAGCCCTTGATATCCCATGGTTTGCCGACATGGTGAATTACTTGGCTTGTGGGATTATTTCTTATGAGTTTACTTATAAACAAAGAAGGCGGTTCCTCCATGATTCTAAGTTTTATGCGTGGGAGGACCCACTTTTGTTCAAGCGGGGGGAGGATGGTTTATATCGGAGATTCCTTCCCGATGATGAGATAGCAAGTGTAATAGAGAAATGTCATTCATCCCCTTTTGGAGGACATATAGGCGCCGACAAGACCGTTGCCAAGATCTTATCTTGTGGATTGTGGTGGCCCTCAGTGTTCAAGGACTTTTGGGGATTTGTGAAAGCTTGTGATAGGTGTAGATTTCATGGGACCCTTCCCTTCCCTCAGTGTTCAACATTTTAGAATTGGAAATCTTCGACCTTTGGGGGGTAGATTTCATGGGACCCTTCCCTTCTTCATTTGGTAACTCTTACATTTTAGTGGCGGTTGACTATATCTCCAAATGGGTGGAAGCAATCGCCTCTCCTACAAATGATGCAAAGGTAGTTACCAAGCTCTTCAAGTTTGTGATATTTCCAAGGTTTAGGGTTCTGAGAGCCGTGATTAGTGATAGGGGATCCCATTTCGTCAAAAAGAGTTTCCAAGCACTCCTCTCCAAATATGGGGTGCATCATAAAATGAGGCTGTCCTATCATCCACAATGTAGCGGTGATATCACGTATTTATATAGAGTTTTCTCCCTTATTTACAAGTAATTTGTACGTCATTGGAGCTCTTCGGAGCTATTTTGTTCTAACTATCGTATATAGTTATGGTTTTGTGTTTTAGTGTTGAATTGCAGGTTTTAGGGAATTTTCTCCTCATTTCCGAGTTATTTGGAAGCAACCACGGCTTTACGAGATGTTACGAGGCACCTAGGATGGCTCACGAGCTTTATGGATAGTTTAGGAGGTCACAAGACCTCTAAACGTGAAGAATTGAAAGCTAAAGAGTCAAAAAGGAGCTTCCCGTACACTGATCGGGCAAGAAATGGCCCGATCGGGCGATGATTCATTGATCGATCGGTAAAGTTTCGTACCCGATCGGGCGGACATTGCCAGACCCAATCGGGTGAGAAAACGAAGAAAATGAAGTTGGGCAAATTAAGCCCAACCCGATCGGGCACAAAAGAGCCAATCGCGTGGGCGATCGGGCGGACCCATTTCAAGTCCAAGACAAGCCATGTGCTGTGCGTTGAAGCAGAGAACATTTGGGCTCACAATGCCCCGAGCCCGATCGGGCAAAGTCAGCCCACCCGATCGGGTGGAGGCCCAGAATTTACAAGTTTGCTGCTGTTGCAGTTCGCCAGAAAGAGGAAGAGAAATTGGGCTCGTGCTGCACGCGGCCCGATTGGGCGAAGTAGATCCGAAGCCATCGGGCAGGCTATTTGATTGTCGCTGCTGCGCAAATGCTGTGTAAACGAGGAGTTAAGGAAATTGGGCCACAATGAAAATTAGCCCAATCAGCATCAAAAGGCACGAACCAACATTAACTAGTGGACTATCTTTTTCTATTTTTTAATTCTTTTAATTTATCTTTACTTGGAGTATAAATAGGAAACTATTATGATTTTTGAGGGGATCAATTTCTAGTTTTAACGAGCATTAGGAGATTCACTTTTTAATTTCCCTTTGATTAGTTTTAGATTTTAGTGTTAATTGCTTCATTAGATAAAACACTCTTAGATTAGTTTGAAAAGGTGATTGAACCTTGGATTATCTTCAATAAAAGTTCTTGCTTTCCCTCAATTAGTATTTTTCTCTACTTTAATCTCTTTAATTATTTCTTGATTACTTCGTTTAATTATTTATTCATTCATGATGCAATTATTAGGGTTTCATGTTAGAATTATTATTGTTGATTTAATTATGTCTTAGTTTAATTTCTAGGGATTTAGAGAGGGAAGCCATGTTTATACCTTGATTACTTTGAATTGCTATTAGTTTCTAGGGTTTGAAGAGATAGCTTATGGTGTGATTTGTTCTTATTGATTAATTAATGTTATTGCGCAAGTTCTTTCATTACTTGAGGTTAATAATTGTTTGCACAGATCCGTCTTACGTTTAGAGGCCTAGTACACACCAGTAATTCTGATTATGTTGTGAACGTGCTGCATATGTTGAATTATGGGTGTTGAGTCTTATCCATAGCTTGACATTGCTCTAATCTATCGATTCTCGACCTAGGTTCTGATAGTTGTTTATTCCCTTGATTGGTATAAGCATGGTGGACTGAACTAATTCCCTAGACTTTTATATCATAGAGAAAATCCCTATTTACATTGCTTTCTAGTGTTTAATTAGTACTTCAGCAAATTTCTTTCTGATCTTGTCTGAAGTAGCTTTTTAGCTGGGTATTAACTTAGAACTCCTTCTCTCTGTGGATTCGACGCTACTTCCCTGTACTATCATTGTTAGAGGACTTAGGATTTATCTTTGACTAGGTGATACGACTTTAGCCTATCAAATTTTGGCGCCGTTGCCGGGGAGACGGCTAGTTTTCTAAGTTTTTGTTTGGTTATTTGGTCTACTTCTCTGTACCTCATTCGAACTTCATTGTTCCAATTGAGGTAAGTTTTACTGCTTCTTTTTGTTTCTTTCTTATGCCCATGTCTCAAAGAAACGGTTCCCAATCCTAGCGGATCCCAATCTTACAAGGACAATCAGGCAGATTCGAAAGAAAATTCAGAGAGAAAAGCAGTCTGTTCAGCTGAACACCTCTGGATCAGACACCTCGAGTTCAGTTATGTCTAAATCACTGAAATTGTATGGGGTGCCCAACCCAGATGGTGTTTTTACTGGACCACCAATGCCCACCATCGCGGCTAACAATTTTGATATTAAGCCTGGACTCATTAGCATGGTTCAGCAAAATCAGTTTGGTGGGCATCCTACTAAAGATCTGGCCAACCATTTGCAGAGATTTCAACAACTCTACCGAACTGTAAAGCATCAAGGAGTCACACCAGAGGAATTGAAGGTCATGTTATTCGAGTTTTCACTTCGAGACAGAGCTCAGAAGTGGTTCAACGACATCAAAGTGTCTGAATGGTCGGAGATTCCTGCTGCATTCCTAAGAGAGTATTATTCACCCACAAAGACAGCAGAAATCAGAAATAAACTAGCCACGTTTTCCCAAGAGCTTGATGAAACACTTCGGGAAGTGTGGCTTAAGTTCATAGATTTGCAGAGAGAGTGTCCACATCACAATATGGAATAATGGTTCTTGACGCAGACATTTTACAATGGTCTGCAGCCTCAGACGAAGAGTAGTGTTGACTCGTCTACAGGAGGAGTTTTTCTGGATAAGGAAGTGGATGTAGGCTGAGTTTCTTTCAAACCTTGCAGCCAATGGTAGTTCTAGTTCCCGATGCCTCACAAGGAAGGTATTGGTGGTAGAGGCCCTATCATTGTTGACTTCGCAGATGGTGAAGCTGAGCCAGCAGATTGACACATTGAAATCCTCTTCCTCGATAGCACCTCCCTTGAGTATTAATGTTATGTCTGCCATTGTACCCATTACCTCATCTTACTGCGAGGTATGTGGTGTGCAAGGTCATTTTGGGCATGACTGTCAGTTCAGTCAACATCAGATGGAGCAGGCAAATGCTTTTCAACAAAGACCACAAAATTTTCCCCCTTCATATAACTACCAAAATCCACAAAACCATCAACCTCCACCTCCACAAAACCATCCTAAACCCTCATAGTATCAAACCCCACAAAATTTTCAGAGACCCCCACCACAAAACTTCCATCACCCCAATAATTTCCAAGCCTCGCAAAATTTTCAAACCCCACCTCCACAAAACATAAACCCACAAGAGCCCTCCATGTCTGAATTGATGAAGACGTTGTTGAGCATGCAAAATACTAATGAGGAGGCGCAAAGAGTTCAAGAGAGGCATTTGCTAGCTTTCCAGAGATCTAATGAGGAGGCACAAAGAGCCCAAGAGAAGCACATTAAACTTCTCGAAACTCAAATTTCCCAATTTGCAGAAAACAATGCTCAGAGACAGCAGGGACAATTGCCTGGGCAACCCATTCAGAGAGAGCACGTGAATGCCATCACTCTTCATAGTGGCATTGCTTATGATGCCCCTCCAATGCCCATTGATGATGTTGCCCCAACTGCGAGGAAGAAGAGGGTGGTAGAGGAAGGAAAAAGGAAAAGTTCGACGTCTAAAGTCGACTTATCTGAGGAAGGTGAACAGATAGGGAAGAAAAATGAGAAGGTTTCTGAAATGCCTTTTACACCAAGGCTACCTTTTCCTCACAGGATGCAACAATCAAAGTCAATCAGCAGTTTTGTAAGTTCTTGACTATGGTCAAGAACTTTGAGGTAACGATTCCATTCACAGATTTAATTTCCCAAGTCCCTGTTTATGCCAAATTTCTGAAAGACATGATAACAAAGAAAAGAGACTTTGGTGGGGTAGAACATGTCGCACTTACTGAAGAGTGCAGTGCTTTTATTCAGAATAGAGCCCCAACTAAATTAAAAGATCCTGGTAGTTTTTCCATTCCCTGTCATCTTGGACCTATTTTTATTGATAAAGCTTTGTATGATTTAGGTGCTTCTGTTTCTATTATGACATTATCTGTTTATAAGAAACTGAACATGGGAGCACTTAAATGCACACAAATCACTTTACATATGGCTGATCAATCTATAAAATACCCCTAGGTGTTTTAGAGGACGTTCCTGTGAAGGTTGGGAAATTCTACATTGCTGTTGAGTTCATGGTGTTCGATATGGATGAGGATGCCCAGATTCCCATTATTTTGGGTAGACCGTTTTTGTGTACTATTGGTGTTGTTATTGATGTTAAGTCTGGGTCTTTAGCTCTGAGTGTTGGTGATGATAAAGTGATTTTTAAACTAACCAATGTTGTTAAGGCACCTATGCTTGAACAATCTTGTTGCAGGGCTGAGGTTTTGGATGAGGTAGGCGGGACCTTTATAAACCAGCGCTGTGCGAGAGGCAACTCATTTTTTTTTCCCGCTTTTTCCTTTTCATTTTATTTACTTTTTTTTTAGTGAGCGAGATTGAGGGTACTAACATTGTTTTTCCTCTTAGCGTCGTCCTTTGTTACCGTTTGGCATTGAGGACACTGCCAAGTTCAGCTTGGGGGAGGATTTCTGTTTGTATTCTCTATCTCTTTTACACCTTTCTAGGATAGATTTATTGCTTTCGAAAAATACTAAAAAAAATCAAAAAAATATGGTTCCCATGACTGGTTTAGTTGCCTCCTGTGCCCCTTGTTGTGCTATTATTGAAAATGATTTGACTCTGTTTTCTGGAGAGTTGGGCATTTTTTATCTTGATGTTATGATTTGATGTCTGATTGCTATGATTTTGAGCAAGTTTTGATTATATTACACTCAATTATGCTGCGTGCCTAAATTGGTTAGACTGTGAGGCCTCTTTGTAAGCCTATTGGATTCATATCATTATCCAGTCTGTTTTTGTGTGTTAGTTCCACTTTAGTGGATTGATCTTGACTTTGACTTCGTACTTGTCTGATATTCAATGACTTGTAGCATTTGCTGTGATAGAGGCGTTCTTTTGTCTGATTCTTGAGCCTCAAAGTGAATTTTTGATATACTTTTATTCTCCTTAGCCCCGCTGAGCCTAATGACCTATTTTCTTGTTACTGAAACCCTTATTATAAGCCCATGGCCTTTGTTTCGATATTATTTCCAAGCCTAGCTTGGGGGAGATTTTGTATGGGTTGGGTTTGAAATTAATTTCATGGTTTGATTTGGTTTTTGAGGAATTAAAAGTGTATTTGTTGTGGTTTGAGTGTGAGAAAAAGAAAAGGGAAAGCAAAGTTAGAGTTGCGTGAATGAAGTTCAAGAAAATGGAGGAAAAATGAAACAAAAGTTCGAAAGAATTCAAAGTCCTTCATTCACTTACGTTCATAAAGAAAAATTCGCTTCATTGCTTGAAAATTGGGTTTGTTGTGAGTTTCATTGATTTATGAGAGTTGTGTTATTTTTCGTGGTTATATGATGTTGTTGGGAGTTGTTTAGGCCATCTTAGGCCTTGTTTGAGTGATTCATGCTCCCCCTTTCTCGGTTTTTCCACCACATTACCTAAAGATATCCCCTACCCTTACCTAAGCCCCATGACAACCCTATAAAGTCCTCTTGAGCTCGTGTTTGCATTATTTATTGGATCGATTTCGAGTCAGTTTGTCAAAGTTAAAGAGTATGTCTGCTAATTGAGTCGACTTGGCTAGGATGAGCGTCATTTAACCTTCTTAAACACATGAGAGTGTGAGTAGGAAGGGCATTTATAGTAGGTTGGTGAGTGTTCGGGCATATTCTTTGCCTGCCAGAAAATTGAGAGGAGTGGCACCTTTGTGAGAGCCTTTTCAGGATTTGTATGCCTTGTAGATGCTTGAATTTGATAAATTGCTTGGATGATTTGTGGTTGGATGGATTTGATTAGCCAAACTTGAATTTTGCCTGCTTGAACGATTCTTAGTCTTGAAAACGTTTTAAGCTTTGATTGACTTTTATCTATGGGGTGAGGCAATCTATTCCACGTTCATGTTCTATTTGCTTGAGGACAAGCAAAGGTTTAGCTTGGGGGAGTTTGATATCACGTATTTATATAGAGTTTTCTCCCTTATTTACAAGCTAATTTGTAAGTTATTGGAGCTCTTCGGAGCTATTTTGTGCTAACTATCGTATATAGTTGTGGTTTTGTGTTTTAGTGTTGAATCGCAGGTTTTAGGGAATTTTCTCCTCATTTCCGAGCTATTTGGAAGCCACCACGGCTTTTCGATATGTTACGAGGCATGTAGGATGGCTGACGAGCTTTATGGATAGTTTAGGAGGTCCCAAGACCTCTAAACGTGAATTATTGAGAGCTAAAGAGTAAAAAAGGAGCTTCCCGTACACTGATCGGGCAAGAAATGGCTCGATCGTGCGAAGTAGACCCGAAGCCATCGAGCAGGCTATTTGATTGCCGCTACTGCGCAAATGCTGTACGAACGAGGAGTTAAGGAAATTGGGACACAATGAATATTAGCCCAATTAGCATCAAAAGGCACGGACCAACATTAACTAGTGGACTATCTTTTTCTAGTTTTTAATTCTTTTAATTTATCTTTACTTGGAGTATAAATAGGAAACTATTATGATTTTTGAGGGGATCAATTTCTAGTTTTAACGAGCATTAGGAGATTCACTTTTTAATTTCCCTTTGATTAGTTTTAGATTTTAGTGTTAATTGCTTTATTAGATAAAACACTCTTAGATTAGTTTGAAAAAGTGATTGAACCTTGGATTATCTTCAATAAAAGTTCTTGCTTTCTGTCAATTGGTATTTTTCTCTACTTTAATCTATTTAATTATTTCTTGATTACTTAGTTTGATTATGTATTCATTCATGATGCAATTATTAGGGTTTCATGTTAGAATTATTATTGTTGATTTAATTATGTCTGAGTAGTTTAATTTCTAGGGATTTAGAGAGGGAAACCATGTTTATACCTTGAGTACTTTGTTTTGCTACTAGTTTCTAGGGTTTGATGAGATAGCTTATGGTGTGATTTGTTCTTATTTGAGTAATTAACGTTATTGCATAGTTTCTTTGATTACTTGAGGTTAATAATTGTTTGCATAGATCCGTCTTACTTTTAGAGGCCTAGTACACACCAGTAATTGTGATTATGTTTGTCAACGTGCTGCATATGTTGAATTATGGGTGTTAAGTCTTAACCATAGCTTGACATTGCTCTAATCTATCGATTCCCGACCTAGGTTCTGATAGTTGTTTAATCCCTTTATTGGTATAAGCATGGTGGACTGAACTAATTCCCTAGACTTTTATTTCATAGAGAAAATCCCTATTTACATTGCTTTCTTGTGTTTAATTAGTAGTTCAGCTGATTTCTTTCTGATCTTGTCTGAAGTAGCTTTTTAGTTGGATATTAACTTAGAACTCTGTGTCTTTGTGGATTCGACCCTACTTCCCTTGACTATCATTGTTAGAGGACTTATGATTTATCTTTGACTAGGTGATACGACTTTAGCCTATCAAGCGGCCAAACGGAAGTGTCAAATAGGGAGATGAAGCTCATCTTGGAGAAAACCGTGAACCGATCTCGCGAGGATTGGTCATTAAAGCTCGATGATGCTTTATGGGCTTATAGGACATATTTTAAGACACCAATTGGAACAACCCCTTACAAGCTTGTGTATGGAAAATCATGCCACTTGCTAGTTGAGTTAGAACACAAAACATATTGGGCCATCAAGCTTTTGAATTTTGATCTCAAGTCATCCGGGGAAAGAAGACTTTTGGATGTTCATGATCTCGAAGAACTTAGGCGGGATGACTATGAAAATGCTAGGATTTACAAGGAGAGGACTAGGCATGGCATGATCGAAGGATAATGAAGAGAAAGTTCAAGGTAGGAGACAAGGTCCTTCTCTTCAACTCTAGGCTAAGACTCTTTCCGGGGAAACTTAAGTCGAGGTGGAGTGGACTATTTGAAGTAAAAACAGTGTTCCCGCATGGAGCGGTGGAAGTGTGGAGCGAAGAAAAAGGGACTTTCAAAGTAAATGGGCAAAGACTCAAGGTATACCACGATGGAACCAAATTGAACACATTTGTCACATTGCTTTGGATGACTACCCCCTTCCCCTATGAGAATTTTAATCTAGGGAGGTCAAGCTAATGACTTTAAAGAGGCGCTTACGGGAGGCAGCCCAGGTTCTTAGCTTTTGAAAATGAAAGAAAAAAGTGAGAAAAAAAAAAAAAAAAAAAAAAAGAGAGGAGTGAATAAGAGGTTTTAGATGAGAGAAATTAGAGGAAGAGTGAAAAAGATGAAAAAAATGGCTAAGTGTTGGAGAAGGGAGGAGGAGCGACCCCCAAAGGAGCCCAAGGAGGGGCGCTGCATTCGTGCGAAAAAAATGGAAAGCTGGCAGTAAGTTGGAGCGAAGTGGGGGGGGAGCGAGCAAAGAGCACCCCGCTCCAGGCCTGGAGTGGGCGCTCTAGCTGCCCAGCACGCCCCCTTCGTTTTTTTTTACATTTTTCACGTGCCACTAAAATAAAAACCCCCCAAGTCCGTCCCCTCTCCCTTTCACTCATACTCACATCACCCTCATCCTTTCACTCTCATTAATTCATTCATCTCTTTCAAACCCCCTTTTCTCTCTCTAAACTCCATTAAAACTCAACCTTCAAACCTCCATATCTCCATCATTTCTCAATATTTTCACTCACTTCCTTCACAAAACCTTCATCTTTTCTCCTCCTCTACACAAAGAACCCACTTTCGTTAAAAAGCCCCAAATTCAAAAAGTTGTCATCACTTCAAAGTTGAAGTATGGGGGAGATTTCTTGAAGAAAAAGGTTAAGGAACATGGTTGAAGCTTGAAGTAACCTATATTGTTCGCAATTGTGGAGTTTCTTCACCCCTCTTAAAGAGGGAGGTAAAACCCTAACCCTAACTTTCATTTTTCTTCTAGATTTGGTTTATAAATTTGAATATATGATGATTCTGGTGCTTGTTGTGGACTTAGCTGGTAGATTTAGAAAGATTTTGATTTTTATTTGATTTTTAGAATTTTTGTGTGATTTCTTTCATTCTTTTCTTTTTAGTTGCTTACTCCTTTTAGCCTAATTTTTCCTAGTTTCTTTTGTTGTTAATTTTTGTAGTTTCTTTTCATTTTTCCTTAATTTTTACTTTGACTTTTGTCTTAGTCGGTGCCCTTATTTTCATGCTTATTTGTTGAGCTCGTGGTCTTTTGATTTCTCAAAATCATCACTTGATTGAGTTATTCTCTTTAAACTCCAAGAATGTATTGTTTACGCAAAAAAAAAGTAAAAAAAGACCATGGCTCCTCTTCCCAAAAGAACCAAAAGGGCACCCTTCCGGCCCTTAAGTTCATCAACCCCGAACATAAACGTTGGTATGGCGAACTTAAGCATCGGAAGATTAAAGCTTCAAAGTTTTACCATGGTGACACCCTTGAAAGTCTAGTGATAAGGAGTGGTGATGTAAGGCGTGTCTTATTTGTTTTAGGCATGGAACACTTTTACACATTTAGCGCTTTGACGTATGAGCGCCTCACCTTGGAATTCTTAGCCTCTCTCGAGAGACGTGAGGTTGAGGGACATGAGGGGGAGTATGAAATCCGCTTCCAATTGTTCAATCAAACCCAATGCATCTCTTTGGCGAGACTTAATCAAATTTTCCAAAGTGATGCCTCAAACGCCATTCGCAACCCGAGACTTGGAAATATCCCGTCTTCTATCAAAGGGACGTATTTTGGCATGACATTTCCAGATATGCCCCCTTTGATCCAAAGACGAGTTACTCCTCTCACATGCATTCCCCCATCCTTATATGCATTCACCGCCTCTTGGTTACCGCCATTTATTCAAAAAAGGAACCAAGTAAGGTAGCCTCGGAGGAGGTGAATGCACTCTGCATTGCCGCCCATCACCCTGACGAAATTGGGGGCAAGTTGAATTTCGGATTTCTATTTCTCCAACGGTGTCTTTGCTATACGCCATGGGGAACTATTCAAATCCGATATTCATTGTGGGGGGATGGTTACTATCATTGCTTCCGCCCTAGGGTTTGGGGAGCAACTCTCTTTGTTGACTCCATCTAATGAGAACCCCTTCCTTGATTTGAATTATATTAGAGCCGCCGGGTGGATTATTTTACCCCCGACCCCGCGCGGTCCGTTTGGAAGGTAAGGGGTCGTCATCGTTGTTAACTACCAAACCCGGAGGTGACCGGATTTTATCGCGACAGGGAGGATGCTGATATTCTTCTCATCCCTTTTGAGCCCCCGTCGGGGAAGCCCAGGCCGCACGTGGCAACTTAGCTCCTCCTCTCCATCACAAGGAGCCGAGTTCCGGCCGTCGTGCCTCAGTGTCGTCCTGCTCTTTTGACTACGAGGGGGCCTATTACAGCCTTGCTCTCAACCAAGATCGTATGATGAATACGATCCAAGGCATGAGAGAAGACTTAAGTGGTATGATGGTACAAACTAATGCTATGTACCATCACCACGTGGAGAGTGGAAATGTTGACCCATATGTCAACTTTCCCAATTGGCCTCCTCAACATGGGCCGGTACCGGGATGGAATGAACGCTAACCCACGTACCCGTATTGGCCCCACCGCAACCCACCCTATGATTAGCGAGCACCCAGGGGTTCCAACCCCATGGGTGATCCCGCTTATCCCCACCCCTATGGCGCTTGGCCGCCGGGCTACACGGGCGGTTCGGAGCCTCATGGCCCCACCCCTTGAGCTTTCTATGACTCGATGTCGCGCCCTCCCCCTTCGGGAGACATGCCACCACCTCCCCCTTCGGGAGACGGTCCATCTCACATGGACGAGGACTAGTTCCTCTTGCCCCGCTCCCCCTTTACTTGTTTTGAATGATTGCACCGAGGACGGTGCCTTGATTGTTTGGGGGGTGTTTATATTTGATTATGCTCGCGGGATGTGGCTTCTTTTTGAGGGTTTGGGGTGTCTTTTTGGGTACGCGTCTTAGAGAGGATGCATTGCTTTACGGGCATGATAGGAGAGTGTGCTTCATTGTTTATTGCCTGGAGGAATTTGATGATTAGGACCATGGTTGACTGTTTTTCCTTGTATATTACATGTATATGACTTTCTCCTATTTGTACCTTTTTTTTTGCTTTGTATATATCTTTTTGCTTTACTTTTCTTTTTATTTTCTTTTTCTCCTCTTTAGGTCTTAGACTTGCATGTATTATAGTTGCATATCATGATAGTTTTGCATGTAGCTTATAAATTGCATATAGGATTTGTCTTAGGTAGTTTGCATGTAAATTTTTTTAAAAAAAAATCAAAAACATCAAAAAAAGATTTTTGCATCACTTAATTAAGGAATTTCTCTATGTTTCGAATTTAGAGGTTAGAGGTTGGGAACTTGACTTTTGAGTAGGGGTGAATTAGCTTGAGTGTCTTATGTGCTCGTTAGGAGTATTAGGGGTGCTTTAAGCTTGGATGCCTAGGTCTTGGTACGAATAGACCCCTCGATTGTCCGAGACTCGCCTTTTGCGTGAATTAGTGTCTCTATTTCCCTATAAAAAGTCTTTACTCTCTCCCTTGACCTTGGATAAGCCCTTTAGCGACCTTGAGAAACCTTCTAGCTCAATAAAGTGGAAGGCTAGTAGCCTTTTTTTTATAAAAAAAAAAAGAGGAAACAAAAACAAAAACACATAAAAATGAAAAAAATGAAAAGTAAAAGAGCCCTTTTGGCCAATTGGAACCAATAAGTGGTGCATAAGAGCCCACAAGGCTAATAGCCTATAGTTATAAAAAAAAAAATTAAGCTTCCGCCTGTAGAGATGCTCCAATGCCTTTGGTATGGGCTACCTTACCCTCTTATCGCGTCTCATACCGAGTGCTCGGTACCGTGCCTCAGAAACATGACTATCGAGTGAGAGGTAGACCGCATGAGGAGGTAGTTTAGGTCCCTTGCAATCAAAATAAAAAAGTTAACTAGTGAATAAATAGGCTAGCTTGGGGGATCTTGTGAGCTTGTGGGGCGTGATTGGTACAAGGTTGAGCGTGTTTTTTCCATTTTGTAGGGAAAGGTTTCACTTAGGATCAATGAGGGCTTGTGTGATAGTTGAGGGACCTCTAGGACGATTATTTTCTTTGCACACTAGCTTAGACCACTCCTTTGACCCCTAACTTGTGGATAAGGAAGGACGGCTATAAGTTTCGGAAGTTGGTCGAGATCTCCCTTTGCCTTGACACCTCTATTAGGACGAGGACCTTGATTTCGTGATGACCTTTTTAATTTTTATTCATGCATTGGTTTCCTTGAGATTGTTAATTTCTTGAGGACAAGTAATTGGCAAGCTTGGGGGAATTTTACAAGTAGACTTTAGGTTCACTTATTTGCATTTTGTTTTAGGTCATTTAGATGCATTTTAGGCCATATAGTTTCCTTTTCTTTCCCTTTTTCATAATTTCTTATAATCTCATGCTTAGCATTTAGTTTTAGTTCATTTGCATAAAGTCAGGTTGCATATAGGTCATTTCATTTGCATATGCATCCCCCCTCCCCCATCTAATATTTTCTTGGAGTGTTTTGAAGCTAGACAAGCAAGGAAGAGGCTCTAAACAGGGGAGCGGGCGCTCCATATGTGAAGAAACAAAGGCAAAATGGCAGCAGCTTGGAGCGGCCCTGGAGCGTTCCGGGAGCGGGCGCTCCAGCTTCCAGTTTTCCTAA
This sequence comes from Patellifolia procumbens, assembly GCA_947645195.1. NCBI lineage: Eukaryota > Viridiplantae > Streptophyta > Magnoliopsida > Caryophyllales > Amaranthaceae > Patellifolia > Patellifolia procumbens. The sequence goes on from CANSGD010001040.1 coordinate 791,857, forward strand.
TTTTTGTTTCCTCTTTTACAATTTCGCCCTTACTTCTACGGGGTATAAAACCAATTTTGTAATAATCCTAAACTATGCTTTTAAATTTCTGAACAATTAATTAGTTTAATTAGAGATAGTTTTAGAGAGAGTTTTAGAGAGAAGTAGAAGTTAGAGAGATAAATTAGATCTAGAATTTGAGAATTGAAGTTTTGAAGCTATTTCCATGGAGATTATCATTTGATTTCCATCCTATTTTGAGTATTTCTTCTTACTCTTCTCTTTAGTTGCTTTCATACTTGTTTTATTTTGGTTTAGCATTTGATTAGTAGTGATTAGTTGATGATTTAGCTTATTTAGTATGATTTTCACCATTGTTGCTTCACAATTGTTGCTTCAAGTTTTTTATTTTACCTTTTTTATGGCTAGTGAGTAGTCTACTAGCTAGGGGAAGGGGATGACCTAGGTGATCATTAGTTGACCTTAAAAGTCAAGCTTGGGGGTTAGACTTAGGTGAGATTAGGTTGTCTAGCTTATTTAATTGCCTTGTTTAATTGATTGATCACCATTTGAACGTGATTTGGAGATCAAAAGTGAAGGATCGAGAGATGAAGTTTTTGATTGACCTCAGGCTAGTAAAATAGGTTGACTTCACCATGAGAATAGGTGATTGACTTCCTAGGACCTTCATTGAATCTCTATGAGTTGTGGAAATACTTGGTTGATTGATTTTACCATGAGATAGGTAAAATTGGTTGATTAAGTCCTCCTAATTAGCTCGAGAGAGTAATTAGGAAACATTTGAGCGACTTAGTCCCCTAATCGACCCTAATGAATCCCCTTGGCTTGACAAAAAGGTTAGCTATTGGTTAACTAGTGATTCCCCTATCCCTAGTGTCTTCCTATTATAGTTTAAACCCAATCAATTGCTTTAATCATTAGCTAATTCGTTTACAATTTCTTAGTTAATCATTAATGTCAAAAACCCCCAAAAATAGACTTAGCTCGCTAAATCGCTTTCAAACCTTGATTAATCCTTGCTTCCTCGTGGATTCGACCCTTTCTTTCCCTATATTATGCTAAGTTAGGTATTTAATTTGGCACGTCCAACGACCGTGTCAACACTGTTTAAGCTTGCTTGAGAGCCCCCGACGTTGTTCTTTGGAGTAGTTGTTGCTGATGCACTACCTCCTTTCTTTGGAATGTATGCCTTCTCATTTATAGAGTAATCCATCAATCGTTGTGCCGCAGATATGGCCGATGATAGGGTTTGTACATTATGTCGCCAAATCTCTCGTTTATGCCCAATCTTTCAACCCATTGACGAAGTTAAATAGACGATCCTTTTCTGCCATGTCTTTTCTGTCGAGCATGCATGTGGAATACTCCTTCACATAGTCGCGGATGGAGCCCGTGTGCTTGAGGCTAGTCAATTTTTTCCTGGCTAGGAACTCGGTGTTCTCTGGGTAGAATTGGCCACGAGTTCTTTATTAAACTCCACCCATGTGTCTATCTTGGCCGTCTTGGCCTCAATCTATGTGTACTTGGTGCGCCACCACAACTTAGTATTGTCAACCAAGTTCATGGCCGTAGTGTTTACTTGGAGGTTGTCATCCAACTAACAGATTCGGAAGTATTGCTCCATGTCAACAATGAAGTTATCAACTTCCTTCGAATCTCTAGCCCCACCATAGTTTCCGGGTTTGGGCGGCTTGATCCTCGTCGTACCAATATTCCTATGTTCTCGACCAACGACTCAAAATTATGAAGGGCACTGAGCTCCTCACGAACCGCTTGTTTCTCTACAAGCATTGTTTCTCTTTCATGCAAAAGGTCGGCGATTGTTTCTTCCAACCAAAGGAGTCTCTCCTCCATGGTGTACAATGTTTCATCTGCCATAGTGCTCCCTTTTAGAGCGTGGTTCTGATACCAATAGTCACGGTCCGAGAGTTTGGACGCTCGGGACGTGCCTTATGCGAAAAGGTACAATGGGGCTCGTGGGTGCACGAGCAACAATATGATTGAAGGGCACTCTTGCCTATTGCGACAAGAGCGAAGAGAAAAGGGTCGAGCGGGACGCTTGTGCGCACTAGTGGTCACGAGTGGGGCCGACGACGAAAATTCTTATATCGCGAGATTTGGAGGACGCTTTAAGACGTCGAGGCGGGTCAATAACTGAGGCGGCCTAAACAAGAATAATGTTTCAAGCAAGCCTACAACTCATAGGAGGCTTTAGTGGTGAACAAACATTTCATTCATCATCTCCCCCTAAAGAGGGTTGAATGTGAGATAATACATATTTCCAATGAACACTGGTTTTGCAGTAACTCAAAAATAAAACTTTAAACCTATACAAGAGTACTAGAACATAAAGTAAAGCACTAGAAAGCGTTAGATAAGGAAAATACAAATAAAGGAAGGTTGGATTCTAACACGGGGCACCCGCCTAGGGTCCATGGGGCACCCGCCCAGGGCACATGGGGATTGTCATTTCATGTTTTTCAGCTTAAATTACTTTTTACAAACATGGCTTGTAGCTCAGTGGTAGAGTAAGATTCTTCAATATCATCCAACTACATTGTAGTTGAGAGTTCGACTCCCAATAACCACATCATTACCCCCTCAATTCTTATTTTTGTTTTTCTTTTCCATTCTTTCTTAAGTCAACCAAATAACATTATATATATTTTTTATATCTTTCTTAATCAAATCATGTGTACAAGAATTGTGAGCGCAAATCATGTTAGATTATTTTAAGAATTTTTTGTCAGAAACAACCTTTTATAATCACTTTTTTGCGAAAAACAACCTTTTAAATTTGTTTTGCAACTTACAACCTAAAACCTAAATTTTTTTTGCAAAATGAAGCCTTTTTCTAATTTCCGTCATTGACCGTTAGTTTTAGACCGTTGACCGTTAGTTTCCACCCCTAACCACCCCCGACACCACCGCGACACCACCACTACCCCACCCGAGACCACCCCAAAACCACTCCCCACCCGAAACCACCCCAAAACCGGCCCAGCCCACCCGAAACCATCCCAAAATCGGCCCAGCCCACCCGAAACCACCTTAAAACCACCCCCAAAACCACCCTAGAACCCGAAACCACCCCTAAAACCACCCCAGATTCAGCCCCAATAGTCACAACCATTCGGGTTAGGGTGGGTGGTGGTTTTGGGGTGTTTTTGGGGTCTTTTCGGGTGGTGTCAGGGTGGTGGAAACAAACGGTCAATTAATGGTCAATGACGAAAATTACAAAAAGGTTTCATTTCGCAAAAAAAATTAGGTTTTAGGTTGTAAGTTACAAAAAAAAATTAAAAGGTTTTTTTCGCAGAAAAGTGATTATAAAAGGTTGTTTCTGACAAAAAAGTCTTATTTTAATTAATTAGATCATGCAATATTACTTTATGTTAGTATCATTGAAGTGTCATCAGTTTAAATCATTAAAATAATTATCATCATTTTTCTTATTTCGATCTCTAAAATTTATTTATATATTAATTATTTTTATTTTCCTAAATCATTAGTACTGTTTCAATTTTCTAAAATATTGAAGAAATCTAACCTTTAGCTAACATTTAAAAAATATATATATAATGTTGATTTTATAAGGGTCCTTATTGGTTGCGTCGCCTATAGGCCTTTGAAACGTCATGAACATCCCTCATGGAACTGAGTATATATCCTATATTTGTATGATGAGTTAAGGATCCATTTTTCTAGTTTTTCCTTAGGCCCTAAAAAGGTCATGAACGACCCTAATTGTCTCTCTATCTTTCAAGCTTTCCCACTTAAAGTAGATTAAGGAGTCATTGTACTATTTATATCATCATGACCGAGATAATAAAGAGAATTTTTTTAGTTAATTAGAGTTAAACATTGCTTATTACTTGTTGGGTTGCAGATTCTTTTGAATTATTCATAGTTGAGAAGCGGAACTCTAAAAGATTCAGAGTAGAGTTTCGGATCTTTAATTAGATTCAGATTAACACTAAACACATAAAACCTACTTAATATTTCATCCATTCCATCACTAGTTTAGGGTTTTCCTTAAATTCGAAAACCTTAGTCCATATCATAAATTGGTGAAAAATCTATACTTGGCCCAAAGTGATATTCCCTACTTGGATCCACATCAATTGGTATGAGAGCAAAGGCGTTGGTTGGTATTCTTGGAGTTCTTGGTGGTGTATTGTGGTTTCCAGAAAAATTACAGGTTTACGGTCAGATTGTTTTACTTTCTTCTCCCTTGTTAGTACAAGAGATTTTGAGGTGATTCTTTGTTTGAATCTGGTTATTTTTTTGTCTAGTTTCCACCTCTGAAATTTCAACAAATTTGGTTGTCATTTACTATAATACTCGGTGGTTTCTTGAAAACCGGTGGAAATTGGGTTAATCTGGCATGGTCTTAGTAAAATAAAAACTGCAAATGATTGGCTGGGAAGTTTGTATGAATTTTGTCGGTGTAGACATATAAGGATAACTTATTTTAATATATCATTGAAAATAGAGTTGTTTTGGTTGGGTTACAAAGGTTGTAATGTAGACATTTTTTGGGGTACATCATACATCTTGAGTTTGAATAAAGTTGTAGTTTTTCTATGCTTATTTTGTTTGATAGTTTACCATGTAATATGAGAATATGAATTCTAATGCTATGATAAAATCATTCATTAATCAAATGTCACTATGACACGTCAAGTCAATGAACAAGTAGTGATCTGAGGGCAACAAACTGGGGTTGCTACTCAGGTTCATATTTTGTCTAAAACAAGTGGGGGAGGGATTCATGTTGGTTTTCCTAGGGCTAATCAGAGTGATGACAGGAGTATGAAGGATGATGTCCCGGAGTTAAATGGGTAAGTTGATGCGAATGACTATCTCGAGTGGGCAAGGAGGCGAAATAAGTATTTTGAGCACAACGGGATAGATGGACAATCCTACCAAATCCTGAACTTGAAACTAGTAAAATATGCTTCTATGTTCGTCTTTTAGGACTAGTGGTATTAGTTTATCCGTTCTCACTTCTTTGTTGACAAAAATACAATCTTTTCTTCTCTATCATTTTCATGCTTTCCAATTTTAAAACTGAAGTCGATCGCATATTTTGAATATTACAATAATTTCCTACTCAAATATTATGCAAACTTAAATGGATACTACATACGAAAGTCTCAAATTGCATCTCATTTCTAATGTGATTCATGTGGTGACACGAAAGGACACTCACAATAGAATAAGTTCACTTCTAATAATATATTGGTAATCACTAGGGATGGCAAATATGGGTCTTGGACCCGACCCAGACCCAAACGCACATACCCATTTATAGGGGTGTGGGTCCAACTTTTCTTGACCCAATGGGTCTAGGTCCAGAGGTTATCAGGCGGTTATGGGTCCGGATCCAAATATATTAGACCAAGACCCAGTCAAGACCCTACCCACAGACCCATTTACATAAAAAAGTTCAAAAAAAAAAATTAACTTGTGAATTATGACTGTATGAGTAGTTGTGACTCCATTTAAGACATGTAATGATGTAAGCCAAAACATGTATAAGATTTTATGAGCTACATTTTTTTAATTGTTTCTATACAAACCTTAACTATGGTCACACGAACCTATAAAATAGGCTGGATAAATTTATTAGATTAAAAAATGCAATAAAACTTGAAACAGAAGGGCTCATTAATCAGATCCAAAGGTCTGAAAACTCCAGACTCGGTCTGGTCTGGGTCTGGAAGAAATTAATGGGTCTGGGTTTGGATTTGGTCAAACCTGACTCAGAACCGGCCCATGCCATCCCTAGTCATCACAAGGGAAACTGGCACATAGTTGGATGATTTTGCAATGCATGTCCCTTTTCCAATAACTAAGTGGATGGCACCACGACAATCTCATAAGATGTTTAGTAGTTTTTCTAACCATATAATTTCATCAATGTAATTTATAGTTAACGATAGAGTATACTCATTATAATAACAATTTGCTTTGCTTTACATATACTTTTTTGTACATTTTTGTGGGAAAGTTAGTTGTTGTTATGAGTCTATTACAAGTTTGTTGAATTTTGTTGCAGAGACTAGCGTAAATGTAAGGGTAGTTACTCTTATTGGAGCTAAGAATATTATTATAAAAGTTTATCCCTTCTCTCTTGTCTCTTCTCTGTTCTCCCTTTCTCCCTTTCTCTCTCTCTCTCTCTCTCTTTGTCTCCTTTTCTCTTATCTAGCTCACAGTATCATAATAAACTCAGTGTTGGAATTCAAAATCGACTCTTCTTTTATTCTTATATACAGTGATTCCCTACACCATGGCATCATTGGTATTAGAGACAACATTGGTTCTAAAATCAATTGACATTGTCAAATTGATTCGTATTGATTTTGACCTATCATTTGGAATCAAAAAGTTAAATCTAGTACTTGCAAGAAAAGCGTTAATTGTAAATTAGTTTAAGGAAGAAATGGATGAACGAATTAGTGCTTTAGAGCTACGGATGTCTGCAACTACTAAAGCATTGATAGAGATTTTGAGCTTGTTGAAGGAAATAGAAAAAACACCAAACACTCATGGTGATTCAGAAGAATTTTTCAGGAATTATGAGGAGGTAATAGACTCGGATTTAACCACTTGCTTGATTTTCCAGTTTTTGATGGTAATGGTCCAAGCTCATAGATGAAAACATGTTAGAAGTATTTCAGTTTATGTAAATCATCATTATCAACATATAAATTTGGCTAGTATACACTTATTTGGAAAAGTTGATTCTTGGTTTCATAGTATGTTGTTGTTAGGATATCAATAGAGCGGGGGGAATTTGTTGTTTAGTTGTGTGCAAGGTTTAAGGCGGAATTGAGTGGAAATGTAATTGAAGATTTATAGTTTGCAACAAATGAAACCATTAAGATTATATATCTTGATACATTTAAAGCTTTAAGAGCTTTAATGGTGCAACAAATAGAATCCATTGAAGATTATCCTTAGTTACCTAATCAATGTTTCCTATATAACTTTATTAGAGGATTGAAACCTTCTTCGAAACCATTTATTAGAGCCTATAAACCACAAACTATATCATGTTTTGTTGAATATGCTAGGTTATTACAAGATCAAGTTGATCAAGCAGCTAAAAGACCATGCAAAATATCTTATTGTAACCTTAAACCCTTATCATTTCATAATAACCCAGGACCTTTGTGCTAACCCCTAAACCTAACCTTCTTTTACCTCCTTCCTACTCTACCCAAACAATTACAATTACTAACCAACCTAGGAGGTTATCCTATGCTAAAAGGACTGGAAAACAGGCTAAAGGCTTGTGTTTTTTGTGTGATGCTCCTTATGATAGAAATCACAAATGCAAATTTAGACATGTTTACTATGGATATTCCAAGAGATGATGAAGAAAATGATTATGTTTTTTTTGGTTTAGAAATTCAGGAGAGTGTGGCAGAACTCGCTGACTAGAATGTGAGAACTTCGAAACCTTTTGCTATCGTGCTCAGTCCGGTGCTATTCGAAGAGACAGGTACGGAAGATTCTCTGGTGCGGAAAGGCCATGAGGATTCTAAACCTATTGTACATTAAATGAACCTATGCCGGATATGGAAGGTAGAAGAGAGCAAAAGAAGCAGCATACGACATAAGGGCAACGTAGCGAGCCTATTTGGTTAAGGTTGTTACTCCCTTACTTGATATAGTAAGGCGGAACAGCAAGTTGAAGTCAGGTAAGGGTGCCCCTAATTAACTAGAAGAGCAAAGCTTAAGAGCAATGTAAAGGCTCTTTTAAAATGAGCTTTTTTTATGGTACCATGGAAAGGTAGATGGATTGAGGATGGCTAACTACCAACTGTGTTCCTATGGAATCAGGCATTACGATGAATGCTTTAGCTAGCAACTAAAGGTTTCAAACTATGAGAATCACTGGTTTTATGGGAAGAAGATAATTCATATATTGATTGATTAGCACTCATAATTTTCTGTATCATAGCTTGGCACAAAGTCGAGGTATGCATTAGAGCATATTACACCTCAAGCACTTAGAGTGGCAGATGGTAATCAGCTCCTTTGTTATTTGATGTGTCGTAAATTTTCATGGCAACTTCAATATACCACTTTCACCACTAATGCTTTCATTATTCCTTTAGATTTATGTAATCCCTCGTAATTTTATGAATTTGATAAATATATTTAAAGTATATTTTAACCATTTTCATATTTATTTCATTTAATTATTTAAGTGTTGACTATTTTGAAAGTCAAAATGATTGTTTAAACGTTTTCAATAGTCATTAATACTTATTGGGTTGGATTTTAAGTATTGAATATTTTATTAAAGGTTTCAGGTCGTGTTTAAAATGATTTTTTAATGTTGGGTTGAGGAGCCCAAACCATTTGTTTAAATTTGATGATCATTTTGAGCCCAAACCAAAGCCTAACCTAATTGCCATAGGTTTTAGGCAAAACCTATAAATACTCCCTAAACCCCATAATTGTACACTTTTTATTTTCTCCCTCTCTCTCCTCAAAACCGGCGCCCACTCCTCTCCCTCTTCTCCCTCGTTTTTCGTGTGCCGGCCAACACACCACCTCACCTCCGGTTGTTTTTCAAGCGTTCACCACCACACCCCCCCTCCTCGCGCGTGCGTGCGCGTAGTAGCACCACACCAACACTCCTTCCTCTTGCCCTCCGTGCGCCAACAACACAGCAGCCAAGCAGCGAGTGACCGCCACGCGCCATCCCGCAGCCACGCGCCATCACCCATGCGTGTTTCTCTTCCGTTTTTCCAGTTTTCGTTGTTTCTTTGGTTATTTCTTAATCCCTTATCCTCTATTTAATGTTTAACTATAGTTTTAATATTAAAGCTATAATTTTCATGAGTTTTTATATGTTTTGTAAATAAAGTTGAAAACTTTATTATTTGAATTATTAAAAATCTGATGTTTATTTATTGTGAATATAAATTATAATTTCAGATTTATCTCTATGCTATAAGTGAAGAGGTGGGGGACACCAAAAATCAAAATTATTCTTTTTTTTAATTCCTATTTTAGTGGAACAACTCTCTCTCCATAACTAACCGTTCACATTTTTATTTTGAAAAACAAAATACAAAACACACTAAACAAACAAAATTATATATTTTTATACAAAATTTTACATGACTCCGCACGCATCGCGTGCATATAGGGCTAGTTATCTATTATTAAAAGTGAATTTTAAGTATGAAAGTAATGGTTTTTGAGGTTTTAAAGGCTAGATTGATAAGTATTATATGAAAGGTTGTGAAAGGTTGGAACTTTGATGTTTTTAAAGTATTTTAATACAAACTTTGAAACGTTTTAAAATATTTTTTATTGTTGTGAATTAATTAGGATATTAATTCATTGTTGTATTATTGTTTTGGTAGGCGGAGATTTACTTTAGGCGACTTGTAGAATTCTAAAGTGGCCTTTCACTTTGTCTACACAAGGTATGTACATGTCCTTATGTGTTAGACTAGTATCATGTCCTCATGTATAGGGAACCCTTTAATGGTTCATACGTGGCTATTGAATTGGAATTATGTGTCGTTGAGCATGTTAATTGCCTTTATGAGTTATTACATGATTGAAATGATGTTTGTTTCAAGCGTGTTGTTTGGAAGTATTTATATTTTGATCCATCGTGTGATATGGGTTATTAATATTTTATTATTGGATTATGTATTTGGTATTGTTTCCCTTAGTGGATATTTTATTACTTTTCAAAGGCCGAGGACTTTGTGAGTAAGTTGGATTATTGTTGATTAAGGTTATTTTACTAATTTCCAAAGACTGAGGGTTTTGTAGGGTATGTATATTTATTGTTGTTGGACATTCGATTGTTGATTTAAGTCAACAAATAAATTTGGAGGATAAAATCTTAGTCAATTGCAAATGTTTGATCACTTATTTAATCCTAAGATAAAAGAGGAATATTTTTTGTGTTCGCGTTGGTTGTCTGTTTAGAGTCCAGCATCGAAAATATTACTAATACTTAAAGTGGAAGTGAATAGCAATAGCTTTAGACTTGTGCACGTCTGAAGTTCTGGACTAATATGAGTTGGAGTACAAGGTGGTAGTCGATGGCTTTTCTTGGGGTCGGATTGATCACAATACCCTATTTTTTATCTCTAAAGGTTCATCGATATCGTTGGTCAAGGGGTTACGGAGTCGCGCCCGTAAATCGGTCTTTCATTTTGAAGACTGGTTTTGGTTGGACAACTCGATCCATTGTCTATTCAATTTATTAATATTTATCATGTTGTATGTCTTGTGAAGTCAAGTCCTATTTCACGAGTTGAAGTCTGGAAGTACATTTATTGATCATGTTCTATTGCTTAGTAGTATCATGATCAGGTTTCGTGTTCTATTTTATTTATGTATGTACTGAGCTTTGCTGATTACGTGATTTTCTGAGTGTCGGTCATGGCTGTGCCTATTGATCCTGTGATGACCCTTTATTGGTGAGCAGTTTTCAATTGAGTATTTGCCTACAGGTTTGGAAGGCATCATGCATCGTCTCAATTACTCATTTAGGACTTGAGAAGCGTTGTTTAGAGATTGTTTTATTGCTTCTACTGCTTCTTACCTTTACATTTCTTTTAATTAAGTTGATCTATGGATAATTTATTTTAAATGCTTTAAGTTGGTTTGAATTGATTTCGAGGTTTGGATAATGGTTTGACATTTATTATGTTTTAAGTATTTAAGAAAGTTTTATTTAATGTTTTTCCGCTGCAATACTCTGAGTAAGCCGATACGTTTTCACGCGGGCGATAATGCCTTCAGAATTATCTGTTTTAGTTGGGAAACATATATGTTTTATAAAGAGAGAATTGTCAGGTTGTTATAAAGTGGTATCAGAGCTTAAGGTTTTATTGGCCTTTCATGTCAAAACTATTTTTTTTGGCGCCTAAACTAACTAGCTAGCCTAGTTATTTCAAAAGTTATTTTAAGAAAATAAGCTCCTACTTATTCATTTCTTAAATTTATTTTGAAGAGTTCGAGGTTTGTTTTTGAAAAAGGTTCAAATCTTATTTTGACGGGGATTTTATTTTCAAATCTTATTTTGGTGAAAATTTTATTTCGAGTTTGTTGTTTGAACTTGATTTTCGATTTCTCATTTCTATTTTCTCTTATTTCTTTTTCCGGTTTCTTTACAGATTTCCGAAATTTTTAATTTTTAATTTCTTTTATTATTTTGGTTTATTGAGTATTTTCGAAAGTTTTTGAGATTTCGAAAATCATTTTCATCTTGCTTATTTACTTTATTTGAGTGAGATGGATAGTTTAGGATGGGCATATAGAATAGAAATATCTTATGTCTGCATCTAATTGTTGTGTTCAGTTTATTAATTTATTTCCTATCTGCTAATCTGTTCAGCTGCTTTATGTCTACGAGTCTGTTCAATTTGTTCAGTATTAGTATTTTGTTCAGCTATTCTAGTCTATTCAGTTGTTTTTGTCTGTTCAGCTACTTTTAGTCTGCTGTTTTTCGTCTGTACACTTGTTCAGTCATTTTTGTCTGAGTGTCTGACTTATGATTGTCTGGAGTTTTGAATCATGTTTACGTGTTGAGTACATGTTTCTTATTTGGTTGGTTGTTGACCTATTTATTTTGTGATCATTTACTTATTTTTGTTATTTATTGTTGGGAATGTACGCTAAGAGTGAACGTTGTTCCTTGTAGATGTCTTGCTCAACAATAGATGGACCTTTAGGCATGTCTGATAGTGAAGCCGATCGAGTTGGAAGTTTTTACAACCCTATTGTACTTAGTGATGACGAGTCTGACACTGTGTAACAGCCCAACCTCCCGAGCTGCTAGCTTAACACGCTTAGCAATCTCATACCTTAATGAACATGGAAGCAATAATAATCAATTATACTTTAGATGAAACATGCAGCGGAAACAACCTTAAATATACGATCCTGGACCTGTGGGTTATGGGCCCACAAAATAATATCCTTTATTATGAATCTCAAGTTACACGATGTCTCTAACTCATCAAGTTCCCAGAACAATACAATAAATCAATGATATCTTATACGAACTATCTTAGCTTAAGCCTCAAACAACAACTTGAACTTTATTCTACAACTCTGTAAATGGAAGTTTTCAACAACCCGATATCTCCAAACCATTCCAGCTTTCCATAATGTACCTGAAAATAACAGAAGAAATAGAAAACAAGGAAAACATCCAAAATGAGTGGAAAACTCGTAACTCTTAATTCAGCCCGTTAAAAACATTTTCATTTCAAATCATTTTATCACTTGGAAATCAATCTTGGAAAACGATAATCATTCTTGTAAATGTATACGACTGGCATAGCTCAATCCCTTTACACAAATCGCTGGCAAGTATAGGCTTTGGATTCGATTCGACCACTTCACTTCATTTTTGATTTATTGTTTAGCTCCTCTACCTATACCTTGCCCACTTTTCATTTCAGTTCATAAACTAGCCAGCCAAAACAAATAATATTCATAATCAACCAAAATACAGTTTCAATAACAACAACACATTCATATCTATGGCCATAGTACAAACTACTTCACCAAAATAAAAGTACAAAACACATGGGCATGAAATAGATTTTGCTGAACATAAAAGTTACCTTAACCGCTTAATCCTTTCTTAGATCGATATGTGATACTTCGAGAACTCCGTTGTTCTATTGGATCTCTTGAAACCCATAATCAATGTCCCAAAACATTCACCTCATAACAAAAACAACAATAGATATCAATAACAATTGACTACTCTTCACTAGTTTCATACCTCGGTAAAATCAAACTTAATATGATTCCTATTACCTCTTAGTACTGAAATAAACATGTCTCACCATTGTAACCTTCTTACAGCTTCCCCCCTGAGTAAGTAAGGTGCTAAGGATTAGTTTAAACAAGCTCTAGAACATGAATAGGTAGGCTAACCAGAAGAGGATGAAAAGTTGTACTTACAGCATCATGTTTGATGTTTCTATGGAGTTTTGCTTTAAGGCTTGAACAAAGGCTTGAACAACTAAATATGGATGTCTACAAGAGATCTATTTAATAAAAAGTAGGTATTTTAGAAGAACAATTGGGTTAAAAGAAACGAAAACCCAAAACAGCTATTTATAGCAGGTAAATGGCGGTACCTAGAGGAGAGGGAAACCTCTTCTGGTTAAGGTCGGCTTCATGGAGTTTCTGGGTGATTCTTACTTGAGGTGTTAGCTTGATGTGTTGGCTATCATTCATGAGAAGATCCATGGGAGATCGACACCCAAGTAGCTTCTAAGAAGCTTTCATTATGGATAGGTCTGAATTGAAATTTCAGCTGGACAGATCTTACTAAGTGAGGAACTTACCCTATTTAGCCACGTAATTCTTGGAAATAAATGACCATTCTAACCTTAAGACATCCCAATCATGTCATATATCAAGTTTGGTTAGGTTCTAAGCTCGGATTCAACCCCGAAAGGCTCTTTAATTGGAAGTTCGTTGCTACCCGATAAAACGATCTCTATACGATTTTCACAATCTTAATGAATAAGGCTCTTAAGGACCTTCTAACTTATTTATTGGTTTCCAAAACCTTCCTAACTGATAATAATGGTAGATGTTACCCACTTTTGTCCTCATATGGTATTGAAGAGTATTCTAATCTGCTTAAAGGGCGAAAACTAATTGAAACCTTAACACATCTAACAATCCAACTAACTCTCTTCACCTGAAATACTTAATATAATTAGCTTTAAACTCAACCTGCTTAAAATTCAGGCTATTACACTCTACCCCCCCTTAAAATAAGTTTCGTCCTCGAAACTTCAAAACATAAATTCAAGATCAACCTCAATTCACAACTCAACTTACTAATCTCATTCCCAAAGCTACAGATCTCTAAACTCTTGTTCTTCCCTTCTATTTCTCAGACCTTGAACTCTACTTACCCAATTAACAGACAAACATTCCCAAAGATCTTTTACCCCCGCTATGTGGCTAACTCAGCACACGGTCGCAGGGTTGCTCTAATACCATTTGTAACAGCCCGGATTCACCGACCAACTTAATTAGAGCTAAACACAGCGGAAAACTTAATCCAGACTATTACCATCACACTCATCGTCCTAAAACGAAGAGTATGAAATCCTAAAAACCTGAACTTTTTAAAACTTTAAACTATAAACCATTAACACTAAATGAAGTTATCTAAATGATCTAAATGGTATTAATTAAATAATAAAAGTCTACAGAAAATTCGGCAGAGGTCCGTTTGAATTATGAACCGCCTAAAATTTAACTTAGGACTTGCGTTCGAATTATGAACCTGTATATCATTTTAATATATTTCCATCAATTATTTCCAGCTTCTACTTTACAAATTCTTATTTTAAAACTATTTACAACATAACTAATAACTACGTTGTTACAAATACAATCGTCCTCACCGCAATACATATAAAGATAATTGCAATAAGAATTCCTACATCAAACCTTCAGAACTTCACTGTTTCCACCTGAAACTAATACGGCACTGCCACCCACCCAAGTGACAGGCCACAGAAATGACAAAACAAAACATTTGACTCACATCAGCAACGCGCTGAGTACTAAATCTGTAAAACAAGTAAAACATGCTTTGGTGGTTTTTTGTTTAAAATACTCTTCACATATATTCACATCTAACTCATGTAACCATGTATACCTCAAACCATTTTCCGAAACGAATATTGAAACATCATATTATTCATTACTATAATAGTACTTCATAACAAAATATATCATTGATATAATATATGTTTGGAAACTCAATTCACTTCCACAACATCTAAGTTTCTGACAAGAAACATTCATTGTTATTAATTATCTTGGTGTGAACGCGAATGGAGAGGGGTACCACGTAGTACCAGCTGTCTCCAAACTGTTGAGGGTCGTCACCCCACCTTTTACTGTTCTGCTTGCAAGACTTAAACCGGACATGTCCTATAACGCCAGAATTTCGCCCATCCTGGAAGGCAACAGCTAGGGACTCTACCCGCTCTAGCTCGGGTGCATGTTCACACGTTGCTCCATTAATAATATTGTTTTTAATATATGCACATTAGTGACTTTCACCATATTACACAAATCACACTTTCACACACTTTTCATAACACTTTCACACAATAAAACACGCTTTACTTTATAAATTAAGTTTCATGTTACGAAAATAGGCTTTGGAAACATAATGGCATATCATAACCTTGTTATATATCCCAAAAGCTTAGAACATATCCTAAGGGTTCCCGTATTAAACCCAATATGTCTCCAATGGCTTTTCACATGCCAATACGCTCAGTTGAGTAAGAATAGAATATCCTCAAGTAAGCTAATTTAATCTTCCGACAAATGAGAAATACTTCCTATGAAACATACGCTATACTACTCTCATAAGATCGATATTTATCGACGGATTCACAATAAGGGAACTAAGTAATCAAACCCTTATACTGAACTCTAATCATTACTTCTAGTGTTCATCGACCTCAATTACTTCCAAGATAAGCTTATTAAGAAATGACTTAGACTCACCAAGATGCGACTGAATTAGTTTAGTTTATTAACTCTTAATCCATATAACCTTGATTAACTTTCTGACCTCTATGTATTGTTATTGTTAACAACCAATAACAACTAGGACTAATGTCCTTATATTCCCGATATATAGCCAATTCTACAAATTAATCTTTCAATTTTAGATTCTAAGTTGGAAACCCCCACGTTAATATAAATTATTAATTCAATTCTAAGATTCAATTCTAAGTGGTTCATTAAGTGATTATTCTTAGATAAGTTAGATTTTAATCCACACACTTAACTCTTTAAGTTATTCCAAACTGATCTCAATACTAATGACGTATATAAGTTAATATTAAACTCTAGATGAGACAATTCAATACTCTTGGTTATTATTCAATTGACACCTAGGTCATCCTCATTCTTAGACCAAAACCACAACTAATGACACTTATACAATATATTTAATTTAACGAGAACTCTCAGAGCTTATATTCAATTTATATTTATAACTTGCTACAAACTAATGGATATCTTGAGATTCGGACTTAAGTTTCTAAATTACGCTGAACTAACTAACTGGGTTCTTTTAGGCCAAGACTAATTGACTTAATTCCATAAGTCGATCCAAGTTACTTCCCAAATTAATAGTGACCTGATCCCTTACTCGATTTCTTATTATTAGAATTATTTAACTCAATTTAATAGACTGATTTGAGTTTTCTTATTGACACACTGACCAAGTCCCTAATTCAATTCTTTAATTCCAAATGTATCTTATTTTAATAACCTATCGATCATTAGATGTAATTATTGAACCGATTTATAGTATATATGGTAACTCAGATTATTTACTAAAAAGTATATTTAGATAACATTTTTGGAACTCATTGAGCTAGTATCACCAGTTTATTGAATGAATGGGAAAGAATAACTTTGAAATTGTATAACATGTAGTGTAGCCTAACAACTCATTCTTTCCGATTCCCACATCTGATCCGCGTTACTAATCAAACAAAATGCAAATCTCCTACTCCTCTTCCAACTCCCAGATTCACAACATCCAAACATCCAACCATCACTAGCTTGAGTCATTTATTCTAATATTAACAAATATTCATACCTAAAATTAATCCACTTCATAAGTCAGATTCTAACAACGAAGTCACCAACATCAACAATTACGTACTCTAGTTGAATCCCAAATTATCAGACAATTTCATACTTCACACCAATACGAATATACTACTGATTTCCATAAGTATAAAATCAATACTCCATAATCATCATCTTGAATTCAGTAATAACACCACAACAGACCTCATATAATTCAATTCATGAATTAATGAGAAATCTAACAAGGGATATTACATAAATTAAGTAAATCAAAAATTAGCAATTTCATTTAAAAGTGTTTAGTACCTCAGATAAGGTTTTACAGTGAACATGGTGGCGGTGGTGTAACGGTTGGACAGTGGTGGTGGTCGTCGGTCACTCGCACGGCCCTCCTCTCACGCACTCCTACATCTCTCTCAATGAAACCCCCAATTTTGAGCATAATCTCTGAATTAGATAGAGGGTTTTGGTATTTTGGAACTTACTCTATATATCTCCCTCTCTATTGGCCGGAAATCGCGCCGCTGCCGCATACGCCTCTCCGTCGATCCCTCTTTCGTTCTCCCTTTCGTCGGCCTTGTTGTGCCGCCCCAATGGAGCTGCGTCTCCACCGCCCTTCTTCTCCCTCTGTTCTGCTCTCCGTCTCTCCCCCTCTCTTTCTCTTCCGCTGTTTCTACTCTCCTCGCCCCTTGTTCTTCTTTTTCCTTCCTGGTTCTGTTTCCACGGCTAGGCCCCCTTCCCCCTCTATTTCCTCTTTTTTTTTTTTGATTTAAACTCATTAGTAACTCATCTTCACTCCCTCACTCACACATAACCCCTGTCCTTTCTCTCTAAATGCCACGCATCCCTCACCCTTTTCATTTCCCTTTTATTTTCTTAAATCTTAACTTATGAAATAAACCAACCCAATTAATATATTTAGCATACACATACATTAATATATTTAATTTATTAATCTAAAATATAAATTTCATTAAAATGATAACTGAAGCCTATTTATTAAATTAATATAAACCTTCATATAATTAAAAGTAATTCCATTAAAAATAATTTAATATAATTACGTCAATAAATATAGCACAACTTCTTAATAATAATACTAAAATCAAATATAAGTTTTCATTTAAAACACAAGGGTTTCAGAAATAAATTAAAGTAATATTATAAATAATTAATAAAGGTCCTCTTAAAACAGGGCTAATATAACTGACTTAATAGAATTGAACTTATCGGAATTCAATGTAATTTTAGGAATGAATTGGTTAACCAAGTATGAAGCCGATATCAATTATGTTAAGCAGAGCGTGACTCTTAAGACAAGTAATGAGAGTAGAATATCATACTATAGGGTGACACCCAAACCAGAAAGACAAACTGTTACTGGCTTGAGAGCTCATAAAATACCTGAGTACGATTGTTTTGGATACCTTTGCAGTATCGTGGATGTAAATGCTTCTCAACCTTCCATAACCGACATTCTTGTAGTTTGTGAATACCCTCATGTGTTTCCAGGTGAGATACCTGGTATGCCTCCACAAAGGGAATTAGACTTTAGCATTGAGTTGATACAAGGATCGGCCCCTATCTCTAAAGCCCCCTTATAGAATGGCCCCCACCGAGTTGCAAGAACTGAAGAAGCAGTTGAACGAGTAACTTGAAAAAGGGTATATAAGACCGAGTGTATCACCCTGGGGAGCCCCTGTCTTGTTCGTAAAGAAAAAGGATGGAAGTTTGAGACTATGTATAGATTACCGAGAGTTGAATAAAATAACGATTAAGAACAAGTATCCATTACCCCGTATAAATGACTTGTTTGATCAACTTCGAGGGGCGAAAGTATTTTCAAAAATTTGAGATCCGGATACCATCAGCTTCGGATTAAACCAGAAGATATTCCTAAAACCGCATTTAGAACCCGATATGGTCACTATGATTTCCTGGTAATGGCTTTTGGATTAACAAATGCACCAGCCGTGTTTATGGACCTAATGAACCGCATTTTTAAGCCGTACTTGGATAAATTTGTGGTAGTTTTCATTGATGACATTCTGGTGTACTCTAAAAACGAAGAAAAACATAAAGAGCATTTGAAGAAGGTGATGGATGTGTTAACTGAAAACCAGTTATATGCCAAGTTGTCAAAGTGTGAGTTTTGGCTTAAGGAGGTATCATTTTTGGGTCATATCAGCTCTGAGAAAGGCGTTTCCGTAGATCCAGAGAAGATAAAAGCAATAATAGAATGGTCTAGACCAACCAACGTTCCCGAGGTACGAAGCTTTATGGGATTGGCTGGTTATTATCGAAGATTTGTGCAAGATTTTTCTAAAATTGCCTCACCCATAACCCGATTGGTAAGAAAGAACGCCAAGTATGAGTGGACCAATGAATGTGAATCTGCATTTCAAGAATTAAAAATACGCCTCACCACTGCTCCTGTTCTAACCCTTCCTTCTAGAACTGAGGGATTTGTTATTTATAGTGATGCCTCTAAGAATGGACTCGGTTGTATTTTGATGCAAAATGGAAAAGTTATAGCCTATGCCTCCCGTCAACTCAAAATACATGAACAAAATTATCCCACCCATGACCTTGAACTTGCCGCAGTAGTCTTTGCCCTTAAAATCTGGAGACACTATTTGTATGGTGCCTCTTGTCAAATCTTCACTGATCACAAAAGTCTGAAATATATTTTCACCCAAAAAGAACTCAACATTAGACAACGTAGGTGGTTAGAACTTTTTTAAGACTACGATCTTGACATCCAATACCATCTCGCCAAAGCTAACATAGTTGCCGATGCCCTGAGTCGTAAAGCTCATGTGAACTCACTCTTATCTATTCCCCGAGCCATTCATATGGATTTCCAAAGAATGGAAGTCGAATTTACTCGAAGAACGGAGAGTGCTCACTTGAATGCATTGGAGGTGAAATCTGACTTAATCGACGAGATCAAGGAGGCCCAGAGAAAAGACTTACAGTTGGAACGCATAAGATGTGACGTAAGAAATGGAAAGTCACCTGGATTTGTAATCCAAGAAGACGAAACGTTAAGGTTTCAAGGGAGATTGTGCGTGCCAAACAATGAAGAATTAAAGAATCAATTTTTGAAGGAATCTCATAATGCACCATATTCGATTCACCCTGGAGGAAATAAGTTGTATAAAGATTTGAGACAAGTGTTCTGGTGGAGTAACATGAAACAAGAAGTGGCAGAATTTGTGGCTAAGTGTCTGACTTGCCAAAGGATTTAAATAGAGCATCAAAGACTAGCTGGTTTATTGCGACCCTTGGATGTGCCAGAATGGAAATGGGATTCAATATCCATGGACTTTATTATGGGATTGCCTGCCTCAAACAAGAGAATGAATTCCATATGGGTCATTGTAGATCGATTGACCAAGTCAGCACATTTCTTAGCAATCAAGCATAATTGGAGCTTGGATCGGTTAGCGGAGTTATATATGAACACCATAGTTGGACTGCATGGGATCCCTAGCTCGATTGTTTCAGATCGTGATTCGAGATTCCAAGCAAGATTTTGGAAAGAATTACATAAAGCTCTTGGAACGAAACTTAATTTCAGTACAGCTTTTCATCCAGCCACTGGTGGACAAACAGAACGCACCAACCAGATTGTCGAGGACATGCTCAGAGCGTGCGTTTTGGATTTTCAAGGCACTTGGGAGAAATTTCTGCCAATGGTAGAATTTTCGTATAATAATAGTTATCAAGCTACCATTGGAATGGCTCCATATGAAGCATTGTATGGTCGGAAATGTCGAACACCTTTGTGTTGGAATGATATTGACGAGACACATATCATTGGACCAAAGTTAGTTCAAGAGACAACTGACAAGATTCTATTGATCGAATCACGAATGAAGACAGCTCAGAGTAGACAAAAGAGCTACACGATCAACGTAGAAGGCCATTGGAATTTATGGTTGGAGATCACGTATTTCTGAAGATTTCACTGACAAAAGGGATCATGAGGTTTGGCCAATCAGGGAAGCTAAGTCCAAGATACATCAGACCATATGAAATCTTGGATAGAGTTAATGAAGTGGCATATCACTTGCACTACCCACTGACTTAGACAAAGTAATAATGTATTTCACGTATCGATGTTGCGAAAATATGTTCCAGACCCGAATCACGTGATTAATCATGAACCCTTACAGCTACGAGATGACCTGACATATGAAGAAAAACCGATTGAAGTCCTCGATCGCAGAGAGAAACAACTGAGAAATAAAGTGATTCGGATGGTGAAAGTCTTGTGGGCTAACCACTCGACATCTGAGGCTACCTGGGAAGTAGAAGATCAAATGAGAAAGAAATACCCTATCTTTTCCTCTAGGACGTTTTGATGTTATAAATGTACGTCTTGGGATTGCAATGTTGTTACTTATATGTATGTATTGTACAAAATTTATATGTGAATGTTTGAAATATGTTCTTATGAGTTATGGTCGATTGAAGTTCAACTGAGCTCCAGTTTCGAGGACGAAACTTTTTTTAAGTGGGTAAGGATGTAATACCCCGATTTTTAACCTTATTTTATTATAAAATAATTAATATTATTAAATTAAACATAACCTTTTATTTTAATAAATAAGTATTAAGATTTCCTATTTAAATGATTTTGGATTGAATATTTAAGTTATTTAAGTTACATATATTATAGATATTAACAAAGAAAGTGAAATGTTTTAAAGTGAATTTATGAGATCATTGCTATCTTGGGGTCCAAAGACATATTTAAGCCCAATCCATAATTCCCAACCAACCCAAAAGAAATAAAGAAAAAGAAAGAAAACAAGATGCCAGCTATCTTCTTCTTCCTCCTTCTTCCACCTCCTGCTTCTTTTATTTCTCATCACCATTGGAGCATTCATGGGGCAAATTGATAAGCTCAAGAGAACCTGCAATCAGATAAGAATGACCTCAAATCAGACCAATTAAGTGGTACAAAAACTTCATCTTCATCCTCATTCATACTTATCCATAGAAGAGTAATCAAACTTCAAATTGAATACTTTCTACTAATTTCTACTATAAATAGGAGTCATTTTAATCAAATTCCATACAAATCTTAAGTTTTTTTTCCCTCCTTCCCCTGTTTTTGTATCTCGCCGGAAAACACGACCCACAAACTGCTCACCATTGCCGCCTACTGTCGACCACCGGAATCACCCAGACCACCCTGAACAACCTCAAAACGCGGCGCCCAGCCACCCTCACCCACTCTTCCTTCCATCCTCACGCACGCAGTCTTCCTCCCTTCTTTCTCTTCCTCTTTCGCCATCCTCCTCTGCTGCCGTATTACTTCCTCTTCGCAGACCACCGCAAAACCACCACCAATACCGCCAACAGCTTCGCACACCGCAGCCCACAACCGCCCATTGACCGACACAAACGCTTTCTGCCGCCACACCCATGCTCTGTTTTCGTTCCTCTTTGGTGAGTAGCAGACGTTTTTAGTCTGTTTTCTTTTTGGAAGTTTGGTTATCATTTATTTTTGTAAAGTCAATCTCCCTCTCTTTGACTCTTAATAATCCCATTTTAAGTTTAACACTCTTTCTATGATTTCTTTACATTCTACTATGTTTTAAATCTCTATTATCAACACTATTATTTTTATTTTTATTATTATTGATATTGACATTGACATTAATATTCATACTCATATTATTATTATTTTTATTATTATTATTATTATTATTATTATTACTATTATTATTGTTGTTGTGGTTACTTTCCAAAATAAGCATAACTTATTATATACATTACTCATCTGTAATTCTCAAAACTATTTTATAATATGAACCTTATTAGATGAAAAATTATTTTATAAGTTTATTATATTGGTATTTAAACACCTTATCATATGAATTTTAAATATTTAAAAGTCTCTAACTTAATTATATAATTTTGTGTTATTTAAAGAGAAAACCGCCCTCGGAGCTCAGGAGGAACTGATATCCAAGACTAAGGATTATTATTCTGCAAATCAAGGTAACAACTATTGCTAGTACCTGTAATTCCCTTGAAAATATAAGAAAGGGGTTATAATGACGTAATAAATGATATATGAGTTTTCTTGAATTGCGGGGTTATTTAAAGCATGATTTATATTTCATGAATTATGAAATATTGAGAAGTATAATTTGAATGACTGAAATTTGAGATATTATACCTAATGAGGTATACCTGAACGACTGATAATATTGTATACATCATGTATAAATTAAAAGAGGTGAAACATGATAAGTTTAAGTGAAAGAACTGGTTTGTTGGCTGTATATATCCTGACTGATGGTCGTGCACATACCGAGCTGTATCCTGTTTCCTGATGAGCACTGGCTCTTTTCCTGGGGCACTGGCCCGCTAATGTTATTTCTAATGAGCACTGGCTCTTTTCTTGGGGCACTAGCCCATTGTGGGAGACGTCCCACCCCTGAAATATTGCCCAACCACCAGAATGAATCTGATAATAGGGAATGATGGAATGAATGGGTTATACTGTAATCATGAATGTTTTAATTATTCTCTCTCTCCACTATTTTATAAATAAAATGAATTGAAATGAATTTACGTTGCTAGAGTAGTCTGTTACTGAGTCTCTCGACTCATTCGTTTTTGTATTTATGTTTTAGGTACAGCTGAGGAAGACGATAACGAGTAGTAGCGAGGAATCACTTTCATAACTTGTAGTAGTTATCTCACATGCTCTTTTTGTGAACTATAAGAATTACTAGAGTATTAGGTTACTGTTACTTAATGTAATAAGGTTCTTAAGTTACTTTGTTATCTCTCAATCAAGTTGACGTTAAAGATAATATCTGACTGTTGCCTTGTATTTTCCTAATGGAGAATACGGCAGTAATGCCTCTACCTAATAGGGTTTTTCCGCTGCTATTAATACCATAATCAGGTAATTAGACGTCGGGGCATTACACTATGCAAAGTTGTACTTACAGCATCCTGTTTGATGTTTCTATGGAGTTTTCTATACCTTTCTAAGGCTTTAAGGCTTGAACAACTAAATATGGATGTCTACAAGAGATCTATGTAAGAAAAAGTAGGTATTTTAGAAGAAAAATTGGGTGAAAAGAATCGAAAACCCAAAACCGCTATTTATAGCAGGTAAATGGCGGTACCTAGAGGAGAGGGAAACCTCTTCTGGGTAAGGTCGGTTTCATGGAGTTTCTGGGTGATTCTTGCTTGAGGTGTTTGCTTGATGTGTTGGCTTTCATGCATGAGAAGATCCATGGGAGATCGACACCCAAGTAGCTTCTAAGCAGCTTTCATTATGGATAGGCCTGAACTGAAATTTCAGCTGGCCAGATCTTACTAAGTAAGGAACTTACCATATTTAGCCACGTAATTCTTGGGAATAAATGACCATTGTAACCTTAAGACATCCCAAGCATGTCATATATCAAGTTTGGTTAGGTTCTAAGCTCGGATTCAACTCCGAAAGGCTATTTAATTGGAAGTTCGTTGCTACCCGATAAAACGATCTCTATACGATTTTCACAATATTAATGAATAAGGCTCTTAAGGACCTTCTAACTTATTTATTGGTTTCCAAAACCTTCTTAACTGATAAGAATGGTAGATGTTACCCACTTTTGTCCTCATATGGTGTTGGAGAGTATTCTAATCTGCTTAAAGGGCTAAAACCAATTGAAACCTTAACACATCTAACAATCTAAGTAACTCTCTTCACCTGAAATACTTTAGAATCCTATTTAAATAACTTAATATAATTAGCTTTAAACTCAACCTGCTTAAAATTCAGGCTATTACACACTGAGTCTGTGCTTGAGAGATATACTATCTTAGAGGTTGGATTACGCCATATTCTGAGAGTAGCTACCGAGAGTGATGATGAGATATTACAAGAGTTCGACCGAGCTAGAGGTCAAACCGTAAGGATATTTATGTTGCTTTTCTGGCGACTTACTTAATGATGACATTGATAGTAAAGATGAGATTGAAGACTTTGATGAACATTCACCTAAACGTATTAAGAGGATGACCTGAAGAGCCAAATTATAAATGTGTTATTGAGAATATGGATTACTTTGAAGACGAAATATTCAGTCGTGAGAAGTACAAGGAAAATAAGGATAGGAATCATGATGTTAGTCCTTGATATTTATTTTGATGTCATTTTCTCTATTTGTTTTAGCATTTCTTTTGAATAAGGTAACTACGTTAAACTAGTTATTTATTTTGGTACTTTTATTTGAGGAATTAGATAGTAAATTCTTGTTATGAATTGAGGAAATATTCATTGTTATTATTTTGGGGGAAATGAAATATTCTTTTGGTTACATGAGTTGAGCAATATTTATTTAGTACGCGAATGGGAATTATTTTATTTATTTCTCATGGTTGGTTATTTAATTCCTGTATGATAGCCAATCGTGAATGATTGTGCAAGTAATGGTGAAGTGTTTAAGCTTGGATGTATTCCAAATAAATTGTTTGTGCTTGGATGTATTCCAAATAAATTGTTTGAGATTGGTTGTACTCCAAATAAATTCATTAGTGCTTGGATTTGTTCCAAATAAATTGCTTGTACTTTTGGATTTATTTCAAGTAAAACTACGATGCACCTATTTTCTTTCGACCGTCTTGTATGATCAATTTTCTTTTCGATGCCATCATAGAATGGCAATTAGTTATGAATCGTGACCTGAAATTGGACGTATGTGTCTTTCATAGGTTATGCACTAGGATGGCCTCTAACATTCGTCTTTTGGCAGAAAGATTGATCCAAGAGAGAACTGAACATCCTGACACTGCGGGCGATATGTTTGAGAAGCTGGCTAAAGTTAGGTTGCCTTATTTTAAGGGACAGACTGACCCTACTTTCATGGAGAGTTGGATTAGAGAATTTGACAAGATTTTTGGAGCTATTAATTGCCCTGCGACAATAAGGTAGATCAGGCCGTGATGTATCTGAAAGATGAGGCTGATCTTTGGTGGAAGGAAAACAGGACTAGGATTAGTGCCGAGGCTGATTTCAATTGGAATTCCCTTACCACTGCTCTTAGAGGAAAGTTTTACCCTGCTTTCATGAGGAAGTAAAAGGCCTTAGAGTTCATTAACCTTATAATGGAGAGTATGTCTATTTCTGAGTACTACACAGCAAGTTCATAGCTTTGTCTAGATTTGCACTTGAGGTAGTTTCCACTGAGGAATTGCAAGCTCAGAGATTTGAGCAAGGTTTGACTGAGGAAATTCAATTGGGGTTAGAAGGTGAAACCTTTACATCCCTAGATATTGTGTATGGGCGAGCCGCTCATATTTATGGATTGCAGACTAGGCGTGACAAGAAGAATGTTGTCGTAGAGTTCAAGGTAGTTACAAGAGGAATATGAATGAAAATGGAAATTTCCAGAACAGGAATGGCCAAGGGTCTAGTGATGGGGCCAAGCCTGAGAGGACTTACTATTGTAAGAGATGTAACAAGAACCATCCTGGTAAAGAATGTAAGGGAGATCTGCTTACCTGCAATTACTGCCAGAAGAAGGGACATAGAGAGTTCGAGTGTTTCACGAAGCAGAAACGTGAACAGAATGCCAATGGAGGCAATGGTCAGGCGATATTTGGTTATAACCAAGCTAGCAACCAAGGACCGAAACCTTTAAGCCTGTGAATGGCAGCAACAACAACAACCATAGTAAGGCTCCATGAAGCTGAAAAGTCCGTTGATGTAGTTTCTAGTATTTTTTCTATCAACTCCACTTTAGTTAAAGTGTTATTTGATTCTGGAGCGACCTATTCTTTTATTTCGTCGTCTGTTGTTAAGAGTTTAGGTCTATTAGACTTTGAAGTCGTTCATTTTCCCATTAGTATTCCTACTGGAGAAGTTGTTAATTGTACTAAGATGTTTAGAAACTTACGTTTGAAGATAGGAGGTTGTTCTTTTCCCTCTAATCTCATAGATTTTAATTTGGGAGACCTAGATGCTATTCTAGGAATGGATTGGCTTAGTTCTTATAAAGCCAAGATAGATTGTGAAGCTCAGAAGGTAGTTTTGAAGAGTCCTTCAGGGAAGTCGATTTCGTATTGACGTTTTGGGAAACCTAAGAGTTTCCGGATCATTTCTGCTATGCAAGCTGAAAAGTTGATGAGGAAAGGTTGTGATGTATTTTTGTGTAGTGTGCAAGATGTAAGCAAGGAAGCTGAGTCGAGAATTGAGGATGTACCTATTGTGAATGAGTTCTTAGATGTGTTTCCAAGTGAGCTTTCTGGAATGCCGCCTAAGAGAGTCGTTGAGTTTGCCATAGACTTAGTAGCTCAGGCATTTTTTCGAATCCGTCACTGGACTTATTCCGTGGGCCGGGTCGTAGTTTCTTCCTATAGGCTAGCCCGTTACTCCCTTTGGTCCGTCATTTCGGGCAAGAGAAGGACGGTCGAGAGGCTTTACTTACACAGAGTTTTCGAAGAGGGAAGGGAGGGTCTTTTATATCTCTCTGCATTTAGTCGTGATCCTTAGGCTTATACTTGACTCATGAAGTTTGTGTACCGGGGAAGGTAGTTTACTTACTTACTCCTTTAAGTAAGGTAGTTTACTTGCTTACTTAAAGGAGTAAGGAAGTGTATTGCCCTTGGCTTTGGTCCTTTCGATAGACTTTCCGTTGCTCAGTACTTCAGATCGTCGAAAGAGGAACTCCTACTTAAAACTGTACTTACTGCTGTACTTGTTAAAAGTGAATCAGCTTCGAGACGTCATTCTAGGACGGACTGGAAAGCCAGTAAGCAAAGAAACGAAGGAGTAGCATGTTTGGGAACTAGTTCCTGTCTTGCCTTCTAGTTCTCCAGGTCGAGTTGCCAATCCCAAGCCGGTTTCAAGTAAAGTCAAGGAGCCATTGGTGGGGAGTCCCTAAACACTATCAACCAAAGGCTTTTCAAAGTCTTGCAGGCTAAAAAGTATGCTATGGGTAAGGAGATGGAATTGAAATATTACCAATTCACTCGGATTCGAGCCGAAGACCTATTCGAGGTCAAGGTTGAGATTATCCAAATCATGGCGGGCCTATACCCGACGGGGAATTTTGTGGGAAAGGGAGCTCGAGCTTTCCATAATTCCCGTACCGCCACGGGAGAAGAGCCCTTGGAGAGACTCTATGCCCTATTGGAAGACATCAATAGGGGCGGAGTCCAATCCAAAGCCTTTAAGCTTTTTCAAGACAAAGTTGTCCGGCGACATGATTTAGATTCGCACTCGGAGACATAGTCTTCTAAGTTTGAATTTCTCTTAGGTCCGCTCCTGGCTCGATGCGCTTAATGAAAGGGAAATCCCTAGATTAAGAAAGAATTTCCTTTGTAATTAAGCAGCATCCTTTAAGTGAGTTGGGGGGCGGCTTTTTATAGTAGGGGTGCGCCGGACCACCGACGAATAATAGGTACCCTCACCCCAGGCAGAGTTAGTGAGTCGTGTAATAGGCAACCATTTCTCACGGTTCGGGGGGGGGGCACTTGAGTCAGCCGCCGGCGCCCGACTGCGTCTTGACCCCTATCCAATTTTTGGGTCAATTCCCTCTTCGTACTACCAAAAAATGAGATTCTTGCCGAATCCGAGTTTGCTGCTCCAACCATTACCAAACTAATACTTATTCTATTTAGTACTTCAGGTGCTTCTGTTGCGTATAATGTAAATCCCGTAGCGGACCAATTCCAACGAGCCTTCCAAACTAGTACTTTTTGTAATCGACTCTATAGCTTCTTCAATAAACGCTGGTTCTTCGATCAAGTTTTGAATGCCTTTATAGTCAGATCGTTCTTGCGTTTCGGGTATGAAGTCTCATTCGAAGCTTTAGACAAAGGTGCTATTGAGATATTGGGCCCCTATGGTATCTCGTACACATTCCGACGATTGGCCGAGCGAATAAGTCAACTTCAAAGTGGATTTGTTGTGCGAAGAGTGCGTTATGACCCGTGGCCGCCTGCCCGGTGGGGGCGGCTCCTCCGTTGTGGGTAAACGGGAAACCCGACTCTACGAACCCGAGGAAAGGCTGCACAGTAGTAGTAGGGGCGTTAAGACCGGAGCTTTTTGTAGTGCTAGCAAGAATGCAAGTTAATCAATTTCATTCCCTAGCGAGTGAAGTGCTTACGCCCCTTTGGAGAGAGGGGACAACAAAAGAACTCGTTCTTCCATTTTGAGATCTTTAAATTCGTAAGATCATGATAGAGTCCCCTTTACTAATAGAATATCAAGGTTAGGGGGATGAGCTGCCTACTTCGCGAGCCTTCTGTGCCCTGTTTTATAACTTCCCTTTTTTCTTCCGTCCACGAGGTTCTGAAAGAAAGAAAGGGGCGGCTATCTGGCGGGAGTCGTTTCGTTGTATGCCACAAGGTCCCTATGGCCAAGGGGACAAGTGAATTATCGCTTTTGAGCGCAGGCAGCCTTCTACCATCCATCCCATTGCATTCTATCGTCTCGTACGACGAAGAAAGGAAAGCCTTTGTTTTGGCTCCCTTTCTTTACTTTCAAAGATAAACATGGATAACGCTCTTTTGATATCTATCTCATCTTCAATAAAAATTCCCTGCTGCGGTAAGCCATTTCGGACACGTTGGAATATTTTCTCCTGCCATTTCTCACACAACCTAGAAAATCTTGAAATATCCTTGTATTTCGTAGAATCATACTCCATTCTCTCTATGGCGGAATGGGGTTGATCTACTTCCTGGTCATCGTGGAATTCTTGGTTGACCATGGGATGGCCATTGGGCTGCTCCGTTGGAACCTGGCCCCATTGATAAATAACATCTATTGCGTGTTCTTCCCAATAAGTATTTTGAGAATGGGGTATGGCTAAGGGAGGACCCTCATTACTGCCCAGACAAAGGGCAAAACTTTCCGAAAAAAGAAAGAAATGTAAAACCCCAGGCCCCGGTATCAGAAGAAGTGGTCCTTTTATAAGGACTCTTAATAAAGAAGAAAAAAGGGTTAACCGCATGGGGAAGAAGGTAAGATTAACCCCCAAAAAGGTAAAGAGGATGATGAAATCGGTAAGCTATGGGCCACAGCAACTAGCAGGTAGCATAGATACTGGAAAACGTATGTGACCAAGTCGTCAGTATGCGCCCCTATTTAGCTATTGGGAAGGAGAAGCTCTCTTTCTTCCCAGCTTGGTACTTCGATAGAGGCATTTCTTCACTCCTTGTCCTTATAATAGCAGCATTGGGCATCCCATTAACTCATAAGCCCTTGCCGCTCGAATTTATCCCTTAAAGTTTCTCATCTGTCGATAGGAGAGAACAGATGAAGTGTATAAGACGCAAATACTCTTTGATAAAAGTATACTATTTTTAAGGAAAGCATTCTTGACTTTCTCGTAGCTAAGAGCTCTCTTCTATTACTAGAATAAATGAATTGCTAGAGTTGCTTGATTAGTAGGCCAGATGGGACTCTTAAGTGAAAGGCTTTATAAGATTTTATACATTTGAACTCGATCCATGTAAGGAAGCTCCCGGGGGAGCCCAGGCAAGTAGGTGAATCCACAAAAGCACTAGAAGTGTCAGTAGTTGGTATGTGGATATCATTAGGATGCAGCTTGACTAGCTCTTCATCCATGAGCTTCACTGCCATCTTTCTAGCACTATCACCTCTGGTACTGCACCTATTTCGAAAGCACCCTACAGGATGGCACCTCCTGAGATAAGTGAATTGAAGACTCAATTGCAAGAATTATTGGAGAAAGGTTACATTAGACCTAGTGCGTCACCTTGGGGAGCACCAGTTTTATTTGTGAAGAAGAAAAATGGTAGTATAAGGATTGCTTATCGTGAGTTGAACAATGTGACAATTAAGAACAAGTGTCCTTTTCCTAGGATAGATGATCTTTTCAATCAATTGAATGGAGCTAGTGTGTTCTTGAAGATTGATTTGCGTTCAGGGTATCATCAATTAAAGTAGCCGATAAGGATATACCTAAAACTGCTTTTAGAACGAGATATGGTCACTATGAGTTTACTGTGATGCCATTCGGGTTGACCAATGCACCTGCAATATTTATGGACTTGATGAATAGGATTTTCCATGAGTTCTTAGACAAGTTGTCGTGGTATTCATTGACGATATTTTGATTTACTCGAATAATGAAGAAAAGCATGATGAGCATTTGAGAATGGTTTTGGAGACGCTTAGGTTAAATCAATTGTTTGCCAAGTTCTCTAAGTGTGACTGTGTGAGTTCCGTTTGGAGAAAGTTGCATTTTTTGGTCATTATGTGTCTAAGGAAGGAGTTTATGTGGATCCTGCGAAGATAAAAGCCGTTAGTGAGTGGCCTAGACCGAAGAATGTGTCTGACATAAGTAGTTTTCTGGGGTTGGCTGGTTATTATAGAACGTTTGTGAAAGATTTCTCGAGGATAGCGAGAACTATGACTACTATGATGAAGAAGGAGTCGAAGTTTGAATGGAATGAGAAGTGTGAGGAAGCCTTTCAGATTTTGAAGGATCGTTTAACCTCTGCACCTGTTTTGACCCTGCCCGATGGGAATGATGGATTCGAGGCATATAGTGATGCTTCGAAGAATGGTCTAGGATGCGTCTTACAGCATAATGGGAAGGTGATTGCGTATGCATCGCGTCAGTTGAAGCCGTATGTGTCTAATTACCCTACCCATGACTTAGAGCTAGCTGTCATTGTGTTTGCATTGAAGATTTGGAGACATTATCTCTATGGAGCGACTGTGAAGATATTCACCGAGCATAAGAGTTTGAAGTATATTTTCACTCAGAAGGATCTCAAAATGAGGCAAAGGAGATGGTTAGAGTTGATCAAGGATTATGACTTAGATATCCGGTATCATGAAGGGAAGGCGAATATAGTCGCCGATGCTTTGAGTAGGAAGACTAGTCATAGCGTGAATGCGTTGGTAGTTTCCGAAGAGTTGTATCGCGATATGCAAAGGCTTAACCTTGAGATTTTGAATCCTGGAGAGATAGAAGCAAGATTGAACGCTTTGTCGTTAGGATCGTCAATTTTCGATGAGATCTTGGAGAGTCAAGTTGGAGATGAGCATCTTGACAAGATTAAAGAGAAGATGAAGCAAGGAAAGGAAGTTGATTTAAGATCTATGAGGATGGAAGTATGAGATTCAAAGGAAGGTAGTGTATACCACAGAAGTGTGAAGAGCTTAAGAGGAAGCTTATGGAGGAAGGTCACAATACTCCGTATTCTATACACCCTAGTGGTGATAAGTTGTATAAAGACCTTAAGGAGAATGATTGGTGGACGAATATGAAGCGAGAAGTCGCTTAGTTCGTGTCCAAGTGTTTGACTTGCAAGAAAGTGAAGATAGATCACAAGAGACCTATGGGAAAGGTCCAGTCATTAGAAGTCCCTGGATAGAAGTGGGATTCGATTTCTATGGATTATGTGACAGCATTGCCGAAAACTAAGACTGGCAATGATACTATTTGGGTAATTGTGGATCGATTGACTAAATCTGTCGTCTTTATTCCGATCAAAGAGACGTGGAAGAAGAAACAACTTGCAAAGACTTATATCAAGCACATCTTGAGACTCCATGCTGTGCTGAAGGTTATAATTCAGATCGTGATTCGACATTTCTCTTGAAGTTTTAGCAGATTGTTCAGCAGAATCTTGGAATTACGTTGAAGATGAGTATTGCTTTTCACCCTGCAACAGATGCTCAGACTGAAAGGACCAACCAGACCATGGAGGACATGTTGAGAGCATGTGTGATTCATTTTCAAGGAAGTTGGGAAGACCAATTAGATTTGATTGAGTTTTCATACAACAATAGTTACCATGCGAGTATAAAAATGGCAACATTTGAAGCTTTGTATGGACGAAAGTGTAGAAGTCCTATTTTTTTTGGAACGACTTTAGTGAGAATATAGTCCTTGGGACTGAATTCATTGAGGAGACTGTTAAGAATGTAAAGTTGATTCAAGCTAGAATCCAAGCTGCCCTGGATAGGCAGAAGAGTTATGTTGATTTGATGAGGCGTGAAGATGAGATCGCCGTTGGCGATAAAGTGTTTTTGAAAGTCTCACCGATGAAAGGTTTTATGAGATTTGTTAAGAAAGGCAAGTTGAGTGCCAAGTATGTTGGTCTGTATTAGATTTTGCAACGAGTTGGTAAGGTAGCCTACAAGTTGGCTTTGTCGATGGAATTCGAGAAGATGCACGATGTGTTTCATATCTCATATCTTAAGAGGTATAATCCTGATGAGAATCATGTTCGAGAACCCGAAAGAGTTTAGATTGATAGTAGCCTCACGTATGAGGAAAGACCTGTGAAGATTTTGGACAAGAAGGTGCATAGTATACGCAATAAGGATGTGAATATCGTGCAAGTACTTTGGCCTAACCATGAGTCCGAGGAGGCAACATGGGAAGCTGAGGATGATATGAGGAAGAGGTATCCTGACTTGTTTGTTGAGGTGAGTTACGAGGGCGTAACTCGTTTCTTTAAGAGGGGTAGAATGCGATAGAATTTCGCGCTTTTTGCATATTTTATGGTGTTTTTACTTATTTTTGCGATTTGCACATGTTGGTGCAAGATAACTTGTCCATGAGTGACACATTTGAGTTTGAGTTGGTAAAATGTGCACATGTGTGACACAAGCTTTTCCGAGTTTTCAGTTTTGAAAAGTTTAAGTAAGGAAATTTTTTCCAAACGAATTAGTTTTCCGTACTAAGTTTCGGGACGAAACTTCCTTTAAGAGGGGTAGAATGTAATCCAGCGTAATTTTATGAATTTTACAAAATATATTTAAAGTATATTTATAACCATTTTCATATTTGTTTCATTTAATTATTTAAGTGTTGACTATTTTGAAAGTCAAAATGATTGTTTAAACGTTTTAAATAGTCATTAATACTTATTGGGTTGGATTTTAAGTATTGAATATTTTATTAAAGGTTTCGGGTCGTGTTTAAAATGATTTTTAATGTTGGGTTGAGGAGCCCAAACCATGTGTTTAAATTTGATGATCAACTTGAGCCCAAACCTAAGCCTAACCTAATTGCCATAGGTTTTAGGAAAAACTTATAAATACCCCCCAAACCCCATAGTTGTACACTTTTTATTTTCTCCCTCTCTCTCCTCAAAAACGGCACCCACTCCTCTCCCTCTTCTCCCTCGTTTTTCGTGCGCCGGCCAACACACCACCTCACCTCTGTTTCTTTTTCCGGCGAGCGTCCACCACCACACCCCCCCTCTCGCTTGCGTGCAGCAGCACCGCACCACCAATTCTTCCTCTCGCCCTCCGTGCTCCAGCAGCATAGCAGCCACACAACGCGTGACCGCCACGCGCCACCACCCATTCGTGGTTCTCAGCCGTTTTTCCGGTTTTCGTGATTTCTTTGGTTATTTCTTAACCCCTTATCCTCCATTTAATGTTTAACTATAGCTTTAATATTAAAGTTATAGTTTTTATGAGTTTTTATATGTTTTGTAGATAAAGTTGAAAACTTTATTTATTTGAATTGTTAAAAAACTGAGGTTTAATTATTGTGAAAGACACTTTTTTGAATTGTTAAAAAACTGAGGTTTAATTAAGTATGAAAGTAATGGTCTTTGAGGTTTTGAAGCCTAGATTGATAAGTATTATATTAAAGGTTGTGAAAGGTTGGAACTTTGATGTTTTTAAAGTATTTTAAAATTTAAAGTGTTTTAAAATAATTTATATTGCTGTGAATTAATTCAGATATTAATTCATTGTTGTATTATTGTTTTGGTAGGCGGAGAATTTACTTTAGGTGACTTTTATAATTCTAAAGTGGTCTCTCACTTTGTCTACACAAGGTACGTACATGTCCTTATGTGTTAGACTAATATCATGTCCTAAGGATTAGGATTATTTTTAGTATCATGTATAGGGAACCCTTTTATGGTTCATACGTGGCTATTGAATTGGAATTATGTGTTGTTGAGCATGTTAATTGCCTTTATGAGTTATTACATGATTGAAAGGACGTTTGTTTCAAGCGTGTACTTTGGAAGTATTTATATTTTGATCCATCGTGTGATATGGGTTATTAATATTTTATTATTGGATTATGGATTTGGTATTGTTTCCCTTAGTGGATATTTCATTACTTTTCAAAGGCCGAGGACTTTGTGAGTAAGTTGGATTATTATTGATTATGGTTATTTTACTACTTTGCAAAGACCTAGGGCTTTGTAGGGTATGTATATTTATTGTCGTTAGTCTATTGGAATTGTTTGATCACTTATTTAATCCTAAGATAAAAGAGGAATATTTGTTGTATTCATGTCATGTGTTGGTTGTCTGTTTAGAGTCCAACATCGAAAAACTTACTAATACTTAAAGTGGAAGTGGATAGCAATAGCTTTAGACTTGTGCACGTCTGAAGTTCTGGACTAGTATGAGTTGGAGTACATGGTGGTAGCTCATGGCTTTTCTTGGGGTCGGATTGATCACGGTACCCTTATTTTTATTTCTAAAGATTCCTCGATATCGTTGGTAAGGGGTTATTGGGTCGCGTGCGTAACTCGGTCTTTCATTTTGAAGACTGGTTTTGGTTGGACAACTCGATCCATTGTCTATTCAATTTACTAATATTTATCATGTTCTATGTCTGGTGAAGTCAAGTCCTACTTCACGAGTTGAAGTCTGGAAGTAAATTTATTGATCATGTTCTATTGCCTAGTAGTATCATGATTATGTTTCGTGTTCTATTTTATTTATGTATGTACTCAGCTTTGCTAGTTACGTGATTTTCTGTGTGTCGATCATGGTTGTGCCTATTGATCCTGTGATGACCCTTTATTGTTGAGAAGTTTTCAATTGAGTATTTGCCTACAGGTTTGGAAGGCATGATGCATCGTCTCAATTACTCATTGGGACTTGAAAGTGCTGTTGAGAGATTGTTTTATTGCTTATACTGCTTCTTACCTTTACGTTTCTTTTAATTAAGTTGATCTATGGATTAATTATTTTAAATGTTTTAAGTTGGTTTGAATTAATTTCGAGGTTTGGATAATGGTTTGATAATTATTATGTTTTAAGTATTTAATAAAGTGTTATTTAATGTTTTTCCGCTGCAATACTCTGAGTAAGCCGATACGTTTTCACACGGGCTATAATGCCTTGAGAATTCTCTGTTTTGGTTGGGAAAAATATATGTTTTATAACGAGAGAATTGTCGGGGTGTTACAAGTTATGTTTCATGTACAAAAGTTCTCACTATTAGAGAGTTTGTGATAAGACTGATTAGAAGGCCTCAAATGGCGTTTACAACAAAAAATCTTTAGTTTTCTAACAATTTTGGCTCTATAAATTCACGGGGCTTCAGTTGTGATATATAATATAAGGTTGTGAAGGAAAATCTGGTTACGGATCCTTGGCTAGAGTAAAAGGCAGTGGGTGATGTGTTTAGCATTGTTATCCATTAATTATAGCTTGGAGTTGCTCATTCAAACTAGTCATCGGTTAGATCCTTCTTTTTTGGCCTAGATACACCAATTGCAACACTCTGCCTAATTGCCTATCAATATTTTTTATTAGTAAATGGATAACATAGGGGGAGGGATTGTCGTGGGTCCAAATCCTCAAGTGAGACAGCAGTTGTTACAATGGATGCATTCCTCTGATCAAGGAGGACATTTAGGTGGAGATGTTACTAATTCTAGAATGATGGATTTGTTTTCTTGGAAAGGGTTAACTAGGGATGTTACAAATTTTTTTAGAAACTGTGTAACTTGTTGAGCTAGCAAGAGTGACAATGCTGCTTCTCCTAGTTTACTTCAACCTCTTCCTATTCCCACAAAGATTTATTTAAAAGTCTTTATGGACTTCATTACTGGTTTACCAAAATCACAGGGTAAAGATGTGTTTTTTTGGTGGTTGAAAGGCTTAGTAAATATGGCCATTTTATATGCTTATTCTGTCCTTTCTTTTAAATTAGCTCAAGATTATTTGTAAAATGTGTTCAAATTACATGGGTGGCCAAAGAGCATTGTTAGTGACAAAGATCCTATATTTCTCGGTAAATTCTGGAAAGCATTGTTCTCATTCAAAGGGACTACTTTTCTTCTTCTTTCTTCTGCCTATCACCAACAAACTGATGGACAAACTAAAGTTGTTAATAGATGCTTGGAAAATTGCTTGAGGAGCATGTGTGGAGAGCTACTTAAAGACTGGTTTCTATAGTTATCCCTAGATGAATGGTGGTATAATACTTCCTTTTATTCAGCTTTCCCAATTTACTCCCTATGAGACTGTATACAATCAATCACCTCTTGTTCATCTACCTTATCTTCCTAAGGAGACTCTTGTTGAAGCCGTGGATAGATATTTACGAAGAAGAGAGGCTATGATTTCTACTCTAAAGTTTTATCAGAGTCAAGCACAAATAGGTTGAAGTCTTGGCTGACAAGAAAAGGTCTGAGATGGTGTTTCAAGAAGGAGATTAGCTTTGACTCAAGGTTCAACCATATAGACAAGGTACACTTCAACTAAGAGTCAACATAAATCTAGCTTATAAGTATTTTGGTCCATTTCAAATTTTGCGCAAAGTTAGATTAGTTGCTTATCAGATGGCTTTACCTAGTCACACTGAGAGTCACAACGTTTTTAATGTGTCTCAACTCAAAGCCGTCATTTTATTCTGCCTGATTTCAGTCATATACCTCCTTGGTGGAGTAGTCAAGACCTTACGCATTCAACCATTTCTCCTGATGTTGTGTTGGATAGACGAGTGGTTAAACGATAGAATGTAGTTGTGGTGTAATACTTGGTTCATGAGACTGTTTATCTTGTTTGTGATACCAGTTGGGAATTTTCTTCTTCCTGTTCTAACATGGTTATTAATCTGTATTGAAGACTAGAGAACAAGTCTAATTCTTTTAGAGAGGATGTATGATAAAGTATACACGTTATTGCAGCAATTGTCTTTGTTTTACATTTACTTCTTCGTTTATTTTGG
Source organism: Patellifolia procumbens (assembly GCA_947645195.1). Taxonomy (NCBI): domain Eukaryota; kingdom Viridiplantae; phylum Streptophyta; class Magnoliopsida; order Caryophyllales; family Amaranthaceae; genus Patellifolia; species Patellifolia procumbens. The sequence goes on from CANSGD010001040.1 coordinate 829,479, forward strand.
TGGGAAAGTTAGTTAAGATAAATTATTAAGAATCTGTTAAAAGTTTTTGAAGTTTGGTAGAGATTCGGGTATAGATGTAAGAGTAGTTGCTCTTATTTGAGCTAAGAATATTATTACATAGGTTTCTCCCTTCTCTCTTCTCCCTTTCTCTCTCTCTTTCTCTCCCTTTTCTCTTAGATTGTTCACAATATAACAACAAGCTCAGTGTTGGAACTTCAGAATCCTATCTTCTATTAGTGATTTCCAACACTCCAACATCATTAACCTTGTGTGCTTATAAGGAGTGAGTGGGTTGCTTCGTGATCTTAGCTTGCTAACCATAGCCACTTCTAAGGATAGAGTGGAATGCTAAAAAACAACGGGTAAAAGGGCTAGATAATTTTCTTTGCCATGTGGAGTTCTAAGGGCTTTGTATATTGAACCAAGACCATTGCTGGAAGCATGGTTATTAAAACCACGATATAAGTCTTAAAATCTTACGATTTTACGATCTTAATTTTCAAAACGATTTGAATCGCAACTAGAATCTTAATCAGTTAAAATCTTAGTTAGAATTTTAAAATCGTCATTAAAATCTTATGATGTTAACTATTTTATACGATTTTAGCAAAATTTCGTGATTCCATTAAAATCTAGGGACTAATTGAAATGTAGAAACAATCATTGAAAGTCTTAGATAATTTTGCGAACAATTTTTACTTTTAGGTCAGAGTGAATATCATAAAGATTGTCTTTGTATAGGGCTAGCCTTCCTATCAGTCCAAGTTGTGGATCTTTGCTCTGTTTGCCTTCTCAAAGCGTGGTTTCATAGTATTATACTATAGTGAAGCATACTTGATGGATTTCAAAATTGAAAAAGAAAATTGCTTGGTATTCAAAATATATTTAGAAGTAATAAGGTGTGAATATCAAGATAATTCACAACTTAGGGGGTACAGTTCCAAAAAAAAAAACAATAAATTCTTCGACTCTGAATATGGTGAGAATGGTTAAACAAAATTCACAATAAGTAAGAAGGTGTGAATATTCAAAAAATAAATTCTCCGACTCTCAATATCACTTGATGTGAATCTAAGATCATGTATTATTGTTTGTTTATTAGTGAGAATCGAAATTAACAAAAAAAAATAAGGACAAACACAAAGGTCACAACCTTAATAGACAAAAAGGTATCGGTTGTAGAAATTTTCATAATATCCCTAAACATTTAAAATTTGTATTTTATAACCCCCAAAGTCTAACAAGTTACCATCATCCTTGATGACTAAGAAACATAACAAAGAAAAAACCATGGTTAATTGACCGCTCGAACTACCTAACAAAAGTTACCATTAAGGGGGGTTAAGTAACAAAAAAAAAGATGAAACTAGATGCGTTCTTAAAATAGTGGTGGCAATTGGGTGGGTCGGGCTGGGCTGCACTAGGTTGGTACTGGGCTGGGCTTGACAAATTTTAACCGATGCATGACTGGGAAATTAGCGGGAGGGTGGGTAGAGGGTCGACCAACTACGGGTTTGGATGTGCCTTTAGCGGTTAATAGGACGAACAGGGTGGGCTTATGAAGCGGGTTGGGTTGGTTAATGGACTGAGTGGGTTGGGTGGGCTCGGCGGACTAGGCTGGGTTAGTTGATGGGTTGGGCGGGCTGGGTGGGTTAATTATCAGGTTGGGTAGGTTGAATGAGTTAGTAAGTTCGATGGAAATATGGAATATGAATTATGTGTTTATGAATTATATTTGCATTTGGAATTTTGTATAATTCAATTAAGATATAATTGTGAAATATGTTGAAGGAAAATATGAAATATTTAGTTTAAAAATTTTCGTTTTATTAATAATTATGATTAATGATTAATTTTTATAATATCATAATAATTATTTGATATCATCTCTTTTCTATTATAATCATTTATTTATAATCTTACTATAGCAATAAAGAAGAATATTCTAATGAGGATTGAATATTCAATAGCGTATTATCCAATAATTTTGATTAATGATTAGTTTTATATTATCCTAATTATTTATTGTTATCTATTTTCTATTCTCCTTGTTTTAAACTTTTTGGATGATAAAATGTGAATAAATTAGTTATATTATCATCAAACTTTTGGATTGGGGAGGGGGGCTTGAGTTTAACTTGAAAACTTTTATATAGCTTGACAATCAAAGTAAAAAAATTCAAGAATAAGTTATTTAAGTATCCCGAAGGGATAAAAGCCCACGTAGTTCCCTACCTGCAAAAATGCATTAGTAATTATACAATAAAGAATAAATTACCTTTAATACATTAATAAAACAAAGTATCTAGTTTATTAGATACGATGCTTACAATATTGTAAGAGTTTTGTATTGTAATATTCAAACATGATTAAAATTTGAAAGGATTAAATACAAAGTTACCTTTATATTAAATCCAGCACCAACCTATTTTTAACATGATTTTAGTGATGATAAAATATGAAAAAATTAGTAGTTAAATAATAATTAAACAATAGATAATAAAATTTTTTGATGTTAGTGAAATTAGTTATCTCATGAATAAAGTTTTTTATATTAGTTGTACATGATAACTAATATTGAATGCTTCTCTAACTGCCTTGTCCGTAGGCGTTTTAGGAATTTATTTGGCGTACTGTTCTCAAATGACGACCCAACATTAAGGTTAGGGTTTAAGCCATAAACGTGCGTCGTTAGTTGAATGATAGTGTTAGTAAGTAACATTTTATTGTTTTTAACATTGACAAACATCAAAAGTCACATAATTATTTAATAAAATTCATGAAAATACGTATAATTAAAACTAACTAGTAACAATATTTAAACTAACATTTTATTACTTACTATTAGAGTTTCATATGCTATTGGAGTATTAGTTACGATCTACTAATTATTTCAATTACTTCCTAGTATAGTCATAATTTACGTTTAGTTACTAACTCGCTTAACTTTTAACTTAACAAAACTGGCGGGTTGCGCGGTTCATGCGAGCTGGGCGAGTTTGGGTGGGTTCGTGGGTGGGTTATGGTGGGCTGAGCGGGTTTGTGGGTGGGCTAAATGGGTGGGTTGGGTTTTGATGGGTCGGGTTGACAAAATTTAGCCCGGTGCAGGTTTCAATATTTCGGTTGGGTCGGGTTGAATACGGGTTTAGACGGGTTGGGCCCGTACGGCCCACGAGACGGTTGGGCTGGGTGGGTTTGGCTGACCTAGCCCAACTGGCATCACTATCTTAAAAGAATGTACTTTGACCAAAATCAGTTACTCTCTATATTCATTGATCTTTTTTTTTTTGAGGGACTCGACATTCATTGATCTAAAAATATCATAGCATTTTGGTTAACTCTTTCAAAGTATATTTTATAAATACCTCATATATTTGTAAAAGTTTAAAATAAAAAAGTGAGCACTCTATACGATGTACACAGAAAAGAGATTAATGAATGGGAGCGCAGCCAAATTGCTGAGATATTATTTTTGGGATAATATTGTGTACAAATATATTAGGCAAATATTATCTTTCTAATTATCTTGTAAATATCTTGGCTTATCTTTGGCCTTGATTCTAGGTGATTAGTTTTGGTTAGTTTCTCATTGACCACGTTGATTGTATATATGCCAGTGAATGAGCAATGCAAACATAACTTTGAACCCTATCTCTTATTTCACATGGTATCGGAGCCGTTAGGCAAATATATATATATATAATTTCTCCTCTAACAGCACTGGCGCCCCTATTTTTCTTTATCATGGCCGGCGACGAGTCGCCGCCCCCTCCACCACCGCCTACTTACACCCCTAATTCACCTTTTTATCTTAGTGCCGGTGACAAACCAGAAGATTACATCACTCCCACCCGCCTTTGTCATGATAACTATGATGATTGGGCAGCCGATATTCAGATGGCTCTTGAGGCGAGACAGAAATTTGGATTTTTAGATGGCACAATTATCGAGGCCGAACCACCATATACTTCATCCGATTGGAGACAAATTAACGTTATGCTCGTTTCTTGGATCACTAACACTATTCATCCGACGTAAAATTGACTCTATCTAAATTTCGTGAATCTTCTCGTCTTTGGGACCATCTTAAAACTCGTTTTGCCCTTGTTAATGGCCCTCGTATTCAACAATTGCGGACGGCCATTGCCAAGTGTGCACAAACAAAGGATATGTCTGTTTCTCATTATTATGGCAAATTGAATAGCTTATGGGAGGAATTGTTTAATCATGGGCCTTTAATTGATTGTCATTGTTGTTCAAAATGTAATGCGGGTTCTCTTCATGCTACACGGCGGGAGAATCGGCAATTACATGATTTTTAATGGGTTTAAACTCGGAGTATTACCGTCACTTGCGCACCAATATTTTGTCTACCGATCCTTTACCCATTCTCGATCGGGCTTTTGGTTGTGCAAGATGAACGTGTTCGATTGGTTAGCGGCAACGCCACAGACAAGCCGACAGACGGGCTTGGCTTTGCTGTCCACGTCCCTCATAGTCGTCGCAAGGGCGAGCGCCCGATTTGTAGTCATTGTCATAAGGTGGGTCATGAGGCCACCATATGTTTTTCTCTTGTAGCATGCTCTCATTGCAAGAAACACGGGCATGATGTTTCTTCTTGTTACGAGTTAGTGGGGTACCCGGAAGGTTGGAATGCTACGTCAAAATCAGACGGTACTGCTGCCCGTCAGTCTCGTCCACCCACACAATGCAGCAGGCCGCCAGCCAAAGCCAACGCTGCTGCTGGGCCAACTGCCTCTGCCCTGTCCTCTGCTGCTGCTGCGTCCGCGGGATGTTAGGTAACACAAAACTTTCGGATGATAGGTTGAATGGTGAGTTTCATTCCGATTCTTGGATTATTGATACGGGTGCTACCCATCATGTCACTGGTAAGAAATCTTGGTTGTTTGATATTAATATTGTCTCTTGTCCCGTTTGTCTTTCGAATGGTGCTAATGTTGTTACCACTCATAGAGGGTCTGTTCGGTTGTCTGATCTCATTGTTTTTACGGACGTACTTCATGTTCCAAGCTTTATTTGCAATTTAATTTCGATTTCACAGCTCACCCATGCTTTGTCATGTACTGTACAATTTACTTCTTCTATGTGTGCTATACAGGACCCTATGAGGAAGCTGATTCGGACGGGTCGTAAGCGAGATGGACTATACTATTTTAGTGGAGGTACCTTGGTCACTAATGTCACCGTTCATGGAGCGTCTTCTGACTTGGAGTTTTGCATAAGAGAATGGGACACCCTTCCGAACGTGTGGTGAAGTTGCTTCCCTCTTTGTGTGGTGTTAAGGGTAGTTTGAATAAAGCATGTGACATTTGTTTTCGTGCTAAACATTCTAGAGACAAATTTCCTTTAAGTAATAGTCGATCTAGTCGCATTTTTGAGAAAATACATTGTGATTTGTGGGGTGCTTATAGACATGAATCTTCTTGTGGAGCACGTTATTTTTTGACTATTGTTGATGACTATTCTCGTGCTGTTTGGGTTTACTTATTGATGGACAAAACTGAAGTTTTTCGTATGTTCATGTCCTTTGTTGCCTTAGTTGATCGTCAATTTTCCTAAACCATCAAAGTAGTACAAAGTGATAATGGTACCGAATTTAATTGTCTCCATGATTATTTTAATGCCAATGGTATCATTTTTCAAACCTCGTGTGTCAAGTCTCCACAACAAAATGGGCGGGTTGAGCGTAAACATAAACACCTCATGAATTTAAGGCGTGCCATACGTTTTCAGGCTCATTTACCTATCTACTTTTGGGGGGAAAGTGTCTTAACTGCCGCACATCTCATTAATCGTACCCCCTCTCCTCTTCTTGATAATAAAACTCCATATCAAATTCTCTATGATGCCATTCCTTCGTATGATACTATTCTTACTTTTGGTTGTTTATGTTATACTCACAATCATAATACACATGGAGACAAATTTGTACCTCGTAGTAGAAAATGTGTGTTTGTGGGGTATCCCTTTGGGAAGAAGGGATGGCGCTTGTTTGATCTTGAGAAACGTGAATTCTTTGTTCTCACGTGACATCAAATTTTTTGAAGACAATTTTCCCTTTTCCAATCCCAATAATCTCACTCTTGAGCTTCCTGCTCACTTGAATTCTTCAATGGACGATGTTCACGTTGACTTTGTTGACTATAACCTCACACCGCCCATCTCCACATATCAGCCCACACCTGAGCCAATTTCTCCTCCTATTCCACCAATCAACCCCTCTTCTCCTTCCAACATAAATCCCAGCCCACATATGCTCCCCAAAACAAACCCATTTCCTCCTGAACCCCTTACACCAGCGGCCCACGTGCCTCTTCCCTCTCCCTCTCCTTCCGTGCCCCAGCCCACTTCTCTTTCTCACTCTCTTCATGCGGACCAACATTCACCGCCCATCCTTTCTCCTCCTCTAGCCCACACAACTGCCTAGCCCAGCTGCCCCCCACCTCTAATCTCTTCCCCTCATTCTTTTCCCACTGGGCCAGCGTCACAATCCATCTCTACTGCCCACAATGAAACATCGTCTTCTCCTCAATTGTTGGGTAAAGGTCATAGGCAAAATTTGACTCGGATTTATTACGTGACTTTGTTACTCACACTATCTCTGCTACTAGTCCATCTCCTTCGTCCTCGACCTCTCAGTCTCCCTCAGGTACTCCTTATCCTATAGCACACTTCATTAATTGTGCAAACTTTTCTGTGAAATATCGAAAGTTTCTTGCTTCTATTGTTTCTCACACTAACCCCAGGAAATTCAAAGAGGCTATAAACATGATGGTTTGCGGGCTTCTATGCATGATGAGATAAAAGCTCTGGAGGATAATGGAACATGGTCCTTGGTGTCGCTTCCATCTGAGAAACGGGCATTAGACAGTCAGTGGGTATATCGCACCAAGTATAAGTCGAATGGGGATGTGGAACGTATGAAATCTCGACTTGTTGTATTAGGTAATCATCAGGAAGCTGGCATTGATTACACTGAGACTTTTGCTCCCGTGGCTAAGATGACTATTGTTCGTGCTTTTCTTGCTATTGCTGCTTCAAAACATTGGGAACTTCGTCAGATGGATGTTCACAATGCATTTCTTCATGGTGATCTTGATGAGGAGGTCTATATGAAACCACCTCCTGGTTTTACTCCTGCTGATTCTTCTCTTGTTTGTAGTCTGCAAAAGTCTTTGGATGGACTTAAGCAGGCCCCTCGTTGTTGGTTCGCTAAGTTGGTCTCTGCTGTCAAAGGATATGGCTTCTCTCAATCTTACTCTGATCACTCACTATTCACCTTTGCTCGTAATTTGGTTCATCTTAATGTGTTAGTATATGTTGATGATCTGATTATTGCTTGTAATGATTCCGCTGCACTTACTACTTTCAAAACTTACTTGAGTGATTGTTTTAAGATGAAGGATTTAGGTCCCTTGCAGTATTTTCTTGGCATAGAAGTGGCTCGTAGTGCCTCTGGGCTCTTTCTATGTCAAAGAAAATATACCTTGGATATTATTGCTGAGACAGGTTTGCTCGATGCTAAGCCTAGTGCTTTTCCTATTGAGCAACATCACAAGCTCGGTCATGCTACTGGTCCCACCATCGACGATGCGGCCTCTTATCGTCGTCTTGTAGGACGTCTCATCTATTTATCTGTCACTCGTCCTGACTTGTCATATTGTGTACATATCTTATCTCAGTTTATGCAGGCTCCCAAAAGCAAGCATTGGGAGGCTGCATTCCGCGTTGTTCGATACTTAAAGGGGACTCCAGGTCAGGGTATTCTACTTTGCGCCGACAGTGATTTATCTCTACAGGGTTGGTGTAACTCTAATTGGGCTGCCTGTCCTGTGAGTCGGCGTTCTTTGTTTGGATGGATTGTTTTGTTAGGACATTCGCCGATTTCTTGGAAGACCAAGAAGCAGCATACTGTCTCTCGCTCATTTGCCGGGGCAGAATATCGTTCCATGGCTGCTATTACTTGTGAGTTTGGGGGTTCATCACCCCAAATATATCCCTTTATTCTGTGATAGTCAGTCTGCTCTGCATCTGGCTAAGAATCCTATTTTTCATGAGCGTACTAAGCATATTGAGGTGGACTGTCATTTTCTACGTGATGCTATTGTGGATGGTCTCATTTCTCCAACCTATGTGCCAACTACTTCTCAGCTTGCCGACATCTTCACAAAAGCTCTAGGCAAAGCTCAATTTGATCTTCTACTTTCCAAGTTGGGCATTCTAGATCACTCCCATGCTCCAACTTGAGGGGGGCGTTGAGGTATTATTTTTGGGATATTATTGTGTACAAATATATTAGGCAAATATTATCTTTGTAATTATCTTGTAAATATCTTGGCTTATCTTTGGCCTTGATTATAGGTGATTAGTTTTGGTTAGTTTCTCATTGACCACGTAGATTGTATATATGCCAGTGAATGAGCAATGCAAACACAACTTTGAACCCTATCTCTTATTTCACACAAATACCTATGACATCTATGTATGGCAAAGAAACATTTTATGTTGCTGATGCACCAACAAAAGCTAGTGAAGAACATAGATCAAGGATACAACCGTTCATACCATGATAAACATAATCTTACATTATTAGAGCAGTACCCCCTAATTTTCATCTGCATCTGACTAAAATTTCAGTAGCAAGTACCATGACTTAACCCCTTATCCATCAACATCGATTCTGTACAGCAAGCACCTCAGCCCAACCTCATCGAGATCAATAACTCATCACTATACAACCCGCAAGGTACAGACCCATGGCCATCATCAGTGTTCCACATTCTCGTCACACCATAGAATAATATTTACAAGGGAAACTTTAGAGAAAAAAAAAATCTCGCTACCTCTAGAGGGGAGGAAAAGGGATTTTGTGTGTGTGTGTGTGTGTGGTTGGGGGTGGGGTGGGGTGGGGGGGGATGAAAGGAGCAAGTTATCTATCATAAGTAAACTCGAATGCCATTCATAGTAAGTAACCAAGCAGCTGCATGACCCACTTTCTCATTAGCCAGGATCACGAGGACGAGCTGCCCAAAGAGAGCTGAGTGCACGTAGGCGATGGAAGTATTCCCCTAATGCTAGCAGTCCTTGGGCAGCTTGACGGGGCATGAGGATCTGAGACATCAGTTGAAGAGTTTGCTCACGTAGATGGTCAGCCTGTCAAAAATACATTTGAGATGTCTGGTTGACAGAAATGAAACACGGATAACATACAAGCGAACCTTAAGAATTAAGAAATTGATAATGCTCTCAATCTCATCTGGTCCTTCAGCCACCCACTCATTGAGGACAAGTTTTATCTAGAAGTAATGTTCTTATACCTTATTTCCGTGGTAATAAATGTTAGTGTAATTTTGTAAGAAGCGTCTCATGTCAATGTCATGGTAATGAATCTTCGTCCTTAATCCAGTACTTATCTTCATCAATTTCCATTATCGCTCAATACCAACTTCACAAGTTGTATTGGCTGGTAAAATTTATGAAGAAAGGAAATGTTTGGGATAAAGAAGATTACACCGGACATTGAAATGTGATTTTCAATACCAGTTTACACTAAAATATATCACCATTACCAGCATATATAACCACTTACCAAACAATGAGGTACTACTCTATATTGGTATAGTTTTGTATGCAAATGGATGTTGTGTGATTGGAGTTTCATTCATTTGTGATTTGTTTAGCGTACTTAAAAGTAATTCCACTAGGAGGAGTTCTTAAAAATGCACATCTCTTTATTTTTTGAAAGAAAAAATGCACATCTCTTGGAAATACTTTTCACGCAAAAATTGTTTTTCGTTGAAAATGTTTTCCATCCAAACAAATAAAGCCTGAATATGGAAGAAGTTTGCAAGACTTACAGCTTCCAGTATCCCACAAGAGTTCTAGCTCCAAGTTAAGTCGTATCTTGATCAATCTAGTTAAGTAAGCAATAAACAAGAGATAGCAAACAACCCTGAACCCTGAACCTTGAACCTTGAACCTTGAACCTTGAACCTTGAACCTTGAACCTTGAACCCTGAACCCCGAACCCCGAACCATATGCCAAGCCGCCAAATTTTTTTTCTAAAATATATCTATTCAATTAAGATGGGGAGGTAAGGGATGGGAGATGACAGGTATTACCTGGTTTACAAAGCCTTCTATGGCTTCTAACTTTTCCAATGCAGACGTCATCTGTAAGCCGTACATTTCTACACCCACTACATCCGCAAACATGATCTGCGTTAGATTTTGCTGTAGTTTATCCATTCCACGTGTTAAGGCATCCTCAGCTTGTCGGGATGCAAATCGTAGTTTATCAATACCATCCATTTGTTGATTGGAAGGCTCGAGTTGTGGCAAGAGAATCTGCAATAAGTTTAAGTGACACAAAAATCATCAGAATCTTGTGTTACCAGAACTGCTAAATTCAAGCGATTGCATCAATTGAATATTCAATCTCTTCATTAATGAAATAAAGATTACTATTTTTGCGTGGCAACAACAGTAAGGCAACATGTACAAGCTCCTCCAAATATAAGAAAACAAATCAAGAGTTAAGTTGGTGATAGCATAATAGATAAAAATCATCTGACCTGTTATGACCAAATATCAGTTGCAGAATGCTAATTGTGTGAAGCATATATTTGTAATGGCATAAGGCTACAATTTTGCTCGTAGGGTAGCACGAGAAATGATAGTCACTAGCACCACATCAATGAAACTTTGTATATAGAGCACCCATCTTAGAAACAGGGTAATATGATGACTCATAAACTTAGCAAGTCACAGCTAGTAGATATTAGTGCAATTAAAAGCTATGATCGGCATATATTCCACCCTTGCAGACTTTTGAAAGGTAAAGGTGTAGGCAGAGAAATTAATTTAATAGACCCTCGCAAAGATTTCACTTGAAAGGCATGCACAAGAGGAAAAACGAAAATATACTAAAGAGTATACAATACGAATCTATAGTACTCAGAGGTGACTCGGGTACTCATGTCAGACATGGATTCAAGTACAATATCCAGTTTTATCATTTCATGAAAATTGGCATGATTCTGGCCTAAAATGAAGCGTCGAAGTGTCATCCCATGCGAGGGTTAGACAACAGGTACTTGGGGTACAATGAAAAGACCGAGTAACATATTTATGAAAATCCTATGACCAAATAATTCTCTAATTACCAATGCTATAATAGAAATACTATTAATAATAATAGTAAACAGTTGATCAAGAATAATACTCCACTCAAAGTGATTATTTGGTATGCAAGGGAGATACCTAAGCTTGTGACATATCAAATCTAGAAAATGTAATGGTGAAGCTCATTGGTATAGACTATAGAGGCTTCAAATGATTTAAAAGCTTGATGGTGTCCGCAATCCCAACTAGTGGTCGGGGTGATATTTGGGTTTGGGGCCTTAGCTATCTTCAAGACTATGTATCAAATTTATCTAGCCTTCTAGGATAAGATTATACCTTCCCTCCCTAAGCTCCGTAGATGCATATGTTGTTGCCCGCTAATTACTTATAGCATCAAAACAACAAAAAGAAGGACCTTACGTTTAGAAGTTCTGATGGCCGAAATCCTCCAATCCAGAGGAAAAACCGCTCAACTGGTGATCTCCACATGCCAGACATCAAGTAGAAGACATCAGCCTTGGCTGCATCTGCTTTGATCCGGAAGAGGTGATAATAGTGATTCAAGCCACTTTCTACAAGGCTTCTTAGCTCGACATCGGATGCATTGGCTTGGAGGGCATTTCTGAGTTCACAACTCTGTCGATTTTGCTCTTCAACCCAGTGTCCATATTCCATTTCAAATGCAGCCAATCCTATGCGACAATAACCAGTCAATAAGCAATTGCAAGAATCAGCAGCTTTTTGTAGAACAGAAACTGGCATTACATCATACAGAATGGTTTTATGGCTCTACAGAGAATCCACAGCATAATATAATACTCCAAAAACTGCTTGTAGAGGGAAAACATATCCAATAAATAAAAATAGTACAATATAACTAACATATGGCAGCTATACGGGATAAAGGCAACCATAAAAATAAATGAATAAGGTAACAACAAAGTTACAACTATTAGAAACTTTTGCTAGCGTCCAGAGAGTTTCATGATTCTTTAGTCAGATTATTAAAAAAAAAACAGAGAGAAAAACAGATGGAAAATACAGTATCCAAGCAGTAAAGTTCGCAGCAGGCAAACACATTCTAGTGTAAGTATCATTGAAAAAAAAAATACCATGTGAAAACAACGAACCTGTGCTTATATGTCCTGCAAATCCAAGATTAGCAGGCAATGCAGCCGCCAAAGACGAGGCCTGTAGAAACCCATTAACCATTCCACTAATAAATTCCATGAACTTGATATTGTCATAAAAGTAATGAAGTTCTGATGAAGATGAAAACATGAGAATACCTTACCTGCTGTTTGGTTTGCTGAATTTGTAGCTCTAGTTGGGCCAGTTTCAGGCGACTACTTTCTAATTGCTGAACATAAGCCTGTACAATTGAACACAAATTAGCTGAAACTAACAAATCTAATAGAACATAATTGGATAAATAAACCCGCAATATGCAAGCCTTTGTACCTTCTTTCTCAAACGACTCTTCTTTGCAGCTTCACGGTTTTGAGCCAAACGCCTTTGCACCTGCACGATGTCTTATATTATCAGACTCTAAATCAAGCATGTTGACCTCAACCAGAACTTCAGATATAGGGAACAAATAAAAGGTAACTAGACAGATCCCAGACGAGCAGGCTAAAATACTGCCCACATTGTGTGTTAAAGATTAGATGGCACGATATAACAAAGCAGCACCTATTAAAAATACAACCACAGTAGCTCTGGCATCGCAAATCTTCATATGAATAGAAGATAACACAATTGAAAAATTATCGAAACATTAAAAGAAATTTTATCAGAGCCTTATTTACAATGAGTTTGCAAACTATTACGAGTACTACAAAGCATTATTATTATACTAGGTAAATATATGTAGCATGAGGATCTTCAACAATGTTCTAATATGATATGGATAAATTCCATAGATCACTTAACCTCTTCATGTGATGACTTAAGACTTCTTCAAACAACTGCGGATGAAATGATAAACTGATTTCCCACTATCTTCATAGACAAAGCTCCAGTAATGAGTTGATGACCATGACCAAATACCCTAACTTATGAAGATGGCTTGTAACATTTGGAAAATCTTCCCTTCGTAATGAATAAAAAGAAATTTGCGACCTCGACATCAACCAAACTAGCAATATAGAAACTAAGCAAAACTACATGAATTTGGCTACTACCCGAATGATGAATGCATCCGAGCCAAACTACCCTTCCGTCCAGCAAATGTAACCACCCAACCATATCCATGGAAGCAAAGTTGATTATACCTAAAATAAACGTAGGTCCTGCGACATGGGCTTTAAGACATGAATTTGAGGTTGTTTCACTGATGCAATGGGAAAAATATTGTGACACGATCCCAAAAGACGGGCCTTAGTTGTTAGTTGCTACCACTTAGAGTTCCTAAGAAAGAGGAATGGTAGGGATTTTCACCACTAGCAGTGAGTGAGGCACAATCCAATAATCATCAAGTATAAATTTCTTTTACTATGAATTAGTTGTTGTACTGTAGAAGTCTAAATAGAATCTCTTTCCCGGTATTGGTAGTTTCCCCTAGATTGTTAAGGCGTAAGGGTCTTGCGCTTGAGCAGAACCATCCTTAGCACTTTGTATCTGTTGGCATAATATGATTACACTTATACTGATTATTTCACCCCCAAAAAGGAAGTATAAGGTATGTACAGCTCCAGTTTGCTCAAAGCATACATTACTCAACCCTACAAATAAATATTCTCGGAAGAAATCATATTTATCCAGTAGGATATTGTATAACCACAAACGAACAACAAAAACCAGTAGAATGTACATATTCTTATTTAACAAAAAGCAGAAATAAAACCATACTTCAGCCTTTACTTAAACCAGAATCACTTCTTTAATACTCCCTCTGTTTCAAAAACAGTGTCGTTCCCCTCTTTTCGAGAAACTGGCTTTAACCATCCATATCTTGCAAAATCTGTGTGAAAATCATCAAAATATACTTTCCTAATAATATTTGTGAATACGAATCTAACGGCATAATTTTCATAATATTTGGCATGATAGTTTTTTGTAAAGTTGAAAGTCAAAGTGTCTCTCGAAATGCGAGAACGACATTTATTTTCAGAAAAGGAGGGAGTATAAACTAGCTGATTGACACAAAAAATGGCAGAAACAATAAGTATTCCTGTCTAATATGCATGGAAGCCAAACTTGCAAGAGGATCCTCATTAAGATTGTCGCGATATATATAAGTTTACTTGATATTCAGCACAAAGCACACTCACTAAATATTCCAACTTCCAAGCTAGAAATACGAAAGGGAGCATTTATTCTATGTTGGAAGCTCAGGTGGCAGCTAACAAGCCGTAAATGGTGGAACCAGATCCAACATCCCCTGCTTCAGATAAATGGAACCAGCTCTCCAAAGGTAGTTTAAATTCTGAGGGAGTAAATCTGTCTTTTGTTCCTCCTAAGGTGAAGGAAGGTAAATTTGTTGCTTTAATGTGCAGAAATTTCTAAGGGCACTGAGAAATGGAATATCTCAATCATATTCTATGTTGTTGGCTTCAAGGTAACTCTTAATGTCGTTTAGAAATCTATTGCAAATGAATGGAACTTTGTAGCTACTCCTAATATCTATGATCATGATGATGGGTATTTCCTGATGAAATTTCACATATATGGAGGATAGAGATCACGTTCTATATGCAGGGCCTCATATATTTTATGGTAAGCCTTGTATTCTGGAACCATGGTCTACTGAGTTTGATTTTCATTCTGAAGTGTTGAAGATTGTTCCTCTATGGATTAGATTACCTAAGCTAGCTCTCAACTGTTGGAGACCTAATTCACTTAGCAGGATTGTTAGGCTGTTAGGTATTCCTATATGACCTGATGAGTGTAAATCTAGGCAACTTAGGGTTTCCTTTGCTAGGAAGCTAGTGGAAGTGGATGTTACTCAACCCTTGCAACAGGTTATTCTTGTTGAAGATCCTTCAGGGAAAGTGGTGGTGCAACAAGTGCACTATGAATGGGCTCCCCCTTATTGTAAAAAATGCACTAAGGTGGGCCTGAACACAAGCAAAATCCTAAGAAGCCCAAGAAACAAGCTGCTAACAAGCCACATCAGGCTCCTAAAAATGTGAATCCTAAGCCAACTCAAGCTACGAAGGTTAATGAAGCTACACAAGATAAGGAACCTGTAACTGTTTCTGTTACAGCAAAGGAAGCACCTGAGATGCAGCAAGTTGCAGATGTGACAGCTACACCAATGCCCTCATCTAATTAGGGAGAAAGTGGTGAATGGACTGTTGTAAATACGAAAGCTAAGGACACGGTAAAAATCCCGTGTTTACTGGTCTTGATCAATTAAATTCTTACTTACATTTGATTGAAGAAGAACAAAATGAGATGTAAGGTGGGATAAAGGAAGAAAGGAGGCTAGATACACCTTCTACATTTTCTCAATGATATTGCGTACTTGGAACGTAAGAGGGTTTAATGACCCTCACAAAGTAGTCGATGTGAAGAATAATAAGGTGACTCTTTTAGGGTTGCTTGGGACTAAAGTCAAGCATTCTAAAGCTATTTCTATCCAAAAGAAATTTGGTAATGGGTGGGAGTGGTAGTGGAATTATGCTGATTCCCTTCCCCCAAAGGCAGAATTTGGATAGGGTGGCTTAAAGACAAGGTTGATCCATTTCTAGGCAGAATTCTGATTTTTCATTTTGTGCATTGTGTTATTACTGGTATAAGTGTCCATTTTTATGTTGCCATTACTATTGCTTATGGCTTGCATTGCATACCATAGCTGATAGGAAGGCTTTGTGGAATAGATTAAAGAGGCAGTCTATTCCTTGGTTGGTAGCTGGCGATTTTAACTCTATTCTTTGCACTAATGATAGAGTAAATGGCCTTCCTGTTTCTAATCATGAAACTAGTAATTTTTTTGAGTGTTTATTTGATATTGGCTTGGCTAAGAATAAGAGTAAAGGTTTGTTTTACTCTTGGTCTAATAAAGGTGAGGGAGATAAAAGAATTGGGACAAACTTGATGGTGGAGTGGGAAGTTGTGTATTTCCTCCTTCTCTCTCTGATCATAGTCCATTATTATTTGACTATCTCGCTGGTAATAATAAGTCTGGTGGAAGGCCTTTTAGGTTTCTCAACATTCTTGCATCGTATCCTTAACTTCTACCAAATGTATCTGTGGTATTCTTGGTATTGTGAGGTGGAAGGCTGGCCTATGTTCAAAATCTGGAAGAAACAACTTTATGTTAGACATTTTGCTAATGTTGAAGATCACGTTATAACAGCAACTGAAGCTCTTCAATACACCACACTGCCTTAGGTGATGATATTTCAAAATCCTTTTTGCATAAGAAAGAGGCTGAAGAAATCAAGCAAGTGAAATATAGGCAGAGCATTCAGGAGAACATTTATAAACAGAAATCAAGGATTGGCTGGTTGCAATTGGGAGATTCTAACTCTCATTTCTTCTTTGCATCTCTGCAGCACCAATATAGTATATATACTCTATATACGCTAAAGATGGCATACTGCTAGATTCACATTTGGTGCAACAGAACGTTAAAAGCTTTTATCTGAAGCTTCTTAGGTCTCGAGCTAAGATCCTGGATGAGGTACTATAAAAAGGAGCTTAATCTGAGCACTGAGGCTAGAAATGTTTTATGCAGACCAGTCAAATTGATAGTGCTTTGTACTCTAAGATTATACAAAAGCACCTGGTGTGGATGGTTGTAACTCATTCTTTTTCAAGAAGGTATGGCATATAATTGAAGAGGATATTTATGAAGCTGTTTTGCATTTTTTCCAACACCAAAAAATGGCCAAACACGAATGTCACAGCTATGACTCTTGTTCCCAAGGTTCAGCATCCCTCTTTTGTCAAAGAGTAATTGCTTGGTGCACTTTGGTATACAAGCTAGTAGCCAAAAGCCTAACAACAAGTTTGGCTAGCATTATAGAAGTTGTAGATGAAGCGCAAGCTGGGTTTATACCTGGTAAGCACATTGGGGACAATATATAACTACTTGCTAGTGAGCTTGTCAAGAGCTACTCACAAAAAGCTATCACTCCTAGATGCATGATAAAAGTTAGACCTAAGAAAAGCTTATCAATATGTAGAATGGAGCTTTATGAAGACCGTTCTCTGTGAACTTAGTTTCCCTAAGATTTTTATTAACTGGATTATGAGTTGTGTAACTACATTGCACACTCTATTATGGTTAATGGTGCCCCCCTCACACCTTTCCCGGCCAAAAAGTCTAAGACAAGGTGACCCATTGTCACCCTTTCTTTTTGCTATTGGGATGGAGTATCTATCTAGGTGTTTAGGTGAGCTTGCTGATAATGGATCATTTCAATTATCATCCTAGATGTTAGAAATTAGCCATCACTCACCTAATGGGGTTTCATGAAATTCTCCAAAGCTTTTGGGCTATCTGCTAATCTAGACAAAACTTCAGTATACTTTAAGGGTGTTCTAGTGTTGATCAGGATATTTTGATGGAGGTTTTGCCTTTTTCTAAGGGCTTACTTCCCTTTTAGATATTTGGATGTCCCCTAACATCCAAGAAGTTGACTATTAGTCAATGCAAGCCTCTTGTTGAGAACGTTTCTGATGGAATCCAAACTTGGGCTGCTAGATTCCTCTCATATGCTGGTAGGCTTCAGCTTGTCGAAGTAGTCTTGTTTGGCATTCACACTTACTGGGCTTAGATATTTGTTCTCCCTAAAAAGATTATTCAAGAAATGGAAGGCTGTTGTAGGAGGTTTCGTTGGAACGGTAACAACATTGCTTCCAAAAAAAGCTATGGTATCTTGGGAAACTACGTGCAGCCCTAAATCATGTGGTGGGTGGAACTTAAAGCATCTGGCTATTTGGAACAAAGCTATCTTTGGGCTATGGTTTTCAAGGTCAAGAGTTTATGGATCAAATGGGTCCATATCTACTATTTCAAAGGCAAAGATATCTCGTCTTATACTCTACTCACAGATGCTCTTGGGTTTTGAGAAAGATCCTAAGCTGCACGGATATCATTGATAAGGTGGGACGCTGGACAAAAGTGGTGAAGAACAATGAGTTGCATATTAAAAGTCACGGAGTTGAAGGGTTGTATGTAACAACTTGCTAAGCCCAAAAAGCCTTTTTTATTGCTTGGCTTGCAAACTCTCAGCATATTGTTAACTAAAGATAGATGGATTGCTTGGAGTATTGAGTGTGATCCCATTTGTGGACTATGCAGGACTAAAAATGAATCATTGTAGTATTTGTTATTCAAATGTAGATATGGTGCTGATCTTTGGAGCTCGGTCTTAAAAATTCTACATGTGCAGAGGATAGGCCAACTTCTTCAATGGTGACTGTGCATGAAGAAAGTAAGCAAGAGAACTAATGATGTGAGCAAATTAATGCTTTTTTCTGAAACTGTTTATGCTATTTGTTATAAAGAAACAGGCTACAGTTTGAGGGGATTGGCAGCCGTACTAGGCTGAGGGTTAGGGAGGTTACCTTCAAAGTTGCTTGTAGGTGTCCTGAGTCTATGAGGCTAAAACGGTACTTTGATTTTGGGGCTTGTATAGCATATTATTGGTTTGATTTCTGTGAGCCCTTCCTAGAAGGTACCACACGCAACAATATGATGCTTGTTATAACCTTCTTGATATCTTTGAGCTAAGTTGCAAAAGTTGTGCTTGCAGAGATTGTTGGTGCTTATAGGTTTTATTGGTGTTTGACTGTTTGTAATCCTTTTCATTTTGATGATGAAATTTATCTTATTTGCTAAAATAAAAAGGAAGCATTTATACAAATTTAAAATGTCCCTTGTAAGTTATCGTACAACCACAAACCTCAACCCACAGAATAGGGATACATGAAAAAGTTGTAATGATCCTAATAAAATGAAGGAATAACTCTTTGGTAACTTTCATGCAGCCACGGGGCAAAATCTCATAATATTACCTTCTCCGAAAGCCTTGCTGCATCTTCACTATTGAAGGACGGTTCCATCATCTCATGAGACGCATATTCATATTCAAACTGAGAAAGGAGAATAAAAGAGAAAAAGGCTTTTAGAATAAAAGCTAGACAATGTGGACACCGCAAAGAAAAGATCATCAACTTTCACCTTATTCTCGTGTCCAGGTTCTACCTGTGTGCTTGAAGATGCACCAGCATCGGAAGTGATCATGACTTTTGAGGTATCTCTCCACATGCTTATTGCTTTAGGTGGGTCATATATTCCCATAGTTGCAGAATTGGTAACTTGAATTGTGGTGGAGCTCATAATCTACAAAATCCAAGACATTAATAGCCAACACAAGCAAAAGAACTAGAAGTAAACAAATTGCTAACCCTAACAAGAAACAAATCACACACCATAGCAATACAGAGAAAGAATCAGTGGAACTAAATTAAACATTTGAATTGGTAGAGATTTGGACACTCAAGATTAATTCTTCAGTATAAAGGCTTGCAAACATGCAAAATTTATTAAGCCATCAGAAATGAGAATTCTATTAGCACTAATACAAATTCCTAATGTCCATGACACCAAATAAATTATCAAAATTATTACAATAACTAAATCTGTCATTATTTCTCCAACTATGAATGTTTTTTTCTGTATAATTTAGATTCGGATCTTCCTTTCTAATGCTCTGGGTCGTTTACCATTATCAATAATACCGTCAAATGTCAAAGAAATCGATTAGTTAGGCAAACAATTTTTTTCGTCAGAGGACATGTCAAGTTTATATCTGGTCCACACATGCATATTCTGCACACATATAAAAGAACGGGAGTGCTCTCAATAGAGATGGTGCTAGACTTCAAATGCAATTGACTTTTCTTTTTCCTTTTCTTCTTTCAAAGAGAATAGTGCATATTGCATATAGAAGTGAACCAAGCAAAAGCCTAGAATGATGGTCCCATTTCCCATGCTCCACAAATAATGTAGTGGATTGTCCACTTCTCACTCTTCACATTAATCAAATTTCACTTCATTATCTTCTCAATTTCTTTCAATGTATTCCTATCCATGACAATTGTGGCTTATGTTACAAAGACCCTTCATCCTCCATGCCAAATCCTCGACACTTGGACATGGGTATAATACTTTGTCACTTTATTTTAGGGTAAAGATCAATGAAATTTTTCGTAAGAAGGATGAGTCGGACACTTGAACACTCAACATGGGTATCCGAGTCCAAGTAACATAGACCATGGTTAAGTCATAACTGCTCAGGAGAAATGATGTTAGGCATTGGTTATAAATCATACTCACGATATCAACTTTCGAGATCATATGCAGGACTGTTAAAAGATTTCATATTGCTACTTCTTAGCTAGAAATAGAAACTCCAAGGACCTCGAAATTTGACTTCAGGGATAAAGAAACATTGGTTTTGTTTGGCAATAGTAGTTGTTGTGGTATCTAGAAGTGATTATCATAGTTTTTAGCTTTATAACGAAAATATGCTATGCTTTACCTTCAAAAGCTACTCCAAATGCTACCACTACCTCAAATCTAGTCTTTTTAGCTTTTCCATAATGTTACCTCAAACCGCTACTTTCAAAATTAGTTGTCGGAAACCCCTTTATCTTTAGAGGAACTAGACACAAAATTACTACAGCAAACCCTTGCTGTTACCGTTACGAGCAACATCAGCACTGATAGTAAACCACCAATACAGGTAGAGCAGAAAATCACCAAGATAAGCATCGTTGCTTGATGCAAACTGAGCAACAAATATAAAGAAATTGTATGTATCAATGTACCGCGGGTAATATATGCAGATGAGGAGGCAGGACAGGATAAGCAAAGTTTGATCCACTTTATAAAAAAAATGAGCAGATGCCAGATGCAACAGCAGTAACAGCAACAGTGTGTAAGCAAAAAGATCCTGCATGAAAGATGGCAAGTTAATTTTTGATAAAAAAAATACAGCAGTAATAATTATTCTGTGTTTAAAGAGAAACCACACTAGAAATAGTCCAACTAATCTCAAATGAACTTTCTACTAACCAAATGACAGTACTAAAAGAAAAACAACATCCCCTCATGGTCATGACATACAAATATTAAGAAAACATTATCAACATTGGACCATAGCAGATAAAGAACCCAGTAAAAAGCAAAGAAAACAAACATGGATGATTCAAACTCGTAATTACAAACAAAATAGCAGAAAGGCTACCAAAACATCTAGCCAGTTACAGATCCATGGTATACCCTGGGATAAAGGTAAAATTTTCCCCTAAATGGCCAGTTGATAAACTATACTTCAAAAGGTAATGTCTCCACTTGGACATTACAAGTTCTACTGTTATGATCATATAAAGAGATGCGAATAACCCTCTGAGACAAAATATTATCAGTGCAAGACTGTTTATGACAGCTATTGAGGAAAGCAACCTAACAGAAAAAGAAGTGTTATCTCAAATAACTATTTCCTTTGAATTAGAAAATAAATATATGAAAAAGACTCCGCAATGTGTTGAGATGAACGACGACTTTTGGAAATATTATTAAAGAGCCCATGACAACGAATTTTTCTTTTTTCAAACAAATAATTTGGGAAAATAAACAGATACACCAGCATCATAGAGAGATATAACCTCTGCAAGCAGCAGCAAATGTCGGCACCACTGGGTCCAATAAACTACGTTGTCGGTGATCCCGAGCTTGCCATTTAAGCTCAGACTCAGATAAAATCATTGAAGCCGATACAAGTAAACTTTGCTAGTTCTACAGCCCAATTCTTCACATAGTGCTAGCTAGAAAACTCAACATACATCATAACGAAGGATTTGGGCGTATTCTTGACCAATCATATTCAAGTGCAAAACCAAGCCCCCTTTCTACACTATCCACACTCTTCTCAGCCTTCCCCTACAACCTGAAAAAGTGCTACTATCTCCAATTGATTTGGACATTCTTATCTCCCATTTTTGATGTTTGACCAATTGATTATTATATCTATGTAGGCATAATTCCACTAAAACTATTATTGGCCAAATTTACTACTACTTAATAAATGATTCCATCAGGACAATCAAGGTGATAAGAGGGAGTAAAATCAAGTTGGTATCAACTTAGTATCCCTGGGCGACGTAGCGGTAGCAGAAGCAAGAAATGATCATACAAAAAAGGACACACAGTTGGAGCAAGAAATGATCATAATTACATCAGGGACTAGTATTGCTCAAGCTCTGGTCTTGCTGCATTTATGCCTAAATATCATGAATTTAACAACAATAACAAATATCCAAAACATATCTCTTATAACAAACAAGTCACCATTAACAAATTCAACAAACCAACTTTAACAAACAATCAAACTAGCACAAAAAAATGAACAATAAGATGGGCAGAAAATATATTAAAGACTGACCTCAATTACTGTCCATGAAGCTTGGTGTTTTGCCAATAATTTAAAAGAGGTGAAAACCCCAGAATGTTGAGTGGGCAATCAGTAGTACCCATTACTTTGATAGAAAAAAACAAAGTAAAAGGTGAAAACTTTGAGGTGATATTTATAAAAGAGAAACACCCAAAAAGCAGGAACATTTCTTAATTGAATTTTCAAATGGGGGTTTGGTTCCTTTTTAAGAACTAGTAACTTTATCTTTAATGGGTGGAATATGAAACCAGTGGAAGGAGGAAAAGGGGAGAAAGATGAATAGGCAGAGGGTAAGCAAAGGCAATTGCGTCATATTCTTGGAAAAGTTGAACAAGCTTGGCTGATTGTCTCCCCTGAAAATAGTATCATAGTGAAATGCAATTGTGGGGACTTGGATAGGACTATAAGAAGAGACTGGAGAGTGATCAATACTCAATAATCCAAAGATACTCTCCAAGTACTGATTACTTATGCCCTAAGAATAGTCAAAAGATGAATCTGAATTCCCATTTCCCAATTTGGTGGAAATAGAATCCATGTTTCAAGTTTATTCTTTTTCTCTAAATAGCTTTGAAAAGATAAAAATCTTTGGCCAAGATTTGGGCAACATGGTTGTCTTTCTTTTTAAGATAAATAAGGAAAAAATAGAGAGCATTAGCTCTTATGAGATCTTTTGTATGAGGGTTTCACTTAATGCATTTGTACTAAGAACAGGAAAAACATTAGAATAACGTGACTTAGTGATATGCAGGTGATATGTAATCAAATAACCAATGGTGGCTATCCGATCGAATGTGCAATATGGTCAATTTCACAATGTTGAAGGTTGCTTAGCAGTTGTTGAATGTCTTTAATGATTATGTTGTAAAAGAACCATGTGTCGGTCTCGTTGAGTTAACCAAGTTTTACATGGCGTTATCCCACTTTGTCTCTGTTTAAAGAGAAGCCATTTTTCTCTTTGTTCGATCATACGTTGGATATGGTTATATTTAGATCTTGATATAAGGTTGTTACCATAGCTTGTCCTCAAACTCCTTGATTATTCTGTCATGGTTAAGATTGAGCGTGTTAAAGGATAAATTTTGCTTTGGATTTAGCCCAACGTATAAGGTTTTCTTTTGGATGTAGAAGAATATTGAGCTTGTAATAGGAAGGAGCCATTTTATTTTTACTATATTCTGTGATTGTGAGTAGCTAGTCCATGCATTTTGAAAGTGGGAAAGGGGATTGTGGGATTGATTGAGAGTCGAAAATGACGAGGGCGTGATCAGATACTATGAAGGCCCCATAGCTTATATTGGCTTTAGGAAAAAGAGTGTTAAGAGTATGACTGTAAACAACGCGATCTAAGCGCTCATAAATAAGCATGTTATGAACTATATTTTTCCAAGAGAAGCCTTATCGTAAACATGGAATATCTATTGCATGAAATTTGAGACAACCGGTGAAATGAGGAAGACGTTGAAGTTGAGAAGGTGTTACTACCTACCTCCAACTTTATCATTGGTGGAAAGAAGTTCATTAGAATATCAGCAAAATCAAGCATAGGTAATAGTCGAATATCATTTGCAAAAAATAAAATATTATTGCCTTATATCTAAGGCAATAATACAATTGAAATGTTGCATTTACCTCCTTGGCCTTTTATTTTGGTAACAATATTTGATTCAAAAGCAACAGTTTTAAAAAAATTCAAGGGAGTAAGTATCGAAGGCAACAATTTTGCGAAGACAACCAATGAAAATTGTTGTTATTCTTGGCAACAGTTTTAACTTGTCGCCTTACATTATAACAAGCAACAGTTTCTAATTGTTTCCCATGTTAGTAATATTATAAAAAAGAAGTTGCCTATTATCTCGAAAGTAACAATTATAAATTGTTATCAAACTAAAATATGTTGTCCAGGGGTGCTATAAGCATACTTATCTTAGGTAAAGTAATCATAACAAGTCATATACAAATATCACATCCCTGTTATTTCTTCAATAGACCACAATCAATTATAAAAATTTATAACAATTAGTACTTTCTAACAAATTTCCTAATAAAATTCCTTTGAACTTGTGCAAATTCATTAAATAATACTCATTAAAATATGAATATATACTCATAACAGAAATTCAGATCTAAACTCCAACAACCACAATAAATCCAAATAACATTGTTGAAAGAGTATACTACAAAGGGTTTAACACCAATCTAATTTACAGGAGAAGGAAAATCATGTTTTACATGGATACACAATGGGCAAGCTAAAGTGTCATCAAGTTAAGTCGTCGTCTTCAACATCTTCTTCTTCCATATAGCTCGTCCCCTGCAATACAAAAGCAAGTGACATAATATTAAAACAACAACATATAATTAGCCAAGGGGAAATATGAACACGTCAGATACAAAGGAGGCCTAGCTACAAGAACTCTCAATGACTGATATTTAAATATTTTTTGAGCTGGCTTCTAGAAAAGACTTTTCGTCTTAGGTCCTTCACAATGAAAAGCCTACATACAACAATTACGTGATGAAACTAGGGGGTACCATAAATGACTATGCATAGAGTACTACCATGTCTGAAGAGATTAAGGATGTTATTTTCTAGAATTCACTTATCTAAACTTGAAGATGTATACGAGCTTATTTGAATTTGTTAGAACTTATCTAAAATAATATACACCACTTAATTTCATATTCCTCATTTACTAAAATGGGGTTGTTGCCCCATGAAATTATGAAAGGAAAATGGGGAATGAGCCCAAAAAGGAGGAAAAAACAACGATGGTTGAAGTTTTGAAGTTTTGAAGTTTCAGAATTTGGGAAAGAAGTGTACTTGATTGTTAGGAAAATCTGTGGAATTTGGAGAACAAAGCTGCAACATACTATGAGCATCCTTAATACATCTGTAATCCCCTGTAATTTTATGAATTTTATAAATATATTTATAAGGGAAAATTAACGTGAATAATCTCAACTATTGTCCATCTTCCATATTTAATTCCACTTTTAGTAATTCCCAAAATAATTCCAATTATCTATATATCTTCCCATATTAGTCCTAGGTGAAATGGTAGCTTGATAAACAGGTTAAAAATGTCACGTGGCGTGTTATGATTCGTCAGCTTATTATTTTGTTTTAAATAATCAATTCTTTTTTAAAAAAAATAAGAACAAACCCACCCCACCTCCCACCGCCACATCCACCATCAGCCCCAGCCCCACCGCCACATCCACCACCGGCCTCACTGCCACAACCACTCAAAAACCACCAAAAGCCGCCGATCTCCCTCTACCCACCCCAAAAATAGCCCATCCAACCCCGAAAAGCCTTCCCACCCCCGTAAAAACCCTCCCAATGCCTTTGAAAAACCACCCTAATTTCCGAAAAACACACCCAACCCCTCCAAATACACACCCTGATTCTCGAAAAGCCCTTTAACCCCCCCCCCAAAAAAAAACAATTGATGGGGGTTAATTTGGGGATTAAAGGAGGTTTTTCGGGAGTTTTTGTAGGTTTTTCGGGGGTGGGTTCGGGCGGCGGATCGACGAGAGGAAGAAGGAGATTGAAGAGAGAGGAGTTCGGCGGCGAACTCTGTTTGTGGTAGTGGCCTGGTTGTGGTGGCGAGGGTTGAGAAGCAGGGGAAAGGGTAGGGTGAAGGTGCGGGAAGCAGGGGAGGGATGGGTGGTTGGTGCCGATTCCTGGGATGCAAGGTGAATTAGGGTGGGGTAGAAGGAGAAGAAAAAAAAGAAAAAAAGTATAAGCCAACAGAACTTAGACACCCTTTTAGACCATATTAGTAGGTTCCAAGTCAAGCGGGACTGTTATGGGAAGAATGAACCATAGTTGAGATTATATTGGGAATTACTAAAGGTGGGACTAATTGTGTAAGATGGGTAATAGTTGGGATTATTCTTGTTAAATTTTCATATTTATAAGTTGACAACTTTGAAAGTCAAACGATTATTTAAACGTTCGAAATAATCATATAGTATATTTTATTGTGTTGGACTTTTAAGTTATTAAGTATTTCCTCCGTTTTTTAATAAGTGTGATACTTTTGTTTTCACGGACTCCTACACAATTTTTGGAGAGGCAAGAGATAGAGAGAAAGAAAGAAGTAGACTCATGTTATAGGAGAGAGATAGAGAGAAAGATTTGCCCAAAAAGAAACTGTCACATTTAATTCTAAACTTCCTCTTTTAGAAAGTGTCACAATTAAAATAAAAACGGTGGAAGTATATATATGTGGGTCTTGGGTTATGTTTTAAATTAAGTTTAATTATGGGTTGAGGTGCCCAAACTTTCCTTTAAGCTTGATGATCAATTTTAAGCCCTATTATAGCCTTAACCTACTTGTACTAGGTTTCTAAGCAAACATATTGATGTGTTTTAAAATGTATACCGCAAGTGCACGGTATCTGTTGTTAGTAGAGCCTTGCAAGTACGGGTCGAATCCACAAGGAGACAGGTTTTCAAAGTTAATATTCAACTATACAACTACTTCTGACAAAATCAGGGAGAAAACAGTTGAACTAGTGCTAAACTAATGAAAGTAGAATCAAATCAAGGATTTATCAAATAATAAAAAAACTTAGGATATGAATTTGGTTCATCATGCTTATACCAATTAAAGGGGTTCAAATGACTAATAATGCCTAGGTCGAGAGTCGAACAATTAGAATCGGTGTTAAACCTACGATCAGGTTTAACGCTTATAATTCAACATATGTAGTACGATTGCTCACATAATCAAAATAATCGTTTGTTCTAAGCCTCTAAAAGTAAGCCTACAATTAGGTCAAACTAATATTGCCAAACGTAATCTATGAAACTGCGCAATAACATAAACCACATAATAGGAACGAATCACACTACATTGCTCTAATTACAACCTAAGCACTATAGGGACATTCAATCATATCAGGGTATAAACATGGATTCCCTCCCTAACCCTAGAAAAAGAAACTACTCACTCATTACTAAAGTAACAAAAACAATAACTAATGATAGATTCATACTTTGAAACATATAATGATAAAGAGAGCAAATACTTGAAAGCAATAAAGAACAATAGAAGAAACAATTACCAAATCCTTACTCTTTTAAAAGAGAGAACACATGCTATTGTTCTTAAGAACAGTAAACTGTCACAAACAGCTGAAATTCACTGTTCATACATAAACCACAAAACGCTCCTCCTCTTCTCTCTTCTTGCTTTCTCTCCTGGTTTTCCTCTCCACTACTCATCTCACCTTTCATTTCTCTCTGCTCCAAGCCTCCAACCTCTACTTTCTGCTCTATATGCTCTCTTTGTATCTCTCTCTCTTTCCCTCTCTCTCTCTCTTCGTCGATTTATGATCTTTTTTTTGTCTAAACCCTAAGAATTTATAATCTAATCATTTATCTAGATGCTTTGTTCTTCCTCCCTTTTCCAACGCTGTTTTCCTTCTAATTTCATGTAGAGTTCTCACCGGAAGTGGAAGATTTGATCATTTTAGTTGGCAACAATGCAATATCGAGATTGCTTAGCAGTAAAGTAAATACTACTTTCTCTTTTTTATTGTTAAACAATTGGTGTTAAGAACTTAAGATTAATGCAATTCCATTTCCTCTGCTGACTGAGTTTAATGGTTGATGATTTCCAAATAGTAGCACCATAATTCTCTGTGAATTCTCAAGTATGGTCCTAAAAAGGAACAAACAAACATCAGATCCATGCCTGGACGATCGAACAATAGGTATGACATTGACATCAATACAAAGAGTAGCAAACAAAGCGGTGATGATGCTGAAACATCTACAAAAGATTTTGCGCTTCAATAGTGTGTTCTTATTTGTGTTTATTAGAATTCTCCATCCGCAAATTCATTTGCAATCTCCAACCAATCCTTAGATCTGGCATTTCTAAAGTGGGTAGCAGCAACAATAATGTTTAGGTGAATCTGTTGTTGCTTGAACATTTACTTGGATGAATGTTGTTGTAAAGATTTTATTTTTTCCCTTTTTTTTAGGTTGAACAACATGTTAACAGGCTTTAAATAACTATTTTATTTTTTTATTTGAGATTCTATCTAAACCATTTTTGTTGGTATTTCTAAAAGGGTAGCAAAAATTTGTCTTTAGGTGAATTTTTTGTTGCTTGAACATATAGTGGTATGAATGTTGTTGTAAAGATTCCTCTTGTTTTGGTTGGTTTGAACAGCAAGTTAGTAGGCTTGACGGATAAGAGTACTTGGCTGTAGTTGAGAATCCTCACATTCGGTTGTTCCATATTAATTCGAGCAGCCCTCAACCGGTAATATACCTTGATCTAAACATTAATGCAAATTTATTGTCTTCAGGGGAATCTAGTTAATGGATGAATATTTGACAATATGATGGAAATTAACCCTATGATAATTTGTCATGTGCTTTGCATCATTATTGATGATGATGTATCATTTTACTCTGATTTTGATTGCATATGGGAGTAGTTTTTCAAGGTTGTTAGTCTTTTTTTTCCTTAGTGATTTCTCGTGATTTATGTAGTGTTTGGCCACTAAACATTGAATTTCACTCACTCTATTGCCGGCAAGGACCTTCCGTGTTTTAATTTTAGCTAACTTTCTCCCTCTCAATCCAGCCAACCACTCTAACTTTCCTCGCTAAAGGACTATCTCCTTCGTCAGGTTTGTCTCAATTTCCTCCCTCTATTTTTTTTATATTGTGCCCTGCCTCTTCTCTCTGCCCACAATTGTTCTAATAAGTTGTTTTGTATTCTACCCTTCTTTGTGTTGCTGCAACTATATCTTTTTCTTTCATCCTGCGAAATAAATTACTTGTGCTAATTTCTCATTTTAAGGGGTATTGTTAATTTTGTTATCGATTGAGATTTCTGAATCTGTGTAGTTGTTTTTGTCAAATGTAATTGTTGTGGATAGTTTGGTAATTCGTGATTAGTATTATTTAACGAAGTTGTATGTATCCCCAGTTGGTTTCATTGTTGCGTTTGGTGACTAAAGCTTAACTTTCAATGAAACAAAAGCTATTTTGACTTATAGATGTTAGAAAAGTAAAGAATAATATCAAATGATATAATGCATTGAGGGGCAAGAGGCTTAGTTCTATGTTGACTATGTACCATAGTTGGATCCCAACTAACAAGGTGTCTGATGAGTGCCAATTTTGTTGAAGTTTCTTGCATTTCTCGAATCCCAAATTTCTGAAATAAGTTGCAAGATTATGTTTTTATTGCTTTTGTTGTAGATTAGCTACTTTCTTGGTTAGTTTATTCTTCCTCAATATTTTTAGTTTAGATTTTACTTGATATTACATTGTTAATTTTACATATTATGCTTGTTTACGAAATACCCACATGAGATAACATTGATTTTTGAGCTTGTTAATGATCTTATTGAACTTAAAAGACTAAGTGAATATCACCCAGATTGTGAGGCTCTTTAGTTTGGTGGCTGATTTTAAGGCTTGAGATATTGTCCATTGTTAAGTTATACAACTTCATTGATATTTGATTGGGTACAGGCTGATTTTGGTACATTTTGTTTGTAAGATGGTTGAAGAAGAAAACCCTTAATTGTATCGATGGAAATGAAAGATGGAAATGAGCCTAAATATTTGGATTTTTATAGTGTGGTGATTGTTAATGGATTTACTCAAGCTTTGTTTTTGGCAAGAGGCTTATTTCTATGTACCAATACCATAGTTGGATTCAATGTGCTTATTCTTGAGACGTCATGAGCAACAAATAATGCAAGGAACCAAAGTTGCTGGAAATGCAAATTGAACATGAGTACCAACTCAGAACTCGCCCGAGCTAATAAAGAGCTCGTCCAAGCTAAAGTCTTAGCAATTATCAAATTTGCTTTGTTTCAAAGAGTCACAATGCTGCATTTTTGCCTCGATCTTTGCAGCCTTGTTGTGCGTCGTTTGGGCGCTTCACTGCTCTATTTGCTGCTATAATGGTGGCTGGTTGGGATGGTTTAAATGGGGGCGTATTGGGCTAAATTGGTGGCGTTTTGTTTTGTTTGTTTCTGTAGTCAGCTCATTTACTAATGTTGTTGTAAGTGGCAGCTTTGAGGGCTGGGATAAGGCTGAAAAAGTGGGGTTTGGGTGTGGTAGTTGCAGTAGGTTTGGTGGTTTAAATGAAGGGTAATTGTGGAGTAAAGCTCTGCTGAAATGGCCTTGCCAAGTAGTTTGACACATATAGGGCTATCAACAAGTTAGATGCTGCTAGCCTGCTACAGGGGTGGTCCTACTATTGGGCTATAAAAGAGTTAGATGTTGAAGTGGACAGTCCATTCCGTCGTCCTCGAATAGGAGTATGTGACCGCCCTTGCTTTTGGTAACGAAACAGACATAACCTGTAGATAAAACTACACCTTGTATTTATGTCCTTTAAAGAGCACAAGTTCTTGCATCTTCGACCATATGTTTCATGAACGAGTGAAGATAAAAAGGCTATGTGTGCTTAGTTTCGTGTATGTATATACTCGACCATTAAGGTTTATTGTAGGCCCTGTTTAGAGCGTTAAACTGTTATGTGATGTCACCTGCAATGAACGCTACAGGTTTAACAATTATGTATTTTTGGAAGGTGTATTTTCTAGCTATATGATAAGCTATCTATGTTATATTTTAGCGCTGCTCTTCTATGAACATGATGCTAAACTATACAAATGCATCACAATGGAATCACTTGCATACACAACCAAATTCTCACGATGATCTTCAACCCCAAAGCTAGATCCGTTTTCCCCTTCATTGTTCCATTATACTCTCACTTTTTACCATATAAGTTTAATCACTAATGATTTTATAAATTTTTGTCGCTTTGAAAATATATACCTTGATATCATTGGAAAATCAAATGCTAAGTCAAGTGAATACTTACCTATCCTACGAAGGTGTTTTTAATCATGAAATTTGATTCTCGCAAAAAAAGAGGAAAAAACATTCAGTTTAGCTCTCTCAACTAAGTGATTGTCCATCATTGTTCACCACATAACTTATCATTTGTTTTCAGATACTTTGGTGTTTCTAATGTAGCCTTAGATAAACAGTACATAATACAACCCGCTGATTACAAACCACATTGGGGGCTGCGCGCGTTAGCGCGTGGTCCAAAAACTAGTTAAAGGAAAAGCAAGAACTTGAATTCAGCTTGAAATAATCTCCAAAGTATGTACATTAGATCTAGAGAGAAAACTAAGATTTTAATGAACCTAAGATAAGCAAAAAGTTCATGTTCAATCCAAAATTACATCTTATTTATAGACATAAAGTAAAACCTACTTAAAAAATGGATAAAAATGTTCTTCCGAAGAACCGTCCGGCCGCCCGGGCGAACACCGCCCGCTCTTATTTACTTTATTTTTCTCTCCACATCGTTGGCACTCACTTTCTCCATCTCCCTTAATTTTTATGCAGGCCACACCCGAAATCAACGCCCAAACTCTCACTCGTGTTTTCTGGCAACCACCACTCGCCACCCCTTTTCTCCCTTTGCCCGGTTGTTGTCGCCAGCTCAACCGCACCCCCACTCTACCCTTTTCTTCGTCCGTCCTCCCAGCAGCAGCAGCGTGCAGCCACGCGCTCCTGGCGCCAGCCATCCTCCCAGCAGCAGCAGCGTGCAGCCACGCGCTCCTGGCGCCAGCCACACACGCCACCCACAGCAACACGCACTGTCGCGCGTGTCCTCCTCCTCCTCCTCCTTTGTTTCCTGTTTTTCGTTCTTATTTCTTATTCCTTTTTTCCTTGATATTATTTATTTATTAAAGCTTTGATTTTTGATGTTTAATAAATAAAGTTTTTGACTTTATTGTTTTAGTTAATAAATTTATAATTATTATAATTTATGATTTTGAATTATAATTTCAGATTTACTAATTAATAATCAAAGTGAGTTTTAAATAATAAAGTGATGATTTATAAGGCTTTAGTTTGATAGTATTATATTAAAGGTTGTTAACGGCTGAAACTTTAATATTTTAAAAGGATTTTTAAACGAGTTGTGAAGCGTTTTAAAATATTTATAATTGCTATGAATTAATCAGAGTATTAACTCGTGGATATTTTATTATTTGGTAGGCGGATAATTTGCCTTGAATGATTTCTAGAGTTCCTAAAGTGGCCTCTCATTTTGTCTACACAAGGTATGTACACGTCCTTATGTGTTAGACTAGTACCATGTCCTAAGGTTAGGATTTTATATAGTACCATGTATAGGGAACCTTTTTATGGTTTATACATGGCTATGATATATGGAATTACGTGTTGTTGAGCATGCTAATTGCCTATGTTGTTTATTACATGACTGAATGGATATTTTGACTCAAGCATGTTTGGAAAGGAAATTTTATTTATTAATTCACATGAGGGAATTAATAAAGGAAAAATTGTCAGGAATAAGTCAACCTTTGCGTTGACCGCTTCTAACAAGTCAACTTTAATTTATTCCAGTAGCAAGTAAACCTTGTAACCACTTTTCTTTTAACAAGTTTTTTAACCGGTGACCTGATAAACCTGTAAACCCCCCTCTTCATTCCCCTTTCCCTTTGACTTTGACTTCTGAAATCACTCTGTAACACCATTACCTTAACCACGAATATCATCTCTTCATCTTCCTTCTCATAGACCATGAAGGTCCCCACCCCAGGCCACCACCTCCTCCTCACGCGCCGCTTTCTCTCCCCAATTCCAATTCTGACTGTGATTCTCTCTCTCTCCTTCCCCTTCTCCCTCCCCGCCAAACAGAAAAAAAGAGGAGTAAGAAATGGCAGTGTGCACAGTATACACAATTCCTACACCAACCCATTTAGGATTCAACCAAAACAAGCAAAGTATTTTTGTTTACAATTACAAAAGAGCAAACACTTTAATTAATTTCAAGACCCTATGTGATAACATGCTCAGCAGGTGATTCAAAAGGGTTGTGATTGGGTTTGCAGCAGATTCAGGATGTGTAAATCACTTTGTTTTGGCTTAAATTTGGGGGAATGTAAGCGTCCAGTTGAAGAATTGGAAGAGCCAGAGGTAGAAGAGAGTTACCCAGAACCAGATTTTCCTCCAGAATTCATTTTTGACATTTTCACTAAAAATCAAAAATGGGTTTTTTTATTTTGCAGTCAGTGAGTTGAGTTGTTGTTAGATAAGAATGGTATAAATAAAGAAAAGATTAGAGAGGGGGAAATCGTGATGAATGTAATTGTGATAAATTATCTTCACCAATCCGTCCAAGCAATGTTGATTAGCAATGTGTCAGATGACTCTAATCTATGTGAAGGGGGTTTATCACTGTACCTCCCTTTCTTAATTCTCATATAACCATCAATGAGTTAATCTATGTTAAGGGTTTTGTTTCCTTGCCTCCCTTTCTTAGTGCTCATACACTTAGAACAAATTAATGGGTTCCGACCAATGTTGTATCTTCTGTGAGAACAACGTACAATACATCAGATTTTTTGAAGACTGAAGAAACAACGAAGAAGATGACAAGATTCTTTAATTTTGTTTTAAAAATATAAAATTTCAAAATATCCAATGATGAGTGACATATGTGATTTTAACCTGTTAAATAAGTTAATAAGAGGTGACAACCAGTTTTGACTTGTTAAAAGCAAAATTGGCTACAAGGTTTACTTGTTAATGGAATAAATTAAGGTTGACTTGTTAGAAGCGGTCAACGCAAAAGTTGACTTATTCTTGACAATTTTTCCAATAATAAATATGTTTATTATTGGATTATGGAATATTATATTGTTTTTCTTTATTATTATTGTATTACTTCTCATAGGCCGATGACTTTGTGAGTAAGTTTGATTGGTATCATTATTATTAATCTTATTACATTACAAAGACCGAGGGATTTGTACGGTAAGTTGTATCTTTGTCTTCGGCCATTTCGATTGTTGATTTTAGTCAACAATAAATTGAGGATTTACTCTTGGTCAATTGGAATTGTTTGATCATGACGTATAATCCTAAGATAAAAACTGGAATTTGTTGTATCCATGTCATTTGTTGGTTGTCTTTGTTAGAGTCCGACATTGAATAATATATGAATACTTAAAGAGAAAATGAATAGCAATAGATTTAGACTTGCGCACGTCTGAAATTTTGGACTAGTATAAGTTGGATTACATGATAGTAGCCCATGGCTTTTCTTGGGGCCGAATGGAGTGCCATATTTTCTATTAATAGGTTCCTCAATATTGTTGGTCATGGGGATTACGGAGTTGCGCCCGTAATTCATCTTCTAAATTGGAAACAAGGTTTGGTTGGAAACGTGATCCATTGACTATTCAATTTATTACTTAATTATTCTTCTAGCCTTCTGAAGTCAAGTTATTTCATGAGTTGGTGTTTCATTTATGTTATTGTTGATCATGTTTTATGGCTTAGTAGTATCATGCTAGGTTTACGTAGTTTATGTGTTATGTATGTACTCAGCTTTGCTGATTACATGCATTCTTGTGTGTCGATCATGGTTGTGCCTATTGATCCTGTTATGACCCTCAATTGGCGAGAAGTCTATCAATTGAGTATTAGCCTAAGAGGTTTGAAGATGATCTATTCATACTCATTGGGGGAATTGTGAGATGTTGATGAGAGATAACTTTCTCTTTTTTTGAACAGATAAGAAAGAATTTTTAATAGTTCAAACACAAGGCATACACCCTAAAGTTCCCAAGGTCAGAACAAACCATCTAGGATGGACTCTTCTTCATAAGGAATCTACATCAAATTAAGTATTACAGACCATTTCCCACCAATCCCTGTCCAAACTACTCATCACTTCAGATTTACAAGCATTTACTCTAACAATTAGTTCATATTTCAGAGCTTTAAAAACAACATCCGGCCTTGTAAATCTAAGTTCAAATACAGCAGCATTCCTAATCTTCCAAATAAAATAAACAGCTGCATTCAAACCAGCATACAATATCATTCTCTGAAACCTTGATCCTTGCTTTCTTCTAACTCATTTGTACCAATTGACCAGAGTTCTGCCATGCATTCTAAACTGTAGCCAAGAAGAGACCAGTTCCAATAGTGACCTGCTGAAATAACACTAAAAAAACAGATGCATATGAGATTCAGAACAGCTCTCACACATAGGACAGTTGCTAGTTTGGCTCACACCCAAATTTGACAGCTTATCAAGAGTGTAAAGCCTGCCCTGAGCACTCATCCAACAAATGAATCTGTGCCTAGGAATAGCTAACCTACACCAAGCAGCTTTATCCCAGTCACATCTATTAGCCTCTCCTAACAGGAGTTGATAGATATGCTTGATTTTATATTCCTGTAACTGCATTAGAGCATCACTAGTAATCCTGTTCTTAAGCTCATCTTCATAGCACACACTGATCTCCAATACCAGCTGGAGGAGTTAGAAGGACTATACTCCCACCAGTCTATACCTTTAACATACACTGAATTCACCCACTTTATCCAAAGTGAATCCTGTTTTTTAGCAATGTCCCAGACATGTTTACCAATAGCTGCAATATTCCACACATCCACTCTTCTAAACCCAAGCCTTCCAGCCTTTTTTGGACAACAAGTATGTTTCCAATCAATATTACCAGGTTTAGAAGAATAATAATCACCACTCCACAAGAATGATCTACAAATCTGCTCAATGTTCTTAATAACATTCCTAGGGAGAATAACAATCTGTCCCTAGTAAATATGCAAGCTCATCAAGACAGAATTAATCAATTGAGTTCTAGCAGTGTAAGAAAGATTCCTAGAGCTCCAAACTCTAATCTTACTTGTCATCTTTTCACAAAGAACCTGGCAATCTGCAGAACTCACCTTTTTCGAACAAATTTCCATCCCCAAATAGGTGAAAGGAAGAGAGCCTCTTGAAAAACCAGAGACATCCAAAATCCTCTGAACCTCACTATTCTCCATGTCAGCAGTACACACAGCAGTTTTCAGCTTATTAACTCTCAAGCCAGAAGAATCAGAGAAGAGCTTAAAACCTTGCAGAATGTGATAAGTTGACACATAGTCTCCGTTACAGAATAGTAGCACATCATCACCAAAAATCAAATGATTGAGCTTGATAGGCTTGCATCTAGGATGGAAACTGAATCCCCTCTTCAAACCCACAAACTTTAGGATCCTTGCAAGGTATTCCATACAAATAACAAATAGCAAAGGAGAAATAGGATCCCCTTGTCTGAGACCTCTTTTAGATTGAAAGAAACCATATAGATTTCCATTAATCATTAGAGAGAATTTAGGGCTAGAAACACACTCCATAACTAGGTCAACAAATTTACAAGGGAAATTTAAAAGCAAAAGCATCTCCTAAGAAAACCCCACTCTATAGGGTCATAAGCTTTTTTCATATCCATTTTGATCAAACAACAAGGTCTACAGTTCCTCCTACCATAGATTTTGAGAATATCCTGACATATCATGATATTATTAACAATACTCCTACCCTGAACAAAAGCCCCTTGGTTTTCAGAAACTAATTCAGGAAGAACCAATTTCAACCTCATGCAAAGTACTTTTGAAATAATCTTGTAAATGATATTGCAACAAGCAATAGGCCTAAAATTAGCCACATAATCAGGTACTTTGCATTTAGGGATTAAGGCTAAAACAGTACTATTAATTTCTTTGAGAATTTTCCCATGATGGAAGAAAGGAGAAACAACTTGTGTTACCTGATTATCGTGATGGAAGAAAGGAGAAACAACCTGTGTTACCTGATTACCAACAATATGCCATTCATCTCTGAAGAAATAGAAGCCAAAACCATCCAGTCCAGGAGACTTATCACCATGTATAGAAAACACAACTTTTTTAACCTCCTCTAAGGAAACAGGAGCTAACAAAACTCCATGAAGCTCTTCATTCACACAGGGGCCCAAATCAACTATCTCGTTAACCACCTCTTTCCTATCACTCAACTCAGTGCCAAGGAGCTACTTATAGTATTGAAGAAAAGCTTCATTAACCAAACTTGGACTATCAACCCACCTTCCATCCATATCTTTTATACTGTAGACACTATTCTGGATTCTCCTCTGCTTACTAGCTTGATGAAATAGTCTAGAATTTTCATCACAATCTATTATCCAGGATGCTTTTTCCTTCTGCTTCAAGAAGTCAATATACCTCTTATGAATATCTCTGTAAGCCTCTGCTGCACTACATTCTTTTGCTCTCAACTCAGCATTCTGAATATCAAGCTGTAATTACTGCTGGCATTCAATTAAGTTATTATGAGCAAAAGCATCCTGAGCCTGAATGTCCATATTGCTCCTACAAAGCCTCTTAATAGCTTGCTTTGTATCTCTAAGCTTAGACACAGCACCAAACATATAAGAGCCTCTCACAGTTTTGGACCAAACGAAACACCCCTCACAGTTTCCTCAAAACCCTCCATATCTTTCCAAAACTTGCAATATTTAAAAGGCCTCCTAGTTTGTTGAACATTATGAACCATGTTTATCAACATAGGAGTGTGATCAAAATTGCCTTCAGGCAAGAATCTAACTTCAGAATCAGGGAAGGAATCACTCCAACTTGAATTTACCAGAGCTCTATCAAGTTTACAAAACACCCTATTATTGCCTTCCTGCTTATTACTCCAAGTAAAGTATTGGCCAACACCCTTCATATCAACCAAACCACAATCAGACATACACCTTCTTATAGCAGCAGTTTCTCTAGGAGTAACAACTGAACCAATTCTCTCATCAGAGTTAATGACACAGTTGAAGTCCCCAACTACTAACCAAGGGTGATCATTCATAGCTGCTAACCCAACAAGGTCATGCCACAAACTTTCTCTCCCCACAGCATCATTCAACGCATACACAAAGGAACATCTAAACCCCACATTTTGGTTCATAGGAGTTACTACACAGTGTATTAGTAACAAGACCAAAATTCACAGAAAAAGATAATGGATTCCAAGCTATCACAATTCTCTCACCTTTATGGTAATTTGAATTAGAAGTAAAACACCACCCCTTAAACACATTTGAATAAAGTGAACCCATATTACATGGTTTCACCTTAGTTTCCAGGAGGCAAACAATTCCCAGAGCATGCAGATTCAGAAAACTCCTCACACTAAATTGCTTCTTTCACCCCTCTCACATTCCACACTACAATTCTATCCATGTGGAGGAAGAGAGTTTCCACCCCCTTCATCATCCTCCTTATGTAACACCTCCTGAACAGTCTCAGTCAAATCCACCACAGCATCACCCAGCACCTCATAGGAATTCTGCACCATCACCTGTGAAACAGGGGCCATAACATTCTTACAACCACTCTTAACAACCCTATCAGGAGCAATAAACTGCTCATCCACAGCTTCAGAGGAATTCTCAGTAGGAGAAGAGATAGGTTTTGGAATAGGTTTGGGAACCCTGACCTGTCTAGGCTGTTTAGCACAACCTTCTTCCTACACACCTCCTCATCATGTCCCATCATAGATCATCTCGAGCATTTCACTGGTTTCCACTCATACTCAACATCAACATTTACTTCAAAACTATTCTCATTGATGAAAGAAATTTGCTCAGGGAATTCATGATCAACATGCATTTCAATTAACAACCTAGCAAAACCCAATCTATCTCTATTTTTAGTAGCTTGATCAACTCTGATTAGTTTCCCCAACATTTCAGCAATTTTATATAGACTTCTCTCACCCCAATATTTAAAATCAAGTTTCAATTTGATCCAGGTGGGAACCCTCTTGTACTCCTCTTTATCAATTTCAATATCAGGAGCCCAAGGTTTCAAGAAAACAGGTTTATGATCCAAAAAAGGAACCCCTCTTTTCAAGATTAAGTCTCTCTTCTCCATAGACTTAAATCGAATCAGGAAAACTCCATTTCTCACCTGAGCAACCTTATCCACTCCCTCATTCTTCCAAATCCGTCTATAGAACCCCTCCATAACAGAAAGAGGAGGGTTAGCTCCAGCCACAAATCTAATTACAGCAGAAGTCCAGAAATCAATCTCAGATTGAATATCATCAATATCAATTTTAACAGTTTTAATGGGCACATAAACATTTTGCACATTATCAATCACATCAGCTACATTATTCAGAGCAGCACCAACACAGTTAATTTCATCATTCCAATGCAGAATAGGAATAGGAGAATGAAGCTTACCACGAGAGCTCTCAACAGCATTCCCATCCCCAATCCAGCTGAGTTTCCGTCTTCTTTGAGATAACAGAGAGCCAGTCACTAAAGTTACATTTCAACGCCGAATCAACCATAAACTCCTTTAGAGAGTCATCCGGAGTCTGCAATTTCTCCACATCGCCAAGCAAAATATGATCATCCTCCAACCTAAGATCACCTATTACAGTTACTTTATCCACCGATTTCATTTTCAAAGCTTTTGAATCCGTTGATGGACCTCGAGCTTTAATCCCCATGTCCTTCTTCCATCCAATCTTCCTTGCCATAGCTACGTTTTTCTGAAAAACGAGAGAGAGACTAGAGAGAGAAAGGGCGGCATTTTGTTGGTGTTAAGAGGAAAAAAGATGGTATAAAGTTTAAAGTAGAGATTACTTTCTCTTTCCCATTGCTTCTTTTCATTTATGTCTTAGTTATTAAGTTACTTTATGGATTATTTACTTTAAGATGTTTAAGTTGGTTTTAAACGATGTTTAATGTTTGGATAACGTTGTGACATTTATTATGGTTTTAACTATTTATTAAAGTTTTCATTTTATATTTTTCGTTGCAAAATTCTGAGTAAGCCAATATGTTTTCGCAAGGGTGATAATGCCTTGATAATTCTATTTATTTTAGTTGGAAATACGTGTTTTATAATATAGAGAATTATCGGTGTGTTATAATCATTAAGCAATAAAGAGCCAAACATGCTAATAGGTCTAAAGACATGTGAGAAATTTGTTGATCCATTTGAGAGAATAATGATCGAACACCGTTGGCTAATTCTTCCCTATCTTGTTGTCTGTTATCTTCATAACCTTTTCTAATAGTTTGGATCTCTTCGGCATTAACTTCCGTCAGATTAACCTTGTGCTATAATTGAGAACGTGAAACACCCCTTCCATAAAGGCGTAATTGGCCTTTCTTTTTTTATTACAACTAAATATAGTAGAAACACTCTCAACATCATTTGAAGCAGCTACATGCATGTGAATTTGGTTCTTTTACTTAAGCCTAGTTTCCAAGTTTCAAAATTAGAGCGAAAACATCAGTACAAATAACACGGTGCAAAAATTACGTACTTACATGAACTTAGAATCTCACAATTAATTTGTCTCCAGTGTCCTCCTTACTTCCATTAAACACTTCAGCTAGTGTGTGGATCTTTGATTGTTTTTCTTGTCATTTTCTATATACATACGTTAAGTATAAGTCATTTTTCTTTGCAAATGTAAGTAAGATATAAAGTGAAAAGGGAAAACCAATCCATATAGCAAAACTCCTTGGTCTTACATTATGCATGATATTCTTCTCCTTTTCTACTAGGCGATTTGCTCTCTCCTTTCACTAACACTCTAGAAAAATGAATCATTCAATGTATCACCATTAAAAAAAAGATAAGAAATAGATGTATGTGACGACAGGGGAGGAGGGCGCTGATTAATATTTTAAAAATGCAACACCTTATATTTATCACTAAGCCGAATTTTCAATAATATCGTAAACATTGTCTTTAGTACCCTTCTTAGTTGGTTCTTCATCCTCATTGCATTGTTTTGATATTTTAGGAAATGCATTTTCTTCAAATGACACTTGTAGCCTCTCCAACAAGTTTCAATGGTTCCCAAAACCCGTTTATTTTCCTCAATAGCGACAATAAAATGTTTCTGCGATAATGAAAAGCATTTATTACTATGGTAAGCAAGTTAGAAAGGAAAAGAAAAAGAACACAACTTATATCTTCACTAGGCGATTTGCTCTCTTTCTTTCATTAACACCTTAGAAAAATGAATCATTCAATGTATCACCATTAAAAAAAAGATGAAAAATAGATGTATGTGACGACAGGGGATGAGGGCGCTGTTTAATATTTTTAAAAATGCAACACCTTATGTTATCACTAAGCCGAATTTTCAATAATATCGTAAACATTTTCTTTAGTACTAGTCTTAGTCGGTTCTTCATACTCATTGCATCATTTTGATATTTTAGGAAATGCATTTCCTTCAAATGACATTGTGCTAGCCTCTCAACAAGATGTTATTGTTCTTTTTGTTGAGCATATCAACAGGATCACTAATACATTCTCTCGTAATACAAGAAATCTGAGACACTCTTGTCATTCCATTCTCAAAACAATGCAGATTACATATGTCCCATCCATAGAGAACCGGTCCAACTATTAGAGAAAACATGTGATGTTGAGGGGAGGAGGGGTTGTAGACAGAGAGAAGTACAAACTAGAAAGAACTCCAACTTCCCTAGCCCCGTCACCATGGTCTTAAGAGCGAAGCAGAGGCACTACCAAATACAACCTTGTATCACATACTCTGAAGTCTTATATTTATTCTCTTAATACCAACTTAAAGCTGATGTATTTTCATACAGAACTTCGATGCATATAAGTTGGTAGAAAGTGGAATAAAGTAAGGTGAGGATAGGAATGAGATACAAAAGAGGTCTTTTCGAGTAAATTTTAAGACATCTTATCCTAGAAACTTACGTTGCTACTATATAAAGACAGAGGATACGACAAAAAAAAAACTTCTTCAAGCATAATTCTCAATCATTTTTTGCATTTGTCTTGTGGCATAACCCTTTTTAAATGAATGATAAAGTATTTAATTAATCAAAAGCAGCATTACCATGTTGATGTTGAAGAAACAAACATTAAAAGGTTTTGCCTCATAAGAGTTCTGATGACGATTATTCCATGGGTGCTATGGCCAAAAAACAACGTGAAACTTTTGTGGCGGAATCCTAATTGTCCCTTATAGTGTGTTTGGATAACAAAAAGGAAGGAAAAGAAGGGGAAAGAAGGGAAGTGGAGGGAAGAGAAAGGGAAGGGAGGGAAGAAGGATAGGTTTTCCTTCCAAATCTCTCCATTATTGGAGGGAGGAATTTCTTATAAATTAATCCTTCCATTTCTCTCCCTCCATTTCTCTCACCCCCTCACTTGCTATCCAAACAATGGATTTTTGCCATCTCCCTTCCCCTCCTCTCCCCTCCCCTTCCCTCCTATTTTGGCTATCCAAACAAGCTCTTAAGCTCTTTTTAATCTTCCATGGCGTTATGTCCAATTCATGTGCGCATGTGATTGTGACACACAAACTCTTCTGGAAATCCATGACATATTTCAATCCAAACAAACAAAAATCCTTTCCTTATACAAAGAGAGAAAAGTGAATTAAGATGAAAATCTCCTTCTAACAAGAAGAATAATATTGTTTTTTCTCAAAGGGAAGAAGAGTAGAAGATCCTTACCCCAAACCTCATCCTTAATACCAATGTACTATTCGAAAACCATCTCCACAAAATAGGTAATTATTATGAAAGAAGACCTTCTTCGCAACAAATAGTGCCAGGAAAAGGTAGATAAGAGAGAATGGGGTGCAAAGACAAATTGCATTAAAGCTTATCTAGGCCTAGGATATTATTAAGGAAGATGAAGATGATGTATAAAAATGTAAATATTTGTAATTAAAGTAACTAATTGGGGTGAAACACTATTATTACTTAAGTAAATAAATTAGTGGTTTCAGGTTAACAGCTATAAAGTAACAGCTATCCTGCTAGAGAACAATAGCTATACTGCTAGAGACACGTTTCAAAAAACACAGGTACTACTTGGAAATTTTTAACAGTTGGGGTACACTATAGAAAACCCCAAAAGAAATAATAGTTGAAGGGCTCCAAACCCACAAGGTATGAAAATCAGTCATTCTATAGGGTTCCTCAAACCCGACCCATGAAAAAATGTAATAAAAAAAATAAAAAAAAATCATTGTCACCCATCATCCATAGCTGTCCTTGTTCATCACGAAATCCTAAGCCTGTATCCCCACTACAACTTCTCCAGCGAGATATGTAATTGCAAAGTAAGAAAGCATTTGATAAAAGATATAAAAGGCTCTCTCTTTAACATCTAGTTGTTTATTTTCCACGTGTCACTCTTTTATTGGACATTTAAAATTTAAAATTTATATTTTAAAAAATAAAAAACAAAATCCCTCTCCTTCACCCCTATCCCACATACACATCACCTCACCAGCACCCGCAGCCACACTACGACCACAAAGCTCCGGCCGCTCCATAACAAGCAACGAGTGAAATTCCAGCGGGATTATGAAGAAATGGTTCAGTAAAAGTAACAAAATAATGAGGCTCAGTTTGTTTTAATGGAAAACAATTTTCATGGAAAATCACTTTTCAAGGAAAACAATATTCAATGGAAAATATCATCTTAGAAAAAGTTTTTATTTGTTTGTTTGAGTAAAGGAAAACTTAGGGAGAAAAGGTAAATGAAGCAAAAGAGAAGGAAATATAGGAAGGAGACAATCAAGAGTAGTAAGGAGTGGAGAGGAAAATGTGGCATACCTTATTTACAAAATGAAATTGATTTTCCTCTTCTAAAAACACTTTCACCTTTAGGAAAATTGTTTTCTACCCCTTACCAAAATAAACAAAGGAAAATGAAAGATGGATGAAAATCTTCCAAGAAACTAGTTTTCACCAAAACAAACGGAGCCTGAAAATCGATGCTTTTTACCTCCTTTTCAGGCATTTTGTCATTAATTTTGGGTGATGCAACATTACCAGTTGAAGGAGAAAATGGTTCAAGAAATAAGGGAGATGGAGATTGAATTGAGGTACTTTTTTGAATAAGGGGAGAAATGAAGAAAAACTCGAAGAGCAAGAACAATAGCTAGGATCATTACTCCTAATTTTAGTACTGAAGATTTGTGCTTGTGAAGAACCCACATTTTTTAGTACCACTTCATTCCTTCAAATCGCAACTCTACAACTTTTTTTATCTCTTTTTGGTTCTTTATCACTCTATGGAGTGAGAATGAGAATTATACAAGAGTGAGGAGTCAGGTCACACTAGTGAGTTATGTCTGATGCCGATGCAATCAATG
Source organism: Patellifolia procumbens (assembly GCA_947645195.1). Classification (NCBI taxonomy): domain Eukaryota; kingdom Viridiplantae; phylum Streptophyta; class Magnoliopsida; order Caryophyllales; family Amaranthaceae; genus Patellifolia; species Patellifolia procumbens. The sequence continues at coordinate 874,123 of CANSGD010001040.1, forward strand.
GCCACCTCACCTCATCAATCCTGGAGTAACAGGAATGAGAAAGGAGGATAATGGTGGAACAACTTGGGTTGCTAATTCAAGGTCTTTTCTTCAAGTAATGATGATGATGGTGAAGTATAATGTTTGTTAATTTATGAAACTAAATTCTTAAGAACGAAATTTGATAAGAATTCTCCAACACAAAGTTGTGGGTATTGTGAAAAAATCAGTAATTTGGTAGGTTTGATGATGATCATGGTGAAAATACTCATGGTGTTCATGTTGTTGATGTTCTCACGTTGCAATTGATGGACCAATTCCTACGTAAAGGCCTTCAAATTCCTATTAGAAGATCCACCTTCTTCAACAGCTTCAACACCCAATTTCCTTTAATTAAATCGTTAATAGTTTCTAAGTTTTCCAGGTTTGCAATTGTGGGGTTTCGTCGGTGGTGAGATGAGGTGATTGTTGTGTATGATGCTGGGGTTTGGTCGGAGATCTGTGGTGGCGGTGCGTTAAAGGAGGGAAGTTCAATGATGGTAGAGGAAAGAGGAGGAGAGAGAAAAGAAGGAGGAGGGTGGTGGTGGAGTGTTGGTCGTGGTAGTGGAGGGGAAGAAGTAGGAGAAAGCAAAAGAAAATAAGGGAGAGAAGAGAGATAGGGCTGGGATATAAAGTTAAAAAACAAATATTTTAAACCAATTGATGTGTTTTAAATGTAATACCGTAAGTGTATGGTGTCTGTTCTTAGCAGAGCCTTGCAAGTAAGGGTCGAATCTGAATGACTACTTCAGATAAAATCAGGGAAGAATGACTGAACTATTAATTAAAAAGTAATGAAAACAGGATTAAAATAAGGATTTAACTATGAATTAAAAGCCTAGGGAAATAGTTCGGTCCATCATACTTATACCAATCAAAAGGGATCAAATAATTAACAATACCTAGAGTCGAGCAATTAGAGCAGGTGTTAAACCTACGATCCACCATGCTTATACTAATTAAACTAATGAAAACAGGATTAAAATAAGAATTTGATTATGAATTACAAGCCTAGGGCAATAGTTTGGTCCAACATACTTATACCAATCAAAAGGGATCAAATAACTAACAATACCTAGGTCTGGAGTTGAGCAATTAGAGCAGGTATTAAGCCTACGATCGATTCACTAAGCTTATAATTCAACATATACAGTACGACCGCTCACAAAATCAGAATTAATAGTGTGTTCTAAGTCTCTAAAAGTAAGTATACGATCGTGTCATACTAATAGTGCCAAACGTAATTTATGAAATTGGCCACTAAAATAAATCAAGGATTAAAGAACAAATCACACTATAATTGCTCTAATCACAACCTAGAAACTAATGGAAGTTCAAATAATAACCATAGTATAAACAAGGCTTTCCTCCCTAAAACCCTTGGAAGACGACTACTCACTCATGATTGAACGAACAACGATGGATCTAATAGAAAAATCAACACTTTGCATGATGAATGAATGATTAACAGTACTAAAGCAATCAAAGATTAAAAAGGAAAATAGGATCAAAGAAGAATAACAATTAGCGGAAATAATAAACTTTATTCAAGCAATCCAAAGGCCCGATCTTTTTCAGAAGTAAAACTAAAAAGTTTCTCTCTAAAAACTGCTAAACAATAAACTAGAGAATGCTCGAATAAAAGATGTCTCACAAAATAATAAACTAGACTATTTATAAGAACCTAAGAAAAAACATTGAAAATAAGTCGGCAAAAACGAAATTCGCCCCTCCGTGTCGCCCGCCCGATCGGGTCGGGCTAAGCCAAAGCACAAGTCTTCTTCTCTTCACGAAATAGCAGCAACACAACCAAAACATCAGCCCGCCCGATTAGGTCGTACGAGATCGCATGATCAGATCCGAGATAAAAACTGTGAGCCCTGATAATTCAAACCGATCGGGCCATGGCCACTCGATTGAGGCGCCTGCATCCAAATTCACGTATTTCCCGCCCGATCGGGCTGGGTTGCCCGATGTCGTCGGGCAGGGGTCTCGTTTCCTTGTCTCTTGGCTTTTCGAGTTAAATTCTTCACACCCAAGTAGCCTCGAGATCCCCTAGCCCATCATAAATGACTCGTAACAACTCCTATTAGATGTGGTTGCCTCAAAGTAACATAGAATAGGGAGAAAATTACCTAAAACATGCAATTCAGCGTAAAACAACCAAAGCACAACTATATAGAGAAGTTGGCATAAAATAGCTTCTAAGAGCACCAATCACACACGATTTAGCTTGTAAACAAAGGGGGAAAACTCTATATAAAATCATAATATCACCAATCAAAAAGAGACATGTGGGCAAGTGACCTAAAGTAACAAGTTACTTACAACTAACCTGTAAAAAAAGCTTGTTAAAAGCTTAAGTGGCAACAAGGTCTACTTAAGGTTGACTTACTATAAGTGGTCAACGCAAATGTTAGTTTATTATTAGCAACTTTTCCTATTAAAATACCCTTATAAAAGAGACGAGTAAGTATATACTTCCTTCGTTCCATATCTATTGCAATCTTTGACTTTTTACACTATTTATACACTCCCCTTTGACCTTCTTTTGTGATCTATATATAAGGATAAATATAGTCATGTGGGATCTTTTAGATTCGCCTCGATATATGCTTAATTAATACCAACTGTTATAATTTTTACTTAAACAAAATTAGAGATATTAACGTTTAAAGTTGTGCATTGGGATACGTAAAACTTCCTATGTTGCAATGGATATGGAACGGAGGTAGTACATATTGAAATTCTTATACTTCCTCCATTTTTTATTAGTTGTGACAGTTTTGATTTCACGGGCTCCTAGACAATTTTTGGAAAGGAAGGAGATGAGAGCAAGGTCATTCCTGATATTTCAGAGGCCCGGGGCAGAAAAACAATTAAGGCCCTGCTAAATTATATTTATAAAAATATTTCTAGTTGAAGTACTCTAATTATGCTAAAAAAGTAATAATCTAGTAAAAACAAATATCCAATTTTAGGTTGAAATTAGAATGCTAATATAGAGAAATATAACTTAGTAATGATAGTTTTACCTAATTAATAAAATTACATCCGGATTCAACTGCCTCGTCATGAAATTATATTCTAATGCCATAGTTCATGTTTGTCTGACTTTCTGGGACTAAATCGTGATATAATTCTTAATCAATTGAATATATGTCTTTCTAATTTTATACTTCTTTGATTATAGAGAATCAAATTTGACTAGACATTTTATTTTATCACATTATAAACAACATAAGAGTTTCCCACTTTCTTGCCATAAAAGATCAATTATAATCAACAAAAATTATAAAACAAACTAAGAAAAGACACTAATATAACGTTAAGAGAGTAAGTGATTGCTGAGTTGGTTACATAATTACTCTAAATTCCAAACGAACATGAAACAAATTTGCATCTTCCTTTGTGACTCCTTGTACTTCAGAAAACTAAAATACATACGAAAATTAAGTGGAATTGCTCGGGAAATGAGAAATTCCGTTGATATTTTGCTATACTATGATGACAATGAATAATGATGGCAATGAATAATGATTAGAAAAATAAGAAGGTTTGAGATTAAAAGAGAAAGTGAGATAAGGAAGCAGTGAAGCTTGATAGTAAACAATGTCAGCGATGAAAACTGAAAAACAAAACTATAAAAATGGGTGTGGAGTGGCATTCGAACCCCAATTCCCTCGGACTCTTAAGAGAATTTGATGGAAATATATGCTACCGGTGAGCTAGCAGCGCAGCGTTTCGATATCCTTGCATGCATATAGTTATGGACGATTAACATTGATACGAGAGCTAACGTATTAAATATTTTTCCTTTGGGCCCCGGGCGGGTGCATTGGGTGTATGTAGGGCAGATATACACCTTGTGTATGTGTTATACTAAAATGTATACCTTGTGTATGTGTAAAAAGTCTAATATGGACCCGGTCTACACTAAACTTATTGTAGACCAGGGCTAGGTCTCAAAAGTTAAGGTTTTTTTAGCAAAAGTTCAATTTTTGCTCACCAAAAGTTAATATTTCTTTACCAAAAGTTAAGATTTTTTAATTAAAAGTTAAGTTTTTATAGTCAAAAGTTACGTGTTATGAATGAAAAGTTAGGTTTTTTTTAGCAAAAGTTAAGGTTTTGTAATTAAAAGTTAAGTGTTATGAATGAAAAGTTAAGGTTTCTTTAACAAAAGTTAAGATTTTGTAATTAAAAGTTAAGGTTTTGTAATCAAAAGTTAAGTGTTGTGAATGAAAAGTTAAGGTTTCTTTAGCAAAAGTTAAGATTTTGTAATTAAAAGTTAAGGTTTAACAATCAAAAGTTAATGTTTTATGCCAAATTTTATCTTTTTTCCTTCATCTTCTTAAAGTTAATATCTCAAATATAAGCAAAATTTGAAATCCCTAGGGCCAATGAAAGATATCAGTAAACTCAAATATAAGCACCATTTTTAATCCTTCACACAAATGAAAAATATCAGTAAGCTAACTTGATTTCATATCAAATGTGAAATTAATCTATTAGCTAACGTGATTTTGATCATCTTAAACATTTAAAGGCACCAACAGAAACGAAGTCCAAATTCCGTGAATCATGCACGACGATGAGCATAGAATCAGGCAAAGCTTTAAGCGAATTATCACTGGCAATCAAGAGAATGACTCAACCTTCCAAGGCAAAACTCCAAAAACAGCATAGATTCACTGGTTATTTATTCACTTTAATATAATCTAATTCTTTCAATCCAAACCCTCAAGTAAACCCAACAATTTAAATTCCTAAAATCCAGATCAGTTTGTTTAATCAAAACAGATAAAAAAATAAAGGCAAACCTTAGCGTAAATTCGAGCTTGTTTACGGCACTTCGAAGTGTTTGCTGCTGCTGCATCCTTCTCCGATCATCTATTTCACCTCGGCGGCGAAAATCTCTAGTCATCGGTAGATGTAATCGAATTCCGGCGAATTTGGAGTAGAGAGGAAGTGGAAGAGAGGAGAGAGAAAGTTGGGGGAGTAAGGGAAAGTGAAGTGAAGATTGAGTGAATGACGATGGGCAAATGGCGGGTAAGCAGGAGGAGCTTCATTGACCAGATTTTGTGAAGAAAGTGATCGGGTCTACACTATTTCTAGTGTGGACCAGGTCCACCCAAGAGTTTCTCGTGTATGTGTTACTACTAAAGTATATATTGTTACTAAAAAATTACAAACTTACACTCGTTTGAACCTGCTTTGTTATTGTATGGGGTCTGCCCAGCAGACCTCCAGCTGGCAGCAGACCACTGGTCCTGCCACTCCACGTCAGAGCGCCTGGAGAAGAGCAGACCTCCTCAGGCAGACCGCTCCGGACATAACCTCTAGGCTGGAGTTTAATGAAGGCCTCGTTCCACCTTGGCCCACTTCCAAAGAGGCCCACTCACTTTACTAGGTCAGTTACAAGTCCATGTCTCATATAAATACCCATGCCCATGCATGGGTAAGGTACGTTCAATCAAACACTCACAAAATACTTGCACTTGATACTCGTTTTCTCTCTACTAGAGATCTTGTGCTCAACTTGGACTGACTTAGGCATCGGAGAGGCGATCCTCGGAACCACCCCCGAGGTTTCTCCTTGTTTTGCAGGTAACCACCACCACGAAGGACATTTGGGAGCCACAATTCCACCAAGTACCCACCACCACATACAATGTTGCTGTCTTGGATAGAAACAATTTGGCGCTAGAAGGAGGGGAAGAGTAGAAAAGCCCAATCTACAACTTCGCAATGGTGGTTCCAACCTCAGAAACGCTCGGTTCCGACAGTTCAGGAAGAGAAAGCAACTCTCCACTGAGAGAAACAAACACGAGATCAACAAGAAGGGGTAGTGCTGCTACCACCAGATCAGGCAGGAGGGATAACACTATCACCCCCCGCCATGAAACCAGGCAGACCCCACAGCCAAGCAGCTTAGTGGTCATGCCCACACCGGAGCAACTTCAAGCAGCCTATCAAGTGCTGCAGTCTGCCCAACAGTTTATGCAAACTGTTAGAAGCCAACCTGCTCGAAAGAGAAGGAGAACTAGAACACACGATTCAGTTCGAAGGCACCTGCGGCTGTCATCTGAAGAGGAGACAGACACAGCAGACCCCCTATGCGGGTACAACATGAGAAACGTCACACCCACCCCGACGTCGGAGTATGGCCTATCTAGCCGCTCTGGACCCGGGTACATCAAGAGGGGTTGGCAGGAAGCAGAGTGGGATACTGAAATAATGCAGCAAGATCATCCCAGCATGTTCGAGGAACTGACACCCACAGGGTATACGGCAGGCTCAAGCAGGAGATCTATCCACAGAGGAAATCCAAGGGGCGTGGCCCAGAATGTCCAGCCGCGACCCAGAACCAGGCACAACTCAGGAGCTGAAGAGGCCCTATCTGCGCCTGGTGGCGGAACGGTCAGAAGGCATATCAGCCTGAGATTAGGAACAATACCACAGGAGGGCTCTGGCGATAATGGAGCCCCCACAGACCTCAGAGGACTCATAACCCACAGAGTCAACTCCAGACCCATTGTGGTATCACCAGGAGAGGAGATTAATCTCCTTCCAAGTCCCCCTTCACACCTGAAATCATTGCGGCCAGAGTGTCGAAAGCGAAGCTCCCATCCAATCTCAAGTTTGAAGGGGAGGGAGACCCAAAGGAGCATGTGGCAGCCTTTGAGACCCACATGGAGCTAGGAAACTATAATGAGGCCACATGGTGCAGACATTTCCCTGCCACTCTGACAGGGATAGCTCAGACCTGGTGGAGGACTATTCCCCAGGGGACGATTGCTAACTTTGATGAACTGAAGAAGAGATTCAAAGAGCATTTCGTAAGCGGGAGTAGGAGGAACAAATCCACACATGAGCTGCTATTGCTGAAACAGACTCAGAATGAAAGCTTGCGGGATTTCATTGGGAGGTTCAACAAAGAGCTGGTGCACATCCCAGAGCTGGAGCAGAAGCTCGCTCTGCACGCTCTGAGGAATGCCCTACCCCACACCAGTAAATTCAGGGATGACCTTAAATGGGTCACCATGAAGGAGCTCAGCGAGGCCCTGGCCCTGGCAGAAAAATAAATAGCCGTCGAAGACTTCAACAAAGCATCGACACACGGAGCAGAAACAGGCAGACCTGCCAGACAGGATACCAGGCAGAATGAGCACCAGTTCATGGGAGGCAGACTGAATTTTGGAGGCAGCAGGCCCCATCAGAGCAGAGGGAGAGAAAAACAAAAAGAAGCAGAGAGAAAAGTGGACCGGCTGAAGGCCCAGGAGAAATATAACAACTATAGCAACCTCAGCGCGCCAAGGGCTGAGATCTTTTTGACCAACACAGATGACAGCAGGTGGCACAGACCACCACCCACCAAGAAGAGAAGCCTAGGCTCAAATATGGCAGAGTTCTGCGCTTTCCATGATGCGCCAGGCCACAATACAGAAGACTGCATAAGCCTGAAAAACGATCTGGAAAGCCTGATCAGACGAGGCTACTTCAAAGAGTACCTCGCCTGGAATCAGGGGATCAAGGAGAAGGAGCAACAGAGCGAAGAGCAGACATTGCAGGACAAGCGAGTAGAGATCAAGGAAGGGAAAAAGAAGACGGTATACGTCATATTTGGCAGTTCTAGCTCGATGGGGGGAGAGAGGGCTCATCTGAGGCAGCTCACCCACCCCAACCTCTACTCCATCAACCAGGCAGAGCTTAGCCCAGACCTGCCAACCATGACCTTCACAGCAGAAGACTGCAAAGGCATCAGTTTCCCGCACTCTGACCCTTTTGTGGTCACTCTGGATATTAGCAGAGTAGATGTGCGAACAATACTGGTAGATGGCGGGAGTGCCGTGAATATCCTTTATAAGGACACCTTCGATAAAATGGAGCTGGATCGTTCAATGCTGAAGCAAGGAGGAACTCCAATCGTCAGATTCACGGGGAACTCCATCATCCCAGAGGGGAAAATACATCTGACAGTGACCACAGAGGGGAAGAACGGAGTGAAGAGAACGGTAGTACAAGAGTTTCTGGTAGTAGACCTCCCGTCACCGTACAACGCTCTGATGGGAAGGAAGTTCATCGAGGCGGTACAGGGAATCCCGTCAACCCATCATCAGACCATGCTTTTCTTAAGCAGCACTGGAGAGGTGGGCAGACTGAAGGGAGACCAGAGAGCAGTTAGGTCATGTAATCTGACCGCTCTAAAAAAGGATAAAAAACCTCTTCCTCCTGACCACTCTGGGTCCAGGAGAAAGAGGAGAAAGGAAAAGAAAGAAAGAAAGAAGAAAGAGGCTGAAGAAGCCAAGAAGGACCAGGCTGAAGAAGCCGGGAAGGAAAGAAAGGAAGGAAGGGCCGAAGAGGCCAAGCAAAGAGAGGAAGAGTGTGCTGCTATCAGTGAGGCCGATGCTCGGCCAGAAGCAGAGCAGGATGCAAATAAGCCTGAACCGGGGAAGAGACCGAAGAGGTATTCTTGGGATCGGAAGAAGGCAGGGCAGTCAGAATAGGCAAAGACCTGGATCCTGAAACCAGAGTCAACCTAATCAGTCTGCTAAAGGAGAATGCTGATGTGTTCGCTTTCTCAGCAGCTGAGATGCCTGGGGTGGACCCCGCCACCATCAACCACAAGTTAAACACCGCTGCAGGATACAGACCTGTGAAGCAGAAGAGGAGGAACTACTCTGCGGAGAAAAATAAAGCCATCGAGGAAGAAGTTCAGAAGCTGCTTGAGGCAGGGTTCATAGAGCCCTGCAAGTATCCAGAATGGCTGGCCAATGTGGTGATGGTTAAGAAGGCGAACGGGAGCTGGAGGATGTGTGTTGACTTCACAGTCCTCAATAAAGCCTGCCCCAAGGACTGCTATCCCTTGCCAAGAATCGACCAGCTGGTAGACTCTACCAGTGGGCACGCTCTGCTCAGCTTCATGGACGCGTTCAGCGGATACCATCAGATCTTCATGGACCCTGCAGACAAAGAGAAGACGACATTCATCACCCCTATCGGGGTATTTTGCTATGTCATGATGCCCTTCGGGCTGAAGAACGCAGGCGCCACCTATAAAAGGCTGATGGATCAGGTCTTTGCAGGTCAGAGGGGAAGGAATCTGGAGGTGTACGTGGATGACGTCATCACCAAGAGAAAAACTGAGACTGACCATATAGCAGACCTCAAGGAGACCTTCGCCAACCTCCGCAAACACAGCATGAAACTGAATCCTAAGAAATGCGTGTTCGGAGTACGGTCAGGGAAATTTCTGGGCTATCTGGTCAGTGAAAGGGGGATCGACGCGAATCCCGACAAAGTGAAAGCAGCTATGGATCTGCCAGAGCCTAAAAGCATCAGAGACATCCAGAGGCTGACAGGGAGAATGACAGCCCTGTCCAGATTCATAGCTCAGTCTGCGGAGAAAGCTCTCCCATTCTTCAAAATATTAAAGGGGAACAAAGAGTTCAGGTGGGAAGCAGAGCAGAAGGAGGAATTCCAGAAGTTGAAGTCACACCTCTCTGGTCTGCCAACACTGGCCAGACCCAAGACAGGGGAAGCTCTCTTCCTATACATTGTCGTTACTGCTGCAACTGTGAGTGCAGTCCTGCTGAAGGAAGAGAACAAGAAACAGCAGCCGGTATATTTTGTGAGCCACACCCTCACGGGTGCAAAAACACGCTACCCATTGATAGAGAAGGCAGCCTACGCAGTAGTGCTGGCCACCAGAAAGCTGAGGCCATATTTCGACGCACATCCCGTCACTGTGCTGACAAATATGCCTCTAGAAAAGGCAATGGAGAAGGTAGACAAATCGGGGAGAATTATGAACTGGGCCCTGGAACTGACAGGGTTCGGTATCAAATTCGCCCCACGAACCGCCATAAAAGCACAAGCTCTAGCTGATTTCCTAGCAGAGTGTGCCGATCAGGAAGCAGTAGGAGAGCCCAGAGCCTGGGAAGTCTTTACCGATGGGTCTGCAACCATCAACGGCTCTGGGGCAGGAGTGGTCATCAGAACCCCAGAAGGGAAAATCATTGAATACGCCTTGAAGTTCATGTTTTCGGCAACCAATAATGAATCAGAGTACGAAGCGGCCATCGCTGGATTGCAGCTCTGCCAGACCCTGGAAGCCAAGCACGTCCACCTCAAAATTGACTCTCAGTTGGTAACCAACCAAGTCAAGGGGGAGTATGAGGCCAAGGAGCCGACGAGGCAGAGCTACCTCGCCAGGATGAGGTCTCTGATTTCAAATTTTGAAACTTTTAGAATTGAACAAGTGCCTAGAGCACAGAATGCACAAGCAGATGCTCTGTCCAAATTGGGAAGCAGCAGTCTGCAGGAGCTGAATAGGTCTGTTCTGGTGGAAGTCAGACCCACCAGTGCAATCTGCGAGGATGCAGAGTGAGTTTTGGAGCTGGAAGACATGCCAGAGTGGATCAAGGAGATCGCTGAGTATAAGCAGACTGGTAAATTACCAGAAGGGAAGATGAAAGCAAGAAAGCTCAAGCTGACAGCATGCAGATACTGCCTGATTGGGGACGAGCTATACAGGAAGTCTTTCTCTCTGCCCCTACTCAAATGCGTAGGGCAGAGAGATGCAGACTACATTTTGAGAGAGATCCATGAGGGACTCTGCGGACACCATATCGGACCAAGAGCTCTGGCCCATAAGGCTCTCAGAGCCGGTTATTATTGGCCCACAATGAAAGCTGACTCTGAGGATCTGGTGAAAAAATGCGACAGCTGCCAGAGGTTTGCGCCGAACATCAAGCTGCCCGCAAACGACCTCATGCCAATCTACAACCCTATCCCATTCGCCCAATGGGGGCTAGACATTCTGGGACCCTTCACAACAGCCCAATATCAGAAGAGATGGTTAATTGTGGGGGTAGACTACTTCACTAAGTGGATAGAGGCAGAAGCCCTATTCAGCATCACAGAAGCAGCCGTCAAAAAGTTCTTGTGGCAGAGCATCATCACCAGATACGGGATTCCGAAGGCTTTCGTCTTCGACCACGGGAGACAGTTTGACAACATGCCCCTGTCAGGGTGGTTGGAGCAGTTTGGGATCAAATATGCCCTATCTTCAGTCTGCAACCCTCAGTGTAATGGTCAGGCCGAAGCCGCTAACAAGCAGATCCTTATAGGTCTGCAAAAAAAGCTGGAGGAGCAAAAAAGCAAGTGGCTAGAGGAGCTGCCTAACACTCTGTGGTCGATCAGAACCACAGTCAAAGAGTCAACTGGGCAGACCCCCTTCCACTTGGTATATGGTTCTGAAGCTGTCATGCCTGTTGAGATCGGGTCCGAGAGTCTGAGGATCAGCCTATTTGAGCCAGGTCTGAACGACGAAGCCCTGAGGACAAATCTAGATCTGCTGGATGAGTACAGAAACGAAGCTAGGTTCAGAATGGAAGCCTACAAAGCCAGAGTCAGCAAATACTATAACCGGAAAGTGAGGGCTAGGCCTCTGGAGGTAGGGGATCTGGTACTCAGAAATGCAGCAGCTGTGCAGAAAGACAAAATACACGGAAAGCTGTGAGCTAAGTGGGAGGGACCCTACCAGGTTAGTGAAGAGCTATACCCTTGAACCTACAGATTGAAAAGAATGGATGGAAGCGAACTAAAAAGCAACTGGAACGCCCGAATATTGAAAAAATACTTCGTGTAACCCAGATTGTATCAAAAAAATCCCATGAATGAAAGGCCTTTGAGCCACCCTTTATCCACCACTCTCCATTTCGCATTAAACCCCCATCCCCTTATCAATTCTTTATGAAAAACAAAATGTCAAAATCAGATAGACCCTTAGCAGACTGAGAAAAAATACCACAGTCTGGCAAAAGAAAACAGGGTCTGAGTCAGACTGAAGGCTGAAGAGGCTCTTCAGACACAAAAGTAAACTATATAATGAAGAAAGGGAGTCGACCAAAAGGTTAACTCATTCCAGAGCCCCTGAGGCCCGCAGAGTGATCGGATGCCGGCTCGACTTACCGATGTCATAGACCTCTACCTCTAAACCTGCGGGGCCGAAGGCCCAAAAAGCAGCAAGGATAAGTCATAGACACCTTAGGCTAATGGGGACGCCAGAGTTCCTAAGAACCAAAACGTACCCCGACACGAAAAAGATGGCAGAAGGAGCTAAAGGGCGAGCCCCAAAACTCCCAGAATCATCATGACTTAGGGCGTCAAAATACCTCCTTTGCTCTGCTATTGTTGAATCTTTGTCACGCATAAGGCAGAGCAGAAGAGTAAAGGGCCCCTAAAGTCCCAGCTCTGAGCAAATCTCACCGGCCACCAAGCCAAGTAAACGAAAACACTCAGATATATTGCTTGATAGCACGGCAGACTCAGCATCAGAGCAGAACGCAAGCACTTAGCAGAAATAACAAAACTTGGCATGCATCAAATAGAAAGCACAAAAGTCAACAGAAGAACACAACTCGCATTACCGGAAAAATACTTGAATCTTACATAAAAGATCTAGCTATAAGCCAAATCAGAGTGCTACAGAATACTACAACAACGGCGGCTACCTAACCAAAAGAAGGGAGCAAATACAGATGAAAAGGAAATGTTTGACTATTTAATTACAAATATTACAAGATAAGTCAATTAGGATATCATCGGAGGGCAAAAACGGAGGACTGCAATCAGTTCAGCACAGGCTCCCAGCTCATCTACCTCAGCAGCTCAGATAGGAGTCACAAGAAGACTGAGGCGAAGCGTGAAATAGCCGCCCGAGTTCCTATTGCTTAGGAACAGAGCTGCCATCCTTCGCGGAGCTCCCATCAGCTTGCTGCTCTGAAGACTCTCCCTCTGAAGGCAGAGAGTAAAGCAACTCCAAGTCTCTGAGCTCCTGGGTCGCCGGAGGTCGCATGTGCACCTGACTGACATAGGCATCCTCAAAGGCATCCCAGTTGAAAGAGGGTTGCAGATGCCAGAGGACCCTGCGGACCGCAACTTTGCAATCCTCCCAGTACTTGTTCCCGAACGCCTCCTCCATCTACGCAGCCCGGGCCGCCTCCTCAGCAAGCAGCTGGGCCTCTTTCTGCTTCAGGGCTACCTCAGCCTCCTTAGCCTGCTGAGCCTCCCTTTCAGAAAGTAAGTTGGAAAACTCCGCCCCTAGCTCCTCCTCCCTCTGTTTCAGAGCTTCCTTAGCCTCCTTGGCTTGCAGAGCCAATTTAGCAGAGCATCCTTCATGTTCAGCCTGTACAGCAGAGAGCTGACCCCTGAGCTGCTCCTGCTCCTTCAACGCTGCCTGCAGCCGGGCCTCAGAGGTCTTCAGCTTAGTCTCCACCATTGAAATGCGAGACAACGCGTCACTAAGCTGGGAAGAGAGCCGGGAGTGCTCAGCCGCGATAGCCTCTGCTTGCGCCTCCTGACCCTCCATGCGTTGGTTGACGGTCCGCAAGGTGTCGCGCTCCACAATCAGAGCATCCCTCTCCTCCTCAATTTCGTGGCAGGTGGACACAATCAGAGAGTTGTGAGCCTTCAGCTTGGCATATTCTGCTCTCTGCTGTGCTACCTGAGCCTTAAGCTGCTGCAGTTTAGGGAGATCTGCCTCATGTCTACCCAGCCCTACAGCATGGCAGAACTCCCCAATGAAGGCGCCGGCCCGCGCAGCCTGTAATCAATGAAAAAGCAAATCAGAAGAAAATCAAAATGTCAGAAACAGATGACTATAAAAAGGACAGACAACTCACCAAAGAGACATCCTGAACAGCGTAGTCCGGTGAGAAATGACTTACCAGAAGCTTCAACCACTCACTGGGGTCAGGGAAGGCCACAGACATCTGCTCCTGCCCCTGAGCCTCATGCTGGTCATCCGCCGATTCCCTCTGCAGAGAACCTGAGCCAAAAGAAAGTCCAGTCAGTTCCACAGAAGGGAAAAGGCCGGAACTAAGACCAGGTAAGGGGTACACACCTTTGGTGACGACGTCGTCCTCGATAACAATGATCCGAGGGGAGTCAGCAGGGAGACGAGTCTTCTTCTAAGGAGGAGCTCCTTCCTCACTCTGCCTTTCTGCTGGTATCTTCTGGGAATGAGAAGAGACCTCAGACTCAACTATAGTCTTCTGAGCACCCTCTGCGGGGGATTTAAGCTGGCCCGCAGTGGGAGCAGAGGTCTAAAGAGCCATAATAGACTGCACCTTCTTAGCCCTCAAGTGCTGCTGAAGAAAACAAAAGGTAACAATGTCGTCAGCAAAATAAGGCACAGAACGAATTGGCTCTGCAAGACAAAAGAGAGAAAAAGGAAACACTAACCACACGCGCCAGATCCTCAGGAGTAGGGGCAAGGACCTGCTTGAAGCCTCTGGGAGGAGGAGGAGCGGCCTTCCTACCAGGAGGAGTAGGCCTCTGGACAGGAGGAGACACGACCGTCTCCACCACTGGGACGAAAGTTGAGCTCTGCTGCTCCACCCTCTCATGCTGGAGAGGCTCCACCACCTCCTGGTTAGTCTGAACTGGCGTAGGGACGGCCTGCCCAGCGGAACCTATCACATCAAAATAAAAACAGGAAAATCAAGAAGGTGCAGGTAAAAAGAAACCTGTAAGAAAGAGCAGTCTGGGTCTGAAGAAGACACCTACCTGACGGAATCTGGCCCTCACTCTGGCCCTCTGCAGACTGAGTTGTGACAGTCTTAGCAGCCTCCGCTCCCGTCCTGTCAAACTCGGTCATGGCTTGATGAGACTCCGGACCAGCTTCATCAGACTGAGCAGCCTCTGCCTCCGTCCTGTCAAACTCGGTCATGGCTTGGCGGGACTCCTGACCAGCTTCACCAGGCTGAGCAGAACCATCCACTGGAATAGGTTCTTTCTCCGTCCTGTCAAACTCGGTCATGGCTTGATGAGACTCCGGACCAGCTTCATCAGACTGAGCAGCCTCTGCCTCCGTCCTGTCAAACTCGGTCATGGCTTGGCGAGACTCCTGACCAGCTTCACCAGGCTGAGAAGAACCATCCATTGGAATAGGTTCTTTCTCCATTCTGTCAAACTCGATCGCCGCTTGGTCAGGCTCTCCCATGGGCACATCTTCCACCACAGGTGGTTCTGAAAATAAGCAGAGAAAGTGAGAAATGATTAGCAGAATGCACACAAGCAGGAAGAGTACCTTGTGGTTCATCGTAAGTAGTACCTGGTTGCACAGGAGGAAGTTGTTGCAGGGGTTCAACAACCAGAACAGTCCCTTGCAGAGTGCTGGTCCCCTCTGCACTATCATCATCATCGTCGTCTTCCGGCAGATGGGCAGCACACCGGGAACGATGGATCTGCAGAGGAACAGCCGCCGCCTCCTCCTCGTCATCAAATTGAATCTCGGTGACAGTGGCAGAGGGGCCCCCTTGCGGCCGGGACGTCCCAGTAAACCTATCCACAAGTTCCGGGCGCTTGGTCCGGAGGGAAGGATGGTCCAAGGAAGTAGTATTAATCTCCCTAATGAAATCAGGGACGGTGTAGGTCCCTGGGTCAGGTACCGGACGATACCTCCGACACACTGAAGACTAACTCAGACCCAGCTCCCAAGGAATGGCAGACCCCAGAGTCTCTGCAATATCAGAATATTCGTTAGCTACAGCAAGTCAGAATGCAGACGGAAAATAATGGAAAGGGGAAGAGCATGCCCGCCAGCTCAAGACCCACCCTTAATCACTTGGCGAACAAATTGTCTGCACGGAGCTGCAGCACAGCACAAACAATGAATGCCATGGGGCGCAGCAGAATGGAAAAGGAAAAGTAGAGTTAAGGGCTGGCAGAGCGCTTACCAGTAGTATAGTCGGGGGACATATGGCCTATCCTCAGGAAGGCATTCTGACACATCACATAGTGATGCGTTAGCCAGTACTTGGGAGGAAACTGCTTCCCGGCAGTAACCTTGGATCTGGACTTGAAGTAGTAGTAGGCTACCCTCTCGTCCCAGTTCAGCACATGAGGGTCCAACTGCTTCTGGAAGTTAGGCTCCACAGGGCGCAGAGGGGCCTTAAATTGATAAGGGTGCCCCTCCTTCGTCGGTACCCTAACGAAGACAAAACTATCCCGCCAATCTTTCAGACTGAGATCAACGGGATAGACCGTCAGATGATTGGCCCGCACCGAACCGGTGAAGTAGTTGTACTCCCCCCTGCCTCTTAAAGTGAAACAGGCACTGAAAGAGTTTCATGGTGAGGGGGAAGCCCAGAGCGTCACAGACCCAAATAAACCCCAGAATCTTCTTCAGAGACTGGGGATTGACTTGGCAGAGAGCCATGCGGTACCGGCAGAGAACCCACTCCAAAAACCAGTGGATGGGGAATCTAAGCCCAAACTCCAGCTGTTTCATATAAACAGCAGTGTACCCCTCTGGTACATCTGCCATGCTCTGACCCTCTTGGGGAAGCACTACCCAAGACCCGCGAAGCGGCTTGATCTCCGCAGCAATCTCAAGGCAGTATGCAGCATGCGCCCGTTTGAATGCATCTGCAGATTTCTTCGCCAAATAAGGCTTACCCTTGCTGTCGTAAAGGGCAGTAAGCCGCATCTCATGGTCGCTGTACTTCCATTTGAATGTGGGTAGAGTAGGCTTAAACTTGTAGTTGGGAGGGAATCTGTTGGTTTCAGGACCCAACAACTCCTTACGCAAACCGTTCCAGGGGTCAAAGATCTCCCATTCCTCTGGAACCACCTCGTCCTTACACCGAGGCAGATCCAACTTTAAAAACGGGGACTGAGTGTCCATCGGGTAAGGCTCATCCGGCTCGGACGAAGAGGTAGATACCACACCCTTCCCACGGGAAGCAGCAGACTGAGAAGTAGACATTCTACACAATACAAGAAACATACGACAGCACATCAGACTTGCAGTCACAACACAAGACAGTCTGGCACCTCAGACCTACAGACTGAGCTACCAGACTGGGGGGCAAGGATATGTATGGTATGTGAAGATCAGAGATAGCCAAGAAATAGGATATTTTCTTGCTTTTCTTACAAAAAGATACATGCAAAAGTAGCCTGGCACCTCAGACCTACAGACTGAGCTACCAGACTGGGGGGCAAGGATATGTATGGTATGTGAAGATCAGAGATAGCCAAGAAATAGGATATTTTCTTGCAAATGACGCAAACAAAACAATGAGGGCACATCACAGGCTTACAACCCAGCAAATAAAGAGGATAACAGGGTAAACAAAGCAAACCCTAAAAACCCCACAAACAACAGTAGAGCAGAGCTCAGCTGAAGAAGCAGAGCAGAGCCTACCAACCAGAGCAGAGCCCTGCTGAAGAAGTAGAGCAGAGCCTATCATCCAGAGCAGCAGAACGGAAATGAAACAACACCCAACAGATCCATGAAACAGAGAAGTAAACAATCACATCTGAAGACCAAAGGAAAGAAACCCTAACCTCAAAAACACAGGCAAATGAGTACGTATAGAAGGAAAAAGGGGGAAAAATCCATTAACACAGGGAAGATCACATCCAAACCATCCAAGAAGGAAAAAATCAAAAGTAGATCTGGGAAAAAGAGTTTACCTAGATAAAGAACGGAAGACGCCGAGAAAAGAGAAGACGAAAGCCACAAACGCAACAGTATCAAATATCAAATTGAGCTCCAAACGCAGAACAAATCCCAGGATAATCGAGAGAAATCACTTGAAAATGGCTAGGACAAAAAGAAATTCTTGAAGAACAACAGGAAAGTTTGAAAGCAAAGAGTTCGAAGAAGAAGAAACTTAAAAGCCTCACAAAAGGTCGATTCAGCCTTTAAATAGGCACAATCCGTCCACTCAGCACCAACTTATCATCATTACATTCCTTGGGAACCCAAAGAGTCACATCAATTCAATTCAATTCAAATGAATTAATGACCCTTGCTCAACACCCCAAATAAATGGGCGGGAAAAATGGAAGCATTCTGGAGTTTGTGAAGAGCAACTCCCAGACAGCCACGTACCAGTCTGCGAAAAGCAGAACGCCAGACCAAAAACAAATGTACCCAGCATATTGCAGTCTGCAAATACTGGGTCCGGGGGGCAAATTGTATGGGGTCTGCCCAGCAGACCTCCAGCTGGCAGCAGACCACTGGTCCTGCCACTCCACGTCAGAGCGCCTGGAGCAGAGCAGACCTCCTCAGACAGACCGCTCCGGACATAACCTCTAGGCTGGAGTTTAATGAAGGCCTCGTTCCACCTTGGCCCACTTCCAAAGAGGCCCACTCACTTTACTAGGTCAGTTACAAGTCCATGTCTCATATAAATACCCATGCCCATGCATGGGTAAGGTACGTTCAATCAAACACTCACAAAATACTTGCACTTGATACTCGTTTTCTCTCTACTAGATATCTTGTGCTGGACTGACTTAGGCATCGGAGAGGCGATCGTCGGAACCACCCCCGAAGTTTCTCCTTGTTTTGCAGGTAACCACCACCACGAAGGACGTTTGGGAGCCACGATTCCACCAAGTACCCACCACCACATACACTGCTGCTGTCTTGGACAGAAACAGTTATTAACAATATTTGAATTATATAATACATAGACAATTGAAATACTATATTTCGAATTGAATTTTATTACATGGTAGGGATGAAAATATATACTTCATAGCATTATTTTTCTACAAACAAATTAAATAATTGAAAACAATAGGAAAATTTACTAGAAATCAATAGTAGAAAAATGTTGAAGATGAATAAGATGAAGCTAATATATGAATAATCGGAATAAAAAAATTACAACTCTTTTTTTAGTTTAAACAAAGGATTCATACAAATCTAAACAAAAAAATTCATAAAACATATCTTTTAAACGAAGATAAAGAACAAATCATTGAAAACAAAATTATTTGTCGATATATTGTAAGTTTGTAATTTTATAGTAACAATATACATTTTAGTAGTAACACATCACAAGGTATACAATTTAGTAGTAACAACTAACACATACACGTGGTGTAAGTCTGGTCCATATATACCAAGTATATGTGTATTCTTTGAAAAAAAGGTAAAGAGACTGTAAAAAGGAGACGATGAGAAAGAAAGATTTTCCCAAATAAATATCACAGCTAATTTTAAACTTTTTAATATGAACAGTGACACATTAAAAAAACAGAGGATGCATAAATGCCTATCATAAAAAAAAGAAGATGATTTTGATAATAAAGGCTGGTTTGCCCATTATTGGCGAACTTCCTGATCTAGTGGGACAGAGAACGCTTTTTATGTGACTAAAACTTTAAGGTTGTGCGTCAACAACTCCATCACCCTATGCTTTTTGAAAAGCAAAAGCAAGCTAACTACAAAGGCCTTTAATTATATCCAAAAACCCATCAAACCTATTCTAAACACCACTTCCATTCAATTATACAATCTAAATTAATCGGATTGATTTATACTTGTATTATTGCTGCACTTACAAGATTGGGTTCTAGCAACTAGCGAGGAAGTATATATCAAATTGGTCACTTCTTTGGAAACCACGAGGTAACACAATACTAAAAAATATATCTAGTGTTAAGAAAGATGAGAAACAAGAAGAGAGAAAAACCAATGAATTGTATTGATCTTACTCTTGGTGCAAATGTTACATTTACCTCTCCTCTATTTATAGTAGGAGATTTTACTATTTACATAACCTAAAGTCAACAATAGGTTAATTTAGGTGCATGGAGGGAAGAAAATTTTGCCATGCATTGAATGCATGTACATGTGCATGGGTGGGCATTCACATTACTTTGATATAATTCATAACACTCCCCCTTGAATGTCCACTGAATAGTATATATAGTTGTCTCGTTAAAAACCTTGTCAAGTAAAACCCAGTGGGATGAAAAACTTGATCGAAGGGAAAAAGAGTACAACTTTTATTCCCTTTATATGCTTAAACAAACTGCCTCATTAAAAACCTTGTCAGGAAAAACCCAATGGGATAAAAACCTGATCGAAGGGAAAAAGAGTGCAGTGCATATAATACTCCCCCTGAATCATAGGTCACGAAGATGTCGCATTCCGATCTTGTGCACCAGTTGTTCAAATTTCTTCGAGGGAAGGGATTTCGTAAATAGGTCAGCAAGATTTTCACATGACTTGATTTGTTGGATGTTTATCTTCCCTTCTTTCTGTAGATCATGTGTGAAAAAGAGTTTTGGAGATAAATGTTTAGTTCTATCTCCTTTGATATACCCTTCGCTGACTTGGGTGATACAAGCTGTATTATCTTCATAAATCAATGTTGGATTGTCTATAACCGCGTTCATCCCGCATTCTTCTTGGATATTACGGATCATTGACCTGAGCCAAACGCATTCTCGCCCAGCTTCATAAAGGGCGATCAATTCAGCATGATTTGATGATGTCGCAGTTAATGTCTGTTTCGTCGATTTCCATGATATTGCCGTATCTCCGTAAGTAAATACATACCCAGATTGTGATTTAGCCTTCTGAGGATCTGATAAGTATCCAGCATCTGCGTAGCCTATGAGTGATGCATTTTGCTTTGATTGATAGAATAATCCTAGGTCATGCGTTCCTCGGAGATAACGGAGTAAGTGTAGGATTCCGCTCCAATGTCTCTTTGTTGGTGAATTACTATATCTGGCCAACAGGTTTACTGAGAAAGCTATGTCCGGTCGAGTGTTGTTAGCCAGATACATCAAGGCACCAATTGCACTTAGGTATGGTACCTCAGGACCGAGAACTTCTTCACCTTCTTCTCGAGGTCGGAATGGATCGTCTTTCACATTCAGAGATCGGACTACCATTGGAGAACTTATCGGGTGTGACTTATCCATATGAAAACGTTTCAGAACCTTTTCAGTATAATTTGATTGATGGACAAAGATCCCATCTCTCAAATGTTCTATTTGTAAGCCAAGACAAAATTTTGTCCTCCCAAGATCTTTCATTTCAAATTCTTTCATCAGGTACCTTGCAGTTATTTCGAGTTCTTTAGGAGTTCCAATGATGTTCAGATCGTCCACATAAACTGCAATTATAGCAAATCCAGATTGAGATCGTTTAATGAAAACACAAGGACTGATTTGATTATTCTTGAATCCTTCTTTCATAAGGTATTCACTGAGACGATTGTACCACATTCTTCCAGATTGTTTGAGTCCATACAGTGATTTTTTCAACTTTATCGAGAGCATTTCTCTGGATGTATGTTTCTCTGGTAGTTTAAGCCCATCAGGGACCTTCATATAAATATCAGTATCTAGTGACCCATATAAGTATGCAGTCACAACATCCATCAACCTCATTTGGAGTCTTTCAGAAACTGATAAACTTACCAGGAACCTTAGCGTAGTTGCATCAACTACTGGAGAATACGTCTCGTCATAATCAATCCCTGGCATTTGGGAGAAACCTTGAGCAACGAGTCTTGCTTTGTATCTAACAATTTCATTTCTCTCGTTGCGCTTTCTGACAAATACCCACTTATGTCCCACAGGTCTTACACCCGTTGGTGTATGGGTTATTTCTCCGAAAACTTCTCGCTTTTCAAGCGATTTTAGTTCTGCTTGGATTGCTTCTTTCCATTTTGGCCAATCTTGTCTTCGGCGACATTCGTCTACGGTTTTTGGTTCTATATCATCCTCATTAGATACCATTTCAACCGCTATGGAGTAAGTAAAGATTTCATTTATGACAACATTCTTTCGATTCCACTGTTTCTTTGTATAGGCATAATTAATCGAAATTTCATTGTTGTCGATGCTTTCATGTTCCTCGCTATTTGGAACAACTTCATCTTTTTCTCCATTTTGAATTTCATGGTTCTCAATTGGAGGAACAATCATTTGTTCATCTCGCCTTTTATTTTTTCTTGGTTTCGAATCTTTCGAACCAGGTGGCCTTCCACGCTTTCAGCGTGCCATAGATTCATTTTCAATTGCCTTATTATCTATAGGAATTTCAATACGTGCAGGAGCATTCTCTGCTGGTATATGCGACTTTGTCACTTTCTTACTATCAATGAATGCATCAGGCAATTGATTTGCAACACCTTGTAAATGAACAATTTTCTTAACTTCTTGCTCACAAGAATTTGTTCGTGGATCTAGAAAAGATAATTGTGTTGCATTCCATATGATTTCTATATCTTTCTTGTTTGGGTCCACTTTCTCTCCCCCTAAGGCTGGGAATAGGCTTTCATTAAAATGACAATCGGCAAAACGAGCCGTGAATAAATCACCTGTCATTGGTTCAATGTATTTTATAATAGATGGTGATTCAAAACCAACATATCTTCCCAGCCTTCGTTGTGGACCCATTTTTGTACGCAGGGGTGGAGCAATAGGGACATACACTGCGCATCCAAAAATCTTTAAATGTGAGATGTTTGGTTCTCGACCAGATACTAATTGTAATGGTGAGAATTTATGATACGCAGTTGGTCTCAATCGAATTAACGATGCTGCATGTATTATGGCATGACCCCAAGCAGATGAAGGCAATTTTGATTTCATTAATAGTGGCCTTGCAATTAATTGCAATCTTTTTATTAATGATTCAGCAAGACCATTTTGTGTATGAACATGAGCCACTGGGTGCTCCACATCAATCCCAATGGACATACAATATTCATTAAATGTTTGGGATGTAAATTCCCCAGCATTATCAAGTCTTATTCTTTTAATTATATAATCCGGGAATTGAGTTCTCAATCGAATGATTTGAGCAAGAAGCTTTGCAAATGCAATGTTTCTGCTTGACAAAAGGCTTACATGTGACCATCGTGTTGAAGCATCTATCAATACCATAAAGTATCGAAATGGTCCACATGGGGGATTAATTGGCCCACAAATGTCTCCTTGAATTCTTTCTAAGAATGATGGAGATTCTGTTGCAATCTTATTTATAGAAGGCCTTATTATCATTTTGCCAAGAGAACATGCAACACATGCTAATTCATTTGACTTGGGGATTCTCACATTACTTATTGAATGCCCGGTCGAATTGCCAATTATTTTATGCATCATGCCTGTTCCAGGATTACCCAAACGGTCATGCCATAGATCAAATAATGTTTTATTGTCTAACTTCCGGTTAGATATCATATTTATCTCAATAGGACGTATATCAATCCGATATAATCCCGATGTATATGCTGGCAATTTTTCACATATATATTTCTTGCCATGTCTATCCTTTGTGATGCACAAGTACTCAATTTCATTTTCTGTCATAGTTTCCAAATGAAAACCATTTTGACGTATGTCTCGAAAACTTATGAGGTTTCTTCGAGATTTGCTTGAGTATAATGCATCGTTAATGGTTAACTTTGTTCCATTCGGGAGCATTATGTGAGCCTTTCCGGATCCTTCTATCAATTTAGCTGATCCCGAGATAGTGTTGGCATTACCTTGAAACATCATAAGCTCTGAAAAATACTCTTTATTTTTCAATATTGTATGCGTTGTTCCACTATCCAGGAGGCATTGGTATCCAGATCCATTTTCTGGTAGATCCATATCTTCATA
Organism: Patellifolia procumbens; assembly: GCA_947645195.1. Taxonomy (NCBI): domain Eukaryota; kingdom Viridiplantae; phylum Streptophyta; class Magnoliopsida; order Caryophyllales; family Amaranthaceae; genus Patellifolia; species Patellifolia procumbens. The sequence continues at coordinate 897,583 of CANSGD010001040.1, forward strand.
ATAAGAAGCAAGTTTAGGAATTAATGAGAAAATGCATATTTCATTAATAATAAGAGAGTAGTACAATACTTAAATAAAGCACACAGAAAAGAAATACATGATTACTTAAATAAAGCATACAGAGAGGAAATACATGATTTGATTAACAAGAAAATAGGTAGTTTTAAACTTTGTTAATTTCCCCCCAAAGTAAAGTCATTTTCAATTTCGGCTCCATCCATGAAAAAATCAGAAGCATCAAGGCTAGGCAAAGAGGTATTTGCCTTATTCACAAAATTCGCTTCCGCATCTTTTCCTTTATTTCTTTTGGAAGCTTGGTAGAGTTCTGTCAAATGTTTGGCCGTACGACATGTACGTGCCCAATGTCCAGTCATACCACACTTGTGGCATGTATCTTTCCCTTTGTGATTATTTTTGTGGTTGCCTTGATGCCCCCATTCTGTATTTTTAAAATTATTATTATTTCGGGGGAAATACTGGCCTTTACCACGTCCTCGTCCTCGACCACGGTTATTACCGCGTCCTCTACCACGGCCATGGTGATTTCCCCTTCCACCTTTGTGTATAGCATTTGCTTCTGGATCATTATTTTCAATTGCATTAGCCTCATGAGAGGCTAAAGATCCAGCAGGCCTGAGGTTATGATTTTTCAACAGGAGATCATTGTTTTGTTCCGCCACTAGTAGTACAGAGATTAACTCAGAATATTTTTTAAAACCTCTTTCCCGATATTGTTGTTGCAGTATTATATTTGTGGCATGAAACGTTGAGAGCGTTTTTTCTATCATTTGCTCTTCTGTAATGGGATGGCCACATTGTCTCAAGGTCGAGGCAATTTTAAATAATGCTGAGTTATAATCACTGACGGATTTGAAATCCTGGAACCTCAGATTGGTCCAGTCAAAACATGCCTTAGGAAGGAGCACATGTTTGTGGTGCCCATACCTTTCACGTAGGCTGTCCCAAAGTTCATTGGGATCTTCTAGTAAAAGATATTCAGTTTTTAAACTCTCATGCAAGTGATGCCTTAGAAAGACTAAGGCTTTTGCCTTTTCTTGTTCACTTGCTATTTTTTCTATGTTTGTTCCGCCTTGGCCTGCTTCAGTGGTAAGTTCTTTAATAGTATGATCTAATCCTTGAGCCTTTAGATTGATTTTGGCATCTGCAATCCAATCCGAAAAATTTTGTCCAGAGAGGTCCAGGATGTTGAATTGTCTTTTTATTAGATCTCCCATTTTAACTATAACCAGATAATAATATAAAATCAGTAAATGATAATAAATCATATATAATATCTCCCCCTGATTTATATCATTACATTTACACATGAATACTTAAAACAAAAAAAAAAACAACAATAAAACATAATAATAAGAATGCTAAAGAAAACAAAGACAAAAAAACTTCCTAAATGAACAACAATAAAAACATACAATAATAATAAGGCAAAAAATGCAAAAAAATACACTTGAAGACAAAAGTGATGATAATCACGTGCATTTTCGCCAATTTACCGGGGAGAATTTAGGCGGTGTTTAGGTTCCTACTTGTGCATTAGGAGAAAGAGCATTAACGCCATGAGAAGGATAAATAAACCGGCTATAATGAATAGGTAGAGTTTTATTTTCCTAAAATCTTCCTCAAAAGAAGAAGATGAGGGTGGAGGGCGGTTGTTGTCGGCGTTAAACATGGTGGCCGGAAAAAATGGAGGAAAGAAAGAAAATTTTTGTGGGTTTGAGCAAAAGATGGAAAGAAGATAAGAGATATGTGGTGAAATTGGGAGTGGGTAATCCGCTTTTATAGAGGATTATCCTTAACTGTGCAGTTTGTTGTATATTTATCTACAGTTATTCAAAGAATATAATGCAATAAAAATTTTAGTTGGAGTATTTATAGGTACTAAATATAATTTGTTCACTATTATGCATGTCGGTAAGTGTAAAAATGATAATAAATGTAACTACAAATGTCATATAAAGGAAATAGCACATAGTAAGAAATAAATATGTACTAGGGTTCTAGGTTAGCTACTCCTGCATATATTGACAATAATGCATGTGAATAGGCAAAAGGTATCAATAATTTTACTACTGTCAGCCAGCCATATAGGCGGCAAATTTCAAAAAAAATCCTGCCATATAGGCGGTGATTTCAAACAATAACCTGCCATATAGGCGGTTCAACAGAAAAATAAAATAACATAAAGTAAAATGTCCTTGCCCTCCATAAAGGTGGCGTTATTATCAAATTATTTATTATTTATTTTAGGGGCTAGTGGCATGGTGACGTTTGCCACTAGTTCCTTCCTGTTCCTCTCTGTTTCTTTTATTATTTGGTGGTGGTGGATTTTCAGTTGGTGGTGCTGGAGGATTAGTATTGGTGTTAGGAACAGGGGTTTGTGGATTTTCACCGGTACGAACATTAGTACCATTGTTGAGGTCAGTGCGAAAAGGATGACTTACTGTCCCCCTTGCTGGGTTAGTAGCAAAAGGGACGGTGTTACGCTCTACAATTAAATGTACACAACAGAGAGAAACATTGTGGAAACTAACGTTGATCCCGTTACCTTGTTGATCCATGTTAGGATAGTGAAAGGTTGAGACTAAAAAAAAAATGGATACCGGAGTTTGAAAGATTGAAGGTTGAAAATACCTTTCGGTTTTTTTTGTAAGCAAACTCGTGCTGATAACGTGTTAAGAAAGATGAGAAACAAGAAGAGAGAAAAACCAATGAATTGTATTGATCTTACTCTTGGTGCAAATGTTACATTTACCTCTCCTCTATTTATAGTAGGAGATTTTACTATTTACATAACCTAAAGTCAACAATAGGTTAATTTAGGTGCATGGAGGGAAGAAAATTTTGCCATGCATTGAATGCATGTACATGTGCATGGGTGGGCATTCACATTACTTTGATATAATTCATAACATCTAGTATCTTATGTAATTCGTAGTAGTTTCACATTATTTTTTCTATTATAGATGAACGATTTTATCGTTCAATTAAGTGTAATAATTCAAGTATAAACTGGACTTATTATAGAGACAATATATTCAATAATATAAGGTGATCCTAATATTTTATGGATTGATTGAACTATAAGATTGGACCTACTACTAATTCATTGGATCATATGAGGTGACACAAATAGTAACATATGGATTAAAAGGAAGGTTATGTATGGAAGGTGGAAGGTTATGGGTAAAAGATGGATGATGATTAAGTCTCATGATGTATGTCATATGAGCTTAATAAAACCTCCTACTATTAACTTTATATAAGATAGTAGTTACATAGGAAGAAGGTGTACTTGGATGATCATCTTTTCATTATCTAAAATCGGTTTTGAGAATTTCTATTCACTTCATCTTCCTCCCATCTTCGGTTCTCTCAAGTCACAATTGAACAGATCGAGCAAGTTCGAATTGACGTAACATAAAACCTATTAGTCCTCCCCTTTTTTTCCAAGTTTTCAGGAGTCAAATCTTTCCAAGCGCCGTAACGCCTGAAACTTGAACATTGGCTCGAGGCATCTTCTTCTTAGTTGCTTGGCCTGTAGTAGGTATTTGGTTTACTGGACGTGTACGGGTGGGATAAACCAAATCCTCATTGAATTGGATTTTTCCATTAGAAGGGGGAGTGATTTTCATCCCTTCTTCCGTACTAGCATACGTAGTGATCCGGTTGTTGCTCGTGGACTAACAATAGAGAAATGCCGCTTGCCTTTCTTAAAAGATCTCCATTGAAAGTTAGTATATCTCTTTGTGGAATGACACATCAAAGGTGCAATTCTATATTATATTTGATTCATACTTCATTATATGCATGTTGGTATTGTGGTTATATGTAAAGAATATGATTCTTGAACTTCCGCTTTATATTCCCATAATATGTTTGTTCCTTGTCTATTCTATTCCTTGAAGGCAGGCATTCCTCTTGTTTTCCCGCTTTCCTTTACTTTTAAGGTCTAACCTACTACCTGGGTTGGTTATCCGCGTAGACTTGAGATCCTTTAATGTTGAAAAAGAATTCTAAACTGTAGAGTTTACCCAAAATAGTATATAATATTAATAACTAATTATTTTGTGCATTTGTAAATTGTAATGACTATATTCAGTAAATTCTACCAAAAGAAAATTCTAGAGGATCTCAACACATCTATCTGATTTCGATCCAATAAAACATTTCTTCTTATCATATTGAAAAGTCATAAAGTAACAATCTATCTATACTCTTTTAAAAGTGAGGAGTTGTGTCACTGTAGCTTATGAATAGTGTATTGACTATTTTGCCCTTTTGTATCCACGTAATTACTTGCTGCCCTTTTTTGTTGCCTGTTTTGGGGTTCTTCCAGTCTTGCTCCATACTCCTATCACCTCTATCCTGCCCCTAAACTAAACCCTTAGATTGCTTATGTTAGATCACCCAATCAAATGCAAAATTACAGAGAAGCTAAGTACTATACCAACTCCAGGTCGATGGTACAATCTAACCCATTGATGGTTCAGGGGTGGTAGTTGATAACCAATCCAGATCGATGCACCATTGGCCGCACAGTTGATTGTTCGACAGTTCAAGATAATTAAGCGTTTATAAAGTCCCTATTTCCAACGGAATTTGCCCGGAAAATTCGTTGTTTCCTAAATTCAATTCATTAAGCAACTTCAAGGACTTAATACCAAATGTAACCTCACCAGATAAGTCTTTATTTTCTTAAATTTAATGTCTATGATTGCCTCAATTTCAATATTGAATCCGATAATGACCCAGAAAACTTATTATCATTAGCCACAAGCTCAATAAGTTGTTTAAATAAGAAATCAATCAATACTTGAATTTCCGAAACCCCGGAAATTTGAGCTTTAATGGCGTCGGCTCAACTACAATGGCGATGTTACTATCCAAAAGAAGGAGAAGAGCTTGTGCTGGAAGCTTGATTCCTATACCAATGGTAATTATAGGGTTTTTAACTTTCGTCACGGAGATATTTCTACTGGTTCTGTTTCTCCATTGTTGAGTTCAAGAAATTTGAGCTTTAATGAGTGTTAGAATGATTCATTTATTAGTTGCATTGTTTTAGTTTTGTAAGTCTAAGCTAAGATTAGTGAGTTTCATACTTATAACTAAGTTAGTGGGTTAGTGCCTTAGTGGCAAGTCTTTGAAAAGTTTATCATCTAAAGTTAATTTGTCTCATGTTTTTAGTGGGTCAGTTTAATGTTTGGTTTGGTTTGGAGTGGAGTGGAGTGGGTTGTGGTGAATTGGTGATGGTGGTGAGGTAGAAGAGAGAAAAAAGATATGACTAATAAAGGGGGCCAAGGAGGTGTAAAATAAAATTAAAATTACGGGAAAAAATTATCTACAAAATCAGTGAAAAGTTACTCGACTTGTTAAGTGTATCGTGTATGTAACTTAGACTTATTTCGGAATAATGGAAAATTAAATTTATTTTTGTGGATATATTAAATGTGGGCTTATTTATAATAATTTTTCCTAATCTTTTGTTCGCATTGTAGCTTTGCGCTCCGATCTTTTGGGGGATGGAGCTGAATTGAACTGAAATAAGCTAAATTTAACTTAAATGATTATCATTATAATATTATTTTTAATTATTGTTGTTATAAATCTGATCATATTTACATGTTGAGCGACAAACACTATATATTTTGTGTACCATTTACATGCATATAGAATTATTCAAATTAAAAAGAAACACTCGAATTTGCTAAATCTTAGTCAGATAAGCTTACGTAACTATCTTTCAACTGCGTGTGAGTTGTCGTATGAACTTTTCAATTGCAAATCACTACAAGTTCTTAAACTCAGGATTGTCATTTATGTTCTTCTCGTGGTTGATTGTTATCCAAATCTGAAGGGTTGACATGCCTTGGTTGATTATTTACCCGGTTTACCGTTGTTTATTTTTTTGAAAGTTTATTTTTTTATGGATGCAAGACCAAAGAAGGAATACAATGTGTAATTTTAATAATATTATGATGCATTCAAGATATTGGACATTTTAAATGCTTCCATGAGGGATTTTTTATATTATACAACTAATTAATATGAATTGTAACAACAAAATAAAGATACATTGGGGGACCGCGCGCGGCTACGCGCGCCAACAACTAGTGAGAACAAAATTACCGACTGAGATTTGTTTATACTTACTTGTTGATATATGCTTTAGCATCTTAAATATCAAACCATGAGAGCTGCATCGCCGACTACGAGTTCTTCTTCATGTATATATGTATATATGTAGTGTGTATCTCTATTATATAAAGGAACACCTAGGGGACACCAAAAATAGAAAAAGAAAAAAAAGAAAAAAATCTAACCACTAATATAAAACTGACTACAAAAATTAAATCACAAAGAAAATAAACAAAAGCATCCTAAATTCCTAACTACCGATTCATATAATCATATTATCATTTCTTTCTCTTTCTTCTTATTCTTCCCACTTCCCACTTCCCACTTCCCACTTCCCACTTCCCACTTCCCTCATGTTTAGGATAAAGTGGAAGTCAGGGGTGTGGTGTCCCCCAACCAGTTGGATTATTTATGATAGTTTTGGTCTTCTTCAACTTGGTAAACGTAATGGTCTTCTTCAATGCTCTTGCTCACAGGTATGTAATTAATCTTCTAGCGTGACTCTTTATTTGTTTTCCATTTTTGTTAATATTCTTCTCTAATTAAAGTTTGTAACTTTAATCTATGAATTTGCGCTTAATATATTAGCTTGAAATGGTAGCTTGTAGCTTTAAGTGACCACTGATTCTTGCAATTATAGTATTACCAATTTGCATAACTTTGATTTTTAAAATACAGTAAAAGTTACGATCTTTGATGTAAAAGTTTATAGCTTCAATCCCTACATCTTTATAATACAAATACATAGTAGCATTGCATAAAATTTCTTTCAATATTGTCTGTCCTTATATATATGTTTTTAAGGCTTCATATCCCCATTTTATGTAGACATTTCTTTAGATTAAGGGGAACTTTCTTATTTCCTTGCCATGTTATGTGCATATCGTTTCTAATTTAATACTTTATTCGTCTTTTTTATATTTTATCGTATGAATCTCACGTTTGATAAAATTCTCAAATATAAGATTTAATTTTAAAATCTGATTTTTTTTAGTTAGTTTCCATGATTAATAAACAAGTCATCATAAGCCAACCGAAAGTTTTAATTTTGTGAATAATGTCTCTAAAGTCTTTGTGTTTCCATATACTACAATGTTATTATTTTATGCATATTAACAATATACACTTGAGTAACTTAAGAGTTATTCTTTTTTTTCCAGGTTAAACCTTCATCTCCACATTTTAGTAGACAAAAGTGGCTCTTTAAAAGTCACTTCAATGAATGACCAAGCACAATTCTTATTAAAACAGTCGGTTGCTGATGTTAAAACATTGCTACAAAAGGTTTTACTTAATAATAAGTGTTTCATTTTATCGTTTCATGCAAATAATATCCATACTAATAATATATATTATGCCTTAATTTTTATTGCAGCCTCAAGGCCATATGGACTTGGAAAATAAATTAACAACATTGGAAAGTCAACCTTTCGTGTTTGTGTTGCGCCCCTATTGGAAACTTCAATCCAACTCATTCTTACTCCGTTAATTATGTGTTAAAAGTTGATTGAGCTGAAGAGTGCATGTGTTAAAAGGTCTTTTACGACGAGATTTCCATATGGTCGTCAGCCGTCGCTATAGGCTTCGTCGCAAAAGACATGGTACTAGTTTGCGACCGGGTTATTTGACCCGTCGTAATAAACCTTTTACGACAAGAGTTTTATCTCGTCGTAAATATTAAGTATCTACGACGAGGTTAATGTCGCAATTACGACGTGATTTACAGTCGTATATTATGTTTTGAAATTTCAAATATATCTTCTACGACCAGAAATTCCGATCGCAATTGATAAATTTTTGTATGTGTTTGTAGGGCTACCAACGACTAATTTTCTCGTCGTAATTCTTTGTTGGAACATTTTCAATACACTGCTTACCATATTTCTCGTCGCAATTGTTATGTAGCGCATTTGCAACCAATTTTTTTATCACAATTTTAATCTCTAAAAAATTATTGACGTTCACGACCATTTGCTAGCTTTATATTTTTAATGTAGTACAAATGAATTACAACCGCTTAGATATAATTCTATGTACACCATAAAAAGTCACTCCAAGCATCATATTAACCATACTTAGATATAATTCCATATAAATCACTGGTCCAAAATGTTAAAGAAAAGTAAAAACAAGCTAAAAAAACTCCTTTTCCAAGCTAAAAAACATTAAATAATATCTTATTTGTTCTACTTTATCGATCCCAAAAGAAAGTCATAATGTGTCTCTCACTCGAGCTCAAATACTTCACATACTGGTCTCCTCGACATTCCCTTGCTACTATTAGTTTGGCCAAATGATCCATTCCCGCTACTAGCATGTACCTGGAAATACAAAGAGCAATTAGAATACTCATGAGTAGATCATTTTAGGAAGCCAAATGCATATAACTGATTTACTAGCTATTATGAAAAAGAAGTGTTCAAACTCAAAAAAAAAGTGTTAAAGATGTATTTAGCCAACTTTCGGGTTAATAAATGTAAGGGGGGACAGGGCATGAACATTCACAATGACCTTAATTCCTTCACGAGTTGGAATTAACCGAAGTTAAGAACATATGAACAATATGACCATATGAGCAAAAAAGTCTCATGATAACAGGGCATAATGTGAAAGTATCCTTATGGTATATCTTAGGGAGACAATGACTAGATTTAGATGTTTTGAAAAGGGCTCCACATAAGTATATTAAACCTTATCCTCCATATGAAAAGGAGTAGGAAAACTAGTAGAAGCAGCAAGTGGAGCAAGGCATAAGTCACTTAAGCAAGGCAGAACTAGATAACTCCTCTAAATTCAGGTCTTTACTATTCTTGAACTATAATCAATTCACAAGTCAGAGCCAGAATCACAGAACAGGGACAATCCAGATTCAACCACTTCAAATTATAACTAATAGAGCATACCTTGCCTTGCCTAACTAGATGAAGTTTCTTCCATCGACGACAAGATGTATGACTAGGAGTATAGTAGTCATTTCATTGAAAACATTGTTTAAATAGTTTCTTCAAGTGCAGTTTAAGTGTAGCAAAAAAAAGAAAAGAGTCAAAATCTAACAAGTCTAACTATTAACCAAGTCTAACTTATAAACTAATTACAGTAACTCCAACTCATGTGCAGCAAGTCAGATCAAAAGAAATATGTTTAGTGAAAATTTAAGGTAAGAATTCATTGTACCTTGATTTTCACGTGGAACGTTGTGTATAGGTTGGTCTTGCCCATTAGGCCGTTGAATATGGGCTTCCATGAGCATGCTTAATTTTCTTCAACAACACTTGTCCATTTTTTGTGCGTCTCCTTGAATTCACCGAGGAACAAATCAGTTGGAAAAACATAAAAGATTATAAAACTAAGCACTAAAAACAACTTTCCTTGTGTGAAAGGATTCATGGGGTACATTTGGAACATCTACAAGTACTTGACAAATGCCTATAACATGTGTAATCTAAGAACAACAGGTGTGATATACTTGGTGTAAGAGATTTCCAACAAATAGAAGAGCAATCACTTGCCATTACAGCTAAGAGATAAGATTCACCTTTTTTTTTCTTTCTTGATGTGATTCAACCCTTTGTCTCTCTTTCATCGTACCAAATTTTCTTAGAGAACTGCATATCATACCAGTAAGGATAATGCATCAATCATCTAAGTATCTCAATTATGGTTGCAAAAACATATTGGAGATATCCAAGTGACAAAGAGGTGTGAGAAGAGAATGAATTCATTTAGAAAAGTATTGATTTCAAACTCCTAATTTCAAAAAGTAAACAAGAAGCAAGTTCATATCAAACCCCTAATTTCAAAAGGTAACACTTACATTCGCTTTAACACGACTCCAATTCAACTCTGTTCTTCACCAAGTACCTCAGAATCAATTTCTCTTTTAACATTTAGGATTTCTTCAAGAACCACTGACACCTTTCCAAAAATATATAACACATAATGAGATCATAGGTTAAGAAAAAATCACAGTCAAAAACCACTCTGACCAAGGGACTTGAGACATTTAAGAGTCAACACCACCAAATATATATAGTTTCAATTAGTATGTACATTGTCCAGCAACCATCTAGAAACGCTAATGTCATGACAATCCTGTTTTTAAATGAGCCTTCACTAATCCAAAGAAACAAGAATGCAAAAAGAATGATGTAAATCAAGACTATTCATTACTATCCTGACCTTAACACAGAGAGAAACATTAATCATACAATAACTCCAACAGTTACCTCTCTGAGCTATATAGATGATCCTGAGTGTAAAGGATGCGTTCATGATTCTCAAATCAAGCATCTCCAAGCTACAACAAAGGGAGTGAATACCCAAATTAGAAAATTTGTGGGGTGGGAATCTTCCAATAACCAATACAGATTTCTTTTAAAGCAAAATTTTGGAAAAAGGATATGGATAAGAATATGGAAAGATATCAACAAAATATATTTTTAATTCTGATTTTTAAAGACAAATTTTAGAAAATAGAGTATGAAAAAGAATATGAGAAAATACTGACAAAATAACTTATATAAAATTAACTTATATAAGAAAACATTAGAAAAAATAGAACATGAGAGGTTACTATGATAAACGAAAATTAGTCTTTTGTTATTTCAGCATAATATATATAAAAGATGAAAAAGTACTCCCTTATTTTTTTTATTTTCATACCAACTAAGATTTTTAATGAGTCCCTCCAGAATGCTTAACTCCGTCAAGCCTCTAGAAATGGTGATTATACATAAACCGTCCTATTTTTCGTTATATTTTCATACCAACTAACAGGGACCACAATCGAAAAATTTAATGGTTTCTGTTAGCTGATATGGAAATAAAAAAAATAGAATTAATTGGTATTTATTTTTTATTTCGCAACTAGCTGGTATTATTTTGATGACCTAAAACTTTGGTATTTTCTGACAATTTTCCAATAAAATATGATACATGAAAATGAGATTTTGTTTATGCATAATTTCGAATGATTGAAAAAAAAAATTCTTTGTAAAATTTAAATAAAATAATATGAAAAATCATATAAGAAGAGACTAATGAAATACTCCGTTTAGGACGTTATTAGCTTTTTCGCATGGATCATGGAAAAAGTAAAAAAAAAAAAAAAATAGAGAGAAAGATAGTAAAAGTAAGCAAAAAGTGAATAGATAAAGAGAAGGAGACCAAAACTAAGAGAGACGGTGATAATTAGAAGGGTTAACCTACTATATAAAAAGCAATGGTGAAGTGTCCATATTAATTGAACACCCGTAAATGGTAAAATGTCTCTATCAATCAGAAAAATTAAGTAGAGGAGTATATTATACGGAGAATATTGGCATCAACAATATTATCTTTGGACCATCTTCTATAAAAGGTCCAAACTATGGAAAATGAATGAAGAATCCAAAACCTAATCTTCCACAAACGATTCCAACAAAACCTACAATGGCAGGCTAACTTTGTTTTTTTTTGTATATATCTTTTTTTCTATGTTTTTAGTTGAAAAAAGTCTTCAAGTTTTTCGAGATAAAATTTAATCGCGTTTTTATACTGAAGACGACATCTTCTCGAAAAACGGACATCGCCAACGGGCAAAAATTTTGAGAGTCCCTACGAAACGATAACCCTTAAGTCAGGTTTTTGGGCACGCATTTTGAGACAATTTTTTCGGCTATTTTCGGGATGAGGGCGACGTTTTTGCGAAAACAACACCATCGTTCGCCCTTTATCGGCACGAATTTCGAGAATCCATATGAAACGAGTACCAACATGCCGAGTTTTCGAGCACAAATTTCGAGACAATGTTTTTTTTGGAAAGCGAACACCGCCATTCGCGCTTTATAGGCATGAATTTTTTGAACACCATCATTAATGTTCTTTTCTTCATTGTTATTTGACCTATGTTCAGTATTTTCATTAACATTTCATTTTGGAAAACTAGATGTTCATTATCTAACACTTTCTTTAATAAAGGTCTCATTTCCCATGTTCATTTATTTCTTCATATTGTTCTTCATTCCCTAACTTTCTATTCATTCATTTTCAACCAAATGTTCATTCACTTTGCCTTTATTCATTTCTTGCAACCAGATGTTCTTTACTGTTCTTTTATTTATTGAAGTATTCATTATTGCCATTCACAAGTTCATTTTTGTGTAGCCAAATGTTCATTCTCTATCCATTTCTTTAATAAAATGGTGCAACATTTTCCATGTCCATTTATTTCTTGATATAGTTCATTCTTTCATCTTCTATTCATTGCTTTTCAACCAGATATTCATTTCCTTTACCCTTGTTCATTTTTTGCAACTAGACGTTCATTGTTGTCCAACAAAATGTTAATTTTTCACATTTGTTCATTGTTGTTGCCCATATGTTCATCATGTGTCATGCTTAAGTGTATTCCGTGCATTTTACGTTTTATGTGTTGCGTTTAGGTGAGCGCAAGATGTACATCCTGGTAGCATGCGTAGGAAAGAATTTGCGCATTATCTATATTTAAATAGACAAGGATCTTTTGTTTAAAACCATCTAAACTTTTCATGTTTTAGAAACTCCCACCTTAATTATTTTTTATATAAATATAAATTTCCACCTACCATTCCCAATTTTACTATAAACTTCCACCACTTAACGATTTTTGTTAAATTTTGTTAACAAAATCGTTAAGTGGGCTCCATAAATTTACGCTGAAATAGAAGTCAATCTCATCAATTTAAGGGCAAAATCTCAACAAAATTGGAGCAAATTTGGAACGAATTACAACTATTTGGAAAAAAATTACAACTATTTTAAGTTCAATTTCGTTAAAAAATGTATATACAAGACCCACTTAACGGTTTTGTTCACCCAATTTGACGAAAACTGTTAAGTGGTGGGAGTTTTTAATAAATTGGAAATGGTAGGTGGAATTTTTTTTTTTAAGAAAATCATTAAGGTGTGAGTTTCTAAAACCATGAAAAGTCTAGGTGGTAAGATGTGATTATCTCTTGTTAGGAGTTTGACTTATGCCAAGAGTCGCAAGTTATGGACTCCCAATAAATAAAAGGGACCCACTTTCATACCATCCCTCATCTTTGCTTTTATTTTTTGTAGCTATAGTAAATGAACTAGTTTCTAACCCAGGTATTGCCCGGAGACTTATTATTTTAATACAAAATTTTCAACGAATCTGAATTTCTTCAAAGGGATCAAACTCAATCGAACTTAGTGTGAATCATAAGTTAAACTCGAGCATGCTAGTATATTTATATTACCTAAACTTATTTTCATCTTGGACATTTAGATATTCGTCTTGAGACCGGTATAATGAATTTGTTCACCCGAGCTTATTTTCAGTTCAATTCAATTCAGTTCAATTTAGTACAACTTTTGACAATACTTTTTACTCTCACATTGCACTATTCCTTTTACTTTAGTTCAATGCAGTTAAGCTCATCAATTCCTTCAGTTCGATTTGGAACAGTTCAGGTCAGTTCAGTTCAGTTAACTTAGTTTAGTTCAAATCATTTCAATTAAATTTAATTAACCTCAGCTCATTTATGCCGAATAAAACATGAGGTAATATATAAAATTGTTTGCAACTGAAAAATATATCATCAATGGATCTTGATTCAAAGTATTTTTCGAGACGAATCTAACGATGCAAAAATTATAGTATTAAGAACATTAAAATGAATGTTATGATTAATTTTACAATTTCATGTCAGTAGTAGTTTTAAATAAGGAACGTAATTTTTTAGTAGGAAAAAAATTATTCTTTTTGAATATTGTTTTTGAAAATTAAGTTATTAATTATTTATTGATGTGGAGCGATATGGTGTCTGTTTCCTATACGACTTTATTACCTAGTAAGTATAGATTATCAAGTCTAATATAGACCGGGTCTACACTAAATTTATCGTAGATCCAGTGTTAAGTCCAAAAGTTAAGATTTTGGTTTTCAAAGTTAAGGTTTAATAATCAAAAGTTAAGGTTTTGTAATCAGAAGTTACGTGTTATAAATGAGAAGTTAAATTTTGTTTCAAAAGTTAAGATTTTGTAATTAAAAGTTAAGATTTTGTAATTAAAAGTTAAGATTTATCAATCAAAAGTTAGGTGATCTACACTTTTTTTAGCGTAGACCAGGTCCACAGACCAGGCCCACCCAAGAGTTTATCAGTATAGATAGATTAATAGGAAAGGGGAGGAGTACTTATAATATGAACTTTTTACTCTTGAAGGGGTGCAATAAATTAGTCTTTTAAGGAAATTCAACGAAATTAAAATGAAAATGACGGGGAAAAAAGATGGGAGCCAAATGAACAGGTCTCATATGGACTGATTTGATTTAAGAACTATATCTTTCATCCATTTTTTTTGTCTTTGCCGATGTTGAAACACCAATCTTGGTGTGTGCGCACAGCTTTTAGATTATGAATGTAAAGGTGGCACCAATGATTCATCATATGAGATACTGTAGCTTTAGAGCTTTAAGAGATTGGTGGGAAATATAGAAAACATTTGGATTTTATATTTTCTTTTGTTGTGGCCATGCTAGTGGAGACTAGAATTATGAGATTACGAGCATTTTGTAGTGAGTTGTTTGACCTGTAATAAAACAATAACGGTGACACTGCCACACTGGAATACTAATAATATTATGAAATATTATAGTGGACGTCTATTAGGAGATAATATCTTATATATATACTAGTTGTCGTGTACTTCTATTGTAATTAAGTCACTTGTTCTCCAAGCAAGTGATCTACATGTTGTACCATATATACCCCTCATATGGAATAAGAGAAGATACGACTATTCTCCCCTACAACTCTCTCTCTAGCTCCCTAACCCTAAATTTACAACAATAATCGTTTTCTCGCAGTTGCTTTGAGAGTCCAAATTTGTGTTTTCAGTTTATACATATGTGTATATGCTTTTTGGGAAATAATTGATTGTATTACCAAAAGAGAATAAAATAAACCAATGTTCATATTAAGTAACAATGATATTTAGCTCCCACCTTCTAGGAAGGATTTACGGTATAATTAAGTTGAAATTAAATAGGTTAGATGACTTGGATATCTAAAAACGACCTAAAACGACCAAGACTTGTTGTCTTGTTCAAAGGACCAAAACCAATCCAAAACATGTCACTCCTCGCCAAACACCTCCAAAATGCAAAGTATACGGAATATAGGGTGTAACTAATTTGAAGTTGACCGGGTTGGGTGACTTGGGTAGTATATAAGTGTAACAGCTCGTGTTTTCAACACATATAATCTGCTTAAATGGTAGCGGAAAACAAAGTTTATAAACCCAAATCATTACCATCACGTGTTCCATATGGAGTACGTGGAAACCAAAATCTTATTTTAAACCAAACTTTTAAACAATTCTTGTAAAACTGTTTTTGAAAGAAATGTTAATTATAAAGAAAAGAGGACGATTATGAAATTTTTGCAGAAATTTCGGTAGAGTTTCGTTGTAAAGTGAGCAACAAGGTCATCGACCAAAAACCTGAATCAATAAAATAAACAACCAGCTTATGTTCAAAACAAGCGCCATAAAAATATGTCTCTTGAGTCATCTCATGATGCTCAAGCACAACTTAAAACCAACTTTGATATAAAATAGATAATTCACAGTAATATCTAAGATAGTAGTGTCCAAGTTCCAAACTTACATTACAATTACCAACACAGAAATCTTAGACTTGATAATTACATAATTGGAACAAAAACAAAATGTACAAATTTAACTCTACATGAGTTCGATACTTGACAACACATAGCTTATACCTTAAGAACCCGCACCAATTATCCTATGCTTCCCACCGGGAACAGGTTCAAAGAACAAAATCAGCACGAAAACGCTGAGTACTACACATACGCTCATGTAAACTCATTTTAGGTGGGAGTTTATTAGGGAAAATAGCTTCCTTTAACGGTACCTTCAAAACTATAATATAAGTACAAAACCATAATTTAAAGGCCATTGGGCAATCTAATAGAGCAAAACATGCATTGGAGTTATGCTTAAAAACTCTTTTCAATATTAATACACCATTTATAAATATTTCTCAAATCATGAGTTAGAAACTCAATTTATAAATCATACTGTATAACATTTCAAGTACTTTACTAAGTACAAACTTTCATTAGGTTTACTTGAAAAACCACGGTAGTTACCGTCTTTAAACCCATATGTTATCCGTTGGGATGTTCAAGGAGAGCCGTCGCCTACCTCTATTCAGTACCGGTATAACTAAATTATATTGACAATTCTAAGGTTCATAAGCTATGAACCGCAATTACCCTTAAAAAACGTTAATTTGCAATATTTCACTTGCTCATTTCCATAATTTGTCTCGCCAAACATTCTTTTAAGCATTATGTTTTCCCAAAATATTTGGAAATTGGTACAAGAACTTTCTCCCTTAGGATTACAATAAAACCACATTTGAATATAGTTCATACACTTTAATATAAAATTGTCTTATTTCAATTACCAAGATATGATAAATACGTTATCAAATTCAAGGAGCAAAACTCCATATTTAAATACATTCACTTGGGCATCTTCCCAAAGTATTAATAAAATATAGACAACTTTAAGTCCTACAATTAGACATGAGCATCACAGCATAGATCGGTTAATCTTGACCATATGGATTTTAGGATAGTTCACCGCATAAAAACGATATTTTCGTAAACTTACTATAACTATTATGTATAGAATTCATTTTTCTTTCACAAAACTAGAATACTCTTCCAAATGAAGTAGTACTTGATTAAATCAAAATTATATTTTTAACACTTTATATGAAATGAAAAGAATTGTCCAATCACGAGTCTTCAAGTGAAACATTTCACATACTTTAAATAAGTCTTAACTTTCATTTCAAAGCCTTTCTTTTAAGAGAATAACAAGCGGAACTCTTATTAAACCTACTAAAGCATAACTAAATCCATTTACTTTGCATAACTAAACCTACTAAAGCGGAAAATTTCAAAATAACATTTAAAGTCACAATAACTATAATAATGTAAACTATATTTCAACTAATAACTCAAAATAAGAAACTAACCATCAATCTAATATAACAAGAATTCATAGCAATTTCGAGAGTATTAATTTTTTTGCAATCTAAACTCATAGATATGCTAATTAATTCGAATTACACATAAAACATAAGCTAATTAAACAAATTGAGCATAGTATAAATTTCCCCCAAAATAATTATCTCAAGAACCCTAATCTAACAAAAATCCCAATTCGAAAATCAACACATAACTGAAATTAAAATATAGGAATAAATCTTAGTTGGTTAATAGAGTAATTGGAATATATAAGAGTGTAAAAAGACTCGAAATTTGCTTTCTTCGATCGGAAAACGTTGGCCCAAAACCACCAATAACTCCCTTCGAAAATTACTAACAAAGATGAACGAGATGGTGATGAGGTGTGCAATTTATGGTGGGTGATGATGATGGATGGTGAATCATGGATGGTGAATGATGCCAATTAATTTACTTTGCAGCAAAAGGAAGGAGGAGGATGGGATGAAGTTCTGGGCATCGAACAGTGAGGTAAGTTTTTGATATTGGCTTGTTTGTTTTGTTTTTCCTTTTTTTTTTCTCTCTTCTTTATTTATAGTTTAGTATAACTAAACTTAATGGGGATTTAACCTAGTCTAACTAGGAATAGGTTTTGGGCTACTTTCAAGATAAGGGCAAAGTATGGAAGAAAAAATAATTTAATAAAAGACTAATTTAAATTATTTTTATAAAATAATTTAATATAAATATTTACTAACAATATATAAAAATACGGGGTGTAACAATCTACCCCCCTCCCTCCCCTCTAAAATAAGTTTTGTCCCGAAACTTAAAGTATAAATCATACAATTAAACAATGCAAATGTAGACTCTTGTTTTTCAAAATATCTCATTAACTCTATAGGTACACAACTACTAGACACTTGAAATATAAAACTTCAACTTGCATCTTACCATCATATTATAACAAATAGGGAATTAAACACCTAACAAAATTATCAATCAAACTTATATTAAAGTAACTTTCAACACTAAAAACGCGAAATAGATACGCATTCTACCCCCCCCTTAAAAAGGAGTTACGTCCTCGTAACTAAAAGTTTACCTCAATGAAGATATGGGGATACTTCAGACGCATGGCATCCTCGGCTTCCCAAGTACACTCCCCCCAATTATGGTTTGACCATAACACCTTCACGATCTTTGTCTCCCCTTTGCGAGTTTTCCGAACTTTGTGATCTAGAATCTAACTGGAAACTCCTCATAAGTCATATTATCATCTAACTGTAGAGAATCGGGCTGTAGCACATGCGAAGGGTCACTAATGTATCGACGTAACTGAGAAATATGGAATACGTTACGCGCACGATCAACGCCTGGTGGCAACGCCAATCTATAAGTAATCTCTCCTATCCTCTCCAAAATCTCATAAGAGCCAATGAACTTTGGGCTTAACTTTCCTTTCTTACCAAATCGCATCACGCCTCTCATAGGAGAAACTTTAACCAATACCTTTTCTCCTACCTCAAACTCCTAGTGACGACGATGCTTATCCCCATAGCTTTTTTGTCTGACTTGTGCCTCCCTCATTTTCTGCTGGATGAGCTTTACTTGCTCAATGGTCTCTTGAATCAATTCTGGTCCAATCACAACGGATTCAACAATATCACTCTAACACAAAGGAGTACGACATCGACGACAAAACAGAGCTTCATACGGAGCCATCTGAATGGTAGAATAGTAACTTTTATTGTACGAAAACTCTATCAAATCAAGCTTATCCTCCCAAGAACCCTGAAACTCTAAGGCACAAGCTCTCAACATATCCTCCAATGTTTGAATAGTGCGCTCTGTCTAACCATCTGTAGCAGGGTGAAAAGCTGTACGCATCTTCAACTTAGTCCCTAGAGCTTCCTGAAGCTTCTGCCAGAAGTTAGACAAGAATCTACTATCCCTATCTGAAACAATATCACTCGGAAGACCATGAAGTCTATAAGTAGTAGCCAATCGCTCATGCTTCCAAGTATCCTTCATGGGAACAAAATGAGCAGACTTGGTAGACGATCCACAATCACCCAAATCATATTATTCCCCTTCGGTGTCCTCGAAAGTCCACAGACGAACTCCATAGAGATCGAATCCCATTTCCACATTGGAACCTCTAAAGGCTGAATCATTCCCTGAGGCCTCTTATGCTCACTCTTGACTTTCTGACAAGTTAGGCATCTTGAGACGTACTTAGCAGTGTCTGTCTTCATATGAGGCCACCAAAAAGTCCGCTTGAGATTCGTGTACATCTTTTCCCATCCAGGATGTACTGAGTATTGTGATGTATGAGCTTCCTCCAGAATCTTCTCCTTTAACTCAGGAACATTAGGAACACACCATCTCCCTTTGAACCTCACACTACCATCCTCGGCCAGTATGAATTTGACAGGCTCATTAGCTTGCTTATCATTCAAAAACTGATCATTCACCTGTGCTTCCTTGATCTCGTCAAACAAAGTGGACTGAATAGTTAGAGCATTAAGCTGAGATCCTAATTTCAATATCTCCACATCGAGACTCTTAAACTCCTCCTTAAGACGATTTCTAGAACGTAAGGTCTGCAAGTAATGAGAAGTTTTCCTACTAAGTGCATGTGCAACAACTTTGGCCTTGCCCTCGTGATACTGAATCTCCATATCATAATCTTTGATCAGTTCCAATCACCTCCTCTGCCTCATGTTCAGCTCTCTCTTAGTGAAAATGTATTTCAAACTCTTGTGGTCGGGACATATCTTAAATGATGTGCCAAGCAGATAATGACGCCAAATCTTAAGTGAAAAAACAACAGATGCCAACTCTAGATCATGTGTCGAATAATTCACCTCATGATTATTCAACTGCCTAGAAGCGTAGGCAACAACCTTTCTGTTCAGCATAAGCACACAACCTAGACCATTCTTCGAAGCATCTGTAAACACTTCGTACTCTAGATTTTCATCAGGCAGCGCCAGCACAGGAGCTGTGGTGAGACGCTCCTTCAAATCTGGAAGGCCTTCTCACAATCATCATCCCAATGATACTTAGTATCGTTCCTCATCAATGTAGTTAAAGGCCGAGCTATCTTTGATAAGTCTTTCACGAACCTCCTATAATAACCCGCTAAACCAAGAAAATTGTGAATCTCAGTCACACTCTTTGGAGTAGGCCACTCCGATATATCTTGGATCTTTGAAGGATCAACTGAAACACGTTCTTTTGAAATAATATGGCCAAGAAATGCAACTTTCTCCAACCAGAATTCGCACTTGGAGAACTTAGCATACAACTTATTCTCCCTTAGAACTTGTAAAATAGTGCGAAGATGCTCTTCATGCTCACTAGCCTTAGAATAAATAAGAATATCATCAATGAACATAACTACGAACTTATCAAGATACGACCTGAAAACCTAACAGGCTAAAGTCGTATCATCTAATCAAAGATAATCCTAAGTCCTCTAACAACAGTAGTCCAGGGAGGTAGGGTAGAATCCACATAGACGGAGTTTATAAGTTGAAATTCAGCTAAACAGTTGCTTCAGACAAGATCAGACAAGAATCAGCTGAACTACTAATTAAACACTAGAAAGCAATATAAAGAGAGATTTTATCTATGAAATAAAGGTTTAGGGAATTAGTTCGGTCCACCATGCTTATACCAATCAAAAGGATTAAACAACTACCAGAACCTAGGTCAAGAATCGATAGATTAGAGCACGTGTCAAGCTATGATTAAGTCTCAACGCCCATAATTCAACATATGCAGCATGTTCACAAACATAATCAGAATTACTGATGTGTACCAAGGCCTTTAAAAAGTAGGACAGATATGTGTGAACAATTATGAACCTCAAGCAATCAATGAAACTGTGTAATAACATTAATTACTCATCAAAGAATAAATCACACCATAACCAATCTAATAAAACCCTAGAAATCAATCACAATTCAATGTTATCAAGGTATAAACATGGCTTTCCTCCCTAAATCCCTAGACATTAAACTACTCAGCCATAAATAAATCAACCTTAATAAAACTAATATAAAACCCTAATCCTAACATCATGAATCAAAAAAATGATTAAACTAAGCAATAAAAAATTAATTAAAGAGATTAAGAAAGAAGAACAATCGAATGATGAAAAGCAATAACCTTTATTGAAATCAAATCCGAGGTTCAATCACCCCTTCAAGTAATCTAAAGTGTTTAAACTAATAAAGCTCTCTAAAAACTAAACTAAGAACAATGGAAATAAACTAGAATAAAAACTTTCTCTAAAATAATGAAGGAAATCTATTTATAATAGCCCCTAAAAATCTAATTAAAATGAATAAAAAAGATAGATTTTCGTCTCCGCGGGTGCGTGACCTGATCGGGCAAAGGGCCACCCGATCGGGCCAATACAAAATTTGGGCCAGCACTCTTTTCTTCTCATGCAACAACAAAATGGATGGGCCTCCCACCCGATCGGGTAGGGCAACCACAGCCCGATCGAGCCGGAGCACAAGGGAGCCCAACACACTTTCCTTCCTTGGCGAGGCAGTAGCAACATCTCAATAAAGCTTGGGTCTGCCCGATTGGGCATGATGTGCCCGACCCGATCGGGTTGGTACTAAGCTCATTAGCCTTGATTTCTCGCCCAAAAACAGCAACATAAACATTTGACTTCACCTGATCGGGTCGGGTAAAGTGTGCCCGATTGGGCCCGAAACACTACCACCCGATCAAAATATTTTTCGTCTGATTGGGCCATATTTTGCCCGATCAGGTTACGGGGTAGCTCATTTGACTCTTTGACTCTAAATTTTTCCCGCTTAGGGGTCTCGGGACCTCCTAAACCATGCATAAAGCTCGTAATCATTCCTACGTGCTTCGTAATAAGCCGCAAAGCCGTGGCTACTTCCAAATAGCTCAGAAATAAGGAGAAAACTCCCTTGTTAACCCTTGAGTTTTGAAGATGACTTAACCAATAAAAGACATATTGTGTTTTACTTATGATATTGCTAGGTAGTTCATTCTCGAGCAAAGAGAATACTTGATCGAAGATTAAATTGGAGAATTAATCAAAGATCGAAGTGAAGATGTTCGAAATATGAAGTATCAAGCTTGGAGTGAAGATTAGAATACATTAGGATGTATTTAATATATTCTTGTTAAGGTCGAGTAAATACTTAATCTAGTTTGTGTTGAATTCTCAAACGAAACTTAGTTTTGTTCCCATGACAAGAACATACACTAGCACTATTAGGAACATGGTTAGGAAACAGACCTAGAAATGACTTTAGGAACAGCTAACAATTGCCAAGTTGTGCGCCTAACATTGTTGTGCGCCCAAGTAAGGTTGTTAGAGAGTTCTTAGTTAGTTTTGACTTAGTCCATGACTTTAGGGAGTTAGTTGTTAGTTTGTTAGGAATTTATTTAAAATGATTTTCCAATTTATTTCGGGAAATATCAAAATCTTTTAAATCTTATCTTTTATATTTTTTATAAATCAAAAGATTTTATTTATTAAACTTTATCCGATTTTCGGTTTTTCAAAGGATTTTCTTTAAAAACTTAATTATGATTTTCAGTTATGTTTAAGATATTTATAAAAGATATTTTTCTAAAAACTAATTATAGAAAATAACTTAATTACTCCCCAAGCAAAATATCATGTTCTAGTGTACTGCTACACGTTTTACAGTGAAGTGGTCAGTGGGCTTGATTATTTTCTTGAAGCCTTACTTAATTTTTAATTAGTTTAATTAAGCTCCAAGTTTTCAAAACCACGTTCAACATTACTGCTTCACTTCAATAAGTTAAGTAGTGGGTTAGTGGTTATTTATTTCTCAAGGAAAGTTTAGTAAAAACTAATAAATAAATTAAAGTAATGGACATCATGGATTAGTGGACATATGTAGTGGGCTTGCGTAAATACACTATAAATAGGCGCTTAAACTTTGGAATTAAATGTGTCCGACTTAGCCAAATATTCTTAGTTTTCTTAAAGAGTCAGTGCCGTTCCTAAGAGAATTCATACTTACTTTATTCAAGTATATACTCTTCCATTGTTTTATACATTGTATTTTTGGGTAAGGGTTTGAGTTAACTCCTGTAAGTATGAGAAGCTCTGAGTGAAGCGTGAGAAAGAGAAAGAAAGGAACTTCGAGGGAAGTTCGAGAGGAACAACAGGTGTGGGAACTGTTTTTGGAAACTTGAGTTTAGGAACTCAAGTTGTGGCCCGAGAGAGAAAAGTAATAGGTTTGTAAACAGAGTATTTTGGCCTGTTATGGTGGAAAGTTTAGAGTCAAAATCCCTTGTGGTCGAGGTCATTTCTTCCTATTGGGCCTAGGAAGTTTTTCCTCGCTAAAATATCTCGTGTTCCCCTTTCGTGTTCCCTAGCAAGCTTTTATTTTCGCAAAAAGTATAGTATATTCTCTCACTATAATTCACCCCCCCTCTTATAGTGCTCATATTATCTAACAATTGGTATTAGAGAGAGAACTCTAAAAACACAGGAAACCCTGTTGAGTTCGAGATCTTGGAAAATATGAACACTAGAGAGAAACTGGAAGAAGGTTACTCTACACAGAGGCCACCAATGTTCAATGGCAAGTTCTATACCTACTGGAAGAACAGAATGGAGATTTTCATCAAAGCCCACAAATACCAGGTATGGCGAGTCGTAGAGGTAGGCGACTTTGAAGTCACTACCACTAATGACAAGAACGAGGTAATTCCTAAGTCCATCTCTGATTTCGACAAAGCTGATTTTGAAAAAATGGAAATTAATGCTCTTGCCATTAAACTGCTTCACTGTGGTCTTGGACCCCACGAACACAATCGTGTCATGGGATGTAAAATCGCAAAACAAATTTGGGATCTTCTTGAAGTCACTCATGAAGGAACGAGTGAAGTTAAGAGATCAAGAATAGATCTTTCGATGAACCAATATGAACTTTTTCAAATGAAATCTAAAGAATCTATTCAAGAGATGTTTACACGCTTTACAAATATTATTAATGAGCTAAGCTCTCTTGGAAAAGTGATTACCTCTGAGGAACAGGTACGTAAGGTCCTAAGGAGCCTTCCTCGAGATCGTTGGATGGCTAAGGTTACAGCCTTACAAGAAACTAAGGACTTTACGAAGTTCAGTTTAGATCAACTTGTTGGTTCCCTTATGACTCACGAGTTACACTTGGACAATGAAAATGGAGATATGTCCAAACAAAAGTCGATTGCCTTAAAAGCCGATGAAAGTGATGACTCAGAAATAGACGAAGAGGAAACCATTCTCATGGTCTGAAAATTCAATAGGATTTTTAGGAACATGAAGAATGGAGACTACAAAGGTAAAAATAAGAAATATTCTAACAAACCTGTTTGTCATAAATGTGGAAGTTCCGATCACTTTATTAAAGAGTGTCCTAAATGGGAACAAGATAAAGTCAAAGGAAGGGAACGAAGCAAAGATAGGAACAAGGAGTACAAGAGTTCCTATACCAGATCTGACTTAAAGAAAGCAATGGTTGCTGCATGGGGAGAATCTCATTCCGAGGAAGAAGATGATCCTCAACCTAATGAGGAAACAACAAACTTTTGTCTCATAGCACTCGACAATTCCGAATCTGATGATGAGATCGAATCTCTTGAGGCAAGTTTAGACACTATTAAAACTCGTCTTAATTCTTTAAGTAAAGAGCAATTATTTGAATTTATTGTTGATGCTGTAAATGATTGCAAAGATGAGTCCATTAAGTTGAAACAAATTCAACATGCTTTAGTTGTCGCAAAGGAACATACTTCTTTGTTCAAAAGTATTCGAACCGACATTAAAAAAAGATTTTTCGAATTGTTTGATAAAAATCTAAGCTTAAAAGAAGATTTCAAAATTGTTAAAAGTGAGAACTACTTATTAAGCCTTGATTTATCTCAATTGAAAAAATTTGTTCCTGAAGTGAGTTCCTTTGACATTAAGTCAGTTCCCTTACAAAGTTTCAAATCTGAAATAAGAGAATTGCAAAATCATGTATCGTTTTTGGAAAAAGAGAACAAGAAATTTGATGGCGAACTGAACTTAAGTAGGAACAAGAAGAAGTTCCTTCCTATTCCTAATTGGATTAAAAACCCTCAAGCCAAACGAACTGAAGGTCTTGGTTTTAATCGCAAAAAAGGAGAGTTGATTTACCAAGTGATAAAGTTTGTATGTTTTGTGGGAAAACTGGTCATTATAGGAACTCATGTCCTATTAGACTTGGTCGATTAGACAAAAATTTGGAAACAAGCAAATTAACATGGAAATAAAAATCTAATGTTAATGAAGGAAATGAGCCAAGAAAGATTCGGTTCTAACTCTAACAATTAGTTTTCTTGCAGGCTAGAGTGAGGGGGAACAACACATGGTACCTAGACAGTGGTTGTTCAAAGCACATGACTGGAGAGAGATCAATATTTCTCTCACTCTCTGCCTGTGATGGTGGAAGTGTGACTTTTGGTGACAACATGAAAGGCAACATGATTGCCATGGGCAAAGTCGGTAAGTCATCGTCACATTCCATTGATAATGTTTTTCTAGTTGATGGTTTAAAATATAATTTGTTGAGTATTTCCCAATTCTGTGATAAGGGGAATAATGAGAAGTTTAATAGCGAAAAGTGTTTGATCGTCAACAAAAGCACCAAGGATGTCGTTTTAGAAGGAACAAGGAAAGAGAACACATATGTTGTGGATCTTAACCTTGTTTCCAAAAATCAATTTACATGTCTTAGTGTTATTGACGATGATCCGTTATTATGGCATATGCGTCTTGGACATGCTAGTTTTTCTTTGCTTGACAAACTTCGATCGAAAGAACTAGTTTTAGGTTTACCTTCAATTAAGTTTACATAGATCGAGTTTGTGATGCGTGTGCTAAAGGGAAGCATGTAAGGTCCTCCTTTAAGTCTAAAAGCGTGGTAAGTACCACAAGACCATTAGAGTTAATTCATATGGATTTGTGTGGACCAATGAGGATTCAAAGTAGGAGTGGCAAGAAGTATGTGCTAGTGATTGTTGATGACTATTCTAGATTTACTTGGGTTATTTTTATTTCTAGCAATGATGAGACTTATGATGAGTTTTTAGTGTTTGCAAAGAAAGTCCAAAATTTGAGTGGTAAAAAACTGTTGCACATTAGATCCGATCATGGCAAGGAATTTGAGAACTTTAAGTTTGACGACTGTAGTAAGGAACATGGCTTGGACCATAATTTTTCCGCCCCTAGGACACCTCAACAAAATGATGTTGTTGAAAGGAAGAATAGGACCTTAGAGGAAATGGCTATAACTATGTTAATAGCTAGTGGACTTCCTAAGAACTTTTAGGCCGAAGTTGTGAATACTGCTTGTCATATTATAAACCGTGCCATGGTAAGACCTTTAGTAAACAAAACCCCTTATGAGCTTTATTTTGGTAAAAATTCCAATATTACATATTTCAGGACATTTCGATGTAAATGTTTTGTTCATAATAATGGGAAACAAAGTCTTGGGAAATTTGATTCTAGGAGTGATGAAGCGGTATTTCTAGGTTACGCTTCAAGTAGCAAGGCTTATAGAGTTTATAATAAGAGGACGATGTGTGTAGAAGAAAGTGTACTTATTATTTTTGATGAAACAGATAAATTTTTTCCAAGCACACAGGTTGAAGATGACTTCGAGTTAGGTTTGATAAAAGATCAAATTCTCACTAACGAGAGTTTGGAAGAAGAAGAAGTCATGGGAACAAAGCCAAAGGAACAACATCCTGTTCCTGTTCCCAACAATGAAGATGAACTAGGTGAGGATACACAAGTGAATGAATCCACTATTGTTGAACCTGGTTCCCAAGAACATGAAGATGATCAAGAAACTCCACAAAGAAATCAAGTTCCCATCCAGGACTTTCAACCAAAGCCTTGGAGACATCAGCGTTCCCATCCTGTGGAACTAATTATCAGTGATATTCACAAGGGAACTCAAACGAGATCTCAAATTAAAATTTTGTGCTTTTCATGCTTTTCTTTCTATGATGGAACCCAGGAACCATGAAAAAGGTCTCACTGATGCTGATTGGATCGTAGCTATGCAAGATGACCTCACCAATTTGAAAGGAACAAGGTTTGGCACCTTGAGCCTAAACCCAAACACAATAAGGTAATTGGTTTAAAATGGGTGGTTAGGAACAAGTTGGATGAGTTCAGAACCATAGTAAGGAACAAGGCTCGTTTGGTTGTAAAAGGATACAATCAACAGGAAGGTATTGATTACGAGAAAACTTTTGCTCCTGTTGCTAGATTAGAAGCAATTAGAATATTTATTGCTTTTGCTGATTTCATGGGTTTTATATTGTATCAAATGGATGTGAAATGTGAGTTTCTAAATGGGTATTTAAATGAAGAGGTTTATGTTGATCAACCTCCTGGTTTCGAAAATAAAAATCTTCCAAATCATGTTTTTAAGATTGAAAAAGTTCTTGATGGGTTGAAGTAAGCTCCTAGAGCATGGTATGAAAGAATTTCAAAGTTCCTTCTTGAAAATGAGTTTAGAAGAGGAAAACTTGATAGCTACCTGGTTTTTAAATCAAAAGGGAAACATTTATTAGTAGTTCAAATATATGTTGATGACATTATATTTGTTGCCACTAATGAATCTTTATGCAAGGACTTTGCTAATCTCATGAGTAAAGAGTTCGAAATGAGTATGATGGGTGAGCTCAATTTCTTCTTGGGGCTAAAAATTAAACAAACAGAGGAAGTAATTTATATCCATCAACAAAAGTATATTAAGGAATTGCTGAAGAAGTATGGTTTGGAGGCTTCAAAAGTAAACCATACACCTATGGGAACTTCAACTAGGTTGGACGAGGATGCTATAGGAACAAGTGTGGATCAAACCAAGTATCGAGGTGTGATTGGCTCACTATTATATCTAACTGCAAGTCGCCCCGATATTGCTTTTAGTGTAGGTCTATGTGCTAGGTTTCAAGCCAATCTGAAGGAATTTCATCTTACAACAGTGAAGAGGATCCTAAGATACCTCAAAGGAACAGATGACTTAAGTTTGTTCTATTCAAGAAGTGATACCTTTGAGTTGAAAGGATTTGCAGATGTTGACTATGCTGGAGATCTAGTCAATAGAAAGAGTACATCAGGTATGGTTCAGTTCCTTAGTTATAGTTTAGTTTCTTGGAGTACCAAGAAGCAAAACATAGTTGCTTTATCTACAGTTGAGGTGAATATGTTGCAGCAGCATCATGTTGTTCCCAAATGCTTTGGATAAAACAACAAATACGTGACTATGGAATTTACTTTGAATGTGTTCCCATCTATTGTGATAATACTAGTGCTATTAGTATTTCTAAAGATCCCGTGCATCATTCTAGAGTTAAGCATATTCATAGTAGGCATCATTTTCTTAAGGACAACGTTGAAAAGGGCCTAATTAAAATGGAATATTGTGAAACTGAACGTCAGATTGCTGATATTCTGCCAAAGCCATTAAATAGAGATCGGTTTGAAAAATTGAGACTTGAACTTGGCTTGATTAAGTTGAAATAATTGCTATAATCTTTCACCCTATTGGTTTGACTCTTTGGCATTATATATGTGTGAATAAATTTGGTGTCTTTATTTATTTAAATGCATCACAACTTTTACATGATTACTTCATGTGTATGAGTGAAATTTTATGAAAACTACTCACTAATGTCCAATGATATTATCCTTAGTGTTCTTTAAACAATTCTATGCCTTAAGAGTTAACAAGGAATTAAAAGCTTAATTGCGTTCCAAAGTAGCAAGCTTCTCTGTTCCCAAACGTTGTTCTGAGCATATTAGATTTAGGATTTCTTTTCAAGTTTTGAAATTCAATTAAAAATACAAAAATATTCTTTTCAGATTTTTTTCTTGAAAATATGATATTATTCTCTCTTTCCTAATATCTCTCAAATTAGTTGGGAAATATTATCTTAAATTCATTTATTTAATTTCTCCTTATTTTCCCCTCCAAAACCGTGTTCCTTACACGGATTAGTATAAACCTTCCATCTTCTTCATTAATCTCCTCATTAATCACCTCCATTAAATTAATCTTAAGCTTTTCCACTAAACCAAAAATTGCAACCATTCACTCACGTAAAAAGCGCCCTTTTCCTTCAAACATGTATCTCACAGAATATCATTTTCCCCACACTCAATCGAAAATCAAAAAACCCTCTGCCTCTTCTACTCACCATGACTCACCAACTCCCATGGATATCTTTCCTAATCCACCTACACGAACTCTGAGAAAAAGGAAACAAAGTAAAGAGGCGGTGTAAATGGAAGTCGAAGGGTCACATGCAAAATCTGAGGGGGAACCTGTTGTTCCCAGAAAAGGAACATCAAAAATGGCGAGAAGGAAATTGACCCCATCTAGGTATGTTTCAGGTTTATATATTGATCTTGCTTGGTGTAGAAAGGTTAATTTTCATCAATTGCTAGATATTCTAAAATTTCAGGGTTGGGAACTACTATTTGAAAATTGCTACTGTCAATGTCTCGTTCCCAAATTAATGGACGAATTCTGTGAGAAATTTTCTATGGATGAGGAGAAAATTGTTCCACCCTAGTGAGAGGAACACAAATTGATTTTAACTGTAATTCCTTGGGGAAACTGTTTGGTGTTCCTGTGAAGGGAACTGATGTGTACTTTAAGAAACAGTGCGGGGCATACCCTTTTTCTGATATTTCTTTTACTGGTCTAGTAGTGAAGTATGGTGGTAAGCGTGGTGCTACCTCTATAGATCACAATTTGCTATCCCCCTTCCACAAAATACTCTTTCACCTCCTCAAAAAGGCTCTCTTACCTCGTCTTTGTAAACGTGCTTTGGTTTGCATGTTGGATTTGATTTATATTCACTGCCTTGCATCACATAAACCAATTATTTTTCCCTCCCTTATGATTCAACACTTGAATTATTGCATAGAGAATGAAGTTATTGTATGATATGGAGCCCTAGTTACAGTTCTATTAAAGAAGTTTAATGTGAAGCTTGATGGAGTTCATCAAGTTAGTGTTACAACGAGAAATTTGTTGAATACAAAGGCACTCAATAAATTGAATGTCTCGATTATCGATGGGGAAGTAGTGCAAGGGAGATCCAACTTGGATGATGATGAGGTAGAGAATGATGGTGAAGGAGAAGATAATGAGGAAACTGACATAGAGATGGACATCGAAAAAGAAGAAGAGGAAAAAGAAAAAATTGAAAAAGAAAAGAAAAATGAAAAAATTGAAAAAATAGAAAAAGAAAAAGAAAAAGAAGAAAAAGACAAGGCTAAAGGGAAGAAAGTTATTGACAAGGAAGATCTGGAGTAGGAGAGACCGGTTTTACAAGCTCCTAGATCAAGTAGGCGCATTCGTAACTTGAAGGTATTGAGCTCTCCTTTATTTGTGCTTGATGATGATGTTGTTGATGATGATGAAGTACAATTGATTGCTAAAGAAGCGTATGATGCTTTTGTTCCTTCATCAAGGGAACAATCCCCTGCTCCTATGGAAACTTCACCACCAAAAACTGCACCCCCCAAACACAACAAGCCAAAAAAATCACCAATTCCTCCTCCTTCCAAACAACCTGACACTGCTGTTCCTAAGGGAAAGGAACCAGCTAATGTTCCCATCACTAAGGAACAGACAGTTGTTCCTGATCCTAAGGAACCCACTGTCGCAGCCACTCCACAAAAGCCTTATGCATCTACAACTTCAAACCCTTCCATTGGTGCTACTTATACCTTTGCACATGCTTAAAGGTTGGATCATTTATTTACTTTGGTTATGGGTTAATCGGAGGCTATGATGGAATTTGTTCAAGAAGCTCAAGATGTGAGCAAGATTGTGAAAGGTTGTCGGAAAAGGTTGATAAGGCGTTTATGGTTCAAGAGGTTGTCATGGAACATTTAAAGACGAATCTTGTGGCGCTCCAAAAAGTGAACGACAACATGATGCTATTGGAGTCCATGATATTCGAGCTTTCTCAAACCGTGGAAGGAAACCACAAGGAAGTGATGGAGAAACTCAATGATGTGGTGGAAGCAGTCGAACAACCACCCTCTCCTCAAGCCTAAACACTATTCTTAGTTAATTTTTCTTTCTCTTTGCATATTTGGGAACAATGTTTAATTTTCTTTCCTTCTTATGCATGCTACAATGGAACAACATTAATTAGCTAATCTAGTTGAATCTTTTTGCATGTGTGCGTATTTTGAATGGCTAATATTCTTGGATTGCGGTTTGAGAGTTGAATGTTTTATTTGCATATGCTAACCAACTTGTTTCTAACTAAGTTTGGTTATGTGATGCGTTTTGATGATCAAATTCATCTTTTCGAAATCGCGGTGAAATGTTTTGAAGATGCCAAAGGGGGAAAGAGAAAGACAAGAATAGAAAATTTTTTCTTGCCTTGATTCATGTTCTCTAGTTGCGAAAATCGTTTTTCTCTAAAGTTAAAAATAACATAAAAAGTCTATTAGAATTTATTTTAACTTAGTTGCATTACTTTGTTAAATAGTTTAATATGACTTGTTTAAATTAAATATTATTATTTAGTATATGCCTTTTGTTTCCATATTTAAAAAGGGGGAAATTGTTAACCCTTGAGTTTTGAAGATGACTTAACCAACAAAAGACATATTGTGTTTTACTTATGATATTGCTAGGTATTTCATTCTCGAGCAAAGAGAATACTTGATTGAAGATTAAATTGGAGAATTAATCAAAGATTGAAGTGAAGATGTTCGAAAGATGAAGTATCAAGCTTGGAGTGAAGATTAGAATACATTAGAATGTATTTAATATCTTCTTGTTAAGGTCGAGTAAATACTTAATCTAGTTTGTGTTGAATCCTCAAACGGAACTTAGTTGTGTTCCCATGACATGAACAGAAATTGGCACTATTAGGAACAAGGTTAGGGAACAAACCTAGAAATGACTTTGGGAACAGCTAACAATTCTCAAGTTGTGCGCCTAACATTGTTGTGCGCCCAAGTAAGGTTGTTAGAGAGCTCTTAGTTAGTTTTGACTTAGCCCATGACTTTAGGGAGTTAGTTGTTAGTTTGTTAGGAATTTATTTAAAATGATTTTCCAATTTAATTAGGATAATATCAAAATCTTTTAAATCTTATCTTTTATATTTTATTTAAATCAAAAGATTTTATTTATTAAACTTAGTTTGATTTTCGGTTTTTAAAGGATTTTCTTGAAAAACTTAATTACTTCCTCCGTTTTTTATTAAATGTGACACTTTCTATATAAGGAAGTTTGGAATTAATTGTGACACTTTCTTTTTTAGGCAAATCTTTCTCTCTATCTCTCTCCTATCACATGGGTCCTTTTCTTTCTTTCTCTCTATCTTTTTCCTCTCCAAAAATTATCTAGGAGTCCGTGAAAATAAAAGTGTCACAACTAATAAAAAACGGAGGAAGTATGATTTTCAGTTATGTTTAAGATATTTATAAAAATGTTTTACAGTGAAGTGGTTAGTGGGCTTGATTATTTTCTTGAAGCCTAAATTATTTTTAATTAGTTTAATTAAGCTCCAAGTTTTCAAAACCACGTTCAACATTACTGCTTCACTTCATTAAGTTAAGTAGTAGTTAGTGGTTATTTATTTTTCAAGGAAATTTTAATAAAAACAAAAAAATAAATAATTAAAGTAATGGACATCATCGATTAGTGGACATATGTAGTGGTCTTCCCTAAATACATTATAAATAGGCGCCTAAACCTTGGAATTAAATGTGTCTGACTTAGCCAAATATTCTTAGTTGTCTTAAAGAGTCAGTGTCGTTCCTAAGAGAATTCATACTTACTTTATTCGAGTATATACTCTTTCATTCTTATACACATTGTATTTTTGGGTAAGGATTTGAGTGAACTCCTGTAAGTATGAGAAGTTTTGAGTGAAGCGTGAGAAAGAGAAAGAAAGAAACTTCTAGGGAAGTTCGAGAGGAACAACAGTTGTGGGAGCTATTGTTGGAAACTTGAGTTTAGGAACTCAAGTTGTGGCCCGAGAGAGAAAAGTAATAGGTTTGTAAACAGAGTCGTTTGGCCTATTATAGTGGAAAGTTTAGAGTCAAAATCCCTTGTGGTCGAGGTCGTTTCTTCCTATTGGGCCTAGGAAGTTTTTCCTATCTAAAATATCTTGTGTTCCCCTTTCGTGTTCCCTAGCTAGCTTTTATTTCCGCAAAAGGTATAGCATATTCTCTCACTATAATTCACCCCCTCTCTTATAGTGCTCATATTATATAACATCCCTAAAGCCTGCAATTCAAAACTAAAACACAAAACCACGACTATATACGATAATTAGTATAAAATAGCTCCGAAGACCTCAAATGACGCACGAATTAGCTCATAAATAGGGCAGAAAACTCTATATAAATACGTGATATCAAACTCCCCCAAACTAAACCTTTGCTTGTCCTCAAGCAAACAGAACATGATCATGGAATAGATTGCCTCACCCCATAGATAAAATCAATCAAAGCTCAAAAACGTTTTCAAGATTAAGAATCGTTCAAGTAGGCATAATTCAAGTTCGGCTAATCAAATCCATCCAACTACCAATCATTCAAGCAAAACATCAAATTCAGGCATCCAAAAGGCATACAAATCTTGAAAAGGCTCTCACAAAGGTGTTGCTCCTCCCAATTTTGTACTCTTATAAATAACGTGAATGAAGGAACTTTGAACTCTTTTGAACTTTTATTTCTTTTTCTTTCATCTTCGAACCAAACATTCACGTAACTCAAACTTGCTTTTTCTTTTTCTTACACTTAAACCACATCAAATACACTTTGATTCTCCAAAAACCAAACCAAACCATAGAACCAATCTCATACTCAACCCGACAAATTCTCCCCCAAGCTAGGCTAGGAAAAAGTATCGAAATAAAGGCCATGGGCTCATAATAAGGGTTTAGCAACACGAAACAAGTCATTAGGCTCAGCGGGGTTAAGGAGGATTAAAGTATATCAAAAATTCACTCTGAGGCTTAAGAATCAGACAAAAGAACACCTAGGACTTCCATCTTTCTTATTCACAAACTGAACAGGAGCACCTCATGGCGACACACTAGGACGAATATAGCCCTTATCAAGCAACTCCTCTAATTGAGCCTTAAGCTCTTTCATCTCAGCATTCTATAAGGAGGTTTAGAACTAGGTCCAGTTCCAGGCTTCATGTCAACGCTGAACTCAACATCACGCGTAGGAGGCATGCCAAGAATATCATTAGGAAAGACATCTAAGAACTCATTGGCAATTCGAAAATCCTCAACTCGTGGATCCTCTTTGCTAGTATCATGAACATGGCACAAGTATATAGGACATTCCTTCCTCATGTAGGATTTCAAAGTCAAGGTAGAAATAATTTTCAAAGAAAATCCTCTAAAAAACTCATGGACTCCACTACGACCAACTATAGTCACTTTTTGTTTCTCACGATCTATCTTGGCTTTATGCTTACTAAGCCAATCCATCCCTAGAATTACATCAAAATCATGTAAAGGAAAAACTATCAAATCAGCTACTAAGGTGGTACTACCACACATAATAGGGACTTTTACATACAAACTATTACAAGGTATAACCACACCAGAAGGCGTATAGTTTGCCTCACAAGCTTTAGAGTTCTCTAGGCCTAACTTTTTCACAAGAGATTCAGATGTGAAAGAATGAGAAGCACCTGAATCAAATAACACATAAGTAGGCATCGAATGGATAGAAAAAGTACCAGCAACTACGTTGCCCTTAGTGTTTGCCTCAGTCTGGTTCATCACATGAACATGACCAGTGTTTCTCTTTGCATCGCCTCTATGTGCAAGAGCATTAGAAGTACCTCCATTACGATTAGGTGGCGCATTTCCTGAAGTAGAATGTGTAGGACGAGCATTCTTTGCATTTTGAGGTCTCCTATCTGGCTGTGGCCCATTTCTTGAACTCATCTCAGGCCGAAAGTTCCTCGACTTTGGGTTTGTGAAGCATTCATAAGCACGATGCCCCTTCTTACCACAATGGTTACACTCCACCAAGTCACAATCACAATCTTTTCCAGGGTGGTTTGAACTACAACGTTTGCAATAGTAAACCCGATTAGTCCTCTGGTTCTGTCCTGAGAGCTGATAACGGTTATGAGTGGAATTTTGATTCTCCTTAGAATACTGCTGACTATAATCACGATTCCCAGAGTTCTTATTTCTATTAAAACCCCCTCTACCTTTGTTGTCACTCTTATCTGTCACCTGAGTCGACCCAACTGAGGTGGCTTTCAACTTCTTTGCTGCCTTTTTCTTCTCCTGAATCCTCTCAGCATTACAAGCACGGCAGTACACCTCCTTCACTGTAGCGTAATCCCCAACTCCCATCTTAGAATGAAGTTTAGGGTTCAATTTCTCTTTAAATTTCTCTGCCCTCTCCTGCTAATCAGGAACTAGCCCCTTAGCAAAACGAGCCAACTCCTGAAACTTCACAGAAAACTCATGGACACTCATATCTCCCTGCTGGAGATCATTAAACTTTTCCCTCTTTCTCTTCCTCATAAGGGCCGGGAAGAACTCCTCACGAATCACCTTTTTGAACTCAGTCCAGCCAAACTCTCTCTCCTCCATAAACTCTTGTCCCTCCTCATCTACATTCACCTTAGTAGTCAAATCAAACTTATTGTGGGTCCACCAAATATCAGCATCCTCAACCAGGTAGTATGCAACATAATCAACTCTCATCTGGTTAGGGACTTGGAGAGTAGTAAACATCTTATCAAACTCTCAAATCCAGTTCTCCATCTTGGTGGGATCACCCTTACCATCAAACGTAGATGGTTTCTTCTGGTCAATCCCTTTCGAAATTACAGCATGAGAACTAGCATTACTAGAAATAGGAGCAACGGGAGTAGCAAGAGTAGCAGCCTGGGCCGCAACAAGCTTCTCCACAGCTTCAGTCAACGCTCGATTGGATTGAGCCATCTCACGTATCATACGACTCGAACCTGAGCTTCTACTACGCACGCTTCGATTCATCGTTCTAGCATCGCAATATAAACAAAAATAAACCAACTTTGATTCACCCTTAGTAATCAATAATTAACAATTAATAGAACAAACTCAAATAGTTCACAATTATTATGTTTAAAACTCCATCAAATCAAACAATAGAATGAAAAGAGAAGCATAAACATTAACATATGCAATTAAAAAAAAAAGTTCCTTGCCTCCCAAAAATCACATCCTCGCAGCGGCTTTTCTGTTTTTAACAAATTTATTAACCTACTCTTATTTAAGGTCATTTTAGGAGTCTTGATAACCTGGCTCTGATACCAACTATAACACCACTGAAATTGTGCTACTTCGAAAATGTAATATAATAAATAATTCAAGGAAATTCCAAAGGTGCTACGCCGCGATAATTAATAATAATCACCGCAAGGCAAAAGGTTCTAACTAAAATAAATAGTCTACAAGGTTTAACTAATTAAACTAACTAGAATCTAAATAATTATTACAGACTGAAATAAAATACTGAAGTCAAATGAATAACAGCGGAAGTCTTATTAAACCTACTAAAGCATTACCAAACCCATCGCACTCTTTAGCCCAACCTTGAGCTAACCACCTTCAAGTCCCTGCACATTGAACACTATAGTATCAGCCAAAAGGCTGAGCAAGATTTCATACTGTAATAAAACAAAACTATTCAATGTGCAGGTAAGATACATAGGAATATCTTACAAATTCATTTCAAACCTGTACAGATCAGATATATGAGATAAAATAACTTTCCAACTATCTCAACTTTCAATCTTTTTGTCTTTTGAAACAATTATGTAAATACATTTAATATCTAACTATTTTGAAACCTGTGAGTATGAAGTATTATAGTCCAATGAGCTAGCTAGGCTCATGAGATAGGTAAACACCAAAGCCCCTAGTATGCATACCCCTAACTTGATAACGAACCAAGAAGGAAGACGAATGGCAAGTGTATTGATCAATATACACCCAACTACTAAATAATGGTTGAGACAAAACTCAACCTACTTCCAAACCCAAGGAATACCGCTTACCGGCAACCCCACAAAAACATTCTTACAAAACTTGATAAATCATAATTAAGTAAACCTAGAAACATTCTAGTTTACTCAAAACCTATAGCAATGAGGAACATCCTCCTTTTAAATCTTAACTTGGCATATGAGGAACTTCCTCCCTTTTGAATCTCATAAATAATCTCATATTTTTCTTTCACAATAAATATCGTCAAAACGATTTAAATCTCATTATATAAATAATGTAAAACCTCTTTTAAATCTCATATAAACCACATATAACCTTATTAAATATCATTATCGCTTTCAAACAAATATAAACCATATTCTAAATAACCGGTACAAGTATTAGTATGAAGTCTTACCTTATTAGCAACCACAATCAACCAAACGCAATCTCAAGTCAATAAGCTAGGTTCTTCTACGAACCCACAATCTACAATATAATATAGTATAATATAAGTCACTTCGCTATACTTCACGTAATTCACATACAAATAACCTAACGTAGTTAATGAGATTTGGCTAATTTTAAAAACGACTCAAAGTCAACACAAAAGTCAACAAAAGTCAAACTGGTCAAGTTTCGTCAACAATAGTCAAATTGGTCAAGTTTGGTCAACAAAGGTCAAACTAATTTTGACTCTAATATCATCCATATTATTTTCCCACTAAATAACTTCTTCTCATTCACCATATACCAACAACAATGCCATACAACCATGACAACAACAATAACAACAACAACCTACACCAACTATATGCCAAACTATTCGACTATAATTCAACTTAAGATTTAAAACTAACAACTAACAACTAATCCAATATACTCAATAATTTCAAAATAACATTTAAAGTCACAATAACTATAATAATGTAAACTATATTTCAACTAATAACTCAAAATAAGAAACTAACCATCAATCGAATATAACAAGAATTCATAGTAATTTCAAAAGTATTATTTTTTTTGCAATCTAAACTCATAGATATGCTAATTAATCCGAATTACACATAAAACATAAGCCAATTAAACAAATTGAGCATAGTATAAATTTCCCTCAAATCAATTTTCTCAAGAACCCTAATTTAACAAAAAACCCAATTCGAAAATCAACACATAAACTGAAATTAAAATATGGGAATCTTACTCGGTTAATAGAGTAATTGGAATATATAAGAGTGTAAAAAGACCCGAAATTTGCTTTCTTCGACCCAAAATTTGACCCGAAAATGTTGGCCCAAAACCACCAATAACTCCCTTCGAAAATTACCAACAAAGATGAACGAGATGGTGATGAGGGGTGCAATTTATGGTGGGTGATGATGATGGATGGTGAATCATGGATGGTGAATGATGCCAATTAATTTACCTTGCAACAAAAGTAAAGCAGGAGGATATGATGGAGTTCTGGACGTCGAACAGTGAGGTAAGGTTTTGATTTTGGTTTGTTTGTTTTGTTTTTCCTTTTTTTGTTCCCTCTTCGTTATTTATAGTTTAGTATAACTAAACTTAATGAGTATTTAACCTAGTCCAACTAGGAATAGGTTTCGGGCTACTTTCAAGATAAGGGCAAAGTATGGAAGAAAAAATAATTTAATAAAAGAATAATTTAAATCATTTTTATAAAATAATTTAATATAAATATTTACTAACAATATATAAAAGTACGGGGTGTTACAACCCACATAGCAGAAAATCAGCCAAATATCTCAAAAGATTACAAGCTTATCAACTTGCTAACTAATCCCTAAAATCTAGGAGAGAATAAAGGAAAAGATAAGAATCAAATCTTTAAGATAAGGACCGAATAAATCAGCCCTAATCCTTCCCTAAATCACGCCTAATGTGAACACAATCCTAGAGAATGTTACAACTCAACTACAGCTTGCAATTCTTGGAGCACAGGACTCAAAACCTAATAAGAACCGAAAATAAGAGAATTTCGACCCCTTCTATTTGCTGAAATTAAATGACTTAATTAAAACAACTAAGACTCTAAATGGACTTCAAAACATGGGCTAGGACGCCCCTCATAGCTTCATGGACCAGGATCATTTTCCCAAGTAATCATGGACATAAAGGAATAGTTGGAATTTAATTTGAATCCAAAGGCTTCAAGGACCAAACAAATAGGCTCATCTCCATGTGCTGACTTTCAACCTTGACTTGTATCAGATTCGACGTCTGAGGTCGAATTACATAAGGAAGCTGAACAGACAGGAAAGTAGAAGGATAAGGTTTCTGAAATGCCTTTTACACCTATGCTACCTTTTCCTCGCAGGATGCAAGTCAAAAGTAGATCAACAACTTGGTAAGTTCTTGGCTATGGCC
This sequence comes from Patellifolia procumbens, assembly GCA_947645195.1. Lineage (NCBI taxonomy): Eukaryota > Viridiplantae > Streptophyta > Magnoliopsida > Caryophyllales > Amaranthaceae > Patellifolia > Patellifolia procumbens. Next base: position 937,209 of record CANSGD010001040.1, read on the forward strand.
AAGAACCTTGAGGTAACGGTCCGTTTCACAGAACTTATTTCTCAAGTACCTGCTTATGCCAAGTTTTTGAAAGAAATGATTACTAAGAAAAAATATGTTGGTGGGGTAGATAGAGTCGCTCTAACTGAAGAGTGTGGTGTTGTTTTGCAAAATAGATCTCCACCTAAATTGAAAGATCCTGGTAGCTTTTCCATCCCATGTCATGTAGGTGCATTATTTATTGATAGAGCTTTATGTGATTTAGGTGCATCTATGTCTGTCATGCCATTATATGTCTGTAAGAAACTAAATATGAGGGGTACTTAAGTGCACTCAAATTACTTTGCAGATGGCTGATCGTTCTATACAACACCCTCTAGGTGTTTTAGAAGACGTCCTTGTTAGGGTGGGAAAGTTCTACATCCCTGTGGATTTTGTTGTGCTGGATATGGAGGAGGATGCCCAAATTCCTATTATATTGGATAGACCATTTTTGTGCACTACTAGTGCTAAAATTGATGTCAAGTCTGGGTCTTTGACTTTGAGTGTTGGTGATGATAATTTTATATTTAAACTAAACAATGCTATGAAGTCTCCTATGCTTGAAGAATCTTGTTACAGGATTGATGTTGTTGACAAAGTTGTGTTGTCTGCATTCCAGCAAATCTGTGATGCTGACCCATTGGAGGTAGCACTGACTGAGGAAGATTCATCAGGCATCGATACTGAAGTCGATGCCTGCCTTGCTGATTTAGAAGGCGCTACTGCTGAAAAAGGACAAGATTTTGCGATAATGGAAAATGTTTATTCTACCTCTACACCTCAGGTAACAAAGGTAGAACTTAAACCACTCCCCTCTCATTTGAAGTATGCATCTCTTGATGACAAGGAAGAATGTCCTGTGATTGTCAGTACTAAACTCACAGATAGCCAATTGAAAAATTTGCTTACAGTGCTTCGTATGCACAAGAAGGCTATAGGGGATAGTATTGATGATTGGAAGGACATTAGTCCTGATTTTTGTATGCATCGTATTAATCTGGAAGAGAATCACCTCCCTTGAATTCAACCTCAAAGGCGTTTAAATCCTAATATGCAAGAGGTGGTGAAGAAAGAGATCATGAAATTGATAGATGCTGGTATTATTTATCCCATTGATGATTCTAAGTGGGTTAGTCCTGTGCAAGTTGCTCCTAAGAAGGGAGGAGCCACTGTTGTGAAAAATGATAAGGGTGATTTAATCCCTACCCGGACGGTCATAGGGTGGCGTATATGCATGGATTATCGTAGACTTAACAACGCCACTCTAAAGGACCACTTCCCCCTTCCCTTTGTTGATCAGATGTTGGAAAGGCTCGCCAAACATAGATTTCTCTGTTATCTGGATGGATATTCTGGCTTTTTCCAAATCCCCATCCATCCGGACGATCAGAAAAAGACTACATTTACATGTCCTTATGACACCTTTGCATATCGTAGGATGCCATTTGGATTGTGTAAAGCTCCTACTATTTTCCAGCGCTGTATGAAGGCCATATTCTCTGATTTCATTGAAAATATCATGAAAGATTTTATGGAGGATTTCAGTGTTTATGGGTCAGATTTTGATGTTTGCCTACATAATCTGTCTAAAGTGCTTAAGAGATGTGTAAAGCCAAATCTTGTGCGTAATTGAGAAAAATGTCACTTCATGGTAAATGAAGGTGTTGTGTTGGGTCACTTGATTTCTGAGCGTGGCATCCAAGTAGATAGAGCTAGAATTAAGGTGATTAAGAAACTTCGCCCTCCAATGAATGTCAAAGGAGTGAGAAGTTTTCTTGGTCATGCAGGGTTTTATCGAAGAGTTATAAAAGACTTAAAAAATTGCATAACCCCTCACTCAATTGTTGCTTAAGGGTGCCACATTTGATTTTACTGATGCTTGTTTAGAGTCCTTTGACATGATTAAGACGGCATTGATCACTGCCCTATTATACATCCACCTGATTGGAATTTGCCAGTTGAGATCATGTGTGATGCGAGTGACTATGCTATAGGGGCAATACTTGGTCAGAGGAAGGATAAATTGCTCCATGTCATTCACTATGCCAGCAAGACCTTGGATCCAGCCCAGGTTTATTATGCTACAACAAAGAAGGTATTGTTGGCTATAGTCTATGCATTGGAAAAGTTTCGGACCAATCTGATAGGTTCGAAAGTGATAGTACACACTGACCATGCTGCTTTGAAGTACTTGATGGCCGAGAAAGAGGCTAAGCCTAGACAAATCAGATGGATTGTTTTGTTGAAGGAGTTCGATTTGGAGATTAAAGACAAAAGGAGTGATGAGAATGTGGTCGCTGACCATCTCTCTAGGTTGAGGTTTGAGTCTTCTTCTTATGATTCCCCTATTGATGATTCTTTTCCTGATGATAATCTATTTTTCGTGTACTCTAAACATCCTTGGTATGCTGATTTTGCTAATTACTGTGTTAGTGGTTCTCACCCTCCCAATCTTCCATATCAGCAACGAAAAAAGTTTTATCATGATGCTTAGATGTACTTTTGGGAGGACCCCTTTCTCTATAAGAAATGCTCTGACGGAATGTTCCGTCGTTGTATTCCTGATTGGGAAACAGAAGGGATTTTGTTACACTGTCATAGTATGCCCTCTAGTGGCCATCTAGGGTCTCAAGCGACTGGATTTAGAGTCTTACATAGTGGTTTTTATTGGCCTGCGATTTTAAAGATGCCCGTACCTTTTGTTTGTCTTGGTATTGATTTTATGGACCCTTTCCTACTTCTTGTGTAGGTATATTCTAGTGGTTGTGGACTATGTAACCAAAATGGTAGAAGTTATAGCATCATCAAACAATGATTCTAAGGTAGTGATGAAGATGTTAAAAAAGATATTTTTTCCCCGCTTTGGTGTCCCTCGTGTTGTCATTTGCGATGGAGGTTCTCATTTCCATAAGAGTACCCTTAAGGCCCTTTTGAAGAAATATTGGAGTCACCCACAAAGCTGGTCTAGCCTACCATCCCCAAACTAGTGGTCAGGTAGAAGTGTCGAATAGGCAGATAAAGAGGATTCTTGAGAAAGTTGTCACAAAAGATAGGAAAGATTGGTCCTTAAAACTTGATGTTACACTTTGAGCGCTCAGCACTGCTTTTAAGACTCCATTGGGGACCACACCTTATCGATTAGTTTATGGCAAAGCTTGCCATTTGCCAGTGGAAATGGAGTATTTATCTGCGTGGGCGGTCAAAGAGATTAACCTTGATTTGACAGCTGCAGGTGAAGCGCGAATTCTTCAACTCAATGAGTTAGATGAGCTACGTTTGGATGCTTATGAGAACTACATGCTCTACAAGGAGCAAACGTAGAAGTTGCATGATAAAATGATTGGAAAGAGAGAATTTAGAGTTGGCGACAAGGTCTTATTGTTCAATTCCAGGTTGAGGCTGTTCCCTGGAAAGCTTAAATCTCGATGGTCTAGACCATTCGGGGTGACTAATGTGAAGGAACATGGAGCTATAGAGGTCATCAATCAAAAAGGTGATAAGTTTAAGGCAAATGGACAGCTTCTGAAGATGTACCATGAGGGTGCCTTTGTTGGTTGTGTGGAGGAGATTCGCTTCGGCTCCCCTCGACTTGATTCATTTGACTAGGCCGGTAATATGGTCGTGTGGGACCTTTATAAACCAGCTCTTTGTGGGAGTGATATATCGATTTCTTATAGAGTTTTTCCCTTTCTTTACAAGCTAAATTGTGCGATATTGATGCTCTTAGGAGCTATTTATGTTAACTATTTCGATATAGTTGTGGTTTGTGTGTTCTATTTCATTTTGCAGGTTTTAGGGAAAAACTCCCTATTTACTTGATATTTTGAGCACCACGCTGTAGCGGAAGGTTATGAGGCATCTTGGAGGTCTCGAGATGGTATTTGGACCCCATTATGAAGAAGTGAGTGTGCAAAGACTTGGCGTCTGAAGCCAAGTAGAAGCAAGGAGAAAGCAGCCTCGCCCGATCGGGTTGGGCAACCACTGCCCGATAGGGTACGAGTAAAATGCCAGAAGTTCAGATTTCTGCCCGATCGGGTGGACTTGCCCGATCCCATCGGGCGGACGTACACTTAGCCCTATGCTGCTGGATTTCTGAGGAGCTTGAGAAGACCTCCACCCGATGGCATCGGGTGGTCTCGCCCGATCGGGTGCTGGGGTTGCGGCCCCGATCGGGTGGATGTTGCCCGATCTCATCGGGTGAAGCTCTATTTACTGATATAGGAAACTTGTTCCCAGACCCGATCGGGCGGTCCTTTGCCCGATCGGGTGGACGACACGGGGATGCGATTTTCGTTATTTCCCCACTCTATCTTATTGTTTTCTTAGAGACTAGAAATACATTTTAGGTTGTTTTTAATTGTATCTTTCATCTTATTGAACATTTAGAGAGCTTTTAGCCTAGTTTATCATTGCTTTTCATTGTAGAAGAGATTCAAGTATTACTTCAATTCAATTAAAGTTTCCGCTTTCCGTCAATTTGGTAATCGTCTTGCTTATTGCTTTATTCTTATCTCTCAATTACTTTAGTTCAATTGCTTATTTTTAAATTAGTTCATGATGCAACTCTTAGGGTCTTCAATTAGATTTGTTATTGTCAATTCGATTATGAGTGAGTAGTTCTCTTTCTAGGGTGTTAGATAGGAAAGCCATGTTTATACCATGATTGTGATTTAGATTTCTATCAATTTCTAGGGCTTGATTAGGGTGATTGTGATGTGATTTGTTCTTATTGAGTAATTAATGTCAGTGTACAATTTCATTGATTGTTTGTGGTTAATAGTTGTTTGCACAGATCCGTCTTACGACTAGAGGCCTAGGACATGTCAGTAGTTCTGATTACGTTAGTGAACATGCGGCGTATGTTGAATTATAAGCGTTGAGTCTTAACCATAGCTCAACATAGGCTCTAATCCCCCGACTCTTGACTTAGGTTTTGATAGTAGTTGACCCTATCTGATTGGTATAAGCATGGTGGACGGACCTAATACCCTAGGTTTTTAGTCCATAGTTAAATCCTCAATTTATTCCGTCTTTTGTAGTTTAATCATTAGTTCAGTTAATTCTTCCCTGATTTCCTCTAAAGTAGCTAATTGATTGAATATTAATTTAGAAACTCTGTCTCCCTGTGGATTCGACCCTGCTTCCATTGACTACCATAGTTAGAGGACTGTAGGTTTATCTTTGATTAGGTGATACGACTAAAAACCTATCAAATTTTGGCGCCGTTTCCCGGGAGACGGCTAGTTTTCTAAGTTTTTATTTGATTATTTGGTCTACTTCTCTGTGCCTCGTTGGAACTTCATTGTTCCAATTGAGGTACGTTTTACTGCTTCTTTTTGTTTCTTTTGTATGCCCAGGTCTCAAAGAAACGGTTCCCCCATTCCAGCGGATCCCGATCTTACTAGGACAATCAGGCGGATCCGAAAGAAAAATCAGAAAGAAAGGCAGCCTGTTCAGCTGAACACCTCTGGAACAGACACCTTGAGTTTAGTCATGTCAAAGTCACTGAAGTCATATGGGGTGCCCAACCCAGATGGTCTCTCCACTGGACCTACTATGCCCACCATTGCCGCGGCAAATTTCGAAATTAAGCCTGGACTCATCAGCATGGTCCAGCAAAATAAGTTTGGTGGGCATCCTACTGAAGATCCGGCAAATCATCTGCAACGGTTTCAACAACTTTGTCGAACCGTTAAACATGCCGGCGTCACTCCAGATCAACTAAAGGTCATGTTATTCGAGTTCTCATTGAGGGATAGAGCCCAGAAATGGTTGAACGACGTGAAAGAAACATAATGGAGTGAGATTTCTGCTGCATTCCTGAGAGAGTATTATCCACCCACAAAGACAGCAGAAATCAGAAATAAACTAGCCACGTTTTCCCAAGAGCCTGATGAAACATTACGGGAAGCGTGGGCTAGGTTTAGGGATTTACAGAGAGAGTGTCCACACCACAACATGGACAAATGGTTCTTGACGCAGACATTTTACAATGGTCTGCAGCCTCAGACGAAGAGTATTGTTGATTCGTCTGCAGGAGGAGTTTTTCTGGATAAGGAAGTGGATGTAGGCTACGAGTTTCTATCAAACCTCGCAGCCAATGATCATTCCACTTCCCGAAGCCTCACGAGGAAGGTACTAGAGGTAGATGCCATTGCATTATTAACTTCGCAGATGGCGAAGCTGAGTCAACAGATTAACACCTTCAACTCCTCTTCCTCAGCAGCACCCCCTTTGAGTATCAATGCTATGTATGCAGTAGCACCCATTACCTCATCTTACTGCGAGGTATGTGGTGTTCAGGGTCACTTTGGGCATGACTGTCAGTTCAGTCAACTTCAGATAGAGCATGCCAATGCCTTTCAACAAAGACCACAAACCTTCCCCCCTTCACATAACTACCAAAACCCACAAAACTATCAACCTCCACCTCCACAAAACTAGAGTCTGTGTTTTATGTGTAGATATGCCTCACTGAAGAGAGATTGCTGCCCCACTAGCCACAAGTACTAAAACAAGCGAGCTACATGCTGAACAGTAGCATTGATGGCGTTGGGCAGCCCCTGCCCGATCGAGTTACAGGTAGTTTTACTCACCCAACAGAAAATTTTGGAATCAAAGGAAAAGGGGTCCACCCGATGGCATCGGGCAATATGTGCACGATCGGGCAATAGGTCCCCAATCAGGCACGAAACCCTGGCACCCAATGCAATATATTGTGCCCGAAGACCTGCCCGATCAGGCGGCGAAACAAAATCCCAGCACCTGAAAACAGTCTTCGCCCGATGATATCGAGCAACCTACACCTGATCGGGTGTGAATCCCTGACACCCGATGCAATAAATTCGGCCCGAAGGTCTGCCCGATCGGGTGTCATAACAAAAACACATATCCTGAAAAAAATGTCTTAGCCCGATGGGATCGGGCAACCTCCGTCCTATCAGGCTGTTTTTCAATGTGCCGAATACTAAACCGAGCCTTGCTCGTTTTTTGCCTTTTCTCACACAAATCCTCATCTTTTCCTCATTCTCACTCTCTTTCTTACCTTCTTCCTCCCCAAACACTAAACCCTAACCCCCAACCTCCAGTAAAACACCCTCCACATTCCTTTCTTCTTCATCTTCCTCTTTCCAAACTCCATTAAAACCTTCCCTTTTCCACCTTTCACTCCTTTTCTCCATCCTTCACCCCCAAATTTCACTCCCTTCACTCTTTTCACTTCACCATCTCTTTTCTTCCATTTTTGTGTGAGTAAAGTGGTTCAAAGGTTGCAAATTACAATGACAAGCAAGGTCAGAAGGTTGCTCAGAGGTGGAAGCTCAAGATCTAGAAGAGAAGCTACTCCACCACCGCCAATCTCAGGAGACGATCAATTTCCGAACATCATCTATCGGGATGATGAACATAGAAAAAAATTTCATACGTTTCTTACTCCCTACTCGCTTTTTAGATGTTGAATTACTTTCTAAGCTGGGAATTGCTGATGATTTCAAGGACTTTATGAAAGTTGTAGGCATGGAAAATTTGTTTAATGTCCATGTAAATACTTATCCTGTGTTGGTGTTTGTTTTTTATAGTCGTTTCGGTCTGACTAAGCCCCGAGCAGGACCGGTTTATCAAGTGCATTTTAGGTTGCTCAACCAAGAACATAGCCTAACCCTTAGAGAGTTTGTTGGGGTGTTACAGATTGTGATAAGGGGTGACTACTACCCAACTGAGCATTTTCACATGGCCACAACTTACTTTGACAATAATAGGTGGTTTTTAGTGTGTCGTTAAGGCACTAAAAACCGCTTAACAAACAATATTTATAATCCTAACGAGCAACTACTATAACCGCAGCAATGGCAAGTCAAGGGTCGAACCATAAGGAAATAGGGATCGATTAAAGTCTATTAAGTGAAGGGTATTTGGGGGTGTGAAGGATTGATTCAACTATCAACTAATAACTAGCTAAAGAATACCAACTAATAATCAAGTAAGAGATGTAAATATAATAAGGAAAATACTAGAGTTCGGGCTACTCGTATGAACTCGGGCTGGACAACGATGATCAACACAATATCGATTCAACAACGATGAATATACAGGGTTAAGTCTCTCTCTAAATTACTTGAGTCCTCTCTCGAATGGTCCTCAAGAGTAACCGATTAATCAATCAACCAAATCCTCTCTCGTATGGTCTTTGGTCAATTGATTAAAAGATTCAATGAGGTCAGAAAACCCCTAATTAAAGGATCCCCTTAATTCCTACCCAATCCCTTGGCCTAGAAACTAAGTCGAAACATGGGAATGACAAAAGGGATCAAAATTCAATGAAGAACAATAGAACCCTAAGTGCCCTAGCATGAATGTGATCAATATCTATCCTAGGGTGTCAAAACACCAAGTTCAATGCATAAACAACAGATTAAATCATAATTACATTAACAATCTACATAAAGCCCTTAATTCATACTTTCGCCCAAACCCTAGATAATGAACTACTCACTATTCATGGATTCTAAGCAAAAGAGAACTAAACATGATTAACAAAGCAATGAGAATAGAGAAAAGAGATTGAAAGAAAATTACTTAGATTGATTGAACAATTGAATCTTCAATGAATGTAACAATATGAGAAACTAAGTTTTTGAGTGTTTTAAGAGAATAAACTAAGTATTAGAGTCTAAGTGTAGAGTTAATCCAAAGCAAAAACGCAAAAATCTATTTATAATATCCCATAAATAAAGACGGAAAATGGGGAAATAACTCGAATACAGGTTGACACGGGCGTGTCCAAAACGACACGGGCGTGTCCAAAACGACACGGGCGTGTAGACCTTCTCTTCAGAATTCTCAAGTCTTCACAAAAGTAACTGCCTCCGCAGTAATTATGGACACGGGCGTGTTGGCCTGAACTTCTCAAATCAGTGGGCAAGCAGAACAGGACTGTCTTCGTGGAAAAAGACCAACAAGGTTGTGTTGAAATCGACATGGCCGTGTTGAATTGCTGGTCAGCGGACAGCTCAACTTCAAACTATCATATCTCTCTCGTCTCTTATAAGAATTGGGCTTATGACCAGTCGTTGGAAAGCTATCAAAACGAGCTAACACCTCCCACTAGAATTACCTTAATACGATTTATGGATCAAGAGTTATGTCTATTTGAAGTTCAAAAGTCCATAACTAATCTTACAATGATCAAATGACTTCAAAACCTGCTAGTTAGCATGGAAATCATCCAAAAACAACTAAACAGATAATGAAGCGACAATATAGCTCAAAGGTGACAAAAACCATGCAATGTTAGGCTTAAATGCTCTAAACTACATGCAAGGACAATAAAAATCACCTACAATTAAGCACATTAAAGTGCTTATCAGACATCACAGGGGATACCAAACCCTTTGACATTCAAAAATGCCATTGGGCTAATATTCACCACCCCATCTTCAGTGTTTGGATTCGATTTATGGCACAGACTTTTTTGGGCTGTTATGAGGGCCATCTGGTCAGGGGGGACGAGTTGATTGCTATTGCTAGCTATTATTCTAAGGGCGCTAGAAATCACTTTCATTATAACCTTGCCCATCATGTTGCCCTGCAGTTCGAGCGTATCTTGAATTCGCTACCCACCCGTTGAGAAGACGTTATTAGACCCCAAGACGGCTTGTGAATGGGGGGTTAGTTACAATGTTTGCAAAGAATATAGCAGGTTTTGATGAGTCCACACTCAACCCCGTCCATGGCCCTACCCTCATTGACATCACCTACTTGGACACACTTAAGGTCCTAGAGCGCCTACCCAATCTTAAATTTCAGTGGAGCATCAAAAAACTCCACTTAGGAAGTTGCCACTAAGGAATTGAAAGCTCAGAGATTTGAGCAAGTTTTGACTGAGAAAATCCATTTGGGGTTAGGAGGTGAAACCTTAACATCCCTAAATAGTGTGTATGGGTGAGCAGCTCATATTTATGGACTGTAGACTAGGCGTGAAAACGAAGAATGTTGCCCTAGGAGATAAGAGGAAAGATTTCCAAGCTAATGGAAGTCAAGGTAGTTACAAGAGGAACAGGAATGGAAATGGAAATTAATAACACGAATGGCCAAAGGTCTAGTGATTGGGACAAGCCTGAGAGGACTTACCATTGTAAGAGATGTAACAAGACCCACCCTGGTAGAGACTGTAAAAGAGATCTGGTTACGTGAAATTACTGCCAGAAGAAGGGACAGAGAGAGTTCGAGTGTTTCAAGAAGCAAAAACCTGAACAGAATGCCAATGGAGGCAATGGTCAAGCAAGATCTGGTTATAACCAAACTAGCAACCAAGGACCGAAACCTTTGGGGTCGCAGAATGGTCATGGAAGCTACACTAAGCCTGTGAATAGAAGCAACAACAACAACCAGAGTAAGGCTCCAGGGAAGTTGTTCATGATGAGTCGCACTGAAGTTGAAAAGTCTGCTAATGTAGTTTCTGGTACTTTTTCAATCATCTCCACTGTAGTTAAAGCGTTATTTGATTCTGGAGCAACCTATTCTTTTATTTCGTCGTATGTTGTTAAGCGTTTAGGTCTAGTAGACTTTAAAGTCGTTGATTTTCCCATTAGTATTCCTACCGGAGAAGTTGTGAGGTGTACTAAGATGTTTAGAGACTTACCTTTGAAGATTGGAGGTTGTACTTTTCCCTCAAATCTCATATAATTCAATTTAGAAGGCCTAGATGTTATTCTAGGAATGGATTGGCTAAGTTCTTATAAAGCCAAGATAGATTGTGAAGCTCAGAAGGTAGTTTTGAACAGTCCTTCAGGGAAATCGATTTTGTACCGACGTTTTGGGAAACCTAAGAGTTTTGGGATCATTTCTGCTATGCAAGCTGAGAAATTGATAAGAAAAGGTTGTGAGTTATTTTTGTGTAGTGTACGAGATGTAAGCAAGGAAGTTGAGTCGAAGATTGAGGATGTACCTATTGTGAATGAGTTCTTAGATGTATTTCCAAGTGAGATTTCTGGGATGCCGCCTAAGAGAGCAGTTGAGTTTACTATAGACTTAATCCTTGTACTGCACCTATTTTGAAAGCACCTTACAGGATGACACCTCCTGAGATGAGTGAATTGAAGACTCAATTGCAAGATTTTTTGGAGAAAGGCTACGTTAGACCTTGTGCGTCACCTTGGGGAGCACCAATTTTATTTGTGAAGAAGAAGGATGGTAGTATGAGGTTGTGTATTGATTATCGTAAGTTGAACAATGTGACTATTAAGAACAAGTATCCTTTACCTAGGATAGATGATCTTTTCGATCAGTTGAATGGAGCTAGTATTTTCTCAAGAATTGATTTGCGTTCAAGGCATCATCAATTGAAGGTAGTCGATAAGGATATACCTACTCTGCTTTTAGAATGAGATATGGTCACTACGAGTTTACTGTGATGCCATTTGGGTTGACCAATTTACCTGTAATATTTATGGACTTGATGAATACGATTTTCCATGAGTTCTTAGACAAGTTTGTCGTGGTATTCATTGACGATATTTTGATCTACTTGAAGAATGAAGAAGAGCATTATGAACATTTGAGAATGGTTTTGGAGATGCTTAGGAGGAATCAATTGTTTGACAAGTTCTCTAAGTGTGAGTTTCGTTTGGAGAAAGTTGCATTTTTGGTCATTATGTGTCTTAGGAAGGAGTTTCTGTGGATCCTTCGAAGATACAAGCCGTTAGTGAGTGGCGTAGACCGAAAAATTTGTCTGACATAAGAAGTTTTCTGGGATTGGTTGGTAATTATAGAAGGTTTGTGAAATATTTCTCGAGGATAGCGAGACCTATGACTACTTTGATGAAGAAAGAGTCGAAGTTTGAATGGAATGAGAAGTGTGAGGAAGCCTTTCAGATTTTGAAGGATCGTTTAACCTCTGCACATTGACTCTGCCCGATGGGAATGATGGATTCAAGGTATATAATGATGCTTCCAAAAATGGTCTGGGATGTGTGTTACAGCAGAATGAGAAGGTGATTGCGTATGCATCGCGTCAGTTTAAACCATACGAGTCTAATTACTCTACCCATTGCATTGAATATTTGGGGACATGACCTTTATGGAGCGACTGTGAAGATATTCACCAACCATACGAGTTTGAAGTATATTTTCACTCAGAAGGATCTTAGTATGAGACAAAGGAGACGGTTAGAATTGATCAAGGACTATGACTTAGATATCCAGTATCATGAAAGGAAGGCGAATTTAGTCGCCAATGCTTTGAGTAGGAAGACGAGCCATGGCGTGAATGCGTTGGTAGTTTCCGAAGAGTTGTATCGAAATATGCAAAGGCTTATCCTTGAGATTTTGAATCCTGGAGAGATAGAAGCAAGATTGAGCTCTTTGTCATTAGGATCGTCGATTTTCGATGAGATCTTGGAGAGTCAAGTTGGAGATGAGCATCTTGACAAGATTAAGGAGAAGATGAATAAGTTGATTTTGAGATCCATGAGGATGGAAGTCTGAGATTCAAAGGAAGATGGTGTATACCATAGAAGTGTGAAGAGCTTAAGAGGAAGCTTATGGAGAAAGGTCACAATACTCCGTATTCCGTACACCCTGTTGGTGATAAGTTGTATAAAGACCTTAAGGAGATTTTTTTTTGGAGCCATTTTGCTGCACCTTATGAGGCTTCGTTTAGGGCTCCCTTTAAAGCTTTATATGGATGGAAGTATAGAATTCCTATTTGTTGGAATGACTTTAGTGAGAACATAGTCCTAGGGACTGAATTCTTTGAGAAGACCATTAAGAATGTGAAGTTGATTCAAGCTAGAATCCTAGCTGCCCAGGATAGGCAGAAGAGTTACGCTGATTTGAAAAGGAGTGAAGATGATGAGTTCGTCGTTGGCGATAAAGTGTTTTTGAAAGTCTCCCCGAGGAAAGGTGTTATGAGATTTGGTAAGAAAGGCAAGTTGAGTGCCAAGTATGTTGGTCCGTATGAGATTTTGCAACGAGTTCGTAAAGTAGCCTATAAGTTGGCTTTGCCGATGGAATTTGAGAAGATGCACGATGTGTTTCATATCTCACAGCTTAAGAGGTATATTCCTGATGCGAATTATGTTTTGGAACCCGAAAGAGTTCAGATTGATAGTAGCCTCACATATGAGGAAAGACCTGTGAAGATTTTGGACAAGAAGGTGTGTAGTACATATAATAAGGATGTGAGTATCGTGAAAGTACTTTGGTCTAACCATGAGTCCGAGGAGGAAACATGGGAAGACGAGGATGATATGAGGAAGAAGTATCCTGACTTGTTTGTTGAGGTGATTACGAGGGCGTAACTCGTTTTCTTTAAGAGGGGTAGCATGCGGTAGAATTTCGCGTTTTTTGCCTACTTTTATGGTATTTTTATGCATTTCTATGCTTAGTTTGGCGATTTGCACATGTTGGTGCAAACTAACGTGTCCATGAGTGACACATTTGAGTTTGAGTTGGTAAAATGTGCACATGCGTGACACAAGTATTTCTCAGTAAACCGTTTTATAAAGTTTAAGTAAAACAAAATTCCAAACGATTTAGTTTTTCATGCCAAGTTTCGAGACGAAACTTCATTTAAGAGGGGTAGACTATAATCCCCCGTATTTTTATGAATTTTATAAATATATTTAAAGTATATTTATAATCATTTTCATATTAATTTATTTAATTATTTAAGTGTTGACTATTTTGAAAGTCAAATGATTGTTTAAACGTTTTAAATAGTCATTAATATATGAGAAATTTGTTAAAAACAACCTTATAAAAGTTCCATTTGGTGAGAAACAACCTTATAAAATTTTTTTAATTGAAAAACAACCTTTAAACGTTATTTTTTTTGTGAGATAAAACCTCAGGGCCTTTTTCCGGTGTTGGCAGGTTATTTGTTCTACTTGCACTCTCTTTCTCTCTCTTTTTATCGGATTGGAGTTTCATTTCTCTCAATTTGCACTCTTTTTATAAACCCTACTCACCCCCAAAGTGAATCAAATTTTCCCAAAAAAATCCCTCACTCCAAAAAAAATTGATAAGTAATGTACAAATAACAAGTCAACACCAAAACTCGTTGGTCAACCCCCGAAAGAGGTCCTGAGGTTTCATCTCACAAAAAAATAACATTTAAAGGTTGTTTGTCACAAAAAAAATTTATAAGGTTGTTTCTCACAAAATGGAACTTTTATAAGGTTGTTTTCGACAAATTTCTCTTAATATTGGATTGGATTTTAAGTATCGAATATGTTATTAAATATTTTGGGTTTTGTTTAAGATAAATTGTGAATAACCACCTGTCAGATACACCAATTTCAAAATAACCACCCCAAATTGTTTTGCATTTAAATAACTACCTCTACTGACGTTCACGTTTTGAAATACCCACCTCTTAACGGAAAATCTTAACACCGTTAGTTTTAGGGCTCAACTTTTTTAACTCCCTCCAAAATTTCACTAATTACCTTACTAATCTATAATTTGACTGGCCAAAACACCTTGCCGCTGACGGGCAGCATCTGTGTGGCTGAAGCAGTTACAACGAGAAGGCAGAATGTGATGACAGAACAGAGGACAACCACGCAGTAGGTTCAATAGCGATCCATCCAAGTCCTGCAATTGCTATAACAGAAATCGGTCTGAGATAAAAGGAGATGAACAGATTGATTAGACCATACCAGGTTATACAACAAGTCATAATCTTAGATTAAATAATAAAATCAAAAGCACCTTACACCTGACTTATAATAAAAACAAAGAGTGGTGATTCAGAGGGGAAGAGCTTAATGATTTACGAATCATAACCATCTTCACTGAATTTTTCTTTATTCGAGCTAGAGCTCCTTGTTCTCTTTGCCGGATCATTTGAAGTGAATCTGAATGGAGTTTCCTCCATGTATCATTGACAGATTGTGGACCAAAATTACATAAATTAACTGAATCTGAATGAAGTGATATACATGCAGCATAGAAAAAAATACATAGATTAAAATAAGGGAAAGATAAGGAAGAAGAACAACCTGAGAATGGGCATCTTTTTAACTTACTGGGAAGGATAACTACATCTCCATCACTTTATTCAGCAAATCAATTGAATTTCTAAATGCTTGCGTTTTAGAAGGCAAGGTGAATGCGAAATGCGACTTTTTCGCGGTTACTGCCTGCAGTAATTGAACATAAATGCATAGAGATCTAATTTCATTGAATTAATCTAATGTACCATAGGTAATAATAACCTTAGTTCGAAATGTAGAATTCAATTCAAAGAGAAACTAAATTAATTGAATCAATTACTCACAGCATCATCACAAAAAACTTCAAACTAGAGGAGTTCACAGGGGAAAAAAGACTAACCAGAAGTTCCTGAGGTAAAGCTTTAAGAAGAGAACTCGAACTTTTACTGCTAAGCTTCTCACGAAATAGTTCTTCGTAGATATAGTTGTGTTTTTGGTAAAGTTTTAAAGTAAAATTGTGTAGGCTGCCAACTACTCTGCCTTTTCTGTACTTGGACCAAGATTACAAAAATTACCATAGCGTCGATATCTCTTTAAGCTTCATAGATATGCTCAAGACTAACCATGAGCAGTTCATAGATTATTGCATACCCACTTTGTGACCTATACTAAAGAGGAGAACATGAATTGGTAAGTTCGCATCTTTCTTCTGCATACAACGATCATCTAACCGATTAGCACATTGTAGTTAGATTTTGTTTTCCATAGTATCAAAATTGACACTAATTTTTGAATTTCATAAAGATCTATTCTTACTGCACTATTTGAGGTATATTACTTGAATAAACATTTGAGTTGAAGATTAAACAAGTCATGTTTGCTACATTCCACCTTCAATGACTTATGCGTGCAAATGCAATGCAATGAAAGAAATTGATCACTATGAGAAGTTCAGTAAACATCGATCTACCTCCCGAAGGAAATGAATTATTACCAGGGGTGAATTAGGATCAGCTGCTGTGACGATTTTCCGTTGAAAATAGGTTTACATGGAAAATGATTTTCCATCCGATAAAAGACGAAGCCTTAGTCTATAAGGAAGCATCGCTTCCACCCTTAAATATGACCTCAAATTTGATTAGTTAAACACTCAAAGGTAAAGGTACAGAGATGAAACATTTTTTGGGTGTTGGAACAATATCATACTCTCATGAAACAAATTTCTAACCATGAAATTTGTACTATGGAATATTCATTGTAAAAAAGTAACAAATATTCAACTACAATTATCATTACAATTAGTAACATCATTATCTATTTACTCTGAGGATAAACGTCATACTTCAATTTTATTTGCTAGTAGTTTTCCATTTTGATCTATTATTCCAACTTCCTTCTTCATAGAACTAATAGTTAAACCCTTGAATTGCTTCTCAAATTGAGCTCATTTCATCCTTTAAATGCCACAAAATAAATTGTTATGAAATGACCCAAGAAACAGACATTGTGCTTTCTTTATTAGCACATTAGAGCTAACTTTAACCAATCTAAATCATATCAGTATGATAAAAGAGCACAAATTTTCTTAATACCTGGATAGCATTTTCTAAGAATCGGCAGGCATCTACCATGGAAATTCGAAGTTAAAAAAATTGGGGTTAGTAGTAAACTAGTAACACAACCAGGATTTAACTGATGGGAAAGCTCTAACTTTTCTGCAACAACACGGTGAATTCATCGACTCTTATGAAGCATAGAAAACAAAACAAACAAAAATTATAGGCTTGTAGGTTGTAGCAGCAACAGAGCAGGACAACAACAATCCAAAAAAGAAACAAAAAACACAAACAAAGAAAGAAAGAGATGGTAACTTTTAATACGATAATAAATTGCAGAACTTTAAACAAAAATAACTATCGATGAAGTACTAAATTGATAAGTGAGGGAGAGAATCGTCTCACGGGATGGAAATTGCAGAGAAAGGTACGCGGAGAGGGAGAAAGGATGAACGAACAATAAAACCAATAAAACATCCTCAAGAGCGATGTTCAGGGACGACTCATTCAATTCAAAATCAGAGTTGAGATGTCAAGAGCACCAATAAGTTCGTCAAATTGGTCTAGTGATTAATTAGAAGATGAATATTTAGCAAATTACCCAACAAAAGATAGATTAATTTTTAGTTATGAAAAAAAAAACCTAGAATTTAGATCGGGAAAAGAGAGAAAAACACAATACCTGACAAAAAATTGATGAGGAACTCAAACTATCAATTGTGATTGATTTCAGAAATTGTTTTATTGACAAAAATCTAAGAGCATAACAGAAGATTTCATAGTGGGCAATGAAAGTTAGGGAAAAAGAACAAGGAGAGAGTGGGAGAGAGGGAGAGAGAGTGTTAGTGCCATTAAACCGCCTTCTTTCCCCAAATTTTGGAATACCGCGTTGAATGAGGAAGCTCACGTGCGTGGTATGTGCATTATTTCCAATTCTAGGCGTTATAATGTGCCAAGAAAACAATTAGGCGCGAAATAGTGCCGAGAAACAACGAAATAGAGAAAAGACCCTTCAACGCTGCTCTGGTGTGCCGAGAGATATGTGTCGAGATTTAACACATTTTGTAGTAGTGGTGGCAATCTCGTTCAGCTTAGGGGAGGATTTCTCTCTCTCTGTATGTATACTCCTTCCCTTTATTGCTTTTTAGTATAGATTTACGGCTTTCTTAGAATAGTTGTAATGCTTTGGAAAAAAATTGTTGAAAAAATACAAACAATGATTGATCATGACTGGTTTGAGTGCCTCCCTATGCCCCGTACTACGCTTTGATTGAAAATGATTTGACTTTGTTTTCTTTATAGCTGGGCATTTGTGATTTAAGGATTCGATTTGATGTTTGATTGCTATGATTTCGAGCGAATTTTGATTATTATACATTACATTGTGCTGCATGCCTAAACTAGTTAGACTGTGAGGCCTTTTCTAGCCTATTGGATTCATACTATTATCTAGTCTGTTTTTGGTGTGTTAGTTCCTCTTTAGTGGATTGATCTTGACTTTGACTTCTTACTTACCTGATGTCTGGTGACTTGTTACATTTGCTATGATAGAGGCGTTCTTTTGTCTGATTCTTGAGCCCCACAGTGAATTCTTTGTTATACTTTTATCATTCTTAGCCCCGCTAAGCCTAATGACTTGTTTATTGTTACTGGACCTTATTACATGCCCATAGCCTTCATATATATATTATTCTCAAGCTTACCTTGGGGGAGTATTTGTATGTGTTGGGTTTGAGATTGGTCTTTATGGTTTGCGTAGTTTGGATATAAAAGTGTATTTTATGTGGTTTCAAGTGTGAGAAAAAGAAAAGAAAAGGCAAAGTTTGAGTTACGTGAATGTTTGATTCGAAAAGAAAAAGAAATCAAAATTTAAAAGAGTTCAAAGTTCCTTCATTCACGTTGTCTATAAAGAAAAAAAAATGAAATTGGGCTACATTGCTTGAAAGTTGGGTTTGTTGGAAGTTTTTATCGATTCATAGGAGTCGGGGTGTATTATGCGGTTATGTGGTTATGTGGTATTATTGGGAGATGTTCGCCCACCTTCGGCTTTGTTATGAGTTACTTTTGCTCCCTCATGCTTGGTTTTTCCACCACATTTTCTAGAAATATTCCCTACCCTTGCCTAAGCCCCATTAGAACCCTAAAAAGTCTTCTTGATCTTGTGTTTACAATGTTGAATGGATTGATTTTGAATCAATTTGTCAAAGTTCAAGAGTATGTCTGCTAATTGAGTCGACTTGATTAGGATGAGCGACATTTAACCTTCTTAAACACATGAGAGTGTGAGTGGAAAGGTAAATTTATGGTCGGGTCGGTGAGTGTTCGCACATATTCTTTGCCTGTCACAAAATTGAGAGGAGTGACACCTTAGTGAGCACCATTTCAGGACATGTATGCCATGTAGATGAGCTGAATTTAGCGATTTGCTTGGATGATTGGTAGTTGGATGGATTTAAATAGCGGAGTTTGAATCTTGTCTCCTTGAACGATTCTTAGTCTTGAAAATATAATTGAGCTTTGATGTTTTCCTATCTAAGGGGCGAGGTAATTTATTCCATGATCATGACTTGTTTGCTTGAGGACAAGCAAAGGTTTAGCTGGGGAAATTTGATGTAATGGTTTCATATAGAGTTTTTATCCTTGAGTTACAAGCTAAAATGTGCAATATTGACGCTCTTAGGTGCTATTTATGCTAACTATTTCTATATAGTCGTGGTTTGGTTGTTTTATAGTGTTTTGCAGGTTTTAGGGAAAAATCCTTATTTTCAGTCATATTGGCCTTTACAGTGTAGCGGAGAAGTTATGAGGCATGTAGGAGGTCTCAAGATCATATTCAATCCCCTTAAGAAGAAGAATTATTGAGGAACTTGGCGTCTGAAGCAAAGTGTTGATGCAGCCCAGATTTGGCCCTGCCCGGCGCCATCGGGCAGCCATGGCCTGATCTGCCGTCGATCTTTTTGCCTAGATTTTGCTGATTTCTGGCCCGATCGTGCGACTTTGCCCGACCTGATCGGGTGGCACATTACTTAGTAGTTTCTGAAGTTTGAAGACATTCCAGAGGCAAGGTTGGCCCGATGGCATCGAGCAGCCCTACCCGATCGGGTATCAGAGTTTCAACCCTGATCAGGCGACATCACCCGATCCATCCAGGTGCCTTTGTGTTTTGTGCTGCTGCTGTTGTGAAGACCGGACCTGATCGGGTGGCTCTTTGCCCGATTGGGCGGATGACACGGAGGAGGCGATTCCGTATTTTCCGTCCTATTTTTTTTGTTTTCTTGGGTTAATATAAATAGCTTGTAGTTTATATTTACAAACATCTTTTATTATCTTATACTTTATTAGAGAGTTTTTAAAGAGTTTCTTAGTTTTTCTACTGTAGAGGAGATCAAATCTTGGTTCATTTTCAATAAAGGTTATTGCTTTCAGTCAATTGGTATTCTTCTTTTTCTTATTACTTTCTTATTAGTTCATAATTGTTCTAGTTTAGTTATTGATTTATTCATGATGCATTATTAGGGTTTCATATTAGAATTGTTATTGTTAGTTTAATCATGTCTGAGTAGATCCTTTTCTAGGGTATTAGAGAGGGAAGCCATGTTTATACCATGATTGTTGATTAGATTGCTATTATTTTCTAGGGCTTGGTTAGAGCGATTATGGTGTGATTTATTCTTGATTAGTAATTGATGTTATGGCTAATTTCATTGATTGCTTGTGGTTAATAATTGTTCGTACAGATCCGTCTTACGATTAGAGGCCTAGGACACACCAGTGATTCTTATTATGTTAGTGAACATGCGGCATACATTGAATTATGAGCGTTGAGACTTAACCATAGCTCAACACATGCTCTAATCTCTTGACTCTTGACCTAAGTTTTGATAGTTGTTGAACTCTTTGATTGATATAAGCATGGTGGAACCAACTAATACTCTAGTCTTTTATTCCATAGTCTAGTTTAAATCCCATTTTTCTCTAGTTTATAGTAGTTTAGTTTCTCCTATCTGATTTCATCTGAAGTAGTTATTTGATTAAATATTAACATATAAAATGTGTATCCCTGTGAACTCGACCCTACTTCCCTTGACTATTGTTGTTAGAGGACTTTAGGAGTTATCTTTGATTAGCTGATACTACTTTATCCTATCAGTCACAAGTAAAGGTTTTAAAAAAATCCTCCAACCTCCAATGTTCCCACCCTTTTCCTCTTCCTTAGGCTACCACCATTGCCGGTCGTTTTCCTCTATATCTCTCCTTGTGTTGTTTGTCGTTTTCTCCGACTTTAGTCCTAGAATATACACCCCTGTATCGTAGTGTTTGTGCATATCATGTTTGCCCTCTCTTTCCTATATGACTCCGGCTAGACTGGGGGTCATCGATATGGTGTTCGAGGCTATCCCCTCTCTCAGATATGATGTAAGAGGGTCGTGGTGATATTTTGGCTGTGAGAAAAGTATAGTGGTGATTCTCACGAGTGGAGGGAAGAGATGTGGTGGTTTACGTTGGGTGAATGGAATTTTGGTGGTGGCTTTCTATTTTAGGGAAGTGGGTAGTGGGGGTGATAGAGTTGTAGGGTGGGTGTTTAGGACGGCTTTGCCACCCCAAGTCAACTAGGGTTACATAAGTAAGAAAGGAGAAAAAATAAGACAAACTAAAAAGAGGGGAACATCGGGCTTAGCTGGTTGCAAATAGAAAATAGAAGGTCGATGCTGGAGAATAGCTAGTCAGAACTGAAAAATGGCAAAAGGATTCTTCTTGTATAAACCGATGTTGATGGTTTTTTATTGCCAAGATATTTTGTAAAGTAATTTTTTTAGCAAAATTAAGCTTTTAAAAGATTTCTTTAAAGCAAAATTTTCTTATTATTATAAATTGCATTTTAAAACTATATCCTTCTACCTTGAAAAGCAAACTCTAATATGAAATGACTTGGTAGTTCATCATTCCCATATTTCCACACTAGAACTTAATGCAACAAAACATACGCGGTCAACCAAAAAACTAGTTTCATATTTAAAGAAAAAATAGATTTTTGCAACAATTGAGAATTTTCCAATTAAAATTATATTTATTCCAAATTCTCATATTAACGATGTTGTTGTGTTTCTATTGTAGTGTTATGCCTTATTATTTTAGACCGAATAGAAATGAATTAAACAAAACTACATTGAAATCTCAACAAGACAGAATTGAAGTGAGATTAATTCATTCCAGTCCAAAAGAACTTAATGTGACTACTTCAAATTAATGCTTCTGAGCCACTAATACAAAAAATAAAAATTAACGAGAGTAATCCAAATTAATATAGGTGGCAATCAGGTCGTTCGGGTCGAGTCTGGGTTTCGGGTCAGCTTGATGTCGGGTCAATTTCGGGTCTTCCATTTCGGGTTGAGTCGGGTTTCGGGTATGTTAGTTTGGGTCGGGTCGAGTTTCGGGCATGCCGCTTTCAGTTTCGGGTTGGGTTAGTTTTTGGGGTCGGGTCCATTTTCGGGTCGTTCCCCCAAAAACGATACAAAGTTATTGATCGTTGATCGAGGAATTGGCCGTATTAGGCTTAAGGGGAGAATTCGTATCAGAGCACCACCTTTATATTGGCTTTACTTGAAATTTAGAAATTATGGATAAATATTATTCGGGTCAGTTTCGGGTCGGATCAATTTTCGGGTCGGGTCAATTTTGGGTTTCGGTTCCAGTCATTCGGGGCGGGTCGTTCTCTTCGGGTCAACTTTGCCAAGTCTACAAATTATTGTCTATCTTCCACAATTAATCTCAAAATAACCTCAACTATCGCTCACCCTTCGCAAAACACTCCCACTTGACTTGGAGCTTGTTAAACAGGTTTAAAGTATGGTGTCCATTAGCGAGTACTTGGCTTTTCGGGGACCCAAAAATGTGGGTATCCGAAAAAGCGGGTAGTTCTTAAAGTAGCCCATGGCCCGACCCGGAGAAGCCATGTACCCGAAGCTCGTGTATCCGATTTTTCTGAATATCAACTAATCTAGTGAGCCCGACAAATTGATTGTGTTCAGTTGGTCTCCTGTTTTCAGAATACAAGCCCACCTCAGATTGGCCATGTCAGCATTGTCCTAAGGCTTGACCAATGTTTCCATAGAAATTATACTTCAAAATTATTGTAAGTCAGCCTAATTTGCAATTATCCAATTTGGGATTAGTGTAAAAAACGTAGCACAAGAGATTAGTTAGAAAATCTAGAAGAAGAATAAAAACAGAACGAGGCGAGGAGCTTACAAAAAGTGGAAGGACATGGAGCAGTAGAGAATCAGAAGGCAAAAGGGAAAATCAGAAAAGTAAAATTTCATGGGTAGTGAGAAAATTTTTCATCTAATATCATTGCCAAAAGCGCTTTCAGCAACCACGACTGATTAGGGTTTATATAAACCTGATTCGAAATTTTGGAAAGAAAAATCTAATCGGGTCAATGAGTACCCACTAACTTTAGATGAGCGGCCTGTTACTCGGCCCGAAAATCCTCTCTTTTACCGGGTCGGGTACCCGGCTCGTTGCAAAGAAGAAAATGAGAAAAATACCCAATTTATTTTACTCGCGTCAGCGGGTCATCGAGTCGAGTCAAGTAGGTCGGGTTTTCTTGAACACCTCTATCTAAAAGACCACGTGTCATAATTCTATTGGCTAAAAATAAATAATAAATAAATTGTACCCTCCCTCTCCTTCCTGGCCACCACTACCCCGGAAACCACCACTCACCCACCCACTCGAAAACCACCTTCCCTTCCCATGCCCATTCCCTGCCACCCCTACCCGAAAACCACCACCCACCCCCTACTACTCACGCCTTCACCGCATCCCAATCTTCCTCGCAACCACCACCAATTTTCGTTCACCCCTACCAATTTCCACCATCTTCCTCCACCCTTCAAATCTTCAACAAACCATTCCCCACTCCTGAACTTCCAATGTACAACCACCCCAAAGGCCTCCCTCCACCCTTCCTGCCTCATGTCGAAATTGTATTCCGACCCAGATGTTGCCACGGTTAGCAGTGGGGATGAGAGAAAACCAGAAGAAAGGATTATAAGGAAGTCAAAATGAAGGAAGGGGGAGAGGAGCAGGGAGATGCTGCTAAAGTTGAGGAGGAGGGATAGAGGACGATGATGAAACATAGAAGGAAGTGACGACGATGGTGGGCATCGTTGGAAAATCTTCTTCCGTCGTAGTCAACTTCAAATCCTTTTTTTCAAATCACACGAACTTCTTCGATAAGCTCATAGATCTAATTTCCGACGAAGTTTTACCTTTTGTCAAACGAAGATGACAAACCATGGTTCCAACAGGGTTATCCAAGGGAGCAAAAGTGAAAGAGAAGCTAAAATCGATCAAAAACATGAAGAAATTAAGACGTAATCGTTTAGACCTTGAGAAATCGAGTAAAACAACGCCATATTTGTTGAAGGAGTCATTCGAGAATGAATAAGCGAAGGAGAATGCATTGAATGACGGTGATGGTGATGGAGCTTTCATTTCTAGGAGATGCTTGGGCTAAGGAGGGAGTGTAATAGTGAGGAGGTGGGAGCTGCTAGGCTTGTGTGGTGAGAAGGGAGAGAGGACATAGAGAGAAAAGGGATGGTGGCTGGAGAAGGGGTGGGGATTACTTTTTTGTACCACGTGTTGTAAAACAGAATTGTACCACGTGTTGCTGTTTTACTTATGTGATAGGTTATAATTTAGGCTCAGGCCATATTCTAGGGTTTTATCAGCATTGTACTTTAGCATTTTAAGACAACTAAATTTGGTGTAGAAAGATGTTAGTAAAAGATTATAATTTAGTAGTTTTAATTATTTATAAGGAAAATTTGTCAAAAAAGACCTTGTAAATTACAAATTTTGTGAACCTTATATAATTTTCTTTGCGAGAAAATACCTTATATAATGTTGTATATCAAATTACACACCCTGTTGTCATATTTTGGTCAAAATGATCAACTTTAGGTCATTGACTCTCTTTTATTCTGTCTAATTTTGTGAATAGGAATTTAGTCTAAAAATACAGGTTGATATGCGTGAATCTGACGTACAATAATAGAGGAAAAAATAGACCTAAGTGTTGACTTTTAACCAGAATATGACAATAAGGTGTGTAATAAATAATGACATATAAGGTGTTTTCTCACAAAAAAGATTATAAAAGGTGCTTTTTCGCAAAACTTATAACATATAAGGTCCTTTTTAACAAAATTTCCTATTTATAAATCTAATTAAACTATTGTAACTTAATTATTGTTTCTCATTGAAAACATATAATATCATTACTAGTATTGATAAAAGAAGCAACAATAATATAGTGGTGCAATGGTTAGATCATTTATCTTCCATACTCGAGGTTGCGGGTTCAAACCTTCTTATGAACAATTTGCACTAAATAAAATATTATTCGAAAGAAGGGAGAGTGATAGGTGGCGAATTGCAATCCATGCTTACCCTATGGACGATGGTTGAGATTTTTCTCGTTAATTTTCCAAAAAAATTAGAGACCGCCTACTTTTAAAATAAAATTAGGCAATGGTCCAATAGGCCCAATAATAAGAAGAGAAAATCAACAAACCGTCCTCTGAATATAGGGACCAATTTAATCCATTTTTTGACCTATTTAATTCATTTTGTGACCTGTTTAGTTCATTTAATACTCAGTGTTAAATTTATTTAGTGACTAATTTAATTCATTCGTCCAGTACGACTGCATTCCACCCATAAGTGAATAGGCAAAACACCAAGCACAGTTGTAAGTCATATGTTTTTTTAGAAATCGCATGTTATATTTCAAAACTAAAATTAAAATAGGGAAAAGATAAGTGAATGAACAGATAGAGTGTGCTAAATATCAAAGGGATGTTTTTATGGTTGTCTTCTTGAAAAAAGGCTACCGTAAAAAATTAATAATAGCCACGAATTTGTCCATGTCAACATATAATATTTATGGCTAATTATTAAAGATATACTTAAATACGCAACAACATATGTCACTATATAGTATAATATAGTTCATAATATACGAAAATTATGTTTTGAATTGCATTAGTCGTTGTCAGATTTTTGCACAATACGATAACATATTTTGGTCATAACCATAATTTGGACATGTATAGTGAAATTGGTATTGGCTATGATCATAGCTTGATTTGGATATCACCTAATTTAACTATCCAAATTACGGCTATGACTAAAACATGTAATGGTATTGTCCAAAAACTAAAAATGATGATAACTAATTTTCGTATGGAGGTTTAGTGTCGTAACATATCAAAAGAGGACACGTGGCCCAGTTGAAGGCTGCCACGTGGCCCAATAAATTGGTGACACATTGATCATTCTCTCAATGACACTTGGCGGCATTAAGAAGGATGACTTGTGACCTCACCAAACTGAATAAAGAGGCCTATTTATTCCTTAAAAGAAGGAATAATCAGCCCAAACTCCCATAAGAGGAAGAGAATGATTGGTTAAGAGGCTCAAAGCAATGAAACTGTGACAAGTGTCACCTTTTCATTGCTCAACCAATCACACCCTTCTATTTTAGGGTGCTCCTTTTCATTCACAAACACTATAAATAGTTCCTCAAAATCAGGTAAAAGGCGGCTCTCACCTACTCTTAAACTTACTCTGTCAAAATACATACTCAGATTTTATCTCTCTAGAATACTGACTTAAGCATCGGAGAGGGAATCAAAACCCAAACCTCTGGGTTGGTTCCCCTTTTCTGCAGGTTCGGAAACGGAGCTACATCTCTACACAAGCCTCCCAGATTCATCAACCCTACATTTGTCCATCATCAGGAGAACTTTAGTTTACGAAAAGTTGTAAACAACATTTGGCGCCGTCTGTGGGGAGGCGTAGAGATGACCGATTGTAACTCGTCCAACCGAGGACAAAGGTTGAGTCCATATGTGCAAGTCAATGACACTGTCGACGATGAGCTTCCACCAAGAGGACGAGACGGACCTCGTCAAAATGATCCAGTTGGGGCAGTTTTAGAGCCCAATCCTGCTCTTCCAGTTACTGCTGCTCATCTGGAGAATGCGCTAAACGAGTTCCAAGCCAAAATGGCTCAAGTAGTTTAGGAGCAGATAAAGAACAACATGCTGTTCTTCAGGTTAGGCCCTCAGCCTGATTCCAGGCCTACGCCTAGAAGAGGAGCCTCCCAGGAGAACGTTGCAGGGCCGAGTGGAGTTCGACGACCAGAGGAAGCCAGGAGGTTGTCTAAGGGAAGGCAGCCTGCTTGTAGTGAACAACCTCGTCGCCTAGACTGGAACTTAGTGGTCACCAACCCGGTGAACAGACCAGTGGATGGTCGTCGGATGGAAACTGACGCTCGTGAGTACTTGCAGGCGAAAAGAGAAGCGGCCCAATAAAGGTCGGCTACTGGATCAACGCCTTACCTGCATGATCCCACCCTGAGAATCAGGAGTCACACTATGGAGCAAGGAAGGACCCCGTCCATTCACGAGCCTCGTCAAGAGAGGACGGTGGTTCAGCCCAATGTCTACCGAAGAACCTCTCAGCAAAATGTTTATAGGCGAGGGTCTAAGGAGGTCAGTTCGTCCAACCCAGTTCTCAGAGAATGCAGGCGGAATGAAGTACCAGTTGACACACGTTTCAGGGAGCTCCGCATAGCTTGGCCAACGCCTTTCTCAGCCAGAATAATCCAAGCCCCTCCTTACCCTAAAGTTAAGCTGCCCACCATTGAACCGTTTGATGGCATAACAGATCCAGATGATCATCTTT
This sequence comes from Patellifolia procumbens, assembly GCA_947645195.1. Classification (NCBI taxonomy): domain Eukaryota; kingdom Viridiplantae; phylum Streptophyta; class Magnoliopsida; order Caryophyllales; family Amaranthaceae; genus Patellifolia; species Patellifolia procumbens. The sequence continues at coordinate 964,480 of CANSGD010001040.1, forward strand.
CAGCATACAAACATCAGATGTACGTCCAGGCTGTGGACGACGCTACCTAGTGTAAGAACTTCCCAGCTACCTTGAAAGGGGTTGCTCAGAAGTGGTTTAAAAATTTACCAGCAAACTCCATTAACAATTTTACTGAGTTGAGTTACTCATTTACCAGTCATTTTATAGCCAACCGGCAGGAACAGAAAACCATTATTCACTTGGGGAAGATTGTCCAAGTCCCAAAAGAGTCTTTGAGAATTTTTGTGAAGATATTTAACCTTGAAGCTCTCCAGATCCACGATCTGAATGCCGGTGTAGCATTTGATGCATTCATTCGCGGACTTCGTCCAGGAAGCTTTAAGTTCGACCTAGTAAAAAAAAAGGTAAGTACCTTAGCTGAAGCTCTCAGAGAGGCTGAAGCGTTCATACATGCTATGGAAGTTTGTGCAGAAGCTAAACGCTCAGAGTCTAAGAAGCCTGAGGAGCCTGTTCAAAAACCTAAGAACAATCCTAAGAAGGCTGAGACCTAGGTAGTATCTTTAGGCCCAACTCCGTCAAGAAGAGAGAAAAGAAAGGAAAAGGTTGCGTCAGCCGAGCCTATTGAGTTTAATAAGGATCAGTACTCTATCCTTATGGAAATCAAGGATCACCATGAACTCAAGGCCCCAGCAGATAGGAAGACGCCTTACAAGAATCGAGACATAAGCAAGTATTTTCACTTCCACAAGGATTGTGGGCATGAAACCAATGAGTGTAAACATTTGAAGAGAGCATTGGAACATCTTGCAAAGCAGGGAAAGATGAACCAGTATATGTCTCGGGAAGGACGTTTCCAAAAGAAAGATTTTCGGCAAAGTAAGGAGAAGGAAAGTGCCAGCACTTGTGAAGATGTGGTCTTGCTCATGTCCGACGGATTTGCAGCCGGGGGACCAACTTTGAGAGGGCATAGGAATTATGTTTGAGAGCTCGGCCAGGTGTTGCTAACAGGAAAAACTAAGGCGGACCCGTTCCCCTTGGTGACGGTGAGTGAGGGTGATCGTGGTCAGATCAGATACCCTCATGACGACCCTCTCGTTGTAGAAATGAAAATAGAAAATTTGAAAGTTCGAAGAATCCTTATAGACACCGGCAGCTCGACTGACATTATTAGTACTGATTGCTTTTCACGACTCAAATTTGATGAAAGAGACCTCCTTCCAGTCCATCATCCAATCATAGGATTTGGAGGAGGAATCATTCATCCAGTGGGGACGGTGTCGTTGCCCGTCAGAGTTGGAGAGAAGGATCGATGTAGAACTATGTTCATAAAATTCTTGGTTGTCAAGGACCTGACTGCGTACAATGTGATTTTGGGACGTGCCACTCTCAACAATATCAAGGCAGTCATTGTCACTCATCTGATGCTAATGAAGTTCGAGTGTGATTATGGTTAGGTTAGTACCATCTATGGAGATCAGTGGGCTGCCAGAGAGTGCTACCTTACTACCTTAAAGCCCTCGTCTTGGAAGGTGAGCGAAGCCGAGCCCATGGAAGTAGACGAGCCGAAAGAGGCCGGGGCAGAGAAAGTGGGAACGTCCAGGATGAAAGAAGAAAAATTTCAGACGCATGTTGCTTCCGCAAGGAAGCCGTCAGAGGACAAAAATGAGCTGTATGTTACTTCTGAAAGAAAAACGGCAATAGATCTGCCCAGTAAGAAAAGAAAGTTTGCCCAGGTCAAGGAAGAACCGAGGTCTTCAGCTGAGGTTATGATGATCACAAGCCTGACTCTCGTTCGTCCTAAGTCTGCTGAAGCTCCTTTAAGCATTTGTTTAAATGATTCTCGTCTAGAAAGGACTTTGCAAATCGGAACGGCTTTAAATCCTGAGTTACAGGAAGATATTATCTCATTGTTGAAAGAGTATCAAGATGTTTTTGCCTATGGGGCAGATGAAATACCAGGGATTGACCTAGAGGTGGCTGTTAATCGGCTGAACGTCGATCCAGCTAAAAAGCCTATCAGGCAGAAAAAGAGACATTTAGGACCCGTCAGGAAACAGGCTGTTGATGAATAAGTCCGAAAACTGCTAGAGGCAGGATTTATCAAGGAAACCCATTATCCAGACTGGGTTGCAAATGTGGTGATGGTTCCTAAGCCGAACGGAACCTGGAGGATGTGTGTTGATTACACTAATTTGAACCAAGCTTGCCCAAAGGATAGTTTTCCTCTGCCCAAGCTAGATCGTCTAGTAGACTCGATGGCTGGGCATGCATTGCTGAGCTTTATGGACGCTTATTCAGGGTTTCATCATATTCCCATGCTGCTTGAGGATCAGGATAAGACCTCGTTTGTTACTGAGAAGGGGTTATATAGCTGGCTTATGATGCCTTTCGGCTTGAGGAATGCTCCAGCGACTTTTCAGAGGCTCATCAACCAAATTTTCTCACCTCAGCTGGGTCGCAATCTAGAAGCTTACATTGATGATATGATCGTCAAGAGTCAAGAGGACAAGGATCATGTCGAAGATCTACCAGAAACTTTTGAAACCTTGCGCAAGTATAAGCTAAGGCTTAACCCAAAGAAGTGTATTTTTGGGGTCTCGTCTGGAAAGTTTCTGGGTTTTTTGGTAGATCAGCGTGGGATAGAGGCAAATCCTGAAAAGATCCAAGCTATACTTGATATGAAACCTCCAACAAAGATAAAGGAAGTACAGCGGCTTATTGGCTGTCTAGCGGCTATGGGACGTTTTTTGTCCAAGTCTGGTGACAAGTGTCATCATTTCTTTGCCACTATAAAGAAAAAGGAAAAATTTCAATGGACACCTGAAGCGGACGAGGCTTTACATGAAATCAAGAAGCATTTACAGAAGCTCCCTCGCCTGATAAGTCCAGTGGTTGGAGAAAAATTGTTTGTCTATCTGGCTGTTTCTCCTGAGGCAGTCAGTGCAGTGTTGTTAGTCGAGAGGGACGCTATACAAATTCCTGTATACTTTGTGAGTCAAGTACTCAAAGATGCTGAAGGAAGATATACTACAGTTGAGAAGTTTGGTTTGGCTTAGTGGTGGCTAGCCGAAAGTTAAGGCCTTATTTCCTGGCTCATAGTATTGTCGTATATACTGACCAGCCGCTAAAGCAAGTCTTACAGAAGTTGGAAGCGGCTGGGAGGATGCTCAAATGGGCCAATGAACTGAAAATGTTCGACATCACTTTTGACCAAGGAAAGCGATTAAAGGGAAGGCTTTGGCGGATTTTATAGCCGAACTAACTCGACCAGTACTTGATCCAGTAAAAGACCCCTCTGAGGGCAGCCAATGTTGGAAGCTAATGGTTGATGGCTCGTCTACCACTCAGGGCAGTGGGGCAGGCCTTGTTTGCCAGTCCCCTGAGGGAGACAAGTATGAATACGCCGTGCTTTTTAAATTCCCGGCCTCCAATAATGAGTATGAAGCCTTATTGGCTGGAATTCGGATATGCCGAGCAGTTGGAGCTAGGGAATTAGAGGCAAGGTCGGATTCTCTTTTGGTAGTCAGCCAGGTTAGCGGGGAGTATGAATGCAAGGAGGCCTCCATGGCCAAGTACGTTCAGCTGGTAAAAGAAGAGATCAAGCAGTTAGACCGATTTACCTTGGTACAAGTGCCTAGGTCTTAGAATCATCAAGCCGATGCTTTATCAAAACTAGCTAGTTCAGCTTTAGGCGACACTCCAAGAACTGTATTCTGGGAAGTACAAGAGAATAAGAGCATTGACTAGGAGGAAGTGATGTTTTTGAGTCGAGAAAACAACTGGATGGAGCCTATACTTCACTACAAAAAGACCGGCCAATTACCAGAAGACCCGGCACAGGTAAAATATGTTAAGGCTCGTGATAAGTGGTTCGAAGTTTGCGATGAGACACTGTATAAGAAATCATAAGATCGTCCGCTGTTGAAGTATATTACCAAGGAAGATGGCCTGGAGGTACTGAAGGAGTTGCATGAGGGCTCTTGTACCTCACATATTGGTGGCCAAGCACTGGCTAAGAAGGCACTCAGGACTGGTTATTTCTGGCCGACACTAAATGCGGACGCCATGGAGTATGCAAGGAAATGTGACAACTGACAGAAGCATGGCCATCTCTTTAAGAGACCGTCCAACTTTCTGACCCCTGTCCTGACCCCCTTGCCATTTGCCAAATGGGGAATGGACATCCTAGGTCCTTTTCCTATGGTGGCCGGCCAGAAAAAATTTGTGATAGTGGCTGTGGATTACTTCTCAAAGTGGGTTGAAGCTGAAGCAGCTAGGGGCATAAAAACAAATGATGTAAATAGGTTCATCTGGAAAAACATCATAACAAGATTTGGGATGCCCCAGTTGATAGTTTTTGACAATGGACCTCAGTTTGAGACCCCTAAGCTGAAAGATTGGTTGACAGAGAGGGATATTAAATCTCACTTTGCTTCATTTGCCCATCCACAGGCGAATGGCCAGGTAGAGGCTTTCAACAAGATCATATCAGAAGGCATCAAGAAGAATTTAGAGAATGCCAAGGGGTTCTGGGTGGAAGAGCTTCAGCTGGTCCTTTGGTCCATCAGGACAACTGCCAAGAATTCAATAGGGGAAACGCCCTTCATGCTAGTTTATGGAACAGAAGCTGTCCTTCCCATTGAAATTGAAGAACCCACCCTCCGCGTCATGTTATATTCAGAAGAGACCAACTTGGCAGCTACGCGTCTGGCTTTAGACCAGTTATCAGAGGTTCGAGGTAATGCTCTTTTAAGGATGGAGTTGTATAATTTACGGATGGCTAGGGAGTTCAACAAACGGCCAGACGACCTCTTAAAATAGGGGATCTGGTTCTCCAAAAGATGGAGGCTGTCGGACGAGCAAAGGAGCTTGGCAAACTGACCCCGAATTGGGAGGGACCTTATCTGGTAGTCGAAGAAGTTCGTAGCGGTACGTTTAAGCTACAAGATTTGGATGGACGCCCAATACCACGAACTTGGAACTCTGATAATCTGAAGAAGTACTATGTTTAACCAAGTACGAAGTTTTTTTTACAAGTTGTAAATGAAGTGCTACAGCACAGAAAAATCTTTTAGAAATGTATTACATGTACCTTAGCCTAGGCTAAGCAAAATTCATATCAATACATAATTCTAAATTCTGGTCTATGGTTCAACTTGTTAGATTATAGATGGGATAACTTTTAGTCTATAACTCGTTCTACCACACACTCAGCAAGGGGCATTTTATTATCCAAAGCCATCTTGGGGCATTTTACCATTGATGGACGAAAGATGGTTATTAGATAATAAACCGTACATGACCATTATGTAAGACAGATATTGCTTCCTAAAGGAAGACGTCTGCAAAAACCACCATAATTTGTCCAAGACATAATTGATGAATAAAGACTCCTTGATTAAAGGTTCTTACTTTAACAAGAAGCAATTTGTAGATCGTCTAAATCCAAGTTCACTAAAAACTTTGAAAATAGACGAACACTGCTTCCTAAAGGAAGCCAGCCAGAGAGACGTATTTCCTTAGTAAAGGAAATCCCCGTCATAACACCTAAAATTAATCAAAGGTGTTATTTCCTAAAGGAATCCGGTCAAAATGAGACGCCTTAGTAAAGAAGGTCTCATTACTTAGAAAAGGCGTGGATTAGACACTCACCTTCATACGATGCCTTCGTCTAATCATAGACCAATAGCCATCCTAAGAAGAGGGGTATATAGTACAAGTCCAGCAAGGAAAGAATAATCCTTGGACGCCTTCAACATTACATTGGTACTTAACCAATAGTTAGTTCAAAAAGAAAAGGGAAATTCCCAATGGTGGCCCTTAGGTATTAGGAATTCTCAGTGGTGGAAATTTCTAAAAAACTTTCTCATTGGTAGCCCTACTTTACAAATTATTCCCAAATATAGCCTTAATGAAGAATATTCCGTTAATAATAAAGCATATTCCGTTAGTTAACCATTAGGACGGTCATTCGCACGTAAAAAGAGGCCTTTGGGTCTTTTTTTGCCAATTTTGACATCAAAATCGAACGTTGAGGGATAAAACCAACCCCCTAAACTTAACTTTAAGAATCGAGTTTGAGGTCGAAATTGAAAAAAACAATCCGAAGTGTCTCGTTTTATGTGCGAATGTCCACTTTGATGGCTCACTAGTGGAATATGTTTTTTTATTAACGAATATTTTTCGATAAGGTTATGCTTGGGAATAATTTGTGAAGCAGGGCTACCAATGGGAAAGTTTTTTAAAAATTTCCACCACTGGGAATTTCTAATATCTAAGGGCCACCATTGGGAATTTCCCAAAAGAAAAACGTCCAAAGAATAATCCTTAGACGCTTTCCTTTGAACCTTACTTTGGTACTTAACCAATAGTTAGTTCAAAAGGAAAGCATCCAAAGAATAATCTTTAGACGTCTTCCCTTCAACATTACATTGGTACTTAACCAATAGTTAGTTCAAAAAGAAAAACGTCCAAAGAATAATCTTTAGACGTTTTCCTTTCAACATTACTTTGGTATTTAACCAATAGTTAGTTCAAGAAGGAAAACGTCCAAAGAATAATCCTTAGACGTCTTCCTTTGAACCCTACTTTGGTATTTAACCAATAGTTAGTTCAAGAAGGAAAACGTCCAAAGAATAATCCTTAGACGTCTTCCTTTGAACCTTACTTTGGTATTTAACCAATAGTTAGTTCAACAAGGAAAACGTCTAAAGAATAAACCTTACACGCCTTCCTTTAAACATTATTCGTCCAGAAATTAGACTACAGCTTCTTAACTGCATGTCCGTCTGAGCAGCTGGTATTACATTAAAACGAACATTGCTTCCTCAAGGAAGCCGTCAGAAGATATTCATAATGTGAAGGTCGTCTTGATACAGCAAAGAACGTACTCGTCCAGAGTTTTATGTATTGGCCGCCTTCCTTCATGGGGCAACGATCGTTCATAAATGGCCAAGAAAAGGCAGGACGAGTGTCATTGCCAAAAGGAGGCAGGACGAGTATCCATCACAGTCCAACGGGTAGGGAAAAGACTCGACCACGGTTTGTTTTGGCCGCATTCCTTCATGGGGCAACGGTTGTTACACAATTTGTCAAGCCAAGACGAGTATCTTTGATTCCTTTTGGTCGAGTAAGTTGATTACTTAGCAAAAATTGCATGTTGGAGCTTCCTCGTCCAAAGTTTATGTTATCCGACCAATGGATGTGACTCAAGACGAGTAAAGCTGACACAAGACGAGTTAAGCTGGTACATGATTCCTTTTGGACGAGTAAGTTGATTACTTAGCAAAAAATGGCATGCTTGGTGCTTCCTCGTCCAAACAGTATGTTTGCCGTCCAAAAGATCTGATCAAATACGACTTAGGTTGATCTTTGATCCCTCCTTAGACAAAGAAAGAGTATGCTTGGGAAAAATTCTTTGCATGTATGTCTAGAATATTTTCGTCCAAAAAGTGTTTAAAGATGAGCAAGGTGGAAACAAGCAATCACATTGAACTACTTTTAAGAGAAATTACTAGAATAAACATTGGACAAAGCAAGATGAAAGAAAGCTACTCATTTGGGCTACTCATTCAAATGGACGAAAGTTGGTGCCAAAATCCACAAAAATACAGCACTACTGAGTTTCTTTGCTACTACAACAAAACCAAATGACAAAAAATATCTCCTAATGTGATTACAAAACATTGGGATTTAAGTAAAATATCCATGACGAACAACAAAAATACTTAGTCAAAATTACAGCAAGAGGAGCGTCCTGATCTGTTTGTGGGCCAAGACTTGATAACAGTTGCATACTTCTTCAACTTGTCAAGCCGAGCCTGAATATCTTTCCTGCCCTCCTTGTTGAGTACTTGGTGCAAGCCTTTCTTAGACTTGCACCAGTTCCTATAGAACCGCCCCCCGACTTCCTCACTCAAATGAGTAGCCCAAATGAGAAGAGAAGGAAAGCAGGAGGACGGTTGATTTAGACATTGGGAGGAGGAATAGGAACATCCTCCTCCATGGCAGCATTATCTTGAGGCTCTTCGTCCTCCAACTCCTCTTCCTCGTCTGTCTCCTCGAAAATAGGAGGATCTTCGTTGCGAACTCCGGCCTTGTGACACTCCTCCTGGAATTCAAGCCTGCGTTGAAACCGGCTCACTTTGTCAGGATCAGCCATCATCTCCATGGCTTTAATCCCCCAACCTTTAGCCGTTTCCAAGGAGTCAGAGAAGGCTTTGAGGGCCTCCTAGAAGTCCTGCTTATCTTGATCCTTCAGCTGAGCAACTTCTGTTGTAAGTTCATAAATTTTGGCCCTAAGCTCAGCCGAGGTAGCAGCAGCAGCATCCTTCTCCTTCTTCAGGTCGTCCAAGAGGACATCCTGAGCCAGGCTCCACTCTTCCTTCTCCTTCAGCAGGGTAGTGATCTTCAGCAGATGGAGCTTGTTGGTCGACTCCAGATCAGCCGATCGCTTCTCCAAGGCCTCCAGACTCTGCCTGTAATAGAAATTCATCTCCTCAACAATAACTATGGCATGGTCTCCGACCTTAGTTACCTTTTGAACACAGGCAGAGTTCTCCTTACGAAGAACACTCACATACCCCTCTAAGGCCATGCTCCGGGCGAATGCCTGAACAAAAGAGAAAAATTTACCAAGTCAGAAAGCCATGTTATAAGAAGTTAAGATAATAATGATGAAGACCTGAAGCTAAGAGAAGGAGGTACCTCGGCAAGGAGTTGAGACAAGTAGCCCACGTGTCCAGTCGTGGCTCCCCTCAGACTGTCGACGTACTCATGAGGGAAGGCGTCATAGACGTCCTTCTTTATTTTCTTCCTCTCGACCGAGGAGTACTTCGCAAATGAGGGGATGGTCTTGTCGGGTTCAGAAGCCGACTCATCCACGACTGGAGCTTTTCCCTTATCTGAAAAAGATGAAGCATCATTTCGGCGAATAGGGATAACCACTGCAAGCTTGTTGGACGGACTCATCGATCGTCCACCAACCCACAGCGTTCTGACCCAGTTGGAATAGTATAACTCACCAGACGAGGCCGACTTTGTCCTGAATGGATGAGGCATTTGCCCCACCAGCTGAGCTACAGCCCCTGAGTAGGCCGAGGTCCCAAGATTGACCGCGTCCGGATTTGACAGTTCTTCATAATTCAAACCATCTGCGTCCAGCTGGCTTTCCAGATCGATGGGAGCGGACGAACCTCCAGCTCCCATTGTGACAGCCGGTGGCGGCAAGGCCACCGGATCAGAAGGCTTTCTCCCTTTCTCGCCGGAAGGGATAGATGTCTTACGGACAGACGAACTCGTCTGCCAAACCCTCTTTGCCGGAGCAAAGGACTTTGGTTTTTTGAGGGGTGAAGCTTATTCCCCTAAAGCACTGGGCCGTTTCTTCGATGAAGACGGCTTGGCAATAGCCGCCCTTGCCGACGGTGAATTTTTCTGCACAAGAACAAAAATCAAGTCAGGTTTAAAAGGCTCAAAGCGCCACATCGAAAACCTAAGATGGTTCCAAGAGGGAAACCGGCCAAAACGAGCCGATCCCTCTTGGAAAACCTTCGTCCAAAATGATCAACTAGAATTACCTAAGGGCTGTTCGGTGAAGGAAACCGTCTGGTTTTTGACGTTTTCCCTCAAGGAACCACCTTCGGTCAGAGACATGTTAAGACAAAGGTATAAGCAGACCAAAGGTTGTTCAGTGAAGGAAACCGTCCATAGCTTGACGTTTTCCTTCAAGGAACCACCTTCGGTTAGAAATGCAGAATAAAGGTTGTTCGGTGAAGGAAACCGTCCATGGCTTGACGTTTTCCTTCAAGGAACCACCTTCGTTTAGAAATGGATCAAAGGTCAAGATACACACAAATCCAAGGCTCTTCCCAGAAGAAATCCGTCTTGGACATTCGTCCTTTATCCAGACGTCTTCCTTCACGAAGAAACCTTAGTTTTACGGTTAACCAGACGGAGATGATTTAGAAAGAGGTTCGTCTAAAAATAGAAAAAAAATAAAAAAAAACTTACCAGTGTCTCCTCTCGTTTCTTATGCGGAGCCTTTGAATGCTCCGCCCAAAAGTTTCCACCAAACTTGCTCATATTTACTTCCCCTTTCCAAGAGGCTGGAATTTTTCTTCTCGCCGGTTCTGCACACAAAGAAAGTATTTGGTTAAGTTCAGAATCTAAAATACATTAACAGGCAGTTGGGGCAAGACCAGGACATTACCTGGATCTTCGCCCTCCTTCAGTTTAGCGGCAACCAAAAATCTCTTGTTGAAAAACATCTCTTTGAAGGGAATCCAACCAGTCGGTCCCTTCAAAGCTATCTTTTTTGGCTTTGGGCATCCTGCCTCCCCATGCCCATGGTGAATGTACTCCGTGGCCGTAAAGTGAGCCACTACGGCATCATCATACTTATTCTCTAATTCTAGTATTGGGGCACCTCGTCCAATATTGGTTACAGCTCGGTTGTGGTACTTATAGGGTTCGGCTGTCTCTATGTCCGGTGCTTGGACGAACACAAACTCAGATTTCCAGTTATGTATCTTTGACGGCTTCCCAAATACAGTCAAGAACCCGACTCTATTGCAGACGCTATACCAGGTCCCCTCTATTGTCTTTTGAAGTTGAGAGACATAGTGTATGTGAGTAAAAGCATTAAGGGACAGGACTAGGCCACACAACTCACAGGTGGCAATGAAGGTTAAAATGTTCAGCCAAGCATTGGGGGCCAGCTGATTGTGACCTATGCTATAGTGTCTAAGGATTTCATGAATGAAGGGGTGGAAGGGAAATCTAAGTCCGGCATCTAAGGCCAGCTTATACACAGCAAACTGGTTGGGTGCCGCATGAAAAATTGTGTCCTTCTTTTTAGGAAGGACGAATTTGAAGCCAATCATAGGCATCTCCCTATCTAGACGACTCCGGTCCGGCCCATACTTCTCCAATCAGTCAATGTCCACACATACATACGCTGGGTCAGAAAGGGGACCCAGACGGTCCCGAAGTTCAGCAGAGGTGGTAGAAGGTTCTGATCCTTCTTCCTTGTCCTCATCATCCTCATCGTCTGAAACCCTTCCAGACGGTCCGGCTTTATCTTGGTCATCCAAAGCCTCAAAGTCATACTCTGCTAAAGGGTCAATCTCTAATGGTTGGATTTCTTCCACTCTATCACTTTCCTCTCTCTCAGGAACTCTCCCAGTTGATTCTTCCATCTCAGAACTCGAGGAAGGGAGAATTAGTGAACGTCTCAGACGCGCCGTTTGCTTGACGCGCGCCAAATCACCCTGCACAGGCAGAGACTGGGTCGTCGAAAACGGGTCGTACGTTCTTATTAAATACAAGAAGTATTCAGCCGAGATGGGCCCAACTCTAGAGACAGCTGAGGATGAAAAAGAGTCCGCGCTAGGGTTAGCATCCTCCATGGGTTGGCCGGGGTTATTGGATGAGGTAAAAGATACCATTTTATTTCAAAAAAGAATCAAAGAATAAAAGAAGAAAAGTAAAAGGAGAAAGGGGAAATACTTGACTAAAGATCTGGACGGACTCTATTTGCTTTTTCTACAAGTCACGCCGCTCTCAGCAATGGTCAAGGTCAAATTCCCCAAAGTTAACTTTCTCCACCAAATAAAGAAAGGGAATGCTCTTTTTACTCAGAGCTTCTCTCTCTAAAAATTTCTCTCTCTAGAAATTTCACAAAATGGAAGTGAAAAAAATGAAGTGGGGGGGGTATTTATAGAGGGGTAAAAACCTTCCCTCTCCCCATACAGTGTCATTGCACGTGTCAGCACCGTATGGTGTGCACGTCACTTCCCTTTCTTCTGATTGGAGGAAAAGTCAGTTAAACTCCTAAACAATACGATAAATATCAGAAGTTACTCTCAGTAAAAGGGCTTTAATCAGGCAAGACCCAGATCAAACCCCGTTCAGGGGCAAATGTTGTAACATATCAAAACAGGACACGTAGCCCAGTTGAAGGCTGCCACGTGGCCCAATAAATTGGTGACACATGGATCATTCTCTCAATGACACTTGGCGGCATTAAGGAGGATGACTTGTGACCTTACCAAACTGAATAAAGAGGCCCATTTATTCCTTAAAAGAAGGAATAATCAGACCAAACTCCCATAAGAGGAAGAGAATGATTGGTTAAGAGGCTCACAGAAATGAAACTGTGACAAGTGTCGCCTTTTCATTGCTCAACCAATCACACCCTTCTATTTTAGGGTGCCCCTTTTCATTCACAAACACTATAAATAGTTCTTCAAAATCAGGTAAAAGGGGGATCTCACCTACTCTTAAACTTACTCTGTCAAAATACATACTCAGATTTTATCTCTCTAGAATACTGACTTAAGCATCGGAGAGGGAATCAAAAACCAAACCTCTGGGTTGGTTCCCCTTTTTTGCAGGTTCGGAAACGGAGCTACATCTCTACACAAGCCTCCCAGATTCATCAATCCTACATTTGTCCATCATAAGGAGAACTTTAGTTTACGAAAAGTTGTAAACAACATTTAGCAAATTAAAAAAAAGTTAAGTAAATGCCAAAATAATTGTTGCTGTGGGCAAATATGTGGTTCACATTAATCAATTATCGTGGCCTTTTAAAGAACTCTATACTAAAATTTTTACTAAGAATAATATTGGATTAGAGTAAAATATAATAGGCTTGTGGGAAAAAAAAACAAAGGTTGAATTCAAACAGGCTCTCCTCCGTGTATTTGTCATTTTCATCCGCGGCCACCGGATCTGCTCGTCCACGAGTATACTCCCTTTTCCTTTTCTCCCTCCTCCACATTTCCCACTTCTCCATTACTCCTTGCTTGCACTCTTCATACTTGTATCTCTCTCTATCTATCAGGTTTCTGACAAATTCTGCTCCATAGAAATAGTAATTCCTGATCCTGAGTAGTAGCGTGTTGACGATAACGACGGCCATGGCGTCGGCGTCGGCGTCAGGAGCACAGAGAACAATACTCATAACTGGTGTGAGCAGAGGTCTTGGTAGAGCCCTCGCTCTGGAGATGGCTCAGCGTGGTCACTGTATTATTGGTTGTGCTCGCTCTCAGGATAGAATCAACTCTCTTCAAGCCGAGCTCCCCAATCCTCCCTCCAATGACCAGAATTCTTCTCATCTCCTCCTCAATGTCGATGTGGTATACTTTTCACTTTCTCCATTCCTTTTTTTTTTTTGTATAATTCTTACCACCTCCGTTTCACTATAATTGTTACATTTTACTCTATACAGTGAAATTTTGATAGATTCCTCTTCATATGTAGTACACCCTCTATCCGAGAATACTAGTTTAACCGACACACTTGCCAATGCATTACTTTGAGCATATGCTCCTATCTGATAGATGTGAACAATACATGTATCATATAGGAATATACTGCTTCCTCTATATCAAAAAGATTGCAATGAGTCATTTTGCACGCATTTTGAGAAAGGGATTTAACGGTGGAAGCGAGCAAATTTGTCAAAATAATTTCAAAGACTAGTAACCTATATTCTCATTCTTTGTAGTATTTAAATTATTTTGCCTAATTTGCCCGTTTATACCATTTAATCTTTTTCTCAAAATGTCTGCAAAATGATTTGTTGCAATATTTTTGATATGGAGTAAGTACAACTTCTGGAAAAATATACTACTTCACTAAGAAAATACACTACTTAAACTTTATATAAATACACTATTGTTTATAAAATGTATTTCCTAAATATATAAATATACTACATTTCTATAATACACAAGTTTATAGATGCCCAATCTATCAGATAAGGGCTGGGCAGCCCTCCAACAATGTCTTATGACTTTGAGCATATGCAATTAGACATTACGTTTCTTAATGGGTTATGTCCTTTAATAAAATAGGAAATTACCTGCAAGTAACATGTAACAAAAATTAATGACGGTAATGTTCTTTTTGTTAAAGGACATAACCAATTAAGAAACATACTGTCATATTATTATATTGAAAGACATAAACCTAACTACGGCCTTATGGCGGTTGTTTTCCAAACAACCACGATAAGATCATCAGTGAAACCGAGTAAAAAATATATTTTCTTTAATGCCGCTGGAGTGTGCCTATTCAGTCCTGTTTGCTGTTTTGTCCTTTAACTTTTGCCATTTGAATACGTGAAAACTGAGAAGATGGAATTTGATGCTTGAAATTATGGGTTGCAGAGGTCCAATAGTAGTGTGCAGGAACTTGCAAGATTGGTTGTTGAGAAGCAGCGCATTCCTGACGTTATTGGTATGTTTTCTTGTTATTCTTCTTTGAATTTGTTTGTCCGCAGTATGTAAAGTATAGAGCATGGAGTTCTTCGAATTTTTTTTTATCCAGGTCAAGTCGATTGTAAAAGATGATGAATTCTTAACTAAAACACCAAACAATGATAGTGTCTGTCTCGATCATGCATTTTAGGTTACATTAACTCAATGTCTTTCCAACGAATAGTCTAATAGAGTCAAATTCTCGTTGCATATGATAGTGCAACTATGTGTTATCTGACGACTGGACACTCCTTATCCTGCCACAAATTGGAGCCTTATGAGAGTTAACCAGCGTTAGGGTAGTTGTGTCATATGCTATGCTGTTGATATGTATAAAGCTCTCCAATTTATCCGTTAGTGTCTTAGATGTTTCTAGGATCTACTTTACTCTATCTTTATGTGGGTTTAAAGTTGCATATATGGCAAGATGTTGAAGTACCGACCAATCAACTGACATGCTGTTGAAACTCTTTATGTAGAGCATGACATGAAAATGTTATCTAGGGCAATAATGTTATTAGAATGGGGATCTACTTTGAACTAGAAGGGGCTCTTAGTATCAAACCTTAGATGCATAATCTAGATATTTTACTCAGACTTTAAGACGTGTTTCATAATATAAGTTCAAACTTCAAACATTTAATAATAAAAAAACATTGGTGTTAACCCTCTAAATAGGAAATAATTGACAATATATATTTATTTGCCATGATTTATTTCAAATTTAATCTGTTAACTCCTTGCTACTTAAAAGTAATTACTAGAATCGTATTGAATTGTTTATAGAATCGTATAGCTATATTTGAATCATAGGATGGTACGATTTTATGATCTGAATCGAGATTCTAACAACTATGATCATGGCTAGTTATAATATGTCAAGCAACTTAGGTTTTATGAGTTGGACCTCAAACCATGACAATTAGCAACAAACACAATATGCAACTAACCTTTTTACATTGGATCATGAATTCTGGTTGTGGATCATGAATGCTTGATGGTGCACAGAACTTGGGTATAATTGAAGGAAGACAGTCAATTGATTATCCAGTGAAATTAACGTTAAGTGCACTAGTCTAGTACATTGGAGCTTATGTGGGATTATAACTCATCTTATAAAAGCAACGGACACATGGTGTGGAATTAGTTTGCTTTTGAGCAACTTTGTTTCTTGAATTTTCTTCTACTATTTTTTCATCTCCTAGTTCAAAGAGGCAGGATGTCTGTCAAATGCTCTTTTCTTTATGCTTGCATCTACCATTCAAATAGACATTTCAAATAGTCATATTATATATTCTCCTGCAGTAAATAATGCAGGCACCATTAATAAGAACAACAACATTTGGGAGGTTCCAGCAGAAGAGTTTGATACTGTGATTGATACCAATGTGAAAGGGATTGCTAACATGCTCCGTCACTTCATCCCTCTTATGATTGAGAGGAAGCATGGTGTTATCGTCAATCTTTCATCTGGCTGGGGGCGATCTGCTGCTGCTCAGGTTAGTGTCTTGTTATGTGTTATTCTAATCCATACGCACAGAGTTAGCTTTACTCTTGTCAATAAATTCTGGGGAAACTATATTATTTTTGTACTTGAATCAATTTCTACTGTAGGTTTTAAGTGATGAAAGAAGAGAGCGGTAGTCAATGTTGTAAGAACAAATTCTGAAATTGAAAGAGGTGATAGATTGACACAAATTTGACTTTTTATCACTATAACAGGACAGATATAGCTTATAGTAAGTGTGAAGAACAAGTTTGACCTTTTAGGAGCAGATGCATGCAGTAAGGAAGTTGCCAACTCTTATGCAGAATTAGTTTGAGAAGGTGACAATAGTTGTTTGAAAATGGATCGAGCCATGCATGATAAAACTTCACTGATGTGATGTTGGTAAACTTACTCCAAATCTACATTCATGAAAGATGAGTATATATGTCAGTAAACTTGTAAGTTAGGAAGATGATGGACATTATGGACTTTTGCTAGTCGAAGAGTTGATAATATTGATATTCCTATAAAAGTAAACACCTAGATGATGCCAGAATAGTTGTGAGATACTTGTGCTTTGCTCTTTGAGGCATTCAAGGATTTGCCACCTTTTAGTGTATATACGGTTACAACCAAATTTTTTATTAAAAATATTTTTTATATGAGAATGTCCATCAAATAATCTATGTAGACGCATTTGATCTGTGTAGAGTGCGGTCCTTTTAGATTTCGGACAAAAATCAAAGACTGTCTAGTAGAAATTCTACTTGGCCTAAACCCTGGTAGATGGCCATGGGACTATGTATTGTTGCCATCAACGAAGAAACAATTTTATTAGAACTTCGCTTGATGTTTATGATGATTTTGCCGCTTTGAAATGCTACTACTTGTGTGTCAATAGAATGAAAAATATTGGTGACATAGGCTAAGATGAAAGTATCGCTGGTTCTCTTATGTAATATTTGCATTGAGATTTGAGAATATCATGGATGGTGGACATGGCTAAAGCCAAAAAAAAGGAAGGGGGGTGCTTGTGATTTGCAAGCCGCCACAACTTAAACATGATAAGTTGGAATGCTTTGAATCAAGTAGTTTATTGGTGAATAGTTATTCTTGGTTGACGTTGAAATTTCTGCATGACAATTAATTTGTATTTCTTGCCTTATGTGAATATGTTAGATTATTCATTGGTTGTTTGTATGTGGGATATCAAGACACACCTAATCGAACTATTGAATAATATTACAAAAGTAATTGTAAAATATCCCTTGTCAAGTACTTCATCTACTCTAGTTCTTTTCCCTACCACTTGGATAAATCTAGCTATCTTTCAACCCCTCATTGGAAAATATTGTGTTTCTCTGAATTGCATTTGATATATACAAGCAACCACTTGAAAGACTAGAACTACTTCATAACTTTTTGTGCACTTTCTCTTCCATATTGCTGCTAGTTGCTACATACGGTAATGCTAGGGTCACATCGTTAATTGATGGACATGTTTGTATTCTCACGAAGTACTGATTTGATTAATTCTTGAACATAATTTATAGCGGTAGGTGAACAAATTGTGGAGTTTAGTTAACAAAAATATAAGAAACTCTACCGCTTGGAAAAATATGCTTCCTAACTACGTAGGAAGTAATTTACCTATCCTTCCCCATTAGATACTAGAACTTGGTTTGTATGTTGGATGGACACGAGTACGACTTTGGATACAAGAACGAATTCAAGTGTGTGTTATGACAATCTTGATAATATCTAGATTCAAGGGGACGTCCAAATTTCGGGCATAGATATGACATTGATGAATGATATTATTTTAAAATTACCTTGTCTAATCTTAATTCAATGCTTCTCAAACAAAAAGCTATCTTATAAAAAAAAAACGTAAGTAATGTAAATATAAAAATAGGGACTTGAATAGTCAAACGTTTAGTATATGATAAAGTAACAAAAGCAGTTCAAAAGATGTAATACTTCACAAATAATAGGTAGTGGAGGAAGTTTCTACAGACAATAGGTATGTGATAAACATTTTTTGTCATTATTGTTCGTACCTCTTTCATCATTAGTCGAACTAAGACCAATCATGATAAAATGAACAATTATCTAGGACCAATTTCCACCTGTACATAGACACATTCAGTTGACCTATTTCTAGTTCTACATAACTGTAGACTTAACCTTTGTAAGGACCTCTTATTACGTAGGTGATGTGATACTATGAGGCCTAAAAGGGCGTCCCTTCACTAGAGCTAAAGGTAGTTTACTTGCTAAAGCGAAGATTTTGGAAGGAATGCGTTTTTGAGTTTGGTTGGTGGAGATTTGGTTGATCTTTTTTCTGTTGCAGCGGTGCCTGCTTTCTAGAATGTAGGCTCATTTTTAGGCAAAAGCTCCCCTCTAAAGATTTATTATTTTAAAATTTCGGACATAGATATGACATTGATGAATGATACAACAACAACAACTAAGCCTTATTCCCAAAGTGATTTGGGGTCGGCTAACATGAATCATCAACTGAAACCGTTGTAAAAGGAGATGACATCGACAAGAGTGATAAAAAGTTTTTAAAAGGGTTTAAGTTTTAAGAATTTTTAAATATGTTTTTGAAAACAAGGTAACAGAAGCTATCTTATAAAAAAAACGTAAGTAATGTAAATATAAAAATAGGGACTTGAATAGTCAAACGTTTAGTATATGATAAAGTAACAAAAGCAGTTCAAAAGATGTAATACTTCACAAATAATAGGTAGTGGAGGAAGTTTCTACAGACAATAGGTATGTGATAAACATTTTTTGTCATTATTGTTCGTACCTCTTTCATCATTAGTCGAACTAAGACCAATCATGATAAAATGAACAATTATCTAGGACCAATTTCCACCTGTACATAGACACATTCAGTTGACCTATTTCTAGTTCTACATAACTGTAGACTTAACCTTTGTAAGGACCTCTTATTACGTAGGTGATGTGATACTATTAGGCCTAAAAGGGCGTCCCTTCACTAGAGCTAAAGGTAGTTTACTTGCTAAAGCGAAGATTTTGGAAGGAATGCGTTTTTGAGTTTGGTTGGTGGAGATTTGGTTGATCTTTTTTCTGTTGCAGCGGTGCCTGCTTTCTAGAATGTAGGCTCATTTTTAGGCAAAAGCTCCCCTCTAAAGATTTATTATTTTAAAATTTCGGACATAGATATGACATTGATGAATGATACAACAACAACAACTAAGCCTTATTCCCAAAGTGATTTGGGGTCGGCTAACATGAATTATCAACTGAAACCGTTGTAAAAGGAGATAACATCGACAAGAGTGATAAAAAGTTTTTAAAAGGGTTTAAGTTTTAAGAATTTTTAAATATGTTTTTGAAAACAAGGTAACATAAGCTATCTTATAAAAAAAACGTAAGTAATGTAAATATAAAAATAGGGACTTGAATAGTCAAACGTTTAGTATATGATAAAGTAACAAAAGCAGTTCAAAACATGTAATACTTCACAAATAATAGGTAGTGGAGGAAGTTTCTACAGAATTCTACTTGTCACAAAGTGGAGGAAGTTTCTTACCTAGATCCCCTAGGTGTGTTAAGAACTTTCCGTTGGAAGTTTTACTTTCTTTGATCAACCAAACAGTTTATTGCATTTCTTAGAAAATGGAAACACTCCGACTTTTGTGATTCCCTTCACATATTTCTCCTTATCAATCGTCACATGAGAATCAGGCGACAAGGTGAACCGTGTTGACTAAAAAATGAGCACCATTATGCATAACTCAACCTTTTAAGCTAGAGTTTTAATATATTATGTACATTTTTTTAGGTTCATCTTATATAAGGTTTACTAACTCAATACTAACTCAATCACTACTTTCAACATTCAATGTTGTGTGGACAGATTAACACTATATCTCCTCTCTCTCTCTCTCTTAGAAATGTTTCTTTTGTTTCTTCAACAATATTCAATGTCGTATTGTCCTGATCGTGGAGGCTAGATTGTCGTGTCCCACCATCATTCATGCTGTACGCTAAAAGATTTATTTCGTGCTCTAAATCAAATAGTTATAATTTTAACTTCTTGTTAAATTGTGTTCAACCAAACAACAAGGTAAAAGTATGTAATTAGTTGCATAAGTAGGCGCATTGTCACGATCACGAATCATCTCCCACAAATCGGACGTCATTATGCAAGGAGTCATAGTGTGCGCCAAATGGGTGGGCTTAAATTGGAAGCCCAACGTATTTTGGGTTGATGGAGATCATGGGTTAGGAACATTTCTAAGGGAAGGATTGAAAGGAACATTTGGTACATGCCATAAGTCTTGGAGCTCTCTCGACACCATTAGAGTACTTCGAAGAGCGTTAGAGGATTCTAGCATAGATGGTTCTAGTTAAGAAGACTCCAGAATAGTCCTGTACATACCTTAAAGCAAGTATGTAGAACATCTTTGTATAGAAGGTTACCTTAAGGAGGCAACGACAACCTAGATTTAAAAGATTTACGGACATAAAAATAGGCATCTCTTCCTCATTTGTAAAACCAATCAACACTTGTATTCATTCTCTCAAGCAATCTAAGAGTATTCTCTTAAACACACTCTAGATTACATATTTGCCTACTCATTTCCATGCTTAGCCAATTTCATAGCACATTTACCCTAGCTAAGCTTTAGAGAGCCTTGGCTAGTTGTGCGACAGGGGAGTGACGCTAGTAGGCCGCGTGCAACGACTAAGCAAAGAGTCACCACTTGACAAGTGGTACGAGAGCCAAACAAGAGGCGTGATAGTTGTGTAGGCCTGTAGGGTGTTTGGTGCTAGTTGTTGTGTGGATGACGTCCAAGAAAGGTAGAAGTGATTGCTTTGCACGAAAGGGACCATGTTGGTCCATTTGGGGCCGTCGATGAGACCTAAAAGAAGCAAACAACCTCAGACCTTAATAGTCGTATTACTACGATGGAGCTTATGATGGAGGAATCTTATCGATAACACGAGCATGGCGAAGCTGGATATTGAAGAGTTCAAGGCCTCCGCAAGGCAACGTGGCTTGTCCAAAACAATGACGGGGTCAATAGCCGAGTTCAAGTATTGGAGTTAGAGATGACAGTGGCATGCAGAGGCCAAGAAAGGCGTCCAAGCACTTGTCAACAAAGTGACCGACTCAATTCTAGCTTTGTTAGCATAATTCAAGGAGGCACGACATCGACAAGCCATGATGGAGCAAACTGCTTTTGACGGGGGAGACATGATTCTTTGCAAGGCCTTGGCCGTGGGTGTCACGATGAGGGAGGGACCGAGATGAAGATTCTAAATCCGCTACGAGGCCAAACGTGACATGAAGGCTTAACTTTTTATGAAGCGTCGAGAGGTACTTGGAGGCCATGTGGGTGGAAGACGATGCTTTGAAATTTTTTACAACCACAATGTATCTATTGGATGACACCGTCCTCCGGTGGAGAAGGGGATAAGAGGACATCAAGAAAGGGCTTTACACAGGAAGAGTTGAAGAAAAACCTTAAGAGGCAACTCTACACCGAGAATGCCAAGGAGCTTGCAATGAAGAAGTTGCGCTGGTTGAGGTAATTGTCAATTATGCTTGAGATCTTCTTCATGGACGGACTAAAGGTGGGGCGAGCAAGAACTAAGGCGACGAAACGTCAAGAATATTGCGGAGGCCATAGCGGCGATAGAGACCTTGATCGAGATATCGAGGGACTCGAGAAAGGACAAGCGGAAGAAGGTTGACGATTGGTGAGGAGTCTTTCAAAAGCTACTCACTAGACGAGGGCAAGTAAGTGGATCGCACCAAGGACAAGGTTAGAGCCAAGGGGGATAGCTGAATGAGTGTAAGTCTTTCAAAGTGTTTTCTATGTGACGGACCGCATATGGACCACAATTGCCCTCAATGACAGAAATTGAGTGCTTCCGTAGCCACGTTTGGTGAGGAGCATATATGGGGGTGATGCGCTTGGGAGAGGAAGCTAAGCTCGCCAATGCCCCTTGCATTATTTAAGGTCTTGAACGAGGAGCGTAAGAGAAAGGCTGACGCGACGAAGGGGGTGAGCATCAAGAAGGATGGAACCTTGATGATTGTCGACGAAGAGGTGAATGAGGTGCACACTAAGGTGCATCTCGAGACAAGAACATTGCACAACTTCTTGGTATTAAGGAATCCAAGGGCCTCCGGTGAAGTTCACCAATGTAGACGGGGAAATGAAAGCACTCAAAATCGAGTGCCATGGCGATGTATGAAAGAGCGTGAAAGGTTGTGTTTCGCTTCGAGAAGTGGAAGGGAAATGTCGACTTGGTAGTCGACATGGACGAATGACGGTGAGTCCTTAGTGCTTGGGATTGAGTTCTTAAGTAAAGTGATGCCATTCGGATCAACAAGGGTGTCCTCAGCCTCACATCCACTGATCCAAGGGACAAGAATATGATATCGAGCTAGCGGAAGACAAGTGGGTGCAAAGATCTCTTCCTTTAAAACTAGATGGACGCTAAGGAATAGGCGTGAAGGAGCATCAAGGGACGCTGCGAAACAAGGGACCAAGTTGACGAGTTCGAGGCGCGGGCATGCAGAATGAGTCCCACGGTCGATCTTGAAAAGGGCGTCAAAATTTTTGGTGTGTGACAATGTCATGAGCCGTCTCCCACACGTCAGACGTCACTCTGCAAAAGAGTCATAGTGAGCGCCATATGGGTGGGTTTAAAGTTGGAAGCCCAATGTATTTTGGGTTGATGGAGATTATGGGCCAACCACATTGCTAATTTCTAAGGGCAGGCTTAGAAGCTCATGTGCATCGCATAAGTCTTGGAGCTCTCCGGAAGGTTCTAGAGAACTTTAGATATCACTAGAGCACTAGAGTACTTGGGAGTTGGGACAATAGTAAAGGATTCTAGCATGGATGGTTCTAGCCAAGAAGACTACACTTGTACATACCTTAGAGGAAGTATGTAGAACCTGTGTGTCTAGAAGGTTCCCTTAAGGAGGACTATTTTGGGGGAGCAATTATTGTGTTTCACATAAAACTTGATGTGTGAGTGGAGATTATGAGTGCAGCAATTAAAAAGATCCTGGATTAGAATGAGGATCTTTTCTGTTTCTGTTCACTTTCGAGAAGCTTATGTTGACAGTTGGGTATGTTGCAGATATATTTTCGTCATCTCTGCAAATTATCCTCATGAGTAATTGTTATACATAAAGAAAATTTTACGTTTTTTTTTGGTTTTGCTCGACATTACTCCCCTGAATCCTAAATTATATGCCACATTTGATTAAGGACCATTTTCAAGTAATTGATTGAAGTAAAACACCATAACTACTCTTCACAATTTGTTTATTTTTGTATCCTGACCATGGAATATATTTTTATTTGGAATTCTTAGTGAAGGTGTCGAAAAGGGGTATATGGTAAAGTACAAAGTTTTCTTACTAAATATAAAACAAAATTGTGGCATATTCTGTAGGGAAGTTATAGGCAGTGTTGCATGTTGTTGAGGATACCACAAATATAGTGTACTTAGAGGCCTGATCTTACGATCTTTATCTATATTGGCGAAAATATGAAAAATCCAGTTATTTGAAATCGGGATTTCTCCTGCTTAATGTCGACATCTTGTATGGTCTCTTAAGACAACATAATCCTGAAATTGGCTCTGTTCTCCTAGGTTTCCCCTTATTGTGCTTCCAAATGGGCAGTTGAGGGCCTGACTAGAGCAGTTGCGAAGGAGCTGAGTAGTGGTGTTGCGATTGTTGCTCTTAGTCCTGGAGTGATACACACAGAAATGCTTGAGTCTTGCTTTGGCAGTTCAGCTAATGTCTATCCAAAGCCGGATCAATGGTAACATTTCTTCTCTTTGCTTTTCGTTATCCAAGCTATGTGTTAGCAATGCTTCTCTTATATAACTCATGCTTTTTGGTGGCCATGGTAGTTTGGCTTTTTATTGACTACGCTTATTCCATTGGAGGGCTGGAGTACTTATTGGCTACCCCTTACACCCCAACTTAGACTGTTATACATCTATAGGCAGAATAGAGAAAGTGCAGCAGAATGGTCAACTTTCTGTTTGACGGAATGGGGAGTGAAGGAGCGAGAGAGTTGAGAATTGCCATTGTTATGTTGAATATGGAGTGAGGAGGACCTAACCTAGCTTTTAAGTTGCGCTACGGTGCTCTTATCTCCGGATACCACAGCATGATTACGTTGTTCACCGTGTGTGTCATAATGCAGAGAAGTTATGTGTCAATGTTACAAAATGTCGAAACTGCAATGTGCTGGGCCTGCTGGCTGTGCCACTTATCTTACTGTCATCTTAAGAATGTATGCATGCTTTGTGTCGCTGCATTTAAGCTGACTAGAGGAAGCTACTTCTTCTATTAGTCTAATACTTCATTTTGCACCACAAGTTAGCATAGATTATTTATGTTGTCAAATTACTGAAACTGTTGACGCTTGATGTACGAACTTTACTGATATATAACCTCATGTACCTGTTATTTTTTACTGAATTCATTTATAATATTCAACAGGGCTCCGAGGGCAGCAAACATGATACTTAATCTGACAGTAGCTGACAATGGTGCATCGTTAACTGTTTAGAGACTTGAAAAGGAATTGCTAACTTTTAACCAATGTTTCTTTTTTTTTTACTAGATTGTAGCTATTTTAGTTCATGTACATTGCCGATGCACTTCTATACTACTATATAGTATATATGTCAATTTTTGAAAATAAGTAACGGGAGGGGAAAGTTTCAAAAAGAGGAGGGGAGTATTAGGTCCGGCTTCTCGAATTATTTGGATTTGGGGCAAATCGTAATGCTATAAAAAAGTTTATGAAATAGACGGTTGATTCTTTAAAAAAGTTCCCCCATATATACAGATATACAGCATATACTCATGTTATTTGTGTATGTTGTGGACTGCAATCATATACATACAATAATATTTATGATGTACTTTTGCAGAAAGTAAGAAAGAAAAAGGAGGTGGTTGGATCACTTGGATGGTTAGATAGTAAAAAGATTATACAATGGTTTGTCTTGTGGAAAAATTGTTACTTCCTATATTTCAAAGTAAATGCATTACTTTTTAAAATAGGGCGGAATTGTTACTTCTCATATTTCAAAATATATAAATGCGTTACTTTTTAAAATAGGGTGTTTAAATTAGGTGCATCTTTTTTTTTTTGCAATAAATTCTCTTTATATCTTCTGTCACGCAGGTCTTAAATTTTCTTGTTTTCTTACTATCCTCTCAAAAAATGCGTAAAATTACGCATTGATTTTGAAACGAAGGAAATATATATTTGTGGTTCTTAGATACTGAAATTAAAAATGATTTTTATATAAAAAAGATTCTAAGTAGGAGAATTTTTTTTTGATTTTATTAAAGGAACCAAAAAGAAAAACAAGAGTAATGAGAAATTGAAAAAGGACGACATTTCAAAGGAAAAAGCAACGGATTTTCATGAGGTACTCCTCAGGCTTGACATAACGCACATAATACCTATAATCTTTTGAAAATGCACCGAGTGCCCTCGAGATTTAGAAGAAAAAAAATGTATCGCTTACTCTTAAGGACTAACAACCGTCAACTCCAGTAGCCATTAAACCTAAATTTGTATCCCTCTTTTAGCTTCATCTTCCTCCATCTCTTTTCTTTCTCATTTTCTAACCTTCATCAATGTCATCGATTTAATCCAATCTTCTCTTTCTCTCATCCCACTATTGGTACCACTCTTCCCTCTTCCTCCTCCCTAATCATCACTACCTCCACGACCCCCCCTTCTAAACCGTAAAAAAATGTGATTTGGACTAGACATAAATCTTAATTTCTCTGAAACCCTAACTTTTTGGCATAAAAAGAAGGAACCTTCGAAGCTCAAAACATCTTAACCACATTTAGTTCTTAGTGAAAAGTTGTGAGCCTTTAGATGATCATATCAACTAACTAATAGTTTAGCTGTTTTGACTTTTAATTGATTGTAACAAAGATTTTGACAAATTAACTGACTCCTAACAACTAATTGCTTTTTTAGACCAAATAAATGACAACGTAGGTTTATTTCCAATCTCTCTTTGAAAAATCTCTTACTGGGAGCTTTTTTTCAAAATTAGTTTATTCTCCTCAATTCGCTAATGAACTCCGCTGATGTGATTTTGGTAAGCCAATGAAGCTTGACAATCACAAATTCCAAGCTTATGTTCTAAATTAATCAAGTTTGAACTAAATTACTGGATATTCAAATAAAAAGACAACTACTGGAACTATAAAGTTAAATCTTAATCTCTCTTAAACCACTCCTGAAATTAAGTAGATAAATCGATTAGTTAACAAACACTCTTGGATATTAATTTGTGGATGAAAATAATTGTGAAAGCAACAACTAAATCCAATAAACAAAGTTTTTATGTAAATTATTCACTCGTGTCTTTATTGATGAGTACATAAGTATTTATACCTTCCAAGCACTACTAATTAGCTGAAAAAGCCCTAAAACCCTAAAAATAGAGGTCATACAACTTGCAACTCAATTCCTATATTTTACTAAGAAATAAGGAAACAAATCTTTGACTTTTCAACCATTTTGGCCGAAATTCCTAGTCTATTTCCCCGTTTACTTGTCGTCCAAACTAGGTGATATTTAGGAAAGATTTGTAAGATACTTTCCTGATTACAACTCATGACAACTTATGGAAACACATCATTAACTTGGAGCACAAGGAAAGTACAACTAAAAACACCCTAAAATATTCAAAATTTCAATGAGACTGAATTTTCGGACTTACATAGATTCCTCTAGAAATAACTATATACTTAATAACAAACTTTAACAAACTAGACTCTAGTATCATGTAAACCCCCTCCCCCCCAACCCCACTTGAATATGTGAGAAATTAGATCGAGAAAGATCATCCAATGGACATAAACGAGTAAAGCAAGCCATAGGATTTCAATACTTGGAGCAAGGTCGGCGAATGGTCATTCTTATGAATGAGTCCAACAGGAAATTCTTGCTCATATTCTTTCCAGATGGCTTGTGGGAAAAGGTGGTGAATCAAGTCCATTCTCTATTTCCTGATATCGCATGTTGGGAATGAATGTGAACCAATTATCCCTACCTGCGATCCAAGCAAGGCATTCCAGCTAAAGTAACAACAACTAAAGCATTTGTCGTCTTACAACATGAAATTACCAGATGTTCTTATCTTCGCTAGCTCTCTCTATCTAACTTATGAACTATTATTACAAGACTTTTTCCTATCCATATCCCAAATTAGGCAATGCCTTCATTATGTATTTCAACGGTTTTGGCAACCCAGAGGGCGAATTTTTCATCCTTTATTGAAACAATAATATTGATGCAATGTAAAAGAAAAGCATTGTCGATCAGCTTTGAAGTGATGACTTTATACATATTAAAGGGTTAGATTTGCAATCCGGACATGTTCCCATCCTACTTTCAATAGCATGGTATCTACGTTATTTTCATATATTAAAAAAGTTGTTAATGTGAAGATTCAAGCCCCACAACCTCAAGTGTGGAAGAAAGAGCTCAATCATTCCTTCACTACACTAATATTGCTTCTTTCATCAAAATCATTTATATAAATGGTAACCAAAAGTTGAGTTATTACTTTTGATAGTTATATTATAAACGACTCTTTTGTAATTTTTCCACACATTTTAGTTATCTTTAATTACTACTAGATCGCAACGCACTAAAATATCGGGGCTTTGCCTAGGCTTATTACTAGTTTTCTTTGTTCAATCGCGTGTCTTGTGATTGACATTTGTATTCCCTTAATGATACTTGTCTAAAGGATATAGGAAAAGTGTTGGGATAAGAAATACTAATTTTTAAACCCGTGGAATGCATGATTTATAGTTAATGTGGTACACTTAGATTGAATAGGCATAAAATGAAATGATATATAACTTATTTACTAATCATTATTAAATACCAAAGGTGTTTCATTTAGTTGGGATAGTACAAATACATCCATCTGGTTTCCTACAATTGCATGATATATGTTGTCAAAATAAATAAAAGTTGCATGAAATAGCGTATTGGATTACATTGATCATCGATGGATTTACTCATCGTATCATTTTATTGATTTGAAATAATAACTTTTCACATTCTTGTTACGTTACAAATATAAAGTGATTTTGCACCAAAAAAAACAACTATCTAGTGATTTTTAGAAAATGTTGTAACCCTGAATTGTATGAATTATTCGAAAGACTTAATGCAATACTTTTGTGACTTCAACAATTGAGGACATATCGATCATTAAGGGGGTGAAAATGCTTCTTGAGCCTCATGGATGCTTCATATATAGCTTCTCTGGAAGCAAAAGCGCTTATTCGAATGAACTCTTCACCTTTGTAACCAAATCCTCTTCCTGGAACTGTTAGTATATGCGTTTCCTCTAAGATTTCATTAAATATATCCCAAGATTTTGAGCCAGGAAAATGAACCCATAAATAAGGTGCATTCCTACCACCATACACTTTCAACTCAAATGTTTTAAGTGTATCAACCAACATTTTAGCGTTGATCATGTAATAACCGATTGTAGCTCGCAAGGCCTGCAAAGAGAAACAAATAACTAATTGGAATTTTAAGAGAAATACATTGGATATTTTAGGAAGCGACAAAGCGCAATAATATAGAAAGTAGCTAAATACATTTTTTAAACTAGCTAACAATAATCAGTTCTCATGTGACTGTACAACCACATTAATTCATTTTTTCTTAGCGTATATTTAGCCTTTTAAAGTAAACAAGTCATTATTAACCTACAGAGTACACTTCTTGGATACCGAAATGTCAAGAATTGTTTATAAGCTTATCACGGGAGCAGTGATGCCCATCATATTAAGAATTTTGATTATAATTAGTCATTTTAATATGAGTCATGACTCTTATTGGTATATAGGCTAATAGTTAAAATGTTAGAATGCAAAATTAAGAAATTCTCTACCTTTTAAATAGTGTCAAAATTCTTAATGAGAAGAATTTCTAAGTTTTTTCATATTCCCTTCATTTCTTCATGTTGTCCCTTTGAGAGGAAAAACAAGGCAAGTAGAATAAAAAATTGTTTATATTATAAATTTTATGTATACCTTTTTCCAAAGAGTACGACATAGAAAGTGAGATGGATGATAAAATCAATGGTTATAGTGTGGAGATTATGGAAGAAATGCAATAAATATGTGGTACTTGAAGAGCAATATAAGTATAAAAATGTTGCGAAATTAGAAATGCTTCAAAGTAGGAACTTTTTGAAACGGACTAATTCAAAAGGGCTTAGGATCACAAAGAATAGGCATTGTCATTATTAGTCTAATTTGATTCGTCTCATTGAATATTTTAAGATATCAAACTTTATAACTTTTAATAATATATGATTGAAGATATTAATGCTATAAGGTTGCAGTGACAAACGTGAAAAGCTAAAAAAGAAGAGCATCAACATACTTTATCATAATCTACAATACATTGTTAATTTTAGGTAGAAACTTACTTGTTTTTGGCGCAATAGAAAAGCTTATTCATCCTACATCTATTAGTATTGTTTCTCATTTAGAACTCTCCTTATAGTGTAAATTTTGCATATTTGGAGTTAGAGAAATCAACAACGAAGTAGTTTTCGAGCGATGATGATCATCCTACACCTAAGAGTAGGTAGTAGGTTGAAAGTTGTACTATAGACAGTTTAAACATGAGTAAATGGTCATCATATTGTTGCTAATATTGGTGATGGTATTAATTCTTGGTTAATTAATTGTGTTCAGTTTCTAAAAGATAAAACGAAACCTTATAACCATGTGGAGAAAGACATGCTAGTCCACCAGCTTGAGCAACGTTCGAGGCACCGTTGAAACAAGTGCATACAATGCGATTGTAGTCATGGATAACTGGAAACCCGTTTGAATAACACAAATCTTTTGGAACCACTGTCCATCCCAATCGAACTCCTGTGAATCCCGCGAGTTTAGAGAAAGAAGAAACTTCAATTGCAACCTGCATTGACAAGAGCCGAATTCTAAATTATTTGAGGGAAATTTAACATCAACTACTTAATCTTGATAGACATATTTAGAGCATCAATTAGGTTGTTGGAACTCAACTTGATCAAGCTTAGTTAACTAAGTTCATTTGACCTAGTCACAAAATCGAATCACAAAACTCCTTTTTAGTTAGCTGATCTTTAAATTCAAATTGTTGTATTAACATTTTCTCTTTCCTTATATGTGACTTACAAGAACTCATTTAAATTATAAGCCTTTCTAGGATGAAATAACCAAAACTTTAATGAATTAATGCAACCAAGAGTAAAATCCTTGAATATTTGAACTGCTCTAGACCCGAATTGCACCCAAAAATTAGACTACAAAGTTTTAATTTGAACAAATTTCAAATTCGTACAAAATCATACTTCCTCCGTTTCGCAATACTCGCAACGCTTTCCTTTAAGGGAAATTTCACAATACTTGCAACCAAGCTTTATTTGGTAAATTTTAGCATGTTAAATTACCATCATTCCCTTACTTTTACTCATTGTACTAATTAACAAAATACTTTTACAAACTACTTAACATTTTATTTTACTAATTAGAAATTACACTATCCTAATTATAACCCCAAAAACCCCCACTCTCTCTCCTAACTCCCCACTCCCTGACCACCAGTTTGCTTCCTGAAACCACCATGGCACCATTGCCACACCAACAAGCGAAACCACCAGCACTCCACCGACCTCTATTTTCCTTCCTCCTCGCCGAAACCACCACCACCGCCACCAGCACGCGAGAGCATCGACTCCCTTTTTCTCGTCACCCCCTCCCGTGAACCACCATTCCCAGCCTCCATCGTCTCTTCCTAGCCCCGAAACTTCTTGCTTTTTTATATAGATCTACTTTTCGTGAGTGTTTCACTGGGTTTCTTGCTACCGAAAACTTCTAACTTCGGTGGTGGTATTACATTTTCATTTTAATTATCTTTTATCAAATTTGTTGGATTTTTTATTTTGGTTGTGGTTATGGTGTTAGAGTTGGTTGGGTCGCAGTGGTGGCGCGATTCTATGTGGTTGTAATGGGGATGGTCGACTAGTGGCGGTGGTAGTCATGGTGTAAACAGGTTCACGGTGGTGCAGATTGTGGCACATTTGGGTTGACGGTGGTGGCAATGGTAGCACATTTGGGTTGACGGTGATGGAGATGGTGGCACATTTGGATTGATGGTGGTGGGTTGGTGGCACAATTGGCTTGACGGTGGTGTGGGATGGTAGCTCAATTGGGTTGGCAGTGGTGAAGAGGAAATGTACAGTGGGTGGGTTTTTTTTTTGACTTAATTGTTAAAGTATATGGGCAATTTTGTCTAATTGCATACCCTCTTCCCTCCTCCTTGGTTTCTATGCAATATGTTTGGTTGCGAGTATTGCAAAACGGAGGAAGTATGAACTAAGTTAATCTATTCTTACACCTATACTTCCTTCGTTTTTTGTTGTACCCAAATCCCTTTGCATGTTTGCCAATGCACTAGTTCAAACGATAATATCTACAATCGTGTATACGTACAAAAGTACAAAAAGCTGATATATGGAAAGCAAAAATTTCCCATTTTTCAATGGAGCTAAAAACTCTCTCTATCTTTGGTTTTGGAAATGATGGAACAAAGAAAAATGGCTTCTTGGCTGTGTTTGTTATACGATGAATTCGCAAGTCGTCAAAGCATTTTCGACGCAATTTTCATTTTGGATCATCCGAAAACAGCCTCGTTACTTGTGTATTCAACACAAGGGCAAATTTGGGTACATCTGATCCCCCCTTACCTCGCCTTATGGCTGGAGCCTTTGAGGCATGGTTAATGTTGTTGTTGTTGTCGTTGTTGTTATATGGAAAGTACATAATGAGACGAATGAATAGGGTCAAAAGACAATATGGTAGAAATAAAAAAGGGAGGCAAGGTAGTATAATTATCTCTATGATATAAGTGAAGAGGTGGGGTGGACACCAAAAATAAGAAAAGGAAAAAAAAATCATGAAGAAAGTTAATGCTCCTATCATTAATTTAGTACGATAAGTTTTTTTTACATTTTTTTTTATTGTAGCCATTTATTTCAAACTAATTTCTTTTGGGTGATAAATCATCCAAATTTCCTTTTTATAATTGTTTATTTGTTTCATTTTCACTCTCTTACTCCCTCTCCCTTTCACCCTATAAATGACATATTCCATTAATCTTTTTGGTAAATTTTTTTCTCTTTTTGGCCTTTTAATTTCAGATCATTATTGGTAATCTATTCTCTAAATTTATTACTCATTTTTTAATGTAATTTTATATTGTTTCACTCTTTAAATTCTTTTGAAGTTACAATTACACCCCTCAGAAAAAAAAAAACTAAAATTTAACGATTATTTGTTTAAAACGAGAAAAAAATTACACTTCACTAGAGAAATTTACTTTTTCGCACGCATCAAGTGCATATATATTGAAACATGATATGTTTTTTTCCATAAAAATATCTAAGGTAAAAAGATTTGACAATTAAAAGAGAAATCTCTATTTTCTTTATCTCTATACTATAAGGGAAGAGAGGGATGGACACCAAAAATAAGAAAAAGAAAAAACAAATAATATAAATCAAGGAAGTAATTAAGTAATTAAGTTTATTTCCAAACTTAGCATTCAGATTTTTTTACAAAAAAACGTTTAAAACCTTAAACTACAATATCTAAAAATCTACAAAGTAAATTTTTTTTTTGAAAAATATCAATCGTTACATTTTTTTGAGATCTATAAATAGACACCCACTTTGCTACATTTTTATATACTTTTAATTTTTTGTATTTTCCAAACAAGGATAATTGATTGCTTATGAGTAAAGGTGCACTTGATCAAATTGATCATGATCAAATTGATCATGAAACATGATAAAATATTTTTGGCTGAGTGAGAAAGTGGTAGAGGGATAGGGATAATGTATTTTTTTTAACTTATGAGTGATGATGCTAATGACATCTTCCATTAATCTTTTGTAAGATTTTTTGTCTTTTTGACGTTTTATTTTTAAATCACTATTGATATCTACTCCCTTATATTTATTATTTTTTTTGTATTTAAATTGTTGCACTATTTAAACTCTTTTGAGATTACAATTATCTCTATAATATAAGGGAAGAGGGGGTGGAAACCAAAGTTAAGAAAGGAAAAAAACAAATAAAATAAATCAAGGAAGTTATTAAGTGTAATTAAGTTTTATTTCCAAACTTAGTAATCATATTTTTTAGCAAAAATGTTTAAAAGTTTCAAACTAAGATATCTAAATTTCTACCAAGTAAAAATAATTTTAAAAAACATCAATGGTTATATTTTCTTGAGCTTTATAAATAAACACCCACTTTGCTATATTTTTATATGCTTTTGAAATTTTTATTTTCAAATACATAAGTAATTGATTGCTCATGAGTGAATGTGCATTTGATCAAATTAATCATGAAACATGATAAAGTATTTTAGGATGAGTGAAAAAGGTGATAGAGGGAGAAGAATGATGTATTTTTTTTACTCATGAATGATGATGCTAATGACATCTTTCATTAATCTTTTGTAAGATTTTTTTCTTTTTAGACATTTTGTTTTTAAAATACTATTGCTAATTTACTCTCTAATATTTGTTACTCTTTTTTATTTATTTAAATTGTGTAATTTAAACTCTTTTAATATTAGTGGTACACCCTCTAAAAAAACAAAATGATTAAAATTTAACGATTTTTTTTAAAATATAAAACATACGTATACACTTTACGGGAGAAATTACAATGTAGTTTCTCTCATACTCTTAGCACGGGGCACGCATCGCGTGCATATATGGCTAGTTGTTTATAATAGAACTCAAATATAACCCGACCTGAATTCAATTCTACTTTAAGATAAATTTAAGGGAAACACTGGATATTATAGAAAGTAGTACGATAGAAAATAAAGTCGTTGTTGGGTTTGAAACACACCTCCTTGGCGCCAGGAATTTCAAAGATTGATCTGGGGCGATCATCGGAGATATAAGATGCATATGCAGAATCAAAAATGATAATAGAGCCATTATTTTTGGCAAAATCCACAAGTTGCTCAAGTTCTGACCGAGATGCAGCATAACCTGTTGGATTATTAGGGGAACAAAAGAAAATGATATCTGTTCTTGGAGTGTTACCCAAATCTGGAAAGAAATTGTTTTCAGGGCCACAACTCATGTACACAATGCTTTTGTATTGTCCTGTTCCTTCTTCAAATTTGCCGGACTGGCCTATAATAACACTTGAATCAACATATGCCTGTTCACCACAAGGAACCAAGGGGTTTAATTAACATAAGTGAAATAAAGTTGAAACCCATCCAGATATAAAATATGAGGATTGAAACCTGTGGAATAAAGTTTTTTCGACCCAACTATTAAACCGATTCACTCTTGTGTGGTCTAACATGAGCCATGTCCCCTCTCCAAATGAGTTTTTAATCAACCTTGTTTGATGTGATAATTGATTTAAACTAACATTAAAGTCCCATATTAAGGATGAAAAAAAATTATGATAATAATCAATATCTACGAAAAAATAATCTCAATTCACGTGTATCATCGATCTTTTTTTTTATTGAATTTTTCTTTTCGTTATGGTAATGCAATGCAAGAGGCATTTTTTTGGTATCTGGTAGTTTTGACTTGCTTACTTGTTAGAGGCTAGCGTAGAATAAAATTTCTACAATATCCGCTTTTATAAAAAACCTAATGTTATTAGTTTTTGGCGAGTCCTACTATTGGCGTTATTTATCCTAAATTTTATAAAATGTATGATAATTAACTTTATATCGCAGTTTATTAGAAACTAAATTCTATGAATTTTGTATCCTAAAATCTAATTATGCGTCGTATGATTAAACATAGGCTTTACTTACCTGTTTATTTAAAGTTTATATTTATTCCTGAACACACCTATGTAGTTGTAAGGGTCATGAACTACAACGTTTTTATAAGATGCCTAAGTACATGACATTTGGATCTTATTTTGAAATATTTTTGGAAGTGATTTGAACGATGTAAACATCGTAATATTTTGAATTATGAATAAACATTATTGTTTATGTATGATGATTATCTTTAGTACTCTATTTAAAAATAAACTTTTATCTTATACCCACCAGTTATTTAATAAAAGATAAATTTCTAAATAACTTATGTGGCGCGCCATATGCTCACGAAATTATACTCTTCTAATACATATACTAATTGGTTGCGATGTGAACCTAACTGATTACCTATTTGGTTTTTAAAACTATTTTAAAATTTTACTCCCTATGTCTCCCTTTACTTGCTAGGAGTACATTTTGCTTATTGGGTATGTCTATATTTATAGGCTACATTTTCTTTTTTGACATGTGGTCTTCACATACTTTTCATTATATTTTATCATTTATCTATTCTTTTTCTACTATTTAATTATATTTTATCATTTATATATTCTTTTTCTACTATTTAATTATATATTATCATTTATCTATTCTTTTTCTACTTTTCAATTATATTTTATCATTTATCTATTCTTTTTCTACTATTTAGTTATATTTTATCAGTTATCTATTCTTTTTCTACTTTTCAATTATATTTTATCATTTGCTAATACAATAGTACTTCAAAGTTGGACCATAACTTTCTCTATGCACCATTTCACTTTTCGCAGTATTCTATACGCATCTTCAACCAATATAATTGTAGTTACGTATATGTAAAAAAGATATCCTCTTTTTTTTTCTATTCCATCCTATGCATACAGTCAACATTAGCCATCTTTTGTGATCTAAACTTAAAGAGAAATATGTTAACATAGGATCTTATATATTAGATTCTCCTGGATATAAACTTTTGTGCATCGGCATGCGTGAGTGGACCGAAGGAAGTAGTCAATATCTCTCTTTTCTATTTTTCAACACGCAAATCATGCATCTCATTGAAGCAGTAAGGTGAGATGGAGTTAATACTTTTTCGTTGTCATTATTACTTAGTTTTCAATATTTCTACTACTTAAATCACACCAATATGAAAGCAAAAAATATAATTTCCAAAATTGTTAAAAAAAGATTTCTTAATCTTATCAAATTTATTTGAAAATCATTATTAATGGATTTACCTATTGGAGATAATAAGACTAATAAGTTTATGAGAGTAGATGCCACAAAAAATTCTTTGAAAATTGTTTTTTTTTTTTTGTTTAATTTGTCAATGTCATTATTTTTATTTGTCAATATTTCTTAAGCTAAAATCATACAAATATGAAATTGGACAAAACTAATTAAGGACCATGATCCTAGAGATAAGCCTGGGTCTGATACCTATTGCGTCTGGCTCTGATACCATTTTAAGTATGAGCTTGGCCAAACCCATAAGGAGAAGAAAGAGTCCATTTCACAAGACCTTAAGAGGTTCCACCATATAACCATATGTAAATAAAGAGATCCTTAGTAGGTGAACATCTCTCCTAATTCAACAATGTGGAATTTCCACATATGATGTTTCATGGGGTCAAGGCTGTTAAAATGGGGATTCTACTTTAAATCGTTATGTGGTCTTAGAATCGGATTGTAAAATTGAATCGTAGAATCGTAAGATTCTGCGAACATGTATGATCTAGATATTGCTCATTTTATAATTTTAAACTGACCAATAATTGAAAAAAGTTGCTGTTTAGCCATTAAATAGGTAAAATTTAACCATATATGTCTATTAATAGCTTTTGTAGCTTAAAATTTTGATTTAGATGTGCGAGGTTTTCGCCAGTACACAAAAATGCATAAAATCGTATAGAATGGTGAATCAAATAGTATGATCGTTATTAAAGCGTAAAATCATAAGATTCTACGATTTGAATTGAAATTTTAACAACTATGCATGGGCCAAAATTTTAATCATCCAAATTCATTTTATAATTACAGTGATAGTTCTGAGCAATTACCGGAAACGTAGGGTCTTGCACAGCTATGCTCAAGTTAGATCCCAATAGCATCTGTATTCCCAAAAACAAAGGTACATTCAATTATAAAGTTGCGAATTACATAACCAAAAAATACATAATATTTTGTAATATGTACTTACTTGTAGGCGAGAGATGTCACATTGTGCCCCATCTGATATGAAAATTTCGCTACTCTTTATACCCGTATTTCTATAATATGTTTCAGCTATTGCCTTCCTCAACTCCTGTAATATTCAATTCAAATTGGTCTTATGTTTTTTCAAAATATATAGCACATAAATGCTCAATATATATTTCACAGGCATCTATTTATTCTAGTTAAAAGTACTAAATATATCTAGAGTACATTTAATGTTATTCAAGGTCTACGGACTTTGACACTTGAATACTTGACTTTATTTATTATATTAGACTAAAAAATGCTATTAAGATAGGGTTTAGAGCGTCCTGGAAGAACTGAATTATATTCTAGAGTGACTAGAAAGTATAATGACTAACCAAATTTCTTTTTAAATTAACCAAATTTGTTAATATCTAAGTGAGTCGAAACTTCTCGCAAGTTAACCCGTCTAGCTACACAACAAAGCTACTAAAAATGAGGGGAACAATTAGGAAATATTCACCCTTAAAATACTCCTAAAGATACAAACCTTTATCAATAGATTATAGACCTACTTGGTTTACTTACTTGACAAAATTGTAATTAGGTGGTGGATTCTGTTGGCATAAGAGTGCATAATAATCTTATGTTATTGTAATTAGGTGGTGGAGAGAGAATACCGTATTGCCTTGTTCTGCTCCATAGCCGCTATAACCCTCAATAGTTGATAAAGCTTGAGCATACTGAAATTCAACATAAGCTTTCACGTGTTATGAAGAATGTGTATTCGTCAAATATCTCCAATTAACATGAAAAAGCCAATGTATGGCTTAGATTAACATTCTATTTGTCAACTCGTAACTTTTAATACACCAAAGAAAATATTAATTTGAACTTTATCTAGTAAAATTTTTTTTTGGAAAACAATCAAAACATATTTAATTAACTTTATTTTAAATTCTTAATTATAGTTAGCCTTTTCACAAAATTCAACGTGCCATTATAAAATTAACCATCTATACTAAATATGTGCCATATGCTAGATAAACCGTTTATAATAAGCAAACGAAATTTATTGTTGATTTACGTGGCATTAAATATTTAGATGTTAATAATTATTTATATCAAATTGTGTGAGCTCATGTTGTAGCTTATCATATGTTGGCCCAAGTTGCACAATGACATGTTCCCATCATAAAGCTGACATGTCAATTATCTTTTAAAGTTGGATTAAAGATGGATTGTGCTAAATGCTGCCCTGTATTTTGTTAATAACGCCATGTATTTAATACACTAATTACCAATTTACCCCACATCACTCTTCCACACTACTTCTCCTACCACCACCACACCACCGCAACCGCCGTCGTCGCCACCACCACCACCACCACTACCCCACCGCCACCACTACTCCACCACCACCACCACACCGCTGCCCACCACTACCCCACCGCCACCATTACCCCACCGCCACCGCCGCCCCACAGCCACCACACTGCTGCCCACCACCACCACACGGATGTCCCACCATACCGCCACCACTCCACCGCAACCGCCACAAAAATATGACTGGCAAAAAAATAATCCATAAAAGTGAGCCTTGTGTTGCACAAGGCCCACCACGTGGTTAGCCTTGTGTAGCACAAATCCCACCTTTTAATCGACAAATTTTTTTTTGTTGTTATTTTCAAATATATAGTATATATGTTTATTTGTAATATTTATTTGAATTAAAAATCGTATATTTGTGAACAACAATTAATTTAGTTTAAATATTAAAAATTAATTATCTTAAACAACATTAGGTTCAATTAAATATGGAAAAATTGCCTAGAATAATGCAACATTTTGGCGATTCGCAAATAATAATGCAACCTAAAGATTATTCTGGAATAATGCAACCTTAATACCCCATTTATTTTAAACAGGACAAATGACCGGTAACCTGAACCCTAGGTAATTTTTTATTTAAAACTTTAAATTTTAATTAATATATTAATATAATAAAAAAATAAAAATAAAACCCCCCCAAACCCCCCAACCCCAGCCCACCCTCCCCACCCCCCATCCCAGCCCCAACCTCCCCACCCCCACCCCCCACCCCAGCCCCAACCCCACCCTAGCCTCACCCTCCCCCACTTCCCCACACCGGACGACCTCCCCCCTGCCTTCTCTTTCTTTCAATTCTCATCGTCGCCTGAAACGCCACACTCACCTCCCCACACCGGACGACCTCCCCCCTGCCTTCTCTTTCTTTCAATCCTCCTCGTCGCCTGAAACGCCACATCGCCTGAAACGCCACACTCACCTCCCCACCACCGGACGACCTCCCCTCCGCCTTCTCTGAAACGCCACACTCATCTCCCCACCACGAAACCCCCTCCCCCTCCTTCGTTCCCCCGCCTTCGCTGCGCCACCACGAAACCCCCTCCCCCACGTTTGCTTTCCCCCGCCTTCGCTGCGCCACCACGAACGCTGTCTTCTCTCCTCCTCAGTGCTCAGACCAGCCTCGCCGGCGAAAATGGGATGGGGTGAGGTTGGCGGTGGCTCTGGTGGTTTGTGGCTGGGAAAAATGAAGTGGTGGGATGTGGGTGGGGAGGAGAGAGGGCTGACGGTGGGGGGAAGGGTGGGTTTGATTTTCTTTTCTTTGTTTTTGTTATTTTGTTTTTATTTTACTTTTTAAAATTGTTTATGATAGCCAGTTATCATGCGACAAGTGTCCGTTTTTACCTATTCTTCACGTCATAACCGGTTTTGTCCTGTTTAAAATAAATGGGGTATAAATGTTGCATTATTCCAGAATAATCTTTAGGTTGCATTATTATTTGCGAATCGCCAAAAGGTTGCATTATTCTAGGCAATTTTTCCATTAAATATTATAAATATACATATATATTTTACTTAATTTAAATATTAATAAAAAAATTAATTAAAAGGTGAGCCTTGTGTTACACAAGGCTCACCTTGTGGTGGGCCTTGTGCAACACAAGGCTCGTCTTTTATAGATTTTTTATCACCGGACATATTTTTGTCCCGGTGGCGGTGGGATGGCGCGGTAGAGTGGTGGCGGTGTGGTGGTAATGGCGGTGGTGGTTGGGGCGGCGATATAGTGGTGGCAGTGACGGTGGGTGGTGGTGGTGTGATGGCGGTGGGTGGTGGTGGTGCGGTGGTGGTGGTGTGGTGGTGGGGTGGTGGTGGTGGTTGTCAAAAGTGGGTGGGGTGGTAGGAGAAATAGAGTGTGAAGAGTATGTATAAGGTTAGGGGTTTAATGGGAAATTCATATGTATTTAGGGCGTTACCTAGAGTATTTAGGGCGTCATTTAGTCGTCCACTTAAATATTGAATGTAGAGAGTATTCATCATGCACTCGTGTTCCATGAGCATAATCGAGCCAATGCTACTTTTTTCTTCTCATTGCTCATTTTTACGTCACCAAATTAAAGGGGTAAAATTAGATGGCCAAGTAAGTAATGAGCAAAAAAGTAGCATTGGATGTACCACGTTCATGGTAAATCCTGGGTGCATAATAACATATTGAACGTAAGAAAGTTTGAACTCTCATGACCGACTATTTGAAATGTCATATCTCTACTACCAAGGTACATCCTTTTAGTTGTCATATTTCAATTATTACATAATTTTTTATTCTTCTAATATGTGTCATTTTTTGTTAATTGTGCCATTGAATATTTGATTTCATACGGTTTTAAAAAAATATTCATTAATCATTAGATTAATATAGAATATTATTTTAACCCAATAAAATAATAAAATTATACAGGCATCCTCTGGGCCCAAAAATTTAGTTTATTATAATGAGTTGGGCCTAAGTAAAGGCTATGTATATTAAAACGAGTGAGTGAGCATTTTAGTGTGTCACATGTCGTTCCACATCACATACTACAACATGGCATTACTATGCTTTTGACATGGCAATCCTCTTTCTAAAGTTTCAAAAATGAATATAAGAAAGCTTTAGCATGTGACTAAGTATTTCAAATATAGTAACTCTACCACTAAACTATATCCCTTTTGGTTGCCATATTCCGATTGTTACTTTTTTACTTTAATTAAATACTATTGGAAATTAAGAAGTGAATAAATCCCCTTAATTGTTGTGTTCTATTATCTGTAGCTTCTAAATTGTATAATTTGTTTTCACATTATGGCCTTAAAGGTTCAATTTCAAGAAATTTTAAATTTTGTTTAGTAATTGTCAAAACTAATATAGAATATTTTTCTATAACTAAGTAAAACATGATAATGGACCGAGGAATCGTACGAGCCTACAAACTAGGTTTACTCGTAAAAAGGGAGATATATTATGAGTAGAAGGGGCATCCGCAGATCCACTTAGTTTTTATGAGCTGAATATGGAATTTTGTAAGAGCTAAGTATTATAAGTTTTTAAATGAGGCGGTCTCACGGATCTTGGCATGTCTTTTGGGTGACTAGCATTAGTTACGGATGATGTGACTTTACTTATGCTTTTCAAATCATAGTTATACTTATTTGACTATGCTTTCAGACTAATAGTTATGCTTCTTTTTACCATTATTTATGATATACAGACCTATAATTATGGCTGTAGTACTATATTTAATCAACTCTAAAAAAGAAATTCACCCATTAAACCACCCTAAGAATCCAGCCCACACCTCCAACCCCTCCCTCCCAAGTACCCCAAATTCCCATTTTAAAGCACATATATAGGGAATATTCGCCGTTATATATGATATGAAATTTACTAGACGTATTTTGTACCCTATTAAAAATGATTTGATTGCCTATGAGTTACAATAACTATGGTTTCATGATCATAGTTATAGTGTTATTATTTGTAATCATATTTTTGGATTGCATGTCAAAAATTATTTTTTTTAATGAATTTTTATCAAATACTCCTATCGTCCCATATTAGATGATACAGTTTGACCAACACAAAGTTTTAGCAGTGTTATTTGACTAACTTATTTTATTGAGAGTAGTTGATTATTGGTATTTGTTTTAGTACATAAAGTACTCCCTCCGTTTCTTTTTGTTTGTCCTACTTTCCGTTTTTGTCCGTTTCTTTTTGTTTGTCCTACTTTTTCATCTTTCCTTATATGGAAATATTATATTAGTCATTTACCCCTACTTTAT
This sequence comes from Patellifolia procumbens, assembly GCA_947645195.1. Classification (NCBI taxonomy): domain Eukaryota; kingdom Viridiplantae; phylum Streptophyta; class Magnoliopsida; order Caryophyllales; family Amaranthaceae; genus Patellifolia; species Patellifolia procumbens. Next base: position 1,006,467 of record CANSGD010001040.1, read on the forward strand.
CACTTTTTTGTCCCACATGTACATTATAATCTTCTCTCACCTACTTTAATCACCCATTTACTATAAAATCAGTAAACTTTTTAATTGTTGTCCCCACCAACATGCCTATGACATCACTCTCATTGGCATTTGGAGCTATAGTAAATGGGACAAACAAAAAGAAACAGAGGGAGTACATGTTGTAGGGTTATTGAGTTAATTATATGTAGGACCCATTAATATTAAAAAAATATATTTCTATTGTACTCCCATGCCATTTATACAAGTGTATCAACTAATGTGGGACGGACGAATAAATGAAGTGTATCATCTAATATGGGACGGAGGGAGTAGTTAGAAGTTCCTATCAAATATTCTATCTGTGTCCATTTGAAATCGGGGTGATAACCAATATAAATGGAGGTCGATAAAAATATTTTTAATTTTATAATATATAACGTGTACTTTACTAGGCTTTTAACTTTTAAAAAGGTAAGACATATAAAGAGAAGTGGGTGATTGTAAAACAAATGATTCTAAAGTGGTCCATATGTAAGACAAAAGATTAGAAAGTGAAGTAATTATTTGGTTATTGATGGATAAGATAGGAAAATAAATAATCTCAAAGCGAAAAAAATTTAAAGTGGGAAAGACTTTTAGAAACATATCAAAAAAGAAAATGAGAAAAATATATAAGAACACATAGAGTAAATAGTACTCTGGAGACCCTATCACATTACTCGTTTTGAAAGTCCATCTAGGAAAATTTTCACCAAAAATTCTTACCAAAAGTTTTATTCTTCATGCTTCCATTTTCAATCCGTTTGAAGATATTCTTTCGAATTTGTATCGTTTCTATGTAGCTTTTTTAAAAAAAAAATTCATCTTAACCCTCGAAAGCTCTACCACGTATCCGTATCACTCTTTGTTTAGAAATCTTGTCATTCTCATGTTATTATTAACAATGATATTAGAATGAAAATCAAGATAGTTTAAGGTACACTATTAAGTGAAGGTACCTTAACTTTTATTTTGTATTAATAGTGTAAAAATAAAAAAGAACGGAAACCAAGAGTTAGTTCACTTATTTGTATCTTTTGAAATCTATATTATAGCCAATTATTTTTCAATAACATTTCTATCAGAATGTCATTAGTAATCTCAACCTACTATTAAACTATAAAGCACTTACACCCCAGAACATCGCTCGAGCCTGATACTAGAGTATACTTTAAACATTAGAAATTAAACACTTGGTTTCTCCCTATTCCAAACATGAACAACAAAAAACAAACGAATACGTGCAGAGATATTTTTTTTTGTTTCATAGTGCACATATAAAATATTAACAAAAATTATTTTTTCATGAGATACTGGATTTGTTTGACAGTTGACTGGTGGTTGTTGGCTGGTGGCTTTTATAATATCTGGTTTGACCTTTTATTTATTGGCTTGTTTGAGTGACTGTGAAATTATTAACATTGACTGTTTAGTATAACATGGAAGCAAAAAACCAACAGTCAAAACCAAAATTTACTAAATCTTTTGACAGAAAAGTCGACTTTTAATTATTTTAAAAAGCTTTTACCAACTATTTTTTATAATCACTTGACTATATCTCTATTCTATAAATGAAGAGGAAGGGCACACCAAAAATCACATTTATCTTTTTTTTAAATTCCTAATTAAATGGAACAACTGAATCCACAACTAACTCTTTTCATATTTTAAAATTTCGAATAAAGAAATACAAAACACCCTAAATAAACTAAAATGTTATACTCCTATTTTATGTAGGATTTTACCTGATTTTGCACATATCGTGTGCATATAAAGCTAGTAAAAATATAAAACAATCCGAAAAATAAAAGTCAATAAAAAAACCGCCCAAAAGCGAAGTTCAACGCAAAGAGGACGGGAGTGTAAAAATAGAAATACCTGAGACATGACAGAAGATATGGCGTGGGGAATAGGTTGGGTTGTGTCGCCTACTCCCAATCTAATCAATTTTGCATCCGGATACTTTTTAACATGCTCCGTCTCCCGCATGCATATCTGATTTCCAACAAATTAAACCCCAAACCCAAACCAGCACCTCAGTCATATGAATGCATGAAATATTAAAATTACTTACTACCCTCATTTCACGTAATAAGTCGTATGAAAAACAGAACAACCTATTATTAAAAGAAATTGGTGATCACCTCTGGAAACAAGTAATTGTCTCGTAAGTTCTCCATATTGGTGTTGCGGGGTACTTTTGTCCACATATTTGTGATTCCTTTCAATGTTAAACAATCAAATACATATCCATAGAGACATAATAATTATTAAAATCACTTCTATCAATTTATATATATAAGAAATGGGGGTGTTCAATTTGAGGAAGGACTGTTGGCTCTTGACTTTTTATTAATAAGTTGTTTTTGTTGGTTGATTTGATTGACTTTATAATTATTGACTATTTATAAAATTGTTTGGGAAAAACAATTGTTGGTGTTGTTTAAGAATAAACTTTGAAGTCAATAATCATTAACAAACACTCTTTTTGATTACTTGATCATATAAAACATTCAAAAACTAAAGTTCATAGAAAGCCACTCAAAAGTCATCTAATAAAGTAGATACCCCCATCATATACGACATGATTCAACATTTGAGTTTTAAAAAATAGAGTACCAAGACGTCTCATGCTTCCAGCACACTTGACATGCTTTACCCTTGAATGGTAGCTGCAGGATATGATGAACATACGCAAGTTAATATCATTTGCCTTATTTATTAGCATCAACTAAAACTCTCACCTAGGAGCTATAAAAAAAAAACTTTCACCTAGGTGTTATAAGAAGATGAGAGAAAAAGAGCTAAAGATAAATTTTAAACCTATATATATAGTTGTTTTTCATTTTTGCCAGAATATGATTTTGACTATTGAAATCTATAACTATTAATAAATAAAAAACAAAAATTTGTAGTATTTCATTCCGAAATTGACCATTTGATCATAGTAAAATATTTACAATTTATTTTTGCACTTGTTTTATCCAATTTGTTGGTCTAGATAAGCCGATACGTGTATCTCTTTTCCTTTCTGCAAAATGTCCCTTTGTTTTTTTCTTCAAAACCTTTATAAGGTTGAATTTTTACAATATTAACATATTACAGTTTAAATATATTTTTTTTAATGAAAAAATATGATATAAAATGGTCTTATTGTATTTTCATAAAGTAATTATTAGTTTCAACAAAACACTCTCTCTGTTTCTTTTTATTGAACATACTATTCAATTTTTTATTTCGGATAATCATCGTTGACTATCTTTTTTAATTTATACATACAAAAAAACATAGTCTTGGGAGTTTATTAGATTCACATCAATATATATTTTTCAAATTATTAATTTCTTTTAATATTTTCATTGGTAATTATAGATTTTAGTGATCGAACTTTTGCATTAGCTCAAATCAAAATAAATAAATAATGGAGATAGTATGTAATTTAAGATATAAAGGGATAAAGTTATGCATTAAAATTCAAAAGATCATAATAACCCAAGTAAAACAAAATCAAAAGAAGTAACAAACCGTATTTGATCAAGAATATACTCAAAACGTAATTGAAGCACTACCTTGGGTTGGCGAGTTTAGAATGCATGAATACTTGATCAGGCATGCAAGATTTGGTTTTTGACGCGAGAGAGGTTTGATACTTGAACATATTTCAAAATATTATATAATCTGTTGTGTTAAACCTAAGCTAGCTACTGTCGAAGGGTCGTATATAAAGCATGGAGAATGGAGGGTACACGTACATTTTGAAACATATTTATACTGTTCAAAGTAGACTTAATATGCATGGAATTGGAAGAAAATAATAAAATTCCATAGCAACGTGCCACAAAATTTCAGTCCCACTTTCCATGAAAATTACATGGACTATTGGATTTCCATGCGAATTTTCAACGTTCGTATTTGTTGGAATTTGGAAAGCAAACAAAAAAATGAGGTTATGATTAATGTAAGCATATGGTCATGGCCCCACTAAATATGCTTTTCGTCCATTTTGTGAAGTCTCAATAGTTCACTCTACCTCCGGATATGAGGTGAATACTTTATTTACGAGGGCATTCTTTTTAGGGAAATTTTCTATGGTGGCCCTTAGGTATAATGAATTTCCAGTGGCGAAAATTCTAAAAAAACTTTCCCGTTGGTAGTCCTACTTTACAAATTATTCCCAAACATAACCTTAATGAATAATATTCCATTAATAATAAAGCATATTCTTTTAGTTAACAGTTAAGGCGGTAACTCGCAAATAAAACGAGGTATTTTGGGTCGTTTTTTGCCAATTTCAACCTCAAAATCAACTCTTAAGGGCTAAAACTTACCCTCTAAAATCATCCCTTAAGGGCAAAGAACGACCCAAAATACCTCGTTTTACGTGCGATTAACTACTTTAACTATTAACTAATATAATATGCTTTATTATTAATGAAATATTCTTCATAAGGTTATGTTTGGGAATAATTTGTAAAGCAAGGTTACTAGCGGGAATTTTTTTTAAAAATTTACACCACTGAGAATTCTTAAAACCTAAGGGCCACCATTGGGAATTTTCCTTCTTTTTATTTGAAATTCTACTATAGTGTAACTCTTGCTTATTTGGTGTTTATAAAATAAACAATGAGCAAATATATAATATTTAGGACGATTATCATACACTCGGATTGAATAAAAGTTGTAAGTCTTTGTTGGAATAAAGAGATGCAAAAAAAGAAAAAGTCATGGCTTGGGCGTGACGAAGTTCTGTTTGTCATAGAGAGTATGTAATATCCCGAACTTAAATTAAATAATTAGACTCAATGTGTCATAAAATATTTTTTTACCTTGATTATTACGGTGAACTTAAATATGCGATAAGTCAAGCTTAATTACTTTTATATACGAGTACAATAATCATAATACTTATTTAATCAAATTATTTCAACTAATTTCTTACAAAAAAAATGGTAGCACTAAATTTACTAATTATAAATGTTATACGAACTATTTTCAGAAATTAGAAAATTCCTAAATGTAACAACTTGTTCACTAACATTTTTGAACTATTAGGTAGAGAAAGTGAATTACAATTCACGACCCACTAACAAAAAAAATAACCAATTTTTACTAAGGCCTGTTGTCTTCAGCATAAAACAGTTGAATTAAATTAAACTGAACTAAACTGAATTGAATTAAACTGAACTAAACTGAATTGAACCTGTTCGGGCCCATTCCAGTCATGGCCCACCTCACCTCTGAAATGACTAAAATACCCTTTACCCCTAAGGACCTTTCAGGCCAGAAAGTATTTCAATCAAGCCCACTGACAAAAGGCCTTCATGACATCATCACCTTCACCAGGTGACATCACATCAGTAAAACCTATAAATAGTACTTTCATCTGATCATTCGGGTACATTTTTACACGCATATCAAAGCATTTACTTGTACTATTCTCTGACCTTCTGAGATCAGATCTGACTTAGGCATCGGAGAGACGATCCCGAAACAGTTGGCGCCGTCTGTGGAGAACGTAACATAACAGCTGTATTTTCGAACACCATGACACGAGGACAAGGTAACCGCTATACTGCTTCTCGAAAGACCACCTATGATAATGCGCAGACAAATTTGCTCAACCAGGTTGGTGCTATTGTGGAGGATGAGATCGACCTCCCTGTCGCTGGAAGCCAAGCAGACGCAGCTTTCGAAGTGCCTCCACCACCAGTAACTTACTCGGATCTACGAGAGCTCAAACGCCGAATGGAGAGACACATGACTACCGTCATGCAACAACTCGTCTCAGTGATCAAGACTCAACAGACTACTCCCCCTGACTGAGGGATAGTCCTGGATCACCTGCAGGGTCATCGAAAGATAGTAAACCAAAAACGTGCCCTAACCGAGCATGTTGCTGCTGGTCCGTCTAAGAAAGCACCTGCCACTTTGAAAGGGAAGTCTATCATGTCGCCAAGTCATGACGACGCCCGTCACATCATACAACAGAAACAGATGAGGAGCAAAAACTTTGATGCTCGAAGAATCATTGAAAAAGGAGAGAGCAGTCCAAGGTAGGGGACTCGAAATATCCAACTGGTACACGAACCTCATAACAGTCTCGCCCTCTGACTAACCGTCATACACCGAGAACTGAGGTTCAGCACAACCTCGAAGATCCAGAAGAAGTAGCTGAGTCGGGTTTTCGAGTTGGTTCAGCAGTGGCACATAAATCACCTTTTAGCCAACACATCATAGACACCCCTAACCCGGGTAAAGTCAAAATCCCCATGATCGAGCATTATTCAGGAACCACTGATCCAGCTGACCACCTGGCAGCATGCAAGGCACAAATGAGCGTGCATACCTTCTGTGAAGCCACATGGTGCAGGTATTTCCCGACCACACTCAAAGGGTTGGCTCTCAATTGGTTCACCAGCCTACCTTCTGGAATCATCACCAGCTTCTCAACCCTATTCTCCCAACACTTCATTGCGAAAAAGCGCCACAAAAAGACCAGTGTACACCTGATGTCGATTTTCCAGCAAAAGGGAGAAAGTTTGAGCTGTTACATCAAGAGATTCAATGAAGAATCCCTCAAGGTCTCCGACCTCCAAGACGGAGTCGCCGTTACAGCACTAATGAATGGCCTCCATCCTGGACAGTTCAAATTCGAGATCGCTATGAGGGAAACTCTCACCTTAATGGACGCAATGAGGCAGGCACAGAAATACATTCAAGCGTCGGATATCTGCAAGAATGTGCACGATGAAGGGAGTAACAAACGGAAAACTGAGCCATCAAGCCAAAAGGACATGACAGAAAGGCTGAAGAGACATCGACCTTCTACTGGAGGCCATGACCCTCGTTTCAACATCAATCGAAGGGAAGTTCGTTTTTCCTCGACCCACTCCCATCAAGACATCAAGTTATCTGAGAGACAAGAAGCTATGGTGTGAATACCATAGAGAATGTGGTCATACAACCAAAGATTGTAAAGAGCTGAAAAAGGCCATAGACAAACTGGCCGATAAGGGAAAACTAAACAGATATTTGAAAGAACCCTAGGGTGATCGAAGAAGAGAGAAGGGAAAAGAAAAGCAATCGAAGAGTGATGAAACTGAGGGCTATGTAGGAGTCATAGCTGGGTGCTTCGCTTCAGGAGGCCTAACCGACAATTCAAGGAAAAACCACCTGTACCACCTAAAAAAAGGTGAGATGATGAAGAAGCCAGACACCCCCACTATGTTGTTCGGAGAGAGCTCGAAAGAGATACAAACCCCTCATGATGATCCTTTGTCATCGAATTAAAAGTGGAGAACCACAAGGTCGGTCGAGTTTTAATGACAGCGGAAGTTCAGCTGATATCATCACTTGGGAATGTCTACAAAAGCTGAAGTATGAGAAGAAAGACGTCCAGACCATCGACCAACCCTTGGTCGGATTTGGAGGCAAATCCGTTCACCCTCTCGGAGTCATTAATCTTCCTAGCCGGTTTGGTGACAAAGGGAAAGAACGGTGCCTTCCAATTTAATTTTTGGTGGTCGATATTGATCTCCCTTACAACATCATCATCGGTCGACCTACGCTGAATAGGACAAAAGCCGCAATTTCGACCTACCAGCTCCTACTCCGGTTCGAGGCAGATGATGGGACAGTGGGCAGGCTGCATGGCAAAAATTACAAATCAGCTCGAGAATGTTACGTTAGTAGCCTGAGAAGAAGCAAGCCCGTCGAGCAAAATTCAGGCAAAAGATAGAGGTTAGAAACAAAGACACCAAAGAGTTCACCCACTCCATTGGGGCTATTTTATAACGAGAACCCAGTCAACTATAATCGGTCCCAGTCGGTCGATGAGGATGAAGAGGTGCACCTCGGACTAGATCATAGCCGGACGGTTCGAGTGGGCAAAGACCTTGACCAGGTCGTTTGGGATGAGTTGGTAGCACTCCTTCGGGAGTATCAGGAGGTATTCGTATATTCTGCTGATGAGATGCCAGGGATAAGCCCCTCGATCACTAAGTATCAGTTGAATATCAAATCTGATTACAAGCCCATCAAACAGAAGCTGAGACACCAGGGCGTCGAAAGAAACAAAACGGCTGCAGAAGAAGCAAAAAAGTTGTTAAGTGCTGGACTAATTAAGGAGTGTCAGTACACCAAGTGGCTTTCGAACATGGTGCTAGTTCGAAAGCCCAATGGGTCATGGCGGATGTGCGTCAATTTTACAGATCTTAACAAGGCTTGCCCTAAGGATTATTTCCCACTTCCTAAAATCGACAAACTGGTCGATTCCACAACTGGACATGCTCTATTCAGCTTCATGGATGAAAACGCCGGTTACCACCATATTCCCCTAGCCGAGGAAGATCAGGTGCATACCGCGTTCATCACAAGCTCGGGAATTTACTGCTTCGTAGTCAGGCCGTTCGGATTAAAGAAAGTAGGGGCTACATATCAGCGACTAGTCAACAAAATGTTCGAGAAACAGCTGGGACGCAACGTGGAAGTATACGTAGACGACATGATCGTCAAGAGCAAGCTGGTCGAAGAACATGTCCGGGATCTGAGAGAGACTTTGACCATTCTCCGAAAGTACAACATGAAGCTTAATCCAAAGAAGTGCGTTTTTGGAGTTCGAGGGGGAAAATGTCTTGGCTTCTTGGTTGACCACTGAGGCATTGAAGCCAATCCCGACAAAGTCAAAGAAATAATCAATATGAAATCCCCTCGAAGTGTCAAAGAGGTTCAAAGATTAACGGGGTGCATGGATGCATTGGGGAGATTTGTGTCGCGATCAGATGATAAAAGTTTGTACTTTTTCAATAACCTGAAGAAGCCATGCTTCGAGTGGGATAATGAAGCTGAACAAGCATTACTACAACTAAAGGCCCCCTTAGCATCACTACCAAATCTCGTTTCACCCTTGCCGGGAGAAACGTTATTCATGTACCTTGTAGTATCGGAGGCTGTGCTAAGTGTTGTGCTAGTTGCTAAACGGGAGAAGCAACAATACCCAGTTTACTTTACCAGCCACGCCTTTCGAAGGGCTGAAAGCAGATATCCCCTGTCAGAGAAGATGATTTTTGCACTAATAATGGCCAATCGAAAGCTAAAACCTTACTTCCAAGCTCACCCAATCAAAGTGCTCACCAGCCAGCCACTCAAAAAGTTAATTGAAATTAGAAATGGCTCTAACCGAGTTGTCGAATGGGCTAACCAATTATCTGATTTTGGCTTGGAATTTGAACCTCGAAGAGCGATCAAAGCCCAAGCCCTAGAAGATTTCATCGCTGAATGCCCATCTGAGACCGAGATCGCCACTTTAACCGGGACATGGCAACTCTTCGTAGATGGCTCTTTTTCGAAGGCAGGCTATGGAGTCGGGCTCTTGATTATAGACCCCCTGTAAAATGAAATGGAGTATGCAATAAAGTTTGATTATGCTGCGTCGAACAATGAAGCAGAATATGAAGCCTTGTTGCTAGGATTGAAATTATGCCTCTCGAATGAGGCTAATGACATAATAGTTAAAACCGACTCACAGCTGGTCGTGGGTTAGGTTAACAGAGAGTTCGATGCAAAAGAAGATAGCATGAGGATGTACCTTGGAAAAGTAAAAGAGCAACAGAAGAAATTTTCCAACTTCACCATCCAACATATCCCGAGGTTCGAGAACCAGCAGGCAGACGCGTTATCTCGAATGTCAAGCTCAGCCTTTAGCCTCGAACCTCGAACTATCTCTTCGGAAGTTTTGTACAGACCAAGTATCAACAATCAACTCCTCATCCACAGCATAGACCGCTCGAATGATTGGATGAAAAGCATCCGCGAATACCTCGAAAAAGAAAAACTACCAGAAGATGAAAAAGAAGCAAAAAGAATTCAACGACATTCGAATTGGTTCCTCTTGCATGACCATCTATTATATAAAAAGTCGTTCCCACACCCACTGTTAAGGTGCGTAACGCTCGAAGGTCAACAAGAACTTCGAGAAATACATGAAGGAATGTGTGGCAGCCATCAAGGAGCTCGAACTATTGCCGGAAAAGCTCTTAAAGCAGGATATTATTGGCCCACGATGCAGGATGCCAAGGGTCTGGTTAGGAAGTGCCATAATTGTCAAGTATATGTCCATGTACATCAACAATCTGCTAGCCCTCTCACCACCATGCAAGCCGTGCTGCCGTTCGATCAATGGGGTATGGTCATCTTAGGACCATTCCCAACCGCATCTGGCGGAAGGAAGTTCTTACTAGTCGCAGTCGACTATTTCACCAAGTGGATTGAAGCAGAACCCTTGGCCACCATTTATGATAACCAAGTAAAAAACTTCATATGGAAAAACATCATTACTCGTTTTGGTGTACCTCGAGCACTCATCTCAGACAACGGTCGACAATTCAATAGTGGACCCACCAAATCATACTGTGCTCGGTTTGGCATAAAAACAAAGCTCTTTGTTGTTAGTCGACCACAAACAAACGGGCAAGCCGAGGCAGCCAACAAAGCCATCCTCAGAGGCCTGAAAAATATGTTAGACGGAGCAAAAGGATCATGGGTCGAAGATCTCTTAGGAATACTATGGTCCGCTCGGAGTACTGTGAAAGAAGCAACCGTTCACACGCCTTTTCACTTAGTTTATGGAAGCGAGGCCGTATTACCGGTCGAAGTTGATATCCCCTCACCGAGGATAACCTTTTATGACTACGGAAAAAATGAAGAAGAAAAAGGCATCAAGCTCAATCTCCTACCAGAAACCAGAGGGGATGCCCTGCTCAAGTCCATTGCTCAGAAAATGAGGATGACCAGGTTGTTCAACAGAGGGGTCCGAGAAAGGAAGTTCGAAGTAGGGGACCTTGTACTTCGAAAAGTTGAAGCTACAGGCAGGAAACAAGACCTCGGTAAACTAAGCCCTAACTGGGAGGGGCCTCATCGAGTTACTGAGATAATTCGGCCTGGCACATACAGACTCGAGAACATGGATGGTGATCCCCTATTTCGACCATGGAATGTGGACAATTTAAGAAAGTTCTATGTCTGAACATCACAACAAATTAAGGGGCTAATATGGGAACGAACTGCTTCAACCTCACCAGTATAGTTAGTTAAATTGTTGTGATGTACGTTGAAATCATTATCGCTTCTAAGACTTGTAAAAACCTCGTCGATTTTGCAGGCTTGTAAAAGGAGTTATAAATAAAATTCAACCTTACCGGTCCTTCAAATATATTTGTTACTTATTTTTATGACTTACAATTGTTAAGTAACAATAGAATCAAAAGACCTAACAGGTCACTCGAAATTTTCAAATTCACCACCTTAGTGAGGATGGTCGAAATTTTTACTTAACACCCAAACAAGAGGGTGTTCGAGTTTTCTAATTAACACCAAACTGAGGTTGGTCGAACTTTTTGATTCACCACCTAATTGGAAGGTGGTTAATCTATTTAACTTAGCACATTATTCGAATAAAGGGACCTAGCAGGTCGAATTTCAAGCAAAAAGAGACAACATAATTCAAGTCAAAACAAGTGAAATGGTTCTATTTCATTCAAAAAAGTAATTACAAAATGTTGGGTTACATTGAAATAGAAAAAGCAAGCTACTAGATGTCTAAATACATTGCCTAAAAAGGAGAAAAACCTAAGCTTCGATATCGACTGCTTCTTCACCAGAAGAGTCGGAGAGGGAGCTCGAACTCTCGGAGGCAGCAACCTTGGCCTCACCGGCCTTTGCCTCTTCAGCTGCCACAGGAGCGTCGGACACTGTAGCTGGCTGGGCTTCGGCTTCCCCTATAGGAGCGGAGGTCGAAGTTTCAGCAACTTCAGCATCCATAGTGCCCTCTTTCTCCTTGGCGACATACTCGGCAAGGGCATGTTGCTCGTGCTCATCATACTTAGCTAGAACCTGCTTGAATCCAAGTCAGGCACAAAGTCTTTCAGCGTCTTCTTGGAGCAACGGTGAATGTCGTTGCGAGCTGACTAATAGCCCTCGACAACCTTCTAATCAGCATAGGTGAGGTCGTCCTCGGATTTTTTCCACCGACGAATGACCTTGCTCCTCCTCTGTTTAAGGTCCTTAACAGACTTGTTATAGTTTGATTGCAAGTCATCCCGCTCGGTCCGAGTACGGTCGAGCATCTTCTTATGGGCCTTCAGCTTCCCTTCGAGTTGAGCCACCTGCATACCAGACTCCTCTAATTTCTTTTCAGCCGCCTTAAGCTGATTGGAGACCTCTTCTTTGTTATTGAGAAGGCTGGTCCTTTCGTTGTTGAACGCTTCGAGGTTGTCGGTGTTCAACCGCTTAGCTTACTCGAGTTTAGTCTCGAGGGCCACGACCTTTCGAGAGGCCTCCAATAGCTCATGCTTGCACTGGACAAGCTCATCAGCAAGCTTAGTCGAATCTTTGCTCTCCTTTTCAGTAAGGCAGGCCATTCGAATAGACTTCTACGAGACAGAGACATGATGTTAAGACAAGAACAAATTGGGATAAATTCGGCTCGAAGCCAATGGAATCAAGGATTACCTGTAACCAACACTCGTTGAGTGCTTCGATCTCCTTATCCACTCCCCCCTTCGAGACATCTTCTTTGTCTCCTGGCACCAGCAGTGCCTCTTGAACTCTCTGATAGCGAGCTCGAAGAGCCATCCTGCTGGCCTTGTCGATACCGACGGTACCAGATTGGCCCTCAGCATCATGTGACCATGAAGACTTGTTCCTCTTTACCAGAGGCTCATCGATGTCCTGCTCATCGAGGGGGCCTGAGCTCGAACCCAAATGGAAGCTCAGATCGGGGAACAGGGGGTCGAGCTCAGGTGAGGCAGGTGCCTTCCTCTTAGACCCAGCATCGTCGGGGACTTCGACCTCCGTCGTTGACTTGTCTAAGAGAGGGGCTGCTCCCTCTATTGGAGTAGGCAAAGGCTTAGGAGGAGCCGACTTTGCCTTTGGCTTGTGTTTTAGATTCTTCATAAAAAAGACAAGTTAGAAAAGATCAAGACCAAAATCAAACAAAAATGAAGTATGGTGGTCGAACTTACTGCGGGTGGCTTGGGAACTTTTAGTTCCTCCTTCTGGATAGATAATCGGGCCATGGCTGTCATTCCTCCCTTGGCCGTGTTCTTCGTCATCTCTTCGTTGAGATTGTTATAAGCAAGCACTGCAAAAACAGACGTTGAGTTAGAAACAAGAAAGTACTTAGGAAAAAAAAAACAAATAAATAGTAATCGACCCCTACGTTGGTCATTTGCTGAAGATATGCCGAAAGCTGACAAAAATTGCTCATTCGACATATCCTTATCGTTAGGCAGCCAATAATCCGTCCTGTACTTTGGCTTACCATCAACGTGATATGCCGTAGCCTGACAATGAATGGCCACAATGGCCTCTTCGGCGTCCATTTTAGGCACATTAAGGTTCATGCCAAAGTTGGGAGGATTATCGGACAAAATTTGAGGTACATCCCATGGCTTGTCCCCTCGAAATACCAAAAGGAACTCACCTCGAAACAGAGCCTGGTTGCTAGGCATGACAGTTGTAACCTTATAGGATTTTTCCTCCCTTATCCCATAATGAGATGTCAAGCTTGGAAGGAGTACCAACCAGACCCATTGTAGCACTCGGACACCTCGTTAAGTTTGAACATGTTGCGCCAAAGGCGTAACGAGGGCTACACTGCCAGCAAATGACACAAACATAAAAAGGCCACAATTGCTCCTATTGAATTGGGCATAAGTTGACACAAGGCTATGTTGTATGCCTCTAAGATCTCTTTAAAGAGCGGGTGCAAGGGAAAACGCAAACCCAGCTCGAGGAAGGCCTTATATACACCAATGCACCCAGGGGGTGGCATCACTATTAGATCTGTGACTTGGGGGGGTAAAGCACATATGGCAGCTCAACAGAATAGAGGCTCGACAAAAACGACAACCCTCTCTACAGATCCTCTCGCCACTTCCCCATCGACCAGTGGCCGGATCTTCAGAAGGATGCCCACTAAACTGATTCTGCTGCACCATATTAATTAGTGCAGGTTTGATTTCAAAATTGTTCGCAGCAATAGTGGGCATCGGTGGACCTGTGGGTATGCCTTCAGGATTAGGCACCCCATAAGATTGCAGTGACTTCGCCATTGGTAATGTAGAAATCTCTGAATCTGGCTTCTCTTGATCAAATTCTGCTCTAAGATCCCGAAGTATTGCTTCTGTGTCAAGATCTCCAGGAATGATATGAGTTTTCTTTTGATACCTGGACATATAAGAGAAAACGACAAGATAACCGTAAGAACGGCCTCAATTGGAACGGGAGGTTCCAATGAGGCAAAGAGAAGTACGCTAATTAATCGAATAAAAACTAGAAAACTAGCCGTCTCCCCGGCAACAACGCCAAAATTTGATAGGATTTAGTCGCATCACCTATTCAAAGATAAACCTACGGTCCTCTAACTAAGGTAGTCAGTGGAAGCAGGGTCGAATCCGCAGGGAGACAGAGTTTCTATATTAATATTCAATTAACTAACTACTTCAGATGAAAATAGGGAGAATTAATTGAACTCTTGAGTAAGCTAAGGAATACTAATTAAATCGAGGATTTAACTATGGAATAAAAGCCTAGGATATTAGGTCGGTCCACCATGCTTATACCAATCAAACAAGGTCAACTACTATCAAAACCTAGGTCAAGAGTCGAGTGATTAGAGTACGTGTTGGGCTATGGTTAAGACTCAACGCTCATAGTTCAACATACGCCGCATGTTCACTAACGTAATCAGAACTACTGATGTGTCCTAGGCCTCTAGTCGTAAGACGGATTTGTGCAAACAACTATTAACCACAAGCAATCAATGAAATTGGCCACTAACATTAATCACTAATTAAGAACAAACCACACCACAATCACTCTAATCAAGCCCTAGAAATCAATAGGAGTCTAAATAACAATCATGGTATAAACATGGCTTCCCTATCTAACCCCCTAGAAAGAGAACTACTCATACATGATTGAATTGACAATAACAAATCTAATTGAAAACCCTAAGAATTGCATCATGAACTAATTGAATAATAAGCAATTAAACTAAAGTAATTGAGAGATAAGAATAAAGCAATAAGAAAGATGATTACCAAATTGACGGAAAGCAGAAACTTTAATTGAATTGAAATAGTGTTTGAATCTCTTCTACAATGGAAAACTATAAGAAACTAGGCTAAGAGCTCTCTAAATGTTCAATGGAATCAAATATACAAATAAAAACAACCTAAAAAAGTATTTATAGTCTCTAAGAAAACAATAAGATAGAGTGGGGAAATAACGAAAAATCGCATCCCCTTGTCGTCCACTCGATCGGGAAAATGGAACAGGTTTCCAGCAGCATCAATATGGGCTTCACCCGATGAGATCGGGCATCTTGCACCCGATCGGGCAAGACCCCCCGATGTCATGGGGTGGACCTCTTCTTCAGCTCTAAGAAATCCAGCAACATATGGCCAAGTGTAGGTCCACCCGACGGGATCGGGCAAGTCCACCCGATCGGGCGGAAAATATGAACTTTTGGCCTACTTTACTCGTACCCGATCAGGCAGTGGTTGCCCGACCCGATCGGGCGAGACTCTTTTCTTCCTTGCTTCTACTTGGCTTCAGACGCCAAGTCTTTTGCACATTTCTTCTTCACAACGGGGTCCGAATACCATCTCGAGACCACCGAGATGCCTCATAACCTTCCGCTACAGCGTGGTGCTCAAAACATCAAGTAAATAGGGAGTTTTTCCTAAAAACCTGCAAAATGATATGGAACACACAAACCACAACTATATCGAAATGGTTAGCATAAATAGCTCCTAAGAGCGTCAATATCGCACGATTTAGCTTGTAAAGAAAGGGAAAAACTCTATAAGAAATCAATATATCAAATTCCCCCAAGCTAAACCTTTGCTTGTCCTCAAGCAAATCGAACATGATCGTGGAATAGATTGCCTCACCCCATAGATAAAACAATTCAAGCTCAAAAAATATTTTCAAGACTAAGAATCATTCAAGCAGGCATAATTCAAATTCGGCAAATCAAATCCATTCAACCACCAATCATCCAAGCAATTCATCAAGTTCAAGTGACTACTAGGCATACAAATCCTGAAAAGGTGCTCATAAAGGGTGTCACTCCTCTCAATTTTGTGGCAAGCAAAGAATATGCCCGAACACTCACTGACCCGACCATAAATGTCCCTTCCCACTCACACTCTCATGTGTTTAAGAAGGTAAAATGTTGCTCATCCTAATCAAGTCGACTCAACTAGCAGACATACTCTTTAACTTTGACAAACTGACTCAAAATCAATCCTATAGACATTGTAGGCACAAGCTCAAGAGGGCTTTTTCGGGTCGTAATGGGGCTTAGGTAAGGGTAGGGAATACTTTTGGGTAATGTGGTGGAGAAACCAAGAAAGGGGGAGCATGCACACTCAAATGAGGCCTAAGATGGCCTAAACAACTCCCAATCAACACCATATAACCACGAAAAATAAACCAACTCTTATAATTCAATGAACACTCACACCAAACCCAATATTTAGGCAATGAAGCGAAATTTTCTTTATGAACGTACGTGAATGAAAGAACGTTGAATTCTTTTGAACTTTTATTTCATTTTTCTTTCATTTTTCTGGACTTCATTCACGCAACTCTAATTTTGCCTTTTCTTTTCTTTTTCTCACAATCAAGCCAAAACAATTACAACTTTTGATTCCTCAACAACCAAACCGAATCATGAAACCAACTTCAAACTCAACCCATACAAAAGCTCCCCCAAGCTAGGCTTGGAAATGATATCGAAACAAAGGCCATGGGCTCATAATAAGGGTTTAAGTAACATAAAACAAGGTCATTAGGCTCAGCGGGGCTAAGGAGGATAAAAAATGTACCAAAAACTAACTCTGAGGCTCAAGAATAAGTCAAAAGAACGGCTCTATCATAGCAAATGTAACAAGTCACCAAACATCAGATGAGTACGAAGTCAAAGTCAAGATCAATCCGCTAGAGAGGAACTAACACACCAAAAATATAGACTGGATAATGTATGAATCTAATAGGCTAGAAATAGGCCTCACAGTCTAACCAAATCAGGTATGCAGCACAAAGTAGTATATCATAGTCAGAAATCGCTCGAAATGAAAGTAGTCGAACATCAAATCAAAGCCTCAGAATCACAAATGCCCAGCTATCCAGAAAACAGAGTCAAATCATTTTCAATAACAACACAACAAGGGGCACAAGGAGGCAATCAAACCAGTCATGATCAATCAATTTTTTTTTTTTCATTTTTTCAATTTTTCTCAAAGCTGTAAACTATTCTATCAAAGCTTTAAACTACACTAAAAAAAGCAATAAACTATATATTAGAAAGCAATAAAGAGAGTACTCACAGTGAGAGATCCTCCCCCAATCTAAACGAGGCAATGTCCTCATTGCAACGAGGGAGAGGAGAGAACAAGGGCATCAGCCGCCCATATCGTCATCAGTGGGGGCACCAAAACCACCACTAGAAGTACCACCACCATCTGTGTAACCACCACCTGAGGGATCACCTGAAAACCACTCATCCCTCCACCAAAGCCGCTAGTACCTGCATCAAAACCACCGCCAAAACCACTAGGCCCAAGACCAAAGTCTCTTAAAGAGACGGACTGACGAGCAGGCTCCTCCTCCTCCTCCTCTGCCTTGTCATCACTCTGACCGGCAGGCTGGCCATAACTCGGGTTACAATGGTACCACGAGGGGTGTTGAGCAGTCTGCTCAATAATGCCACGCCTACAATAGTCGTCATAGAGAGGATAAAGGGCGTAGTGCTGGTCGTTGGCCAAGGTATCCATCCACCACTAAGGAGGGTGTTCAAGTTTTTTCATTAAACACCCAAGTGAGGGTGTTCGAGTTTTTTCATTAAACACCCAAGTGATGGTGTTCGAATTTTTTCATTAAACACACAAGTGAGGTTGTTCAAGTTTTTTCATTAAACACCCCAGTGAGCGTGTTCGAGTTTTCTCATTAAACACCCAAGTGAGGGTGTTCGATTTTTTTTCAGTAAAACCCCAAGTGAGGGTGTTCGAGTGTTTTGGCCCGCCAAATGAGGAAGTTCGAATTTTTTAAGGCACCCCTTGTGATGTACTTCGAGTTTTCAGAAACACCAAATAAAGGTGTTCGAAATTTTTTAAGGCGCCCCATGTTGTGTACTTTGAAATTTTTAGAAATGCTAAGTGAGGAGTGTATTCGAGTTCTCAAAACAAAGCGAAATATTCCGCTCCACATCGTAGTTCCAACATGATTCCGAAACTACGACGTAGAGCGTGGGGATAATGTTCGGGCACATTACAGTCATGGCCATGACTAAAATAAGTTTACCCCTAAGGACCTTTCAGGCCAGAAAGTACAGGCTTTCAGTCAAGTCCACTGACAAAAGGCCTTCATGACATCATCACCTTAACCAGGTGACATCACATCAGTACAAACTATAAATAGTACTTTCATCTTATCAGTCAGGTACGTTTTACACTCATACCAAAGCATTTACTTGTACTATTCTCAGACCTTCTGAGATCATATCTGACTTAGGCATCGGAGAGATGATCCCGGGAACATCCCCGGGGTAGTTCACCGTGCTCGGTTGCAGGTACCCAGAATTCGAAGACCTTGGACTGTTACTGGTTACTACCCTAGCTGGATTTGGATTCCCCTGAACTACAAATTTGTATTGTGTTTCTTGTACCCCAAAAACAAAACCGGACTGAACTGAACTGAACTGAATTGAACTGAACTGGACTGGACTACACTGAACTGGACTCGACTGGACTGGACTAAACTGAACTGAACTGGACTGCACTGAAGTGAATAATGATATATGAGAGTAAAAGTATTATCCAGAGCTGAACTGAACTGAACTGAAAATAAGGTGGGGAGAACATGCCCTACATGAAGTAATAAGAATAGAATGAAAAGAAAATAAAAAGGGAAAAAGAATAAAAATAAAAACAAAAGCAACATCCTCCTTATTAATTCTCTTCCCCATTCACGTAGGGGATGGTGCACTTTTACAAAAAAAAGAGTAATTATAATAAAAAGGTATAAATTAAAACAAAAAGAATAATAATGATGGGAAGTTGGCAGGTATGACTTAACATGGGTTAGGTTGGCGCGGTTTCGCACGTAAACCAAATCAGCCCACACAAAAACGATTTCAAAATTTTCAAACCAATTCAAACCACACTTTGATCCACACCAATCCAAACCGCGTCTCATTAAAACGGTTTGGTATGGGGAGGTTTGCGATTTTCCCCCCTTTTATCGCAAAACATATTTCTAATTTGGAATTGTTGTTTTATTTTGTCGACTAAAAACTCGCTATTATAATTTTATGTATGAGCTATAAAAGACCTAGATGATACAAAACATTAGGAAGTTGCTAAAAATATTACACTAATAAAAGTGTGCAATTGTTGTTAAGTCGAATAAATATATGATATATGTTGTAACTAAATTACCCGATTCATAATCGTGTATATAGCGGTTTACGGTGCGGTTTGGGTTAGTACAATAGTAAAACCAACCACGCGGTTTAGTCAATAGTACAACCCAATCCATTTTTTCAGACCATGAACCAACCCAAACCGCACCAAGACGCTTTGGGTTGCGATTTGGTGCGGTGATGCCCAAGTTTGCTCAGCCCTATTGGAAAGAAAGGTAATGCTTTCATCTCCTTCTTTCCCCCTTTACCAGAAACTCTAACAGCAACAATGGCAACAATTTCAACCTTTAAAAGAATCTAAAATAGGATGAACCAAGAGTCAAACAAACAATTGCTCCCTAACCATGAAATCTTTGAACAGATATTTCTAAATCTTCATTCCATTAATGAAACTTGATCAGAGGTGATAATATTCAGATTCTGTAATCACAACAATGGCATCAGAATTTCCCTATAGCTAGGTGAGCAATTGTAATAGAAATCCAAGCCAAAACTAATTGGTTTCAACCATTTTTTTTCCTCACTCTACTTCTTCAAATTACTTCCTTTGTTTATGTATCTCTTTCCCGCATGCCTCACAAGAAACCACCTCTCTTTTTCCCCCTCTACTCCGGCTGAACCACCATGCAGCCCAGCCGTGCTGCCCTTCTCTTCTCTATGTCTCCCCAATTCTCCCCTGCGCTGCCAGCACACATCTACGCCAGCCCACCATAGGCGTTTCGCGAGCAGCCCGTACCGCCTCCATCTTCTGTCGCCCTTCTACCTCCCTGACGTGTTGGAGAACCGTTGCAGGCACAACCATCCTCCGTTCTTCTCTTCTCTGTTTCTCGTGGCCAAGGAAGGAACTAGGTTAGAAAGAAAAGGGTATAACAAGCCCCCCGGCTCTCAAGGTTATTAAGCAAGGAACGAGGTAATATCTACTGGTAACACTCGCAATCCCCTTCCAACTATGTTTTATGATAATATTTGTTTTAATGATCTTTACACAAACGATGTTATATTTTTTTTTGTAAATGATTGGATGAAGTATGGATCTTAAAAGATACAAAACATGATAAGGAAAAGTGAAAGATGGTTAATGGCAGTATTCTATTATGTTGGTCGCGCACGTTCCATACTGGCGGATTTGTCACCTTTTGTTGGGGGATAATACTATTCCGTGACAATCGCGTTCTATTAGGCAACCTTCTATTGGGGGATAATAATCTCTCTTGGCATATGTACCCTATTAAGCCATCTTCTGTTGGAGGACTATTGTTCTCCGTGGCTGTAATAGCTCTGTTTTAGGAGCACCTTTATTAATTGTTATTAATTATAATATTAGCTTAATTAATTGCTGAAACCCTTGTGTTTTAAATGAAAACTTATATTTGATTTTATTATTATTATTAAGAAGTTGTGCTATATTTATTGACGTAATTATTTTAAATTATTTTAATGGGATTACTTTTAATAACTTAGAGTTTTATATTAATATGAGAAATGGGCTTGAATTATTAGTTTTAGTGAGATTTATATTTCAAATAGACAAATTAATTATATTTATGTATGTGCAAAAATAAATATATTAGAGGGTGGTGATTTATTTGATAGGTTAGATTTAAAAAATAAAAAAAAGGAAATGAGGAGGGTGGCGTGGCAATGGAAGGGAAGGGAAGAGGTGTTGTGTGTCATGAAATTAGAACAAGAGGGGGACTCATCAATTAAATAAAAAAAAGAAGACAAAAGGGGAAGGGGGGTGTTTCCACAACAGAAACAGAAAGCGAAAGAGAGAAGAACAGGGGGTGAGGATGAGAGAAACAGAGGAAGAGGACGAGGAAGAGGACGAGGAAGAGAGAGGGAAAAGAAAGAGTGAGAAGAGAAAGAGAGAGGAGGAAGATGGAGGGGCGGCGTTGATGGATGCGTGGAGGCGGCGCGAGATGGAGGACGAAGAAATTTGAAGAAAAGAGAAAGGGGAGCACGACGGGGGACAGGCGAATGAGAGCCGACCACCGTCGGACCTAGCCACACCGTTTCAGGCGGTTCTCCGGCAAGAAAATAGGCACGGGAAGAAGAGGGAGAAGTGTATTATATCAAAACCTTAGCTTAATTTCAGAGTTCAACCCTAAATTGAGATGTTTAAAGAAAAGGATAAAGAAGATTGGGTGAAGGGCCATGAACCACCGTATACCACCACCTTCACTGCCGTTCTTGCTTATTTAACTGAGGTACTAAACACTTTCACATGGAATTGCTATTTCTTAATTTACTAGACTGAATCTATATACTTTACTTGATAGATTTCTCAAATTGTTTATGAATTCTATGAAGTCTGTTTGTGATGTTGTTACTGAATTAATGGAAATTAAGTATTGATTCTATGTTGTGGAAATTGGTAGTAGATTGATTTGAAGTATGAAATTGGGTGATATTATTTCCCGAATTTGGGCTCCATTAGAGTATGTATCTCTGGATGTTAATAACATTGATATTAGAATCTGAATTATGAAAATCAGTATAGGATTGGGTTAAGGTATGAATTCTGTTAAGATTGGAATAGATGGCTCAAGCTAGTGCTGGTTGAAAATTATGGGATGTTGTGATTCTGGGAATCGAAAGAGGAGTGGAAAGCTTGCGTTTTGTTTAGTTAGTAGCTGGTAAATAATCTGAGTTAACATGTATATCCGAAATCGGATCAGTAATGGAATCTAGTGATCAATAGGTTGTTGAAAATAAGATAGATTTGGAATTAAAGAACTGAATTAGGGACTTGGTCAGTATCTCAATAAGAAAACTCAAGTTAGTCTATCAAATAGAGTTGAATGATGTTAATATATAGAATTTGAGTAAGGGATTGGGTCACTATTCATTTGGAAACTGATTTGAATCGGCTTATAGAATTAAGTCAATTAGTCTTGGACTAAAAGAACTGAGTTAGTTAAGTGTCATTAAGAAACTTAAGTCCAAGTCTAAAAGATATCCATTAGTTAGTAGCAGGTTATAAATATGAATTGAATACAAGCTCTCAGAGTTCTCGTTAAATTATATATATTGTATAAGTGTCATTAATTGTGGTTTTCGTCTAAGAACGATGATGACTTAGGTGTCAAACGAATAGTAATCAAGAATATAGAATAGACCCATTTAGAGTTTAATATTAACCTATATATGTCATTAGTATTGAGATTAGTTCTAAATGGTTTAAAAGCTAATGCGACCAAAGTTAATCGGTTAGTGAACGAGCTAAGGTCTATCATGATAGTAAATCAACAACTTCATTAATTGTGATAAGGTTGTAATTTAGAGTTGGAATATGAAAGCTCAAAGAATAAGAATAGTTGTTGTCTAGAATAACTTGATATTGGTCTTAAAAACTGCCACTAGCAATAATAGTTAATGTTAGTAAGGGTTACATGAACTCGGAAATAAAATATTGGTGATTTGGTAAAGAATGGTAGCTATATAAATATAGCTTTTTGAGAGATAAATCGAGACATGGGAACATCCTATTGGTATTTAGAATCCAGTAATTGAGGATTAGTTATCAAAGGATATGGGAAAGATTTTACATAGGAGTCTAATTAGAAGAGGGTATGTAAGATAGTTGTTCTACGTTATATTGAGATTGCTCGTTTATCGTTGAAGTCTAAGGTATATGGAAATAGCTATGTGTGTGAGTGATTGTTGAACAATTATGTTGAGATTATTAAGATTAAGGTAACTATCTCGATCAATTTGGGAAAGACATTTGTTATGAAGGTCTTAGAGGCTGCGGATCTAGTTGAGGATATTAATATTGAAGTAACATGTATGCTAAAAATATATATTTTGAGATTGTGTGAAATGATTTCCAAATTGATTATTTTTATATGAAACTTGATTTACGAGTATTAAAGTGTGATATTTATGAGAATGTGTTACAAGGTGATAAGTGATATGTGATATGTGAAATAAGGTGAATGAGTCGCCACTTACTACGTTGAATATATATATAATATAAATAAGAATGGTGAAATGGGGTTGTGAACATGCACCCGGGTTAGGGCGGGTATTCCCTAGCTGTTACCCAATCAGGAGGGGCGAAATCCTGACGTTGAAGGACATGTCCAGTTAAGTCTTACAAGCAGAACATAAAAGGTGGGGTGACGACCCTCAACAGTTTGGAGACAGTCGGTACGTTGTACCCCTCTCCACTCGCGTTCACAACGAGATAAGAAATGGAAATGAATGTTACTTGTAAGAAACTTAAATGTTTTGAAAATAAGCCGAGTTTTCAAATAAAAATTATATCGCTATTACCTTTTCTTATGAACTACGATTTCAATAAGAGTTGTATATTGTTGTAAGGATTGTTGAGTAAGTGATTTGAAGTATATATGGAGTTTATGTGAATTGCATTGAATATATGTGACGAGTGTTTTGAACAAAAGCCACCAAAGCATGTTTTACTTATTTTACGGGTTTAGTACTCAGCGCGTTGCTGATGGGAGTCAAATGTTTGTTTTGTCATTTCTGTGGCCTGTCACTTGGGTGGGTGGCAGTGTCGTATTAGTTTCAGGTGGAAGCAGTGAAGTTATGAAGCTTTGATGCAGGAATTCTTATTGCAATTATCTTTATATGTATTGAGGCGAGGACAATCGACTTTGTAATAGTGTAATATTTAGTTATGTTGTAAATAGTTTTAAAATAGGAACTTGTAAAGTAGAAGCTGGAAATAGCTGCTGGAAATATATTAAAATGTTATACAGGGTTATAATTTGGGTGCGAGTCCTAAGTTAAATTTTAGGCGGTCCGTATTTCAAACGGAGCTCTGCCGAATTTTCTGTAGACTTTTATTATTTAATTAATACCATTTAGATCATTTAGATAACTTCATTTAGTGTTAATGTTTTATAGTTAAAGTTTTAAAAAGTTCAGGTTTTTAGAGTTCCATACTCGTCGTTTTAGGACGATGAGTGTGATGGTAATAGTCCGGATTAAGGTTTCCGCTGTGTTTAGCTCTAATTAAGTTGGTCGGTGAATCCGGGCTGTTACAGTGGCTATATCTGTTATACTAGCCAAGTTACCAAAATGAATGATATATGTTAATATTTTTGATAAGGAAGATGATCGATACCTTAAATGTCAAGTAATAATGATATGATTTGGTTTTATAAGATTATGTTGCCTTGTATTTTACAAATGGAAAGTATGGTAGTACCGACTAACTAGGAATTCCTCTGCTAATACTTGATTAATTATCCCCATAATGGCGGTTAGTAGACGGGGCGTTACAGGGTGTGACGAAGTCTGATTTTATGTTAAACTTTCTTATGAGCAATTGATCGAGCATTATTGGATATTTAGAGTATTTGATTGATTAGATTCATGAAATGTTAGTTGAAGTTAATATGTTATGGTGATGTAGCTTAAAACTGTTGTTGTTGATTAATCGAGCCACAAAAACAAGGAAGGAGGCAAGATATGGCTCGCGTCCCGCGATGCAAGTTGCCCTCGCAACAAGTATGAGTCACGACTCACCAGTAACGATTTGTATTGCGACTTGTGATCGACTTCCGATTGTGGAAAACTTGTTGCCTTCATTTGACAGTTTTATGCTCATGAGTGGTTATTTATGAGAAGTCTCTCATATGATGAAGAGATACATAAAATTTCTCTCTAAATCTTAGCACTCTCTCTTGCTTGCTTTAAGATTCTTTAATCATCACAAATTCCACCCCCACTTTGCTCATTGAGCATCATTCTTATTGAGCGTGACTATCGGTGTACGTTTCTCCTTTTTGAAAGTGAATTCTATGTAACTCGTGCTCAAGTATAGTGTTGGAATATTGTTTATGGGAAACTGATACATGCTTAGAAGTTTGTTCATTGTTCTTGTTCTTGTTGTTTTCTTCGTACCCGGTCTTCTAGCACTAACAATCCTAAAGCAATATTTCTTAAAGATGGCAACAATTTATGAAATGACAATGAATTTTTACAAGTTGGACAAGTTTGAAGCTGTTGGTTTTCGAAGGTTGTGGAAAAAGAATATTCATTTCCTTCTCACTTCTCTTAGTGTGGTGTACATTGTCAACTCTCTAAAGCCTATGGAGACAGAATATGAAACTATGGAGGCAAGTTGGAAGAGGAAGAGGTGGGAGAACAAAGACAACATTTGTTGTGGTCTCATCCTTAAAAGTATATTAATTTGTTTGATGTTATCAATTTTATGAGTCCGTTCAAGTTCTTTGAAAGATTTAGAATCTAAGTGCATGGCCTAAGATGCATCTAGCAAAAAGTTTATTGTTAGTAATTTTAACAACTTTACGATTGTTGACCCTATGGCAATTGTGGAACAATTCCATGGGATTCAAATAATTTTAGGAAGCTTTCAGGAACGTGAAAATTTTGTGGATGAGACCTTTAATTTGTAGTTTCGAATATTATATCCACGCTACCCACTTAATAGAAGGATGTTAGGATTTCCTTAAACACATAATATATGATATGAATATTGAACAATTGGGTCCTCATCTTCGGATTGAGGACGGCATTCGTATTCAAGATGGACTTAAGGAGGTAATCCTAGTTCTTTTACCATTAACATGATGGAGGATGATAACTTCAAGGATTCAAATTCTATGAAGAGGGCTAACAAATTTACCAAAGGAAACTATGGCAAGAAGCCTAAGGTTGGTTGAGGAAGTTAACAACAAGCTTGTTGGATTCTGGCAAGCCGGATGATTTTAAGAAGGGTTCCACCATTTTGAAGAAAAAAATGAGCAAAAAGCATGAGAAAGGAGGGAATGGCGAGTCAAGCCAAACTCCAGCCAATCAAGGTATTTGTACAGAAGTTTCACATGATTCAAGTATGAATTATGTGTGTGTGATTTCTGAAATCTTTTGTGTACAAGACGGGTTTTCATGGTATATCGATTTAGGAGCATTAAGACATGTTGCAAGGACGATCTCTTTTCTATACCTTTACGGAGGTGGACAATGGAGAAGTTCTTTACATGGGAAATGATTCTACATCTCAAGTTCTAGGTATAGGACTAGTTTGAGAAAATCCTTCGTTTTATGAGATATGTTGGGCATCTCTGTAGCTTGATAAGAATCTATTCTCCAGCGCTATCCTCAATCGATTAGGCTTTTAAATGGTTTTTGAATCAGACAAATTTATATTATCTAAGGGTGGTTTGTTTGTAGGACTTATATACCTTTGTAATAACATGTTTAACTAAGTATTCTAATACTAGTATTGACAATATTTATGTTGTGAATAATAATTATTTTCTATGGTACTATAAATTTGGTGATGTTAATTACATAAAATTGTACTCTATGTCTAAGGCTGAATTGATTTCTTCTTTTGATCCAAGTATAGAGAAGCATCAAACATGCATGCTAACAAAGATAACAAAAAACTCTTCTCCGAATGACGGAAAAAGGAAAACTGCTTTGTTTTAGTTGGTGCATAGTGACTTATGTGAATAGAAAACTTTCTCTAGTAAACAAGAATTGTATTATAACTTCTATGGATGATTATTGAACCGGGTTCCTTTGAAAAAACAATAAGGTTATACCTTATGAATTATGGTTCAAAATAAGGACAAAGTCCATAACCTAAACGTAAAAAGTTAGATGAAAGGTTGTAATAACCCGTATTTTAAGCATGTTTACTTAATGGTTAATTATGTTGTATAACCATGATTTTGTAATCAAAACTTTTGGGTGTGTTTCGAGATGTGAATTACATAACTATATTTGTGATTTTAAAGATTTATCAAACAATTTATTGAATACAGGGATTATTTATTTAAGTATCAATATTTATTTTTCTCTAGTAAATTCAAGAAGGCTTTTGAAAATTCACTCTGATTTATCTATACTTCCCCTTCATTCATTCATTTTCAAACTTACTATTAAAAAACAAAATAATATTTCAAAGGAAAAAGAAAGAGAAATGAGAAAACTCCAAAATCTCTCCCGCCGACATCTCTTCTTCTCGACCTCCCTCCTCCCTTCCCGGGTTCTCAATTGTTATCACTTATGATATAATGAAATGGATTAGTGAAACAAGTTCTCTTACGAAAATTGGTGAATAGCTACTAAAGTTATTGTTATTGTGAACAAGCTGAAATCTTATGAATTCTCATGGTGATCAAGGATTATGAATGGTTGGTGTAAACACAAATTTTAACGAAGTCTGCAAAAAATATTCAAGATAAATGTAAAAAAAAAATTTATTGATTTGATTTTTAGGGTACAATCTCTAATTTGATCCTCTGATTCGATTTCCAAAATTATTTGACTTTTTGTATCACGAACTTGGCTTTAAACCTTCGTAATACGGATTTTATTTCCATGAATGTGGGCATCCAAGCTTGATCTCTTCAAGTCTTCTTTTGGTTTCTTGAATGAGGGCCACCGGGTTTGATCTCTTCAAGTCTTCTTCTTTAGAATAGAACGACACGTTGATATTTTGTGCTTGTTGTTCTTCTTCTAGGTTAAAAGAATTTGATGTTGGTTGATGAGTTCTAGAGAGTTATGTACTCTGGAATAGCTCTGGATTATTGGAGATGGGATTGGGATTTATAATCATATTTCTAAGAAACCTTATGTTTGTTATGTGGGAATGAGATCATGAGGGGGTTTGAGAAGGGGATTAAAAGGCATATATTCCCATCAAAATAATACCTAGGGAGAAGGTATTATGGATGGAAATTAGAAATAGGGGTAAAATGACAAATTTGCCATTAATGAAAAGGAAGGAATGAAGGCTTAAGTAAGGTGTTCTTGTAACTTTGTTACTCCCTCCGTAACATAATAATTGCAACAATTGAACTAGGGGAAATTCCTAGGCATAATATGTTAAGTATGGATAAGTGATAAGCACTTTATTGTGCTTAATTGTAGGTCATTTTTAGTGTCCTTGCATGTAGTTTAGAGCATTTAAGCCTAGCATTGCATGGTTTTAGTCACCTTTGAGTTATATTGTCGCTTGATTATCTGTTTAGTTGTTTTTCGATGATTTCCAGGCTAACAAACAGGTTTTTGAGGTCATATGATAATTGGAAGACTAGTTATGGACTTTTGAACTTCAAATGGACATAACATTTGATCCATAAATCGGATTAAGGTGATTCCAGCGGGACTTGTTAGCTCGTTTTGATAGCTTTCCAACGACTGGTCATAAGCCCACTTCCGATTAGAGAGAAGAGAGATACGATCATTTGAAGTTGAGTTGTCCGCTGACCAGCAGGTCAACACGCCCCTGTTGGTCTTTTTCCATGAAGACAGTCCTGTTCTGCTTGCCCACTGATTTGAGAAGTTCAGGCCAACATGCCCGTGTCCATTTCGACACGCCCGTGTCCATTTCGACACGCCCGTGTCCATTTCGACACGCCCGTGTCCCTTTTGACACGCCCGTGTTGGCTAATTTCTACCGAGGTAGTAACTTTTGTGAAGTCTTGAGAATTCTGAAGAGCAGGTCTACACGACCGTGTCGTTTTGGACACGCCCGTGTCGACCTGTATTCGGGTTTTTTCCCAATTTTCCGTCTTCATTATGGGATATTATAAATAGGTTTTGGGCATTTTGGCTTTGTATTATCTTCATACTTAGTCTCTAATTACATAGTTAAACACTCTAAACTCTCTCAAACTCTTAGTCTCTCATATTAGCACTATTATTGAAGATTCAATCGTTTATTCAATCCAAGTAATTCTTTCAATCTCTCTTTTTGATTTTCTTTGCTTTGTTAATCATGTTTAATTTTATTAATCTCTTTTTATTTGGATCCATGATTAGAAAGTAGTACCATATTTAGGGTTTGGGTGAAATCATGGATTAGGGCTAATTAAGATGTTCATGTAATTCTCTCAAAAAAAGATGTTCATGTAATTACTCTATTCATGTCTACTATGCATGGATCTTGGTGTTTTAACACCTTAGGGTAGACCTTGATCAAGTTTATGCTAGGGCTTAGATTTCAATTACTCTTAATTGATCGTTGTTGTTTTGTCCTTCTCATGAATCAACTTAATTCCCATACCAAGATATTGGATGGAAATTAAGAGGATCCTTATTAGGGGCTTTCCAAGCAAATTGAATCTTTTAATGAATTGGCCAAAGACCATTCGAGAGAGGATTTAGTTGATTGATTAATTGATTACTCTTCAGGACCATTCGAGAGAGGACTCAAGTACTTTAGAGGAAACTTAACCTTGCATGTTATTCTTTGTAGTTTCGTAGTTGCATCAGTGTCGTGTCTTGCCCGAGTTCATGCGAGTAGCCCAAGCTCTAGTGTTTTCCTTATTATATTTCTATCTCTTACTTGATTATTAGTTGTTATTCTTTAGTTAGTTTTTAGTTGATAATCATTCAATCCTTTATACCCTTCACTTAGGTAGTTTTAGACTTAATAGACCTTAGTCAATCCCTATTTCCTTGTGGTTCGACCCTTGACTTGCCATTACTACGTTCATAGTAATTGCTGGTAAGGATTATAAGTATTGTTTGTTAAGCGGCTCTTAGTGCCTTAACGACACACTAAAAACCTCTTATCAATAAGTGGGTTGATTAATAAAAGTAGGAGAGAGAAATCACATGGATTAAAGAGATAAAAGGAAGGAAAGAAAGAAAACAATTTTTAAAAAAAGTACAAAAGTGGGTGGGGACCAAAAAACACATCATCAGTTCATGTGATAAAATTTACTAAAATATAAAATATGGAAAATTGTTGCAAGTAATATGTTACATTCATTTTAAGAAATTATTGCGACTATTATGTTACGGAGGGAGTATTTCTTTTCTTTTATTCCCAACATATTCCTATTGGCGTCTATCAAACATGGACATGGACTATTTTCATGAATTTTCCTTCTACAATTCTCACTCTCAAGGTGAATCAAGCGCCCCTTATAAAATTTATTGGAGAATCAATAAAAAAAAATAACTTTAATCCTTGTGTAAAAAACTCTCAATTGTACAAGACTTGTCAAGAACTTATAAATGACTTGTTTTAGAATTACGTCGGGAAACATAATGATTAACGATTGGAAATGGAATAATTAAAAGCATTTTTATTCCTTAATTATTTTTGGATTGACGACACTTATGCTATATGTGTATTCTGGAATTGAAAAGGCATCTTATTTAAGTATTGGCAAGTTTTCAGAATATGAGTGGTATATTATTATAACGTTTAAGTACGTTTAACATTATATGTATACATGAATTTATAAAACTATACCTTTGTACGAGCCTATGTTTGAGTTAAGAAGTTCAATACATGGGAACGGCTTTAGGAGAATTTGAATAACAAATTAGTATGAGGTGTTATAGTATTTTCGAGATGCGTCTAACTTGATAATTTCAAAAAGATTTCGATAAGTAAATGATCTACCCTTGTGTTGCTTTACCTTAGTGATCGTTAAGAATCCTCGATGTATTTTGAAATAGAATCTAAAAGTATAACGAGTTTGTCAATAAGTTATCTTTATCTTTTGGGAAAGTGTTTTAGCTAGACATGTATTAACCATACTAAGCTATGGGAAGCGTATAATGTTTATAAAGTTTATTTAAAGAAACAAACTTATGTTATTTTAATTTAATATTATATGTAGAACTAGTGTCTTAAGTTATGCTTAAATTCTCCTTTGAAATCTAAAGCCAACTAAAATAAATTTTTGGTTAGACAATGTGTGGTCAGCTTTTGTTGTTTTTGTTCTTGGAACCTGTCCTAGTGAGGGACAGACTTCCTTGTTAGTGGTTTGGAAGGATCGGTGTCGAAAGCAATCATTTGAATTGGGAGTGAAATTATTTTTCGGTACTTATATTGGAAAGAGGGCATGTGAGTACTTATTTTGTTGGAGTTAGTTCCTAATGTATAAATTTGATACTTGAGTTGAAGCGATATTGTATGTAAGGTTAGTTTTCGCTGCGAGTTTGAGTTGTATTAAGATTATTAATTGTGATTTATGATGCTAAGCGTGTTTAACAAGCAGCTCGGGAAGCCCATACTATTACATGTGGTCTCATAGTTACCCTACAATCGTGTGCTTAGTTAGCCACGTGGTGGTGGTGCTAGATCTTTGGGATTATGTGTTTGTTACTTGGGTGATTAGAGTTCAAATTTTGAGCGATCGATTGAAGTCAAGAAGGAGTTTAGAATTATGTTACACTTTGGGAATGAGATTTTGACATTTGATTTGTTGAGGGTATTTGAAACCTAATAATTGGGAATTTTGAGGAGTCGGGTATGGAAATATAGTAAGGAATGTTGGAGGCAGTTATGGCTTGATATGGGGATATTTGAATTTGATCCTGGAGCTTATGTTTATAAGTTTCAAGGATGAAACTTGTTTTGAGGAAGGTAGTATGTAGTAGCCAGTATTTTGAGCATGTTTACTTAATCCCTGTTCTCGTCAACTTATTTTAATAAGTTTCAGTAAAAATAAGTTTTGTGCAGTAAAAATATAAGTTCATAGACAACAATTTCAGTTTAGTAAAAATAAGTCCAGTGAACTAGCAATAACTTCAGTTTAATAAAAATAAATTTAGTCAGTTCAGTACTAATAAGTTCTGTTCCGTAAAAATAAGTCCAGGTCAGTAAAAATCGGTTTCAATCCTGAATAAACCGTTAAGGAATTCAGTATTAAAAATAAGTTCAATTCAGTAAAAATAAGTTCAGTTCTGTAGTAATAAGTTGACAGACTAAAGTCGTATCACCTATTCAAAGATAATTCCTACAGTCCTCTAACAATGGTAGTCAATGGAAGTAGGGTCGAATCCACAGAGAGACGGAGTTCTAAGTTAATATTTAGCTAAACAGCTACTTCAGACAAAATCAGATAGAAACAGCTGAACTATTAATTAACTACTATAAAAGAATATAAAATGGATTTTTACTCTATGAAATAAAGGTCTAGGAAATTAGTTCGGTCCACCATGCTTATACCAATCAAAGAATCAAACAACTATCAGAACCTAGGCCAAGAATCGACATATTAGAGCAGTGTCAAGCTATGGTTAAGTCTCAACGCCCATAATTCAACATATGCAGCACGTTCACAAACATAATTAGAATTACTGGTGTGTACTAGGCCTCTAAAAGTAAGACGGATTTGTGCAAACGATTATTAACCTCAAGTAATCAAAGAAACTACGCAATAACGTTAATTACTCAATAAGAACAAATCACACTATAACCTATCTCATCAAACCCTAGAAACTAATGGCGATTCAAATAATCATGGTATAAACATGGCTTCCCTCTCTAAATCCCTAGAAATTAAACTACTCACTCATAATTGAATAAACAATAATAAATCTAATATGAAACCCTAATAATTGCATCATGAATCAATAAATAATTAAACTAAGCAATTAAGAATAATTAAAGAGATTAAACGTAGAGAAGAATACCAATTGACGGAAAGCAAGAACTTTTATTGAAATCAAAACCGAGGTTCAATCACCTTTAATCTAATCTAATCTAAAGTGTTTAAACTAAAATAAAACTAAGCTAATAACTATGGAAATAAAAACAGAGAAAAAAAAGAGGTCTCTAAAATAATGAGGAAAAGGTATTTATAATACCCCCAAAAGTCTAATTAAAAAGGGAAATAAAGATAAAAATTTCGCGTTGACGAGTGCGGGACCCGATCGGGCAATGGGCCACCGATCGGGCCCATAGTAAAATTTTCCTCAACTTTGTTTTTGACTCACGCAGCCTGCAGCAATAGGAATAGAGAAATTGGGCTTCCACCCGATCACTGGTCCGATCGGGTGGTGGATCGGGTGCAAA
Organism: Patellifolia procumbens; assembly: GCA_947645195.1. Taxonomy (NCBI): domain Eukaryota; kingdom Viridiplantae; phylum Streptophyta; class Magnoliopsida; order Caryophyllales; family Amaranthaceae; genus Patellifolia; species Patellifolia procumbens. The sequence goes on from CANSGD010001040.1 coordinate 1,039,766, forward strand.
GCAAAGTGGCCCAGCTGGGTTCTTGAACAGTGAACAAACAGCAACGCTTCAATGTGAGTTAAGGCCTGCTCGATCGGGTGGGCTTGGCCCGATCGGGTGGCGAGCTTTAAAGCCCAGCCTATTCGCTTCAACGCAGACTTGGCAGCAACATGGGCATTTTTGTGGGCCTGCCCGATCGGGTCATTCTTGCCCGATAGGGTTGGGTTTGAGAAGCTCACCCTATTTTTCTTTGTTTTCTCGCCCGATCGGGTACGAAACTTCACCGCCCGATCGGGCCATTTCTTGCCCGATCTGAGTACGGAAAACTCCTTTTTGACTCTTTGGCTCTCAATACTTCACGTTTAGAGGTCTTAGGACCTCCTAAACTATCCATAAAGCTCGTGAGCCATCTTACGTGCCTCGTAACATTTCGTAAAGCCGTGGTTGCTTCCAAACAGCTCGGAAATAAGGAGAAAACTCCCAAAAACCTGCAATTCAACACTAAAACACAAAACCACAACTATATACGATAGTTAGCACAAAATAGCTCTGAAGAGCTCAAATGACACACAATTTAGCTCGTAAATAAGGGAGAAAAGTCCATATAAATATGTGATATCAAACTCCCCCAAGCTAAACCTTTGCTTGTCCTCAAGCAAACATAACATGAACGTGGAATAGATTGCCTCACCCCATAGATAAAAATCAATCAAAGCTCCAAACGTTTTCAAGACTAAGAATCATTCAAGCAGGAAAAATTCAAGTTCGGCTAATCAAATCCATCCAACCACCAATCATCCAAGCAATTAATCAATTTCAAGCATCCACAAGGCATAAAAATCCTGAAAAGGCTCTCAAAAGGGTGCCACTCCTCTCAATTTTGTGGAAGGCAAAGAATATGCCCGAATACTCACCAACCCCACCATAAATGCCCTTCCCACTAACACTCTCACGTGTTTAAGAAGGTTAAATGACGCTCATCCTAGTCAAGTCGACTCAATTAGCAGACATACTCTTTAACTTTGACAAACTGACTCGAAATCAATCCAATAAACAATGCAGGCAAGAGCTCAAGAGGACTTTATAGGGTTGTAATGGGGCTTAGGTAAGAGGTAGAGGATACTTTTGGGTAATGTGGTGGAAAACCAAGAAGGGGGGGCATGAATCACTTAAACAATGCCTAAGATGGCCTAAACAACTCCCAACAACACCATATAACCACGAAAAATAACCCAACTCAAATAAATCAATGAAAACTCACAACAAACCCAATTTTCAAGCAATGAAGCAAATTTTTCTTTATGAACGTACATGAATGAAGGACTTTGAATTCTTTTGAACTTCTACTTCATTTTTCTTTCATTTTTCTAAACTTCATTCACGCAACTCTAATTTTTTTTTTCTTTTCTTTTTCTCACACTCAAACCACAACAAATATACTTTTAATTCCTCAACAACCAAACCAAACCATGAACCCAATCTCAAACTCAACCCATACAAAAGCTCCCCCAAGCTAGGCTTGGAAATAGTATCAAAATAAAGGCCATGGGCTCATAATAAAGGCTTTAGTAACATGAAATAAGTCATTAGGCTCAGCGGGGCTAAGGTTGATAAAAGTATATCAAAAAATCAATCTGATACTCAAGAATTAGACAAAGGAACGCCTCTATCACAGCAAATGCTACAAGTCATCGAATATCAGACCTGTACGAAGTCAAAGTCAAGATCAATCCACTAAAGAGGAACTAACACACAAGAATAGACTGGATAATAATATGAAATACAAAGAGGCCTCACAGTCTAACCAATTCAGGCATGCAGCACAAAATGGTGTAATATAATCAAAACTTGCTCAAAATCATAGCAATCAGACATCAAATCATAACCTCAAGATCACAAATGTAATAGCCTCGTTTTCTTTTCTTAGGTTAAGAGACATTGATCGTGACAAATGAAATATTAAACGCTAAGTAATGATTACGATGAGATTTATAATTTTATACAAGGACTTTAATTAAGAGAGGAAGTCCCTCATACTAGTGTACATTGTAATAATGATAAATGTGAAATATTATGTTACCAAGATACGAAAATAGTTATATATAATATATAAATATATATATATAGGTGTATATATTTATAAAGAATATTTGTGCATACGTGTACATGAAAGAATACATATATAAGTGCGGGAACAACAAAAAAAAGAATAATATGAGCAATGTTCCATACATAATAAGGTTGTTATTATTTGTATGGAGTTCATAAAATGAGAAGGTGTAGTTTGGAATCATAGAGGACGAAGTGAATAATATAAATGGAAGAGATAAGATTATTTGGGAACGAGATTCGCCGTCACGGGAACAAAGTAGGTCGCATATAAGTTGGTAATACTTTGGGATTCCTAGGATAATGTACGTATTTGGTAAATTAGCTATCCCGGGACTTGATTACGAAAATTCAATCGCAAAAATCCTGCACATACACACTCTTATGAAAATTCCGTCCTAACCTTGGTTAAAAGGCGAAACGACCAAAATACCCCTACCTAGTACTCCTAACATCAGTCCAAATAAGCCACCTTGTTTTATCCTCTATAGCTTTTATATGCAGCAAAGCCCAGATGAAAGAAAACCTCCCTCCCAACTCGCCACATACCAACGCAGGTGAAGGAGGGAGTGTTCCTTCTTCCTTCCTCTTCATTTTTCCAACTAAATCCCATTGCATGTCATCTAATTCCATTCCTTATGTCAATGTGCAGTTAGGGAAGCAAAGAAAACTCAAAGAAGAAGTCTTAAAGAGCAAGGAAAAGAGTCATCTTGTTCTACTAAGGTAATAAACCCAAAAACCAGATTTTTTTCCCTAAGTTTGTGACTTGAGATTGTTGGAGGATTTCTTATGAAATGGGTATGATTGTTGCTGTATGAAATAGGTTGATTAAAGGGAATAGAAGCCAGATTATAAGCTGTCCTTTTAAGCTCCAAATAACTCTTCAACAAGGTACACATGCACCCCTTCTTTTTACTTGGATTGAAGTAGAAAAATGATAATTTGGAGAATAAGAACTTAGGGGTAGTATGAGCTACGAATTTGAGGTATTGCATGTGTTCATTAAACCGCTGATTTTCCTTGAATCAAGATAAGGAGAATTGATGTTTACATGTTTATGGGTTTTAACGTTCAAGGTGTGAAATTGAGCCAAAGCGGTTTAGTATCTTGCGGTTTTGTTGAGCGAATTATGTATGTAGGTCATGAGACGTGTCTAATTCCTTATGTTGGTTGATTATTAGTCTTATACTACTGTATATCTATATATATTATGATTAGCTGGTTCGGAATCATTCTTTTGTTCAAATCGGTTTCATAAGAACAAGTTACGGAATCCTCCGAGTTGTCGTAATTGTGTGGTTTTTGAACTTAAATAATTTTTGCGTTTAAACCAAATTTTTGGAGACCTTGCTGTGACTTATCCATGAACCGCTCGAGGGAAGTAGCTCGCTCAAGGAAATGGAAGATTTGTTAACACGTTTTCATTCGGCAACTTTACTACAAATAGATGTTCCAAACAACCGTTTTTACAAACATTTGAAAAGTCGTTCCTTTCAATCATATCAATCCCGAGTGACCTCAAATATCTATTTATAAACGCCTTATAAAACCCTATACTAATCTCAAAGGTCTCACAAATAAGTTTTGGTATCATAAAAGGAAAAATAAATAAAAACTACGTAGAAGGACTAACAAGGTCTTGTACGTTAGTATTTTTCTCGGTATTTTCAAAGTGTAACGTAAACCACCGCTTATTTCAAATTTAACGGGTAATGAATCTTAAAACATCTTACTCCATGTCTTTTAAACAGTCTCGGGAAGGAGGATGGTGATACTTTCAATGGTTGTTTTTATTTCGAAATGTACGGATTACTCACATGTACTTTTTCTAACCATGTTGTAGTTTTAATTAAATGAATACTTGACACATGTTTTGGTCAATGGGCGGCTACCTACTGCTCTCGGGTCTCGGGTTCGAGGTCAAGGTTTATTAAATATGCGATTGAACTGTTTTAAGAATGGAAAATAAAATTCAATTTGCCAACTAAATTAGCTCCAAATGTACTTCTGAACAAATTCTTTTCAGTGAAAGAACGTTGTTAACTACGAGGAATAACAATATGTATAGGTGTATGTTATATGAATATTCTTTTTGTGGGAATTATGTGGGACATGTCCCGGAAGACTTGCAAGCAGTACGAAAGGTGGGGAGACAGCCCCCAAAGTATGCAGAGAAGGTGGCACCGTCCCCTCTCTATTGGTGTTATTTCCCCGAATTTCATATTGGTTTCAAATAAAAGAAAAAGGGAAGTAAAGAAAACATCTTTAAGCTTGTGTGTGAATTTTTGAAAACCTTTGCATGTTATTTTGAATAACGTACCGTAACCGGGCAACGTTTTGTAAATACATGGGTGTATGTCTTTCCCTTCTAACATTTAGACTCCTGGTATGACAGTCGATTACATTATTTCCAAATTCCGGACTTCATTAGAATACGGTTTCACTTTTATAATTAAGCTATATAACTCCCGTCTGTTTTCCGCCACCTTACATACGTTTTGTTAGACTTGTGTACCAGCTTATGCTGATATAATCTATTCTTTGAACCTGTCCCGGTGGGGATAGGCTTTTTTGCATGAGCACTACTAAGGTGAACCTCTAAGTGAAGGATTTCCATAAGGACATGCGATGCAGTTGCAAGGCCGGATTTTAATTACAGAAGATGTTTTTGAAATATAGTAAACTTATATACGGTTTTATCAACACGTAAATGGGTTGTAAATAATTAACTTTCTCCTATGTACACTAAGTTTTACTTCGTAAGTTACTACTATGTTATGATTTGTAATTCGCTAATGATCAAGGTTATTAGTTAACAGCCCTAATCGTATCGATGAATTTGGGATTAATCTAATTCTCGTCATTAAGGAAGCAAGCTATCATTCGGGCTGTTACAACAAATGCCCAGCTATCCAGAAAACAAAGTCAAATAATTTTCAATAAGAGCACAACAATGGGCACAGGGAGGCAACTAAACCAGTCATGAGAACCATATTTTTTTATTTTTTCAGTATTTTTCGAAAAAAGTAAATCTATGCTAGAAAGCAGTATAAGAGATAGAGAACACAAACAAAAATCTTCCCCCAAGCTGAACTTGGCAGTGTCCTCAATGCCAAAAGGTAACAAAGGACAACGCTAAGAGGAATAACAATGTTAGTACCCTCACTCTCGCGCACTAAAAAGAAGAAAAATAAAAAGAAAAGGAAAAAGGGGAAAAAATAAGAGTTACCTCTCGCACAACGCTGGTTTATAAAGGTCCCGCACGACCATAATACCTCCATCTCTCAAATAGGACGGGCTAAGCAGTGAGAGCCACCCTCATCAAACACTTTCCTTCTCCAAATGTTCTTTATGATACCTCCAGATGATGAGACAACCTTAGGTGGAATTGGGACCTTCTCCACACCTACCTCATCCAAAACCTCAGCTCTGCAACAAGATTGTTCAAGCATAGGTGCCTTAACATCTTTGGTTAGTTTAAAAATCATTTTATCATCACCAACACTCAGAGTTACAGACCTAGACTTAACATCGATAACAGCATCAGCAGTACATAAAAACGGTCTACCCAGAATAATGGGAATCTAGGCATCCTCATCCATATCTAACACCACAAAATCAACAGGATTGTAGAATTTCCCGACCCTCAGAGGAACGTCCTCTAAAACACCGAGGGGGTATTTTATAGAACGATCAGCTATTTGTAAAGTGATTTGTGTGCATTTAAGTGCTCCCATGTTCAGTTTCTTATAAACCGATAATGGCATAATATAAACAAAAGCACCTAAATCACACAATGCTTTATCAATGAAAATAGGTCCAAGATGGCAGGGAATAGAAAAACTACCGGGATCTTTCAACTTTGGTGGGGTTTTATTTTGAATAAGAGCACTACACTCTTCAGTAAGTGCGACACGTTCTACCCCACCAAAGTCTCTTATCTTGGTTATCATGTCTTTCAGAAATTTGGCATAAACAGGGACTTGGGTAATTAAATCTGTGAATGGAATCGTTACCTCAAGGTTCTTGACCATAGCCAAGAACTTACCAAACTGCTGATCGACCTTGGATTGTTGCATCCTTTGAGCAAAAGGTAACCTTGGTGTAAAAGGCATTTCAGAAACCTTCTCCTTTTTCTTCCCTCTCTGTTCAGCTTCCTTAGATAAGTCGACTTCAGACGTCGAAAACTTCCTTTTTCCTTCCTCTACCACCCTCTTCTTTCCCGCAGTTGGGGCAACATCATCAATGGGCATTAGAGGGGCATCATAAGCAATGCCACTACGAAGAGTGATGGCTTTCACGTGCTCTCTCTGAATGGGTTGCCCTGGCAATTTCCCTTGACGCCTCTGAGCACTATTGCTTGCTAATTGTGCAATTTGAGTCTCAAGGTGTTTGATGTGCTTCTCTTGAGCTCTTTGTGCCTCCCCTTGAGCCTGTATATGTTTTTGTGTTTCCTCATTGGTCTTTTGCATGGCCAACATCAATTTCAGCAAATCAGTTATGGAAGGCTTTGGTGGGTTTTGTGGAGGTGGGGTTTGAAAATTTTGTTGGGCTTGGAAGTTATGAGGGGGATTGAAATTTTGTGGTGGATGTCTTTGAAAGCCAGAGGGATTTTGGTAGTATGAGGGTTTAGGATGATTCTGTGGAGGTGGGGGTTGATAGTTTTGCTGATTTTGGTAGTCGTATGAAGGGGAGAAATTTTGTGGTCTTTGTTGGAAAGCATTTGCCTGCTCCATCTGATGTTGACTGAACTGACAGTCATGCCCAAAATGACCTTGTACACCACATACCTCGCAGTAAGATGAGGTAATGGGTGCCATGCTCAGTGGAGGTGCTGTCGAGGAAGAGGATTTCAATATGTCAATCTGCTGGCTCAGCTTCGCCATTTGTGAAGTCAGCAATGCTAGGGCGTCAACCTCCAATACCTTCCTTGTGAGGCTTCGGGAAGTGGAATGATCATTGGCTGCAAGGTTTGAAATAAACTCATAGCCTACATCCACTTCCTTATCCGGAAAAACTCCTCCTACAGACGAGTCAACAATACTCTTCGTCTCAGGCTGCAGACCATTGTAAAATGTATGCGTCAAGAACCATTTGTCCATGTTGTGATGTGGACACTCTTTTTGTAAATCTCTAAACCTAGCCCACGCTTCCCGTAATGTTTCATCAGGCTCTTGGGAAAACGTGGCTAGTTTGTTTCTGATTTCTGCTGTCTTTATAGGTGGATAGTATTCTCTCAGAAACACAACAGAAATCTCAATCCATTCAGTTTCCTGCACGTCGTTCAACCACTTCTGGGATCTATCTCTCAATGAAAACTCGAACAACATGACCTTTAGTTGATCTGGAGTGACGCCGACATATTTGACAGTTCGACAAAGCTGTTGAAACCACTGCAGATGATTTTCCGGGTCTTTAGTAGGATGTCCACCAAACTGATTTTGCTGAACCATGCTGATGAGTCCAGGCTTAATCTCGAAATTGTTAGCGGTGATGGTGGGCATTGGTGGTCCAGTAGAAAGACCATCTGGTTGGGCACCCCATACGACTTCAGTGATTTAGACATAACTGAACTCGATGTGTCTGATCCAGAGGTGTTCAGCTGAGCAGACTGCTTTTCTCTTCGAATTTTCTTTCGAATCTGTCTGATTGTCCTTGTAAGATTGGGATCCGCTGGGATGGGGGAACCGTTTCTTTGAGACCTGGGCATACAAAAGAAACAAAAAGAAGCAGTAAAACGTACCTCAATTAGAACAATGAAGTTCCAATGAGGCACAGAGAACTAGACCAAATAACAAAACAAATACTTAGAAAACTAGTCATCTCCCCGGCAACGGCGCCAAAATTTCACAGGCTAAAGTCGTATCACCTATTCAAAGATAATTCCTACAGTCCTCTAACAATGGTAGTCAATGGAAGTAGGGTCGAATCCACAGAGAGACTAAGTTCTAAGTTAATATTTAGCTAAACAGCTACTTCAGACAAAATCAGATAGAAACAGCTGAACTATTAATTAACTACTAGATTACAATATAAAATGGATTTTTACTCTATGAAATAAAGGTCTAGGAAATTAGTTCGGTCCACCATGCTTATACCAATCAAAGAATCAAACAACTATCAGAACCTAGGCCAAGAATCGACATATTAGATTAGTGTCAAGCTATGGATGAGTCTCAACGCCCATAATTCAACATATGCAGCACGTTCACAAACATAATCAGAATTACTGGTGTGTACTAGGCCTCTAAAAGTAAGACGAATCTGTGCAAACGATTATTAACCTCAAGTAAGCAAAGAAACTGCGCAATAACATTAATTACTCAATAAGAACAAATCACACCATAACCTATCTCATCAAACCCTAGAAACTAATGGCAATTCAAATAATCATGGTATAAACATGGCTTCCCTCTCTAAATCCCTAGAAATTAAACTACTCACTCATAATTGAATCAACAATAATAAATCTAATATGAAACCCTAATAATTGCATCATGAATGAATAAATAATTAAACTAAGCAATTAAGAATAATTAAAGAGATTAAAAGTAGAGAAGAATACCAATTGACGGAAAGCAAGAACTTTTATTGAAATCAAAACCGAGGTTCAATCACCTTTAATCTAATCTAATCTAAAGTGTTTAAACTAAAATAAAACTAATCTAAGAACTATGGAAATAAAAACAGAGAAAAAAAGATGTTTCTAAAATAATGAGGAAAAGATATTTATAATACCCCCAAAAGTCTAATTAAAAACGGAAATAAAGATAAAAATTTCACGTCGACGAGTGCGGGACCCGATCGGGCAATGGGCCACCCGATCGGGCCCATAGTAAAATTTTCCTCAACTTTGTTTTTGACTCACGCAACCTGCAGTAATAGGAATAGAGAAATTGGGCTTCCACCCGATCACTGGTCCGATCGGGTGGTGGATCGGGTGCAAAGCAAAGTGGCCCAGCTGGGTTCTTGAACAGTGAACGAACAACAGCGCTTCAATGTGAGTTAAGGCCTGCCCGATCGGGTGGCGAGCTTTAAAGCCCAGCCTATTCGCTTCAACGCATACTTGGCAGCAACATGGGGCATTTTTGTGGGTGTGCCCGATCGGGTTGGGCTTGAGAAGCTCACCCTATTTTTCTTTGTTTTCTCGCCCGATTGGATCGGGCAATGTCCGACCGATCGGGTACGAAACTTCACGCCCGATCAATAAATCATTGCCCGATCGGGCCATTTCTTGCCCGATCTGAGTACGTAAAACTCCCTTTTGACTCTTTAGCTCTCAATACTTCACGTTTAGAGGTCTTGGGACCTCCTAAACTATCCATAAAGCTAGTGAGCCATCTTACGTGCCTCGTAACATCTCGTAAAGCCGTGGTTGCTTCCAAAAAGCTAGGAAATAAGGAGAAAACTCCTGAAAACCTGCAATTCAACACTAAAACACAAAACCACAACTATATACGATAGTTAGCACAAAATAGCTCCGAAGAGCTCAAATGACACACAATTTAGCTCGTAAATAAGGGAGAAAAGTCTATATAAATACGTGATATCATAAGTTCAGTTCAATAAAAATAAATTCAATTCAGTACTATTAACTTCAGTTCCATAAAAATAAGTTCAATTCAGTAAAAATAAGTTCATTTCAACAAAGTTCAGTTGACGAGAACGAGGCCTTAGAGGTTAATTATATTTTATAGCCATGATTTCTAATTAACACTTTTGATTATGTTTCGAGATATGTGAATTACTTCTCTATATTTGTTATTTTAAAGATTGATCAAATAATTAGTTGAATTTTATGGGGATTACTTATTTGAGTATAACATCTATTTTTCTCTAGTAAATTCAAGAAATGTTTTAAAAACTCACTCTTAGGCTCTGTGCTTTTTGGACTAAATGGAGATGAATTGTACTGAACTTGAGTGAACTAAACTTAATTGAAATAAACTTAACTTAACTTATATTTTACGAAATAAGTATTTTTATTAATAGTTTTTGATATACTTAATACTAATAATAAAGCTTATAATATAACTTAATATAATAAATTCTAATAATAATAATAATAATAATAATAATAATACTAATAATAATAATAATAATGTAATTGGTAATATCAATAAAAATAATCTTATAATGATTATTATTATATTATTATTTAATAAATATTATTATGACTAATAATATTTTCAAAGATAATTATAATAACTTTAACATTAATAGGTGATATTTCTACAAAGAAAAAAAAATACTTTTGTTAGAGGAAAACAATAAGTGATTTTCCATCATCTTTTCTTCAATAGATGCAACTCTAACTTTTTTCTGGATCACTTCATTTCTTAAACGCTCCTTTTTTGTGTGACCAGTCACACATCCACCGTAACATACGCATCTTCGCCACCTTCATCTTATGAATATGGGATTGTTCGGCACTTTTCCACTTTAACCAGCCCGCATTGATTCTATGAGCCACCACCCATACCCACCAAAAACTCTCATACCTACCACCCGCCCATCACCCATGATGGTACAAGTTTTATACTCACGTATGTCCACGTTGGTATGTCCCTAAAACCATCTTCATCCCATCTATCCAATTGCGTATACCCACTATTCATACCAATGTAATGCCGCCTGACCAATATCTTTCAAACGATGAGTACTATTAATTAATTGAACCATGAAATAACAGTTTCTACTACTTGGTTAAAGTGGCAATTTCTCCATTGATATCTTTTAAGGAGCCTCTTGAACCAATGCACTAACAAAGTCATATGCTTGAGTTAATGTATTTTCGGACTAATAATAGAATACGATCATTCAAAAGTTGTCGGATGGGTATTGGGCAACGGGTGCAGTGCGAGTTGATATGAGGCGGGTACTCTCTCATATCCACCACCCACCCCCTACCTATGACGGTATGTCTTTTTATACCCATACCACACACCACTCATTAAGCCTATACTCATCCCCGACCCAATGAGCCGGGGCGGGTGCGGTGCGAAGCTCACCATATGTTATATGTTTTCCATCCCTTATATAAATTCACGGATAAATTGCATTTTGTCATCTAGACTTTTAACGTTTCTAGAAACTCCCTCGCTCCTTAATGATTTTTTTAAGAATTTCCACCTACCATTATTTCCAATTTTATTAGAAACTTCCACCACTTGATGGTTTTTGTTGAATTTTTAAAAAAAAAACCGTTAAGTGGGTTCCGCATATACACTTTGTTAGCGAAATCGAACCTGAAATACTTGCAATTCTTTCCAAATAGTGTAATTCGTTCCAAATTTGCTCCAAATTTGTTGAGATTTTGCCCATAAATTGATGAAATTGAATTCGATTTCAGATTACATTATTAATAAAATGCATATGTGGGCCCACTTAACGATTTTGTTAACGGAATTAAACAAAAATCGTTAAGTGGTGGGAGTTTTTAATAAATTTGGAGATGATAGGTGGAAAAAATCATTAAGATGGGAGTTTCTAAAAACGTTAAAAGTTTAGGTGGTTTTGAACCAAAAATCCTAAATTCAATGGAACTAATATTTGAAAAGTGAAAAAATTATTGTCCCATATGGAAGGTGGGAAGTGGTTTTTGTTACTTCTGGCATCCCTTATAATTCCCATATTCTTTTAGGTGTCCCAACGTTCTTATTTAATTCTAATCGTTCCACTTATTATTTAGATTCTATGTTTATTTTGTTAATTATAGTTAATTTTATTGGTTAAACACAATCAACACAAGTTACCAAACACTTCAATTAATGCTATTATGTTTTACTTTCATTAATTCCTGAGAAAAATGAAAATAGAAACTATTTTGTAGGACGAAATGAGTAATTTAAAAGATAAAGTACAATCTATAGGTGAAAGTTTAGTTGGTTTTGAACCAACTTATTATGTGGAAAAGTCATTAGTCTCATGTGGACGAACTTGGAAGAAATCTACTTTATTTATAGGTGAAAGTACTTTGAGTCTTTTAACTTGTCTTTTAGGATTTACTACTATAGATTGTGTTAGGGGTGGGCAAATCCCAATGTGTGTTGTAGTATAATTGGTTCATGTTCGTGACACGTACGCGTATGCTTAATTTTGGGTCTTATTATACAAATTGCCCGGGCTTTATGAGGCATATTAGTCATGCATTAGCGTAGTGTTAAAGTTTGATATATAAAGCTATGTTCTTTTCAACTTATTTAAGCATTCTAGTGCTTATTTCATAAATGATTAGATCAGATCAGAAAAAATCAGATCAGATCAGACCAGATCAGGAAAAATCAGATCAAATCAGAAAAGTTCAGATCAAATCATAAGAATAAAAAATAACTATAATAAGTTCAGATCAGATCAGAAAAATTCAGATCAGATCAGATCAGGTAAGAAAAGTTCAGATCAGATCAGAACAGATCAGAAAAGTTCAGATCAGATCATACCAGAAAAGTTCAGACGTAAAGAACGAACCCTTAATATTGTAATTGTCGCCATGATTTACGCTCAATTAATGAGACGTTACTAATGGGTTAGGTTATATAAACTCTTAACTGAGGTATTTTCCAAACACACAGAAAACTTATGTTTACCGTATTCTTATTTCTAAAGCTTTTTCACTATAACTGTAAACACACGAGTCCCAACCTCTCTCTTCGGGATGCGCCACAAACAAAGGAATTATGTTAGATCTTGGGGAGTATTGCATGTGCTAATTGGCCTGTGTTAGTACAAATCTGCTTCTTAAAGCAGAGTTTGTACTCATCACAATTTTTGTTTCTTGAAATTAAATTCATTAACCCATGTTCATACTGTATACGCCCTTAATATTGTCAACATTTTCTACCATTGACAATTTTTTTTTGGTAAGAAGAAGTGGTCCGGAGCCTGCTCGGGTCCTAATGGGCCAGACACTGAAGAGTAGGGGGAAAAGGGAATCCCTATCCTCAAAGTGCATCGAGTGGGGATTGATCCGTCAATCTCAAGGATGGTCTCCTTACCACTAAACCAATTACTATTTGATCCTACCACTAACATGTGTCATATGTCTTAGATGTTTTTGTGTGTGTATAAGAAAGCTACTAAGGACAATTATAGAAATGGGATTTGATCCAAATAGAAGTACTAGATTTTTATCACTAGTTGTTAAAGATTGTCTTGGCCGTTAAATTTACGAAACTTATTAAGTGGATTTTATTTTCTTCAGATTTATAGTAAGGCATGTACATTTTAGATTGGACCATGAGAGTATGAGACTAAGGATCTGGAAAACTTGTAAAAGGTGTTCGATTGGAATTTTTCAGCTGCAAATTTCCCATGGGTTTCCAAAGAATCCAAACAGGCAAACACGGTCTTGGTACATGTTAATGCAAGCATTCTTGATTTCCCATGTTCCTAATCTTGACCATGATATGGTACGGTCAATAGAGATACATACTTACGACTTTCTATAAACCAGTCTCAAAGTAATTAGTAAAAGTTTGAAAATGAAATCTAAGATATACGATTCAACTTTGTTTACACCATCTCTTTTTATGAGTTTTAAATAACAAAAAGTTGGTGTGTGCTTCTAGCTAAATCACGATTTGTTATGGATTGGTTTATAATATTTATAAACTAAATCCCACTACAAACCGTCAAAGTATTTTTGATATGCAACGTAACGACAATGTTGTACCTTAACTAGTACTATTCCAGTATTATTAGCAACTTTGTAATTTTTTAATATCTTCTACCTTTTTATAGCTTATTTAGTTTGTATGATGCAATAGTGAATATCTAGTCGGTAAAATAAAACAACAATTGCAAATTAGAGTACTCGTATTGACATGAGATTTGGTTAAACCGTGCACCAACCCAAACACTTGTTCAGCCATAATAATAATAGTAATAATAATGAGTAAAGATATAATAACAAAAATAATATATTAGGTAATAATAATAATAAAGAATAAAGACTGAGTAATTACCTCAAATTTGAAACATCGAGTATTTACATAATAAAAGTAATTATAATAATAAATTAAAAAAAATAATACTCCCTCCGTAACGTAATAGTTGCAACAATTGAACTAGGGGGAATTCCTAGGTAGAATATGTTAAGTATGGATAATGGAGGTTGATTAATAAAAGTCAGAGAGAGAAATCACATGGGTTAAAGAGAGAAAAGGAGGGAAAGAAAGAAACAACAAAAAAAGAGTACAAAAGTGGGTGGGGACCAATCATTTCATGTGATAAAATGTACCAAAATAAAAAAGATGAAAAATTGTTGCAAGTAATATGTTACACCCATTTTAGGAAATTGTTGCAACTATTATGTTACAGAGGGAGTAATAATAATAATAATAATAATAATAATAATAATAATAAGTAAAATAAATTATGCCAACAATAATAATATTAAATAAAATGGTCAAATAATGAATGAAAATGAACTGAACAGGACTTATTGGAGCTGAAATGAACTGAATTTATTAGAGCTGAATTGAACTGAACTGAACTTATTGGATCTCAATTGAACTAAACTGAACTTATTAGGGCTGAAGTGAACTGAACTGGACTGAAAATAAGCTGAAGAGAACATGCCGTTAGGTTCATCCTTAACGTCACACCAGTCCAATAAGCTAATTAGAAGCCCAATTACATGCGCCACATGTTAATCAACCCAGACCAATTGATTTATTAACTTTTCGACCAAAAACCTTAACTTTTGCATTGTAAACTTTTCAACCTAAAACCTTAACTTTTGCATAAAAATTCAAAACTAATCTCTATGATATAAGTGAAGAGGTGGGGTGGACACCAAAAATAAGAAAAGGAAAAAAAAAATCATGAAGAAAGTTAATGCTCCTATCATTAATTTAGTACGATAAGTTTTTTTTACATTTTTTTTATTGTAGCCATTTATTTCAAACTAATTTCTATTGGGTGATAAATCATCCAAATTTCCTTTTTATAATTGTTTATTTGTTTCATTTTCACTCTCTTACTCCCTCTCCCTTTCACCCTATAAATGACATATTCCATTAATCTTTTTGGTAAAAAAATTTTCTCTTTTTGGCCTTTTAATTTCAGATCATTATTGGTAATCTATTCTCTAAATTTATTACTCATTTTTTAATATATTTTTATATTGTTTCACTCTTTAAATTCTTTTGAAGTTACAATTACACCCCTCGGAAAAAAAAACTAAAATTTAACGATTATTTGTTTAAAACGAGAAAAAAATTACACTTCACTAGAGAAATTTACTTTTCCGCACGCATCAAGTGCATATGTATTGAAACATGACATGTTTTTTTCCATAAAAATATCTAAGGTAAAAAGATTTGGCAATTAAAAGAGAAATCTCTATTATCTTTATCTCTATACTATAAGGGAAGAGAGGGATGGACACCAAAAATAAGAAAAAGAAAAAACAAATAATATAAATCAAGGAAGTAATTAAGTAATTAAGTTTATTTCCAAACTTAGCATTCAGATTTTTTTAAAAAAAACGTTTAAAACCTTAAACTACAATATCTAAAAATCTACAAAGTAAATTTTTTTTTTGAAAAATATCAATGGTTACATTTTTTTGAGATCTATAAATAGACACCCACTTTGCTATATTTTTATATACTTTTATTTTTTTGTATTTTCCAAACAAGGATAATTGATTGCTTATGAGTATAGGTGCACTTGATCAAATTGATCATGAAACATGATAAAATATTTTTGGATGAGTGAGAAAGTGGTAGAGGGATAGGGATAATGTATTTTTTTTTTTACTTATGAGTGATGATGCTAATGACATCTTCCATTAATCTTTTGTAAGATTTTTTGTCTTTTTGGCGTTTTGTTTTTAAATCACTATTGATATCTACTCCCTTATATTTATTATTTTTTTTGTATTTAAATTGTTGCACTATTTAAACTCTTTTGAGATTACAATTATCTCTATACTATAAGGGAAGAGGGGGTGGAAACCAAAGTTAAGAAAGGAAAAAAAACAAATAAAATAAATCAAGGAAGTTATTAAGTGTAATTAAGTTTTATTTCCAAACTTAGTAATCATATTTTTTAGCAAAAATGTTTAAAAGTTTCAAACTAAGATATCTAAATTTCTACCAAGTAAAAATAATTTTAAAAAACATCAATGGTTATATTTTCTTGAGCTTTATAAATAGACACCCACTTTGCTATATTTTTATATGCTTTTGAATTTTTATTTTTCAAATACATAAGTAATTGATTGCTCATGAGTGAATGTGCATTTGATCAAATTAATCATGAAACATGATAAAGTATTTTAGGATGAGTGAAAAAGGTGATAGAGGGAGAAGAATGATGTATTTTTTTTACTCATGAATGATGATGCTAATGACATCTTCCATTAATCTTATGTAAGATTTTTTTCTTTTTAGACATTTTGTTTTTAAAATACTATTGCTAATTTACTCTCTAATAGATAGATTATTTAAACTCTTTTTAGACATTTTTATTTATTTAAATTGTGTAATTTACACTCTTTTAATATTAGTGGTACACCCTCTAAAAAAACAAAATGATTAAAATTTAACGATTTTTTTTAAAATATAAAACATACGTATACACTTTACGGGAGAAATTACAATGTAGTTTCTCTCATACTCTTAGCACGGGGCACGCATCGCGTGCATATATGGCTAGTCATATATATGGGAGGGGGAAGACTTGGTGTCCACATGAAATTAGAATTATACCCTCTTCTTTTGCTAAGTTTCTATTCTATAAAGGAAGAGGGTAAGCCATAAAAAATTGAAAAACTCAAAAATTACTAACTGGCTTGGAAAGATAGAAAAATAATATAGAAGAGGGTAATTATTTCATTTTCGAATCGGAGGTGCATATAAATTATCAATTGTGCGCTAAATTATAATTTTTATTCGGAAAAATTGGAAATAAATACCTAGGTTTAACCTCTTTTTTGAAACAAATACCTAGGTTCTCTTTTATCATATATAAATACCACACTTGCTTTATTTTTTTTGAAATCAATACCAACTAACGGATTAGCCTAAAAACTTAAAGGAAATTGACCAACTTTAATAGATAGATTGCACATGATAGTTGGAGAAATGAATGAAATTAAGGGTAGTTGTATATAGTTAACGTTGTGGGACCCTCGAACATGGAGTCTCTGTTACAATTATTCAAATTCTGTTATTTTTTTGGACTAATCCGTTAGTTGGTATTGATTTCAAAAAAAATAAAGCAAATGTGATATTTATATATAATAAAAAAGAATCTAGGTATTTATGTCAAAAAAAAGGTTAAACCTAGATATTTATTTCCAATTTTTCCTTTTTATTCGAGACCGGAAACTTTGATCTTTTCAAAAATTTGTGCACGCATCGCGTGCATACAAGGCTAGTACCATATATGTGAACTCGATATTAACAAATAGGCTAAATGTCAACTTTTAAACCTAAAACATGTAACTTTTATATATTGAGATAAGTTGTTTTGTTTAACAAATAGACTCAAAATATCAACTTTTAAACCTTGAAAGTTTATAACTTTTAAATCTAAACATTAACTTTGGAATATACATATATAACACATAATAAATCTTAACTATTCGACAAAATTATTAACTTATTAGCAAAAAGTATTAACTTTTCACCCTAAAACATTAACTTTAATTAGAAAGTGAAAATAAGTTATGATATTAACAAATGGGTTAAAAACCTTAACTTTTGAACCTAAAACGTCAACATTGAAACTGCAAGATGCGTGTGTAACGGGGGAAAAGACGCGTGTGCGTGGATCCGTGCTAACTGGGCCTATTGGACTGGTCTTACACTTAATGTAAGACTGTTTTTACAAGAATTTGCATTTAGTTTTTTAACGAAAAAACATAAAAGAGAAAACAATCCGACTTGCGTGGACTCGGTTCACATTATAGTGTGCACCAGGTCCAGACACGTGACTCGTGCGCGACAAACACTATTACTTCAAAGTCGTCTACATCACAAATCCATAAACTATATCAGATATAGATACACTATAACATATATAGAAAATATAACGTACGAAAACGCAGAATACTACATACACTATATCGCACAGAAAGACTATATATCTCACAAAAGACACTGATATCAAATGAACTATATTACACAAATATACTATATCAAAAAGTCATACACTATATCATAAATATATACACTATATCACAAGAAATACATTAGCAGATATAGAAAATATTACGTAGAGTGAATCCGCGAGTGAGTGAAAGTTGTAATCATTACATAGATTGAGTGAGTGAAAGTTGTAATCATTAAGTAGAATGAGTAAGTGAAAATATTGCATAGACAGAAACACAAAATACATATACTATATCACACATAGATACATTAGAGTGAGTGAAAGTTGTAATCATTACAACTCATATGATCACTAAATTAGTTTGCGCGATTGCATATGTGATATGGGTTTTTTCAAAAGAGAAAAGCCTAAATTGGTTAAGTGAGCCAAAAGCCCTAATATTTCTCCCATATCACTCCCTACTATCTGAGTCTAGTCTCCTCCAGTCTCCTGCTGCTCCGTCTGACCGTCGTCACCGACAAATCACACCGGCGAGTTGTTTGGGAATACGGGAGAGATGGTTTCCAAAGCAAAGGACGTGGGTTATGTTCCTGCTCCTGATTTTGAAGAGGATAACAAGGATTCCTTGATTGATATTGACACTGATGAAGATACTGAACTCTGGCTTGTTCAATTGCCTGATGATCAAGTATGTCTCTTATTCTCTCCAATTCTATTCTTTCCTATTTTATTATTGATTTATATCTTCATTTATGTACTTGTTTCACCCACCCAACTGTTTGTGGTACCTGTTTTTACACCCACCAGCTGTTCACTAATCGTCTCGACTCGTTTACATCCCTAGTTCTCGGTATGTTTACCGGTTTACGTTGATGTCTCATTAATATGGGCGGTTCTTAAATGCCACTTTCTTTGGGATACATATGTGATTAATGATGAAAATGGTGAAGGGTTGTATTTGGCGGTTGATAGCTCATTCCAATCTTTAATGGAAATCAAATTAGTGTTGATTATGGATATTCTATTGAAGTTCGTACTTCTTTTAATTATTTGGCGCCGCAAAGCAAAATGGTTGTAGATTAATGTCCTGTGTTTATCGTGATGAATTTGTTTTATGCCTTTTAAGATCATCCTTTTTGTTTTTCCATTAGGGTTTTGTAATGGAGATGAGTAGTTAGACGAGTTAGGATAAATTCGTTAACGTGAGTATAGTCAGGCCAACAAGTAGCCAGCCAATCTCTTATTTAACTGTTTCGTTGTCGCAGTCCTTCGTATTTTACTTACCAGCATCCCAGTCGATATCAGAGCTGCACGATCGAAAAATGTGTAGTCATGTTGACACCAAGCCTCATTGAGTATGCTATGTTATATCCTGCATTTATGGCCACCAGATATGACATGTTACAGTGCGCAATATGTTCTAGACCTGTAAAATATTGGTGCACGGATGCAGTTTTTGGTTTGTCTTACAAACGGAAAGCTTAGGAGTTGATGACATCCTGTTATTGTCCTTCCTTTTTCTTTTTCTTTCTCATGCTTTACCTTCATATTCCTTAAACAATAATTGAGGTCCAATACCGTAGGAGGACACATCCCTTACCTGATATCATTCATATTTGTGTTGTATCGGGCAATGAAGGTGACTCACTGGAGAATTTTACAAGTGCATTATTAAGAATTGAAAAACCAAAGTACTTGGTTTTATATTTCTTCGTTTATCAGAGAGTCTAGCTGGTCATTATGCCACCCAAGTTAGATGTGAATCTAGAGCGATGCCGCAGAAATTTTGTGTTAAGAACTCAACTTTGGGGGAAGGGTACTTTAGGCACTATCCTCTTGTTAGTTTTAGATAGCTTGAAGAATAAGCTAGGAAGTTTGTTTTGGAAGAACTACTATAAATAGAAGGAAGTAAGGGGCTGGGAAATCAACTTGAAAATATTGGACAGTTTAGTGGTTTAGTTTGGGAGCGATTGAGCCTCTCGAAAGCTCATTTTGGTAGGGAAACAAGCCTCTTGAAAGCTTGTAACTATCACCTACTTTGCTGTAATTCCATTTTCAGTCAATATAACTTTGATTCTTACCTTCATCACTCTGTTTTGGTCATTAAACTTAGTTGATTGTTAGCATTTTGCTCGACAGCAAAGATAATGCAATTGATTGAAAGGTTTATATTTGGTCAGAAACTAGGTGATACAAGTTAAACATGTAATATCCAAACTGAATCAACATAACCCCATTTTAGTTGTATGCTAGATATCTACACCACTTCGAAAAAAATATGCATGTGCACATAAGGTTGAAGAAAACTAAAGGAATATATTAGGAGAGAAATAATGGGATTGTTAAAATGAAACTAATAGTGACTGTTTACATCTGTCAAAACTTGAATTTAACCTAAAATGAGAAAATATGAATTTGTTCTTTGCATCTCAACTAGTGAAAAGTTGTAGCTGATCTTCTTCTAAAAGGCACGAGGCCCAATGTGTCCTTGGAGCTTATAGGTGCAAGGCACTCCCACCTCGTGTATGAAGTACACCTCTTTATTTTGTTTTTTTATCGTTTTTTTTTAATTTCAATAAAAGAGCTCCATTCATAAGTAAATTGGATAATACCTGAAAACTAATGCCTTCTTAAAAGAAAGAGAAAGAGTGAAAAATTTAAAATGAATGCTAGAAGGACAAAATAAAAGCTCATGCTGTCATGCAAGAAAGGACACTTACTTGATTCATTATAATAAGAAAAGAGAGTTAAAAAGAAGGCAAAGGTTAGACTCTAGTAGCTTTTTACAGTTCAATGACAAGGAGCCTCTAGATCAAAGAAAAACCAAGAGGGAAGAATAAAATTTGACAGAATGAGATGATGAAAGACAGAGAAAGATAAAAGGAGAGCTCCTGGGAGAGATAGGGAACAAAGATATAGAAAGAGATAACCAACTCTATGCACTGTTTTCGGCGAGTGTCAAGCACAAGTAAGGACACTTACATGATTCATTATAATAAGGAAAAGAGAGGGAAAAAGAAGGCAAAATTTTGACTCTTGTTGATTTTTACAGCTCAAGGACAAAGAGCCTTTAGATTACATATTTGAGAGAAAAATTAAGAGGGAACAAGGAAAATTGAACAGAATGAGATGATGAAGAGAGAGAGAAAGAGGAAAAGAAGAGCTCCTGTCAGAGATAGGGAGCAAAGAGATAACAGTCTTAGCACCCAAAGCTATGGTGCCAAAACCAATTAGAGGTGCCATACCCGCGTTCTTTGCCATTTTTGAAGTAGCGGTCATCATTCGGGATTGTGCGCTTCACTGAGGTGTGCGCATCCTGCACTTGTCTTAGGTCCCTGTGCAGCAAGTGTAAAGTGATTTGCCTTGCGCCTCCATCCGTCCTCTCGCCTAGGCACATTTTTTAAAACTGTGGGTGGTTCAATAGAGCGTTTCCTTGACTGCAAATCTTTTGGGATTTGTTCTGTTCCCTTTTAAATAGTAAGTTTGATTAGCTCCTTCCTCACTAATAGATCATTGACATGACCACTAATATAGGTGAAATATTTACAGATTAGGCACACAAATCTGTTTGCATGTGTAAGCATGCAAAAGTCCATGATTGTGATTTATATTGTTTTTCCCAATTTATTCAGCCACAATCTTAACATCCTTGCTTATATTCCTTATGCTTCAATAGCTATGTCAAACATTATACTGTTTTTGGCTGTCCTAATGCCAAATTGACATTCTATTGTTTTTCTTTTCCTCTTTATTTCGAAATAGCTATGTCAAACATTATACTGTTTTTGGCTGTCCTAATGCCAAATTAACATTTTTTTTCTTTTCCTCTTTATTTCGAAATAGCTATGTCAAACATTATACTGTTTTTGGCTGTCCTAATGCCAAATTAACATTCTATTTTTTTTCTTTTCCTCTTTATTTCGAAAACGCATACTATTTATCCCTCCCTTCAATATTTCCTCATAAGGTATGTCCCACAAACTCACACCTACAGTTTTTCTTTGAACTTTTCTCCCTCCTTCTCCCCCTCTCATGTTATCTTAACTGTGGAATGGAGGGAGTATTTTATTCATACTTGTGATAGTCAGTATAATTTCAAAGGGTGATAAGCTAGTTTTTGCACCCTATCTATGCTCTACTTCAAAGAGACAGGCATGTCAAGTAGTCAGGTTGTTGTGAAAATTCTGTCTTAAGTGGCACTCACTCCGTAACTAGTAGTTTATTCAAGCTATTGGAGGAAATCTAATTGCTTTTATTATCAATTGGAATAAATTTTTTCATTTCTGATGAGCCACTTGTTTTTCCAGAACAAGAGATTATAATGACTTTTGTTCAATGAGAAAGTTATGATCTTGCCCAATCATTTTAGCGGGAACTTGTACACGATTTTCATAGGTGTAGACCTCTTGGTAAATGACTTTTACGAGCTGTCTTAGTGACGGCTTGGGTACTTGACCGATTTTGTTATTCGTATGAGTAGTGGCTTAAATTTCAATAACTATTTTGAAGTATTCATTGAAAACAATTTCTTATATCTTGATTGACACCATAAATCTCAAGGTTGGGGTCTATTCGCAGTTTGAGTTTTATTTTTATTTTTCTATTAATCTCAAGTTTAGGGTCTTCTAGTATTGGTCCTTCATATGAAATGAACTATTTAACCACTTCAACTGGTTTACATCCCACTTGGGACAGCACCTATTAGTCTTTATTTTATTCTTATTACCATTTCCCCTTACATCTCTCATATTGTTACGGACTTGGAGAAAATTGGGAGGATGAGATTCTGGAAAATGAAGGGTGAGAATGTGAAGTGAAATCCTAAACTTTGAAAATTGGTATCTCTATTTCACGTAAATCAATGTGTGTTTGAGAGTTTTTGTCCCACTTGAACTATCAAAACTACAAAATACCCTAAAAAATAAGATAACTTTAGTTAACATTCTTTTAAAATAGAATGATTTTGGATGAGAAATAGAAGTCAGGAAGCCACCAAATGATATGGTCTTCAGGTCTGTTGTTCTCTTCTTCCCTCAACCTCTAGGAGTGTAGAATAAGGCAGAAGTCCTAAGCAGAAACAATAATAAACGCCACAGAACCTCAAAATTCATTCTACAGACCTAAACCAGAAGCGATGAGCCCAGAGTGAGGAGCACCAGTAACCTGAAATAGACGGTGGGAAAATTGTAAGTTCGTCCGATGATGGTAAGACAATGTGAAGAAAAAGAGAAAAAAGATGAAGAGGGTCTTGTTCATGATCCTCATACTTATATACTTTTCATCTTCACCATGGTTATTCTCATGATGCTGCGATTTTGAAATATTGATGACAAATCGAATAAATCTGATAGAAATATTTTGGCCAATACCATAAGGAATATTGAGTTTTTAATTTTTTCACATGGCGGGGCGAAAGGTGGCAAGGGTGGTGGTTTTTGTGGCTTGGAAAGGGCCAACTCGTGGTGGGAGAGTGGAATTAGCGACTGTGATGGACAGTAAGGCTGGTGGTTTGTTCAGGCAAGGGGAGGCTTGTGGAAAAAGGAATTGGATGGTGGTGGGTGGGGGAGGGGAGATAGAGTGATAAGGAAGAAGATTAGACCTGGTAAATAGGTTACCAGTTATATGGACTATTTTGGGAAGACTCCCACCAAACTTTGGATTAATCAAACCTAAATCAAACTTGGGATTATATGGGGATAGGCCCAAACTTGGAAGTTTTGGTGTCAATTTTTTTTTAATTTTTTGATGAAGCATAACGATGGTAGCTGGTAAGTCCTTTTCGCAATGACATAATTTCCTTTCAGGCATGTACCTTAGAGGGGGCAAGCTTAGAAGATGAATTCATGCGATTACTATAATCCGTTAACATCTTGTAACAGTACCTATCAGCATCTTTAACCCCATTTACCATACAGCAATAACTGTGTAGTATTCACCTTTTGGTTGTCCCTACGCTGACAGCCTAGCAGTCAGCCACTTCCCAGCACATCTCTTTTTAGTAAGTGACGTGTGGCTTATATTTGTTGCTGAAAGTAAAATCGCAAGCAGTTTCCCTGACTGAAAAATGGTTAATGTGTTTAAACATGATGTTTGCAAGCCTTAAATTTTTTTCCAGCTTCTAACATGCGAATCAGCTTCCGCACTTTGTTACGGGAAAAGATCTGGGAAGGATCAGCTGGTTTTTGGTATTTGATGACCATATTTTATCATAAAAGGATTATCTGGTTTTGCTTTTACACTGATGGGTTGAAAGAATCTGTTAGAAACTTTCAACTGAATCATCTTTGAAATTAGGAAATTATCCATTATCATTTTGTCAATGTGCTGACTTGGAATTGAAAATTCCCATTAAAGTTACCCTTTGACAGATTAAGTCATTCAGAGTTTGCTGTTAGTTAAAGGAAATAATTTCATCACTTGTCCTGTTGTGCTTGCATGGCAGTAGCTATGGCCACTAGGGATCTTCTTCATTCTCCATAACAGTTTCTTCTGGATTGTTGATCAGAGTTGCTGATCTTGTTTATTCTGATTTGAATGAGGCTTGCAGAATTGA
Source organism: Patellifolia procumbens (assembly GCA_947645195.1). NCBI lineage: Eukaryota > Viridiplantae > Streptophyta > Magnoliopsida > Caryophyllales > Amaranthaceae > Patellifolia > Patellifolia procumbens. The sequence continues at coordinate 1,064,472 of CANSGD010001040.1, forward strand.
TTTTTCATTTCAGGATATTTCTTGTTTTTGTAGCTTCCTGATTTTGATGGGCAAAAAGTGTCACTGGAGCTTGATGGAGATGGACCCTTAGGTACTCTTGAAGCAAAATCTGGTAATTGTGCTTATGCCCTATATGCTCTTCGCAAATATTCCATCAGTATTACTAAAGGACATAGTGAAATACATATGATGGCATCGTCTTTTTTAACAGATATAGGAAGTAATCTTTGCTCTGAAATGCTTGTTTGTGGCAGGTAAAGTTTATAATTTGGTAAACTATCCTTCTGAGGCAGCTGATGTAGGAGTCTTTCTATCCTCTTCATCAGGGCCAAAATTCGGTATGTCTGAAATCGTTATTTTGAGGCTCTTACTGGTGTTTTTGGGTGAAAGGGAACAAGAAATGGTACCTCTTTGTGATTAGTTTGTTTCTCTTAATAGAATAAAAACGGATCACTTTGCTTATGAGCCAACCAATCACTTCTGCCGCAAATTATCTTAAAGAGCATAACAATATGAGCTTATTGACTGACACAAAGTAAATTTTAGCCGATTTGACCAAATATATACAAGTCAGGGTGAGTTGCAGCCACATTTTTTTTTTGATCTGCCTAATCTGCATCGTCTTTTTTCCTCTGGCAGCTGGGAAGATTTCACGGCACGTATCGCTGGTCCATTATCCTGATCCAGAAGAACTAATAGCTGTTGAGTCCGAGACGAAAAGCCAAATACCAATGAGTTTTAAATCTTCATTGACAAGTTCAAAAAGTCAAAGAACTCCACATTCACAAAGTCGAAGTCGATCTATTCATAGCAGCAGAAAAAATTCTTCGTCTGAAGTCACAGATGTATCAAAGCATTCAAAAAGAAGCATTGCTGAGCAATCCAGGTACAGCAACCAATCTGCTCAAGACTCGGGGCGAGGTCGAAGTGATGTCACCTTTTCAGGCTCATCAGAGTTATCACATCGAAAGAAAAAAAGAGAGCACATATAAGTAAACGTTGATCATGTTTGTAATCTGTTGAAAAACTGCATGAAATGGATATTCATGACGATATTGCAAAATTTTGCTGAGGATGAGATTACCATGAATAGGTGATACGATATCTTTACATATTGATTTTTCTGTTTTTCATTTTTTCAATTTCTGGTTTCTGATTAAGTCTCTAATTTAGATTTGGCAAAATTTATCTATAACCGATCCAATTTTCTTACGAGATGGGTGACTCAAATATGAAGTCATTTGAATGTGGTATGATATGAATGAACAAACCAAATTACAATGAATATAGATTGGATGTGAGTACATTATCAATTGAACATGTAATAGCTCTTTCTTACTAATGTTAAATCAAATGAACTGATTCAAATGAACATTAATGGGAGTAGCCAGTTTGGTATCACTATATTTGGAATTATGGAGCTAAAACTAAGCATTTTTTTTGTTATATTTGCTTTTTTCTTTTTGAAGCAGAGGTTTAGAAATTGGAGAAGGTGAGAATGCAACTGAAGAGGGCTGGAAGTTAACATTGGATCTTTTGGTTAACGTGCGGCTAAATCTTATTCTTGATAACTTCCACTCTAACCCTTCCTATGAATGTCTTGATTCGAAGCTGATTATCTAAGCTATAAATAGCTAGTTTCAACATGCATGTCTATTACGCTCATACCTACATCGCGATTTCTATCCGGCCTTGTGTAGTTGTGTACGCAATGATCACTCAATATTCTCGATTGTTGCACTCCATTTGAACCACCCAAACTCAATCTCGTATGTCATATTAACTTATTCAGGACAGTAATCCTTAGTCATATAGAGAAAGTCAACTCGTGGTAATGAAAGCACTCACTCTGGGGTAACTCTTTTAAGGGGTTAATTCTTTACTTTCGCGTCTTTTAATATGACTCCTTTTTAGTAATAAATCGACATTTCGTATTACTTGTTTTTCTCCGGCTTAGCCTAAACCCTCGGGATTCCAGATTTATTTTTGTCCCCATAACTCCAATATATATATACTAGCCTTATATGTACGCTATGCTTGCGAAATAGCAACATATAAGAATTTTGGAGAAATGAAAAAATATGGCCGAAAGATTGACATTTGTTTTTTTTTTAAAAGAAAAACTAAAAACTTACCTTCTTTGATTATAATACATTTAACTACTTTGATTTATTTAATAATGTTTTCTTTTTAATTTTGGTTTCCACCCCACCTCTTCCCTTGTAGTATAGAGATCTATATACTAAAAAGCGGTATCAAGAGTTACAATCAACCACGTGTCACCATAAAAAAATTATCAATGTGAAGATTTGAACTCGCAACCTCAAGTTTGAAAGAAAGAGCTCTAACCATCCCCCCAACATGTTATTATTGCTTCTTTTATCAATATTAGAATATATGAATAACCAAAAGTTAATGATACTTTATTGGAAAAATTGACTAGAATAATCCCAACTATAATCGCTCCCCTCAAAATAATCCCAACTATAATCGCTCCCCTCAAAATAATCCCAACTATGACCGTTTCGCTCAAAATAATCCCAATTGCTTTCTCCGTCCCACAAAGCTTTATACACTTGATCGGGCACGTAGTTTTAGATGATAAGTTGTTGTTTGGTTATCAATTGTATTTCATTAAAAAAAGGTAGATGTGATAGGATTTAGTGGAGTATTTTTATTTGGATGTGAGAGAGTAGTGGACCATGGTTGAAAAGTCAAAAGAATAGAGTAGTGGTGGGCCATGTCCAAAAATAGAAGTGTATAGAATTTTCTGGGACAGATGAAAAAGGAAAATGTATAGAGCTTTCTGGGACGAAGGTAGTATGATTTATCCTAGAATATTCCAAATTATGGGGGATACCTTTTTAAAATAATCCAAACTCTTAATTTAATATATATAGTAGTCCCAATATGGATCATTGAATGCAAGAAAAAATGAAGTTTGGATTATCTCGAAAAGGTACCCTTAATAGTTTGGATTATTCTATAATAACTCATAGTTGGGATAATTTTGAGCGAAACGGTCATAGTTCAGATTATTTTAGTCTATTTTTCCTATTTTAAATCCATACTAAATTGTAACAAACAAAAATCTATGCTAGTTTTCCATTAATTCCAATTCCAGTCTCATCTACTATTACAATATATTGTTTGCAAAATGACCAACATACTGCCCGTCCTTGGGACAGGGCACGTAGGGTACGCGCCTCAGGCCCACGGGGAAGAACAACCTAATTGAGAATTTTTCAATTCAGAAATGAACAAATACATATAAGAAGAACATGGATGAGTTGGAAAATAATTCCAAAGTAGCATGCTGGTAGTAGTACGCTTTTTATTCTCAGGGGCCCAAGGTTCAAACTCTATTAGTGGCAGTAGCTGCCTTCTACTGAAATATTTGTTCAGCCGTTAATTCATAACTTATGAAATATTAATCTAATTTTTCCTCCAAAATACAATATCATCCAACTTTCAGGTTTACAAAACGCTTTTCAAGTTATACTCGTGTTAGTTTATTTAGTTAATTTAATTATAATGTCTGGTAGACTTGAATCGAAGTTTTACGTTATAACAAAATGTTAATTATTTTGTTTTTATTGTAGGTATAAGTTTGCTTTTCTAGTCAAATTTGATTGATTTAAATCTAAGAAGTGAGAACTCGATGAAAGATTGATTAAGAAGCAAGATAAGACCTAATTATATAAACAACGTCAATCATAATATCATTATAACATGAACCCTTAAAAGAAGGGTCTTTTAAGTGTTTCTTGTACCATTTAAAAAATATATCATTATAACATGATAGATGAGATACTTAAGTTATAAAAGAAGATGCTATGGTATTTTATTATTTTAAATTAAACAGAACCAATTGTTAGTCTGGTGTTGCTCTAACTTATTTTGATATGAATTTGGATATTTGTATTTTCGACAAATATCGTTAATTTACCGCATTAAAAAGTACTTCTACTAGAACTCTAGAAGAAATTCTTTGAAACTCATATAGATGGGGCCTTATTTGTTACATCACGTTGGGCCTCGATAATATTAGGAACTGCCTGCATACACCATGTTATATCAACTCAGATTGACTGTATTACTTCATATATATTTTTGCGAAATGACATAAGATAAAATCTCTTATGTATTCTTATTGGGATAGAATGTTGGAGTTATAAAGGTTCGTGTGGGGTTTATAAAGCTCCCCAACGTTCTTGCTTCAAAAGAACAAAAGAGTCGAAGTTTCACATTGTAAAATTCACGAGTCCTTTCCCCTTTTATATACTTCATCCGTTTCGCAATACTCGCAACATAAGAATAGTAACCACTATTCATCTACCAATCTTATGTTATATTTTTTCATAAGTATATACGAAAAAATATAGTCAAGTGGGGTCTTATTTGATTCGTCTTAACGCATACTATTATAATTTTAACTTTTTATAATTTTAACTTATCAATAATTAGAGATATTAAGCTTCAAAGCATTGCATTGGATAGTGTGCAAACAAGAAACGTTGCGAGTATTGCGAAACGGACGAAGTATTACTTTATTCTAATAAGCCAAAGTCGGCATGTGGAGCGGCACATTTGCCGGTGTGGTGAATTCTATTTACTGTTTGGGTCTTTGCCTTTTTAACAAATTGGTACCTGAGATATTCTCATTAATTTGGTGTCGAAAAAGAAAAAATGTTGCCTTTATAATTTTTATGCTACAATTGTAGTTTCAACCACGATTGATAACATGTTGTTTTCAGTTTTTAGTGAATTATCTTTTATAAACAATTTTTTTTCTCCATACACACTGAAAAATTCTTGTCCTTTAGGACTAAAAAGTATGCGTGTAGCCATTGGTTGAAATTAAGTATGACTAGTGATAAGATTGTTTTGGACCAAGTGCATGAGTATGTACATTTATGTGCTAGTTTGATTATTGAGGGTATGAAATGTGTGTCTTGACGAGCCAATTGTCTCATTGGAAAATTACTCTCAATTCCGCGGAAATTATTTTCATTCCATGAAATACAAATAAGATATGTTTACCCTTCTAGAGCTGCTAGTTTCCCATATCAAATTGAGGAATATAAGTGAACCCAGACTAAGAGGAAATCGTCTAACCACTCTTCTTCTACTGCAAATCTTGTTAAACTTTAGACTGCATGTAACTTTAAGGTATTAAATGGTAAAAAATTCAAATAAGGGATTAAATGGTAAAAGATTCAAATAAGTTCCATGGTATATAACATAACAAATGAAACTTTAAGGGATAAAGATAGTTCAAGGGGAATCCTTTCATCCATGGTATGTATGGAATATTGTTAAGGAGTGCCGACAGAGAATGGAATTCGAATATAAACCAAAGGACAATAAAATATACGCCAACCTTGATCAAGATGATATCATTAGTGCAGGGGTGTGCGAGGTTAACTTGGTATGTAATGTTACTAAATGATTAAACCTTTTATTTCGTCATTATAATTCCATGTACCAAACAAGTTGCGAGTCAGAGAAAAATTTCTTTAGTTTATTACTTGCTCTTTACTTTGTCATGAAAAATCCGTTACAGACCCAAATTCTCTCACCTCAAACTCAAGAATCCTTCTTCATTTTTCGTGAAACATCAGTCGATGTTGCGGGCTTAGTGATCATTCACTGGGCACTATCTGAACCTTTTTTTGTAGCGTTTTGAATCAATGAACTAGTTTGTGGCCCCATCGATTCTCCGGGTCCATTTTTATGTTTATTTGAGTTAGAAATAATGTTGTTCATCAAAATATCACTCTTTTCATTTTTAATAATTAAAAAAAATTAGAAACACAATTTAAGAACTAATTAAACAATTTTAAAGGGTTATGAGAGATTGCAATGAAGGATATCTCTTCACTTTTTACAAAATCTTGATTAAGGTAAAATGAATTGCAATCTGATAACTATAAGGGATATGGTTTTGTGGTAGTGCCTATGACATTCCAATTAAGAGATCGTGTGTTCAAAACATATTAGTTGCATTTTGAAAACATTTAAAAAGAAACTCGGCGATGCTCCAGGATTTTTGTTAATGGAAGAAGCACTAATAACATGTTAACATGGTGATTGGAACTCCTTATTTCATACTCAAGGTCATGGGTTCTAATCTTCACGTTGGCATTTTTTATATATATGAGAATAAAGTGGATATACTTTCATTCAAAGAGAGATTAATTCGAAGATCTTTAAGCGAATTTCCTCTACTTTAGTCCACTGTAGATGATCAAGCATCTTACTCTGATTACTTGTTTACGAACAAAGATCAATTATCTTTGGGAAATTCTCAATGGTATACTCCTAGAATTGGCTTCTCAGACTGGTACACTTCCATCTTTTTGACTTCTTAATAGTTAATAGTACACCTATAGTTTGAAATCTTCCCTACCATGATCATTCCATTAAATAAAAGGTTAGTTTAAGGTTAATAAGGGTTAGGGGTTTGCCTCATTTCGCGGGCTTTGACTTTGTCAGGGTGAAGATGACTTTTTTCGAAAAACGGACACCACCGTGCACTCTTTATTGATTAGAATTTCGAGAATCCCTACGAAATGAGTACCAATAAGTCGAGTTTTCAGACACGTATCTCGAGATGTCTTTTTGATAGCCGAAAAATCCCCCTCGAAGTATGTACCCGAAAACCTAGCTTGTAGGTACTCGTTTCGTAAGGATTATCGAAATTAGTGTCCATAAAAGGTGCACTGTGATGTTTGTTTTTCGAAAAAACGTCATTTTCACCTTGAAAAAGTCAAAGCATGCAAAATGAGTCAAACCCCTAACCCTAATTAACCCTAAACTAACCTTTAATTTAACAGAATTTTCACGGTAGGGAAGAATTCAAACTAGAGATGTACCATTAAGAAGTAAAAAAGATAGAAGTGTACCAGTAAGAGAAGACAAATCTAGGAGTGTGTTATTGTGAATTTTTCTATTTCTTTTGTGGAAGAGGGAGGTTTAAAACTCTAGGGGAAACTTAACGCTGATTTTTGTCCAAGGGAGTATATCAGGGTTAGAATTGTTTTCTTGGAAACTAAGTAAAAGAGAGAGGAGAGGGGCGTAAGACACACCATCAACCGCCTCTCCTTGATCTTATAGACATAATCCCCTAATCGTGTGGTCATCGATTTTACTTGTGACCCAATAGGCTCAAATAATTAAAGCAATGAGTTCGATACATATTGCCTCACAATTTTAGAATTGTTATTATCCCAATTTTATTGCAACACATTCCATATACGACAGGTTTTGGCATGGCTCAATTAATTCTTTGAATATTTATCATTCAACAATTGTACCCACCCACTTCTTTATTTATATTCGTGAAAAATATTCAAACAACACTTACTTTAACTTTCCAACAATCCTCCAAGGACCCACATAACTAACATATCAAGATAAAAATACTCCACTAGTTTCTATCTGGTTAACTTTTACAATAATTTATATCAAAAAACCTATACCTTACTCTACCCACTGTTGGAGTTTGTGAGAAGAGTAATACAAAAACTCTTGAGTTGCTTCAAAAGAATATGAAGAGTTGGGGATCCCATATAGGAAGAATAAGAGGTGAGTGGTGAGTTTATTAATAGTTATGTTCCTAGTATCTATTGAGTTGGTGACTTGGTAGGCTTTTGTGGTTGGGCTCTTGATTGGGCTAGTCCACACACGCGCGCGCGCGCCGCCGCCGCCCGCCCGGACCGGGCCGTGGGCCGTGGGCCTTGGGCCTTGGGCTTTGGAAATAACTTAACTTAACTAAATTTTTACTGGAAAAATCTGTCATGCTTATATGACTGTTATGGAATCAGTCAATTCCTGAATCCACTCCTTATTGACTGATTCCACTAGCCGTTAGTGGGCAGTTTCCTTTGCCCATTAATTACCGTTTTTAACACGGTTTTAGGAGTCAGTTTTTCCCTTCTTCTGTCCCTATATATACCCCCTTCCTGGCACAGTTTTTAACACACAGAAAATTATCCTCTCAGACTTCTCTCGGTTAAACTCTCTCAAACACTGGGCAATATTAAGAGCGTTCTCAAACTGTCTCTCTGTACTTCACCGGCGAGTCAGTGTTGTGTTAACCCTGGAGGTTGTTTGCCACGAGTCCGTGTGTTCGTAGCGGGGCAATTTCAACTTTAGGGCAGTGATCATATCATGGCACAACAATTTCACAGATAAGTTTTATAATCTACCAGTCATACTTCCTACAATCTAAAGTTGAAATTTTTTCCGTTTTTGATACTGTTATTATGGCTGGTATTCCTGTTGCTGTTCCTCTTAATTCTGTCAACCCCTTTGTTCCTGATATGTCGAAATTAGACCCTTTAGATGGGAAAAATTATATTATGTGGTCTGATAAAATGGAATTCTTTTTAGGCCAAATTGGGGTAGATTACTGCTTAACTATTGATGCTGCTCCTGTTGACGCAGTTAGGGATTTTGAGAAAGATAATAAAACATGTAGGGGAATGTTATTGCATTATATGACTGCTCCTTTATATATGATTTATAGTAAGTCGAAAAAGGCAAAGGATATTTGGGATGCACTTAAGGTTAAGTATGGACTAGATGATTTTGGGACTAAGAAATATGCCTGTAGTCGTTGGTTAAAATTTACTATGACTGATGACAAACCTGTTTTAGACCAAGTCCATGACTATGAACATTTGTGTGCTGAACTTGCTGCTGAAAGTATGGTTATTCCTGATTTATTTCAAGATAATTGCCTTTTAGAGAAACTGCCACCCTCTTGGGAGACCTATGTTCACTCTATGAAACATAAGCAAAAAGACTTCACCCTTCAGGAATTAGTTTCCCACATTAAGGTTGAGGAGCAAAACCGAATTCAGACTAAAGGAAAGACTGACCATTCTTCCACTTTAGCCAACCTTATTGAGTCTAAAAATTCTGGAAAAGGGAAAAAGGGTAAAAGTCAGAACCATGTTCACGGAACTAGGCAGAATGGTAATGGGTTTAAGGGTAAGAAGCAATTTCAGGGTAACTGCTATGTTTGTGGTAAATTTGGACATGCTGCTAGGGATTGTAGAAACAAACAGGCTTCTTCAAATGCTGCTGTCACCAAACCAAAAGACAACAAAGCACAAGTCAACCTTGCTGAAGATGACATTATTGCTGCTGTGGTGTCCGAGGTGAACCTGATTAGCAATATTTCTGAATGGGTCGTGGACACTGGAGCTACCCGCCACATCTGCTCAAGCAAGGAAATGTTCCAGACTTATGATAAAGTTTCAGAAGGAGAATGTGTCTTCATGGGCAACTCAAGCACTGTGAGTGTGTTAGGCAAAGGAAAGGTTTTTCTAAAGTTAACCTCTGGAAAAACCATTGCTTTGCAAAATGTCTTGCATGTTCCTGATATCCGCAGAAACCTCATATCTGGTGCACTTTTAAACAAGGCTGGAATTAAATTAACTTTTGAATCTGACAGACTTGTATTAACCAGAAATGGTGATTTTGTGGGTAAAGGATTTTGTAATGCTGGACTCTTTGTTTTGGATGTAATTTCTGATAATAAAATTTCTACTGCTTCCGTTTATATTGCTGAGTCTGTTTCTTTATGGCATTCTAGACTAGGTCATGTGAATGTTGCATCCATTAAAAGGCTAAAACGACTTAGTCTTATTTCTGACTTTAGCAATACCTCTTTTGACAAATGTGAAGTATGTGTAGAGGCCAAACACCCTAAGAAAGCATTCAACAAGAGTGTTTCTCGTTCCTCGACCCTATTAGAACTAGTCCATAGTGACTTAGGTGACTTTAAGAACTCTATGAGTAGGGGAGGGAAGAGATATTATATTACTTTTGTTGATGACTTCTCACGTTATACTAAGGTCTACTTGTTAAGTACGAAAGATGAGGCTGAAGAGAAATTTCTTATTTATAAAGCCGAAGTAGAAAACCAGTTAGACCTTAAGATAAAGAGAGTGAGATCAGATAGGGGTGGAGAATATGATGGACTTCCACTTAAGAAATTTTGTGAATCTAATGGAATTATACATGAGGTTACAGCTCCCTATACACCTGAACAAAATGGAATAGCTGAGCGAAAAAACAGGACTCTTAAGGATATGATGAATGCTATGCTTATAAGTTCAGGGATGCCTACTAACATGTGGGGGGAGGCAATTCTTTCTGCTTGCTATGTGCTTAACCGAGTTCCCCATAAGAAGTTAGATAAGACTCCCTATGAATTGTGGAAAGGTTTTAAACCTAATTTGGGTTACCTTAAAGTGTGGGGGTGCTTGGGAAAATTAGGACTTCCTGACTTTCAAAGGAGTAAGATTGGACCTAAGACTGTTGATGGAATCTTTATTGGGTATGCTTCTAACAGTGCTGCATATAGACTTATTCTTAAGGATGCTTCTGGCTTTGGTCCTATTAGAGAGTCAAGGGATGTAGAATTCTTTGAGCATATTTTTCCTATGAAAGTTAGTGTACAAACATGCTTGCCTGTTGCATCTTCTTCTACTTTGCATCATAACATTGCATCATCTAGTGAGACTTTAGAACCTAGAAGGAGTAAAAGAACTAGAACTGAGACTAGTTATGGACCTGACTTCATTACTTCTTTCCTAGCTGAAAAAGGATTTCTAGATGAGCAAAGAGTAAGTGCTTTTATATTGGAAGAGAACCCTAGAACTTTTGGGGAGGCCATGAGATCTGTTGACTCTAGTTTTTGGATGGAGGCTATTAACAGTGAAATAGAGTCTATTATGAGTAACAACACATGGATTTTGACTGACCTTCCTAGGGGTTGTAAGGCTTTGAGTAGTAAGTGGATTTTTACTAAGAAGTGCAAGCCTGATGGGACATTAGACAAGTATAAAGCTAGACTTGTAGTTGGAGGACATCACCAAAAGAAAGGTCTAGACTTTTTTGACACTTATTCACCAGTGACCAAGGTGGCCACTATTAGAGCATTAATTGCACTTGCATCCATTCATGATCTTGTTGTGCATCAAATGGATGTGAAAACTGCTTTTTTGAATGGTGAGCTAAATGAAGAGATCTATATGAAGCAACCTGAAGGATGTGTTGTTCTTGGTCAAGAGGACAAGGTATGCAAGCTCATTAGATCCTTGTATGGTTTAAAACAAGCACCAAAACAATGGTATGATAAATTTCATCAAACTATTACTTCAAATGGTTTTTTAGTAAATGATTCTGATGCTTGTGTTTATTCCAAAACAGATGGTATTGGTTGTGTTTTCATATGTCTATATGTGGATGATATGTTGATTTTTGGGACCAATATAGACATAGTGAATGCAACTAAAAGTTTCCTAAATTCGTGTTTTGAAATGAAGGATTTAGGAGAGGCTGATGTTATTCTTGGGATAAAGATTACTAGAACGTCATATGGCATATCTTTAAATCAATCTCATTATATTGAGAAAATTTTAAAGAAGTTTGATCAATATGATTGTGTTCCTATGAAAACTCCATATGACTCTAGTATTCATTTGAAAAAGAATAAAGGAGTTAGTATATCACAAGAACAATATGCTAAAATTATTGGTAGTGTAATGTTCTTGATGAACTATACTAGACCGGATATAGCTTATGCTGTTAGTAGATTGAGTAGGTATACTCACAATCCTAATCAGGACCATTGGGGTGCTTTGATTAGATTGTTGAAGTATTTAAAAGGCACTATCAATTGGGGTTTGCATTATCGAAGAACACCTTGTGTTCTAGAAGGATATTGTGATGCTAATTGGGTGTCTGATAATGATGAGATTCAATCTACTAGTGGCTTTGTTTTTACTCTTGCTGGTGGAGCTATATCATGGAAATCATCAAAGCAAACTTGTATTGCCAAATCTACTATGGAATCTGAATTTATTGCTTTAGAATTGGCAGGACAGGAAGCTGAATGGTTAAGGAGTTTGCTAGCTGATATTCCATTGTGGGGGAAGCCAGCTCCATCAGTTTCAATGCGGTGTGACTCACAAGCTGCAATTGGGGTCGCGAATAATCAAGCCTATAATGGAAAGAGGAGGCATATTCGCTTGAGGCATGCTATAGTTAGAAATCTAATTAGAAATAATGTAATTTCACTCGAGTTTGTAAAGTCAGAGAGGAATATTGCAGATCCTCTCACCAAAGGCCTTTGTAGAAAAATGGTGCTAGAGTCGGCACAAGGAATGGGTTTAAAGCCTATTGTGGAGTGAATTATGATGGATACCCTTCTTAGAAAGTTTCTAAGTTCAAGGGTCAAACTAAGTCATAAAAGAACTCGAGTAGTAGATACTACTACCATTCCTATATTAATAAAAGTGATGTAGTATTTGTTTTTTACTGTAAAATGTGTAAGGATGAGTAAAATACTCTTAATAAGTTCATAGCCTTGAGAAGGTGGTTTGAAACAGTACAAACTTGATGAACTTACCTATGTGAATGTGGGGGTTACGCCCAATCCCCTATGAGATCCCTAAGGCTTAGGATCTCTAGAGCATTCATTAAAATCCAGGTATTGTGGGGCACTTATATATATATCGCGAGAACGTTTCTTATTTTGAAAAAGGTTTAGTGCGCAAGTATTGATTATGAACTCCGTAGAAGGTTCAAAGAGAAATCTACCTAATACGACAATATGACATACTTGTATGCACTGGGTATCAATTCAAGTCTCTAAGACATTGATGCTTACAAAACTGAGTATCTATTGCCCAAATCTTCTTTTTCAGCCCTGTTTCTTTCTGTCTCTTCTTTTGAATCATGTGGGGGACTGTTGGAGTTTGTGAGAAGAGTAATACAAAAACTCTTGAGTTGCTTCAAAAGAATATGAAGAGTTGGGGATCCCATATAGGAAGAATAAGAGGTGAGTGGTGAGTTTATTAATAGTTATGTTCCTAGTATCTATTGAGTTGGTGACTTGGTAGGCTTTTGTGGTTGGGCTCTTGATTGGGCTAGTCCACACACGCGCGCGCGCGCGCGCCGCCGCCGCCCGCCCGGACCGGGCCGTGGGCCGTGGGCCTTGGGCCTTGGGCTTTGGGAAATAACTTAACTTAACTAAATTTTTACTGGAAAAATCTGTCATGCTTATATGACTGTTATGGAATCAGTCAATTCCTGAATCCACTCCTTATTGACTGATTCCACTAGCCGTTAGTGGGCAGTTTCCTTTGCCCATTAATTACCGTTTTTAACACGGTTTTAGGAGTCAGTTTTTCCCTTCTTCTGTCCCTATATATACCCCCTTCCTGGCACAGTTTTTAACACACAGAAAATTATCCTCTCAGACTTCTCTCGGTTAAACTCTCTCAAACACTGGGCAATATTAAGAGCGTTCTCAAACTGTCTCTCTGTACTTCACCGGCGAGTCAGTGTTGTGTTAACCCTGGAGGTTGTTTGCCACGAGTCCGTGTGTTCGTAGCGGGGCAATTTCAACTTTAGGGCAGTGATCATATCACGGCACAACAATTTCACAGATAAGTTTTATAATCTACCAGTCATACTTCCTACACCCACTTCCTAAAATTGTATGCCAATCTATTGTTGCAATAAAATTAGGGCAACGGGAGTATTATCTATTGAAGAACAAGTCCTCTTTTGTCATTAGTTTTGGTTGTGTATTTCTGGTTGTTGCTCGTGTCAAGGCACACGTTTTAGTCTCTTATAAAGGCTGTTGACTTATTTCTCATCCTCTTGTTTATTTTCTCCCCTTATTGTGATGCATTGTTTACTGCACTAGCTAGCACTTGTCGAACATACTTAATTTGTTTCTATTGTTTGAAAGTTATGGATGGGATTATGTGGTTAGGTTTGAGGAGAGTGAAAGAGGATTTGATTGTTAATCAAGTGATATGAGATAAGAGAAATTGCTGGTGTGTTAGGTGATGACAATAAGAGAAATCGCGTTAGTAATTTGGGTGTTGATTGGAAAGAAAGAAGAGCATGAGAAGGGGATGAAGAATATATGAGATAAAATAAAAATCATATACTTAATATCGTCACATGAATCAATGACATTTTATGACGTATTACAAGTTTACGCTTAATGGAGACGAGGGTGCCAATATGGAGATTTCATAAAAACGCAAGCTAATGTTACCTCATATAGGCCCTGTTTGGCAAATAGAGTATAGAGTTTAGAGTATAAAGTTTAGAGTTTGCTGTTAGATTTTTAACTTTTTGTTTAAATGATTTGACTGCTGATTTGACTAATTGTGTTTGGTAACACATAGCTGATTAATAAAAGCTGATTTGTGTAAAATGACATTTATGGGCATGTGTCTTTTGTAATATTTCTTTTTCTTTTTAAACATAAGAATTAAACTATGGGCAAACTTGTCATATTGCAAAATAAATTGCAATCCTCTATCCAAAAAGTTGGGTTTCCCAGCTTTTTATAAATTAGAGTTTCAACCCCCAAAACTCTATCAAATCATCTTTTTTACCAAATAACCCAAATAGAGTTTTGACTATTCAAAAACTCTATTTGGGGTCCAAAACTCTTAAAACACCCCAAACCTCTCATTGCCAAACACAGCCATAATTTCCTTGTAAAACTCAGTCCAAAAATCACAATCCTTGATTTGCGTCCATTTACTATGCACATGCACAACCATATCATACTGGTGTGTTATTTAACTAGCCTATAACGGTGGTAATTAAATAAAGATAATTACATGAAAATAATCTATATATATTATTAAAAGCGTGGCCAAGAAATATATTATCATGTCGTTCACTACTCAAACATTTTTCCGAATGACATCACGTGATGTCATCACACACACAATATATACTTCCTCCGTTTCTTTTTAATTGCAACAAACTCAAATGGGTGGACTCCTAGGCAAAATTTTGGTGTGAGTGTGAAAGGGATGGAGAGAGAAAGTGGGGCATGTGATAAAGAGAGAGATAGAGAGATAGAGAGAAATGACTTATAAAAAAGGAAAGAAAACATTTGTTGTAATTAACTTGATATTTCTATTTTTGGCAATTGTTGCAATTGAAAAGAAACGGAGGAAGTACATTGTTTCATGATTTAGAAAGTAAGCGAATGTAAATTGATGTAATCATGACGCTTGAACCCACAACCTGGTGTTCATTTAGGTATAATATATGCCAAATATTATACAGAGATTATTTATATAATACTCCCTCCGTTTCCTAAAAATCGTTACACTTGCAAAAACACAACAACCAAGGACGTGGGTATAAAATTATGACAATGATAGGAAAAAGTAACTTTAGGAGAGAGAATAAAAAATAAAAAATTAACTTTAGAAGAGTATAAAGAATAAAAAATTGGTGGGGCCATATATCCCAAAATGGTAAAAGTAAAGTGTAACAATTTATGTGAAACGTATTAAAAAGGAAAGCTTAACAATTATTGAGAAACGGAGGGAGTATATCAATATAGTCTATCAAATCACTTAAGGAGAATAAAATTGATTTCATTTCGAAATAAACATACATTTTATAGGAGCATTAAAAAAAAGTCAGATTTTCATGATTTCTTGTCAATTTTGTCAGATTTTTTGTCGATATATCCAATTGTACCTCCGTCCCAATTTAAGTGCTCCATTTTGACCAAAATGTACTCTATATTTTGGTCAAAATGGGGCACTTAAATTGGGACGGAGGGAGTATAATGTTAATGACTTCACAATTTTATTTCTATGTGACATGTTTCACTTTGAACATGCTAATAACGTGCTAGTATGGATGTCACTTACTATCGTCGTTTCTTTTTGATGGTAACATTTTGACTTTAATTTTGACACTATTCAAAAATTTCACTTTGACTATCATTTGTGATTTATATGCAAGAAAAAGTATATTTATAAGACCTTATTTGATTCGTCTCTATACATTCTTTTGGAGTACAACTTTTTATAATTTTTACAAACACAAAATTCAATATATTAACGTTCAAACATTTGAATTGGGAGGCGTGAAAAGGTATAGTGTGACTACTATAAAAATGGAAGAAGTCTAGATTATCTTCTTAACCTGTATTTCTAATCCTCAATAGAAAACTATGCTTTATCTTCATTTCAAACAAATTATGCTTTTAAAGGTAAAAATTCATCTTAGAAATTAACAATTTTTGTTTGATTTGAATTATGTATAATGTCATTTTAACACTTCAGACTTAAAAAGTTAAAACTTCACTAACAAAACTTTATATTAAAACCTTTATGTTTCAAGTTGACAACGTTTTGTTTTCCCATGGTATATCCTTAAGCGTGTGGATAAATTGTCTACCACAAGACATATTGGAAACCTTGTTAATTACCACCATTTAAACAACATTTTGTAAATCACCACCTTGAAGATTTTTAACTCACAACCTTTTATGTGCAAATTTTTAACGTTTTATGTCAAGAAAAACATTATGTGGAGCCCACATATATATAACTAACAACTTCGTATTATAACCACTTTTATAAAACCCAATTGACCCCCAACCTTAACATTTTGCAATTTCAATTGAAGATTAAGATAGGGAGGAAGTCGCAAGGAGCATAAAATTTTGGCAATTGCGTTCAATTAGGATCAAATCGAATTGAATTATGTGATTTTCACTTCAAAAAGATGAGTATTTTTTCTAGAATTAGGGGTTTTGTAACCGAAAATTAGAGTATTTTGACCTAAATTCTGCTGGGTTTTTTTACGGTGATTTTTGGTCCAATTTCTTTCTGAAGTGATTAAGTGAGCAAAGTGAAACCTTAATTCCGTGTTAATGTCTCAACAAAAGGAAAAATTGTAACACCCCGCCCAAATCGAAGCCTTTTTCATTTAATAAAACTCGTTAGGGGAAAATCCACGAGGGTTCGACTCGGATGGCGCGCTACCGCCGCACTTATCTCCTTAGAAATAAATGCAAGGCTAATAGGTAACATCACACTAAATTCAAATTAAATTAAGTTTTACAACAATTAAATTATTTCAATAAAACACTAATTAATAAAACGTCTCAGAGTCTCAGTGGAAACTAAATTAAAACTAAGTGGATGACAACTTTAAAAGTTCTCTCTTTGTTTCCCCCAATCGATCACCCACCTGCACAAATAAATTGAAAAGAAACAAGAGAGACAAGCTCCCAAAAATCAGAAAAACTGAGTAATTCAACTCCATCCCGTAAAATACGTAAGTTGAAAAAACTTTGTGAAAATAATAGGTTAATAGAGTCAAAAGCATAGCACATATACATATATAAATCCAATTAATAATCACATAAGTGCATACATATATATATAAGATTAATAATCATGTAATTTTAATTAATTCAATAATTCAGTATAATCTGATTATTTAAGGAGAGGAAATAGAACGTCAGTAAGCCAGGGACACCCTGTAACAACTCTGTAACAACTCACTGTGAGCCAGGGACACCCTGTAACAACTCACTGTATGCCGGAGAAACTCTTGTAACTACCTACAAATCATATTGGCCATAATAACAGAGTCCCTAGTGTGCACACCCCTTCTACTTGGATCACGACAAGATAGAAGGAAGACAGGTAACAGAAAAATCAGCATAGTAACCAGAAAACCTGTAGGTGGCCGCTGAACCTCCCATACAGGGCAACCTGTTCATCATTTCTCTCCTGTATTCCACTTTAAGTGATTAATATCTTTTATGAAAGTCATAACTTAAATCATAACGCACATACATCATCTCATTTAACCAAGTATGAGTATATTCATTCCAATATCCATAACTCAATTTATTCACGGCTTATCCATAAAGTCCATTTTCATTCATGTACAAAACCCTCATTTGTAGATTTAATAATCCATCATTTTCAAATTTATAACCAATCCATTTTCAATTTTCAATTTTCATTTTCAAACTTTAATAAGCATAATAACAATGATAATAATAATAAAAATAATAATAATAACAACAACAACAACAATAATAATAATAATAATAATAATAATAATAACATTAACAATTAATATTTAACTAAACAAATGCCGAGAACAAAAGATATGATTATTTATCAAGATCGTCGGTAACATTGGAATAATTGTCATATCGTCCATAGTCCGTAGTCCATGGTCATGATCCATATCCATAATCCATAGTCATTACTCATTAGTCATCTTACTAATCATAATCCGCAATTAAGTTAATAATAATAATTCATAATAATTTTCATAATTATAAGGCAATTTTTTCAGAAACAACCTTTTAAATACACTTTTTTGCGAAAAACAACCTTTTAAATTTTTTTTTTGCGAGAAACAACCTTGTATATTTTTTTTTGCGAGAAACAACCTTTTATATTTTTTTTTGCGAGAAACAACCTTGTGTATTTTTTTGTTGCGAGAAACAACCTTGTATAATTATTTTTTTGCGAGAACACACCTTATCACTCTTTTCCGGCGTTGACCACAAGTTTCCGGCCTTGACCAAGTCAAATTTGCTATTTGCACTCCTTCTTTCTTATTTCCACACTCATTTTCCCTCTTTTGTTCCCCATTATATAAATCCCATGTTTTTAAAACCCAAAAAGTTCTTTCTCTTCCACGCAAATTTGACTTGGTCAAGGCCGGAAACTTGTGGTCAACGCCGGAAAAGAGTGATAAGGTGTGTTCTCGCAAAATAAAAATTATACAAGGTTGTTTCTCGCAAAAAAAAATTATACAAGGTTGTTTCTCGCAAAAAAGTGAATTTAAAAGGTTGTTTCTGACAAATTTTCCTAATTATAATCCACATTTCTAATCACATAGTCACGTAATTAAATTATTTTTTTTATACTACGGGATCTACGTTTAGATGGACATCGGAAAATACCTCATGACGCGTGCCCAAAAGTTAGATTCACGAACAGATCAAAGATCCTGATAATCCTCGTCTACGTACTCGGAGTCTACAACGAGATTTAACGAGATCTAAGTTAGTAACCTAAATAACCCCTTTTTAAAACGAACTCCAATAATTCAAATAACCTTGAAAAGTTTTCTTAATTATTTCAAAACATTATTAGTAGTTCAAAATTATAACATTTTAGAAATATTAAGAAATAAATTTAAGTATTAAAAAGGATTAACTCGGCTCAATTTAAAACATGTCAATAAGATAACTTTCCTAAAATATACTTGCGTAACTTTTATTATTAAATAACTTATATAAATATAATAACTTTTATTAATAATAGAAAACTTTTTTTTTTATTTTATTTAAATGAAATGTAAAAAGGGGGGAGAAGGAATACTGATTCTTTAAATCAGTTTGATAGAGAGAGAACAGAGGAGGGCGAACAGAGCACGAAGAGGAGAACGAGCCTGGGCTGCGACCTGGTGGTTCGCGGTGGCTGCGAGGTCAGGCGAGGGCGGTGGTGAAGCGGGCTCAGGCGAGATTATTGGGGTTGGTTGCGGGCTGGTTGCGAATGGGTGCTGCGAGTTAATCTGAGGACGGAGCAGCAAGCACAGGTGAGGGTGGCGCAGCGAGTTGGGGGGGGGGGGAAGGTGGTGCGTGGGTGGCCGTTTTGAGTGACTTTTATGGTGGTGTTTTGTTGGTGGTTTCCGGCGAAGGAAGAGGGACAGAGGAAGCAAAACAGAGAAAGGAAGAAGAGGATGGTGCACTGATTTGGGCTCTTAAAGGGGCTATTTATAGCCATGGATGTGGAGCTTGGGTTGAAGAATTTAATGGAATTGGATGTGAGTTGGGGATTTGCTTCAGAGATTTGCTCAGTTGGAGTAATGGAGGAAGGAAGAAACTGGGATGGAGTAGTCAAAACCGGGTGGAAAGTCTTGTTTTGGCAGAGCAAGTTGGGGGTGAAGAAGGATGTTGAAGAGGATAATGGAGGGTGATGATGTGGGAGATGATGGAATGTCTGATGTTTTTTTTGTTTTATTTCTTTTTCCTTTTTTTTGGCTATGTTAGTTGGGCTATGTACGTTTGTGTGGATTGGGCTCACATTGGGTTTGCTCATGTAAATGTAAAAAATATGAAAATAAGAATGCCTCAAAGCTAGTTGGATTTTATTATTAATAGTTAATAATTAAATTATTTAAATAGAATGAAAATAAATACTTCTTCCGTAACATAATATTTGCAACAAGTCATTTTGCACGCTTTTTAAGAAAGAGATTTAATGGTATAAATTAGCAAATTAGGCAAAATAATTTGAACACAAGTAAGAATGAGATTATAGATTACTAGTCTTAAAATGGGTTTGGCTAATTTGCTTGTTTACACCATTGAATCGCTTCCTTAAAATGCGTTCAAAGTGACTTGTTGCGATCATTTTGTTACGGATGAAGTAATTAAATTATACATTTCAATTAAATCATATTCATAAAACTTGTTTATCAAATAATTCAAAACTAAATGAAAACATTTTTAATAAATATAATTTATTAAATAAATCGAATTACCACTAAATAAATTTAACTGGAAATAATATTAAAACTTGATAAATAATAAAATAAGCTTTGAAAATTCGGGGTATTACAAAAATGCAATATGAAAATGGAAGCTATTAACCGAAATACAAGGTTGTGAAGGATGAGATCAAAGTTTGTAAACACATGAAAAAGAAAAATGAAATTGGACGGACATTCTTGGGATCCTTATCACATTAAGAATGTGTTTTGTTGCTTTTGTCTTATAATGTTTTCATAAGCTAGTTAGAATTAAGTAGGTTAGGTGGTGTCATAACACCTATTTTGTATGGAAAACACTTATTTTGCAAGTGTAATATGTGAGAGTACTTCAATGTATTGAAACACCTATTTTGAAGATCAATGTATTTGGAACACCTATTTTGAAGATCAATGTAATGAAAGTTAGTTAACTACATTGTCAAAATAATACATTGTCAAATACTAGAAATGTCATTACAAATCTCTGATAGCGTAACAAATAGGCTATGGAAACCACTAAAATGCCTAAACTAATCCATCTATAGACTCTTCTTCTTGGTTGATTTCATTGGCAACTTTGGTCTTGGGGGTCATGCTGGCTTCTTGTACTTGGATTTAGAAAGTGATGTTGACTGATTGCCCTTAACTTGAGTAATTGATGATAAAACTTGATTGGCATGAGGTTGGGATGAAGATGCTCTTGCTGACTTCAGTGAATGAAGAGGAAGCTTGAACATCCTCCTACGGATATAAGAAAATGAACAAATTGTTAGCATTGCAATTTCTTAAACATGTTCTTAACATTAGGATTAGAGTGAAGCAACTTCACCTTTTTGCTCACACTAGCAACATTCTTGGCTCTTAGATCACAAGTCCAACCACATTCTTTTGGAGGCCTACCGGCTACCACCCTTCTACTTTGAAGCTTTCCTAAGCATTATTGTACTTCTTCACTGCATCCCATAGTCCCATACCCTTGCATATTGCTCAGTTGCATTATCATAGATCAATAACTTCACCCTGTCCCTAGCTAACCAGGCTCTAATGTAAAAAACCTGTACCCTTAAATCTAGGAACACCTTTCTAATAAAGGATTTCACCTTCCATGTAGGATTTGCCCTCCATTCTTCAAGGTATATCTCACTCAAGTACTCACTCGTAACCTTTGAATTAACAACCATTCTCACACACTTATGCTCGTGATTGAATGATTTGCCAATGGTCTTGAGTAGGAGCTTCCCTAGCATGTAATCTAAATTTACACTTCGGTAAACCTTCCTTCCAACATTTACAACCTACAATTCTGCACTTTTTTGTATCTCAAGTGCAATCACACAGTATTTATAGTAGTCCTTCCCGTGTTCAATGCCACTAAAGTGCCTTCCTTAGCGAATCAATACTCCCTAATTTATGCCCCACCTTCAACTGGATGCCACTCTTGAAGTCAATTTCAGGGTTGAAGAGAGGGGAGTTGTCAATTTAATCATCTTAACTAGCTAAACACCTTAACTCATCTGAACCCCCCCCAATCTCTTCTTGTATCTCGATTCCATCACCACCTAGATCTGACTCCAACTAGTCCCAACTCACTATCTCATTTTTTCTCTTAGGCTTTTTTTCTTCTCACTGATAGGTTTTAGTCGTATCGCCTATTCAAAAATAAACCTACGGTCCTCTAACAAAGGTAGTCAGTGGAAGCAGGGTCGAATCCACAGGGAGACAGAGTTTCTAAATCAATATTCAACCAGTTCAGCTACTTCAGACGAAATTAGAGAAGAATTAATTAAACTAATGATTCAGCTAAGAAAGACGGGAAAAACGAGGAATAAACTATGGAATAAAAGTCTAGGGTACTAGGTCGGTCCACCATACTTATACCAATCAAACAAGGTTAACAACTATCAAAACCTAAGTCAAGAGTCGGGGGATTAGAGCCTATGTTGAGCTATGGTTAAGACTCAACGCTCATAGTTCAACATACGCCGCATGTTCACTAACGTAATCAGAACTACTGACGTGTCCTAGGCCTCTAGTCGTAAGACGGATCTGTGCAAACAACTATTTACCACAAGCAACCAACGAAACTGCGCAATAACGTTAATTACTCAATAAAGAACAAACCACATCACAATCACCCTAATCAAGCCCTAGAAATCAATAAGAGTCTAAATCACAATAATGGTATAAACATGGCTTTCCTATCTAACACCCTAGAAAGAGACTACTCACTCATGATCGAATTAACAACGACAAAACTAATATAAAACCCTAACTATTGCATCATGAACGATTAAATAAATAAACTAAGCAATCAATAATAACAAAAGAGATTAGGGTAAGAAAGAATACCAATTGACGGAAAGCAGAAACTTTTATTGAAATCGAAATAGGTTTGATCACCTCTAAATCAATCTAAAGTGTTTGAATTAAACTAAGAGCAATGAAGAATAAAACTAGTCTAAAGCTAATAAAAGATGAATAAAAGATATCTCTAAATAATGAGGAAAGAGGTATTTATAATACTCCCTCAAGTTAACTAAAAACGGAAACAAAAAGGCGAAGTCCGCGAATCGATGCGCCAGACCCGATCGGGCCAAAGCAAAGTACCCGATCGGGTCAAATACAAATTCAGCCCAACTTTGTTTCTTGGTCAGCGAATCAACAGCAGCCATTAGGTGCGATGTGTAGGCCCACCCGATCGGGCCTTGGGCAGCCACCCGATCGGGCAGAGGCAAAACAGCCAATACTCCTCTGGGCTTCTGGTAGCAGCAGCGTGGCAGATGTGAAGTGAAGTGAGCTGGCCCGATCTAGCACCCGATCGGGTCTGTGATCGGGTCAGCAGCGAACATGGCCCAACATTCCTTTTAATATACGCACAGCACAAATACAAGTATGGCGGCCCACCCGATCGGGCCCGAGGCATACACCCGATCGGGCCTGGTGCAAGTCTTCTTGCCCGATCCGATCGGGCACAGCTTGCCCGATCGGGTCCGTGACTTTCATACCCGATCATAAATACTTCGCCCGATCGGGCCATTTCTTCCCGATCAGTGTACGGGAACCTCCTTTTTGACTCTTTGGCTCTTTAATCTTCACGTTTAGGGGTCTTGGGACCTCCTAAACTACCCATAAAACTCGTGAGCCATCCTACGTGCCTCGTAACATCTCGTAAAGCCGTGGTTGCTTCCAAATGGCTCGGAAATAAGGAGAAAACTCCATAAAACCTGCAATTCAACACTAAAACATGAAACCACAACTATATACGATAGTTAGCACAAAATAGCTCCCAAGAGCTCCAATGACGCACAAATTAGCTTTTAAATAAGGGAGAAAACTCTATATAAATACGTGATATCAAACTCCCCCAAGCTAAACATTTGCTTGTCCTCAAGCAAACAGCACATGAACATGGAATAGCTTGCCTCACCTCATAGATAAAAACAAATCAAAGCTCAAAACATTTTCAAGACTAAGAATCGTTCAAGCAGGCATAATTCAAGTTTGGCTAATCAAATCCATCCAACCACCAATCATTCAAGCAATTTATCAAACTCAAGCATCCACAAGGCATACAAATCCTGAAAAGGCTCTCACAAGGGTGTCAATCCTCTCTATTTTGTGGCAGGCAAAGACTATGCCCGAACACTCACCAACCCGACATACTCTTTAACTTTGACAAACTGACTCGAAATCAATCAAATGAACAATGCAGACACGAGCTCAAGAGGACTTTAGAGGATTGTAATGGGGCTTAGGTAAGAGGTAGGGGATACTTTTGGGTGATGTGGTGGAAAAACCAAGAAAGGGGGAGCATGAATCATTCAAACAAGGCCTAAGATGGCCTACACAACTCCCAACAACACCATAAAACCACGTAAAGTAACCCAACTCTCATAAATCAATGAAGAACTCATAATAAACCCAATTTTCAAGCAATGAAGCGAATATTCCTTTAAGAACGTACGTGAATGAAAGAACTTCGAATTCTTTTTCATTTTATTTCATTTTTCTTTCATTTTTCTGAACTTCATTCACGCAACTCTAAAATT
Organism: Patellifolia procumbens; assembly: GCA_947645195.1. Taxonomy (NCBI): domain Eukaryota; kingdom Viridiplantae; phylum Streptophyta; class Magnoliopsida; order Caryophyllales; family Amaranthaceae; genus Patellifolia; species Patellifolia procumbens. The sequence continues at coordinate 1,088,897 of CANSGD010001040.1, forward strand.
GCCTTTTCTTTTCTTTTTCTCACCCTCAAACCACAACAAATACACTTTTAATTCCTTAACAAGCAAACCAAGAAACAAATTTCGAACTCAACCCATACAAAAGCTCCCCCAAGCTAGGCTTGGAATAATATCAAGTGAAGGCCTTGGGCTCATAATAGGGGTTTAAGTAACATGAAACAAGTCATTAGGCTCAGCGGCGCTAAGGAGGATAAAAGTATATCAAAAATTCACTCTGAAGCTCAAGAAAAAGACAAAAGAACGCCTCTATCACAGCTAATGCTACAAGTCATCGAATATCAGACAAGTACGAAGTCAAAGTCAAGATCAATCCACTAAAGAGGAACTAACACACAACAATAGACTGGATAATAATATGAATCCAATAGGCTACAAAGAGGCCTCACAGTCTAACCAATTCAGGTATGCAGCACAAAGCGGTGTAATATAATCCAAAATCGCTCGAAATCATAGCAATCAAACATCAAATCATAGCCTCAAGATCACAAATGCCCAGCTATCCAGAAAACAAAGTCAAATCATTTTCAAAAAGAGCACAACAAGGGGCACAGGGAGGCAACTAATCCAGTCATGGGAACCATATTTTTTTGATTTTTTTCAGTATTTTTCGAAAGCAGTAAAACTATTCTAGAAAGCGGTAAAAGAGATAGGGAATACAAACAGAACTCCTCCCCCAAGCTGAACTTGGCAGTGTCCTCAATGCCAAAAGGTGATAAGGACTATGCTAAGAGGAAAAACAATGTTAGTACCCTCACTCTCGCTCACAAAAAAAAGAAAAATAAAAAGAAAAGGAAAAAGGGAAATAAAAATACGAGTTGCCTCTCGCACAACGCTGGTTTATAAAGGTCCCGCACGACCATAATCCGCCCTCTCTCAAATAGGAGGGGCGTGGCAGTGTGTGCCACCCTCATCAAAAATCTTTCTTCTCCAAATGTTCTTGACTATACCTCCAGACGGTGAGGCAACCTTAGGTGGAATTGGAGCCTTCTCCACCCCTACTTCATCTAAAACCTTATCCCTGTAAAAAGATTGTTCAAGCATAGGTGCCTTAACAGCATTGGTTAGTTTAAACATCACTTTGTCATCACCAACACTAAGAGTTAAAGACCCAGACTTAACATCAATTACAGCACCAGCAGTACATAAAAATGGCCTACCCAAGATGATAGGGATCTGGGCATCCTCATCCATATCTAATACCACAAAATCAACAGGGATATAGAATTTCCCAACCCTAACAGGAACGTCCTCTAAAACACCTAGAGGGTATTTTATAGAACGATCCGCCATCTGCAAAGTGATTTGTGTGCATTTAAGTGCTCCCATATTCAGTTTCTCAAAAACAGATAATGGCATAACAGAAACAGAAGCACCTAAATCACATAAAGCCTTGTCAATAAAAATAGGTGCAAGATGGCAGGGTATAGAGAAACTACCAGGATCCTGTAACTTTGGTGGGGCTTTATTCTGAATAAAAGCACTACACTCTTCAGTAAGAGCGACACGTTCTACCCCACCAAAGTCTCTTTTCTTAGTGATCATGTCTTTCAGAATTTTGGCATAAACAGGCACTTGGGTAATTAAATTTGTAAATGGAATCGTTACCTCAAGGTTCTTGACCATAGCCAAGAACTTACCAAACTGCTGATTGACCTTGGATTGTTGCATCCTTTGAGGAAAAGGTAGCCTTGGTGTAAAAGGTGTTTCAGAAACCTTCTCCTTTTTCTTCCCTGTCTGTTCAGCTTCTGCAGACAAATCGACTTCAGACGTCGAATTCTTTCTTTTTCCTTCCTCTACCACCCTCTTCTTCCCTGCAGTTGGGGTAACCTCATCAACGGGCACTGGAGGGGCATCATATGCAATGCCACTACGAAGAGTGATGGCATTCACATGTTCTCTCTGAACGGGTTGCCCTGGCAATTCCCCCTGCCGCCTCTGAGCATTAGAGCTTGCTAATTGTGCAACTTGAGCCTCGAGAAGTTTGATGCTTTTCTCTTGGGCTCTTTGTGCCTCCTCATTAGATCTTTGCATGGCTAGCATCTGTCGCTCTTGGGCTCTTTGTGCCTCCTCATTTGCCTTTTGCATGCTTAACATCAGTTTCATCACTTCAGATATGGGGGGCTCTTGTGGGTTGTTGTTTTGTGGAGGTGGGGTGGGAAAATTTTGTGGGGTTTGGAAATTATTGTGGTTGTGGAAGTTTTGTGAAGAGGGTCTTTGAAATTTTTGTGGGGCTTGGTAGTAAGAGGGTTTGGGATGGTTTTGTGGAGGTGGAGGATGGTAGTTTTGTGGGTTTTGGTAGCTATGTGGAGGTTGGAAATTTTGTGGTCTCTGTTGGAAGGCATTTGCTTGCTCCATCTGAAGTTGACTGAACTGACAGTCATGCCCAAAGTGACCCTGAACACCACATACCTCGCAGTAAGATAAGGTAATGGGTGCTATGGCAAACATAGCATTGATACTCAAAGGAGGTGCTGCTGAGGGAGAGGAGTTGAAGGTGTTAATCTGTTGACTCAGCTTCGCCATCTGCGAAGTCAATAATGCAATGGCATCTACCTCCAGTACCTTCCTCGTGAGGCTTCGAGAAGTGGAATGATCATTGGCTGCGAGGTTTGATAGAAACTCGTAGCCTACATCCACTTCCTTATCCAGAAAAACTCCTCCTGCAGACGAATCAACAATACTCTTCGTCTGAGGCTGCAGACCATTGTAAAATGTCTGCGTCAAGAACCATTTGTCCATGTTGTGGTGTGGACACTCTCTCTGTAAATCCCTAAACCTAGCCCACGCTTCCCGTAATGTTTCATCAGGCTCTTGGGAAAACGTGGCTAGTTTATTTCTGATTTCTGCTGTTTTTGTAGGTGGATAATACTCTCTCAGAAACGCAGCAGAAATCTCACTCCATTCTGTTTCTTTCACGTCGTTCAACCATTTTTGGGCTCTATCCCTCAATGAGAACTCGAACAACATGACCTTTAGTTGATCTGGAGTGACGCCGGCATGTTTAACGGTTCGACAAAGTTGTTGAAATCGTTGCAGATGATTTGCCGGATCTTCAGTAGGATGCGCACCAAACTGATTTTGCTGGACCATGCTGATAAGTCCAGGCTTGATTTCGAAATTTGCTGCGGCAATGGTGGGCATAGTAGGTCCAGTGGAGAGACCATCTGGGTTGGGCACCCCATATGATTTCAGTGACTTTGACATGACTGAACCCAAGGTGTCTGTTCCAGAGGTGTTCAGCTGAACAGACTGCTTTTCTTTTTGCTTTATCTTTCGGATCCGCCTGATTGTCCTAGTAAGATTGGGGTCCGCTGGAATTGGGGAACCGTTTCTTTGGGACCTGGGCATACAAAAGAAACAAAAAGCAGCAGTAGAACGTACCTCGATTGAAACAATGAAGTTCCAATGAGGTACAGAGAAGTAGACAAAATAATCAAATAAAAACTTAGAAAACTAGCCGTCTCCCCGGCAACAACGCCAAAATTTGATAGGTTTTAGTCGTATCGCCTATTCAAAAATAAACCTATATTCAACCAGTTCAGCTACTTCAGATGAAATTAGAGAAGAATTAATTAAACTAATGATTCAGCTAAGAAAGACGGGAAAAACGAGGAATAAACTATGGAATAAAAGTCTAGGGTACTAGGTCGGTCCACCATGCTTATACCAATCAAACAAGGTTAACAACTATCAAAACCTAAGTCAAGAGTCGGGGGATTAGAGCCTATGTTGAGCTATGGTTAAGACTCAACGCTCATAGTTCAACATACGCCGCATGTTCACTAACGTAATCAGAACTACTGACGTGTCCTAGGCCTCTAGTCGTAAGACGGATCTGTGCAAACAACTATTAACCACAAGCAACCAACGAAACTGCGCAATAACGTTAATTACTCAATAAAGAACAAACCACATCACAATCACCCTAATCAAGCCCTAGAAATCAATAAGAGTCTAAATCACAATCATGGTATAAACATGGCTTTCCTATCTAACACACTAGAAAGAGACTACTCACTCATGATCGAATTAACAACGACAAAACTAATATAAAACCCTAACAATTGCATCATGAACGATTAAATAAATAAACTAAGCAATCAATAATAACAAAAGAGATTAGGGTAAGAAAGAATACCAATTGACGGAAAGCAGAAACTTTTATTGAAATCGAAATAGGTTTGATCACCTCTAAATCAATCTAAAGTGTTTGAATTAAACTAAGAGCAATGAAGAATAAAACTAGTCTAAAGCTAATGAAAGATGAATAAAAGATATCTCTAAATAATGAGGAAAGAGGTATTTATAATACTCCCTTAAGTTAACTAAAAACGGAAACAAAAAGCCGAAGTCCGCGAATAGATGCGCCAGACCCGATCGGGCCAAAGCAAAGTACCCGATCGGGTCAAATACAAATTCAGCCCCACTTTGTTTCTTGGTCAGCGAATCAACAGCAGCCATTAGGTGCGATGTGTAGGCCCACCCGATCGGGCCTTGGGCAGCAATACTCCTCTGGGCTTCTGGTAGCAGCAGCGTGGCAGATGTGAAGTGAAGTGAGCTGGCCCGATCCAGCACCCGATCGGGTCTGTGATCGGGTCAGCAGCGAACATGGCCCAACATTCCTTTTAATATACGCACAGCACAAATACAAGTATGGCGGCCCACCCGATCGGGCCCGAGGCATACACCCGATCGGGCCTGGTGCAAGTCTTCTTGCCCGATCCGATCGGGCACAGCTTGCCCGATCGGGTCCGTGACTTTCATACCCGATCATAAATACTTCGCCCGATCGGGCCATTTCTTCCCGATCAGTGTACGGGAACCTCCTTTTTGACTCTTTGGCTCTCTAATCTTCACGTTTAGGGGTCTTGGGACCTTCTAAACCACCCATAAAACTCGTGAGCCATCCTACGTGCCTCGTAACATCTCGTAAAGCCGTGGTTGCTTCCAAATGGCTCGGAAATAAGGAGAAAACTCCATAAAACCTGCAATTCAACACTAAAACACGAAACCACAACTATATACGATAGTTAGCACAAAATAGCTCCCAAGAGCTCCAATGACGCACAAATTAGCTTGTAAATAAGGCAGAAAACTCTATATAAATACGTGATATCACTCACCGAGACTAACTAGAACATTTCTCAGTACACTTGCAGATCTCTCGTTAGCCTTAGCTTGCAAGATCAATTCCTCATCATAATTATTGTTAAATTGAACCTTCTCTTTCCATGGCTCCAAGTTTATGTCAAGATCAGAATCATCTTCACTAGAATTTGAACTAGATAATTTAATATCCTCCTCCAATCTAGGTGTTTCCTTGCCCTAGATTTCCTTTTTACAAACTTTTCCTTCCCTTTGTTCTTCTTATTAATTTCTTTTGTGGTTGCTTGTTTAACCCTAGGTGTAGTTCTAGTTTTAGGTGGTTAAATTGAAGAGGGAGGAGGGTTGTTAATTGTTAAGTGGTGCAGGGTAATCTATGTTTGTTTTTGTGTTTGGTTATTTTGCGCTGAGCTTACTACACTCTTTCTCAAAATGTTTTTTGCTAATGACAAATGCTTCTTGTTGCAGATTTTTTTGGGAAGAGGAAGATGTTGCTGCCTTCCCTTTAAGGCTTTTCAATTCAAGTTTAACTTGATACAATGGATGAATGGGAGAAGCGAGGATCTATTACTTGAGAGACATTTGACCTAAATATGTACTACAAGACCTAACAATAGGTGGACTCACTTCAATAGTGCTAAACAAGTCCAAAAGCCGACGTTAATCTCCAGTCAAAAGGTACAAACTGATTGCTTCCCCAACAACAACTTCAACCCTCCCATGTAGCATGGTTTCACTCTTTTCTTTAAACTGCATTTTAAAGTTTGGGGGAGGGGGTGTTTGGTTGTCACCAATGTAAGCATCATGCACTATATTCCAAAGTCTACTCACATTAATTTCTTGAACAAAATTCTGACATTTTAAGTATATTATTTCACCTTCATACATTGTCATCTTCCTCCTTTTGTGAGGTTTCTGAATAAATTTAATCCACACATACACCCTCATATATATTGTTGGAAAATGCAAAAAATAAAGTGATAGCAAATTAACAAATCAATCAACACAAAAAGGTTGTAAAGATGCTTAATTTCATTTTAAATTAAGCAGCATTCATAGCGCAACAATAAACAATGAGATAATTAGTATAGCAAACACTAATTTCAATTAAATAATCAATTGTCACATAAACACATGTGTATTAACATAATCAACAAGGGATATAAATTATTCATTGAAGAATACTTCAAATGCCGTTATAGATAACCCATATTGGACAAAAAAGAGGGAGAATTTGTCCCCTCATTACTCCGTCTATGGCAAAGATGGTGCTTTGCTCAACAACGAGGAAGGAGAGAGATAGAGTTATGTGGAGGAAAGAGAAAGATCGGAGAGTAATGGTGGTAACTATAGAGGGAAAACTGAGGAGAATATGAATGGGAAGAGGAAAGAAAAATGGAGGAAAATTAAAACTAGGTTTACATGTGGGCCCCACATAAAGTTTTTCTTGACAGAAAACTTTAACATCTAGGACTTTATAAAGATTTGCACATAAAATGTGGTAAGTTAAAAAAATCTTTATGGTGTTAATTAAAAAATTGTTGTTTATAAAATGTTGTAATCAACAATTTTTTCTTTTAATTATATATGCATCAAATAATATAATTTTTCCGTTCATAATAGAAACAAATGGCTATTTTTTTAGGAAAAATTGTTTTAAATAATCCAACCTTTGCTCAATCTTCTATATTAAGTCAACCTATGCATAATCCTAGAATAAGTCAATCTTGTATATCACTTGAATATAAACATGTCGAATTTTAAATTTAACCTTCATTTTCCGGCCACCACGTTTCTTCTTCGGCCACCACACAACCATTGAAAACCCCACCTAAACCTATCCACACCCACCCCAACCATTGAAAACACCACATGAACTCACCTCAACCATCGAAAAAACCACAACTTACTCTCTACCTCCTCTCGTCCACCCATCCAACCACCATCCACAAACCTACACAAAACGCCACCCCACTCAGTTACTCCTTTTCTATCCCCTCTCCACATTTTTGCACCCAGTTTTTAATCCACCACCAATCATTACACGGAATCGGATACATAGTCTTCTCAAAAACATCCCCGGGCACACTAGAATCAACCAACCCACAATAAGAATCTGAAGCCTAGCAACCTCATTAATCACAAAAGATTTCTTATCATCAAAATCAAGAATATAACAACACAATCAGGAGGCTGAGCAGGAGCAAAGTAAATCTTCTTTTTCATGGATTGGAACTTCTTAGGGCTAGAGGAGTTAGTGAGGAAACCACTGAGACGCCAGTACCGAGCTTGAGGAGAGAGAAAGGAGCCATGACCGATCTTGCGAGTCATGTGGTCGAAAATGTCGTCGAAAAGAGGGTTAGTATGGTGATGGTGGAAAATACGAAAACTGGGGGAATGGGCAGTAAGGAGATGGGTGGAAGTTGATGTTGGTAGAGAATATGGTGATGGTGGAAGAAATCATAAATGATAAATGTTAGATTGCTGTAATGGGAGTAGGGAGTGATGGTGGTGAAGAGGATGATAGAGAAAGGAGCAAGAGGAAGAAGAAGGAGAGAAGAGAGAAAATGTCGAGAGATAGAAGGTGGGTCAATGAGGTTTGGGGTGGTCAACATTTTTTATTTACAAGTTCAACCGGTAGGCGGTAATTCGACTTGTTTAAATTCGAGTGACATGCAAAGTTTACTTATTTTAGGATTTCGTAAAGGTTGACTTAATATTAGAAGAAGGATCAGAGGTTGGCTTATTTAAAACAAGGGAAATTCCCAATGGTAGCCCTTAGGTTTTAGGAATTCTCAGTAGTGGAAATTTCTAAAAAAAATTCCATTGGTAGCCTGCTTTACAAATTATTCGCAAATATAGCCTTAATGAAGAATATTCCGTTAATAATAAAGAATATTCCGTTAGTTAACCATTAAGACGGTCACTCGCACGTAAAAAGAAGCAATTTGGGTCTTTTTTTTTTGCCAATTTTGACATCAAAATCGAACGTTGAGGGCTAAAACTAACCCCCTAAACTTAACTTTAAGAATTGATTTTGAGGTCAAAATTGAAAAATAAAACAATCCGAAATGTCTCGTTTTATGTGCGAATGTCCGCTTTAACGACTTACTAGTGGAATATGCTTTATTATTAATGAATATTTTTCGATAAGGTTATGCTTGGGAACAATTTCTGAATCAGGGCTACCAATGGGAAAGTTTTTTTAAAAATATCCACCACTGGGAACTTATAATAACTAAGGGCCACCATTGGAAATTTCGCTTAAAATAATTTTTCCAATTTTTTATGAGAAAGATCTTTATGCATTACTCAAATAAATAAATATTAGAAAAATAACAATGTAACATTTATAGTAACAAATCAATCAGCCGTTTCACTAAGGGCATGGATAAAATATTAAGAATATTAAATAAGTCGAATTTCCAAACTTGTCATCTCTACAGAATCAAGTATCCATATAAATTCAAACTAATGGCAAAGAAGTTTCAAGAAAACACATCAAATTTTTCTTTCAATGTCTACATAATATTTACTTGCTCTTTATGTTGCAAGTCCTGTGTTCATCCTCTTCTCCCACATTCCAAGATGCACCTTGAATTACAAGATCTGAACGGAGTAGAAAGTAAGATGTTGACTTCTCTTTTTTCATATTCGCATTTCTCTAATGCTTAAAAAATAATTTTTTATATCATTTATTGACTTGTCAACCTAAAAATTGTATTCATTCATACAATCGTGATGCTTAATCTTTCAGTTAAAGGGAGCGATCTTGTCCCTTATTTATTTAACTGTAGAAAGAGTAATTGTAAAATTATTTGAAATCCTATTTTTATTTTAAAACTACAAAGAATATTCAAACAAAATATCTTCAATCATTGTTAGAAAACTTACTTCTACGGTCAAATGACGGAATAAAAGCATGCAATCAAAACTAAATCGCAAACCTAATAAAATAATGAGTAACTTGAGTAAGATTTATAATATGAATACCTCAAATCTTCTTCTCTTTCATTACCTTTTTAGCCAAGGTTATGAAATTTCTTAGTGCTTGCAAAACACTAAAGAGAGTTTTGTTACTTTTGGTGATTAAGCATAGGTAGTTGACCCGCAAGCCGCTTTCAAGCACCGGGGAAGCTAGCAATTCAAAGGTCGGAAGTGGAAATCTTCATTCCTCGAGGATTAACCGAAAAGGTCTTCATTCACTATACAACAACTGAAAACGGTATTGCCTTTTAACATGATTGAAAATTCAAGATATAACTAGTAAGATTAGTAAACTCTAAAAGACAATAGCACTAAAGAATCAATAAAAAAGTCGTTTTAATATGCAAAAATAAGTTTAAAGAGTTAAAAATAAATTTGAAAAGTATAGATGTACTTATGAAAGTAATTAATAAAAAAAAGAAACAAAAAAAGATTATCCTTCTAAATTTGAAACTAATGTTTTTGGCCTAATTGTTGCATGACATTTTTCTATAGGGTATGTTTATTGGGAGTCTTAAGGTGGGGTCTTAAGATAAGACTTTGTATGGTCTTATTAAAGACTCCCAATAAACATACTTTAAGACTTGAGGAGTCTTAAGGGTAGTCTTAGAAATCCAAGACTCATCTTATAAAAGAGAACCAATAGTGCGTTGCCATGTGTCAATATAATATGATCAAATTTTGTTGAAGAGTCTGAAAGGCAGTCTGAGGGATAAAGATCAAAAGTAGAATGAGTCTTATATGAGTCTGAAATATTAAAGAGTAGATAAAGTTAATGGAAAGCTGATGTGGCAGAGACTGAAATATGGGAGAGAGTCTTATGGATAAACTCACGTATACCTTTACATTGATTTTTACTTAGAAAATTATGGTTGGTTCTATAATGCCCATAATAACTTTGTAGCCGTTGCAATATTTAATTCAAGACCTTTCTAATGAATCTGAACCATTTATTTAGTCTACTAAATATTTAAATTGATTTTGAATAATAAAAATAACAAAAAATTGTTTGGTAAATTCGTTATAAAAATAACAAATCTAACCCCCTCTTCCTCTGTTATATTATCTCTCCAATCCATCTTCATCCTCCTTTTCACATTTGAGTCATCTTTAATTCAACCATTTTACTTTTGAGTAACGTCATAGCTTAAAGTGTTAAAAACCTTTTCATCCCCAAAATTCTATACATATATACTCAGGTCGTTCTTGACCTTAGGGCCCGGTGTAAAGCTAAAAATTAATCCCCTAACTCATCATATATACAAATAGAGTATATGATCACTTCTATGAGGGGCGTTTATGACGTTGTGGAGGCCTATAGGTAAAGCAACCAATAAAGGCCCCTTACAAAGTCAACAATATATAATTTTTGAAAAATTAGCTATGTCGGGTCGATTTCTTCAATATTTTAGGAAATGGAAACAATAATGATAATGTAGGAAAAGAAAATTAGCAAGAAAAAATGGTAAATGATGAAAATTATTCTATTGGTTTACACAAATGTTACTTCAATGACACTTTAAAACAAAATTAGAAGCTATCTTGGAGAGATTTCAGAGGAAACATATCATTTCTATATTAAATGATACAAACAAAAGGTATTAATGCATGAATCAGTTATAGTTATCTAACATAATTTGCTCTCATAATCCTCTTACACATGATTTAATTAATAAAGAAATAAAAATATATAGGAAAAGGTTATTGCTAATAAGCTATATTGGTTCTAGTTCTCTTCATTTGATATTAGAGGATATTTTTGCTTCGATTGTGCCTTTCGATAGTGGTTCGTTTTCTTTAGTTGGTAGGAATGGTAGTAAGGTAGCCCATGAGCTTCCTCATTGTTCGCCATGGGTTATCGATAGTTGGTTTTGGTCAACCGATTTTCCGAAGTACACTAAGTCGTGCTTGACTTTGGACTTAAGTTTGACTAATGGTTAGTTTCATCCTTTTCGACGTTTACATGATTTAATTAATAAAGAAATAAAAATATATAGGAAAAGGTTATTGCTAATAAGCTATATTGGTTCTAGTTCTCTTCATTTGATATTAGAGGATATATTGTGCCTTTCGATAGTGGTTCATTTTCTTTAGTTGGTAGGAATGGTAGTAAGGTAGCCCATGAGCTTCCTCATTGTTCGCCATGGGTTATCGATAGTTGGTTTTGGTCAACCGATTTTCCGAAGTACACTAAGTCGTGCTTGACTTTGGACTTGAGTTTGACTAATGGTTAGTTTCATCCTTTTCGACGTTTCCGTCAAAAAAAAAATGGGAAAAAAGCAAAATAAGAAAATGTGCTGTAACATTTAAAGGAATTTGAATCCTTTCCTAGAATGCTTTAGGATGAAATTGCACAAAGTTGTCAACCACTGGACTCCAAGTCAATTTTGTTTAACAATTGCATGCAAACATATATTTATAAGTGATTTAATATGGAACATGAAGATAGACCTTTCTCCCGCCCTGGGCAGGTGCCCCGCCTTAGGGACTGGCCTGTATATACTAAAAAGAGTAGAGAAATACTCTTTAACATGATTTGCTAATTTTCCAGTATTGCCCTCTTAATCTCTTAATCCCTTCAAACTTGTTTTATGGATGAATCTTTTGCCAAAAATAATATGTATTCATATGTATAAAATAAGAGCATATTATGTTCACATAATTGTTTGATTTATAGTTCCAAAAACATTACATAAATCTAATATACCTATATAAAAAAGGAAGAAAGTCAAATTAAGTCAATATTGTAGTAATTTTAAATATTCCAATTTTACCCTTTTACTTAATTTGACTTTCTCTTGCTTTTTTAGGTAGATTAAGAAACTTTCAATTATTTTAATACTTCATAAGTATATTTTGTTTTTGAGGGGCAACATATATAGTGAATATTTATTTCCTAGAAATCTAATTTTCTCATATAATTTAATTTCCTAGGAAGTGGAAAATCTTGTTTGGATATAAATGAGAAGTTGAAATTCATGAGAAGTTCCAATTACATAAGTCCTTCTAGGTAATTAAATTCCTCTATTGTGTGAAAATTAGAATTTCCTAGGAATTTCTAATGCCCATATATTTATCAACCAAACAATAAAGCATCTTTCTATTTTATGTGAATTCCCACGTCCCATCATTTTAGAGGTAAACCAAACAACAATTGAGTAAAAAGCTTTCCCTAATAATTCTCTCTTCTGCGATTTTTTTCTTGAATAATGTTTAAAATATCTTAAATTTCCTTTATGCGTTGTTTTCAAGCTTATTTACCGTGATACCATCCACATAGGATTGGGTAAGAACGGACATACATTTTTTGCTTAAGGAATAAAGTCGCTATCTGGAGTAGTGATTTTGGCATCAAAGAACTTGTTTTTTTTTAGTTTCAAATGACCGTCAGTGTCAAGGAGGGGAGGTGTAATTTCAAAGCAAAGTAGCGGTTATGATTAGTAAATCGCTACTGACGATGCCCGAGTTATTAGTTAGAGATAACTAATATAATTTAGTGTGTAAAATATCATTTAAAAAAATAAGTCATCTCACTTAGACAACTTAACTCTTTATTTTCATATATACATTTTTCAACATATTAATACAATAGAGAATAATATCAAGTATGTAGATTAAAAAAAAATCAAAATCATAAACAAAATATGTTGATTAGTAACGTGATAGGAATATAAAGATATGAGTTTGTTGGGATTTGTGACTCGTTCTTCTAGGAGATTATGTTGATTATTAGTATAATCAATGACACCATGAGCCTCGTGTATATATCAAAATGTTAAATAACTTACAATAATCTTGACTTACTAACACAAGAAGGTATAATTCCCAGACTATGTAAACAACCACTATAGGCATTATAAACACCCCCCCCTCCCGAAAAACCCCTATTTTCGCATTTAGTCTTTGAAAAATCCAATGTTGTAAATAAAATTTGTTCAAATTAATTAGTTAGAAATTGCGATTCACTTCAATGATATGTCGTGAACATTAAACAATGCTAGCGTTCTAAATTACTTGAGCCACCGAAAATTATTGGCCAAATCGTCGTTTTATGAAATCATAAATATACAAGTATTATCATGTTTTAAGTGCTATGAAGTAATACGTACTTCATCTGTTATAAAATATATTATTTGAAATAATTGTAACACTTTAATGCAATAATTTGTCTTCCTCGTACTCAAATAATATTAGATAATCATACTCCTAAAATACATGTTAAACAAGTTGATTACAAGCATTAATAAACAAAAGTACTACTCTATTATATTACGTTCAAAGCACGGGCGATATGGAAAAGGAGTAAATGGTCAAATACAAGTCAACTTTGTAGTAATTTTGAGTTTTTTCAATTTTACCCCTTATATATACTTTTGTAATGGTCATATACAAGCCAAATTTGTAGTAATTTTGACTTTTTCCAATTTACCCCTTATAATTTTGTAGTAATTTTCTATTCCAATTTTACCCCTAATGTAACAATCAACTTATATCTCCACATCCATATAAAAAAGACGAAGGTAATTGAATATTACTTAACTAATACTACTTCCTTTTTTTTAATATACATGTTTGCTTTTGCGTGCGGATTAGTGCAAAACTAAGAGATAGGGTTAGTAAAAGTAAGGAACAAGTGAAAGAGGTAGAGAGAAGGAAAGAAAAAGTAGGAGAGAAGTGTAATAATTGGGCGGGACAACCTTCCATTCATGGAAAAAGGTAGAAAAGTACCAATTTAAAAAAAACACCCCAAAATGGAAATGAGTGCATATTAAAAAAAAACGGAGGGAGTAACATTTTGTAGTGATTTTTACTCTTCCTATGTTACCCCCTTTATAACAACTATCCTATGACAATTTAAAATAGAAGAAGGTGGCTGAATATTAACTAATAACATTTCGTATTGATTTTTATAATTCCTCTATTACCTCTTCTATCAAAATTATTTGGGAATGTTGGTGTTTACCGTATTAGTAATATTTATAAAGGAAATTATATGAGGGAAATATGTGTTTTAGACATATTCTAAAGTAACCCCATATTTGCATGTCTACTGCAAGTAACCCTCAACTTTGTAAAAGTTTAGAAAACGTAATGAATTTGGATATAATTTTACATAGGTTTTTGTAACCCACATTTTCTTTCGAAAGTTCCATATACATAAAAAGGTTTTTTCTTTGTCGGACACTTCTTACTAGAAATTTAGTTCTTGTAACACAAGGTTATACAAATGAAAATTTGAAAAGAAATACTAGGTACGACAAGTAGTCATATAGGAATTTTTATCCATGTAACATAGTCTCCGAATTATTAATTTCTAAAATTCTACAAACTGGTAGTTACATTAGAAATATGTCTGAAATACACGGTGCACTCATAAAATTTCTCTTTTTATTACTCTCATATTATCCCTTAAAACAATATTCGTTCGGAATATTAATCTTGTAGTGAGATACATGGTTTGCTTTCTCCATTAATGGTATTGTAGTTTTAGAGAGTTGTTGACTTCACGTTATCTGTGAGAGGAATTTTTTTTTTACAATTCATATTATGCAACGTTTTCTCATGTTGATATGTTATAAGATATAGTGTAATTCCGTGGGAATTTTGTAATTGATGGTGTTTTAAGTTATAACGTTATTGTCCTTTCTTCCTTTGCTTGTATTGAATGTCAATATTACCTTTTTTATTTCTTATACTATGTTGCCAATACATTTTTCAAAACATAAATGTGTAAACTCATTTTATGACGCCGAGCTATATATATATATATATATATATATATATATATATATATATATAACACGTGCAATGCACGTGCCGTCTTACTAGTCTTTGTAAAAAGGGTAAATTGTTTCACCGTCAACTATAAAAATGAGATCCAAAAAAGAAATGAGATATATCTTGATGATGTTGTTTTCTAAGTTTAAAATAAAAGTGGATTTTTGATTCATCTTATAATTTACTTTATATATTCAGATTATGGTTGGCTATAAATGTCAGGTAGCCATTGAAAACCTTCCAGTTAAGTAATCAAAGTTCTTATTTTTTAGGATTTTTAGTTGGGAACTACCTATATTTAGGGGTCATTTGTGAGTAATTACCCTGTTTCAAAAAAATGCCAAATAACTACATACTTTTGTCAAAAAAGTTTGGCATCACTACCTTATACAGATTTCCGTCAAAAAACTTAACGAATAACGTTAGTGCGACCCATATTTCAACCTTTCCCTCCCAATTTCAGCTGAAAGTACTGAACTAACCTCTTGTTATGCACTCAATTCAGTTTTTCTCTCCTTATTCATTTCACCTTAGCTAACTTCATCCCTTTTCTTCCATTTTCTTTGCAGCTTTCTATCTTTTTCTTTCAAATTTGACCATTTGGGGTGGAATGTTCATGGAAAATGAAATCTGG
The DNA here is from genome assembly GCA_947645195.1 of Patellifolia procumbens. Classification (NCBI taxonomy): domain Eukaryota; kingdom Viridiplantae; phylum Streptophyta; class Magnoliopsida; order Caryophyllales; family Amaranthaceae; genus Patellifolia; species Patellifolia procumbens. The sequence goes on from CANSGD010001040.1 coordinate 1,104,417, forward strand.
AAAATGAAATCTGGGTTGGAAAAATGAAATTTGGGCTGGGGAATATGGATACTAAACTGAATTGAGTGTAACAAGAGGTTAGTTGAGTCATTTAATTGAAAATGGGAGGAAATTGGGCCCCACTAACGTTTTCCGTTAAGTTTTTTGACGGAAATCTGTATAAGGGAGTGATACCATACTTTTTTGATAAAAGTATGTACTTATTTGGCATTTTTTTGAAACAGGGTAGTTATTCACAAATGACTCCTTAATGTAGGTAGTTTCCAACAAAAAATCTTTTTTTTTATCATAACAATTTTTACATCCAACTTGAGCTATCCAAATTTTCGAATCGGATATAATATATCTTATCCAACATAATTAAAATGATCATCCTTGCCATGGAAAATTAGAATGAACATAATATGTTATTGTATAAATCAAGAATGATTCACGAACTTTTCTTTTTATGTTTGTAGTTGGCTTTTTTATTTGATCACAAATACAAACGAGTCAGTTCTAAAGGTTTAGTATGCATGATCCACTACAGCCTCCCCTTTTTTATATCCATTCTCGTCTCCATATAGGAATCTATTCCCTGTCATTATGCGGAGAGATGAGAAGAGGCACCACTCAAATATCACTTGATTCTCGTTTTCAGGATGCTTTAATGCTTCTATTAAAGTTCTATGACTACTCAAAATCACATATACCTCAAAGTCTCACACTAAGATTTTAAGTCTAAATCAACTTAAGATATTATGAACATAAAAGAAAAGGAAAACAAAAATCATATCCCAAAGAACTAATCTATGTACAATGCCATCCTAATTGTTGTCTTTGTAATAGTATGTTTGTGTTGGAATTTTAGAATTTTAAGAAATAAGAGTGTGAATATACACTCTATGAGTGAACCAATCCAACCAAGAGCATACACTTATAGGTGAGGCATGTTCAATTGTGTAAAACACGGCCTAGTCATAGCTAGAAAGAGAGAGAGGATGATGTACGCTACAACTGAATTTTAATTCTAAAAATAGTTTTTGTCGCATCCCTTTGTGATGAGGTAGACAAAATAATATTAATTAGGAACATGATGAACTCGAATCATCCAAAAAGGAAACTTTATCTTGAACAAATTGAATACTGAGCGTTGGTGTTGAAACAAGATTCCAAGATAGATAATGGCACAGACATTATAGAAAATGATGGCTTGTCAAATGAGGGCAGTGTACCTAGTAATAAATTACGCACCCATGAAGAATGAAATGATGTTTCAAATACCAGGATAGCAGAATATGTCCAAGAAAATAACCATATCCGAAAGTCAAACATTGAGTGTTAGGATAACCACCCATTCTACATCAACATAAGTGATCAAGCGGGTAAAAGTAGAGGGATATAGATGTAATCCATGACCAATGGTAACCTGGATCTAGCACATGCTGCATTTTAGAGCATGGATATAATTCTCCCGTGGGTAATGCCTAAAAAGGAAAACCTCCTTAAACACATAATTAATAGGAAATATTGGTGGGAAGAAACCCACTTTTGTATGGTATCCCACTTTTGTCTGGTATCCCATATTGGTCCCAACTTATGATAATTCAATCCACAATCCCACCTAACAAAAAGATTTGCTCAAAATGGACCTTTACATATTAATGACCTAAAATTATGGTAAACACCCTAATTAAGTAATTAGTAATTAGTAACTAGTTAGGTATATTTAAAACCTAGCTTCTTAATTAACCTATTAATTCCAATTTTTAAAATTGTTAATTCAAATTAAAAAAAAAATAATCTAAAAACACCACCCTACCCCCACGCTCTCCTGCCGCGACCCTTCCCGGCCCCCACCCTCCGAACCACCCTATCTCGTTTCCCATTCCGGAAACCACCCTAACCCTCTCCTTTGAGGACACACTTATGTAACTCTGGTAACCCAGCCCGATTCAACACACCTGAATGACTTGGAGATGAGCGCATAGAGGATGGGAAGTAGCTATGCAACTCCTTAGTGTTGTCCTCGAACACTTTAAATCCCTCGAAAAGGATTCTTTTATCTAACGTTGCCTCTGGGTGGTGGTGGTAAAATGGTAGAGGGTATGTTTGGGAATTACGATGTTGAAGGAAAGGGGTTGGGGGACTGGGATGGTGGTTGCAGCGGAGGAATGTATGTGAGATAGTTTTTTTTTCCTTTTGTTTTAAGTTAATTTTTAAAAGAAAATGAAAGTCAATGATTTTTGTTAACAAGGCAAACATGTTCAAAAGTCCCATTTTAAGCATATACTTTTTAAAGGTGAGATTAATACTGAATTATCATAAGTTGGAAACGACTATGGAAGACCTGACAAAAGTGGGATTTATCCCATCAGTGTTTCTTAAGATATATTAGGGCAAGTGACCATAAGATACTAAAGAGCACCTTCGAAACCACGGTAAAGAGTGGCATCTTGCACATGAGGGATGCACTGAGTTTGGACTTAGTGTCAAGGGGAATAGCGGCATGTTTGCTGTAGGCCATGTTTGCGTGCTCAGGAATTTTCTGTGCATACTTATACTAAATTTTAAGAATTAGATAAGACAAAGTATGATGGAAGCCAATCCCTAAGAAGTAAAGCGCTAGGACTAAGCCAAAAATGGGGAAGTAACTTTTGAGTTTAGTAACAAGTCGTTGATGAAGATCATCAAGATAAGTGATTAGAACGATTACAACGATATGATCAATCTAGACTAGCACGTATGCAGTGTGAGTCCCATTACAATAGGTGAAAAAGGAAGTGTCACTTATAGCAATAACAATTTTGATCTAGATAAATAGTTAAGGGTTGTACCAATTCAGGAGCCTATTTTATACTTTAAAGAGTCTTATGAAGGAGGCAAATACGACAAAGAGCTCTACCATCCACAAAACAGGGAACTGATAAATTCTTATATGTAGATCCTCGTGAAGAAAGACATTTTAAACTTCTAGTGATGAATGAACCAGTTCTGAGCCATATCAATACTCAAAACATGGCGTATAGTGGCCGACGGACCACATGACTAAAAGTCTCATCACAATACTGAAAACATGGCGTATATTGCGTCTGAAGTTAACTGGTTGGCCTAGCGTCAGCACTGGTGTGTCTAGGTGTGTCATAAAAGAAATCTCATTTAGGAAACTAGGCTTCGCTACAGTGGGGGGATATAAGGAGCTTTGAGGACTGGATTTTAGGGGCTATTGGGCATGCTAACAAGGAAGAAGGAGGAGTGATATGTCATCGCAACCTTGAAAGTTCTTATCTTCAAGCTTGAATTGGAGAGGTTAGCATGTGGGAAAGTTATTTCTTTAGAAACGACATGACGAAAGAGGATGAATATATTTGAAAATATATCAAGACAATTATTCCCGTGACGTTTATTTGGATAGCCAAAGAAAATACATGGTGCAGACTTTAGTATGACTTTATATGGGTCGTCAAGGATATGATGGGGTAGCAGAGACATCCATGTTACTGTGAGAATTATAACAAGGATGTTAGACATATTTTCCTGTTGGCATCCATGACAAGAATCCAAATGATGTTCTTAAAATCTTTATTACAAGTAGTATCATTAATGTTTGTAAAAAAACTTAAGGCGTGATCTCCCAATTGTCCTAAACAGATGTGAAAAGTGGTGGAGGAGAAACTTGCAAGAGAGTTGGCGAGACAAGTTGTGGGTGGCCGAATGATAGGATAGAGGTCCTGACACGGTCGTTGCAGTGCCAAATTAATAACCTAACCTAGCCTAATATATGGCAAGAAAAGGTTGAATCCACGAGGAAGCAAAGTTTAGTCTTAGTTTGAATGCAATTAAGCAAGCTAAGTCTATTTTTGGGGGTTTTTGATGTTAAAGATAAACTAAAAAACTGTGAAAGAATTAGCTAACGATAAAACTAAATGATCGTGTTGAAACTATAATAAGAAGACACTAGGGATGGGGGAATCACTAGTTAACCATTAGCTAACCTATTTGTCAAGTCAAGGGGATTCATTAGGATCTATTAAGGGACTAAATCGCTCAAATGTTTCCTAATTACTCTCTCGAACTAATTAGGAGGACCTAATCGACTGATTTTCCTATTCTCATGGTAAAATCAATCAATTAAGTATTTCCACAACTCATAGTGATACAATCAAAGGTCCTAGGAAGTCAAACACATATTCTCATGGTGAAGTAAACCTATTGACTAGCCAAAGGTCAATCCATTATTAAACAAGTAATAAAGAAAATAAAGAGTAGAGGAAGAAGAAATACTCAAATAGATGAAGATGCAATCAACACAACTCCATTGAAATCAATCCAAAGCTTCAAAGTTCACTCTTAGATCTACTTTCTCTCACTAAATTCAACTTCTCTCTCTAAATCTCTCTCTACTTAAACTAATTTAATTCAGAAATCTAAGTTTATCCATTATTACAAAAATGGGCTAAAATACCCCCAAAGTACTAAGGGCAAACCTGTAAAACACAAAACCGAAACCGTTCGAAACAAACCGAATAAACCGAAATCGACCGAAACTGACCGAAACAGCAATGGAGCGCGCGCTCCACAATGTGGAGCGGGCGCTTTATACCCACTCCATACCCGCTCCATGCTACTGCATCCCTGCTTCAATTTCTGGGCTACAGAGCGGTCGCTCCTTAGCAAATGGAGCGACCACTCCCTTTTCTTGACCTATTTTATCACGCTTAAGCAAGCAACACTTGAAACGAGGTTAGATAAGAGGAGGGGGGATGCAAATGCTCTAAAAACTAATGCAAAACATTAAATCATGAAAAAGGATGTGAAAGGGAAAGAAAAGGGAGCTACATGGCCTAAAATGCAACTAAATGACCTAAACTAATCCTAATTAATGAGTCTAAAACCCACTTATCAAATTCCCTCAATCTTGCCAATTACTTGTCCTCAAGCAATCAACAATCCCAAGGAAACTAACGCATGCACTAAAACTAGAAAGAGCATCACAATGTCGACTTCCTTATCTCATAAGAGGTGTCAAGGCAAAGGGAAATTCTGAGCATCTTTCGAGACTTATAACCATCCTTTCTTATCCACAAGTTAGGGGTCAAAAGGGTGGTCTAAGCTAGTGTACGAAGAAAATGATCGTCCTAGAGGTCCTTTGATTATCACACAGTCCCTCATTGTTCCTAAGTTAAACCTTTCCCTACAAAATGGAAAAACTCGCTCAACCTTGTACCAATCACGCCCCACAAGCTCTCAAGATCCCCCCTAGCTAGCCCTTTTATTAATTAGTTAACTAAATTCCTTTTTTTGTTGCAAAGACCCTAGACTACCTCCTCACGCAGTCTATCTCTCACTCGATAGTCATGTTTCTGAGGCACGGTACCGAGCACTCTATGTGAGACGCGATAAGAGGTTAAGGTACCTCATACCAAAGGCATTGGAGCATTTCTAGAGGCCGAAAGCATGAACTTTTGATAACGAAAGGCTACTAGCGTCGTGGGCTCTAATACACCACTTATTAGATCCCAATGGCCAATGGGTTCTTTTTTTTTTTTCAATTTTCATAATTTTTTTGTTTTGTTTCCTCTCTTTTATAAAGGCTACTAGCCTTGCATTTTATTAACCTAGAAGGGTTCTCAAGTTCTCTAAGGGACTTATCCAAGGTCAAAGGAGAGAGTAAAGACTTTTTATAGGGAAATAGTGACATTTATTCACGCTAAAGGCAAGTCACGGACAATCGAGGGGTCCATTCGTAACAAGACCTAGGCATCCAGGCTTAAAGCACTCCTAATACTCCTAACAAGCACATAAGACACTCAAGCTACTTCACCCCTACTCAAAAGCCAAGTTCCCAACCTCTAACTTGACTAAGTGATGCAAAATCTTTTTGCTATTTTTGAAATTTTTTCTTATTACCCTATATGCAACCTAAATGCAACCTAAAAGGAAATAAACAAACTAAAATGCCCTCTCCACAAGCTTAACCGAAGTGTTGTCCTCAATGCTTCAAACAAGTCAAAAAGGCAATGGGAAGGGGGGTAAGAAATGAAAATAAAAAGAAAAATAAGAAAGGAAAAGGGGGGGGATAAAAGAAAAGAAATAAAAAGAAAAAGAAAAATAAGAAAGGAAAAGGGGGGGAGGGAAAACTATTTACAAAGAGGAATTGAGGTGTCTAGTAAATAACACCTCAACAATCGCAATGACTTGTCATATGCAACCGAACACAATTCCGAAAAGACCAAATAGGCATTAGTTAGAAGCCAAGCATGCACAAAGTAGTACATTACTATATGCCTCAATGGGGAGAAAAGCAAAAATGTGGGAGAATGAAAACAAAAATAAAGAAAATAAGAATAGTTAAAATCGAAATAAAAAGAAAATGAAGAAAAACTATCACTACTATACACCTTTGCTCTCATAGAGTCAACAAGAGAATCCGGAGAGCTAAGGGAGATGGGAGACTCCTTGAGTGGTGACGGTTTGGGAACGTAAGGAAAAGAAATAGGGAAATAAGGAATAAGACCAAGCCTCCTCGAAAAAGGTATGTGAGGGGTTTGAATAGGAACAACTTCCACACTTAAAAACTCACTCACATCACATAATTTCTCCGCATTGGCTCTTTCACATGCTCCCTCAACCACATATTTCTCTCCTTGTTCATCATTGACATTAACCACAAGCAAAGGCTCTTCTGTCATAAGGGAATCATGGTCATTGAATGATTGAGGTGGTATGGATTAAAAGTGAACATTGGAGTCAATCGGGAAAGGAGGGGTAAAATGGAAATCAAGGGATTCACAAATGTCTTCACAATCCTCACCTTTCTCCTCATGAATCGGATTAATCGAACCTAGGTTTGACTCATCCTCATCATCACTACTCCGAAATCCATGAACAAAAGGCACACGATTCTCCCTAGATACATTTTCGTTCTCTTCATAGGAAGAAAACCATCACCCTCAATCAAAGACCTAGATTCGTAGACATCATTTTCACCCTCTTTTTCCTTTTCATCTCTATTGGACTATTCAAACTCATTCTCACATCCTTGAGACCATTCTAGGGCATCTTCCTTCCATCTAGATTCAAAAGAGTCACGTCTCCTCACCAACTTCTTAATTTGATCAAATAACACAATATTTCTCTCCTCCCTTCTCATAATATTTGAGCTCCTCAAAACTAGATTCAATTTGATTATCATATTCGACAAGCATTTGAGGAATAAACTCATGCAATTTTGGCTTAGAATCAAGTAGAGAAGAGCTTTTGATATCAACAAGGGGATAAGAATCATCGTAAGTCCAACATTAAGCACATGACAATGCACATCATCACAACTAGAAGAAGGAGGGGGAGTATCATGACTTGACATGTGAGAAATTAAATTGCAAGTAAAAGAGACATCATTGTGATTAATGCAATCATTAGATTGATAAGAATCATAATGCATAGAATGCATTTTATCACAACTAGGAGAAAGAGGAGGAGGCATACCTTGGTCCATTTGAACTTGCCTAAGATTCGTGCCCATGTCCCACTAATACGTGTCTTGAGCTAGCCAAACGTATTAATCCCAAGCTTCATTAAAAAAAAGGGCTTGAAATTCTCCGTGATGCATATCCTCAACCACGCATCGAGTGAAATCATTCAACCAGGCATAGATTATCTCACAAATGTCCCATAGCTCACAACTATAGTTGATTGGAAGAGAATCTTGCACCCTAGTGAAATACCTCCAAAATGACTCTTTCTCGAATTGAAACTAGTCATTCTTGAAAATGTGCCTCAAGATGCAATTGCTTACAAAACCATAGCTAAGCAAGGGGTTAGCAATAACAAGAATTTCATCATTAGAGGGGGAGAGAAAGAAAAAGAGAAAATAAGGATAGGGGGTGACTAAGACTCGAAAATCGAAATCCAATTCTATGAAATCCATTGCTTCCCCGACAACGGCGCCAAAATTTGACATGGTCGTTGCACGTGCCAAATTAATAACCTAACTTAGCCTAATATAGGGAAAGAAAGGGTCGAATTCACGAGGAAGCAAGGTTTAGTCAAAGTTTGAGTGTGATTTTGGGGGGTTTTGATGTTAAGGATAAACTACGAAACTATGAACGAATTAGCTAACGATAAAACTAAATGATTGGGTTGAAACTATAATAAGAAGACACTAGGGATGGGGGAATCACTAGTTAACATTAGCTAACCTATTTTTCAAGCCAAGGGGATCCATTAGGGTCTATTAAGGGACTAAGTCACTTAAATGTTTCCTAATTACTCTCTCGAGCTAATTAGGAGGACCTAATCGAACGATATTACCTATTCTCATGGTAAAATCAATAAATTAAGTATTTTCGGAACTCATAGTGATTCAATCAAAGGTCCTAGGAAGTCTAAAACGTATTCTCATGGTTTCATTTTTCAATCCTTCACCTTAAATTCCCTAATCAAGTTTAAATGGTGATCAATCAATTAAACATGGTATTAATTTAAACTAGACAGCCTAATTTCACCTATGTCTACCCCCAAAGCTTGACTTTTAAGGTCGACTAGTAATCACCTAGGTCATCCCCTTTCCCTAGCTAGTAAACTACTCACTAGCTATGAAAAGCATGAAATAAAAAGCTTGAAGCATCAATGGTGATTCAAAAATGGTGGAAATCATCTCAACAAAGCTAAATAACAACTAATCAATGCTAAATCAAAATAAACAAGTAAAAAAGCAAATAAAGAGTAGATGAATAATAAATACTCAAATAGATGAAGATTCAATCAAAAAAACCTCCATTGAAATCAATGCAAAGCCTCAAAGTTCACTCTTAGATCTACTTTCTCTCACTAAATTCAACTTCTCTCTCTAAAATTCTCTCTAATTAAACTAATTTAATTCAGAAAATAAAGCTAAGTTTATCCATTATTACAAATATGGGCTTAAATACCCCCAAAGTACTAAGGGCAAAGCTGTAAAACACAAAACCAAAACCGTCCGAAAAAAACCGAAAAAAACCAAAATCGCCCAAAAGTAACCGAAACAGCAATGGAGCGGATCTCCATACCTGCTCCATGCTACTGCTTCTGTGCTTCAATTTCTAGGCTATGGAGCATTCGCTCCTTAGCAAATGGAGCGACATCTCCCCTGTGCTTGACCTAATTCATCACGCCTAATCAAGCAACACTTGAAACGAGGTTAGATAAGGGGAGGAAGGATGCAAATGCTCTAAAAACTAATGCAAAACATGAAATCATGAAAAAGGATGCAAAAGGGAAAGAAAAGAGAGCTACATGGCCCAAAATGCAACTATATGACCTAAAACTAATCCTAATTAGTGAGTCTAAAACCCACTGATCAGGTCCTCTAAGATATATTCTCCTCATTAAGAATGTCCCCGTGCAAATGTCCTTCATCGAAAAACTAAAGACGTTAATTTTTTTTATAGAAAACAAATTATATGAAATGAAGTTTCATTACGATTTGGAAGCAAGATAGTCATCACAAAGGACAATGGGGTTGGTCGGGAAAATTAGTGTGACCAAGATCCATAATTGGAATGTGATTACCATTGCCAACTAATTTATGATTATTATTGTTTATTTAAATATGGGCAGTGTATCAGATTGATTTGTCATATGAGAAGTTGCTCCGGAGTCCATGTACACCCTTCATCCAAAACATTGAGCTGCACAGTGGAGAAGGTGTGGCCCAAATCCATTTGTGTTATTGGTGCGCCATAAGGGGAAGGGGTTTTTAGGTACTCGTGTTGTTGGGATGGGCCACATAATTGGGGTTAGGTTCGCTGTTCCCGCTAGGGTAGATTGGTTGTTGGATAGAGGACGTAGGTACGACCCAATGAGGATTTTTTTTGTTATTGCCAGTTATGAAAAGCTAACCCTACTAGCATTTGGTATTTAACCGGCCGGCCTAATTAGTTTGGTTAAGGGATCCCACTGTTGTTTCATGGTATAGTTGTTATGCTGCCTATGTTGGTTTCCTTCCCCTTGCCTTTTCCTCGCCCTCCATTCTTTCCACCATCAAGGCCACAACCCCATCCATACAACACCACCACAAGTGAGTGGTTGTTCAGAGGAGTTTTATGAGGAGTATAAATAAATAATTGAGCCACAGAGGATGTTGGGGTTGGACTTGTGTCAGCCTTGCATGACTCTTTAAGGAGGCGTGGCCTAGCCATCTTAAACGTGAATAAAAGATAATATTTTCCTTAATTAATATTGACGTACATCCTAAGTATATATACTAGGTTTACAAAAGATAATCACCTAATAATTAGGAAGCTAAAAGATATACATTGACTCTAAAAATATACATTAATTATTTACATAATAAATGAGAATAATGAAAATATAATGATATATTTTCATATATTCTAACACACCCCCTCAGTCGAAGCTGGAGGAGGTCGAACGCTGAGACTGTCCCTAAAGTCTTCAAAGAGAATCAATGGAAGACCTTTGGTGAAGATGGCAGCTATCTGATGTCGCTAAGGTACATGTAAAACACGCACGTCACCACGTGCTACCTTCTCTCGAACAAAGTGAATGTCCATCTCAATATGCTTGGTTCGTTGATGCTGAACCGAATTACCAGACAAATAAATGGCACTCACATTATCACAATACACTAACGTGGCTTTCTTGATAGGACGATGAAGTTCGACCAATAAATTCTGTAACCAACAAGACTCAGACACCACGTTAGCAACTCCCCTGTATTCAGATTCAGCACTAGAACGAGACAAGGTTGCCTGTTGTTTCGATGACCAGGAGAGTAAGTTATCACCAAGAAACACACAATAACCAGACGTAGACCGTCTAGTGTCAGGACACCCACCACAATCAGCATCAGTGTAAGAAATGAGGGTGGATGTATCCGAAGGGTACAAGTGCAGACCATGATGAAGTGTTCCCTTAACGTATCAGATAATACGTTTCAGAGCATGCATGTGTTCCTCCATAGGCTGATGCATAAATAAGCAGACTTGCTGAACAACATAAGTAATATCAGGCCTAGTAAACGTGAGATACTGAAGAGCACCTGCAAGACTCCGATATAAAGTAGGATCGGAGCAAGGAGTGTTAGAATGGGCACTAAGTTTGGACTTAGTGTCAACAGGAGTAGTAGAGGATTTACATGCAGACATGCCTGCACGTTAATAATATCTTCGGCATACTTTCGCTGAGATAAGAATAGACCACCTGTAGGACGAGTAACGACAATCCCAAGAAAATAAATCAAGGCCCCCAAATCCTTCATGGCAAACTCAGAACTAAGATGTGCCATGATGGACTGGCGAACAGTATCAGATGAAGCAGTCAAAATAATATCATCAACATACAGTAGCAAATAAGCAGTATCATTACCACGACGATAAATAAACAAAGAGTGATCAGATTTACTGTTATGAAACCCAATTTGGGTTACATAGTCAGCAAATCGACGATACCAAGCCCGAGGGGCCTGCTTGAGCACATACAAGGACTTCTTCAGCAAGCACACATGATTCGGGAAATTAGGATCCCGATAACCCACTGGCTGATGCATATACACTGTTTCGTTCAATTCTCCATGTAGAAAAGCATTTTTCACATCTAACTGATGATGGGACCACCCCTTTGACAAAGCCAGACTAAGAACGGTGCGAATCGTAGCTGGTTTGACAACTGGGCTAAAAGTCTCACCACAATCAATGCCCACCTGTTGTGTCTTTCCATCACCTACAAGACGAGCTTTATGCCTTTCAAAAGAACCATCAGATTTTTCTTTATGAGCAAAAATCCACATAGAACGAGTAATATTAACATCATGGGGTCTAGGTACCAACTCCCAAGTCCTATTTTTTATTAGAGCATCATATTCATCATCCATGACAAGTTTCCAATTCGGGTCACGAAGGGCACACACGGGATTACGAGGAATAGTGGAACGGTTGACCAGAGTGTTCATGGATACAATGGTTTTGGGCTTGAATATACTGTGTTGACTACGTGTGACTGACCGAGAGGGAGGAGACTGGGCCGGGGCTGCCGTGGGATGGAGAGAGGGCTGTGGGATATGAGAAGGCGACTGTATTGGGCCTGGAATACCGTCTGAGGGAGGAAATGGTGGCCCATATCAAGCTGGGCTAGGCGAGCCCTCATGTGTCTCCACGCGTGGCCTGGAACGTGGAGATGGGGCAGCTGGCGTAGAGAAGGGGAGTGGGCTAGGTGCGCTTGGACCACTACCAAGACCAGTACGAAAGAGAGACGGAGGAGAGGCCAAACTAGGAATTGGGCTAGGCGCAGGAGATGTGGGCCGTGAGTCCGTGGATAGAGAGGGTAAGTCCAATGGAGATTGGAGAAAATCATAAGTATGAGGCCCTGGTTTATGAAGAGAGGAAAATGGAAAATGATGTTCATCAAATTGGACATGACGACATATTATAATTTTCCGAGAGGAAGGGTCATAGCATTTATAGCCACGATGATGGGAAGGATAGCCCAAGAAAACACAAGGAGTAGATCGTGCTTGAAGTTTATGAATGGTGGTGGAAGGATAGAGTGGAAAACATAAACACCCAAACACCCTTAGATGAGAATAGGACGGATCTTTATGATAAAGAACCCGAAGAGGAGAATGATAGGAGAGACGTTTATTGGGAAGGATATTTGAGAGGTATGTGGCCATTTGAAGGGCATGATGCCAAAAAGAAGAAGGTAGAGATGCATGAGCAAGAAGAGTTTGAACGATATTGTTAATAGATCGAATTTTACGCTCAGCTTTGCCATTTTGTGAGGAAGTATAAGGACAAGAGAGACAGAAATTTAGACCATTTGTCTTGCAAAAGGCCCAAAAGGAGTCATTATCAAATTCACGGCCATTATCACATTGAATATTTCTAATTTCTTGTTCAAATTGTGTGCGAATATAAGCTCAGAACTGTAAGAATGTGTCATAGACTTGGGATTTTTTAGCAATGGGAAATGTCCACACAAAATTAGAGAAATCATCCAATAAGACAAGATAATATCGATGGCCCACAGAACTTAACACATGAGATGTCTATAAATCACAATGAATAATATCAAATGGCATCATAGTTTGAGAAATAGAAGCAACAAACGGCAATTTAATGTGTTTACCAAGAGAACAAAAGTAACAAACATGAGTACTACTAAGTTTATTACACTCGATAAATTTATTTCCCTACGGGAATCTAGAATAGAAGCACCAGGATGACCCAGACGATCATGCCAAAAGGACGAGCAAGAGCAGCAAAGGTGGACGGATGTTGGACTCGAGAATGGGTAGGAGTGACTAGATAAAGGGCCCCTTGACTCTCACATCTCATGATTGGCCTCCCCGTCTGAAAGTCCTTCACAGAAAACCCAAAAGGATCAAATTCAACAGTCACATTATTATCAGTAGTAAATTTGCGGACAGAGACAAGATTTTTAATTAACTTAGGGCATGAAGGCCTTTTTTTGAGAGCTAAAGGAGGGTGAGGGGTAGGCAAATATGTATCTCCATAACCACGAATTGGAATACTATGACCATTTCCAACAATAATACCATCATTTTTGCTCAAATTAAAATAAGACAAAATATTACCTTGGAAAAAGGTCATATGAGAGGTGGCACCCGTATCCATGTACCAATTCGGATCTAGTGGTGTGAGTCCAAGAGTATACATCATTGCTTCAATATCTGTCTGAGTGGGCTGCTGAGAATCAGCCACATATGCGCTAGGCCTAGGCCCAAGTACTCCTGGCCCAGACGTGTGAGATGGTTCTGCTATCTATAAGGTGCTGGCCTGGCCCAAGTGGGCTGAGATGGAAATGGGCAAGGGGGGTAGGCCCAAGGAGGCTGCTCCCCCCCATACGCAGACCCATAGGGCTGCTGAGCCACGGCGGACTGCTGCTGCTGGTAGGGTCGCCCACCGCCTCCGCCACCTGACTGGTGGCGGTCGCCGCTGCCACCACCCTGACCACCGCCGCCACACCCTTTACAGGAACATTTTTTATTTTTATTATTGTTCCGATTCTTGTGATTTTTGTTATTATTGCGGTTTTGGGGAGTGTTAGTGGTGGCGTCATCATTATGGGACGAAACAAGGGCCGTAGATGATGAACCCATAGCGACTTTCTTCGACAATCCGGCCTCTTCAAGCACCAACATAGAACGGGCTTGATAAAAAGGCGGTAAGGGGTCACTTTAACGTAGTAGAATGCCTACGCCATTGTATGCATCCGTAAGACCTGCAACCATTTGCAACACCAAACGATTGTTGGAAACAGGGGCTCCAACATTCTTCAACTGATCAGACAACATCTTTAGATGTTGACAATACGCCGAGGCGTTAGGGAAATCCTCCATAGTAGTGTTGGAGAATTCTTGCTCAAGAGTAACGGCACGAGACGATTTATTATCCTGAAAAATGTCACGTAGTCGTTCCCAAGCTTCTTGTGCCGTAGAATCGGGCTCAAGAATAGTGTTAAGAAGATCAACGGAAATCGTAGCATAAATCCATTTCAATACCGTGGCATCAATAGTTAACCATTCGTCCTTTTCATCATCAGTACTAGGTGTTTTGGATTTGCCCGACGGAATGATGTGATTAATGACACGATTAGAGCGAGCATGGATTTCGAATAACTCTGCCCACGTAGAGTATTGAACGTTTTCCATGTCTAGAGTGATCGGAACATTGTGTTTAATATTAGAACTCATGAGAGAAGAAAGAATATTAGGAGAAGAGGAAGAGGATGATTTTCCGGTCATGGTGGCCGAAAAATGAACCAAAAACCGGCGAGTGGTGGCCGGCCGGTGGGAAAAACGTGGGCTTTGTGGATAGCTAGGGAACGGAAGCTTGTGGTAGGGGAAGAAAACCCTAACTCTTGATACCATAAAAGATAATATTTTCCTTAATCAATATTGATGTACATCCTAAGTATATATACTAGGTTTACAAAAGATAATCACCTAATAATTAGGAAGCTAAAAGATATACATTAATTATTTACATAATAAATGAGAATAATGAAAATATAATGATATATTTTCATATATTCTAACAGTGAACAAGGGTTCCGTTTGTTGGGTTATCACAACCTCTGTATCATAGTGTGTGTTGACAAGCCCAACGACAAGATGAAGAGCAAGTTTTTGTTAGTAAGAATTTCATCAACATTAACAAGTTGATCCTTTGAACTCTTGAGTTGTTGACAACAAGCATTTACATAGGTTAAGTTATTGAGATGCAAAGAGTTGAATTCTGTTTAATTTATTAAAAATTGGCTTCACGTGATCACAAGTTAATTTCTCGTGCAATAGCACCCTTATAAATAATAATATGTATTCTATGTAATACATCGGCGGAAATAGTACTATAAATCGACTTTTCACATCGAATTGAGACGTTCAACAAAGCCTTTAAACATGTAAGATGGCCAGGAAGATCTAAACTACGTGGTCGAGAATATGAAAAGTATGATAATGAATCTCGAAGAGTCCCACCTAATTGGAGATATCTAGTCTGATTTTGTTAATAGAGAGAGCGGGGTAGAATTCAGTATTGAGGGGGTTGGATTTGTTTCGTTAGCCATAAAGATAGATAAAAAAAACAACAAAACTTAGAATTCTTTGAAGATTAAAAAAACAAAGCTGCATATTGTTTTTAAAAAAAAAGGTCGAGAAAAAAATATCGAGTCTTGGTGGTGCACAAGACGGTAGTAGCACAGTTTATGATGGTGCTTATATTATCTATCAGATATGTTATATCTATTCTTAATACCCCTGGCGTGGATGCCCTTTAGGCATCATGCATGGATTACATACAGGACTGTGCACACTACTGCATACCTGGTGCTGAATTTTAAACTGTGAGAAAGCACTCCTAGTTCGAACACGAAAACCTTTCGGTTGTACTAGATCTAATACCTACCCATTATACATTCACTATCACTATTGATATTCTTATGTACACCAATTGAAACCGAGAGTATAATACTAAATGTGTGAAAGGAGATCAAGAATTTGAAACTAAGAGGAGAGAGCAATGAGGACCAGATATTTGAGGAGAGAAAAACTTACTTTGTGGATTATTAATTTATGATTATGCGAGTGTGTTAACTAATTTTTTTTTTTTAGTTTTTTGAGGTTTCTTTTCACTACCTTCTTTTGAGTTTAGAAAAAAGGTGATTTTGGATATCCAAATGTCTATTTTATAATTTGATTAGTATCCGACCCTTCTTTCGTGTATACGATTTGAAAAAATCTAACTCAAAGAATTGTATCTGATATCCATCTTTTTATATCTAATTGAACTAAGTTATAGATCAAATCGGTTAGATCAAATATTTTGGACAACAATACTTATACATAAGTAAATATTGATAAAGAATTATTCGCTTTTTCTATTTTTGGAAAGTTTGGAAAAGAATGAGTAAGTTCTGACTCTTGTTATAGACCATACTTCCTCTATTTCATACAGAGCTTCATAGCCTCCAAATACACTATTGTAGCCTTAATATCTTCAATTATTTATAAGTAAAAATTATAGAAAGTTGAATATAGGAAAGTATATATATATATATATGAAGACAAATCTAGAAAGGTTTCACATAACTACATTTATTTTTATGTATAGATTATAATAAAAAGTTAGATGGGAGTGTATGAATGGCGCAAATTCTAAATTTTTCATTGGATATAGAATGAAGGAATTATATTAATAATGATGGTTGTTAAAAGTAAAAAACTTGATGCACACTCATATGGTATATACTCCTTTTACATTTTTTATTCAAAGATTAATGATGTTTGCCTTTCTTTTTGCAGAATAATTGCTCGATTACAAACCTTTAATTAAGACCCCTAAGTGAAGCACTTATGCCTTGCAACATCTCATAAAGTATGATTAGTATAGTTATGGACATGATTATGAAGAGCCTATCCCAAAAAGATAAACTAATAGTATTTCTAACGACCTATGCAATTATGAAGTTGGAATCAAGAATTTCATCCGTGATTAGACAATTTAAGAAAGGACAACATTTAACTCTATCAAGCATCGATGAACATTTTCATGTTGGTCTTAAATCCGTACTTACCCATTATGAAGACGAGTTAAAGTGCTCAAATTCTAAAATACTCATCCAGAAGAGAAATACCAGTTCACTATCATCATCATCGATGTCATTGCCTTCTTCATCATCGTTGTCGTCTTCATCGTCACTAATATTGTCACTGTCATCTTCGTCCGTAGCTGGTGATAAGATTGGAACAGAGAGTGGTTTCCATTCCATACAATTAAATGATGAGGCAATAATAAATTCCAAAGTGGTCTCTCATGTAAGAAAAGTTGTTTCTAACAAATGCTAGCCTCAAATACTTTTGCCATCTCTTACATGCATGCAAGATGGAATGGAAATAAAACTTTCTAGAAAATTTATTGGCAGTACGATTATACTAGAGGCAAAGAGAATTGACCGTAAATCTAGTTATTTCGAGACTTACAGAGAGGATGGTCGATTGGTACTAAACTTTATATCTCCTCTTGAAGCCACATATTGTAACTCGATTGGTGAAAATATGACATACAACTAATTTTTTTTGAACTAATTAAATTCATAATGAATGTTTATATTATAATTAAAATGGGTTCTATAGATGTTTTGCATATAATGCATAATGTAACGTCTCGATTGTTCGAAATTGAATGTTTTTTGTTTTGGATTTTTTTTCAAAAACCACCTAATATAAGTGGCATTATTATTTTAACTACCTTTTCTAATTTTTTTTAATTTAACTAGCTTATATATGTAATACCACTATTTTTCACTACCAATGGGCAGTTTTCCGGCCAAAATGGGCGGTTTTCCATCAAAAATGGGCGGTTTTCCGGTAAAAAATGGCGGTTTTCCGGAAACAACCCATTGGTAGTGAAACCTACGGGTATTACATATATAAAGTAGTTAAAATGAAAAAAATAGAAAATGGTGGTTTTTGACAAATTTTCCTTTTTTTTTTTTTGCATCTTGAAATTATTACCATTTTTCAAGTAAGAGTGTTTTACCATTATGTAAAAAACAATTTCTTGCTCTAAATGAGTCGTTTATAGTAAAATGAACCCTTTAACTTAAAAAGTGACCCATTGTCTAAATTTGACCCCTTAACCTCAAAAAGTTACCTGTTTAATTTGACAAATAACCTCTTTAAGACAAAAGTTGGATGGACCTACAATAATTTTCTTTATAGATGGCCTTACAAGAGGCTGAGTACTAAGTAATGGTATCATGCATGTGGTGAAGAATAGTGTTTCTTATTAAATTGTCTAACTATTTACTATTTCCGACTAACGGCCTGTTTAGATTACCTGAAAACAACTGAACTGAAGTGAACTGAACTGAACTGATTGGAGCTGAACTGAACTGAACTGATTGGTGCTGAACTGAACTGAACTGAACTGAACTGAACTGAACTGAATTGAATTGAATTTAATTTAATAAATATATAAATAATATTTAAATAATAATAATATGAATATTAAATACTCCCTCCGTTTTTTTTAATATGCACCTAAGGGTTTTCACAAAAACCAAGGAAAAAGTGCAAAAGTAAGAGAGAAGGTTAGTAAAAGTAAAGAAAAAGTAAAAAAGGTAGAGAGAAGGAAAGAAAAAGTAGGAGAGAAGTGTAATAATTAGGTGGGCCAACCTTCCATTTATGGCAAAAGGTAGAAATGTGCCAATTAAAAAAAAATATCCCAAAATGGAGAAATGTGCGTATTAAAAAAAACGGAGGTAGTAATAATTATAATGATAAGTAATAATAATGAATATTTATTAATGAATAATAATAAATGTATTTTGGATAAATTTAAATGATAATTATAAATAAATAATATTAATAATCATAAATTAATAATAATAATAATTAATAATTATAATGATAATTAATAACAATTATTCTATAGTCTTTGTATTAATATATTAATACCTGATGATGATTATATAATACAATAACATCTAAGAATTAAATTAATATTACTATTTTAATAATTAGATTTAATTATATATTAATATTTGGTAATAAATTATTGGGTCGGACCGTGCAAAATTACATCATAAACTTTTTTGACGTGATTTGATTGGATTATGGGATGAAAACGCGGGTTTATTTGTGTTTTTAACCTAAACTATGTTCCTCCCTAATGATAATAGCAATAATAATGAATAAAGCTATAATAAACAAAATAATATACAGATAATAATAATAATACTTAATAATGATATAAAAAAATAATAATAAAAAATAATAATAATAATAATAATAATAATAATAATAATAATAATAAATAATAATAATAATAATAATAATAATAATAATAATAATAATAATAATAAAAAGACCAATTAGTAAAATAAATTAGGCCAACATAATGAGTAATATTTAACAAAATGGTTATGAAAGAATGGAGCTGAGTTGAACTGAACTGAACTGAACTGAACTGAACTGATTAGAGCTGAACTGAACTGAACTGAACTGATTAGAGCTGAACTGAACTGAACTGAAATTAAGCTGAAATGAACAGGCCCTAAGTGCGTGGTTTGAAATCAATTATCATTTTGTCGTAAGAAAAATTGTTAACTCTAAGGGTGTTATTTTGACCTCTATTATGATATTTATAATAACTAATTAAAATATATTATTTTTCGTATTAGAAGTTATTGTAAGCATAAACGGGACGTACACAATATTCCGAACCATAGTACACCTTTTGTTAATATTTTTTTTCATTTTATCACGATTGTAAATGCACATCTTTGACTAATAATATATGTATTCTATATAAGCAACAATTATAAAATTATAAGTTTTGAGAATTACAATTAAAACAAATCTCATAAATTACATATAATAACAATTGTATATATATATTACTAAAAGTATATGGTCAAAGTGAATTGTGTGAATGGATTCCGCAACTTTTGTAACTTTGTATTCTAATATTCAGGGTAAAGATACGATGAAGATTTAGAATATTAAAGCCTAATTAATAAATATTATGTTATACTCCTTTTGCTTCTTTTTGTTTGTCTGGTTTACGGTAGCTCCAATTATGTGGGAGGGTGCTCAAAAGATGATATAATTGTCATGTGGGAGTAAATGGTAAGGAGAGAGAAAGAAATGTTGGACAAAACATGTGGGACCAATGAATGAAAAGTAAGGTTAAAATAGAGAAAATTGTATAATAAAGAACGAATGATTCTAAGCAGGGCAAATAAAGATAAACAATAGTAGGACAAACAAAAATAAACGAATGGAGTATATTACGACATTCTTCTATACAATCGAATTTTGCTGAATTGAACTTCTTTAGCTGAATTGAACTTCTTTAGCTGATTAAAGGTGAATTTTATTGATTTAAACTGATTTTTACGAAGTCAAACTTGATTTTACTGAATGAATTTTACTTTACTGATTTTTATGAACTAAAACTGGTTTTATTGATCTAAAATAGATTTTCAATAATCAAAACAAATATATTAAAACTCAATATTTAAATAATATTACGAAAGTTAATATTATAAATAGTTTCCCTCTTATTACGTGTAATTTAATATTTATTACATTTTTCCGTGGGTGAAGTTATTATAATGAATAGTTTTTAGATGGTACTTATATTTCTAATTAGCACTGAATATTTTATAATTACCGAATATTAATTTCTAATTAAACTAGAAAACAATTCATCTACAAATAATGCTACACGTATAATATACTTCCCATCAACTCATAGATTAATATAACAAATAAAATTTACACTACATTTCCAAATAACATGAGATTATTTGAATTTATTTAATTTAAATCCATGGGTGAAGGTGATTTTAGTTCATGGTAAGGATAAGTAATAAGGGTTATTATTTTTGTAAAAAACAAATTAGCTAGGTTATTTCCCCTCCAAAATGAAAATTGCATGAGATTTTTTATCATCACTACGATAACTCAATATCTTTCTATGATTTATTTACTATCTCAATCCTATATTTAGTTCATATCATGTCATAAGATCCAAAATCAATAAATTTGATTGGTTTAATAATTTGTCATTTTACTTATACATCATATCTTCATTTTCATTTCTCATAATAATATTGACCCTTTAACTCCAAAAAATAGTTGTTCCTATGTATGATGGCTTTCCTGTTTTTGAATTTGACTTTTTTTATTATGTTGATAGTTCTTAGATCAATTATAATAATGGGCTAAAATATATAACACTTGCCATATGCATTCAATGCGTGCGCTAATTACAATCTTTTAGACTTTTGATCACATTTTATCACATACAATGCAGGGAAAATAAAATATATTAATTTGCGAAAAGAGTAATTGCGATTTTCACTGTCTTTGACTTTTTTCCCAAAATTTCGAACGATGAGAGTAACAAAAAGGGGATAATCCTAATTAATCTCAGAAATTTGTGAATGGTACATATACAATGACATTTTTATAATCAATTATAGATATTGCCATATTATTTTAAAGAAGTTCATATTTATTATGAAAATTCCATTAAATATGCACTATTCATAAATCTCCGAATTAATTGGCGAGTCCTCCACAAAATGAGTTTAATTTATTGAATTTCTATGTCATTTTATGAACATTGTTACTAAAATAAAACACTATTAAAACTACTAATATATTTAGACTCCAAACGATTGTCGTGCCTAACTGCCTATGTATGATGGTTATCCTATTTTTTAAATACACTAATAGACAACTAAAAAATTAAATATAAGAAGCTATAGAGGGTTTTCTCTCCCCACGTTAGGGTTTTCTCTCCCATTAGGGTTTCTCTCCCCTGAAAGAAGGGCTTTTCTTTATCAATTCCGACCAGTTTTCCGGCTCCTATTCCCGGTAAAGCGGTCCCTTGTGGTTTCAGTTAGCCATGGAAGACGATATTATTGATAAATACTCTACGCTTCGTTTAGCAGACGAAGGAGAGGAAGACGTAGTAGATTTAGGGAGGTTCAGGCGGGTGATCAAGAAAACCTCTCCCTAATGCTGGTAGGGAAGATCGTGACGGTGAGGCCGATTAATTACGAAGCGTTTAAAAGGACCATGATAAAAGCGTGGAGTTTGAAGGACGATGTGTTGATAAGAAACCCTAGACATAATGTGTATACCTTCCAATTTTTCCATTGGCGTGATAAGGAGAAGGTGTTGAAGGGATGCCCCTGGTGTTTTGATAACCAATTACTGCTGTTGAAGACTGTCGAAGGGGATGAACAACTCGACAATATTATGCTAACTCTCTCTCCGTTTTGGGTGCGAGTTTACAACCTACCTTTAAACTGTAGAACAGATAATGATGCTAGGGCAGCGGCGACGGGTGTGGGTGACGTATGTGAGGTGGAGGCAGACCCATTGGGGGTGGATTCTTTTAGGAGGCTCCGCATTATGATTGACGTGACGAAACCGCTTCGACGATCCCAAAAAATACGAGATAAAAAGGGACGGTTTGTTAGTGTGGATTTTAAATATGAACGTCTTTCGTTCTTCTGTTTCGCGTGTGGGAGGATGGGACATTCCGAAAGGGACTGCACGTTTGTCGAGGAGGAGGAAGGGAAAAAAGAGGTGAAGTGGGGTACTTATCTGAGAGCATCACCACGTAAAGGGAGAGCAAAGGAGATCGAGGAGATTGCAGGACTATTGAAGGGAAGGAAGGTGTTGTTTGTGCAAAAAGAAACATCCAAGGGGTTGAAGGAGAACGAGGGGGCTGTAAAGGAGGTAGGAGATCAGGATGAGGAGAGAAGGGGGGAGCAGGGAATTAATATTATTAAGGGAGGTACAGAGGGTATGACGAAGGTAGTGGAGGAGGAAGTAGTGAACCCAGTTCCAGTTGCCAAACCAGGAGGTGAAGGGGAGATAGTTGCAGAGCTCTGCACCTTTTTGATGGGTGTGGGAGAGTCAAAGGAAGGGAAAAGCGTTGGTAAAAAATGAAAGAGGGCGGCAAGACTGACGTTGGGTGAGGGAGGAGGGCATGCTGAGTAGATACACCAGAAAAGGAGTCTAGAGGTGGTAGATATGGAGATTGAGGACGTGGGGTCGTGCGGGTTGAAACGGTCAAAAAATAATGAAACGGTGGAGGTTGGCGAGGACCAACCCCGCCGAAAACAATGAATCTCTTAGCCTGGAACTGTCGGGGTATTGGCAACCCCTGGACAGTTCGTCAGCTCCGGAAATGGAGTAGAAAGCTTGCCCTTGACATGGTTTTTCTCTCCGAAACCATGTTAAGTAAAGGAGATGTGGAGAGTTTGAAAGATAAGCTAGGGTTCTCTTGTGCTTTTGGAGTCTCGAGTAATGGGAGATCGGGGGGTCTGAGTTTGTTTTGGAATGATGATAAGGTGGATTTCACATTGGTTTCTTTCTCGCAGAATCATATCTGTGGGGACATCACTTGTGCGGAAAAGGGGAAATGGCGGTTTGTAGGCATTTATGGGTGGCCTGGGAGTTCAGATAAGCATATGACGTGGAGTTTGATTCGACAATTATGCCATGGCATGAATATCCCCATAATCTTTGGTGGGGATTTTAATGAAATTCTTAGTTACGAGGAAAAGGAAGGCGGAGCGGATAATGTGAGGAGGGAAATTAGTCGGTTTCCAGAAGTTGTAAATGACTGTGAGCTGAGGGAGGTGAAGTTTGAGGGATCATGGTTTACGTGGGAACGAGGGAATACGGTGGCGACGAAGGTAAGGGAAAGATTGGATAGGTTCCTAGCTTCTAGCGAATGGTTTAATCTCTTCCCTCATGCCATTGTCGAACACTTGGTGCGTGTGAAGTCGGACCATGCTGCGTTCGTTTCTTAGATGTGGAAAGAAGAAGAGGACTTGTAGTAGGGAGAGGAGGAGAGGGTTCAAGTTCGAAACCTGCTGGTTGTTAGATACTTCGTGTGAAGAAGTGGTGCGTGAAGCGTGGCACACTTCAGGGGGTTGCATTGTGACAGATAGGTTGGGAGAGGTGGCGAGGAACTTGCAAATGTGGAGTAGGGGCAAATTTGATGAAATTGGCACAAAGATTGGGAATGTGGAGAAGGAGTTACATGCAGCGCATCAAGAAGCGGTAACTCATTTGAGCATCGAAAGGTGCAAGAGGCTCGAGGGGGTGTTAGAGGAGTTACAACAGAAGTATGAAGCCTATTGGTATATTCGTTCGCGGGTGACGGAGGTGAAGGATGGTGATAAGAACACTAAGTATTTTCACCATAAAGCATCCCAACGCAAGCAACGTAATCATATCCAAGGGTTGTTTGATGATCAAGGCGTGTGGCGGCGTGAAGAGGGTGAAATTTAAAGGGTGGTGACAGATTACTATGCTGCTTTATTTACATCTTCCAACCCAACGGAGACGACAGTTCAAGAAGTGCTTAATTGTGTGCCGTGTGTGGTGACAGGCGAGGTGAATGCTGAGCTCTCGAAGCCTTTTACGAAGGAGGAAATCTATACTGTGCTACTACAAATGCACCCGTGTAAAGCCCCTGGGCCTGATGGTATGCATGCTATTTTTTATCAGCGGTTCTGGCATATTATTGGTGATGATGTTTACTCTTTTGTTAGTAATATTTTGCATGGGTCGCTCTCCCCGAGTCATGTGAATAGTACTAACATTGTGTTGATTCCTAAAGTCAAATCACCAAAGAATATGTTAGAATTCCGACCCATTAGCCTTTGTAATGTCCTGTATAAGCTTGTTTCTAAGGCTATTGTTATGCGGTTAAACATGTATTACCTAGTTTTGTCACAGAAAATTAGAGTGCTTTTGTGCCAGGGAGGTTGATTACAGATAATGCCCTTATTGCTCTCGAAAAGTTTCACTCTATGAAAAAGAGGTCTCGTAATAGAAGGGGGAATATTGCTATGAAACTAGATATGAGTAAAGCTTATGACAGAGTGGAGTGGGGTTTCTTGCGCAAATTGCTGTTGACTATGGGTTTTGATGGTAGATGGGTGAATTTGGTGATGAGCTGTATTTCAACGGTGAACTTCTCCTTTGTTATTAATGGGAAACTAGCGGGTTCAGTCAACCCAGGTAGAGGTCTGCGGCAAGGTGATCCATTGTCTCCTTACCTCTTTATCTTAGTTGATGATGCCCTGTCTTTGTTGATTCAGAATAGAGTAGGGGAAATGAAAATTCATGGGTACAAAGCTAGTAGGCAGGGCCCGGAAATTTCCCATCTTTTGTTCGCGGATGACAGTTTACTCTTTACAAGGGCCACCCGACAGGAATGCGTTACTGTGGTTGATTTACTCAATCTTTATGAGAGGGCATCTCGGCAGAAAATTAATTATGAAAAGTCGGAGGTTTCTTTTAGTAGAGGGGTGACGACTGAGCGGAGGGAAGGTTTGCTGGAGATTTTAGGGATGCGTAAGGTGGAAGAACATGTTAAGTATCTGGGGTTACCTTCGGTTATGGGAAAGTCCAAGAAGCTGGTGTTTCGGGCTCTTACGGACAGAATATGGAAAAAGATGAGAGGGTGGAAGGAGAAGCTTTTGTCTAGAGCGGGAAAGGAGATTTTATTGAAAGCGGTAATCCAAGCTATACCTACGTACGTTATGGGAGTGTACAAACTACCTCTGGGGGTGGTTAATGAAATCCAGTCGGCTATGGCTCGGTTTTTGTGGGGTGGGTCGGAATCTCAAAGGAAAATCCATTGGATTAGTTGGAAGAGGTTATGTGAACCTAAGTGTGTGGGAGGGATGGGATTTAAGGATCTTGCCGTTTTTAACGAAGCCTTACTTGGTAGGCAAGTGTGGAGACTACACCAACATGAGAATTCACTTGTGGCTCGAGTAATGAAGGCGAAATACTACCCTAAGTGCTCAATTTTTGAAGCGGCGTTGGGTTACTCTTGTAGTTTTTCATGGAGGAGCATATGGGGATCGAAATCACTTGTCAAGGAAGGGATTATTTGACGAGTGGGTGATGGCACTTCGATTAAGGCTTGGGGGGACCCGTGGATTGCAGATGAAGCAGGGAGGTTTTTGACGAGTGATAGGGTAGATGAAATCCAATGAGTGAGTGACTTGATGAGCGAGGACAAAGCTGATTGGGAGCACGATAAGCTGGCAGCCCCCTTAAATGCGCGTGATCGACGGTGTATAGAGGCAATCCCCATTAGCGAGAGAAACCCAAGTGACATCCTAACCTGGGCTTTCTCAAAGAACGGCTTATATTCCGTCAAAACTGCATATATGTTAGGTAAGGGGTGCAATTTTGACACGTTTCACAAAGCTTGGGTGTTTATCTGGAGTTTAGATGTTGTTCCTAAGGTCCGACATTTTCTGTGGAGATTGTGCACAAAGTCTTTACCGATTCGTGCTTTGATGAAGGAGCGGCATATGTTGGAAGAGGCAAAGTGCCCTTGGTGTGAGGAAGCTGAAGAGACCGTGACCCATATATTATTTAAGTGCGTGCGAGTGAAGGAGTTGTGGGAGGATAGCGGATGTAGCAGTCTTAAGCCATCGAATGCGCATGGTTCGTGGTGCGAGATGTTATTATGGTGGAAGGAGGCGGAATTAAAGCTGGTGCAGAGGACTTGCTACCTTAGTTGGTGCATATGGGCGGATAGAAACCTAAAGGTGTTCGAGGATAAGATGACTCCTAACCCAGTTTTGTTGGCTCGTGTTAATCGTCATGTGGAAGAGTTTGATGGGTATTCGAAGAGCATTTATCTGGGCAGTAGGAGGCAAGTTATTTCGAGCCCAAACAAATGGGTAGCGCCACCTTTAGGAATGGTATAGGTGAATGTTGATGCATCCTTAAGGGATGATGGATGGGTGGGGCTGGGAGTGGTGGCGAGGGACCATGCGGGGACTGTTCTAGTAGCTGCAACCAGGCGTTTTAAAGCTCGCTGGCTGCCAACCATTGCAGAAGGGAAAGCGCTCGTGATGGCCGTGAAGCTGGGGCGTGAATATGGGTTTGAGAAAGTGATTTTTGAAACGGATTGCAAACCATTGGTGACTCGTTTATCAAAAGATGTGTTCTTCCTCTCTGATTTGGACTCTATTTTAGAAGACATTAGTAGCATGTGTAGTCAATTTAATTATGTTAATTTTGCTCATGTTAAAAGGGATGGGAATGTCGTTGCCCATCACCTTGCTAGATTAGTGCCGTTTGGTGTAGAACAATGATGGGAAAATCATTGTCCAAGTGAGGTTTCTCCGTATGTTTTGATGGACGTTTTTTACCTTGATTAATGCACTAGTCTTTTCCCTAAAAAAAAAAATCCTATTTTTTAAATTTTGAGTTTTTTTTTATGTTGATAGTGCTTAATCAATTAAAATTATTGGCCAAAATGTATAGCATTGTTAATCTTCATTTTGGGTTGTACTTTTTTCAGCTAATTCGAATTGGGTAAATGTGTTTCGGGGGATTAATTGTGGATTGTTTTGCAAACATAATGATGCATGATATTCTTATGTTCTTTCAAGTATATGAATACAAATCATGAAATTATATTAATAAACTTACTAAAATTGTTGAAAGTCAATAAAGTTGATCAAATACCATTTTTAATTGACTACAAGTAATTGTTCAGACAATTTTAATTGATTCAAATTCATCATCTTTACTAGTTAAAACTAATTTTTATTTATTTAACTTATTTTCACCTAATATTCTCTCTGTTACCTAATTCTTGTAACACATGCATTTCCCAGTCTCCCGTGTTGTACATTGACCATTACTATCTCCAATCATTATTAGCAAAAGTTATGTGATTTTGATACTTCAAAACTACATAATGAGATGTGTCTAATAAGATCCCACTTGACTATTCTTTTATATTGAAGATGTATGGTCAAAGTAGTTTACAATGTTTGACCAAAAATTACAAGTATTGCAAGAATCATGGAATATAAGAAGTATCTTATAAGGTGAAATGAACAAGGCAAAAGCGAGTAATAGACATATGAGTTTACTTTCCACGTATATTAATAAGGAAAAATTACTTCAAATAATACAACCTTTGTTCGACGCTTTTCTCATTAATTCAATCTTTTGATTATTCTATATTAATACAATCTTTGCTCCTAAAAATTTTAGATACTCCTTAGGGCATGCTTGGAATGAGGGCAAAGTATTAAGGAGGTAATAAAAATCAAACATAGAAAAACTAAGGGATTTAGAGGGGATGTTAAAGGGAATAGAGTGGTGGTGGAGAGGATAAGGTGGTGTTGGTAGGAAAGAAATGGAAGAAAGAGGGAAACTATTACCCTCATTATGAGGGTAATAATTACCCACCACCACCCCTAGGTAACTATTACCCTCATTTGAAGGGTAATAGTTTCTCTCTTTCTTCCATTTCCTCCCTACCAACACCACTATATCCTCTCCACCACCACTCTATCCCCTTTATCATCCCTTCTAAATACCTTAGTTTTTCTATGTTTTACTTTTATTACTCCCTTAATACTTTACCCTCATTCCAAGCATGCCCTTAGTGGTTATGTGCTCACCTGTAACAGGTGAATTAAATAATAACCAAAAAAACTAAACCAAACTAACCCACCCATCCTAGCCACACACTTCCCTACTACCACCCAGTCCCACTCCCTCCCCTCCGGCCACCCCTTTTAAATATTTTTTAAAAAATTAAAAACAAAATCATCCTCCTTCCTTCTTCCCTCCTCGCAACGACTCCACCCCACCCCATTTGACATTCCTCAACCCCACAACCACCCTGTCCTACTACCAATTACCTTCCATTCATTACCTCTCCACCCCATCTCCTCTGCCACCTTTTCCCTTTTCGACCTCCCCACCTCACCCTTGATGCCCACCCTACCCCTCTTACCCGTCCTACTCCCCTTGTTGTCATCGACCACCACCCCATCCCCCCAGTGCCTCCATATCCTTTTCGACCTCTCCCTCACTCTTAGTTCCCACATCGCATTGTTGACCAACACTACCCCCACCCCCTTTCCCCTTTCCTCTTTTTTACCTCACTCTACCCCTGCTCCCCTTTTCCCCTCGACGACAACCACTACCCTACCCCTTGCTACTCCTTTCCCTTTTTCATTTGACCTTTGTCCCATACCTCTAGTGCCCCCTTACTTCTTTGACAACCACACCCTCATCCCTGTGTCTTCCTTCTTTGATTTCCTTTTGCTGTTGTTGAAGAAGAATCACCGAGAAACATGCCAGAGAATTCATTAATAAAGTTGAAAAGCAGTGTGTAAAAGGAAGATAAGAGAGAAGCTGATGGCGGACTACTATCGTGAATTGAGAAGAAGGTGGTTGTTGATGAAGTGGTTGCCCACAGAGGAAAGAGAATGAGGTAGAGATGATAGGTGATTATGCTTTTAGGTGGGTGGAGGAGAGAGAGTGAGGTAGTGAAGGAGGTGTGGAAAGAGGAAGGAGGATGATGTGGCCTGATGAAGATGAATGATGATGGAGGAAGGAGGTGTCAAGGTAGAAGATTTCAATGTGTCTGCGAAGTCAGTAATGTAAGGGCGTCTACATCTAGTACCTTCTTTGTGAGACTCCTAGAAGTGGAATGATCATTGGCTGCAAGGTTTTCCACGAAATCATAGCCTTTATGAACTTCCTTATCCAAAAAACTTCTCCTGCAGACGAGTCAGCTGTACTCTTCGTCCGAGACTGCAAACCATTGTAGATTGTCTGCATCAAGAACCACTTGTCCATGTTATGATGTGTACGCTCTCTCTATAAATCGCTGAACCTAGCCCACGCTTCCCGAAGTATTTCATCAGGCTCTTGGGAAAACGTGGCTAGTTTTTTTTTATAGCAGTTTTTGTAGTTGGGTAGTCCTCCCTGAGAAACGCAGCAGATATGCCACTCCATTCGGTTTCTTTCACGTCATTCAACCATTTATGTGCTTTATATTTGAATGAGAACTCGAACAACATGATTTTCAATTGATCTTTAGCGACGCCAGCATGTTTGACGGTCCGACAGAGTTGTTTAAACCGTTGGAAATGATTTGCCAGGTCTTCAGTAGGATGCCCACCAATCTGATTTGCCGCACCATGTGTAACACCCCGATAATTCTCTCTTTATAAAACATATATTTTCCCAACTAAAATAGAAAATTATCAAGACATTATCGCCCCTGTGAAAATGTATCGGCTTACTCAGAGTATTGCAACGGAAAAACATTAAATATACTTTAATAAATGTTTAAATAATAAAATTGTCAAACTAATTTTCAGACCTCGAAAGTAATTCAAAACCCATTAAAATGTTTAAAAATAAATAATCCATACAACAACTTAATTAGAATAACGTAAAGGTAGGAGACAATAAAATAATAAAACGATCTCCCAACAACGCTCTCAAGTCCCAAATGAATATTGAGATGATGCAGCATGCCTTCAAACCTGTAGGCAACTACTCAATTGAAGACTGCTCACCAATAAAGGGTAATCACATGATCAATAGGCACAACCATGATCAACACACTTAAAAGCATGTAATAAGCAAGACTGAGTACATATATAAATAAAATAAAACACGAAACCTAAATATAATACTAATGAACAACCAAACATGATCAATAAAATACTATCAGACCTTAACTCTTCAATTAAGACTTGACTACAAGACATACAACATGATAAATATTTAATAAATTTAATAGACAATGGATCGAGTTGTCCAACCAAAAACCAATCTTCAAAATGAAAGACCGAGTTACGGGCGCGACTCCGTAACCCCTTGACCAACGATATAGAGGAACCTTTAGAAATAAAAATAGGGTACGGTGATCAAACCGACCCCAAGAAAAGCCACGGGCTACCACCATGTACTCCAACTCATACTAGTCCAGAATTTCAAACGTGCACTAGTCTAGAGCTATTGATATTGAATTCCACTTTAAGTATTAGTAAATTATTCGATGTTGGACTCTAAACAGACAACCAACACATAACATGAATACAATAAATATTTCTCTTTTATCTTAGGATTAAATAAGTGATCAAACAATTCCAATTGACCAAGAATTAATCCTCCAAATTTATTTGTTGAATTAAATCAACAAGCGAAAGTCCAATGACAATAATTATACATACACTACAAAGCCCTTGCTCTTTGTAAAGTAGTAAAATAACCATAAACAATAAAAATCTAACTTACTCACAAAGTCCTTGGCCTTTGAGAGTAATAAAGTATCAACTAAGGGAAACAATATCAAAGTCCATAATCCAATAATAAAAATAATATTGATCAATATCACACGCTGGATCAAAATACAAATACTTCCAAACAACATGCTTGAATCAAAAATCCATTCAATCATGTAATAAAACATAAAGGGAATTAACGTTCAACAACACGTAATTCCAATTCAATAGCCACGTATGAACAATAAAAAGGGTTCCCTATACATGATACCATAAATAATCCTAATCCTTAGGACATGATACTATTCTAAGACACAAGGACATGTACGTACCTTGTGTAGACAAAGTGAGAGGCCACTTTAGCATTCTAGAAGTCGCCTAAAGTAAATTCTCCGCCTATCAAAATAATAATACAACAATGAACTAATATACTAATTAATTCACAACAATATAACTTATTTTAAAACGCTTCAAAACTCTTTTTAAAATAATTTAAATGTATTAAAGTTGCAACCTTTAACGACCTTTAATATAATACTCATATATTTATAATTTAAAACCTCAAAAATCATTAATTTAATACTTAAAACTCACTTCAAACCAATAATAATAAATCTGAAATTATAATTTATATTCCTAATAAATAAAAAATCAGATTTTAATAATTCGAATAATAAAGTATTCAACTTTACTTATAAAACATATAAAAATCATAAAAACTATAACTTTAACATTAAACTATAATTTAAACAATAAAGTAGAGGATAAGGGTTAAGAAATAACCGAAGAAAAACCACGAAACCGGAAAAACAACGAAGGGGAAACACGCGGGTGGCACGAAAGTGTTGCTGTTGCGGAAGGTGTTGTTGTTGCGGAAGCAAGGCGAGAGGGAAAGGGGGTGAGTGACGGTGGTCCGGACGGGGGCACGAAACACGAGGGAGAGGAGAGGAGAGTGGGGCGGACGAGTGAGGAGAGAAAAGTGAGAGAGAATTTACAGGTTTTGCCTAAAACCTATGGCACTTAGGTTAGGCTTAGTTTGGATTGAAGTTGATCATGAAACTTAAACAAATTGGTTGGGCTCCTCAACCCAACATTTAAAAATATTTTAAACACGACCCAAAACCTTTAAATAAAATATTAAATACTTAAATGCAACTAAATAAATATTAATGATTATTTAAAACGTTTAAACAATCATTTGACTATCAAAATAGTCAATACTTAAATAATTAAATAAAATAAGTATGAAAATGATTATAAATATACTTTAAATACATTTATAAAATTCATAAAATTACGGGGGATTACACCCATGTTGATGAGTGCAGGTTTGATTTTGAAACTTGCTACCAAAATGGTGGGTCTGGTAGGTCTAGTGGAAATACCATCTAGGTCAGGCACCCCATATGACTTCAGTGATTTTGACATAACTGAACTTGAAGGGACTTTCTCAAAGGTGTTCAGCTGAACAAACTGTTTTTCTTTCGCAGCTGCCTTAGTCTCTTTATCAAATCAGGATTCTCAGGGTTGCGAGCACCTTTTCTTTGAGACCTGGGCATACAAAAGAAACAAAAGGAAGTAGTGAAAAGTACTCCAATTGAAACGATGAAGTTTCAATGAGGCAAAAAGAAGTAGACTAAATAACTAAAAGAAAAACTAGAAAATTGGTCATCTCTCCGACAACGACACTAAAAACTTGATGTGTTTTAAAATATATACCGCAAGTGCACGGTGTCTGTTGTTAGTAAAGCCTTTCAAGTACGAGTCGAATCCTTAGAAGACAGGTTTTCGGAGTCAATATTTAATTCAAAGGCTACATACGAAATCAGGGAAGAATCAGCTGAACAACTAATTAAACTAAAGAAAACAGGATTAAACTAAGATTTAACTATGAATTAGAAGACTAGGGTATTAGTTCGGTCTATCATGCTTATACCAATCAACAGGGTTCAAATAACTAATAATACCTTGGCCTGAAGTCAAACAATCAGACCCAATGTTAAACCTACAACCGGGTCATGATGCTCTTAATTCAACATAGATAGGTAGTACGATCGTTCAAATAATCAGAATCAATAGTGTGTTCTAAGCCTCTAAATGTAAGCCCATGATTGGGTCATACCCAAGTTGTCAGGCGTAATTCATGAAACTGCGCAATAATATAAACCACGGATTCAAAAACAAATCACGATATAATTACCCCTATCCACAACCTAGAACTAATAGCAATTCAAATACTAATTATAAATGTAGTTTTCCTCTCTAAAACCCTAGAAACACAACTACTCGCTCTTAATGGAATCAACAATAACAAATCTAATATTAAAACCTAAACTTTGGATCATGAACGATTAAATAAGCAGACAAAGCAATCAAAGATTAGAGAATGGAAATAGGAGAAAAGAACAATACCAATAGACGGAGAGCAATAAGTTTTATTGAAATAAGCCAAGGTTGTCACCTTCAAATCTAAAATAAAGTGTTTAACTGTAACGCTCTAAAAACTAATGCTAAAGAAAGCTGAAAAAGATGAATAATAGTGTCTCACAATAAAAAGAGAGTTCGCTATTTACAATAACCTCGAAAAAGCAATTAAAAAGAAATTCGGAAAAGATAGACTTTCCCTTCGGGTCAATCGCCCGATCAGGCCAAATGCCCCGCTCGATCAAGTGGAAGTTTGAACAAATTCCTCCTTCGCAAAATCATGGCAGCAGCATAACAAGGCATCCGTCCGATACCATCGGGCTAAATGGCCCGTTCGGGCGGAAATTCGAGTAAAGCCCAACGTGCTACAACAACAGTAACAACAACAACACATCGCCCGATCGGATCGGGCGAATTCACCCGATCGGGCCCGTAACATTTTCTCTTCCGCACTTGAATTTAGCCAGCCAACTCAAAAGACGTAGTTCTCGCCCGATCATGTTGGGCAGGGCCGCCCCATCGTGCGGATGGGCTATCTCCTCATTTTCTCCTTTTCTTTGCTTATCGAGCTCGGATCTTCGAGCCTAGGAGCCTCGGGACCTCCTATATCATTAAATATGTCTCGTAGCAACTCGTACGTGCCTCATAACAACTCGTATAGCTATGGTTTTCTCGAAATGGCTCGAAAAGGGATTAAACTTCCTAAAACCTGCAATTAAGCAAAAACCAACAAAGCGATAACTATATAGAGTAATTAGCACCAATTAGCTCCTAAGAGCTCTAATAACGCACGATTTAGCTTGTAAATAAAGGAGCAAAACTCTATAAATAATCATGAATCGGAACCTCATCTAAGAACCTTCACGGCTTTAACATGGAACTTGTCACGGCTCTACCACCCACCAAGTGACAAGCCACATAAATGAAAACACAAAATGTTTGTGCACCAACTTCTAAGGGTTAACATCATTTGTCTCATGCAATCAAGTTGGTGGATTTAGTGGTGGAAGAATTGTGCCAGAGAAAATTGAGCAGATGAAAGTAATATTTTTGCACAGTTTCATAAGAAAGGAGATGACTCTTATAGGATAAGTTGGGATTGTCATGAGGACATATTTGATTAGACAAAATTTTCCAGCTTTTGAGAGGTGTTTGGACTTCAAGGAGGCAAGTTTATTTTCATATTTTTGGATTAAGATGGGACAAAGAGGATCTCTAAGTAAGCAGGGGAAACGCAAATACTAGCCAATTTATCCGTTTCACAACAATAAAAAGGATTGCAAAGTTGCTTCTGATATTCAGGGGAGTGTTTGGATTGAAATAGAGTTAAAAGCCTTGAGAGTTTTGCTTTCAGCCTTTCCTAAAAGAACAAGGTATCAGCAAAAAGGAGATGAGAAAAATGAATGTCAACCCCCAAATAGTTTAAATGGAATCCATTGTTTATTAATAACAACATTTTCAATGATTTTCGATGACATTTTCATGCAAACAATGGAAAGAAAGGGGGGTCTCTTTGTTTGGTTACTTGATGGGGTGAAACGAGGAGTTTTTTCCCATTAATCGAAACTACGAAGGAGAGGTTGACACATAACTCAAAATCAAAGCAACAGAGGAACGAGCTATCAAAGCCAAGAGAGCCATAAATCTCTTATTAATCTCCATTCTAGCCTATTATAGTGAAAATTTTACAATAGATTTCTTAAAAAACGCCCACCATAAGAGAAGAACGAGAGCCAATCATTCTGCCAACTGGACAATGCTAACTTTGGCATTCTCTTTTTTTTTTTAATAAGATTTCCGTGATTTCCGCAGCATATATCTTTTTTCGGATTTTGTTTATTTTTTGTATATTTGTTAAATTAATTTTTGTATATTTGATATATTAATTATGGTAATTAGTTATATTAATTATTGTAATTAGTTATATTACATATTTGGTATTTAAAAACTAATACTTAATCTATATGGTATACTACCTATATTTGTAAGGGTTACTGTACTTTATTTTTTAGGCAGTCCCTAAAAATTTGGGATACTTCTCCATTAACGTCTTCTTCTAGGCTGCCATTAACGAGTTGTTCAAT
The DNA here is from genome assembly GCA_947645195.1 of Patellifolia procumbens. Lineage (NCBI taxonomy): Eukaryota > Viridiplantae > Streptophyta > Magnoliopsida > Caryophyllales > Amaranthaceae > Patellifolia > Patellifolia procumbens. Next base: position 1,140,047 of record CANSGD010001040.1, read on the forward strand.
GGCGCAAATTCGTCTCTACTTTGCCATACTCGATCTATTCAATGTGGAGATAAGTCGTCTGTGAATCTTCTTCATCCTCAACAAGCCTCCTTTTCATCAACGATAGGTAGATTAATTTCGAAAACAATTAGGGTTCATAAGAATTATTTTGAATTAAACTAGGGCTCAAATGAATTATTCCGTTTTTGTGCATACTTATAAGATTTTTGATGCCGAAGTCGAGGTCAATCGGCAGTCATCAATGGTGTGTATCGAATTGGCAAGAGGTTGAAGACGACTGCAAATAAGAATTAACCGTCGTTGCTCATTAATATACCTAGTATTTCGTTTGGACAACACCTTAGCATGTTCTGGTTATATCCATAATGGTAACAGTGAAATCGATTACGGTAGTTGCCAAAATGATACTCGTACATTGCCTAACACTATGTTGACTATGATGTACTTTTGGTTGTTTTTGTAAGATACAAATTAATGTGTAGCTTAAGGCAGTAAGGATGAATTAGAAGAAATCAATAGGGAACAGTCAATTACTGGTCTAAACACATCTAGATTCATAACTCCCCTTTCAAATTACCCGTCTTTGCGCATAATTCATAGTGGGTGTTTTGTTTGGGCAAATCCATAACACCCTTTGGTGATCTCCGTACAATGTGTATATTAATAAAGACAACAACTAGTTAGAAATGTTTGGCAATGACCAGCGACAGTTGCCACATAACCAAAAAGCTGTAACACATTCCATCATGACTCCAAGCATAGCTTGAAGATTCTAGTTAAATGGGCAAATATATTATGACCACCCATTACTACTATGTAAATCTCTACTATTCTAGTTGAATATAGATCGACAATGTAAAATTGAAAATGTTGTTTACAAATTAGAGCAAAGTAGTTTAATTTACTGTCGTCAAATGCGTGACTATGACCTTCACCGGTTTTGGTCACATCTATACAATACGTAACCAAAATAAGAACACACCTAGATAGGCACCCTTTGGCAATGACAACCAATCTTCACTCAGGCATATACAACTTGGGTAGCACACCTAAATTCTTTAATTACTACACTCTATCTAAACTCCCAAAAATTAAGGAGTTTGAAAGTACCATGATGATGTATTACTAATTTTCTATAAAAACAAAAATCGTTTTTTTTAATTGTATCAAAAACAGCATTTTGGTCATCATTTAATATGGAAGACAAAATAATAAGAAGATAAATAAAGTAAGCAACAACCAAAGTCTAGTACAGGAGCAGGACAATCTAATAAACTACATAATGCAAGGTAAACTTAAAAACACCATTTTAAACAAAAGAAAAACTAATGTAACAAGAAGCTTTTAATTGTATCAAAAACAGCAGCTTGGTCATCATTGGCGACCGCTCGCGCTTCATTCCTCCAACTAGCTGGGACGGAAGTAAAGTCTACTGGATGATTGGCAAGTAAATCATCATTTGACTTAGCCATCCATAGATAGGGTCCGCTTTTCGTACCATAACCTAACCAGTTCAGTTTACCATGAGAAGCCTGTTCAAACTTCTCTTGAAGCTTAAAAGCCAATTTGAAATGTTCCTCACTCATTCCGAATTCGATGAACGCATAGCCCATGAATCCTCGATGCGTCCACTTCGGTGTTATTTTACGTACCTTGAAACCAAAGCTCTGTAACAAGTCCCTGAGGACATTCAAACTCCTTCCAACAGGCTTTCCATTTTCATAATGGATAGGAAGGTTGTGAATGATGCAAGTGTATGGCTTGACATAGAGGACTTCTGATTGTTCAGCCATTTTATGTTGTAGGGAAGTGAAGGATATATAAAAAAGGAATCAGTGGTTTGAAGAAGTTGTGAAATTGGGGGCAATGGCAAGGCTTTATACAGGGCTGAGTTAGGTTTTGAATTCGTTGCATGACCTTATTTTCAGAAGCAGTGTAAATGAAATTAACTAATGAACATGGAAAGGCGCAATTATTAATTGAATGGCACTCATTCAGCAGAGGAAGGAAAAGTCATGCATTACATTAAAATCACTATAAATGGCAATACTATTGTGATTCAGTGACTTTTTCCTTCAAAAAAATAAAGTGATTCAGTGAATGTGATTCATTGAATGGTCTGAAACCATTGCAATTTATTTTCGATGGCCCAAACTTTCTAAAATTTACATTGCATTTGACCGAAAATAAGTGCACTCACAACTACCACCAAAATGAAAAGAAATCTGATATAAAGTAGAAATTTAGGGTTTGTTGGGAAGCATATGTTTACACTTATAAGCAAAAAATGTACATGAATCATATGAAAATACCTGTAAGATAGGCGTAAATCCAAGTAGACACAGTTGTTGTTGTTGCCTTTGTTGCAAATTTCTGTTCATATTGATCAAAATAAATCATTTCTAAGTGTCAACAGCAAATTATTTGGAAACAGCAGTTGAAAACTTTTATGACCACCCATTACTACTATGTAAATCTCTACTATTCTAGTTGAATCTAGATCGACAATGTAAAATTGAAAATGTTGTTTACAAATTAGAGCAAAGTAGTTGAATTTACTGTCGTCAAACGCGTGGCAATGACCTTCACCGGTTTTGGTCACATCTATACAATACGTAACCAAAATAAGAACACATCTAGATAGCCACCCTTTGGCAATGACAACCAATCTTCTCTCAGGCATATACAATTTGGGTAGCACATTCAATTTAATACTCTACACGAAAATATTATAATCCCCTAAAAACTTACTCATAGTGGGTGTTTATTGTGGACAAAACCATAACTGGTTTGGTCATATCCATGCAATATGTATATTAATTAAGATCACAACTCGTCAACCAACTGCTGGCAATGACCACGAAACCATTGCCACATATCCAAACAGAAGTAACACAACCCATCATGACTACAAAGCATAGTTTGAAGATTCTAGTTAAATGGACAAATATATTATGACCACCCATTACTACTATGTAACTCTCTACTACTCTATTTGAATCTTAGATCAACAATGTAAAAATAAAAATGTTCTCTACAAATTAGAGCATAGTAGTTGAATTTACTGTCGTGGATAGCGTGGCAACCATCTTAACCTGTTTGGGTCACATCTAAACAATGCGTAACCAAAATAAGAACACATTTGGATAGCCACCCTTTTGGCAATGAGTAAGGGTACAACTTTGGTTGAATCTTAGATGAACAATGGAATCACAAATTCCAACGCCTTTAGATTTAAGCTGCTGAAGTAACGGGCATCAAAATGTGGGCAATGACCACAAAACGATATGATGATTGCCAAATAAGAATGAAGAAAATGGTAAATTGGTAAGTACTATGGCTTTTTCCAACTCGAGTACAACATAGTTGTAAAGTAGTTATTTAAAAACTCGCGCTTAAATTTAAGACGGAACCCATAAAATTTATAGTTGTAAAGCAGATTCAATCAGAAACCATACTCCCAATTACATTATTACAAGCATTCGATTCCGTTAATTTGCCAATTCAACTAATTGATTTTGATATTAGATCTATACAGAATGAACCACAATAATTCACATTGATTTTTATAAATCCTTTTACATACTTACTGTTCATCATTTTTGTGGCAATGTCTATGTCTATGGAAATAGCAAAAACAATACTTGCACCATACTTTATCCAACGATATTGAAATTCGCTACAACAATATATACTTAATATACGATAGAGTGCAGAAATTATGTGCACACAAAATTTGGCAATGTGCACTGTAAATGCCCATCAGGAGTTAAGTTAAAGAGTGTAAACTAATTATCCAAAAAACAAAGCTACAATTATATATCCGTCATTCTAATATGAAGGCACAGCCTAATTCCTAATCATTGTCGTCGTTGAAGGTGGCATGATCATCGTCACCATCAATATCATTTTCATTTCCACTGTCTTCATCATCGTCATGAAGGGTACTTGCACCATCATCTCCATCCCCATCATCCTTCTCCTCGCCTGAATCACCACCTGTGAACCATATAGCATTATTTTACAACTTTCAATATGTTCACTTCAAAAAAACAAAAATGTGATGATAAATGGAAGGAAAAATTGTTAATTACCACCTTTTATAAACAGCATTTTGTAAATTACCACCTTAATTTTTTTTTTTTTAAATTACCACCTTTTATATGCAAATCTTTTAAAACTCCCACCTCTTAACGTTTTCCGTCAAAAAAAACGTTATGTGGGTCCCACATAGCTTTATTTCCCTCCATTTCTGTTTTCTCTTCCCATTTCTCACTCCTCTTCTTCTTCCTCTGTTTTCCTCCCCCATTTATCACCATTACTAGGTTTTTTTTTACCCTAATCTTTCTCTCTCCTCCACTCACTCTCTATTTCTCCTTCCTCATTGGATAGCAATGCAAAGCTTTTTCTAGTACACACTTATACATGGATAGAGAAGGTTGGATGAAGATTCTTATGGTACTTTGATTTGCAAGTCTTAATTCTCAGATGCCTGTGCCTTCCACTTCTGCCTTCCCTCTCCGTAATTTTATCTGGAATTCAATAATCCCTACAAACACAAAAACTTCAGCTAAACTCCACACCTCGGTTTATGATGGAATCAGAAGGAATGACCAACCATATTTTCTTAATTGCTGAGTCGCACAATTCCCTTGAAGCAGGCTAGTTTGGATTGAAAATGAGAACTGAAGTTAGCCTAGGTTTTCTTGTTACAGTTTGCAGGAGAATGATATTGGGTTCGGAGCGGGAAAAGAAAGCAGGTCGCCAAGGACATTGCCTTCTAGCCATGTTTTAGCAATCAATTGAAGAATGTTAGGATTTTCTACATTTCTTCAGCTACATCCCTCTGAAGCAGAGTCCGACTGAGATGCAATAAAATTAGGAGGAACTGCAATTTTTATCTTTCATTTTGAGAAGATCCTGTACTCTGCTTCAGCACTCCATACAACTTTCTCTTCTATAAATGAAAGTTACTTGTTGATTGTGAGATTGTGGCCTCTGCTTGCATATTTTACACTAGTCTTCTCCTGTATACGATTTTCCTTTATTATACTAATCATTCGGTAAATGTTCAACCATCAGCCCAGTGCTTTGCACAGGAACAAGGAGGAGACACAGAGATTGAGTTATATGGAGGAGAGAAAAAGATTGGGGTAAAAAAATCCCTAATAATAGTGGGAAGCCAAAAGCAAAACAGAGGAAGAAGAAGAGGAGTGAGAAATGGGGAGAGAAAACAGAAATGGAGGGAAATAAATCTATGTGGGACCCACATAACGTTTTTTTTAACGGAAAATGTTAAGAGGTGGGAGTTTTAAAATATTTACATATAAAAGGTGGTAATTTTAAATAAAAAAAATTTAAGGTGGTAATTTACAAAATGTTGTTTATAAAAGGTGGTAATTAACAATTTTTCCTAAATGGAATTTAAATTTTAGTATACCTAAAGCAGAAATTCAAGAATCATCATCGTCTGTATCAAAACGCTTGGACCACTCTCTCGTTGCCACTGAGCGAATGTCCTCCATCAGTGGAGCAGTGAACATTTCTGGATGTAAACGCCTGAGCATCTCTTGGACGACAAGGATCTCCAACATAGCCTCCCGCACCGTATCCGCGTTTTCACCTACCCCGACATGGCTCTCAGGTTTTTTAACATGTGCCTGCTCGGGTGGAGGCTCTCTTTTTGGCGCACGCCTAACACCGCGCTTCTTCCATGCACGTTGTTCTGAATCGAACGTATATCCCAAAGCATTTTCGATTGTGTGGCTATTGAACGGCGTTGAGTGTTCATTTACAGCAACGACCTCATTTGAGAGGTCCACCTTGAAGTGCCTGAACACCTTAGTCAACCACATCCCATAAGGAAGAAATCCTTTTTTTTATTATGATGAGCAGCAACCATGTAATTAATCATCATCATCGGCATGTTAATCATCTTATTTTCAAGGATGCAGTCCATCACCAACATGTCTAGATAGGTAAGGGAAGATTTCCTGCCCAACCGACAGATGAATGTCTGACAAAGAATCAAGTGAAGTAGGCGAGAGGGAAGTGGAAGTTCATCCATCAAAGGCTTATTTGTTCCTTCTACGTGAGGATCACTCAACACCCGCCTGATGGCATCGGTGGGATCAAAACCAGCCACAGTACTCCACTTGTTACCTGGTAAACTGTGCACCCCCTCATTTGGAATGTCTAAAATTTCCCCCAGCACGGTGTCATCTAGCACTATCAACGTCCCCTTCACCCAAGTATATATGACCCCAGGTTCTCTGTTAGCAGTGTCGAAATGAGGGTAGAATTGACGCACAAGGTCCGGGTATATGGGTAACGACTCTTCCAGCAACTTATTCCATTCCTGTTGTTCAAACCATTTCCTCACAAATGCCGCACTGTACTCGTTTAAAGAAGAAAAATCCACCGGCCTACCTGATGCTATTTTCCTTGCCCCAAATACTCTGTTGTACAGTTTGTGGTAGACCGATGACTTGAACTTGGTGTCTGGTGGTTCAGGTCCTATTGCTGAAAAGTGTGACCTTGTCCTTTTGCTTGGACTTGAAATTAGACTTGGTATTTCATGGACCCCTTGAATTTTTCGTTTCCTTGTAGGTGTTGAATGATCTGTTGGTGTTGCGTTCTTCCTCGCCGATTGATGCCTTTTGGTTACTTTCTTCTTCGCAATTGCCTTATACCTCGTCATGCTTCAATTAGTAATGCAAAAAATGTCAAGAGTTTGGAAAGGAGTTGCAGCTCAATCACAATTACATCACTTTATGCCACACCATAAACAGAATGACTATGACCAACTTCGAAGTCAACAAAAAACATGTCTTCCATTATGGAAGTCCCATAACACTTCAAACTATGTACTGTTGGAAAAGACAATTATGACATAATGGAACTAATATATTGGTATGTCATTGCCAACAACAAACACATTTTTCCTAACAAATTGTGCACTGTAGAATATTGGAAATAGCTAGGTAATATGCTTCAAAAAACCTGTAAGTGACACTAAATCAATTATTTACACTGAACATAGAAAAATTAGGAACACGTCAACTCCATATATCAAAAGGCAAGTCTATTGAACAATTATAGGACTAAGAGATAGACTTATTCACTAATCAACATAACCGGACTGTCACACAAGTATCTAAACTCCTTGCGAATTGCGAATTCAAATAAGCGAATTATGGTCGGTTTTAGGCTATTTTCGTCTCTTTAAAGTCGAATTGCGAATTTAAAAAGCGAATTAGATAGTGAATTATGTGAAAATGTGAATACATAACTGAACTTGCTATATAATTGAATCTAGTAAGTTCCTTAAGAACTTAAATTCTGAAGTATGTCATGTATTTTATATTGTATGTTTTCTAAACGACGGTCTGCTACAAATATGCAGAGTACAATTTGACCAATAATTCAGTAAATGTGAACAATTGATTTAGTACAATTATTGAACAAAATTCAAAACTCAAAGAGGCATTATCACAAACAGTTGTCATACAATAGTTGAACAATTGTTGAATTTATAACGACAAAATCCTATACCCAACAAAAATTGATAATCGGCTAAATTGAAGCCTAATGACCCATGGCAACATCATTCAATCACACACAAATGAAAAATCAAAGTAAACAAAGATGGAAAATATGGCGGAATAATTAAAGAGAGAGAAATTTCACCTTCAAATAACGAACTTCGGATTATCTCGCTTGTGGTGTTTACGAGTTTGCTATTAGGGTTTTGAGAAGGTAAGAGGCAACAGTTGGAAGAGGATAGAAGTTGTGAATGAAATAGAGGGCCAATATTTATTTCATATACCATTAAAACCTTTGATTTCAAAATTTGAAATTTTTTTAAATATTGTTTGAAATGCTCTTAAACGAAAAGGCAAAAGCTATCTTATTATAAAAAAAATAATAGAAAGACGTACGATCGTCCGAAGATGTTGGATAGGGCTGCTAAAAGTGGATATAGTAAAATTATTATACATAATAACTTCACCTACGGATCCGTTATTTGACATATGTGAGGTATGTATAACCAATTTGACAGATATATTGAACATTTATGAACGCCTATGTTAAATACGATAACAAGATCCAACTGAAAATTATTCTAGTAGAATGTTAATTATCTCTAGATAAGAGAACATAAAAGTGCCGTATTATTTTTGAACGATGTTGAATAACACGTGCATTTAGTACTGGAAATTTTGTCAAAAATGACCTTACATTAGAAAAGTTTAGTATTGCACATTATACATATGTCATACATATGTTTGGCAAAAGAAAATAAATTATATGTCGTTGATTTGACAATATGTACTTTATGGATTTTTGAGAGGCCCTTTTATACATACCTACTACATCTGAATAAAAAATATATATACCTACTTCTTAAAACATGATTTTTGTTTTATATTGCACATTTCTTACCTAGTCAACATTAATTGATCAACATATTAATGTTTAACAATAACATATCTATTCGAGAAAAGGCAGTGGGCGTGTTCTGCGCAGCTTTCTAAGTAGCTTTTAGATAGCTTTTAGCTTATTCAAATATTATACTATAAGTGTTCGGCAATGTAGCTTTTAAAGCAAGGCTTAAAGTAGGTTATACCCTTTTAGTAACTTTTGTGCAAAGTTAATATTTGCCGAAGCTACAAGCTCACAGCTACTTTGGCGAACAGAAATGAGTTTTCCTATGCTATCTACTTACAATTGATTGTCCAACATATAAATGCAATTTGTTGGCAATGTCTAAAAGCATTATATGTTATCAGAAATGAAGATTTCTTTTACTATCTCTTTAAAAAGGATTTCCCACCAAGTACATATTTTAAAATATGTAGCAAGTTGTTTGGATAAGCTAACCCCCCCCCCCCAACACGCACATTTTTAAATATGTGAACTAGTCGTTTAAAATTTTTTAAAATTCTTTGTAAATTAAAAACAAGGGTATATTAGAACGTCAATTAGTATTGATAATATCATACTATAACTGATGAAAGTGTTATGTAATGACCTATAGTTATTTTTTCTGTTTCCATTCCTAAGATCCGTTTTGATTTGATTTTTTACCGTGACAATTGTACGTTGAATTTATACTCGGTAATTATTAGTCTTTGACACGTCTACCCATTTGGATTTATTGGACAATTACCATATTGGTGTTATTCCTAGTTGAATATACGATTACATTAATTTGAAGTTTTAACTTTCTCATATTACTTTTATCATTGTGATTTAAATATCGAGGGTATTGATATGTATAACAGTTTATAATCTTCTCATTTGTACCTTTTAGAGTTACAAATAGCCGTACAATAACTAATATAACATCGATAATAACATACCATTATTTACTTTGTTACTTTTTATTTTGTAGATTCTTCATGATTTATAATTATATCAGTAATATATAGCATACCAAAAATAGAGGGGGAAAGATATTTCTTCCCTTCCCTATTATACGGTTACAATTATTTTGTAAGTTTGAATGGTCAACAAATTTTTAGATCTCCTATAATCACGCCCCAAGTTCCCTAATTTATATACTTGTTGATTATCCTACTCAAAAAACTTTGTTACAATAACCGTGGTTAATATTTGTAAATGGAAAAGTAAAAGCTTTTTGTATATAATTTTTAAAGTATAAAACAATGGTATAAGATCGGATATTAGGATTGATACATATCTTCATATAACTCAGTTTACAAATATGTAATAACCTAATATAGTTTTCGGTGTTTCCATATTGATGATTTAAATGCAACCTTTATATCTTGTAGAGCTTATACAAATGAGCTTAATTATATATGTATTTTACAGCCATATTGATGATTTGAAATCTGAAAACGTAGGTTGTAATTTTCTCATTGTGATTAGAGAAATAAATTTAAAATCAACAGAATGCAGTATTTCGTAAAAGTATGTGTATATTAAACAGTTGATAATCTTCTCATTTGTACCTTCTAGTCTTCTAGAGGTACAAATAGTCGTACAATAACTAATATAAGATCGATAATAACATACCATAATTGAGATTACGTATATGTAATATCCATTATATACTTTGGTACTTTCCATTTGGCAGATTCCTCATCATTTAAAATTATATCATGAATATATGGTGGGGATTGTACAGTCATGTTGATGTTATTCCCCATCTTATATACAGTTTCAATATTGACTTGAGATCTTTACTTCACCATGTACATCTTATCATTGTGCTTGGAAAAATTAATTAAACTGTAACAGGTTGTAATTTTATCATCGTGATTAGAGAAATTAATTTAAAATATTTTACTATAAGTGTTCGGCAAGGTAGATTTTAAAGCAAGGTTTAAAGTAGCTTATAACCATATAGTAACTTTTGTGCAAAGTTAATATTTGCCGAAGCTAAAAGTTCACAGCTATTTTGCCGAACAGAATTGAGTTTTCCTATGATATCTACTTACAATTGATTGTCCAACATATAAATGCAATTTTTTTGGCAATGTCTAGAAGCATTATATGTTATCATATATGAAGGTTTCTTTTACTATCCCTTCTTTGATGATGATGGTGTTATACATCTTATAATAAACTATAAATATGTTGCAGATAATCGTCATATTTATGCTATTATGTTTGAAATGCGTAAAAGGAATAATTATAATATAAGGAATGATTATAATGTGATAATATGAAAATCAACGTTTGATTATAATGTGATAATATGATAAATCACATTTTACAATAAAAATTGACCATCCAAGACTAAACATCAAAACTAATACAAAATCTAATATTGTTTGCTGGGATCCCAATCGAACACAGTTGGCATTTTACGGAATGTGTTCACTGCGAAGTTGTCTTTAACATTTGATGCCTCACCAGCAGAATATGTTTTCGGCATGAACTGTTTTGAAAGGTTGACAAAACTAAACCCATTCCACATTGCATTCTGCGTTGGGTACAAGCTACTTCCATCTTAACATTATTATTGTCAGCATCCGTTGCTTGCGGAGGCTCACTATTCCCTTCCAATTCTTCATTAAGATCATAAATCTTTTCCTGTTTATCAGTCTTCCTCTTCTTACCCTTACCCTTACCCTTACCTTTTGAACCTTTTGGGTAACGATTCTCTTCAGCTTCGTTTGCCTTCGGAGTGTACCTGTCCCTTTGCATTTGCACAAGCGATTTCGCCAATTTGTCTTTCAAAGCTAGAGTCAGATCATACGAGGTTGAGGCCAACCTGCAAAGTTGCATGCTTAAACTATTTAAAAATGCAAATCGTCCAGCAGCAGCTCGTACGTTGCTTGTTTTCTGCAGTTCAAGGTGCCCATATGCGTTCATAAGATGCATTTTTGCTCGCGTTGTCCATCTCCTAAGAATGCAGCCACTTGTTATTTGAACCATACCCTCGAATTTCATCACAGTAAACATATGTCGACAAGGAAAACCAATAGAATCGAGCTTCATGCAGCAGCAAAACATCATCTGTTGGTTTTAATTGTAGAGTACTATAAATTTCGTATTTGGTAATTCACAATCATTCAGCCAGTAGGTGTTTGAAGGGCCGTCGCAATGGTCCAAGCATCTCTCAGTCTTTATCACAATGTGCCTTGACTCGAAATCTAGTCCCTTACAAAACACATTGTATGAATTTCGGGTGTATGTACGTGCTGCATGCTTCTTGATCTCAGACAAGACGCCTTCAATGACAGGAAAGGTATATGTGGAAAGGTAATTATCTTGATCTTCGTCAAATCGAACATGTTCCAGTACTTGGTCATACAACTGTACAAACCTGTACATCATTAGTTTCTTGGTGAGTATGGTCTTTAATGTTCTGTTCATTGACTCGCATCTTTGGGTGCTTCTCATCCCTACAGCATGCATTACACGACTTAAAATATACCAATTATGTAGTAACACAACAATAAAGAACGACCACCATAAGCCTCCAATTAGGTTTTGTCCGTAATTATTATAGAACATTGCCTTTCTTCATTTTGTTAACTAGCTTTTAATTTAAACATAAAAGGTCATGGTAATGTCCTACTCTGTTAAAGGACATGACCAAATAGATAATGATATAAAAGACTTATGATAGTCTTATTTTAAAAAGAAAACCATAAAATTTAAAAAAATAAAATAAAGGTTTTGCAAAGAAACACATTGCTGCTTACCGGCATAGAAATCACCATGCATAAAAGCCTCACCCCATTTCTCTTTGTCTTTGTACAAATCTTTTACCCATTTTTTTTCCTCGCAAGTCATAAGTAGTCATCAATTCTTCCCATGCTTGTTCGAACTCTTTTATTGTCCTACAACCATCTACACATTTCATGAAACCACTACAAAAACACCTGTTGCTGTTTCCTTTGACGTTACGCATCAAGCGCCATAAACATAGCCTATGCCGAGCATTTGGGAATACGACCTTAATAGCATTTGCAATTACCCTATCCCCGTCAGTGATAACAGTATATGGAGCATTCTTTTCACCAGCGTCAAGTAACTGTTGAAGCACCCACGTATACGTCTCTTCTTTTTCGTTTGCAATCAATGCAACGGCAAATGGAACAGTTCTCCTATGATGGTTGACACCAACGATCACAACAAACGGCTTTTTATACGCATTTACTTTGTAAGTTGTGTCAAATGCAATGACTGTTCCAAAAGCCTTGTAATTGTTTAGACATTCTCTATCACACCAAAACATCTTGTCAATCCCATTTTGGTCATCACGTGTGTGCCTTAAAAAAAAAGTGGGATCCGAGGATTTCTTACCTAACAAGTAGGCCATTACTGTTTCGGTGTCTCCATCTTTTATCTCTTCCTTTTTGATTTTTTCACACGTGTTGTACAAATCACTAGCTAAGAATCCCACTTCGCCGAGTCCCCCAGCTTGTTGGGCTATATTCCTCATTGTAACTGATGGACGGACTCCGGAGTTGATTAACGACTTAATATGAATTTTATCGGCTTCACTGACCTCTCTTTGGCTCCTGTAATCGTGTATAACAATAAATAATTACTAGTGTTCAACACAAATGAGCTATAAATAAATTGGTAATAATGTCATTAGACGTACCTTATGAAAGGTACCTGGTTCATTGGAACAAGTTCATGATTGTGCTCTTCTACAAAATTTGAAACATGCCATATGTCAGAGCTGGAGTCCCATTTGAAAGTAATCAATTCTTTACAACCGCATCTTGTGATAGGTCTATGATTGCGTTTCCTATCCTTTCTCTCGAAGTGGCTCTGTGCTCGAAAACCTTCGCGATTACACCAAACCACTTGAGATGTAATGTGTCCGTCAACCTTGCTCTTGGTTGGATTCTTACGGCGTACGCCAAAGCCTTTAACCTTAGAATACATCTTATAAAATCGGAGGCAATTGTATGGCTCTTGAAAGAAAGTTTTTTCATGTCATCTATTGTAAATTCTTCTAACTCGTTGCCTATTTGATCCCAAACGTCAAGGTCGAAGAATGTCAAACTATTTTCCTCCATCTCAGATTCTGACTCCGAGTTATTATCACTCTCATCCCCATCTCCGTCATCATTTTCCTACGTTAAATAATTGGGAACGTCTTACTTTCCAAGTCACAAGGTGTATTGGTTCAATAGTTTCGATCTACTTTGTCAATTGTCCATAATACGTTTTGGAAATTACCATCACAATAAAAGTTTAATTCGTACCTCGTCAATGTTATTGACTTCAATGCTTTTATGTTGTGTATTTCCCTCCGGGACGAACTGCTCGATTTGTACCTGACTCCAATTTGCATTGTAGTTAACATCTTCCGTAAACCTTCCATCATCTGGTATGTCCATGCTGTTGATTATCAAACATAATAATATCAAATACCAACTTTATGACATCAATCAAATTATACGGGTTTAATAAGAAAGAATCCCAAATTGTAATATGGATTTGTAATCATTCAATTTGTAAGGGTTTTAATCATAACTATGTACGCAATCTAGTCATATTTTGTTTTGAATCAAACATGAACAATCAAAAAATACACAACACGAAAGAATCTCCAGAGGCCATAATAAACAAGATCAAATTTGTTCGTAACTCGACCCAAAATTGAATTTTTCCTAGGTTACCCTAATAAAAATTAGATGAAATTCTTTGGAACATTACGAAATTCTTTGACACATACCTTGTAATTCTGAGATGAAGAATTAAGCCGTGGAAGATATAGTTTTAGTTATAGAATTTAAAAGTTAATTAATCAAATCTATAAAATTCACACTATTCATGAATCTAAAAGCCTCACTTTATTAAATAGGTGAATCAACAATTAATTAGATGTAAAAAAATAAGAACGAAACTAGGAAAGTGAGACTAACCTGCGGCGTGGCTCCTTTCTATGGCTGCTCAGCTCGTCTGCGCCGCAGTGGTCAAAGCCGGAGGTTGGGACTGAGGAATCAATACGAACTTTCTCTTCTTCCTCGTCGTAATCAAGAAGCTCCTCTTCATAAGTTATTTTGGCCCTCCAAGCGAAACCCCTATGTTATTCATTAGGTAATTGAACCACCTTAATAGCTGTATTCTGATTTGTTTCCGGAATTTTTAATTATTTGTTTTTTTTTGAAGCAATGTTTTTTAATAATTTGTTCCTGAATTTACGCTCGAAAATTATGTGTGTGGTTACAAATTTACAATACAAGAGTTATTATGTTACACGATTTAGGAAAGCATATTTTATATTGCATTTATTAAAAACGGCTTTAATAGATGTAGTACACATTTTAACCGGGTAACTACAATTCTCATCATTTTGGTAACTTAATTCCTAATAGGAAATTTGATATATGATGTGATCTGACTTATATTTTGTCAATTAATTGTTTTTTTTTCAAAGAAAAATTAATCCTAACTATTGTGAAAATCTTCCACAATTAATCCCACCTAAAATAATTCCCAAAAAAATCCCAACTATTGTCCACTCTTCTCAAGATAATTCCCAAAATAGTAACAATAACCGTCAAGTGGGATTGTTTTGGCAAGAGTGGACAATAGTTGGGATTATTTTGGGAATTATTTTCTTTATTGGTGTTTGCACCCGGTTCACTCTTCGGGCTACATCCGGATAGAGGCCAAGTTCGGGGTGGTTAGGTTACATCCCTCTCCCGAGGGTGTTGCGGGGATTCGAACACGGGTCTGTCCTACCAAAGCTAGTCTCCATCACCACTGGACTAACACTTACTTGGTTATATTGGGTATTATTAAAGGTGTGATTAATTATGGAATATGAGCAATAGTTGAGATTATTCACGCTAAGTTTTCATTTTTTTTCAAACTAGTATCGGCTAGATCGAAGCAGCGAGGCAGGGGCGTTCAATTTGGATATCAAAGTGGTTGAAGGATCGAACGTATTCCGTTACCTTGGATGCATTCTCCATAATGATGTAGAACTCGATGGAGTCGTGGCTCATAGAATTTATGCGGGTTGTTTTGTTGTTGTTGTAATCGTAGTTAACTACAAATTCAAATTTCCACAACACTTGTAGTAAACTGGTCTTCACATCCTAGTAGTGTTATACATCCACTACAAGAAAATGTATAAAATGGTTGCATAAATTTTCGTTTATGTCATTGCCAAATTACTAATCTTATCTAAAAGTAGAAATAATCTTTATACTAAGGCCCTGTTCTGTTCACCTTTGAATAATAATATTCAATAAGAATAAGATTAATTTAATAGAAATAAGACCAGTTAATCAAAATTAAGTTGAGTTCATTGACTACAAGTTCAATTTGTTCAATATAGAACAATATATTTGTTCAAAGTATAAACCAGTTGTACAAAGTATAAAAAAAAAACACCAAACATTTTTTCAATTTAGTACAATATATTTCAAGTTGGTACGTTAAATTTTGTACCATAAACTATATTGTATAAATCAGTAGTCTAACGTTTATAAAAATGGTAATACTTTCTCCGTTCCATGTCTATTGCAACCGTGGAATGTATGCAAACTATTTTGGTAGTTTAATTGAAAAATGGCACGAGATATGAAGCTCACATTGCTCTAGTTGAAATTGCTGTTCATTTTGTTGGTTTATGTCATTGCCAACGTAGTATATGACAACAAAATTTATTAAAAAAACATGCATTGAACAAGTGCAATGTACCCGATTACACAAACTATCATCCATCCATTGGTCACCCGGTAAAACTATTACCCATATTGTTTACATCCACCACTTGCGGGTGAACAAGGTTGGACGGGGGATCATCCATTTAACAAAAAGTAAATGAGAAAAGTTAAATCAAACTTGTAAAACGACAATTTATACATGAACTTCATGTTAGGATAAAAGTTAAATCAAAAAGGAAAACGACAATTTATACATTAACTTCATGTCAAATTAGGATAAAAGTTTATAGAATAATAGATAGTTAATGCAAATAAAAGAATAAACTAATGTGAATAAAATAATAGATATTCAACAAAATGAAGGAAATGGGTTATGGAGCGGGTGATAAACGGGTGATGGATGAAACTTTCTTCCGAAGGTAATTTTCCGACACCCATTTACCCGCTCACCCTCCACCCGTCCATCATCAATTGAAATTGGTTTTTCAACCTTTTTGTTTATCGGGTGGTGCGAGTAATGGATCATCCATTGGATATGTACATCTCTCTAACAAATATATAGGTTATTTATTAATTTAAAAACAACGAAAGTAAAAGAAAACCAATTATGCCCTTCGCATCCGATATTTTGAGTTAATTTGGCATTTATAATTTTCAAATCCTGTAGTTCAAAAATTTTGGGGTAAATTGAATGTTTTTGAAATTGGGAGTACTAATTTTGACAAGTCCCCGCAAGTTTTTGCCCTCGATCTTATTCTCCATTCAACATCTCTCACTACAGTCTACACCAGGCGAATTACTTACCACTTACCAGCGGTGGTGGAACTTGCGACGGTGGAAGTATTCGACACTCGTAAAGGTATTGTAATCTCTAAATCCTAGCCTTCTATTCAATTGAAAATCTAATGTGTTTACATGTAATGTACGTCTTTGTCTGCTATAATCGTAAAGAATGCTTGTAATTGGTTTTGTAATTTGGGAGACAACAATAATAACGTACCTGGAAATATGTTGACAATACCATTTTAGTAGAGTTGGTATCCATTAGCCCTAGTTGCATATCAAATAAATACACATTGACAAACTGTCACAAAAAACATATTCGTAAGCATAGCCTTTTTTTCTAAATTATGTTGTACTTATTTAGCACCTTTGAGTTATTTATTTACCAGATCAGACAGTCATTCGTCTGGAAATACACACAAAAATTCACCAACTGTCAACCTGTGGATAACCTGACGCGGACAGTACACTTCATCAAATTGGTCAAACTTTTGAATATTTAAGCATATTCGCTTATCTCGATCTGATAGCTGAGGTAGATAATCATGGAATAGTTCTCTTGGCACGATACGCTTTTTGCAAGTCAACTGTCTAACTTCATCTAGCCCATCCTCTCCATCCTAGGTTGTATATGAATTAAAGTGCATCAAAATAATCATAAATGGTATATGTATGATAATTTCCGTAAGAGGTATTAGTGATTGCCAAACTGTACCTTTAAGACGACAATATCCTTTGATTTACCCTTCTTCTGCCTCTTCGCTTTCGACGATGTTACCTGGACGTAAGTAGTATTAAAAATACACACCAAATTATCAGAGATATCGTACTAGTAATACCATTTCAGACAAGGTAGTGTCGACGCCCTCAACGGTTTCTGATGGTGCTGCCTTTTTAGTATCGACTGTCCCTTCCTGCTACATATCAAATCAAATCCAACACATTTTAGTTGATCGCCAATTCAAGTATGCGCATCTATTAACATAAACAGATGTACCTGTGCCTTTTGTGTTTTTGAATTACGTTTTTTGCTTGCTTTCTGATTCGTTGAAGGTGCCTGTTCATTGGAGGTAGTCAGCAATTGCGAATGCAATATAACAGATGACAAATTATCAGAGATATCGTACTAGTAATACCATTTCAGACAAGGTAGTGTCGATGCCCTCCACGGTGTCTGATGGTGATGCCTTTTTAATATCGACTGTCCCTTCCTGCTACATATGAAATCAAATCCAACACATTTTAGTTGATTGCCAATTCAAGTATGCGCATCTACTAACATAAGCAGATGTACCTGTGCTTTTTATGTTATTGAATGACGTTTTTTGCTTGCTTTCTGATTCGTTGAAGGTGCCTGTTCATTGGAGGTAGTCAGCAATTGCGAACGAAATATAACAGATGACAAATAACATAGTTTGATAAACTTACGGTTTCATTTGAATTTAAATGCTCTCCATCATCTTTTGGCTTCTTAACTTTTTTTAATTCTTTCTTTGGTTCTTCCTTAACGTCTCTTAATGTTTCCAACCCTGGAGGAAATTGAGGAACATTGAAACGAACATTTCGAATGCTGAATGATTCAATGTCGCAGGATTCTTCTGTAATTGGTTCGTCTGCAATTGGTTCGTCTGCAAGTCCTTCTTCCTTATCAATATCTAATTTACGCTTCGGGTTTGGCGTTTTGAAACGGTCAACCAATCCACCATCAGGACTTAGAAAAGGGGAATTTGATCGATTATTAGTAGCGCAACTAAAACTTGGATTTCCGGTTGACTTTTGGTCTCCCGGTGTGCAATACCCTTCTGTATCAGACTTCCAATTACCATCAGCATGAGAACCAACTTGTTTACATTTGAGTTCAGCCAACGACAACTCAATGTTGGTTACTTTTGTGCGTATCTCATTAATGGCTTCTAGAATCACACCCAAGTTCTACTCAAAGAAAACCTTGAAAAATCAATATAGAGATTGGAATTAAACATGTGATATAATTTCAGCATTGTTACTTCATAATCTATGTATACATTTTTAATAAATTGTGATTAATATTGCAGAGCAACGGCATATTTTCATCATATTCGACAATAATTTGAATATATAATAACACAAATTAACCGCCTTACGCTTAAAGCACTGCTGTTGTCCTCTGCCATTGGTGAAATTGTTGTAGCTTTGTGTATCCGACTAAATTTACGAAGATAGTCACCAAAAAACAAAGGGCAATTCTTTGGTGATAAAAAATCAAAACCCTAGTTTCTAACCACCCACTTACCCACGTTATGTGCATATATAAAAATCGGAATTGTGAAGACGTTATCTTTTGTTTAGTTTTTTTTTAAACTTGCCCTTGTTTATCTCAATTATTTATTTTATTTCCTTAATTTTGTATCACTAATTTGTGGAAATCATATCTTCACCAAAATATTAAAAGATTGGGAAATCATTTGTTTTCCAAATAAAAATTTACAATGTGTTTTTAAAAAAGCAATCTTTATGGAAACTTATGGGTCCTTTTCCAGTTACGTTGTATATTAATTTTAACTGTTTAAAAATTAAATCAAAAATAAAATTCACCTTTTGCAATGCCCTTGCAAGTTGAAAAGTACAGACTAATTGCTTAACATGAACTATTACAAAAAACAAATCCCTTGCAAGAATACTTAAAAGCTTCTACGGATATCCGAGTATGCCATCACCAGTCCACGTCCACCGCCAGAGGGATTGAACTGTTCTCCGTAACCATCTTCACGATCCTGTGCATACCAACTTTCCCACCACTGATTTTGCTCATATGAACTAGATGCACGTTCTGCCCATTTATCGCAATCACATTTGAAATGTAACAAAACTGGTGGAAGTTCCCTCTGTTGGCGTAACTCTGCAGTGTAATGGTAGCCAAAGTACAATTCACGGGCCTCGTTATACCTAGCTTCGTAATTAGGTGTATAGAAAGTTGTTGCGATCTCCTTTCCCCATGTCTTGCACACTTGCATTGCTGATAACTGGTCTTCGTGTGACAACCTCTTCAAGATCATAGGGCACGTCAGGTCCATATTTTTTCCAACTTCAAAGGGGGCCTTTGAAATCCAAGGAAGTTCACACTCCATTTCTGGACGATTAAAATGTTTCGTTATAGCCCACTTCCATTTCGCCTCTTCCTCCTTTACATAAAGTGGGTAATCCTCTTCAGTATAATTTTGACGAAGATTGTGATTTGGACATACTCTCTGATAGGTAGGCGGCACTACATTTGCCATTGAAGGCAACTTGTGTAAGATATGGAATATGGAAGAGCAAAAAGAGAAAGTACTTTTGATGATGACATAGGTGTTTAGTTTTATTTAGTAAGGAAAAGTGGCGGTTATGAAACTAAAAAAATTCCTACCTTTTGAATGATTAAATAAAATATTAGTAGCAGTTATTATAATGTGTAAGTGCAATAATGGTTAATGCCTAATATGACAGCTAGCCCTATCACCTACAACCCAAAGCAAGGGATTTTAATTTTAGATTTGTCATCATTACAACATCCAGTTATTCTTGACTTTCTTAATCAATTACCATTTCGACTTCAGTGGCAGTTTAAATAAATGTGTGGAAGATATTTTAGGCGACAAATTGGGAGTTCATTGTAAAAATGATTGGTTTGAAAACGCACAAAAACCACTTTATGTTATGTCCAAAATACTATACAACAGCATAGTCGTTGAGAGGCTAGACCTATTCCAAACAGTTTCAAGAGTTGGCGAGTTACTTTGCTCTAAACCTAGCCCTTACCCAAACCGATTACTTAAACGTGTCAAAATTATTGACCCTAATACAACCCGTTATTGCCTAAAACCAGTTTATGTATTGTTCATTGATCACGAGTACATAGTAGGATATGTTCCAAAAGCAAAGTAATACATAATAATACTTAATTAAAACATGACTAGACATATGTTCCGAAAAATACAAAATAAAACATAACAGAATATTCAACAATAACATATCCCGAAACATATTAATAATAACCTTCAATCATGTACTTCGACCCCGTAAAACCTACTTCGAACCTACATCCGTATACTCTTTTTGAATAATTTTACAAGGAAAGTGACGCGTTGTTTCCCCACGAGCTCAAATGTGCAAATATCGTTAGGCCCAGCTCCGACATCTACAACGAATCTCTTCAACCCAGTCAGTGCCCATGCCGGGGTTTTCTTGCTTTGGAAGGTATTTTTTAGTTTGACTTCCCACTTGTTACCGGCTGCATCAGTAAAAGTTGCAATTTTGTCGGTCCTTTCCATCATGTTCTCTTTCACGAAATACTCGGGCATAGTCTGCAAAACTTTCGTCTCAATAATTTCAAACATACAATTGAAATAAATTTAACAAACCCAATACTTACCACCACGCCATAAGTAAACACGGCATCTGTAAGTGAGGCTATAAATTAGGACGGCATCTAAAGGTGTTCCAAGTGTAGGCCATCGCAGCAAGGCAAGTTTCTCCGTCGTTCAGCCATTTTGGTTTACGCCCACGCCGATTAATGTTAAAAATCTCCAGCTTACCTTCCGATTCGAATGGCTTGGATACCCCTGATTTGGGCACAACATCGACTGTGAATACAAAGTTCCCAATGTACGCGAATAATAATGCATCCCCCACTTCGATCGAGTTCTGTTGAATGAATTCCGACCATCCTCTACGGAATGTCAACTTTTGATTCATACCATCTGGTACGAAATCCTCTTCAATTACCCAAAAGTACTTGCTATTGGCACGGCGGAGTAAGGTTGTCCATGTCGCAGCGAGGGTGATGAGTGACTTCACATAAACCGAAGGCACCTCCTGAAAATTATCCAATACATCGAGTTCATAGCCAATTGAGAGCCACATACGCAACAATTTATAGTATTGGGTAGAAATTATACTATACACAAACCAAAATATATATGTAAGCATTGATAATTCCAATATAGTATATCTAATAGCTCTCAAAATTAAAACTCACAAATTCGGTAACCATTTTAGGTGTGAACGTAATCTGAAAACTAGCCTCTACTCCTGGCAGCGTCTGTTTCCACAACGTGTTCAATATATCACCTGCCCGTCGATCGAGTTCGGCAGAATTAGATTGACTCCCCGACTCCATTAGGCTTATAAGTCGACGGCAATGAGAAGTGAAGAAATCCTAAATTTTGTACTACCCCCACATTAATCCAACCGAAATTCAATTAAAATAAAATCAAAATTCGTAAGAAACAAAACTGAAAACATAAATCAATAGCATCTTAAAATAAAACTAAAACCACATAAAAACGGTAAATCAAATAAAAAAAACTCATTCACACATTCTATTTGTATGAGAGACTAGAGAGAGGAGGGGCTTGGAAAGCATCAGTCGCCGACAAAATACTCCGATAATATAAAATGGATTTCTACAATACCTATTCTAATATTGGTTAAGAAACTTATTATTGTGTTTACAAGATTACAAATTTCCAAAATCAAGAATTCAAGTAAGAAAATAATCTAAACCAAAAAAACACCACAATTCACTTTGTATCATGTTGAATCATGAATTCAAATAAGAAAAGAATCTAAACCAAAAAACACCTCTTTTCACTTTTCACACTAAAAATCAAGAATTCATATAAAAAACAGAAGCTAAACCAAAAAACACCAAACTAAGATAGCAATAATTGTCCCAATAAAACCACAAAGATTGGCATATAAATTTACATTAGATTATAAAAAAATAAATCTGGATATTTCACTTACTGACTGTGGTGCCTGGAAGATGAAGAAGAGTGCGAGAAATGAATTGAAAAAATGTTGAGGAAGATGGGATTAGTGGGGAGGAATATAGTGGGTAAGTTTGGAAAGTTTTTTAACTTATGGGATTCTGAGAAGTTGAACGGCTATATATATTTATTGATGTCCATTAAACAAATTCAGGGAAGCTATTAAAATGGAAATAATGTAAATTATTGTCAGATTTTAATTATTAAACACGAGTATCATTTGACGGCGATGCTCCGTATGTTTTGTAGTTTAAATTTTATTATTGGTTACATATAACAAATGTGAAAAATTTTAATTAAAAACAACAATTTATAAATATGGTCATCAAAAGTGGCCAATTGACCGAATTGTTTAAAAATAAGTGACCCACAACGAAAATTTGGTAAATAGGCTTGCTCTCAAGACAATTGGTAATTACAACAAAAATCGGGCAACATTTTGGCCATTTTTCTGTTGGTTTCAAATTGGGTATATAGTGTTTAGTGATAGGAGAAGTTTATTAGATAAAAACACGAGATATCTATACAAAAAGAATGTGTATCAGTGAATGTTGATCAAAAATCCAAATACCATAAATGACGTAAAAGAAAATTTTATATTGTTAAATGTTGTTTGCGCGCAATATTTTTTACCAACTTGTCGTTGGAGCATACCTTTCTTTTTTAAACCAATTGGTCATCGGTGCAAGTTTTTTTGCCAAATTGTCGTTGAGGGTCAATTGTGTTTCATAAGTTTGGCCAATTGGCCATTCAAAAGTTGCAACATAGCAATTGCTTTTTTCAAAAGATGTGTTCAAAGTTGGGCAATGTCCAGGGTCTATTAAGTACATAGCTAATACGTATTAAAATGTATACGATAATCTAGGCACGTCAATGGAGGATGTTTATCTTCCTATCTTTTCCTAGATTTTAGGGATTAAGATTTATTTTGCTTTCTAGAAAGAATTTATGCTTTCTAGATAGAGTTTTAGGTTCCCTATCATACTAGAACATGTACTAGTATAAATAGGGCCTAAGGTCGACATTAATGGAGGAACTAGAGTTTTGATTCATTCATATTGATTTAATTTCAGGTAATGGTTTAAGGGAGGTTAAAGTTAATTAAATCTTTCAGGAGTGATTGATTTAATTTCCATATCCCAAAACACATAAACACATACACATACTGATTCTTGAACGTTTCTTGTTTTAAAGATTGAATCTTGGACGGTTTCTTGGAGTTCTTGATTTGGTTCTTTGGATATTGCCGGACTTAGTTATTATTAGGTCAAACTTAAAATTCGAAAAAAAAAGATTCAAATTGCAAAACAGTTAAAAAACAATACGAAATAAATTTAACAACACAAACTACCCATAATCACAGTAAAAACATGAAAAAGATCAAATATTCCATTCTAAGTGTCTAAACTAGCATAGCATATAGTTACATTGCAAAATCCAACAACTAGAACTAATAGAAAACTTGGGCATCCACTTTGAAGAACAATACGCCACAGCCCACACCATCACTACAGCTACATTTGCCTTCCATCTTCCTGCCACCAATGCTGTGCAACTAACAATGTCTCAATAATATTAATAGTACTCGATCAATACAAAGCACTATAAAATGAACCCCACAAATCATATACAACTAAAAACATAAATAAGGAAATCCAATTGAAAATGGATTGAGCAAATTACCTCAGGTTACGGACAATGGAGTTGATGCATGTGATACTGAACACTGCACAACACGCATGTTATGTCACTGTTATAAGTATCAAAAAAGTTCCAGTGCTGGCCTTCGGATCCTGGACAAGAATGACATATGTTGTCTGGTGAGGATTTACAATCTTTGTTCAACTCCCAAAGAGCGTCACGGAGATTGCTTAAAGCGAGGAAGGAACGGAGTCTATGGGTGTAAGTGGATAACAAATTCATTTGGCCAAATGAAACAAGCTTAAATAACCCATCAATCCGGTCTTGATGGTATAGAAATACCCCACGAACAAACTCTGCATATTGAAGGTTTATATCCGCAAGGTCATTCAGTGCTCCTTCAGAATCACGAAGAATCAGGAACTTACGTATTGCACCTTCAACTCGTTTATTTTGAATGGCCGATGGGGATAATGGTTCCGATGATGGTGATGATGGTGGTGAAGAAGACGATGATGAAGAAGATGATGACGACGCCATCATTTTAATACTGTAAGCTTTGAGTGGGGGGTTTCTACTAGATGAAGCCATCGAAGATGTGTAAGAAGAAGTTGAAACAGGAGAGAAAGGGTAGAGTAAAAGGGGGGAGGAGAAGAATATTTGGACAGAGAGAATATTTGCAATGATGGTGGAAACTGAAAGGATCTTTGCTTATTTAACAAGGGGGGCCATTTGAAGTGTCTCTTGGAGTCTTGGACACATCATCAATGAAAACTGTCAATTTTCCAAAATCATTTAATGAAGTGCCTCTTGCCCTCCCCAATGACGCGCATATAACAATTGTTCATCCCGCATTTTTTAAAAGATGTGTTAACATTTGGGCTGTGGCCAAAAAAGGTTTAGGACATATGGAGTATTTATTAAAATGTACGGAGTATACGATAATCTAAGGACCAATATAATTTTCAAATCTTAAAAGATGCATATAAATGGATTTAAGAACAACCACCAACTACAATAGTTCAATGTTTATAAGAATACTTTACAAACGACAATCAATAAGAATCGGTATCCCTTATTCATGTAGACGAATAAAATTATCGAGCGTCCAACTAGCAACGATGGCAGCCAAATAATAATAATAATAATAAATATCATATAATAATAATTAATAATAAATAGTAATAAAAATGCCATCGTTTTTTAATTAGTTGATATATGTTCTTTAACGGTTGTTATATAATTAATAAATTATGGGAATTCAGAAAAATGTATACGATAAACTAAGGACCAATATAATTTTCAAATCCTAAAAGATGCATATAAATGGATTTAAGAACAACCACCAACTACAATAGTTCAATGTTTATAATAATACTTTACAAACGACAATCAATAAGAATCGGTATCCCTTATTCATGTAGACGAATAAAATTCTCAAACGTCCATCTAGTAACGATGGCAGCCAAATAATAATGATAATAATAATAATAAATATCATATAATAATAATAAATAATAAATAGTAATAATAATAATGTTGTCAAATAATAATAATAATAATAATAATAATAATAATAATAATGTTGTTATATATAAAAAATTTAGTACCTTATTATTCCTTATTCGATCTTATTAGACCTTATTCGACCTTAGTAGACCATATTAGACCTTGTTCAACCTTACTCGAGTATGCTCGAACTTATTCTACCTTATTAGAACTTATCGATACTAATTACTTATGCGACATTTAAATGTTTGCAGTTAAATAATACTATACAAAACTACACACCCTTTGTTTTAAAATCAAGTGAATTAAGTGTTTAATTTTAAGAGATTAATTCTCTCAGGAACAGAATAAAGAAAACCCTAGTTGTGAAGGTAATGATGGCAAGTTCCCTTTTACCTAGGTCCAGCCCCTTACCCATAAAGAAAACCCTGATTTTATTTTTGAAAGTTGTCATCATGACATCATCTTACTCTTGACTAACTAAATCTAACCAAACATTTAGCACCTCTACCCATAAAAGCATAAGATTTTAGAAGATAATACAAAGATCGAGCACGACTCCCCATGAGTAAATGCTGTGACGGGGATGACCAAAAATCAGGGTTTCACGAATATCAAGAAACCTATATCCAACTCCCTTCACCTCTCAAATCACATTTGCCAAAGTATTCTTCTTTGCCAGAGATTGCACTTCACACTCATAGTTTATTTCTAAAATTCATTATTGCTATAGATACTCTATTATACAAAACACTCATACTATATTATTTCTAAACTTCATTCTTGCATATTCTCATCCCCTCTCTGATGACGTCAGTCCATTTGATACCAAAAGTTAAGTTAATCGAGAAATTGGAATTTAATTAGGCCAGTTAACAAAATAGGTAATAAAGAAAACCCTTAATTTAGTTTTGAAATTGATAAAAACTATAACATCTTACTCTTGACTAAATTAATCAGCTAAATAAAATTGCCATCGTTTTTGAATTAGTTGATATATGTTCTTTAACGGTTGTTATATATTTAATAAATTATGGGAATTCAGAAAAAAATTGTTTCACCTTAGTATTTAGATAGGTGATTAGGTTTTTTGTAAAATTTTCACTCTTGGACACATAAAGATTGAAAACTGAAGGTATTCCAAAATAAATTAATCAACCCCATTTTAGGCAATGTCCAGAAGCGATTAAGCATATATCTAACATTGTTTAAAACGTACACCTTAAGCTATTGACTAAATAAGTTAGGGAGCTGTCACAAAATGCAAATTTGTATACTTTATTTTATTGGTAGTGGATTAGTTTAGATTAGACTAGATTGGTTTAGATTAGATTGGTGTATCAGTTAATTAAGTTAGTTTACAATATTGGACATTGTAACATAAAGCAGGCCCTTCATATTTTCAAAATTAGCACAATAAACTAGTAGGTAACAAAGATTGACATTAATTGACAAATAGGGAACAACAGTAGTAACTCAGTAAATACATTAATTGGACTAACTAAAGCTACCCAAACATCTGGCACTTCTACCCATGAGTAGGGGTCAAGATGGTAAGTGGTTCACATTGAGAACATGCAAATTCTGCTTTGATTGGTCATATTAGTCATCATTAAAAACGCCCTAATACTTGTATTTTATAGCATCTTTCTCTTCACTATCTTAATCAGACATCAGCCTACCTTTTCATTTGCAGTTGTAGCTTCTAGGGTTGCAGTGTGAATAAAAGAGTGTGTCCAACAAAACCTAAATAAAAATGCCATTTTTTTAGAATTAGTTGATATATATTCTTTAATGGTTGTTTTGTAATTAATAAATTATGGGAATTCAAAAAAATATTGTTTCACCTTAGTATTTTGATGGGTGATTAGGTTTCTCTATTTTGATATACAACCCCATTTTGAAATGCCTCTTTGGACACATAAAGATTGAAAACTGAAGGCATTCCAAAATAAATTAATCAACCCAATTCTAGGCAATGTCCAGAAGCGATTAAGGATATATCTAACATTGTTTAGAACGTACATCTTAAGCTAATGACTAAATAAGTTAGGGAGCTGTCACAAAATGCAAATTTGTATACTTTCCTTTATTGGTAGTGGATTAGTTTAGATTAGACTAGATTGGTTTAGATTAGATTGTTGTATCAGTTAATTAGGGTAGTTTACAATATTGGACATTATAACATAAAGCAGGCCCTTCATATTTTCAAAAATAGCACAATAAACTAGTAGGTAACAAAGATTGACATTTATTGACAAGTAGGGAACAACAGTAGTAACTAAGTAAATACATTAATTGGACTAACTAAAGCTACCCAAACATCTGACACTTCTACCCATGAGTAGAGGTAAAGATGGTAAGTGGTTCACATTGAGAACATGCAAAGTCTGATTTGATTGGTCATATTAGTCATCATTAAAAACGCCCTAATACTTGTATTTTATAGCATCTTTCTCTTCACTATCTTAATCAAACATCAGCTTACCTTTTCATTTGCAGTTGTAGCTTCTAGGCTTGCAGTGGGAATAAAAGAGTGTGTCCAACAAAACCTAAATAAAATTGCCATCGTTTTTGAATTAGTTGATTTATGTTCTTTAACGGTTGTTATATAATTAATAAATTATGGGAATTCAGGAAAAAAATTGTTTCACCTTAGTATTTAGATGGGTGATTAGGTTTTTTGTAAAATTTTCACTCTTGGACACATAAAGATTGAAAACTGAAGGTATTCGAAAATAAATTAATCAACCCAATTTAGGCAATGTCCTGAAGTGATTAAGGATATATCTAACATTGTTTAAAACGTACACCTTAAGCTAATGACTAAATAAGTTAGGGAGTTGTCACAAAATGCAAATTTGTATACTTTCCTTTATTCGTAGTGGATTAGTTTAGATTTCTAAAAATATTGACTAAAAAATATCATAGAGCAGGCCCTTAAGATTTCTAAAAATATCACAATAAATAAGTAGGTAACAAAGATTGACAATAATTGACAAATAGGGAATAACAAGTAGTAACTAAATAAATACATAGTTATTGAAATGCAACCCCATTTGATATACAAAGATTGATGGGTGATTAGTTTTCTCCATTTTGATATACAACCCCATTTTGAAATGCATCTTGGACACATAAACATTGAAAACGGAAGGTATTCCAAAATAAATTCTCAAGCGTCCAACTAGCAACGATGATAGCCAAATGAAAATAAAAATAACAAATATCATATAATAATAAATAATAATAATAAATATTATATAAAAAATAATATTAATAAATAATATTAATAATAGTTATAAGTTATGACTATTATTTGTCAAATAATAATTGTGAAGGGATGAAAACTTATTAGTTGTAAGGCAACTAAAATAAATTTTGAGCACGTCTCCACATGTATAAAAGCTATGATGGGTATGACCTAAAATCCCGAATTCCCTATATAAAGAAACTAACTACATTTGTCTCTTCACCTTCCTAATCAACATTTACCCCCTTTTGCCTGAAATAAACCAATTACATATTCTCTTAACCTTACTAGTCAACATTTTTCTTCTTCGCCAGAGATATCTTCTCACTTTCTCTCCAAAACTCCTTCACATTGTCTTTGATATGTGGAAGAGCAATGACCTGTGCAATCCCGTCATTGGTCATATATTTAACACCAGTTGATCCACTTTCCGACATTGGCATGCCTTCAACTTAATAACGAGCATGAAATGCAGCAAGGTGTGCATAATAAGCTTAAGGGACAGCCAGAAAACCCATTCCAAGTGTTTAAAGTTGTCTGGCAGTCCCTCCAGCTTATTATGCACACCTTGCTGCATTTCGTGCTTGTTATTATGTTGAAGGCATGCCAATGTCGGAAAGTGGATCAACTGGTGTTGAATATATGACCAATGACGGGATTGCACAGGTCATTGCTCTTCCACATATCAAAGATAATTTTAAGGAGTTCATGTTCTCATACAAAGCAATTGTAGAATTATCTGGGAATACAATGTTTGACACTTTCACACTAGTCTTACTAGGTATTTTTGTAGATTCAGTTCCAATGTATAAGTAATAGTTCCTAACGATTTGTAAATATAGTATTAAGGGTCTTTATATTTTGTTTATTGTCATATTTGATTTTGTTAACATTTGTGTTAGGGCATTGTCTAAAAGGTATTATGGGCATGTACAATATTATGCATTAAAAGGCCAGTTAACAAAATTGGTAATAAAGCAAACCCTGATTTTATTTTTAAAATTTGTCATCATTATGGGGGTGTTTGGCAATTGGCTGGTGGCTGTTGGCTGGTGGCTTTATATGCTGGCTTGTTTGACCGGCTGTTTTTAGTGGCTTGTTTGACCGGCTGTATGATTATTGGCTGTTAAAAAAGTGTTTGGTAAAATTGGCTGTTATTGCTGGCTGTATAGTACAAAATGGAAGCAAAAGCCAAAAGCCAACCATAAAAGCTGGTAATAGCAGCTTTTGGTTTTTGGCTGAAAAGCGGCTTTTCAGCCACTACAAAAGCCAGTTACCAAACACTTTTTTTGGCTGTTTGACCAGAAATAAAAGCCAAAAGCCAGAAGCCAATGAAAAAGCCAGCTAAAAGCCGTTTGCCAAACACCCCCTATATCTTCTTACTCTTGACTAACTTAATGTAACCAAACATTTAGCAATTCTACCCATGTGTAGAGGTAAAGATGGTAAAAGCATAAGATTTTGGCAATCAAAACAAATTTCAAGCACGACTCCCCATGTGTAAACGCTATGATGGGGATAACCAAAAATGAGGATTTCACTAATACCAAAACACCTAAATCCAACTCCCTTCACCTCTCAAATCAAATTTATCAAAGTATTATTCTAAATTTTGTCATCATTATAGAAACACTTGAACACAAACTTAAAAATTATTTATTAGTAGTGCATCAGGTTAGATTTATATTAGATTAGATTGGTGAGTTGGTTAATTAGGACAGTTAACCAAATTGGAAATAAAAAGCGTATCTCCTCGTACGCATTGGTAGGCAAACCAAGCATCAACCAAGTCATACAAGTGCAATCTTTTCATTGTATGGTTAAGCAACTATCTATATGTTTCTCTTTTTACAAACTACAAAAAGCCCTTAATCACGTGAGCATTTAGACGTGAATTAAGCTGTTCAATTTTAATATATTAATTATTTTAATAAATTTGATCATCATTATTGCATATTCTCATAACTAAGCAAGTTGATACCAAAAGTAACGTTAATCGAGAAATTGGAATTATATTTAGTCCAGTTAACAAAGTTGGTAATAAAGCAAACCCTGATTTTATAAGTATAACATCTTACTCTTGACTAACTAAATCAGCCATCACTTGACATAAATAAGCAAGTTGTGGGATTGTAGAGATGAATTGATTTAAATTAAGAGAATTGATTTTAAATTAAGGTAATAGAATTGCATTAAATTAACGTTGCATTTAGCACTTATACCTACGTGTATAGGTAAAGATGGTAAGTGCCTAATATGAGAGTAGACCCTAATATGACGTCTATCCCTTGTTCACATAAACCAAATACTGGTTTTATTTTTAAAATCAGTCATCATTATAACATCTTCTAGTTAAAAACGTCATTTATGGAATAACCCTTCTTGTGTATGTTATTGTTAGTACTAAAGACCTTTTAATTAATACATTAATTTTAAGAGATTAATTCTCTCAGGAGCAGAATAAAGAAAACCCTAGCTGTGAAGGTAATGATGGCAAGTTCCCTTTTACCTAGGTCCAGCCCCTTACCCATAAAGAAAACCCTGATTGTTTTTTTGAAAGTTGTCATCATTACATCATCTTACTCTTGACTAACTAAAGCAAACCAAACATTTAGCACGTCGACCCATAAAAGCATAATATTTTAGAAGATAATACAAAGATCGAGCACGACTCCCCTTGTGTAAATGTTGTGATGGGGATGACCAAAAATCAGGGTTTCACGAATATCAAGAAACCTATATCCAACTCCCTTCACCTCTCAAATCACATTTTCCAAAGTATTCTTCTTTGCCAGAGATTGCACTTCACACTCATAGATTATTTCTAAAATTCATTATTGCTATAGATACTCTATTATACAAAACACTCATACTATATTATTTCTAAACTTCATTATTACATATTCTCATCACCTCTCTGATGACGTCAGTCCATTTGATACCAAAAGTTAAGTTAATCGAGAAATTGGAATTTAATTAGGCCAGTTAACAAAATAGGTAATAAAAAAAACCCTTAATTTAGTTTTGAAATTGGTCAAAATTATAACGTCTTACTCTTGACTAAATTAATCAGCTAAATAAAAATGCCATCGTTTTTGAATTAGTTGATATATGTTCTTTAATGGTTGTTATGTAATTAATAAATTATGGGAATGCACAAAAATATTGTTTCACCTTAGTATTTTGATGGGTGATTAGGTTTCTCTATTTTGATATACAACCCCATTTTGAAATGCCTCTTGGACACATAAAGATTGAAAACTGAAGGTATTCCAAAATAAATTAATCAACCCCATTTTAGGCAATGTCCAGAAGCGATTAAGGATATATCTAACATTGTTTTGAACGTACACCTTAATCTAATGACTAAATAAGTTAGGGAACTGTCACAAAATGAAAATTTGTATACTTTCCTTTATTGGTAGTGGATTAGTTTAGATTAGACTAGATTGGTTTATATTAGATTGTTGTATCAGTTAATTAGGGTAGTTTACAATATTGGACATTATAACATAAAGCAGGCCCTTCATATTTTCAAAAATAGCACAATAAACTAGTAGGTAACAAAGATTGACATTAATTGACAAATAGGGAACAATAGTAGTAACTAAGTAAATACATTAATTGGACTAACTAAAGCTACCCAAACATCTGGCACTTCTACCCATGAGTAGAGGTAAAGATGGTAAGTGGTTCACATTGAGAACATGCAAATTCTGATTTGATTGGTCATATTAGTCATCATTAAAAACGCCCTAATACTTGTATTTTATAGCATCTTTCTCTTCACTATCTTAATCAGACATCAGCCTACCTTTTCATTTGCAGTTGTAGCTTCTAGGGTTGTAGTGTGTCCAACAAAACCTAAATAAAAATGCCATTTTTTTAGAATTAGTTGGTATATATTCTTTAATGGTTGTTATGTAATTAATAAATTATGGGAATTCAAAAAAATATTGTTTCACCTTAGTATTTTGAAGGGTGATTAGTTTTCTCTATTTTGATATACAACCCCATTTTGAAATGCCTCTTGGACACATAAAGATTGAAAACTGAAGGTATTCCAAAATAAATTAATCAACCACATGTTAGGCAATGTCCAGAAGCGATTAAGGATATAGCTAATATTGTTTAAAACGTACACCTTAAGCTAATGAGTAAATAAGTTAGGGAGCTGTCACAAAATGCAAATTTGTATACTTTCCTTTATTGGTAGTGGATTAGTTTAGATAAGACTAGATTGGTTTAGATTAGATTGTTGTATCAGTTAATTAGGGTAGTTTACAATATTGGACATCATAACTTAGAGCAGGCCCTTCATATTTTCAAAAATAGCACAATAAACAAGTAGGTAACAAAGATCGACTAACAAATAGGAAACAACAAGTAGTAACTAAGTAAATACATTAATTTTGAGCACGTCTCCCCATGTATGAGGTCATGATGGGTATTCCAAAAATCCGGATTTCCCTATTGCCAAGAAATGAAATACATTTGTCTATTCACCTTCCTAATCAATATTTATTTCCTTTTCCAAAAATTTCCTCCTTGTCAGAGATAACTTCTCCCTTCCTCTCTAAAATACCACACCCTATTCATCTTCTTCACCTTTGCTTCATACATTACGGTTGATCTTTTCAATTGCTACTTTGCTCACCATACACTAAGACAAAATGGATAATAATGTGAGTGATTTTCCGTATAATAGAATTTGTCCAAACCACCATTTAAGAAGAAAAAGTGTTGAAGAAGGAGATTTCAGGCTATTTCAGGAGGAAGAAAGGGCGAAGTTTGAATGGTCCATAAGGAGACTTTGTGGTAAGGACCCAAGCATAGAGCATCCGTGGACACAAAGTAGATTGTTGGATGGAGATGCGAATGAGAGGGTGGCAGATGACATGGACATCATGTGTTCTCATGTCTTCAAGAAGCTTGATACTAACACGCTCTTGAATTGTTTGCAAGTTTGTAAGTTTTGGGCAAAGAACATAATGGAAAGGCTCGCGTACCCTGACTTCTACTCAATGTATTATGGGTCTCGCCTCTCAACGTGGTATGGTTACCATTATAGCGTCTCACTACGCTCCCAACAAAAACTCCCTCCAATCGTTGTAGAATTCAAGTGCGACTGCCAATTGTGGGAAGAACATGTGGAATACTTGAAATACCCACCTATGTGGGCATTTGATATTGAAGATTACAAGGACTATGGGGAACGGTACGACCCCTTTGGGGAAGGGCAAGGCCTTGTTATGGACTACAGTCAGGTTCGTAGAACTTTCTAGGTACCCATGGTTAGCTTCAAAACGAATTGTAAGTTGTGTAATGTAAATACATGTACTACTTGGGTGGACTTGCATGAATTGGTTTTGTAGTTTCAATTTTAAGTCGTACTAGTATTAATGCCCTTTGTTTATCTTGTTTAATGTCATATTTGAATTATTATGGACTTATTGTGTTTGGGCATATAATGGCATATACAAACCTTGAGGTAGCAAGTGACCTTAATACAGTGATAATGCGTGTAGTAACGTAATTTAATTAAACAAAACTTCTGGTAGCATATCTAACATTTGGGTATGACCAAAACACCTTTGGGAAGTAACCAATATAAAGAATAAAAAATGGACTTTTAAATGGCAGTATAGTACTTTTGTTTAAAGATCTACTCATAGTTCGGCAATGGCCGGAAGCGGTTACGAACGTAAACAAAATATACATACATGTTAACCCTTAGGCGATGTCCAAAGCACGGTAGGGTGCACTCCAAAATATACTAGCACAGGTTGTTTGAAATCACTTATGTTGCATAAGACTGATTTCTTAATATAATTGTCACGTGATGTGTTTGTTTTTAGTTTATGAATTTAGATTTGTTTACACCTACAATTGACTGTTCCCTATTGATATCTTCTACTACATCCTTACTGCCTTAAGATACACAATAATTTGTAGCTTACAAAAACAACCAACAGTACATCATAGTCAACATAGTGTTAGGCAATGTCCGAGTATCATTTTGGCAACTACCGTAATCGATTTCACTGTTACCATTATGGATATAACCAGAACATGCTAAGGTGTTGTCCAAACAAAACACTAGGTATATTAATGCCCAACGACGGTTAATTCTTATTTGCAGTTGTCTTCAACCTCTTGCCAATTCGATACACACCATTGATGACTGCCAATTGACCTCGACTTCGGCATCAAAAATCTTATAAGTATGCACAAAAACGGAATAATTCGTTTGAGCCGTAGTTTAATTGAAATAAGTTCTTTTGAACCCTAATTGCTTTCGAAATTAATCTACATATCGTTGATGAAAAGGAGGTTTGATAAGGTTGAAGAAGATTCACAGACGACTTATCTCGACATTGAATAGATCGAGTATGGCAAAGTAGAAGTGAGTGAAGGACGAATTTGCGCCATTGAACAACTCGTTAATGGCAGCCTAGAAGAAGACGTTAATGGAGAAGTATGCCAAATTTTTAGGGACTGCCTAAAAAATAAAGTATAGTAACCCTTACAAATATAGGTAGTATACCATATAGATTAAGTATTAGTTTTTAAATATCAAATATGTAATATAACTAATTACAATAATTAATATAACTAATTACCATAATTAATATATCAAATATACAAAAAATAAACAAAATCCGGAAAAGATATCACATGCGGAAATCACGGAAATCTTATTAAAAAAAAAAGAGAATGCCAAAGTCAGCATTGTCCAGTTGGCAGAATGATTGGCTCTCGTTCCTCTCTTATGGTGGGCGTTTTAAGAGAAATCTACTGTAAAAGGACCCTATTATAGGCTTTCTCAAGGTCTAGCTTAAGCAAAGAATGAAGCTAGTTTGCTATTCTTTTTACATAGTGCAAAATTTCTGTAGCAAAAATATAAGTAATTTCAGCCCCCCCCCCCTAAACGAAACCAGGTTGAAAAGGGGAAATGATCTTGGTGAGAATGAGTTTTAGTCCTCGGCCAGATTTTTATGATGATTACGTAGTTGTTCTTACAGAGGTTGATGGGTCTATGTTGGTGGAGTTAATATTACGGGGGATGGAGAGGGAAGAGTATTAGAGATATATTAGGATACTAAAGATATGATATATATCTTTAGGATATATTAGTAGTTAGGATATAATATTATCTTAGAGATTACATCCCTAGTCACAAAGTCCAAATTCTTTTGGTAGAAGAAAGAGGAGAATCCATTAAGGCCCGGGGATTTGAAAGGTGCAAGGTTAAAAACAGCTCTATGAATTTCATTATGGGAAAGAGTTGTAGAAATATGCCAGTTGGAGAGACTAGCACAAGCAGAGCTCAATATGGAAGAATCTAGTGAGGTAGTGAAGAGTGAACTGAAGAAACAATTAAATGAGATACCAAATCCACATAATCTTTGATGCTTTCTCCTACCTCATTTTCCAACGAAAGTATTTTATTTTTAGCTCTACTTCTAAGAACAAATTGGTGAAGAAGGAAGTATTTCTATGGAAAATTGTGAATATCTACCTGTTTCGACACACCTATTTTAAAATAATCACTCCACTTTTAACCTTTTCAACTACTCACATGTTAACGAAATTTTCTAAGACGTTAAGTTTGGGGCCCAAATTCTTACTAAATTATTCTAACTTCGTCGAAATTTTCACTAATTACCTTACTAATCTATAGTGGTGCTACTCGTTAAATCATGATTAACATTTAATTTTTTTTTTCAATTTTATAATTTTTCAAACTATATATTTTTTATACATGACATGATAATGTACACTAATTGCGAGACAACATTTAATCGCGTTTTTAATAGGAAAGATGACGTTTTTTCGAAAAACGGACACCACCGTACGCCCTTTATGATTTTCGGGCATGTTTGTCTTGAAGTCCGTTTGTTGGTTTGTCGACACCGCGTATTTGACATACGTGCACATTTTTTAAAAATTTGCTTCAATTTGCGTGCATTGGTTTGTGTGCAGACATTTTTTCCGTAGAATTAGGTTTAAATGAGAGTTAAACTAAGTTCTTAATGTCTAAACTAACGGTAATGTCATGGTTTACACTTTGATCAAAGAACGATAGTACCATTTGAAGCAAACTTACCTTTTGGATACTAAATAGAATTTTCAATTCTGAAGTGATACCGTTTGGAACTTCTCTATTCAAAAGAAGTATTGGATAAAAAAGAGTGAAAGTTTCAAATACTGGAGTAATTTGTGGAGGTACAACGTACAAGTGTTAGGTAAATTTTAAGCTATAAAGTTTGACATTGGATAATTGGAGTAGGGTCTCACACCACAAAACTGTCTCATTAAATCGTTGACAATTTGAGCATAGTACACTTCTTGGAAAATGAAGTTTCCAATGGAATTAATAGGCTAGGATACTAATGTGTCAGCTTGGACTTGTTATTCAATTATTCAAACGCATTCATCCGAGTCCCAACGAGTCTAAAATGTCTATCAAACAAGTATGGTAAAACTCATTAGTGTGCGGCTAAACACAGTCCATATTTACTAGCTCACAGCCCGTATACGTATAAATACGTGGTATAAAAGTCTAAATTGCCCCTTTTCCTTTACTCACTTCCTTTAAAAAAAATTTAAAAAAAATTGAATACGGTACCGGAAATTCCATCCGGTTCCGTGAAATTATCAGTTTTGACGGAACCGGATGGAATTTCCGGTACCGAGAAAGCCAATCCGGTTCCGTGAAAATTAAAAAAAAAAAATTGAATTTTTTTAAAAAGTGAAAATTCAAATTTTTTTTAAAAAAATTTTTTTTTTTGAATTTTTTTTTAAAAAATGGATTTTTACGGTACCGGAAACTCCATCCGGTTCGGTGAAAATTTAATTTTTTTTAAAATTC
This sequence comes from Patellifolia procumbens, assembly GCA_947645195.1. Taxonomy (NCBI): domain Eukaryota; kingdom Viridiplantae; phylum Streptophyta; class Magnoliopsida; order Caryophyllales; family Amaranthaceae; genus Patellifolia; species Patellifolia procumbens. Next base: position 1,178,021 of record CANSGD010001040.1, read on the forward strand.
TTTTTTGGATTTTTTTTAAAAAAACCAGACATAATTATATTTAATAAGGGTATTTTGGACAATTTGCTATAAAATACGGGCTGTGAGATGGTAAATACGGGCTATGTTTAGTAACACCCAATATTGAGTAACATAAAAATATAAGGATAAGACATTTTTTACTCACATTTTATGTTAAATAGTAGCGTTTTTTATGTTACGGATGTAGTATATAACTTCAATATATCACTTTCTATTAGTGGGTTATTATGTGTTACAGTTAATGATACTTCGTCTGTTTTTATTAGTTGTGACACTTTTAATTTCACGGATTCATGTGCAATTCGTAGAGAGGAAAGAGATAGAGAGAAAGAAGGAAGATGACCCATGTGATAGGAGAGAACTAGAGAGTAAGATTTGCCCCAAAAAAGTGTCACAATTTAAAAAATCGGAGGAAGTATATACAATTTGTACGGTTGTATTCAAGCTATAAATACATTTTCTAAAATGGTATTATTTTGTGAATTTATGTCGAAATCACACGTTCATCAATGTCATTATTGTTTAAACGTCAATCAAATTTCCCTTTTTAGACTTTGTATTCAAGCTATAAATACATTTTCTAAAATGGTATTATTTTGTGAATTTATGTCGAAATCACACGTTCATCAATGTCATTATTGTTTAAACGTCAATCAAATTTCCCTTTTTAGACTCTACTTAGGGTTGTGTATATCATTTTCTATGAATTAGTGATGCAAGAATGTTACCTCGATTTTTATTTAGTTTTACTACACATCTTTGGAAAAATTGACTGGAATAATCCAAATTATGAACATTTCGCTCAAAATAATCCCAACTATGGGTTATTCTAGAATAATTCAAATTATTGGGGATACCTTTTCAAAATAATCCAAACTCTTAATTTTACTATGTAGAATAGTCCCAAAATGGATCATTGAAGGCAAGAAAAATAAGGTTTGGATTATTTTGAGAAGGTACCCCTAATAGTTTGGATTATTGTAGAATAACTCATAGTTGGAATTATTTTGAACAGAACGGACATAGTTGGGATTATTCCAGTCAATTTTTTCTATATCTGTTGGGATATTTAAACTAGATGCATCATTCTTTATCAAAAAAGGTTTTCTCCTCACATATAACTTATGAATTTTATACAACCACCTATATATAAGTGTGCCACTTTATTTGAATGTTTAACTAATAAAAATAGAGAAAACAAAAGTAGTAAAAAAAAAAGGGCAACAAAAGATTTTAGCTTGGATTTCACGTAATGTTTATACACTTGGTATTTGTAACAAATCAACAACGTAAGGTATCTATAAGTAACCTATCTTTTCTTTTATCTAATCACCAATTTACCACGTCTCAAGTGGGTACCTATGAATAGAATCACTCCAAGGATTATTATGATCATAATCTGAATCCCTTAATGCCTTCCAAACCAAACTTCCAATCTTAAATCCAGTCCCAAATGCCAACATCCATACTCTATCCCCTTTTTTAATCCTTTTCTTAGCATCAAAATAACCCAACTCATAAAACACTAAACTACTTGAAGTGTTCCCAAATCGGTGTAGAGTCATCCGAGCCGGCTCAGTGACCGAGTCACTCAACCTTAACACCTTTCCAACTTGTTCAATCACTGCTTTTCCACCCGTATGAATACAAATATGCTCAAATGCTGTTGTGAAGTCAGGTACTATTGGCTTCGACTCGCCCTGAGTTAACACGGATATAACCACCGATTTCACATACTGAAGGAGTTGACTCAGTGGAAGAACTCTTGGAGCTAGGGTCTTTAAATGGGTTCTTAAGTTTTGACCCGCAACTCGGATCAAGTCTTTAGTGAGTGAAACCCCAGTGTTTCCCATCTCATCCTCTTCTTGAAATGCAGCTTTATATGAGCTATCATCTGATCCGTGATGAGTTCGTAGCGAGTTCACGAGTTGGAACTTAGCATCTTTGTACCTAGTTGGATCGTTGGTTACGATGACCGCCGCACACCCAACACGGAAAATGCAATTAGTCACTAACATGGACCTAGCTTCCCCAAAATACCAATTAAGACTAATGTTTTCAGTAATAACAACAAGGGCATTTTGGACTTTTCGGCCTGAACTACGTAACATGTGGGCGGCCATATCAATAGAGAGGATCCCACTGCCGCAACCCATACCACTAAGGTTAAACGTTCTAACAGTGGGATCCATTTTATAATAATCAACCAATAAGGAAGAGAGCGAGGGTGAAGGTGAAAAACTACCACAAGTAACAATAACTATATCAATATCTTTACGTGGGTCAATCTTAGTTTTTAAGAAAAGAGAATCAACGGCTGAAAACATACCCTCCTTAGCCTCTAACCGTGCGGAGTCCAAAGTCGCCTCATTGTAACCTTGGAATATAAAAGGTGGGGCGTAAGTTTCTTCACCTAAGCCACTTTTAAGGTAAATATTGAGCATAAAATCAATACTTTTGTCAGAAAAACAATTAGTTTTACGCACAAAATATTCACAAAGTTCCAAGTTACATTTTCTTTGCACGGGGGGTTTGAAGCAAGAGTAGTCTAAGAGGAGGATAGGGTAAGGTTTAAGGAAAAAGTAATAAATTGAGTAAAAAAAGAGGAGAAGAAAAGTGAGTATTGGTGGAATGTGGGAAAGAAGGAGGAGAGTTGAAAAGGAAGCTTGAAGAAAGAGTTGAGTGTAAGTGAGAGATATCTTCATTTTTTTTATTAATATAGGTGGATTATTGATTGGTGATTTGAGTTGAGTGGAGTGGAAGTGTGTTTTATATTGAGGAGAAAATAGAGAGGGGGGGTTGAAAAGGTCGTGCATGCAGAAATGCAGAGGTTGGGAAGCCGTGCAATAAGTGAGAGGCTGCGAGATGAATAAGAAAGATCACATAGATGTGTTGATTGTTGTTGTTGGCTGCTCCCTCTTTCTTCTTTTTTACAGTTGGGGATGTATTAGACGGCGATTAATGGTCGGTGCTTATCAATGTTTTTTTTGGCCACATAGGGTCGTTCTTTAGGTAATGCTACAAGTATTAAGCAACTTCTTGTCATAATTATTAAGGGAAAAAAGTTTATATTAAGCACCGTATTGATTGGTTGAATTTAGTTGTGATAGAAAATTTAGGTAACTAGATTTAAAAAATAATTATGATTTGTTTGAGACAGAATTATAATATTTTATTGTTGAATGGGGTTATTTGTCTATATTAAAAGAAAATTACAATTATTTATAGTAAAATTTAATGTAATTCCTATCATATTCATATGAGTCATATCCAATAATGGTATCAAAATCTAATTACGGTATCTAACCATCTAGAATATCACTAATGCACAAAGAAGGATAGGTTAGTCATATCTACCATTGGCCTAAATCCACTGATACTCACGGCCTGTAAGGTTATGGAAGTTATATTCAACAAAGTCCACTTGTATTAGTGTTAGGGTCAACACAGAGCAGTGATTATAACCTTTTGTTGACCCAATACAAAACAACCACGTGATCCAATAGTAGGGCTTTTGAGTTATGAAATATATTTTCAAAGTACTTTAATTAAATATTCCTTACATACTATTTCTAAAGGAAAGGAGCGCAAATTATAACATACACCTTGGAGTACACAGCTCTGTATACTCCCAATGGCAATCCGCGTAAAATATAGTGAAGAGCAGGGGTAGATGATGAGTGAGATTAATCGCACTCATAAGGTAGATATTTGGTCCATTTTATTGTTTTTTCTTGGTGTTTCCTTACTTCTTACATCTATTTTTATCATCTCCATCCTATTTGGAGCTTTTCACTATTTCCTTTGATTTTCTCTCATTTTTCATGGTTTTGCCTTCTTATTTTCTATTCCATATGCTTTGGATTGTATTTTGCTTGTATATGACTAACATATAGGAAAAGATGAATGCAAAGCAAGGAGGATTGGAAAGGAAGGAGTTGGTCCAACCCAAATGAAGAAGGAAAGATAGAAAAGAGAAAGGAGAGCCCAAGTCCAAGTACAAGGAAGTGGAGTGGAAGAAAAGAAAGACAAAGAATAAAGATGAAAAGGAAGCCCAAGCCAAAAAAAGAAAGGATAAGAGAAGAAGAGAAGCAAGCTTAGCCGGATCCAGTAGATCGCTCGATCCACCTATGGATCCCTCGAAGCCTCGCCCGATCACTATAGTCATCGCCCGATCAAGGCTGTGGTTTTTCACAGAGTTCCTGTCGCATGGTGATCGGACGATCACCATTATGGATCGCCCGATCACTGCGGGTTTGCGGAAACCGTCTATTTTATTTTCTCTTTCCCTTTTTGCCCTTAGTTGGGAGTTGTATAAATACCTTTTTGACCTAAAATTACATTATTTTGATTTCCTTTATTGAACTCTAGAGAGATATTGAGAGGTTAGACTTTTGAGTGAGCTTTGGGTGTTTTTCAAGGTCTTTAATGGTGATTTGAAGAAGAATTTCAGATTTTTGAGGAGCATTAATGAAGCTTTAATAACTTTTCTTCTCTTTGCTCTCATTTATTGTTTACTTATCATTTATTCTTGCTTTTACTTTGTTAGTAGTTTCAATATCACTCATTCTCATTGAAGTCTTAGTTTTAGTTGCACTTTTTCACTTGCTTATGCTCTTCTCTATTGCAAACATTAAGTATGAATGAAAAAACAATGATTTTTGATTTACTAATCTCCTATTTGCATTGTAGAACTAGTTAAGTTAATATGAGAACCAACTTTGAGTAGTCTTTTAGTCAGGGGGTTGGGTGAAGGTGCAATGGACATTGTTTCATGATATGAGGCCCTAAATTGGCTTGTTTGGTGGGTTGGATTAGCAAATCCGTTGATCGATTGACTAAGGTAAAGTTGAAAGGCCTAACTTTAACTCAATGAACCAATGGATTGCCCTTTAGGTGTAGATTGTTGAGATATACAATGAAGTTGGAATTTCTATCTCTAAATAAGGTTGAGTGAGAAATCCCACCTTTCTTATAGTCTTAACCCGTTCAACATCCGAAAGGCGAGATTGGGTTGAACTTAGCTAATTCCGACCTCATGTTCCATCATTGACTATCTAACCCCTAATTGAGATTGTTGCATCACCTTGAGCATCCTTGAAAGAGGAGTTCATGGTTGCAACGTCTTAATTCAATCCCCTATCACATACTCCTTTAATCTCATTTTGTAAATCAATCTCATTGCATTGGATCCCTATCACCCCCTAACGCCTTTTTCCATCGATTTACAACCCTTTTACTTGACCTATTAGTGACAATTGAGTTCGAAATCAATCAACTTCTTCTCTTCGGTTTAGCTTACATGTTCACTTACGTGCTTAGTGTCTAGTCTAGTCTCTGTGGATCTTGACCCTTACTTGCCATGTACTCGTATTTTGTTAGTTACGTTTGATTTGGAGTTTTTGTCTAGCGACGCAAAAATTCTCTATCAAATGGCGCCGTTGCCGGGGACTAGTTATTAGCATTAGGTTTAACATAAGTTGTGTGAGTCTAAACCATTTCCTTTCAATTTTATTTCTCTTGTTACCATATACATACTTGTGATTGTTATTGCTAACCCCCTTCTTAGCTTGGTGTTATATGCCCCGCTTCGATCGAGCTTTGCCATTGATTCCTCTTGACATTGAGCTCGAAAGGACGGTAAAGTCTCTCAAGCGAAAGCTAAGGAAAGATAGCCAACAAGCACAAGCTTCATCTTCAACACCATTTGTAGAGGTGGAGGGCGACACGAGCTCCACCCTCTCTAGTCCTTCGCACTCCCCAACAACTAGTCACTCAAGTTACTCGAGTTCATTCCTTTTTTCGGACACAAATATGGAAGATAATAGAACTTTGAGGGACTATAGCACCCCAATGGCCTATGCCTCTTCTAGTGCCATTGTTCCTCCATCTACACAAGCGAATGATTTTGAGTTCAAGCCGGCTTTCATCCAACTAATCTCCAACAACCAATATGGTGGGTCTAATTATGAGTGCCCTCAAGAACATTTGAGGAAGTTCACCGAGTTTTGCTCTACGGTGAAGCACAATGGGGTCACTCAAGACTTAATCAAGCTTAGTATGTTAAAGTTCTCACTCAAGGACGACGCTTCACATTGGCTCACAACGCTCTCTCCGAACTCATTGACTACTTGGGATGATTTCACAAGAGTCTTCCTTAGCCGGTTCTTCTCATTACAAAAGACCGCCGAAATGAGGGCAAGCATTATGAACTTCCAAGACAAGGAGGGAGAGAGCTTATATGATGCATGGGAGAGGTTCAAGAGTTTGTTGAGGCAATTTTCACATCACAATATGGAAAAGTAGATGAAACTTCATTGCTTCTACAATGGTCTCTCAACCCAAAACAAGAAAAGTTTGAATGCGGGTGCCGGGGGTCCCATTATGATGAAACCAATGGATGTTGCTTTTGATTCCATTGAGAATGTGGTACAAAATGATCGTGATTGGAGCCAAAGCGAGAGAGCATCGACTTCAACCTCCAAAAGAGGTGGAAGGTATGAAATTGATAGTATTGGTGTTCTTACTTCTAAAGTAGATGCATTGATGAGTCAATTGAAGTCCACCAATATGCCCCCCTCTCCCTCTAATGTCTCTATGCTTGGTCAATCCTCTAATCCCAATCCTTATGCTCCCCCTAATGTGCAACAAATGAATCAATGTGGTTATGGTCCGAATGGTTTGAATAACAATATGCCGATGAATTGCATGTTTTGTGATATTTATGGGTCTTATGACCATCACCCTCAACAATGTAATAGCATCAAGTCTCAACAAGGTCATTCTCCTTTAATGAAACAAGTTAATGCTTTGAACCAAAAGTTTGACCTCTACTCTAATACTTTCAATCCGGGTTGGCGTCAAAATCCCAATTTTAGTTGGAGAAATCCAACTCAAAATGCCAACCAAGGTAATAGTCAAGGTCCAACCCAAGGTCAAGGTCAAAGTAACTTTTCTCAAAATTTCAACCAAGGTCAAAATCAATTTAATCAAGGCCAATATGGATACAACCAAGGTCAATACCGTGGTTTGTATCCTAATCAAGGCCAAAATTCTCATTCAAGAGTACCACTCGATTTTCATGGAAACTCTTCGGGTTTCCAAGGAAACCAAAGGAATTCAAATGCTCTTCCTTTGAATGCTCCTCTTCAAATTGGACCACCCACCACCACTACTAGTCTCGAAAGTATGATGCAATCTTTCATTACTACTCAAACTAAAGAGACTAGTGAGCAAAAAGAGAGCCTCAAGCAAATGCAAGTTCACACAAAAATGCTTGAGACTCAATTATCTCAAATGGCGGGGTCCATTAAGGAAGGATCATCAACTAAATTGCCTAGTCAAGGTGTAAATCCAAGAGAACATGCTAATGCCATTGTGACTAGAAGTGGGAAGAAATTGAATGAGGTGGAATTACCAAGTGTTGTAAATGATTTTGAAAATGACCAACCGGTTGAAACTACTTGTGATGAGGGAGATGAAAGTGTTGAGAAAGCAAAGAATGACCCACCTCCCTTTGTGGCAAAGTTGTCCTATCCCTCACGGTTTGCAAGTTCCAAACTTGATGATCAATTTGCCAAGTTCTTAGATGTGCTCAAGAAACTTTACATTAATATACCATTCACCGATGCCATTAAGCAAATGCCCACCTATGCCAAATTCTTGAAAGATGTGTTGAGCAAGAAAAGGGACTTAGATTTTGTGGAAACTATTAATATGACCGAAAATTGTAGTGCCATTATCCAAAACAAGTTTCCCACAAAACTTAAGGACCCCGGAAGCTTTTCCATTCCATGTGCTATAGGTGATATGACCATTGACAAGGCCTTGTGTGACTTGGGTGCTAGTGTAAGTTTGATGCCTTACTCCGTTTGCAAAAGATTGGACTTAGGTGAACTCAAGCCTACTCACATTTCACTTCAATTAGTTGATCGTTCGGTTAAGATGCCTATAGGAAAGCTTGAGGATTTACCCTTAAGGTTGGGAAGTTCTACATTCCCGTAGACTTTGTTGTACTTGAGATGGATGAAGATTCAAATGTCCCCATAATCTTAGGGCGACCTTTCTTAGCTACGGCGGGGGCTATCATTGATGTAAAGAATTGCAAATTGAGCTTCAAGGTAGGAAGTGAAAACATTGAGTTTAATTTAAACCAAATCATGAAATGTCCTACTCACATGGATGACCATTGCATGCGCATTGATACTTTAGATCATGTCATTGATGAATATATAGCCATGCATTTGCATTCATCTAACAATATACTTGAGTATGATGTGATGGATGACGAAGAGAAAGAAAAGCTTGATGTGGAGGTAGATGCAATTGAGGAGAATCTTGCTCTACCTCCCACTTTAGAAGCACATGAGGATGCATATCTTTGCCTAGAAGAGGAACAAGGAAAAGATGAACCGACCGATGAAGAAGATGCCCCCAAGGTAGAGCTTAAACCTCTACCTTCCAACTTGAGGTATGAATTCTTTGGACCTTCTTCTACTTTTCCGGTCATTGTGAATGCTAGTTTGGATGAGGCTCAAACCTCAAAGTTGTTGGATGTGTTGCGCTTGCATCGCAAAGCGTTGGGCTATAGTTTGAATAATTTGAAAGGAATAAGCCCAACACTTTGCATGCATCGCATTTCATTGGAGGATGATGCTAGGCCTTCTATCGAAAGACAAAGGAAGCTCAATCCTTCAATGATGGAATTGGTGAAAAAGGAGATCCTCAAACTACTTGCCGTTGGTATCATCTACCCTATCTCCGATAGTAGATGGGTGGCACCAATGCAAGTACTCCCTCTGTTCCATAATGTTATACCCATTTTTTGTTTTAGGCTGTTTCAAAAAGATATACCCATATAGAATCTTTTCTATTTATATACATTTTTTCTCCTCATTTTATCCTTCAATATCTAAATATTTACCTACCTTTTACTCATTTGTACTTTAATGGTCCCCACATTTGAATCTCTCTCTCTTACTTTTCCTAATAAGGACAAAAAAAAGTACATGAAAATTATTAAAATAAACATAAGATTCTCCTATGATTCTATTTGCCTTGGTTTTCCCCCATGTTTTAAATGGGTATAACATTTTTGAACGGAGGGAGTAGTTCCTAAAAAGGGTGGGATGACGGTTGTTAAAAATGAAAAATCTGAGCTCATCCCTATGAGGAACGTGACGGGGTGGAGGATGTGCATTGATATAGAAAGTTGAATGCCTCCACCAAGAAAGACCATTTTCCTTTACCTTTTATTGATCAAATGCTTGAAAGGTTGGCGGTGCACAAATACTTTTGCTATCTTGATGGGTTCTCGGGATTCTTTCAAATCCCAATTACCAAGAAAAGACTACATTCACTTGCCCTTATGGTACTTATGCTTATCGTAAGATGTCATTTGGGTTGTGTAATGCACCCGCCATCTTCCAACGTTGTATGATGGCTATTTTTGCCGATATGATTGAGAAGGAGATGGAAGTTTTTATGGATTACTTCTCCGTTTGTGGAGCATCTTTTGATGATTGCCTTGTGAATCTCGTTCGATGTTTGGAGAGGTGTGAGAAAAGTAATTTGGTCCTCAATTGGGAAAAATGCCACTTTATGGTGCAAGAAGGAATTGTTCTTGGCCATAAAGTGTCACATAAAGGAATTGAGGTTGACCAAGCCAAGGTTGAGGTCATTGAGAAACTACCCCCTCCCACAAATGTCAAGGGAGTGAGGTTTTTCTTGAGTCACGCCGGTTTTTACCGACGTTTCATCAAGGATTTCTCAAAGATCGCCAAACCGCTCACATCTTTGCTCCAAAAGGAGAACGAGTTTGAATTTGATGATGTTTGTTTAGATGCCTTTGCTAGAATCAAAAGTGCTCTTATTTCAGCTCCAATTGTTCAAGCACCGGATTGGAGTCTTCCCTTTGAGCTCATGTGTGATGCGAGTGATATCGCCGTTTGGGCGGTATTGGGTCAAAGAAAGGAAGGGAAGCTCCACGTCATCCACTATGCAAGCAAAACGATCAATGATGCCTAAAAGAACTACACCACCACGGAGAAAGAACTACTAGCGGTGGTGTATGCTTTTGAGAAGTTCCGGGCATACCTTGTGGGGTCCAAGACCATTGTTTATACGGACCATTCCGCCCTCAAGTACTTGATGGCGAAAAAGGATGCCAAGCCAAGGTTGATTCGTTGGGTGTTATTGCTCCAAGAGTTTGATATTGAGGTGAGGGACAAAAAGGGGTCCGAAAATCTTGTGGCGGATCACCTCTCAAGAATTGTTTGTGATGAGGGTGATTTCCCGGCTCTTCCCATTGATGACTACATGAGGAACGACGTTCTATATGCAGTTGAGAGCACAAGCTTGCCATGGTTTTCCGACATCGTCAACTACCTAGCTTGTAGCGTGATTCCTCCGGATTTTACAAAGCAACAACTTCGAAAACTTAGGCATGATGCAAAGAAATTTATTTGGGATGAGCCACTATTGTACAAAAGAGGGTCCGATGGTCTATATAGGAGATGTGTGCCTAATGAGGAAGTTCGAAGCGTCTTGGAAATGTGCAACTCTTCACCATGTGGGGGGCATATGAGCTCCAACAAGACGGTGGCTAAGATACTTCAAAGTGGTATCTATTGGCCAACCATGTTTAGAGACACTTGGAGCTTCATCAAGAGTTGTGATAGGTGCCAAAGGATGGGGAACATTTCAAGGAGACATGAGATGCCGCTCAACACTATCCTTGAACTTGAAGTGTTCGATGTATGGGCTATTGACTTCATGGGCCCATTCCCTTCCTCTTGTGGCAACAAATACATCCTAGTAGCCATTGATTATGTGTCAAAGTGGGTCGAGGCAATTGCATCTCCAACAAATGACTCCAAAGTAGTGATGAAGATGTTCAAGAAGATTATCTTCCCAAGATTCGGTGTTCCTAGAGCCATCATAAGTGATGGTGGCTCTCACTTCGGCAAAAAGTCATTCCAATCATTACTTGCGAAGTATGGAGTGAACCACAAGGTTGGGTTGGCTTATCACCCTCAAACTAGTGGCCAAGTCGATATCTCAAATAGGGAGATTAAGACCATCTTGGAGAAGACGGTAGAGAGGGCGAGAAAAGATTGGTCTTTGAAGCTCGATGATGCTTTGTGGGCATATCGCACCGCTTTTAAGACACCTATTGGCACCACTCCTTACAAGGTTGTTTATGGCAAGTCTTGTCACCTACCGGTTGAGCTAGAGCATCGAGCACATTGGGCTATCAAGCACATAAAATTTGATTTGAAGAGTGTCGGTGAGAAAAGATGGTTGGATCTTCATGCTTTGGAGGAGCTTAGGCAAGAGGCCTATGATTGTACAAGCATTTACAAGGCAAGAACGAAAGCCTTTCATGACAAGAACATCTTAAAGAGAGAATTTGCAAAAGGGGATAAGGTGCTCATATTCAACTCACGCTTGAAACTTTTTCCAGGCAAGTTGAAGTCTAGGTGGAGCGGACCTTTTGAGGTGGTCAATGTGCTCCCATATGGTTCCGTGGAGATAAAGAGTGAAGCAACCGGCTCCTTTCAAGTTAATGGGCAAAGATTGAAAATCTACAATGAAGGAGACCAAGTGGGAAAAGTGTTCTCCATCAATCTTGAGGAGTTTGGCACCTCACCCCAAGGAAAGTGATATCATTTTATGGTAAAGCTAATGACCTTAAAAACAAGCGCTTATTGGGAGGCAACCCAATTTTCTTACTTTTCTTTTTCTCTTGATTTTTCGACTATTTTATTTGATGCTTGTCTAAACTTGTTATTATTTGATTTTTTTCTTTTTTTGGTGTTTTGGATGCTATGGGTAGTACTTGTTGAATGTGAATGACCATGTGAGAGATGGGGCTTTAAGAAAAAAAAATGAGTTGAGAGACAAATAGAAAAAAGCGAAAAAAGGGGGGAAATTAGGAAGGAACAGAGGAGAAAAAAATAGTGAAAAAGGGGGGGGGAATGAGTGAATTGAAAAAAAAATGAAATGAATGAAAATGAATAATTGAAAACAAAACAAAAAAAATAAACGAGAAAGTAGGCGCACAGACGATCTACCGATCGCCTCAACTGATCGGGCGATCAGGGGAATCAGTAGCTTCAGTTTTTGAGCCCCATTTTTGATCGGCCGATCTGCTTTGTGATCGTCCGCTCCCTCGCCCGATCTGTCCTTGGATCGCCCGATCTGTTTTTCTTTCTTTTTCGCCCAGCTTTTTACAAAAAAAAAATCCACCCAGCTCAAAACCTTCCCCCACCCTGTCTTCTCTACCTCTCATTTCCACTCATCTCTCACTCTCATCTTCATCTTCATATCTTCTCAAACCCTAACCTTCCTACTCCCAAATCTCCATCAATCTCACTCATTTTTCTTTCAAATTCTCACAAAAACAACCACATCCTTCACATTACTCCACAAAATCCACATTTATTCACCATTTTCCCACTCATTTACCCAAAACACCATCAAACCCCAATTTCCACCATCTTCAAGAGCTTCAATTTTAACAAGTTGGAAGGCAATGGAAACTTAACAAAGGTTGAAGGAACATTTCCCAAGCTTCAAGGAAGGATTGTACTCACTATTTGGTATACAATTTCTGCATTCTCTTTTTGTTCCTTACTCCACCATTTTTGCTCATACTCTTGTTTATTTGAGAAAGGAATTGCCTAGACTTGTTATGTTGAACCTTGAATTGGTTATTATTGGTTTCTTTGGAGTTTTGAGTGAGAATTGGTCTTAGTTGGAGTATTGTTAGATTAAAAATCTTTGTTGTGTGATTGTCTCCATTGAAGGGTTACATTGTTAGATTGTTGATTGGTTGCCTTTGGTTGCATTGGTGTATGCTTTGGTCTCATTGTTGGGTACCTTGAATTGTGCATTATATTTGAAGGTTTGTGATTGGGCACCTTGTTAATTGTGGTCGAGACATTCTCCATAAACTCCACACCCATCACCAAACTTCCACTACTCACAAATGGCCCCAAAAACCAAAGCTTCAAAAACTTCAAAACGAGCCACACCCTCCACTTCCTCCTCAAAAACACCATGGGGGCAAATGGGCCTCACCCTTACCTTAAAAATCCACCAAGAACGCTTTGCGTATCTCTTAGGTCGTGCAATCAAGCCCACCAAATTCTTTGATGAGAGAGTCCTTCGCAATTTAGGTGTTCTTGAGGAAGCTCGTGAGCTATGTAACCGTTTAGGGTGGTCCAACTTCATATCCATGCCCCCCGCCTTCACCTATGAGAGTCTTACACTTGAGATCCTTTCCACGCTCGAGTGTACAATTGTTGACGTAGATGAGGACGAGGATGATGAGGGTTATCCTCAAATCACCTTCCAACTCTTTAACATTCATAGGGAGGTAGACTATGTTTTCCTTGGCAAGATTTTTGGTTGGGATACGGAAGCTCCCTTAAACAAGTATGTCACCAATGAATTCAATGGGTATGAGTTTAAAAGAACATGGGGAGATATCACGGGCAACTACAACCCACCTAAAAATCCAAAGTCTTCCCACATCATACATCCGGCCGTCCGCTACGTCCACCGTCTTCTTGTGTATTGGATATATGGACGAGCGGAACTTGGTAACGCTAGAAAGGATGAGGGAAATGCTCTTTGGACCATGTGCCGCCCAAAAGTTATGCCCGTGCCAATCGACTTTGCCGAGCACCTCATTCAAATATTTATCATGCTCCGTGATGGTGTTCATCACCGCAAGGATATTATCATGGGCGGGATGATAACTATGATAGCAAGGTATTGGCACACCGATGAAGAGTTCAACACCATGGCACCAATATCTCAACAGATCCTTCTTGATGATGCAACTTTACATCAAATGAATTTCTACCGCTACATCGAAGGAAACCATGACCGATTCATTTGGTTAGTGCGAGAGTTCGATTATTGTCACCTTCCGGACCCCACACTAACCCGGTTTGGAGATGGAGCACGCCCCTACCTCATGGCGCGGGAGATCGCCCCAAGGGAAGCGGAGTTTCAAGTTCGTGCCATTGATGAGGCGAGGAGATAACAACAACAACAACAACAACAACAACAACAACAACAACAACAACGTCGACAACCACAACAACGACAACCCACTCACCCCATGGACGAAGCTGGTCCATCCGGCGAAGGTATGTCCTCTTCTCATGTTTATGATTTTAGTTCTATTGGTGCGGCTATTGAGGCCATGGCTAGTGAGCAAATCACCCATTTTCAAAATATTTACGCTCGGTTTGATAACACCAATGCTCACTATGATAGCATGAGCACTAGACTTGATAGCATTTATGTTAACTACCGTGGCATGGATGCTAGGCTCAATAGCATGAGTGAGACACTTGGCACTCTACGCCAAGACGTGGATGGTATGCGGTTAAGGCAAGACCAAATGTACGACTATAAGGTTCGTCAAAACTTTTTTCCGCCTTACCCAAACTATCCCTCATGGCCCCCACACCCATTCCCTCCCCCGGAAGGTGGGAAATAGATCGCCCTTGATCACCTCCACATGTTTTCTCACTTCCTAACACCGGGACGGTGTTCATTCTAAGTTTGGGGGTGCATCATAAGGCGATCAAGGACTTGTGCTTAATTATTAGACTTGAGATATTTTGTGCCTTATCATGTCTCATTTGCATGCATAGATGTTTTGGTGATGGTTGTTGTCATGTTGTTGATTGTTGTTGATTGTTGTAGGATGTTGGTGCCCTATATGTTGTTGTCTACCCCATGGTTCCTCTATTGCTAGTGCACATACTTGGTTAGGGTTGGGTCCTTATTGCGTTGATTTGTGATTGATGAGTTCGATTGCTCTAGCTCCCACTTGAAAAATCCAAAGTCTCCGAAACACCTTCGTATAAACTTTTCTCCCATTTTATTTTATTTTTCTCTTTCTTCTTTTGTAAAAATCTTTTATTGTGTTTTCCTATCTTCCTTGTAAATAGAGAAAAAACAGAGGAAAATTTATTTTTGAAAAAAAGAAAAATAAAAAAAAGGAAGCTCTTAGAATAAATAAAATTCAAGAAAAAACAAATACCCAAAATCGTTTCTATTTGAAAGAGTTTATGATGACCAAAGCAAGCGGAAATGAGAATGGAATTGTGTGACCTAATATTGGAACATGTGTATATTAGGGAGTTTTGAGATGACTTAAACTTTGTTGTTTTGCCATCAAGTCAAATAACTCATAAACAAAAACAACAAAATTCTCCTTAAATAAGTCACTTAGTTCTATCCTTCATGATATAGGAAGTCCTTACTTGGTTATCGTAACTCGGGTCCCCTAGTGCATTTGATAATCTACCCCAAATAGCTTGGCATTTTCACCACCCAATAAAAAAGAGAAAAAAATGGTTTATGAAAAAGGCTAGTAGCCTCAAAAAAAAATGAAAAGAAACAAAGAGAAAAAATGCATAATTTCAATAAGAGTTGCGAAAGGATGGTTAGTAACCAAGGTCCTAGCGCATTCCAATGCTCAAGTGGGGGTTCGAAAAAGTGAAGTAGAACTCCCTAGTGACGACGGGATCGTTGCGGCTTGAGTATGAATGCTTTTCCTCCTAGTGCGTCTCCGACCGAGTACTTGGTACCGTGCCTGAGAAACATGTCTGCTTCTTGAGTGGACGGACCGCACAAAGAGGGCAAAGACTAAGCCCCGCACTCCTTCGTAGTTTCATCGCTATTTCACATATCTTCATCTCCATAATAATGAAAATGCTAAGTTTGGGGGAAAATATTCTGCACATTGAGCTTGAGTTGGTTTTCTCATCCTATACATGAGTTTGTGAACTAAATGACCCTTGGAGCAATGGCGTTGAAAGTAGTGGAAAGTTAAAAAATTTCTTGAACTCACACCTTAGTTTAGCTTATCTCACAACCTCCTTCTCTACTCATGTGTTGTGTTGGAATTGAAAGAAAACATTATCATATATGCTTGCTTGTGAGCTCATGACTCCATCTCTCACACCTTGGTGATGTTTCCATTCTTGGGTTGTTGCTTGTTTGAGTTGGTGTATTGGCTTTGTGGGTATGCCTTCTAAAAAACCCTCACGAGACCATCCTCGTCCACTAGGGTCATCCTAGGGGTTTAAAGGGCTTGTTGCATATGCTAAATGCAACCGTGGTCTCCACGAAAGTGAGTTTGTTTGATTTTCTCCCTTCCCCCTTTTGGTGGTCTCATTTTGTTGGTTTTATCGAGTCACCTTTGTGCATCATCTAGTCATCCATTTTGATTTGCTTGAGGACAAGCAAAGAGTCAAGTTTGGGGTAAGTTGATGAGTGAGATTTATCGCACTCATAAGGTAGCTTTTTGGTCCATTTTATTGCTTTTTCTTGGTGTTTTCTTACTTCTTACATCTATTTTTATCATCTCCATCCTATTTGGAGCTTTTCACTATTTCCTTTGATTTTCTCTCATTTTTCATGGTTTTCCCTTCTTATTTTCTATTCCATATGATTTGGATTGTATTTTGCTTGTATATGACTAACATATAGGAAAAGATGAATGCAAAGCAAGGAGGATTGGAAAGAAAGGAGTTGGTCCAACCCAAATGAAGAAGGAAAGATAGAAAAGAGAAACGAGAGCCCAAGTCCAAGTACAAGGAAGTGGAGTGGAAGAAAAGAAAGACAAAGAATAAAGATGAAAAGGAAGCCCAAGCCCAAAAAAAAGGAAAAGAGAAGAAGAGAAGCAAGCCTAGCCGGATCCAGCAGATCGCCCGATCCACTTATGGATCACCCGAAGCCTCGCCCGATCACTATAGTGATCACCCGATCACGGCTGTGGTTTTTCACAGAGTTCCTGCCTCATGGTGATCGGGCGATCACCATTATGGATCGCCTGATCATTGCGGGTTTGCGGAAACCGTCTATTTTATTTTCTCTTTCCCTTTTTGCCCTTAGTTGGGAGTTGTATAAATACCTTTTTGACCTAAAATTACATTATCCTGATTTCCTTTTTTGAACTCTAGAGAGCAATTGAGAGGTTAGACTTTTGAGTGAGCTTTAGGTGTTTTTTAAGGTCTTTAATGGTGATTTGATGAAGTATTTCAGATTTTTGAGGAGTATTAATGAAGCTTTAGTAACTTTTCTTCTCTTTGCTCTCATTTATTGCTTTACTTTATCATTTATTCTTGCTTTTACTTTGTTAGTAGTTTCAATGTCACTCATTCTCTTTGAAGTCTTAGATTTAGTTGCTCTTTTTCACTTGCTTATGCTCTTCTCTATTGCAAACATTAAGTATGAATGAAAAAGCAATGATTTTTGGTTTACTAATCTCCTATTTGCATTGTAGAACTAGTTTAGTTAATATGAGAACCAACTTCGAGTAGTCTTTTAGTTAGGGGGTTGGGTGAAGGTGCAATGGACATTGTTTCATGATATGAGGCCTAAATTGGCATGTTTGGTGGGTTGGATTAGCAAATCCGTTAATTGATTGACTAAGGTAAAGTTGAAAGGCCTAACTTTAACTCAATGAACCAATGGATTGCCCTTTAGGTGTAGATTGTTGAGATATACAATGAAGTTGGAATTGCTATCTCTAAATAAGGTTGAGTGAGAAATCCCACCTTTCTTAGAGTCTTAACCCATTCAACATCCGAAAGGCGAGATTGGGTTGAACTTAGCTAATTCCGACATATGTTCCATCATTGACTATCTAACCCCTAATTGAGAGTGTTGCATCACCTTGAGCATCCTTGAAAGAGGAGTTCATGGTTGCAACGTCTTAATTCAATCCCCTATCACATACTCCTTTAATCTCATTTTGTAAATCAATCTCATTGCATTGGATCCCTATCACCCCCTAACGCCTTTTTCCATCGATTTACAACCCTTTTACTTGACTTATTAGTGATAATTGAGTTCGAAATCAATCAACTTCTTCTCTTCGGTTTAGCTTACATGTTCACTTACGTGCTTAGTGTCTAGTCTAGTCTCTGTGGATCTTGACCCTTATTTGCCACGTACTCATATTTGGTTAGTTAGGTTTGATTTGGAGTTTTTGTCTAGCGACGCAAAAATTATCTATCAGTAGAATTATTCTCCGGCGACCTTACCTTGCCGTCCGGTGACCATTTCAATCAAAGAGTCCAGCAAGAAATGGTTCCCCAGTGACAGGTCTACTTCTTCGACGCTGTAAAAGCCACCATGTTGGTATCCCTAGGGGTTTTAATTGAAAGATCAATAGTTTAAGGCCGCCGGAGATGATATCTCCTTTAAGAGAAGGACGTGACCAGTGCGGCTCACGTGATGAGAGAGAGGATAGTGGTTTGGCACACTAGATGAAGCGTAACCCTTATGTTTCAGCTTCTTCATCATTAGTTTTTTTTTATAATAAATCCATTTTCATACTTATTTGTAGAATCTTGTGGATTTGAGAAGAAAAACTCATACTCATTTGAAAAATTCTTATTAAGCTAAGTCATACTCATTTTTGAAATTTCTCTTAACTCATACTCATTTAGCTAAGTCATACTCATTTGGAAAACCCATACTCATTTAGGTAATTTGTACCCACTTTGAATATTCATACTCATTTTGCTTCGTACTCATTTTAAATATACATATACTCATTTTGACGAACTCATACTCATTTTGCTTCGTACTCATTTTGACCAACTCATACTCATTTTCCTTCGTACTCATTTTGACCAACTCATACTCATTTTGCTTCGTACTCATTTTGACCAACTCATACTCATTTGGTGTACGTAGAGGTACGTACACCAAGGTGTACCTTTTACCTTCTCGGAAAGGAGCAAGAGAAGAAGCACTAAGAGATTCTTTTGGTCACAATACGACTATTTGACATAGTTAATGTCTTTTGGATCTGAGAATATTAGAAATAAGGAGATGTTTTTGATCTTTAAGAGAAGGGAAATCCTCATAGAAATTGTAGGATTATTCAATTTCTAGGAGAGAAGATGTTTAGTTTGAAGTTGGAAGATTCATGGTGGGTTAGCTTATATATTGAACTGGTTATTTTTCCTTTAGGTTGCCTTTTCCTCTTAGTGTTCCTTCTCTCTCTATGTTTTCCCTCTCATCTAAGTAGTCTAGGATATAAAATATCCCTTATTCTACTTACCAAGGTGTATACTTTCTAAAACCCTAAATAGTATTCTCTCCTACCTGCTCATACTTGACTTTAGAATTGGATAAGGTTTCCTTGACATACATGTGGTTTGTTAAAGTGCGTTATAATAATACGAAACCTGATATAGCTTTTTGTGTGGACTTATTAGCCTAATATAATACCGTATCAACAAGAAAACATTTCACCAAGGTATTATAATATGCTAATGCATGATATAAGTCAAACCTACCAAACGCCAAGTGACAAACTAGTTATCTGTTTATATATGGAGGTATCATAATATCTCGGAGATCAACAAATAAAGCAAACTTATTTGATGCCAAATAATCAATTTTGCATAACTGATCGTCCTGTATAAAGCTAGTCAAGTATGTGTTTGGCTGAGGCTAATGATTAACCAAATTAAAGAAGAATGAAGATTGAATCCGATAACAAAGATTCCAACTATAATTTAAGACAACACTACTTGTATCAACCAATTATTGAGTGAGGGATATATGAAAGGAGACGGGACTAAACAATTGACCCTAAACTATTTTTCACATGTCACTAGAAAGAAAACAAGATAAGTGTCGAGCATATTCAATATCAAATGAAACTTCTGATTATCTTTTCACCGCATCTCTTCCATCAAAGAAGTTTGAGCAATTGCTGCAAAAGATGGAGATCTCTCGTCATCGTGACATATGTTAAATATCGAAGGAGTAATAATCTACACAATTGTACTCTTTTTCTTCATTCAATTTTTTATTCATTAAGGTTCTTACTGGAATAGTTTTAAATAAGGCAGTTTAGCAATGGCGTATATTAGACACTTAGCTATGGTTTTTTCTCCCATATGATTTAAGATTCTCAATGAGGCAGGTACCTCTTGTACATTATCAGGA
The DNA here is from genome assembly GCA_947645195.1 of Patellifolia procumbens. Classification (NCBI taxonomy): domain Eukaryota; kingdom Viridiplantae; phylum Streptophyta; class Magnoliopsida; order Caryophyllales; family Amaranthaceae; genus Patellifolia; species Patellifolia procumbens. Next base: position 1,198,046 of record CANSGD010001040.1, read on the forward strand.
GGCAATGTTGTAAATTACCAGGACAAATGGTGAAAATTTGACCCAACTCTATTATGCAAAGTAAAACCCTTATTATGCACAATATATCAATATATATTTATTAAAAAGCATAGTCAAGAGTTGCTATCTGTCATGTGTCAATGTGAAGATTCGACCGCAACATCAAGTATAGAATGAATAGCTTCAATTACCACTCCATCATACCGTTATTGATAGTTCTGTCAAATATAATGATGATATATAAATGAAAACGAAGATTTAAGTTTTTTAAATAAGATGGCTTATTTATTTTTTGATGATATTTTTCACGTGAGATTACTTAGTTATCCCTAACTAAGAGACGTTAGAGATCGCGGGATACTAATACTAATTCTGTACTAAAAAATACAAAGCTCCAATAAACGATGAAAGTAGGGAATTCCCAAAACTTATGTATTTCTTCTTTCTTTTCCCATTTTTAACAATATTGAATGTATAATTACTATCTTTCAATACCCAAAACTTAATTCCGCCTATGGTTTTGACGCAAACCATCTTTCAATACATAAGGCCTTATATTCAATTATGGACATTGGTCCACAGAAGAACAATACATAGTTTTGTCGAATAATTTGGCTCGAGAAGAGTAAGAGAATAAGAAATTGTCAAGTCAAGTTGCTACCTGTTACCGCCTAACCGAAAGTCTGGAGCCTGGACACTCAACACTGGTATAAATGCGGATATCTTTTCCTTCAATTCCTAAAGATTAGATATAAGTCATATTGAACACTACAACTCCACCAATTACTAATGAGTAATGCTACGAAACTGGCCCTTCTTTTTCCCCACGTAACTGTGGAATAATCCAACTTGATGTTCGATCATCTTCAAGGTTTCTGTAGGAATTCATAGATGCGAATAGCGGAATTTCAGGAAACAATTTCCTAACATCTATGACAGAATCGCATGCATAACAATATATGAATCGATACATAGAGTAGAGAATAAACAACATTTTATTCGTGACTTGAACAGGTTTGAAGGGTTTGAATACTGCAAAGTATTATCACAGATCTAATACTATAGAGATAAAGAACTACACTTGTAATTCCTCTACTTAGTCCACGAACACCGATAAATACCCACGTCTGCTAGAACGGAAGAGTATGAACAATTCACTCTCTTACTTTTAATGGGTTAGGCACCTAGACTAAAGAGGGAGAAGGGTTTCTCTTTTCATCTCTTTTGTGTCAAGTTACTGACAAACTGAATTGTTTCATCTCTCTTCTTATTATATCTATATATAATAAATAGAGATTAGGTTAAGAGGAAAGGAAAAACTAAAACCCTAATCACCCTTATAGTGGCCGGCCCTTATAAGCCTTTATGGGCTCATAATTTATTTATTAATCAGTGTTACTCTGTGTGACCTCATAGGATTAATTATCTTAGTTGTAGGCCCAAACCAATTTTTCTACAAACCGTAATTTATTGTCTAGCAAGCAAATACGGTTACTAAAATAATTAACTATATTATCTCCATAAATTCAATCCTATTTATATTTAGTAATTGCGGAAATTGTCTAAGGACATATTCCTTCAATCTCCCACTTGTCCATAAGACAAGTACGCAATATTAAATTCCTTAAGTCTCTTAATGCCAAATTTGATAACACGATGTTATATACTCAAATATGTTTCTTGATCACCGAGGTTGAATTGTTCAACTGAAGATCAACTCTTTAATCTCATTTTAGCATGGCCATGCGTTTTTACAATTCTCCCTCATCAAGAGGCCCAGACACCATTCCTATCAAATAGGAGGACTTATTCAATCTTGTATGACCATAACTCCCACTCAATTCTTAGCCAACCTGAGCATTGCCTTTATAACCTCCTTTTACGGCACGGTGTTTAACAATGTCAAAGCTAAACTAATCATATTATGGTTATTAAGACATACTCATGTCCAAGGAATCTATTAAATATAGACATTCCGATTCTACTATTAGAATCTAATTAGGTCAAGTCTCAATGTATCAACCATACATCCATATTTGTTAATTTGACATCCCTATGTCTCTATAGCCCAAGGAACTGCGCTATCAATTAACATTATGCTAGTCTTTTAACAAGTCACGTATGTCCAATTCAGTGCCTTAAACTAGGGACATATTATAAACTGTGGTTTTTGTTCACTATATAGGGTTCCATTCATCACAACGTTTATGATGATCCTATTTCAAACACAATTTATTTGGACATCTTATTTAATACTAAACAAATTAAATAAGAATGTAGATTTTTATTGATAAACAATTCCAAGCATAATCAATGTCTTTACAAATGCAAACATAAATTAAGCATTATAAAGCCATTCTTTTATATGCTTAAGCCCATAGACCTAGTATGACCTTCATGCTTAAGTCGAGCAACCAGTTTAGTCTGCGGATCTCCCACATTCTAATCAATATGAATCTTGCTTATTTTGTATACTCTTACAGCTCATAACTCCTCCATTGGGACAAAGAATGAAACCAGATTGAGATCGGAAATCATCTTTGTCACCTTGGTAATTCATATATGCCTATCATTAACAATAAACTCAATTTCTCCACCATATACCAATCAATGATCCTCAGTTCTTCGTAAGTACATAAGGATATTCTTTGCACTCATCTAGTGCACGTAACCTGGATAAGACTGGTATATGTTGCATTTACTCATAGTATAGGCAACATCTGAGTGAGTGCAAAACATAGCATGCATACATAATGGAACTTAATGTAGAAGCATAGGGAACATTACTTATTCTCTTGACTTCATCAGGTGTCGAAGGACACGGAGTCTTGCCAAGTGATATGCCATGTTTCATGGGATTGAAATCTCTCTTAGAGTTCTCCAGCTTGAACCTAGCAAGAACCTTATCTATATTAGTTCCTTGACTAAGTTCAATCAGCCTTTTAGATCTATCTCTATATATCTTTATTCCCAAAATATACTCTGCCTCTCCTAAGTCTTTCATAGATAAACGATTTTTAAGCCATCCTTTGACTGACTCAAGCACGACTTTATCATTTCCTATGAGAAGTATGTCTTCCACATCCAAGACTAAAATTGTTATATTACTCCCACTCAATTTCTTGTATACACAAGATTTCTCTTCATTTATGAGGAAACCAAACTTTTTGATTGCCTCAACGAATCTGAGGTTCTAACTCCTGTATGCTTGCTTCAATCCATAAATGGATTTCTTAAGCTTGCATACCTTCCCTGAATTTGTTGGATGTTCAAAGCCTTGAGGTCGTGTCATATACACATCCTCTTTCAAGAACCCGTTCAAAAAAGCGGTTTTTACATCCATTTGTCGTATTTCATATGCATGAAATGCGGCAATTGCAAGGATTATCCTAATGGATGGCTACTGGGGAAAGGTCATATTCATAGTTTATACCATGAATATGACGGAAACCTTTTGCCACCATCGTAACTTTGAAAACACTAATGTTTCCGTCTTTGTCTATTTTCAAATTGAAAATCCATTTGCTTCCAATGGGTCTCACGCCATCAGGCAAATCAACCAAGTCCCATACTTGATTTTCAGACATAGATTCCATTTCCGATCTCTTGGCTTCGCGCCATTTCTAGGAGTCCTGGCCCTCCAAAGCATCTTTGTAGCTGATAGGCTCACAACTTACTAAAATTGTTATTTTAGAACTTTCCGTCGAAAGAAAATCAACATATTTTCTTGATGGAATGGTGATCCTATGAGATCTACGTAGGGGAACAACAGAAGAAGAATCTCGGTCGTTAGACTTAGAAGCTTCGCATGGATTCGATCCAAGTGGGACGGTAGGAGGTTCGTGGATAGAATTCACTACCCCTCCAACATTTTCATGCTGGGCTGCCTCTAATGAGGTGTTAACCTCACCCATTTGTTGGTCATCTCGAATTTCTTCGAGATATATACATTTCTCCCACTTGTCTTCTTGGAAATAAACTTATTTTCAAGGAAGACACCATAGCGAGCAACAAACAATTTGTTTTCACTACGGTGGTAAAAATAATATCCCTAGGTCTCTTTGGGATATCCCACAAAGAAACACTTTTTAGATTTGGGTGCTAATTATCAGATAGTAAACTTTTTACATAAACTTCACACCCTAAACCCTTAGAAAAGACATTTTAGGAACGGTTCTGACCATATCTCATATGGAGTCTGATCTACTACTTTGGATGGTGTCCTATTGAGTGTAAGCACAATTGTATCAAGAGAAAATCCCAAAAGAAATATAGAGAGATCAGCAAGACTCATCATGGATCGTACCATATCTAATAGGGTGCGATTCCTTCTCTCGGAAACACCACTGAATTGTGGAATTTCCTGTTGAAGTTCATTGTAAAAAAAATTGCACAATCTTCAAATGATCACCGAACTTTTGACTCAGATATCCCCTCCATGACCAGATCATAAAGATTTAATCTTCTTGCCAAGTCGGTTTTGTACTTCATTTGGAATTCTTTGAATTTTTCAAAGGCCTCCAACTTATGCCGCGTAAGGTAAACATATCAATATATGCTTACATCATTAGTAAAAGTAATTAAGTAACTTACCCTCCCCTAGCCAATGTATTCTTAGGTCCATACACATCCGTATGTATGAGGGCGAAGAGGTCATTGGCCCTTTCACTCGAACTAGTGAAAAAAGAGACTTTGTCATTTCTCCCATTAAGCAAAACTCACACATCAGATGATTCAAAATCAAATGATTTGAGAACTCCATCTTTATGTAATTTCTCAATTTGTTTTGTACTTATGAAGTCTAATCGACAATGTCATAGGTGTATTGGGTTTAATTCATTTGACTTATGTTTCTCGCTATTTTTATAGATGTGTGTTTGTAGAACATACAAACCATTTGATAACTTAGTAGAGATACGGAACATATCATTCAAATAAGCAGAAAAACAATTCTTCTTTATTGTGAATGAGAAAACTTCAGAATCCAAAACAGAAACTGAAATAGTGTTCTTAGTAATATTTTAAAACATAACAACAATTATTAAGTCTCAAAACAAATCCATAAAGTAAAGATAGACTAAAGACTCCCACTGCCTAGGCGGAAACTCGAGCTCCATTGCCAACTTGCAATTCTACCTCTCCCTTAAGCGTGTCTCCTACTTCTTTTTAGATACTGCACATTACAGATAATGTGAGAACTACATCTAGTATCAAATACCCATGATGCAAAATTAGTTTAAGTTATCTCTATAACATAAATACCTGAAGAAGAAGCTCTAGTCTTATTGTACTCTAGATACTTAGGGCAGGTCCTCTTCCTATGACCCACCTTGTGACAATAGTAGCACTCATGTATTGCTACTATGGCTTTAGGTGTTGCCTTTGGCTCCTCAGAAGTGTTGGGCTCAGCAACTTGTTTGCCTTTGCCCTTACCCTTCTTAGACGAAACACCATGCTTCTTGAGCCCCTTGCCCTTTTGCACCATCAAAACATCCTTATGCTCTTTTATGGGCTCAGTGGGCATGCTCCTTTCAGCCTGAATCAGTATACCATGCAACTCTTGTATGGTCATTTCTCCTCCTTGCATATAGAAGTTCAAACTAAAGTTCTTATATGCGTCAGTGAGTGAATTGATGATCATATCAATTGCTATCTCTTGGGGATAGGAAAATCCCAACTTGGTCATATGCTCAAAATGACTAATCATTTTGAACACATGGGGACCAACTGATTTCCTTTCTCCATTTTACACTCAAGAAGCTTGCGGTTCACTTCGAACCTCTCCAACCTAGGATGCTTTTGAAAAAAGGTTCGCAACTGTTGGATTATTGTATAGGCATCCATTCCTTCAAAACGTTTTTGAAAGTCAGGTTCCATACATGCAAGCATCAAACATGTGACAGGCACAGATTTGTTTACGAGTATTTGCCTAGCTGTCCTATCAGCCTGGCAAGAATTTGCGGGAAGTTCAGGAATAGGAGTTTCAAGAACAGTTTCTCTCCTTTCATTTCTGAGAACTATTCTCAGATTTCTCTCCCAATCTAGGGAGTTCTCTTGGTTGAGTTTTTCTTTTGCAAGAATAAAGCGCAAATTATAGCCAGAGTGGTTGTTGTTGTTAGACATGACTACAAAAAATAGTAAACAAGCATTCAATCAAAAAAGTTTATCAACGATGGTTATTTAAACAACTATTAATACTTTATTCAAAATATAAAACCCCATGTTGAATAAAGAAATAACCAAGATCCCCTCCCACTAAAATTAAACGGACTTTGGCCCTGCCTTTAAAGATAGTGATTGAGGTAAGTAAACCACTTTTACTAATTATAACAATTTATAATTCTTGGTAGATAGGTTAATAACTCTTTATAAACTCCTATCTCACTGCTTCAAAACCCAAAACTTTGTCTTTTGATGATTTTGTTGAGTCAAACCAAACATTAACATGTAAGTTTCAAAAAACCTACCCTACTATCCTCGGAATTATGAGCAACACCCTGCTTTGGCAGAACCTATTACTCATGATCTAAGGCTTTATAGGTGTTGTTTGGAAAAGCATTTAAACTCAATATCACCCTTGGGGACTCAAGTTTATTATGTTGGTTATAATAAAAGGTGAACACATTACATAAATAACCACACATAAACTTGAGCGAGCATTTAAATGAAATTAAATGCATAAGCAATCAAAGAAGAACTTAAAACGCGATCTTAGTATGGCCCCTAAATCTAGAAAATCTAATCTTCATGAATCCTCCCTTGAGACTTTCTTGGATCTTCATCCTTGATTCTCCACGGAACTTCAATCTTGATCTTCATTTAAATTATTCTAAGCAAAGAATTTAAATTACAAAAATACAAACGATACGCAGATCGTATTTTAATTACAAAAATACATAACGATGCACAAATCGTATTTTCTATCCTAGTTTGGGCCATACCAGTCACGATTGTACAAATATAATATCAAACATATTATAATATACATCTAAGCAAAATTATAATATCATCATATTATAAAAAATATCGACGCAATATAATATCAGACATATTATATGCATCCATGAAAGAAATATAATATCATCATATTATAAATCATAACTTATTTACTCCATTAACGTTTAATGGGTAAATAAAAAATATTTCCAAAAATATATAAAACATTCACGCATTTATTTAGAAAATAAAATGCAAGTAAAAGAATAACACAATTATAGAAATACAAAATTTATTTACTCCATTAACGATTAATGAGCAAATAAAATTTTCCATTATAATTTTAAAACTTAACAACTTTAAGTTAGAAAATATTTAGGAAATATTAATCGAATTAATAATTTTCCTAAAATTAGTCATCTTAACAAATTTAAGAATATAACTAATAAGGAAACTTTCATTCTTTTAATTCAAATACAACTTTAATATGATATTAATCTCCATTAATATTAATTTGCATAATTGAAAATTTATAACTTTTGCCCAAAGAAAATCAATAAATCAGAATTTAAATCACCATTAATCAAAAACAAACAAAAAAAAATAGATGACTAAGCTAGGCCCGGCCGGAGGCCCGCAGCCCAGCCCAGCTGCTGGCCCGCGGCAACAGTACCACGCAGCCAGCAACCTTTTTTCGACCAGCACAGCACCACGCAGTGCCCCGCTGGCTGGCCGCCGTGGTGAAAGAACACCGACGACTCACCGCCGCCCGTGATCCAGTCACCACCGACAAGGCCACCGCGAAATACACCCATTTTGGTCGAACTTTTCGAGTGAAATTAGGGCAATTTTCGAGTGAATTTCGGTCTAAAACAATAAATTTTGGTTTTCCTTTTGTGATTTAAACTTATAAAAAGCATTTAAACACAATTTCCTTGACAAAATTCAACTCAATTGCAGAATAATACTCACAAAAACGATTTTGGGGAAAAAATTAGGGTTTTTGATTGTTTCGAATCAAACTGTTTGATTTCGAAACGAAAATCACAATTAAATACATCAATTTTCAATTCAAATCAAAACAAATCAAAGCCCTAATTCAATTTCACAAAATAAACTCATTGAATTGTTGAATTTTGGAACCAAATTTTCGCCCTTACTTTAGGTCGGAAAAAAAAAACGAAATTTTCTTCTTTTTAAATATTTTCGATTTTATTTTCGTAAAACAAATCAAATTTAATATTTGGGCAATTATATTAACATAAAATTCATAATTTTATGCTTTTCAATTTATTAATATCAATATATTAATCTTGCAAATTAACACATATTAAAAATCTTCCCTGAATTGAATTAAAATTATGAACTTGATCATATAAAATTATACAAGAGGCTAAAACTGATACCACTGTAGGAATTCATAGATGCGAATAGCGGAATTTCAGGAAACAATTTCCTAACATCTATGACAGAATCGCATGCATAACAATATATGAATCGATACATAGAGTAGAGAATAAACAACATTTTATTCGTGACTTGAACAGGTATGAAGGGTTTGAATACTGCAAAGTATTATCACAGATCTAATACTATAGAGATAAAGAACTACACTTGTAATTCCTCTACTTAGTCCACGAACACCGATAAATACCCACGTCTGCTAGAACGGAAGAGTATGAATAATTCACTCTCTTACTTTTAATGGGTTAGGCACCTAGACTAAAGAGGGAGAAGGGTTTCTCTTTTCATCTCTTTTGTGTCAAGTTACTGACAAACTGAATTGATTCATCTCTTTTCTTATTATATCTATATATAATAAATAGAGATTAGGTTAAGAGGAAAGGAAAAACTAAAACCCTAATCACCCTTATAGTGGCCGGCCCTTATAAGCCTTTATGGGCTCATAATTTATTTATTAATCAGTGTTACTCTGTGTGACCTCATAGGATTAATTATCTTAGTTGTAGGCCTAAACCAATTTGTCTACAAACCGTAATTTATTCTCTAGCAAGCAAATACGGTTACTAAAATAATTAACTATATTATCTCCATAAATTCAATCCTATTTATATTTAGTAATTGCAGAAATTGTCTAAGGACATATTCCTTCAGTTTCAACCTTAGTATCTTAGTCCTTACACAAGATTCTTACTGTCGTTGCCCAATGATATACACTCTCCTATGAAATTCATATTTAAAGGGGCCAAATTGTCCTATTTTTATGGAAGTTTTGTGATAAAATACCTTGTTTGTTAGATGTTTTACGATGACAAAATCATATATTTGTTTCAGAAAATATATTAGGATATACTTTTTTCTAATTAAAGTGCCTTCACTGTCAGTAGACTCAGGTTGAAAGGTAAACTTTACAATAATAGTCGAAGTCCGTTCATTAAATATGGGTTATGATAAAAGTGTCAAATGACGTGTTTACAACAAAAAATTTATATAAGCAACAATCTCCTCTTTCTTATAGAGTCCCTTATCTGGGATTATTCACTTTATAGATAAGGGGAACTAGCTCACTAGTCAACTGGAGTCTAGGCCTCTAGGACGAAGTCGCTAATTAAACCTCCTTTCTTCTTTTTCTAGTCAGTCGGGGACGAGGCACTCACGTCCTGCCTCTCTGATCACCACCAACGTCCCTTCAGACAAAACAGAAGTATGGAGAGATTTTTCGACCAATTAAACCGAAAGAAGGTTGGACAGAAGGACCGTACGCAGTTAAGTCTTCCTTGGTATTTTATAAAAAAATTTGTAAATCCTCCTTTTATCTTACTTGCTATATTAGGGCTTTGGACAATTTTGACCCAATTTTTTTTGTTTTCATATAAAAGGAGATGTTTACATATAAAATGTTGTTAGATTTTCCTCAATGGATATATAATTGTTTAAGTATATGTTATTTTTAATAATTTATAATAATAATACACAATGAATTTAATTAACAGCCAAAATTTTGTATTCATAAATGTCTAAGCCCAAATGTTGCAAATCAAAAAAGACGGAGGGAGCAACAACAAAAAAAACTTTTTTTTTCTCATAAATTTCCTAGATTTAAAATTTTGAAAAACTCGTTGAAAATTGATGTCTATTTTTCGCACAAAAATTATGTGATAGAAGTTTTTTTGTTGTTGTAAAACAACTACCTAACATATGCCAGTTATTTAAACTAGTTGTTGAAGAGTGGTTTACTATAAGACGGTCTTAGGTTAAGCCTTAACATCAGACCAGCCCAAATAAGCCCAATACGCGCGTCACACGCTGCAGTCCCATACAAATTGTTTTTTTTTAACTTTTCGACCTAAAACCTTAACTTTTGTCTTTACTTTTCAATCTAAAATCTTAACTTTTGCATAAAAATCCATAACTAATATCATATGTAATGGAATGAAGAGAATGGTAGTGGTGGGAAGAAGGCTGGTCGGAGAAGATGCCTATTGGGCCTATTGGACTGATCTTACATTAATCTTAATGTAAGACCATCTTATATAAGACTTTGTCGTTGTTGAATTACGTGTCTCCAATATACAAAATATTAAGATATAATGTCGGTTTAGACTATACTTCCTAGGTTCATTGTTTTTATTGGGCATTTTTATGGTTGTTGCAAGTTAAGATACATACTAAGTTCATTTGTTTAAGCTGTTTACAAATATAATTCACATACATACTATGACAAAATGGAGAGAGACAGAGTTAATATATGCCCATTTCCCAATCTACTGACTACAATTACATAAAGCAAGAAACTTGTGAGCTTAAAACATCACAATTTGCTCATGAAATTGAAAAGAAGAATGATAAAAAGCGTAACCATTGATTGCAATCCGCCGCGTGTCATCATCCATTTTTGAATGACACTCTCTTCATTCTCATATAATAAAAAATGTCAACATGAAGACTTCAACCCGTGACCTTGACTATGCAATAAGGAGATTTAACCACCACTCTGACATGTTATTAGTCCTTCTTCTATCAAAAACAATAATGATGTATGAATAAGAACCAAGAGTTAAGTTGTAAATTTTGAAAATACATATTGTAAATGAGATGACTATTTTTTAAAAATATTTTTCACACTATATTACATCAATTATTTTAACTATTATTCAATTTAATGTACAAAAAACTTGGAGCATCGCCGAGACCTAAATACTAGTTAGAAATGAAGGATAAAAAGATTAAGACATGGCCCTTGATCCAAATAGAGCAATTAGGTAAGAAACTGATATCAAGAAGTTGCACCGTGGTTGGGAAAAACAAATAGAGATCACACTTAGCTATTCAATTCTTTTAAATGTTTGAAAAAATTGGAAATAAATACCTAGATTTAGCCTTTTTTTGAAATAAATACAAAAGTCCTTTTATTTTATATAACCACAATTGCTTCAATTGTTATTGAAATTAATACCAACTAACAGAATTCCCGTTAAATTGAACGGAATTTGTTCAATTTTAGTAGAGATTACATTTTAAATGTTTAGGGGGTCCCTCAACGTCAACTAGACATAACAACCCTTTAATTCCATTCATTTCTCAACTACGATCTTTTGTTCATCTTCTTGGCAAGTTAGAGTCGAAATTGAAGGTGGATTAAGCAAATATTGCCGTGAAAATTAAATTCAAGATTTAAAGGTAAATCTTGTCAAAGTTTTCACATGTTTAACCTTTTTGTGGATTAGGGTTTTTAATTTATTTGTGGGATATCCTGTGCAAGGGAATGGTTTGTGGTAGGGCAGAGTAGATATTAGGGTTAATTACTATATACCATACTCATGCAAGAATGTATTTGTTTGGTTGATTATTTGATTGGAATTCGTCTGAATGTCCTTCTTCTTTCCCATTTGCGCACCCAAATTACTCCTCAAACCGTGCCTTAGATTAAGCTAAAAAAGCGTAATTAACATAATTTGAATACTAAGAGATTTAGGAAGATTAGAGTGACAGAGAGAGACGAGGGAGCTGCAAGACTAAAAATGGTGAGGAAAAAACAAAAGTGGAGAAGATGAGTCAAAAAGAAGACAGTGAAATGGGTAATTGAGGGAGGAGAGAGAAGTGTATTGTGGAAGGTGAGTGATATTGATGAGGGGCAAAAAATTAAAGAAGACATTACATGTAACTGATTAATGGAGGGGAAAATTAGAAGTGGATCCTACTAAATGGAATATGTAACACCCCGACAGTTCTCTCTTTCATAAAACATATCTTTTCCAACTTAAAACAGAGAATTATCAAAGTATTATCAGTCATGTGAAAACGTATCGCTTACTCAGAATTTTGCAGCGGAAAACATTAAATGAAAACTTTAATAAATATTTAAAACCATACTAACTGTTAAAACATTATCCAAACTTCAAACGTACTTTAAAATCAACTTAAAGAACTCAAAATAAATAATACGTAAAGCAACTTAATAAAAGAAACATAAATAAAAGCAGCAATAGAAATGAGAAATCGATTTTCCCATACAAGATCACCTCAAAACAAAAATCCATGGAATTTATTTGGAACAAGTCCAAGCACAGACAATCACGTCACTTACTTGCATAATCATTCACGTTTGACAATCACGCAAGAATCAAATAATCAATAATGAGAAACAAAATAAAAATAATTCCCATTCGCGTACTAATAAATAAATGTTGCTCAGCTCGTATAGCTAAAAGAATATCTTATTTCTTCAAAAATAATAATCAATGAGTACTTCCTCAATTCAAAGCAAAAATTTCACTAATATAATTCCTCAATAAAAGGCACAAAAGAAATAATCAGTGTAGCTTGGCTACCTTATTCAACCAAACTATTCTAGAAAAATAACATGAAATAAATCTCTTGGACTAACTTCATGATTCCTATCCTTATAGTCCTTGTACTTTTCGGGAGTGAAAATCTCATCTTCGAAGTCTTACATATCCTCAATGACACAATGATAATTTGGCTCTTCGACCCTAGTCGACCTCTTGACCCATTTAGGTGAAGGTTCATCAAAATCCTCAATTTCATCTCACTCTCAGTGTCACTATCCAACAAAGCGGTCATATAAGCAGCATAGATGTCCTTACGGATTTGTCCTCTAGCTCGGTCGAACTCTTGTAATACTTCATCATCATTATTATCAGCACTATCCTCATAATACCACGTAACCCAATGTCTAAACTGGTGTAGCTCTCAATCTCATGTTCAGTGTCAGACTCATTGTCACTAAGTATGATGGGGTTGGAATAGCTTCCCACTCGGTCAGCTTCACTATTAGTCATCTCATGCCTAATGATCCATCTACAGTGGAACCAGACATCTACAATTAAAATTTCTCTCTCTTAGCGTACATTCTCAACGATAAAAAAATAGACGAATAATTTAAAGCCATGAATAAATCAATAGGCAACTAATCAAAAAGGAAACATGTAATTAAACATGTAAGCATGATCCACAATTCACACAATCATACATTGATCAGACACTCAGACCAAAACGACTGAACAAGTATGCAGACTAAACACAACTAAACATACTAAAATAGCGGATCAAACCAGAAGTACTAAACAGACTCACAGACATAGAGATGCTGAAGAGATTAGCAGCTAGGAAATAAACTGAACACAACATTAAAGTGCAGGCATATGATAGTTCTATCCTATATGTCGTTCCTAATAAACCCAGCTCACTTAAATAAAAAAAGAAAAACAAAACAATTATCGAAAAAAAAATACTCACAAATACCGAAAATAAATAAAATAGAATTTGCGGACAAAATAAAAATTTTAATTTCAGACTTAAATTTCTAAAATGCCAAAAAATAAAATAAAACATAAATAAAAATTAATTTTTGGAAATTACAAAAGAAAAAAAATAAAAAAATAAAATCGAAATTCAAATTTTCTTTTCCAGAAAATAAAATAAAAACCGAAAATATAAAGTGAAATTTGGAAAAAGAAACAATTAAAACTAAAATGTAATTCGAACCTTTTGTAAAAATAAACCTCAAATTCTTCAAAATAAATTTAAGAAAATAAATAAGTAGGAGCTTGTTTTCATTAAAAAATATATTTGTGAAAATAACTAGGCGCCTAAAAATATAGTTTTGGCACAAAAGGACAAGAAAAACCTAAGCTCCAAGATACCACTTTGTAACACCCCGACAATTCTCTCTTTTATAAAAAAATATTTTCTAACTTAAAACAGAGAATTATCGCCCGCGCGAAACGTAACGGCTTACTCAGAATTTTGCAGCTGAAAACATCAAATGAAAACTTTAATAAATGCTTAATAACTAGGAAAAATTGTCAAGAGTAAGTCAACCTTTGCGTTGACCGCTTCTAACAAGTCAACCTTAAGATATTCCGAGAGCAAGTAAACCTTGTATACCCATTCGCTTTTAACAAGTTAAAACCGGTTATCATCTCTTATTGACCTTTTTAACAAGTTAAAGTGACATGTGTCAGTCCTTCATTGGATATTTTTAAATTTTAATTTTGTATCTAGAAAAAAATCTAAAAAATTATCTTCTTCCTTGTTTATTCACTCTTAATAGTCTGCTGTCAACCTTCACTCATCTCTCTCATTCAACTCCATGAAAATCTAAAGTCCTTACCACCTTCACTCATCTCTCTCATCCATAATAACCCTCCCCGCCTTCTTAAACTCCCTAACTCCATCATCAAAACCTCGAATAGAATCAATGTTAAACAATAACCTCATCAAAAAAATCAATGTTAAACAATAACCTCATCAAAATCTTATTAACCTCCATCTTCTCCATACCACCATTGTTGGAGCACAATTAGTCCTCGAATCGAAATTATTGGCGGATAATATGAGAAATAGAGAATAGCGTTGCAATTAATAACACAATACCTTATAGTAGATGGAAATATGCTTATGAGTTAAATCCAATTTGAACCTGAAAAAAAGCTTTGACTAAGTTTCTCAACTTGAGTTATTGTTAAGAATGGTGAGAGACGAATAAACTATAATCATGGAGGAAGAAAGAGAAGAGGAGGATAAGATGAGAAATGGAGGAATTTGTGTTGCAATTAATTACCAGAAAAATACTTATTAGATAGCAGATGGAGATTATGAGTTGAATCGAATAGCACTGCAAAGTGGCTAAACGACGTTTTTCATTATCGGCTGAGAAATCCAAGAGAGATCTACTCTTTTTTTTAGTTAGATTTCTAGTGTTATATTTTTCTTCACTACTTTGATTTAATTGTTCACGTTTTTCTACCTTTAACCTTTTTTAGCCTTTAGTTTTGACTTTATTTGATATTTTTTGTTTTAGCTAGGGTTTAGGTCAGAGTTGGTATATTTTTCATGAGTCCTTCTGCTGTGAAAATGGAGGAATTGAAGCCTGTTAATTGAACTTCGAGAATGGAGGTGAAATTTAATCTCGATTTGCTGACCTCTGCAAGGTTTACTGTTTTGATGAAGAGCTAATGGTCATGGTGGTGACTGGTGAGGAGCGATTTCAAAAGTCAAAGGGAAATGGGATAAATAGGTGGGTTTACATGTTGAGCAGGTTGCAGGTAAAAAAAACTTGTTAAAAGCGAATGAGTATACAAGGTTTACTTTCTATTGGAATATCTTAAGGTTGACTTGTTAGAAGCGGTCAACGCAAAGGTTGACTTATTCTTGACAATTTTTCCTAAAAACTATAATAACTATCAAAAATTATCTAAACTTCAAATGTACTTTAATACCAACTCAAACAACTTAAAATAAATAATTCATAAAGCAACTTAATTAAAGAAACATAAATAAAGGCAAGAAAGAAATGAGAAAACGATCTCTCATCAATATCTCCCAATTCTCCGATGACTATGGATGCATCCTCTTCAAACCTGTAGGCAAATCCTCATTGGATGGATTGCTCGCCAATTAAGGGTTATAACAGGATCAGTAGGCACAAACATGATCGACACACTGAAAAGCACGTAATAGCAAAGCTGAGTACATACATAACAACACAATGCAAATAAGCCTAGCATGATACTACTAAGCAATGAAACATGATCACCAACAATACAATAAGACATCAATTCATAAGATAAGACTCAACTTCACAAGTCATACAAATAATTAGTCAATTGAATAGCCCATGGATCGAGTTGTCCAACCAAACCTTGTCTCCAATTTAGAAGACGAATTACTGGCGCAACTCCCTAATCCCTATGACCAATAACATCGGGGAACCTTTTAAATAAGGAAAATTTGACGCGAACAGTCCAAACTATGGGCCATCTTCTACAAACAGTCCAAACTATTAATAATCCATGAACAATCCAAACTATCACCTCCATCTTCCATAAACAGGCTAAGTGACCTGTTAACCTGCTACAACAGGTTAACTGGTATCACGTGAGTTGCACGTAAATTTTAAAAACACCAGAATTTTTTTTTACTTTTTTTTCATAACCCATTTGACTCTTTAAATACTCTTCATCATCGACTCATTTTCTTCTCCATCTCCTCCATTTTTGATTCATCTACCCATTCTATTTCTTCTTCTCTTTCCTGCAATGACAATCTCGCGAGCAATTTCTGATTCTTCTTCAACTTGGAATGGGCACACAGAGATCTGTGGGTGTTCATCCCCACCAAAATTCTGACTGTTACCAAGAACAACCACAATCGTGACCGGAAGTTTAGATGGTGTGGCAAATATACAGTGAGTTATTTTTCTTTAATGTTTGTAATTAAGGTTTTAATTTCTCAAAGTTTAGTTCTTTAATCAATTTTTATTTAACTGATTGTGGGATTTAAGATGTTTGCAAATTAGGGTTTATTTATGGGGGATTTCAGATGTTTGAAAATTAGGGTTTTTAAAGGGGATTGATGATGTATGAAAATAAGGGTTTTAAAGGGGATTCTCACCGTTTTTTTTCTTAATTGCAGGCCTAGGAGTGTGGATTTTTTGAATGGGTGGGTGGCGAGGATGGAACTAGCAACTGCACTGGATGTGAGCAGATAACAGAGAGGGTTGAATAGGCACATAAACAAGTTGGTGCAATGAATGGGAAGCTGGTAAAACTGAAGGCCAAGAAGGATCAATTGAAGGAGTACAGTGCTGCTTTTGAAATGAAGCGATGGCAAGTCAATACAGAGAAGAACATATGGAAGTTTGGGGGTTTAGCTGCATTGGCAATCTCTTTGATATGGTTCAACTTTGTGCTTAGTGGGAAGTGAGGTAGTGTTGGGGGTAGTTGGTTGTTTAGGTTTGTGTGGATGTGTTCTATTTTGGTATTTTGGTTGTTCAGGCAGTGTTGTTAGGTAATGTTTAGAGTATGAAACATTTTGGTAAATTTGCCCTGTATTTTGCTAATGTTGCATTGTTACCTATCTATGTTGAAGCAAATTATGATCAATGTATGTTACCTATTTTATGCTGAATTTGATTTTGGGATTTCTGTTTGCTAAGCATTTTGGCTATGAAGCCACATACATATGAAATTCATATTAGTTTCAAATACTCAAACAAACTCTGATACAATAAAATTGACTCAGTTCTATTACCAGGAAACATTAACAATTGAACATACTAATAAAGACAGTTTTAGGTTGAACAACAAACTGGAGAGATTAAATCACATTGTCATCATCCCAAAATACATAGGAAAAAACTGCTAAATTAAAATTGTTTGAAAAATACCCTAAGTCAAGCTAATTTGATGCAGAGCTTTGTGTTGGGAAATCAGACCTTATAACAGTTGATGATTGAGCTCTTTGCTGTGATGATCTTGTAACCTGCACACATAGAAATTGAATGTTAATTATTGATCAAAAAACCATTACATACATAAAACACAGTTTCAGTTATGAACTTACAACATTGACTCTTCTCCCATTGTTGTATGATGTCCCATCTGATGCAACAAACGACCCTACTCCAACAGGAACACCTTTTTCTCTCCCACCTCTTCCTCTTCCAGCTCTTACTATAACAGGAACACCTCTTCCTCTCCCACTAGCAACTGCAGTTCCTCTCCCACCTCTACCTCTGCCACCTCCCCTAGTTGCACCTCTGCTAGTGCTTAAGACTATTCCACCCCTACCAGTTCTACTAGGTTGTGTTGTTGCATTGTTAACACCACTAGATTCACCAGTTTGACTCATGTTGCATTTAGTAGTTGTAGCAACTCTTTGCCTTTTTGAAGTGGTTGCAGCTGTAGCACTGGCATTGTCCTTGTTAAGACATTTTCTTCTGTTGTGAGTTGTTGACTTACAAATTAAGCAAGTCATCACAACACCATGTTTAGTGAGCTTGCCTAGTTTTTTTGGATCTTCACAAGGATCCTTGATCTTGTTCCTCCTAGGTCTACCAGGGACTACTTTGATGGGAGGTGGTACCATAGGAAAGTCAACCTTAGGCCAATATCTCTCACTTACACATGGTGAAATTGCAACTGCATATGTTTTTAAATAGGTTTCCCTAGTGTACCAGGGAGAGACAAAGTATCTGCATTTTTGTGGCAAAAGAAGATGCAAGCAACTGCATGAAAACATGGTATTCCAGATAGGTCCCACACATTGCATGTGCAATTATACCTATCTAGATCCACACTAACGATATCCATTTCATGACTGAATTGAAAAACAGTAGCAGTTGAAGGAATTACAGTGCAATATGCTGCTTTGGCTTTGGCCTTATCTAGTTTCTTTTGGATCTTAGGACAGATAGGGGCTGCATTTTTTTCCATTTCCATTTTCTTAGTAGCTAACCTTTGCATTAAAGCATTCCTAATATCTTCTAACATATATAGTAGATGTTTGGTCCTAGCACCTATAATATACCCATTGAAAGTCTCAGCAAGGTTGTTAACAATAACATCAACCTTACTATATGTGTTCATTTTGCATCTACAGAAAACTCTGGGGTTATATCTTACAAAAGCAACAACTGCAGCAGGATTTACCTCCTTCATTTCAGCCATAACCTCCTCATATTCACTTTCATTGTAAGCCTTGGCTGCCCTCCAAAACAGTTACTTGTACTCCTCTCCTCTTAAGTTTTTATGCTAGTTGGCAGATATATGCCTAGCACAGTGCATGTGCTCTGCACTAGGCAAAACCTTCTTCACAGCAGATAAGATTGCCTGCAAATTACACACCAACAACAGTTACTAAAAACAGCATTTACAATCAATTGAATATGTTATAAAGTCATCATAATCAACAAACTCACCAAATGCTCATCTCATGTCACAGCTAATCCAGCACCATTATTGAGCATCAACCTATGCTTCACCTCAGTCAAGAACCACTCCCAGATGTTGTTTTCCCTTTCCACAACTGCCCATGCTACAGGAAATAGTCCACTTTTTCCTAAGCTGGCCAATGTGGCCTTGCTTTAAAAACCTCCAAAAGCTACTTAGCTACCCATGTTGATCTCAATTGATTGTTCTTCTCCATAGTCCGTACGCAACAATATCTTTTGTCAACATATTTCACAATAAAACAGTCATACCCACTGTCCCATGAGGCATATAACCTGAAGCTGCATCTAGACTGACATTCGACCTCCAATCTGTGTCCCCTATTCTTGTTTTTATTGCTTGTAACAACTCTTAAGTTCCTGCCTTAGTGAATTTCATACATCCTAACAGCATCCCTAAATCCATCCCTATTAGATAATCTTAGACCTATTTTCCATTTGAAAGTCTGCCAATCTGTGAGGTACAATCAGTTTCCTAGCCCTCTTTCTTCTCTCAATTTGATTCATCATCAGCCTCATCTGGAGAGATTACCTCCTCTTTACTGTCGCATGGTCACCCACATAACCAATTATTTCAGTTGTATCAGTGCCCTGTGGTGCTATCTTATTACCTGTTTCAACCTCTCTTTGCAATCTAGCAACTAATTGCAAAATCTCTTCTTCTCTTCTTTCTTTTCCTAGCTTCTCTCAATTCAT
This sequence comes from Patellifolia procumbens, assembly GCA_947645195.1. Taxonomy (NCBI): domain Eukaryota; kingdom Viridiplantae; phylum Streptophyta; class Magnoliopsida; order Caryophyllales; family Amaranthaceae; genus Patellifolia; species Patellifolia procumbens. The sequence continues at coordinate 1,217,895 of CANSGD010001040.1, forward strand.
CATCACTGCGATCTTCATCAGTAACTCCTAGATTGTCACTCTCATATTCCTCTTCCTCTAAAGATGGTACGTCCTCATCCTCTAAATTTATTTCAACTTCATCATCTTCTGGTGGGATCTCTTCTTCGTAGCTAGAATCATCGTGCTCACTAAAACTGTCATCAATGAGATCATTTAATGGAATGGGGTTGTCTGGTCTGGGATCATACCATCTGTAGTACTCATCTTCATCAATTAGTTGTGTTTGGGGATGGAAATGTGCAGTCTCGGATTCATTAAGAGGAGTTTTGGAAGTGTTTTCAGCTGTTGTTTTAGGCAAGATAGGGTTTTGTACAGATAAAGGGAAGGATGATGTATCTGTTGGAGGTGCAACTGGTGAAGGTCCTTTGTGTAATCCCGCATAATTTTATGAATTTTATAAATATATTTAAAGTATATTTATAATCATTTGGAAAAATTACCAAGAATAAGCCAACCTTTACATTGACCGCTTCTAACAAGTCTACCTTCATTTATTCCATTAACAAGTATCCTTGTACATACTTTGCTTTTAACAAGTTTCTTTTACTTGTAACCTGTTGAACATGTAAACCCACTTCATAATTCCCCACTTCCCTTTGACTTCCTGACTTCTAAATAAAAAAACAAATACTCTTCATCCTCCCTTCTTCCCTCACAACCATCCCCTGATTCCCCTTCCCATTCCCTACTCCCGAGTCCCGACCCACCATGTCTCTCTCTTCTCTTTCACCAGCCACCCAAAACCAACTGCTACCCCCTACTTTTTTTTATCACATTGCCAACTAACACCAAGTTTCGGATTCTGGGGAGGGGATTAGGCTGCATTCATCCACATGAGTTCAATTCGTATACAGTTTTGCATCATATCTGTATAAATCGCAAGCCGCAAAATCATAGTCTTAGATAGTACATTACAAAACAGAATCACACAAAATATTAAAAAACTGAAAGAGAATATGAAAAAAGAAAATTGCAGATCTACACATGAAATAAAATTATAAAATTTTTCTTATTCTCATGGATTATTGTTTACCATTGTGATAAAACAATTCATCATTTATTTACCTAGCAAATCTATACATATTGGGAAAACAAAAATCAAACAGATGAAAAAATTTCCTGCAACGATGCATATTCAAGAATGCTACAATTCTTCAAATCTAAACAAAATTAAGAAACATAAATCAAAACTAGACAAAATTAACTGGTCAACCGAAATTGTTGGGTTAATGCAAGCATTAAGTTGTGCTAAATTAAGTAGATTTGTTACTGAAACAGATTTTAGGGTGTCTTTTTTCGTCACTCATCATTGTTGGTGGCGTTGTATCGCGAGGACGAGTAATCGAAACCATGGGGATTCGTCGATTTTGGTTAGGTTGTATGAGGAGATTGATGCTAATGGAATTGATCTTGATGCTCAGCTTTTGAATGATTAGGTTTCGCCAAGTCTGGGGTTGTTGATAGTGTAGGAACATATAGATGCGAATAGCGGAATTGCAGGAAACTTTTTCCTAACATCTATCACAGAATCATGCATAACAATTAATCAAATTATATATAATTGCATATTTACTTACCAGTTGTCATGCGACTTGAACAGGTATGAAGAGTCTGAATACTGCAAAGTATATTCACGAATCTGATTACTTCAGAGATAAAGAACTACACTTGTAGTTCCTCTATTCAGTCCACGAACACCAATTAATACCCACGTCTGCTAGAACGGAAGAGTATGAACTATTCACTCTCTTGCTTTTGATGGGTTAGTCGCCTAGACTAAAGAGGGAGAAGGTTTTTCTTTTTTTCTCTTTTGTGTTACTGACTAACTGAATTCCTTGTATCTCTCTTCTTATTATATCTATATATAATAGACAGAGATTAGGTTAAGAGAAACCCTAATCACCCTAATAGTGGCCGGCCCCTTATAAGCCTTTATGGGCTTATAATTTATTTATTAATCGGTGTTACTTAGTGTGACCTTATAGGATTAATTATATTAGTTGTAGCCCAAACCAATTTGTCTACTAACCGTAATTTATTCTCTAGCAAGCAAATACGGTTACTAAAATAATTAACTATATTATCTCAATAAATACAATCCTATTTATATTCAGTAATTGAGGAAATTGTCTAAGGACATATTCCTTCAATCTCCCACTTGTCCGTAAGACAAGTACGCAATGTCAAACTCCTTAAGTCTCTTAATGCCAAATTTGATAACACAATGTCATTCTCAAATTTTGTTTCTTGATTGCTGAGTTCGAACTGTTCTCATAAAAGGATTAACACTTTAATCACATTCCGCATGGCCATGCAATTTTTCAGTTCTTGCTCATCAAGAGGCCCAGACACCATTCCTATCTGATAGGAGGACTTATCCACTCTTGTATGACCATAACTCCCACTCAACTTTTAGTTAACCTGAACATTGCCTTTATAACCTCCTTTTACGGCACGGCGTTTAACAATGTCAAGGTTAAACCAATTATATTGTGGTAATCATGACATACTCATGTCTAAGGAATCCACCAAATATATTATATTTTGATTCTACTTTTAGAATCTAATTAGGTCAAGTCACAATGTATCGAATATACATCCATATAATCAATTAAACATCTCTATGTTTCCATAGCCCATGGAACTGCGCTATCAATTAATTATACACTAGCCTTTACAAAAATCACTTATGTCCAATTTAGTGATTTGGACTAGGGACTTTTAAATAATGTTGTGATTCAGTTCACTTTATAGGGTTCCATTATCAAAACTTTTTTGATAAATCCTATTTGAATTCACAAATTATTTGGACATTTTATTCAACGCTAAACCAAACGATTAAATAAGAAATAAACATTTTATTTTATTGATAAATATTCAGAACATAATGAAGGTCTTTACAATTGCAAACAAGAAGTAAACAACCTAAAGCCATTCTCCCATATGTTTCAGCCCCATAGACCTAGTATGACTCTCATGCTTAGGTTGAGCAAGCGGTTTAGTAAGTGGGTCTGCCACATTCACATCAGTGTGAACCTTGCTTACTTTTACATCCTCTCTTCCAACGATCTCTCGAATAAGATGGAATTTTCTGAGCACGTGTTTCGATCTCTGATGTGATCTAGGTTCCTTCGATTGAGCAATGGCACCATTGTTGTCGCAAAACAACTCAATACCATTCTCAATGCTAGGGACCACACTAAGTTCTGAAATGAACTTCTTGATCCAAACACCTTCCTTTGCCGCATCGGCTGCCGCAATGTACTCTGCCTCTGTTGTAGAATCTGCGATAGTACTCTGTTTGGAACTCTTCCAGCTCACAGCTCCTCCATTGAGACAAAAAATGAAACCAGACTGGGATCGAAAATCATCTTTGTCACTCTGGAAGCTCGCATCGGTGTATCCAGTAACAACCAACTCTCTTTCTCCACCATATACCAAGAAGTGATCCTTAGTTCTTCGTAAGTACTTGAGGATATTCTTTGCAGCCATCCAGTGTGCGTCACCTGGGTTAGCCTGGTATCTGCTACATATACTCAAAGCATATGCAACATCTGGTCGAGTGCAAATCATATAATACATAATGGAACCTATCGCTGAAGCATAGGGAACATTACTCATTCTCTTGACCTCATCAGGTGTTGATGGACACTGAGTCTTGCCAAGTGATGTGCCGTGTTGCATGGGAATGAAACCTCTCTTAGAGTTTTCCATCTTGAACCTAGCAAGAACCTTATCAATATAAGTTTCTTGACTAAGTCCAATAAGCCTTTTAGATATATCTCTATAAATCTTGATTCCCAAAATGTACTCTGCCTCTCCTAAGTCTTTCATAGAGAAACAATTCTTAAGCCATCCTTTGACTGACTCAAGCATGACTTTGTCATTTCCTATAAGAAGTATGTCATCCACATACAAGACTAGAAAGGTTATACTACTCCCACTCAATTTCTTGTATACACAAGATTCCTCTTCATTTCTGAGGAAACCAAACTTTTTGACTGCCTCGTCAAATCTGAGGTTCCAACTCCTGGATGCTTGCTTTAGTCCATAAATGGACTTCTTAAGCTTTCATACCATCCCTGGATTTTCTTGATCTTCAAAACCTTGAGGTTGCGTCATATACACATCCTCTTTCAAGAAACCATTCAAGAAGGCGGTTTTGACATCCATTTGCCATATTTCATAGTCATGAAATGCAGCAATCGCAAGGATTATCCTAATGGATTTTAGCATGGCTACTGGGGAGAAGGTTTCGTCATAGTCTATACCATGAACTTGTCTGAAACCTTTTGCCACTAACCTAGCTTTGAAAACACTAATGTTTCCGTCTTTCTCTGTTTTCAACTTGAAAATCCATTTGCATCCAATGGGTTTTACTCCATCAGGCAAATTAACCAAGTCCCATACTTGATTTTCAGACATAGACTCCATTTCGGATTTCATGGCTTCAAGCCATTTGTCGGAGTCCTGACTCTCCAAAGCATCTTTGTAGCTAGTAGGTTCATCACTTTCTAAAACCGTTAATTCAGAATTTTCAGTTAAGAGAAAATCAATAAATTTCCTTGACGGAATGATGGTCCTACTAGATCTACGTTGGGGAACAACAGGAGAAGGATCTCGGTCGTTAGACTCAGAAACTTCGCATGGATTAGATCCAAGTGGGACGATAGGAGGTTCGTGGATAGGATTCACCACCTCCTGAGCATTTTCATGCCGGGCCGCCTCTAATGGGGTGTTAACCCCATCCATTTGTTGCTCATCTCGAACTTCTTCGAGATATATATTTCTCCCACTTGTCTTTTTGGAAACAAATTCTTTTTCAAGGAAGACACCATCGCGAGCAACAAACACTTTGTTTTCGCTACGGTTGTAGAAGTAATACCCCTTGTTCTGTTTGGGATAACCCACAAAAAAACACTTGTCAGATTTGGGTGAAAGTTTATCAGAAATCAAACGTTTCACATAAACTTCACATCCCCAAACTCTCAGAAAAGACAGCTTAGGAACATTTCCTGTCCATATCGCATATGGAGTCTTATCTACTGCTTTGGAAGGAGCCCTGTTGAGTGTAAATGCAGCTGTTTCTAGAGCAAAACCCCAGAAGGAAATGGGGAGATCAGCAAGACTCATCATGGATCGTACCATATCTAATAGGGTCCGATTCCTCCTTTCAGAAACGCCATTCCATTGTGGTGTTCCTGGTGGAGTTAGCTGTGAAAGTATTCCACAATCTTTCAAATGATTACCAAATTCTTGGCTCAAATACTCACCACCACGATCAGATCGCAATGCCTTGATTTTCTTACCAAGCTGGTTTTGCACTTCATTTTGGAACTGTTTGAACTTTTCAAACGATTCCGACTTTTGCTTCATTAAGTAGACATATCCATATCTACTTACATCGTCAGTAAAAGTGATGAAGTAACTGTACCCTCCCCTAGCCGTAGTACTCATAGGTCCACATACATCAGTATGTATGAGAGCTAAAAGGTCATTGGCCCTTTCACTTGAGCCAGTAAAAGGTGACTTAGTCATTTTTCCCATCAAGCAAAACTCGCATATATCAAAAGATTCAAAGTCAAATGATTTGAGAAGTCCATCTTTATGTAGCTTCTCTATGCGTTTTGAGCTTATGTGGCCTAATCGACAATGCCATAGGTAAGTAGGGTTTGAATCATTTGTTTTTCGTTTCTTGCTGTCTATGTGATAGATATGATTTTGTAAGTCTAGAACATACAAACCATGTGACAATTTAGCAGAAACATAGAAAACATCATTCAAATACCAAGAACAACAATTATTCTTAATATTAAATGAAAAACCTTCATAATCCAAAACTGGAACCGAAACTATGTTTTTGGTAATAACAGGAACGTAATAACAATTATTGAGTTATAATATTAAACCAGACGGCAAATGTAAACTATAATCTCCAACAGCCAAAGCAGCAACTCGTGCTCCATTGCCCACTCGGAGATCTACTTCACCTTTGCCCAAACTCCTACTTCTTCTTAGTCCCTGCACATTACTAATAATGTGAGAACCATAACAAGTATCGAATACCCAAGAAGTAGTTGTAGCTAAATTAACTTCTATAACATATATACCTGAAGTCGAAGCACCATTCTTCTTCTCCTCCAGATAAACGGGACAGTTCCTTTTCCAGTGGCCAATCTTGTGGCAGTGGTAGCACTCATGTAGTGCTGCTACTTTAGCCTTAGGAGTAGCTTTTGGTTTAGGAGTCACATTTGCAACAGATTTGCCCTTGTTCTTCCCTTTAGGAGTCCCTTTCTTCTTGAACTGTTTACCCTTCCTAACCATCAGAACATCTTTATGCTCGGGTTCAGGAGGTAAGCTCCTCTCAGCCTGAACAAGCATACCATGTAACTCTTCCAAGGTAGGCTCCCCTCCTTTTTGAAATGCTTCAGGCAAGGACCTGATCACAATATCAGTAGCCAGTTCATTTGGGTAAGGAAAGCCCAATTTTTCCATGATCTGAAAATGTCCGATCATATCAAACACATGCTGACCAACAGGTTTTCCTTTTCCCAACTTACAATCTAGTAGCTTATAGTGTGCCTCAAACCTTTCCATCCTAGCATTTTTCTAAAACATTGTCTTAAGCTGCTGGATTATGGTGTAGGCATCTAGATCTTTAAAACGTTTTTGAAAATCATGTTCCATGCAAGCAAGCATCAAACATGTTACTTGCACAGAATTAGCCTCTAAGGTTTGTTTAGCTCTCCTTTCAGCTACAGTTGCAGTTGCTGGCAAGGGTCCAGGGAGTGGATTGTCAAGAACACTTTCTTTTCCTTCGGCTTTGAGAACAATTCTCACAGCCATTTCCCAAGCTAGAAAGTTGGTAGCATTTAGTTTATCTTTATCGAGTACAGAACGCAGATTAAAAGCAGAGGCGTTGTGGTTGTTGGAATTAGACATGATAACTACAACAAAATATAAAGCAAGGTTCAATGAATATTTATCAAAAAACAGCAATTAAACAAATTTTAATTGAGTACAAAACCTTTATTCAAAATTAAAATCCCCATTGAATAAAGAAATAACCAAGATCCTCTCCCACTATAATTAAACGGACTTTGGCCCTGCCTTTAAAATATAGTAGTTAAGGTAAGTAAGCATTTTACTAATTATAACTAATTATAATTCCTGGTAGACAGGTTAATAACTCTTTATTAACTCTATCTCATTGCTTCAAAACCCAAAACTTTGTCTTTTGATGATTTTGTTGAGTCAAACCAAACATTAACTTGTAGGTTTCCAAAAACCTACCCTACTATCCTTGGAATTATGAGTAACACCCTGCTTTGGCAGAACCTATTACTCATGATCTAAGGCTTTATAGGTGTTGTTTGGAAAAGCATGTAAACTCAATATTATAATTTTGGGGACTAAAGTTTATTAATATGGTCAATAATAAGTGAACACATAGAATAACAACCATAGGTATTAAGCATGCATTTATAATAAAATAAATGCAAAATAAATGTGAACCTAGTATGGCCCCTATCCTCGAAAATCTAATATCCTCCCTTGAGACTTTCTCGAATCTCCATCTTGGATTCTTCATGAAACTTCGATCTTGATCTTCATTTAAATTTATACTAAGCAGAAAATTTAAATTACAGAAATACAAACGATACGCAGATCGTATTTGAATTACAAAAATACATAACGATGCGCAGATCGTATTTTCTATCCTAGATTTGGGCCATACTAGTCACAAACATGTAAATCATTATATCATTCATATTATATTAAACATGCAAGCATTTATAATATCAAAATAAAATAAATGCTTAAAAGGTACTCATTAACAATTAATAAGCGAAGAAAACCTTTCTATAATAATTATATAACTTTAACAATTTAAGTCAAATTATTAAAGAAATATTATTATTTTTATTCAATTACCATGATAAAAAATAATTAATCACCATTAATTCAATTGCAAAAAATTGTAATGTATTATCATGCTCAAAACAAAACAAAAAATGGTCTTGTTGTACGTGGCCAACCAAAACAAAGAATTAGAAGTGTTGGGGGGAAGGCCTCCAATGGCACGCGGCCCACAGAAGATCCAAATTTGGAGATGGTCAAGACATAACGCTGGGTCAAGACATAAACCCAAAAGGGAAGCAGAAGGACGTGGCCCAACGGAGGAAAAAAAAGATTGAGGTCTGTACCTTTCTCTTTTAACCAAAAACGGTTATTAATCCAAATTGGAGATTTAGATTATGTAATTAGGGTAAATCTTTTGAAATATTTTTAGAAACAGAAAATCTAAATTTTCATATCTTTATTAACTAAATCTGAATTTAATTAATAAAAGATAATTGGAAAGATAATCTTTGTTATCTTTACTTACCCACAAATCTAACCAATTCCTTAAAATAAACCAAAAAATATTCCGAAAAATCAGAAGAAAAAAAATTTAAACTGATCTTTAGATATTTTTTGATTTTTTTTTTTTTAGGATAATTTTACTGATTTTTACAGTAATTAAAATCAAATATTCTAATTACTATACCAAAATATGAATTTAAATAAAAAATTCATAAAAAACTGGAAAAATCATGGAAAATTTCCGAAAATAACAACTTTATTTTCTAAAAGATTTTAGATCTTACGTGGGTTTTGATAGAATTTTATAATGATTAAAATCAATTATTTTATCATTAAAGATCAAATTTTCACGTTTTAATCTTATTAAACAACAAAATTCTATCAAATTCCGAAAAAACAATAAAAATAACATTTTTATTTTTAATGAAAATTTTCGGAACTAAAAAAGGGATTTTCGAATTTATTTAATCATTTAACTTTAATTTTATGCTTTAATCAACATTTAAACATAAAATTAAACTAAATTCGGAAAAAAAATGAACAAAAAACAGAATTTTTGATGGAAGATTCACGTAATACACGTCCATCAGAAATTTTGAGCATGAATTAATTTTAAATCAATTAATATTCATAATATTAATTTTTGCAATTTATGACATATCATCCTCCTTTAATTGAATAAAAATAATAAACATGCATATAATACAATCAATTAACATTATGCATTATGCATAAGGCTAACTGATACCACTGTAGGAACATATAGATGCGAATAGCGGAATTGCAGGAAACTTTTTCCTAACATCTATCACAGAATCATGCATAACAATTAATCGAATTATATATAATTGCATATTTACTTACCAGTTGTCACGCGACTTGAACAGGTATGAAGAGTCTGAATACTGCAAAGTATATTCACGAATCTGATTACTTCAGAGATAAAGAACTACACTTGTAGTTCCTCTATTCAGTCCACAAACACCAATTAATACCCACGTCTGCTAGAACGGAAGAGTATGAACTATTCACTCTCTTGCTTTTGATGGGTTAGTCGCCTAGACTAAAGAGGGAGAAGGTTTTTCTTTTTTTCTCTTTTGTGTTACTGACTAACTGAATTCCTTGTATCTCTCTTCTTATTATATCTATATATAATAGACAGAGATTAGGTTAAGAGAAACCCTAATCACCCTAATAGTGGCCGGCCCCTTATAAGCCTTTATGGGCTTATAATTTATTTATTAATCGGTGTTACTTAGTGTGACCTTATAGGATTAATTATATTAGTTGTAGCCCAAACCAATTTGTCTACTAACCGTAATTTATTCTCTAGCAAGCAAATACGGTTACTAAAATAATTAACTATATTATCTCAATAAATACAATCCTATTTATATTCAGTAATTGCGGAAATTGTCTAAGGATATATTCCTTCAGATAGGGCATTGTGGATTCTGGGTTGCTGAGGAACCATGGGGATGTTTGAGGACCTTAAAGAAGGTGGGTTGAGACTAGGAGTAGAGCTTATAATGGGGTTTGAATTTTGAAAGGGTATGTTGAGAGATGTCGAATTCGTTGTTTCTGAGATGGAAAAGATTGGTGGTGGGATGTTGGAAGGGCTGTGTGGGGGAGAAGGGAAAGTTTTTTTCAAAATATAAATTTAAAGATTTAAAATGTCTAATAAATCAAGAAGAGTGACACTTGTCATATTAACCTGCTAAAAAGGTTAATAAGAGTTAATAACCGATTTTGACTTGTTAAAAGCGGATGGGTATGAAAGGTTAACTTGTTAGTGGAATAAATGAAGGTAGACTTGTTAGAAGTGGTCAATGCAAAGGTTGACTTATTCCTGACAATTTTTTCTGATTATTTTCATATATATTTCATTTAATTATTTAAGTGTTGACTATTTTAAAAGTCAAATGATTGTTTAAAAGTTTCAAATAATCATTTATATTTATTGGGTTGGAATTTAAGTATTGAATATTTTATTAGATTTTTTGGGTTGTGTTTAAAATAATTTTTAATGTTGGGTAGAGGAGCCCAAATCGTTTACTTAAATTTAATAATCAACTTAAACCCAAAGTCTAAACCTATTCACCTTAGGTTTCTAAGCAAACCTATAAATACCTCCCCAAACCCCAAGTTTGCACATTTTTATTTTCTCTCTTTTCTCCCTCCTCAAAACCGGCGCCCCTTACTTCCTCTCCTTGTTTTGCGTGCCGCCGACAACCACACACCATCTCCCTCTCGTTCGTGTGTTGTCGCCAGCACCACCACCCTCCTCCCGTGTGTCATCGCAAGATTCGCAACAGCAGCTACGCACACCACTCTTCTCTCCCTCTCTTAATTCTCTTTTTACATCTTTTTATACTCCCGAATCTGATTGCTCATATTTCTTATAGTTCCGTTTGTTTTTAGCCAAAACGTCCTGTTTCAAAGTTGTAGATCTCGAAAAGTTATTGAACTTAGCCTCAAGAATCACTCGATTCCGATTACTATTCCATAAGTTGTGGCCTCTAGAAGTTTCATAGTTTTGCTGCCATATTTCACTCGCGATTTCGGTTTTTGTGCTTTTTTTTTGGTTATTTCTTAACATTTATCCTCTATTTAATGTTTAACTAAAGTATTAATATTAAAGTTATGATTTTTATGAGTTTTAATATTAAACTTATGATTTTTATGAGTTTTAATATGTTTTATAAATAAAGTTGAAAACTTTATTGTTTGAATTATTAAAAATCAGATTTTTATCTATTATGAATATAAATTATAATTTTAGATTTATTATTTATTATTTAAAGTGAGTTTGTGTATGAAAGTAATGGTTTTTGATGTTTTAAAGCCTAGACTTATAAGTATTATATTAAAGGTTGAAACTTTGATATTTTTAAAGTATTTTATAACGAGTTTTGAAGCGTTTTAAAATAATTTATAGTGCTTTGAATTTATTAGGATATTAATTCTTTGTTATGTTATTATTTTGGTAGGCGGAGAATTTACTTTAGGCGACTTTTAGAGTTTTAAAGTGGCCTCTCACTTTGTCTACCCAAGGTACGTACATGTCCTTATGTGTTAGACTAGTATCATGTCCTAAGGATTATGATTATTTATAGTATCATGTATAGGGAACCCTTTTATAGTTCATACGTGGCTATTGAATTGAAATTACGTGTTATTGAGCATGTTAATTGCCTATATGGTTTATTACATGATTGAATGAATGTTTGATTCAAGCATGTTGTTTGGAAGTATTTATAATTTTATCCATCGTGTGATGTCGATTAATAATATTTTATCACTGGATTATGGATTATGATATTATTTCCCTCAATGGATATTTTATTACTTCTCAACGGCCGAGGACTTTGTGAGTAAGTTGGACTATTATTGGTTATGGATATTTTATTACATCTCAAAGGCCGAGGACTTTATGGGTAAGTTGGATTATTATTGGTTATGGTTATTTTACTACTTTGCAAAGACCGAGGGCTTTGTAGGATATGTATATTTATTGTCATTGGACATTCGATTGTTGATTTAAGTCAACAAATAAATTTGGAGGATTAATTCTTGGTCAATTGAAATTGTTTGATTACTTATTTAATCCTAAAATAAAAGTACAAATTGTTGTATTCATGTTATGTGTTGGTTGCTTTGTTTAGAGTCCAACATCGAATAACTTATTAATACTTAAAGTGGAAAGTGAATAGCAATAGCTTTAGACTTGTGCACGTCTGAAGTTCTGGACTAGTATGAGTTGGAGTACATGGTGGTAGACCATGAATTTTCTTGGGGTCGGATTGATCATCGTACCCTATTTTATTTTTAAAGGTTCCTCCATATTGTAGGTCAAGGGATTACGGAATCGCGCCCGTAATTCGTCTTCTATCTTGAAGGTTGGTTTTGGTTGGACAACTCAATCCATTGTCTATTAAATTTACTAAATGATTATCATGTTGTATGTCTTGTGTAGTCAAGTCTTATTTTACAAGTTGAAGTCTTGAGGCATATTTATTGATCATGTTTTGTGGTTCAATAGTATCATGTTAGGTTTCGTGTTTTATTTTATTTATGTATGTATTCAGCTCTGTTGATTTCGTGCTTTTCTGTGTCAATCATGGCTGTGCTTATTGATCCTGTGATGACCCTTTATTGGCGAGCAGTTTTCAATTGAGTAATTGCCTACAGGTTTGGAAGATGATGCATCGTCTCAATTACTCATTTGGGATTTCGGAAGCGTTGATGAGAGATCGCTTTATTAGTTTAGTTGCTTCCTACTTTTACGTTACTTTTTAAGTTGGTTTACGGTTTATTTATTTTAAATGCTTTAAGTTGATTATGAATTATCTTTCGAGGTTTGGATAATGTTTTGACAATTACTATGGTTAAGTATTTAATAAAGTTTTATTTAATGTTTTTCCGCTGCAACACTTTGAGTAAGCCGATACGTTTTCACACGGGCGATAATGCCTTAATAATTCTCTATTTTAGTTAGGAAAATACTTCCTCCGTTCTTTAATACTCGCACCATTGAAACAGTTTACTACGCAACCCAATGCACGATTTAGATGTTAAATATCTTTAATTATACACAATAAAAAAATTATGCAAATTAGATTTTAATAATCTATACATTGAGACGAATCTAACAAGATCCCACATGACTATATTTTTTCTTACATATAAGACACAATATTAATTTAAGTGGACATGTGTGAATAGTGTGAAAGATAGAAATGGTGCGACTATTAAAAAACGGAGGAAGTATATGTTTTATAAAGAGAGAATTGTCGAGGTGTTACACTCTGTTGGGAATCAGAATCTTTTCTGGGGTCACTTTTTTAGTTGGCTCTTTCTTTTAGGTAGTGTTATTTATTGGGAGGGTATTTTTGGGAGGGCTCTTTTCCCTTGTTGCATTCACATCACCAGTCAAAGCATTCATTTCAACATACATTTCTGGTGTATCAACTCTATATATAACATACACATCAACTCCTCTATACTGTATAGCAAGGTCCCTCAACTGCAAGGCCTCAGCATCATGATAAACCCTTCTTAAACCATCCTCTAATGAACAATTAGGTAGTAGGTAATACACTTCATTAATAACTCTATAATTATTACCACAGATCTTTGCCAACTCTAACGATGTCCACCAACTAATCTCATTAGGGTCTACAATCAGGGTTTTCCCTTCACACCCAAATAAGTCATACCCTTCCCAGTATTTTTAAACAATTCACCATGCCACATCCTCAAAGTAACAGTTTCATCTAACCACTACAACACCATACATACAGGGAAAACTTATTTCAAACACAACAACTAACAATTAAAAACTAAAACATCAAACTAAATCATAATTTAAGGCAACAAACAATAAAGGGCAACGATTTATAGCAGGAAAATTAACACGGAAAAATTGGATTATTTACCTTCTTCATAGCTTCTGCCTCAGCATCTTCGACAAGTTTATCCAATCTCGCATCCATAAACTTTGCCTAGAAAAAAAAACCAGTCTAAAACCAAAAAACAAACCCAGATTTTGAAGAAGATGAGCATGTGGATGAATGACAATGGTGGAAGCGAAGGAAAAAAGGGAAGAAAAGAAGAAAGAGAAAGTAAGAAAAACAAATGGGTTATGAAAAAAAAGTCAAAAAAATTCTGGCGTTTTTAAAAGTCACGTGCAACTTATGTGATACCAGTTAACCTGTTGTAGCAGGTTAACAGGTCACTTGGCCTGTTTATGGAAGAAGGAGGTGATAGTTTGGATTGTTCATGGATTATCAATAGTTTGGACTGTTTGTAGAAGATGGCCCATAATTTGGACTGTTCGCGTCAAATTTTCCTTTAAATAAAATAGGGCACGGTGATCAATCCGGTCCAAGAAAAAGCCATGAGCTACCACCATATACTCCAACTCATACTAGTACAGAACTTTAGACGTGCACAAGTCTAAAGCTATTTCTATTTACTTCCACTTTAACTATTAATATGTTATTCGATGTTGGAATCTAACAAGAGAAGCAACACATAACATGAGCACAAAAAAATTCCACTTTTATGTTAGGATTATATAACGTGATCAACCAATTCGAATTGACCAAGAAATTAATCCTCTATTTATTTGTTGACTAGAATCAACAATCGATGTGTCCAAAGACAAAAGATATACTTACCCTACAAAGCCCTCGGTCCTTGTAAGTAGTAAAATAATAATAATGATACCAATCTAACTTACTCACAAAGTCCTCGACTTTTGAGAAATAATAATATAATGACAAGGAAAATTTAACAATATTATAGTTCACAATAAACATATTTATAAACCTCTCATGTGCGAATTTAAAAATAACTTCCTTTCCCAACATGCTTGAATCAATAAATCATGTAATAAACGGCATAGGCAATTAACATGCTCAAAAACACGTAATTCCATAAAACAATAGCCATATATGAACCATAAAAAGGTTCCCTGTACAAGATACTATACATAATCCTAACCTTAGGACATGATACTACTCTAACACATAAGGACATGTACATACCTTGTGTAGACAAAATGAGAGGCCACTTTAGGAACTCTAAAAATCATTTAAGGAAAATTCTCTGCCTGCTAATTAATAAAATAACAACAAATTAATACTCTAATTAATTTACAGCAATTATAAATATTTTAAATGCTTTAAAACGCGTTTTACAATCCTTTTAAAAACGTTAAAGTCCCAACCTTTAACAACATTTAATATTATACTAACAAACTAGGCTTTAAAAACCTTAAAATATTACTTTTATATTTAAAACTCACTTTAAATATAAATCTATAAATCTGAAATTATAATTTAAATTCACAAATTGTAAAAAGCAGATTTTTTAATTACTTAAACCATAAAGTTACAAACTTTATTTAAAACATATAAAAATCATAACTTTAATTACTAAAACTATTAGATATATATAATAAAGGAGAAAAGGGATAAGAAATAATCGGAAGAAAAAAAAACCAGAAAACAAGGGGGGCGGCTGATGGCGCATGGCTGCACGCGCTGCTAAGGGCTGCTTGTGCTGGTGGCTTGTGTGAGTCGCAAAGGAAGAAGGGGGAAGGGTGCGGCGGTGTGGCGCACTACAACGAAGAGAAGGGTGAGTGGTGGTGCACGCGTGGCCGGAAAAACGAGGGAGGTGAGTGTGGGTGGTGTTGGGTGAGCCGCCTGAAAAGGCAAGGGAAAGAGAGCGAGGGTGCCGGCGAGTGTAACATCCCATCTTTTACTGACCGCATTTTACTTAAAATAAATGAATAAACGAATAAATCAGTGGTAGCGGAAATACCACAAAGACGGAAATGCTACTCTTTGGATAAATAAACTATAATAATTATTAAATAACAAGATCAACAATATAATTAAACCTCGAAATTTATATAGAGGGATGGGGTCCCATACCCTCATCTCAAAATAGTTCTAAAATCCTTATCCAAAATAACCTTCAAGGTAATAATCAAAGAAACTCAAACTTCTACTTAAGACTTATAAAGAAAGAGATTTTAATCCCTATATCATTATGCTCATTTACAATGATAAACACCCTTACTTACACGGCCGGCTCTCACAACCTCAGTCCATACAATTATAACTCTAAACTTCATTATCCACAAAATATAACAACAATAATCCATAATCAGTGGGGAGTAACTAACAGCTCTCCCAACCCAATATAGGATTAAAATAGCAGTTTACATAACAGTTAGAACAAATGTTACATGTATACAAAACATACTTCAAATGACAGCAAAGTATACCTTAGAACAAATGTTCCTCATCTTAGGAATGTTACTGACTTTAGGATTATAGCTTGTTGTAATACATTATATAAATGTATTGCCAAGATGATTGCTAGTAGGCTGAGAGTTGTGTTGCCAGATACACAGATAGTAAAAGAGATTGCC
The DNA here is from genome assembly GCA_947645195.1 of Patellifolia procumbens. Classification (NCBI taxonomy): domain Eukaryota; kingdom Viridiplantae; phylum Streptophyta; class Magnoliopsida; order Caryophyllales; family Amaranthaceae; genus Patellifolia; species Patellifolia procumbens. Next base: position 1,234,228 of record CANSGD010001040.1, read on the forward strand.
TACTTTTAACTTAAACTAGTTGTTGTACCGCGCGCGCACGGTACCCCAAGGTATCATACACTAATCATAAAATTCAAGGGTAATTTATTGATAATTAGGTTTAAATACCTTCGCGGAAGCTATTTCTTTTTGTATTGTGTAGGTGCTGATGTATTGTTAACCGCAACATGCTACAATAATTGTTTGGAATGATATTCAAGTAGCAATAAGCAGCTAAACTTATGTAACTTTGAAACATAGCAAAGAGGTAAATAGTGCACATTCATTTAAAAGGCCCCTAATTCATACAACATAATTATCTTACTACACAAAGAAAAAGACCTACATTAAAAAGAATATATAACAAACTAGTTTATATAGATGTGTCATTTGGCTTAAACTAAACCGAAAAGAGTTCCTAGCAGGCCTCCAAACTGCCTTCAGGGGGTATCATCATTTTCCAGCGGAACTGTGTTAACGCAGCACAATAAGACGTCGTTCATAGAAAGTGGGTGCGTCGTTTATGTACTCTGATCTTTATGTCAATTGAGAAGTGTGTTACTTGAGGGAACTTGTTGCTTGAAGTTTAAAATCAATGTCAGAATATATCCACCGAGTAATGAAAGCATTGTTGGATATGAAAATCAACCCATCTGTAGGCTAGTTTAAAAGGCCCCAAAGTTTGTCAAAAGTGAAAGAGATACACATAAAACCCAACATTGAGGAGTATATGTCATTCTCTCGGTCTCTTTTCTATATTTACTATAGATTTGTTCTCACCTTTCACATAAACATCTTCCAAAGAAAACCTTCTAGATCTATACCTTGATCTCTACACCGGAGTCCAAACATGACCTCACCCCCACGATAGAGTGCTCAATTTTACACTCTCTCAGGAAACATCCATCTGAAATGATAGCATCCTTAATCTGCATCATAACCCAGATGAGGCAATTTTTTCACTAGAATTAGGTGCCAACTTTTTTTTTCCTCCTACTAAAAGTTGTCACCTTGGTTTGAAACAAGTATTTTTGAGACAGAGTTAGTTTTATGAGTTAAACAAAAGTTTAAAGGCAGTAGCGCATACCTTGCACTTGTCCATTTTTGTAGGTGGTAGGCACCGAGGGGAAGTGCAGAAGGTAGTCTTTGGGTCATAAAACTAGAAGTGTGATGACTTTATCATGGAAAATAAGATCATTATCATTATTCATCAAATTTATTTCAACACCGATGAAATATCTTATATAGATTACTTAAAAGCTCACCTCTAAAGTAAGGCCCAAATTAGCATAAAAAAGTCTGCAGGCTTCTAAGGTCTTCCCAATAGTCTCCGAATAGATATGCCTATTTAGACATGAAAACACTTCAAATGTCTAGAAATGCATGGAGAGATCATGTGTGCCTGTGTGAAGCTTGGCTCTGGGTATACCTGAATGGCAACTAAATACAGGAAAAACCAAAGAGTCATTATCTTTTAGAAATATATACCTGAATATTTTTGTCCTTCACAACAGAAGGAAGAATTTCGAACCCAAAGTAATTGGCTCTGGGGTATGCCTGTGTGAGAAGCTTAAGTAGAACTTCTTTCTTAAACACATAAATTCCCATGGATGCAATGTTTGGACTTCTCAATGCATCTTCTCGCGACAATCCCAGGATTTGTGTGTCTACTCCTGGCAGCAAAACAGACGTCAAAAGGATTTATTGTTGATTGATATAGGGAAAATTAGGTCATTACTAATCCCCCTAAAATCAAACTAATACCTAACTAGACCACTAAACTAAGTAAAGTGGTAAGTAAGGGTCATTCTTCCACAAGGACTAAGGAACATTAATATGTGTTAATTTAACGATAAGCTAGGCCGAAAAGGAATCGAAAGGTGTCAACTACCAACTAAAGTCAATTAAACTAAAACTAAGTACCAAAGATCAAATAGGATTAGGGAAAGGGATCCAACACCAACCAATCATGATTTAGGGAATTTGATGGGTGAAACATGGAGGAAAGAAAACCAAGCAACTAATTGAGGTTATTGACTCTTAACTAGCTCTAAGCCCTCTCTCAAGGGTGCATAAAACTACCTAGATCACATAATTAAGCCACTCTCATGGTCTCAAACATGCAACCAAGGGATAATCACAATGTCAATCCACAAAACCCTCACTCAAATCTCACTCTCATGAGTAATTAAGCAAGATAATAGCATAAATGTCAACCTTAATCTCCTCTCTCGATTCGATTAAGGCATCAATAAAACAAACATCCAAGTGGCTAACTAGAATGCAAGCAAATAGTAATCATGCCATTAATCAATTAATAAGTCTAATTAAACTCCTAATTTCATATTCAAACACCCAAAATCAACCATAGTTGGGTTTTCACCCAAACCCTACCCAACAAACTACTCCATAAACACAAAAATGAGAGCTTTAGTGAAATTAACAACTAATATCATGATACTAAACATTAATCTAACATTAAACTAAACAAAATAGACCATAAATAATTAAACTAAGCATGAATAATTAATCTAAGAAAAACAATTAAGATAAAACAATAAAAGAAGATAGATAGAGTAAGAAATGTTCATTGATAGATTGTTGAATCTTTCAATACAAGTTGTCACCCTTGGATCTCCCATCTTCAATCTCTCTTTGAGTTTTCTCACCTTTCTCTCTAAACTAAGCTATGGAAGCTAACCCTCCCTAAAACTAGGGTCTTCAAGGTTCCAAGTTTGAAAATCAGAAATCCTCCTTAAGTTTAGGTAAAAAGAGTATTTATACAACCCCCAACTAAGGGCAAAAAGGGAAAAAGAAAATAAAATAGACGTTTTCCGCAAACCCGCAGTGATCGGGCGATCCATAATGGTGATCGCCCGATCACCATGAGGCAGGAACTCTGTGGAAATCCACAGCCGTGATCGGGCGATCCACCTGCCCGTCAGCACAGGACAATTGAACTTGTAAAGGTCATAACTCCTTCGTTTCTTGTCGGAATCAAGCGTGTGAACTCTTGTTGGAAAGCTATTGAGATGAACTTCAATCTCCAACTTGAATCACTACCAAATGATGTTTATTTTGTGAGATATGAGCTTTTGAAGTCAACCATTGTGCAAAACATGAAGGAAACTTGGTAGATTTTGCTTCCTTAACCTCCTTTTGCCTTTCTTTCTTCATTACTCATGCTCTAAACCTTGAATATGCATTCTTGGGCTTTTGTAGGTAAATCAAATGGTTACTTTGATAGTACCTACATACAACACGAATGAAATGGCATAAAAAGGTCATAGAAAATGAGCGAAAAGGCTAAAAATCTACAAAAGAGCTACAATCACTAACAAAACGTGAATTGAGCAAAATGAAACTATAAATTGCAAGATAATGAAGAAAAATGATTCAAATCAAAGGAAAATAAGAGGTTTAGAGTGATAGAAATATCACTCATCATTGATCCTTTTAACTTGTATAAACAAATCAACACATGGTTAAGCACACCATAAAAAGATTGTCACCAATCATTGTTTCCAACTCAAGCCCCTTTTGTTTTTCGCAAAACTGAACTACTCAGCCTCTGCTATCTATTTTCATCAATCCATAATCTGAAGCACGACTGGGAAAAGACATAAAGATGAACCAAATTAGTAACGGGACGTATAGATAAAGAGAAAACAGATACTGCCTAGTGAAAAGAGGCACAATATCAAAAATTAAATTATAAAAAGATTTTGACATTTAGCACTGAAGACGGAACACCTCTCACCAACCGGAACACAAGAAACTGTGATATCGAAATTTCTATCAATGTGATTCTGCAAGTGATGAAGCAAACGATCATTAAGAATATTTTTAATGACCGAACATAATTTAACAACAAACCAATCCCTGTACCTACACAAGATCCATATAGTCCATTCTATATAGCTAATCACCAGATAATATCACATATATACTACCTCCGTATGTTTTTTATTATTACACTTTCCTTCTTTGAACGTTTCTTTTTAATTGTTACACTTTCACTTTTACTATTATTGATAAACTTTCACAACTTAATTTTTCAATTTTCCACACATTTGGGACCTACTTCTCCTTTTCTTTTCCCACTAAATACCCAATCACCCTACACTTTTTGCTTGAATATTATATCTCATACTTTATCGAGATCCTAAACAACTTTATCCATTCCCTAAACAATCATTGTATAGATTTCACAAATTTCCTTGGTTATCCCCCAAAGTTAACGGTAAACGGAGGAAGTACAAGACATTTTGCGCATACCTATTGCGAGGAGCATTATCTACAGTGTTCCAGGCACTATGCCACATTTTTTGTTTCTTGAAATATTGATTGATTATGTTGGCTAGCATCATCATATTGCAGTTGTGAAGTGTTAGAGGGTTAGAGGGTTAGATGACTAAAGAAAAAGCATGAAGATAAAGACCATGACAGTTGAGAAAATCCTCGAACCAAACATAACACCACATACATCTTAAATAAGAGACAAGTTAATGCACATATATTTTACTATGTTGATTATTATATGGCATAAGGGCAGGATAAAAGAGCATTCTTGAAGAGAAGTAAAGAAGTACCTGGACAAGTGCTTGAAGAGAAATAGCCTCGAAATTTGACTCGACAACCAAGAGAGATGTACATGTAGAAGCTATCATATCTCACGAACTAGTGTACTATTGAGGTATTGGCTTCAATGAATGGAAAAACTGCCAACATGTAAATCACGAATAACACTTCCCACCATAACTTGGAGACACATATTTCCTGCACAACAAAGCCAAATGATACCAATTTTACTAAACACTTATACCTTGTTTGGTTCAAGTGGTGGAATGGAAATAAAGAAAAGAGGGGAATTAGAACAAGAATCATTATTTATTTAACTTATTTGGTTCAACCAATAAATGGAATGAAATCATTGAAATACAAATGTCAAAAAAAAATAAACCCCCACCTCCCACTCAAACTCTTTCACTGGAACCTGTCACTTTCCATTCCATAACCTCCCACTTTCCTTCCCAATCTTCTGACTCTATCTCTCTATTCTATTCAACAGCCATTCAACAGGAAATTCTGGGACATTAGATTAGGGTGAGGTTGGAGGGAGAAGGGAGGCATTTGTTTGAGGAGGGAAACAATCTGTTACCAGTGGTCTATGAGCAGAAACAATTTGGTGGATCGAGTATCCTACGAGAAACGGTAATTCTTATCCCCTCTCCTTAAATAAACAATCAATAACGAAAAGGATTTACTGATTACGTTTCCAGCCCCTCAAATTTCCATACCAAACATGCTCCTAAATTAATCACCAAATAAACTTAGGGAAATTAGACACCAAGAATTCAAAAAAAAAAAAAAAAGATGCTTGCCTTCCTCCTGCTTTAATCGCTCATAGTTTGGCAGGAACTGAGTAATGTAGTTGAATTTTGAAACAAAGATGCTTGCCTTCCTACAGCAAGTTTCCTATCATAGAAAATGTGGTTGAATAATTGTGGCATACCATTTTAAAGCCGTGAAAAAATAATTAGCATTCACCACAGCAATTGACACTCGCAGCAAAACTGAGAAAAGATTGAACTCTCATACTCTCAAATAGTGATGGTATTGCCAAAATTGAGCTTTTCATATATCCTTTACATCCCATAATCATGACACTAAATTGCAATAAGACATAAGTCATGTACCACAAGAAAGCTTGACCAAGTTGAAATCCAGAAATTTACCAGAATAGGCAAGATGGAAGAAGGCTTGTTTATCTTTCTCATGCATACCACATCATGTGCTCAGATTTTTGGTGCTAGCCATCCCAATCAATTGATAGAGATATGATAAATTGATTTGCTCATTCTTGTGATCATGCAGACTCGTGAGTAATTCCTAAGACAAGCTCAAATCTTTGAACTTCTTCGTCGAGGTACACAATTTGTTTCCACTCATAACCTGATTCACAGCCAGATAAAATCAGATTAAACCTAAAACTATTCAAAAACCCTAAAAAAATTCAAAAACACTAAACTTAAACTAAAAAGAGTGAAATACCGCTTTCCTATTGGAGTCCTTAGATCTGAGACAAAGAAGAAGCTACCATGGACCCAAAGCGAGTGAGTGAAGGAGTACTCTGCGGTTGACTCGATTGTTCGTCAGCTAAATGGTTTATGGTGAGCTGTTGATTTGTTCGAATGCTGATGGTTATCGACATTTCTCTGTTGTTAGCGTTTTTGTTTTAGGGGTTCTTTGTCGTTGGAGGTGAGGAGGGAGAGAGAGTAGGAGAACTGGAAGTCTGGAAGAGAAGCGAAGGACAAAACAGATGTTGAGGGCAGCAAAGTAATTACATATAAAAGTATAAGGGCAAAATGGGCTGAACACTATTCATAAGCTACAGTGAACTCATGTTCTCACTTTTAAAAGAGTAGAGATTACATCAACCTAAATTCAAATCCTTTTAATAAGCCCAATCCATTTAACTATAACCCAACATTGTTCCTGGACATTTCGCACTAACCTAGTCGTCCCTTCTCTTCTCCTTTCACTTCTAGTCTCGAACTACAACAATTTTTTTAAAAAAAAAAATACCAGACTTACCGTATCAATTAAACTATTCATTAAATGGATTAAACTAGTCTCTGAATAAATCAAACATTCTATTTATTGAATAGATTAAATAGGTCACCCAATGGATTAAATAGGTCACGAAATGAATTAAATAGGTTGTTGAAATAGTAATCTTGAAAAATCTAGATTGGTTAATTTCTAGGACTTTCTCAAGAACAATCTAGTAATACATATTGCAAAAAAGATAAAAAATCTTACCTAGAAAAATCTAGAGGCAAAGTATGACTAAATATAAAAAGTTAACTAAAAAGATCTTTCACCGCTGCCAACTCGACGTTGGATTAGCAACATCAAAGTCTATAAATAGGCTTGTATACTATGGCATTTGTAAGGAATGAGAAAAAATAATTTCCCATACATAATACTACTCCTCCAAATACTCGACATCTCACACTACAACAAGATACAAACTAAGCCTCCAAATATAATATTCATCAAATTCTTCCACCCAAATTTATAACATTTTGGTATCAGGGCTTGTAACATACCCAACATATATACTAATATCTTTCCCAAATGGCCAACCCAATTTCCCATTCCAATTTTGGCGGAGAAAATTATGATTTTTGGAAGTTAAAAATGAAAACATTGTTAAGATCTCATGGCATATGGAGATTAGTTGATCAACAATATCAAGAATATATGGATGAGAGTACTTTAAGTGAAACACAAAAAAAGAAGCTCGAGGAGGAAAGGATGAAGGGTGCTAAAGCCTTGTATTTAATACAAAACGCACTCTCCGAGCGAATATTTCCAAGAATCATAAGGGCCAACACGGCAAAGGAGGCGTGGGAGATCTTGCAACAAGAATTCCAAGGAGATAGCAAGGTGAGAACTATCAAACTTCAATCTTTAAGAGGAGAGTTCAAAACTTATAATGGAAAAAGGAGAAACAATGAAAGACTATTTTCAACAGTAGTTGAAATTGTAAATCAAATGAAATCATATGGGAAAGATATTTCGGATGAAAAAATTATCAAGAAAATTTTATTAATCTTAAAAGATAAAAATGATGAAATTGTGGCTATAATTGAAGAAACAAAAGATTTATCAAAAATATCAGTTGAACAATTAATGGGATCACTGGAGTCGCATGGGCAAAGGAAAAATAGACATGCTAATGAAGAAGTTGAAGAGATGACTTTTCAAGCAAAATTATCTTTGAAAAATAAAGAAGATAAAAAAAGGAATTATATCAAAGAAAAATGATGAGAATGAAGAAGAAGACAAGCCGACAAAATGCAAAGGCATCGACTCCAAACTTTTTGTGAAATTTGTAAAAGGACGAACCATGCTAGCGTAGATTGTTACTTCAAAGGGAAGTCACAATGTTTGGTATGCAAAAGGTTCGGTCACATTGGGAAAAATTGTAGGTACAAGAAAAATAATGAATTTGCCAATTTTGGCGAAGAAACAAGAGAAGAAACCTTATTTTGAAGGTTGTTAATGGCAAGTACATTAGCAAGAATAGTTGGTGACATGAGCACCAATAATAAAATAAAATATTTGTTAAAATAAATTCATGTTTCGAAAATTGGCTGGTGACAAGAGCATCAGTGTAACAATTGGTAACACGAGTACCAAATTAAGAGAAGACTACTATTTTTGGAGAAAAAGCAAATGGAGGTTGCGGTGACATGGGCGCCGGCAAAAGAAAATTTTAAGTGTGATGTTCGGTTATAATTTGTGACAAGTGCGTTCAACAATGATCAGGAACTTTCCAAAGCATGTATCTAGAAATTCAAGATTTTTCAGATATTCAAGATTTTTCAGATTAAGGGGAAGTGTTGAAATAGTAATCTTGAAAAATCATGATTAGTTAGAGCACTCCCAGTGGTTGATCTCATGAGAGATCTTGAGGAGTGATAATGTAAATATATTCTAAAAAATTAGGAGAGAGAAAATAGGGGAAGAGTGAGAGTGACAATCTGATCATGTTGATGAACCAAAATTCTCAGATTTACAACTCACAAAAAGAGAGGAGAAAGAATACTATGGGCAATGTATCCTAAAAAAAAGCAAAAGTTGGTGATTGTTGTGACAAGTGGCAGCAAGAGAGTGGGTAATGTGAGGATTCTTATAAATCATGCGAGTGTTTTTTTACCAAAAGTTTTGTTTAAGGTTGCAATTTTGCAAACCCTCACAATGATTTTAAAAACTTTTTATCAATAGCTATATTTTTTCCTTATTTATAATTAGACACCAATATTGAGTTGTTCTTACAACTTTTATCAAGGATGATTTATTCCCTTTAAATACAAATATAAAAAATTAATTACACCCATATTCATTAATTGATTCTTTGGTATATATTTAATAATTTAAAACATGAATAGAGATGAAATTGTGGAAAGAATATATAGTGGGGTATAGTAAAAAGTAAGAGAAAAGTTGTGGAGATCTAAAATTATAGATAATCCATTGGAGTAAAAAATAATGGGATCATCAATAGCAGATCATGAATGATGTGAAAGAGTTAGAAAATAATAATATAACTGATGATCCCAAATTCTGGATCATCAAGTGGTTATGCTCTTAAGTTCTAGGACCTTCTCAAGAACAATCTAGTAATACATATTGTAAAAAAGATTAAAAAAAATATTACCTAGAAAAATCTTTCTCTGCCGCCAACTTGACGTCGGATTAGCAACATCAAAGTCTATAAATAGGCTTGTATACTATGGCATTTGAAAGGAATGAGAAAAAAGAAGTGTGCGGTTACTCATAGCCCGTATTTGTATGAATACGCAATATAAACGTCTATATTACCCCCTCCCCTTTAATCATTTTCTAACATTTTCAACTTACTTCTTCCCCTTCTACCACCTTGGCCCATCACCACCACAACCAGCACCACCACATTTGCCACCACCACCACCACATTGGCCTAAATTTCTTGGAATAAGACGGCCGACGAGGAGTGGACGTCGCCGCCTGCACAACCGGTTCGGAAATTTTTTTTATAATATGAGTTTTACGGAACCGGATGAGATTTTTGGTTCCCGGTAGCGAAAATCTCATTCGATACCGTAATTTTAATGAATTTTTTAAAAATTTTGAATTTTATGGAACCAGATGAGATTTCCATTACCGAGGACCGAATATCTCATCCGATTCCGTAAAAAAATTTGAATTTCACGGAACCGGATTGGTTTTCCGGTACCGTGAACCGAGAAGGCAATCCGGTTCCGTGAATTATGTGAAATTCACGATACCGTCTAGATTTTTCGGTATCGTGAACCGAAAACCCTAGACGGTTTCGTGAATTTCACATTATTCACGGAAATAATCGATAATTACCTTCTTTATTTAATTTTAATATTCTTGTTATTTAAAATGCATATTAAATAACTAATATTAAACCTAAAATTTCTATAGAATATTTTTTTTATTAAATAATTTTATTTATTGACATTTTATTGTATTTACTATTTAACAATGCATGTAAGTTAATTAATTGTTATTACACTTTAAATTTTATTATCTAAATTGTAAATAGTTTATTCATTTATTATATTGTATTTAAATTGCATGTAAATTTAGCTATTTAAGGTTTATGATATTTAGTAATTGAAATATATCACAATTTGTAGGTTCCCGAACCAGATTATGGTGGTGATGGCATAAATTATAGTGGTCTTTTTCAGACTTACTTTGTGTTCAATGAGCTTAGGCGACGAAATGGTGTAAGGAAGTTGCATTGATCCTAGGCTTCATATTAGTAACAACTTCTCATAAACCGTTAAAGAATGAATATGTGAATGTCCAAATGCGTTGTACACGTGGTACCCCTATTCAGGAAAAAAGAAAAATCTGAAAACCGCACAACGCAAAAACATGAAGACCAAATTTTTTTCAATGTCCCTTTAATTTGAAGATCAAGCAACTTAAAAATGGGAGTGGATGACAGATTGTTGTTAGAGCGGGACATAGTGGTATGCACAACCATGAGTTCATCGTCTACCCCGAGATAAACAATAACAAATAAAAAAAATTCAAAATAAAAAAAATAATAACTAATTAAATTGACTTTTCATTGCAAATATGTAAATAATGTTGCGGAAGAAAAAGAAAAAAAATTCGTTGAAAATGACGGAACCGGCTAGGAATTCGGTTTCCGCCATGGTGGTACCGAGAAGCCAGTCCCTCTCCACCATGGAGGAAACGGGATCCCCATCCGCTTTCATCACTTTCAAATTTTGAAAAAAAAAAAATTAATAAAATTCAAATTTCGGATGAAACCCAACCTTTTTTTCCAGAAAATCACGGAACTGGACCCGGATTCCGGTTCCGTGAAACCATAAATTAAAAAAGAAAACGATTTTCTGGAAAAACACGGAACCGAAATCTGGGTCCGGTTCCGTGTTTTTCCGGAAAACCGCCCCTTAAACCCAAATTTTTTGATTTTTTTTAGAATTCAAATAAAACAACGTTAAACTAAACTAAACAAAAACTTTTTAAAAAAATGAATTTTGAGACGAAAACACGGAATTCCGGTTCCGTGTTTTCGTCTCTTTTTTAAAAAAGACGTAGGCCTTTACTCTAATCTCTAGCGTTAATGTAAAAAAAATTGAAAAAAATCTTACTTGACGTGGTGGCGGTGGTGGCGCCTCCATTGAGGAGGATGTTTGTGGCGGTGGTGGTGGCGGTCCGGTCTTTGACTTCTTCATTCTTGGAGGCATGGTGAATGTGGAAGAGAATGGTGGAATGGTTGAATGTGGAAGTTAGAGAGTGGTAGTGAAGGTTAGAGAGTGGTAGTGAAGGTTAGAGAATGATGGATGAAAAGATGAGGAGGGGGATTAGTAATGGTAAGAACGACATTTAATTAAAAAATACGAGCTATGTTTAGTAACTCCCAAAAAGAATTCCTCATACATAACAATACTCCTCCAAATACTCGACACCTCACTCTACAACAAAATACAAACTAAGCCTCCGAATAAAATATCCATCAAATTCTTCCACCCAAATTGCTAACACAGCTCACTAGTTCCGGAACGACGATTTATTCACTTTATGATATTAGGTTTGAACCGCTGCCTAATTAAAGTATGTGGTCTCTTAGAAGGAGTTAAGTGTAATGGATAGTACTGAAATTTGCTCAAAGTTGCAAATTGAGTACTGAAGTTTCAAAAGTTGCATGTTGGGAACTCTATGTCATATTTTTAACAAGTTACCTGCTAATATAGGTTCACTTTATTTTTTTGAATTATTATTTATTAAAATAATCTAAAATAATATGTAATATATTGTACACACAAATTTTTCCCATTTTAAATTTTATAAGCTCAAATTCACCTTTGTAGTTATTGTTACTTTTTATCTATCAATAATTGATGACTGATATTTCCTTTCATTAGGGTTCAAATTGAAAGAATGTTTTTTTAAAACAATTGAGAATTTGAGTTGGCCTGCTTTTCTTTCATTATTTTGCTTTGGTTATTTTTATTATTTATTTATTTTATTTTATTTTTTGTTGAGGGAAGCTTTGGGTAATTGATATTATTAAAAGTTTTAAAACAAATCCGCCCCGATTTTTTTCCCTGTTTTTTCGCCATTGTGATAGGCAGTGATGTTTGGTCGATGGGAGCAAGAGGAGTAAGATGGGTGGTAATTGGTCCCTTAGTGAATGTGAGAATAGAAGTTGAGTGATGATTGATGAGTGGTGGGCTTGGTGACTATTGTGAGACTACGGGAGATTGGCAATAGTATGATAAGAGTTTCAATTATGAAGATATATTGAAAACTCCATAGTTAAAATCCATTAAAAGTTTAAAAAAAATATATAATCAAAACATAATCCAGTTTTTCAGTTCATAGAAAACATAAAGTTCATATGATTGTAAATGATGATGAACGGTCCCTTATTTTTTCGATTGAATAGGACTGTTATATATAACTATCTCTGATTGTTATGTCGAATCCACCACGACCATTGCGACAAGTGCCCTTTAAGCTAATATTCATCTCCTTCTTTGTCGTCAATTTTGAACAAGATAATTTTGTGCAATATAACGTCAATGGAGGGAGGGAGGAGAGACCAACTTGTGCTTATTGTTGAGATGAAGAAAAAGAACAATAAAGGTTTTTTTTGGAAAGAAAAAACTAATTATTTGCTTTTAACCTGTTGCAAGAGGTAAAGTCACCTAAAGTTGATAAGAGTCTCCAATATACAACTTTTGAAACTATAGTACTCAAATTGCAACTTTGGACAAAATTAAGTACTCTCCATTACACTTAACTCATCTTAGAAAACACACTAAAAACATTAAACACCTAAATACTTGTTTGCTCCACTATGAAGTTGTCGCTTGATTGAATGGCAGGCTCCACCTTTTCTTTTTCTTTTTCCATTTTGCTTTTATGAAGTTGCTCCAAATGCGCTATAAATTATCTAAGTAACGAGAGTAAAAAAATAAATTACTACATTTTGTGGCTTTATGGAGTTCAGACAATAAAATGGCAACCAGCATGCATGCACCCACTAAACTACGTTCATCCTTGCTTACAAGTTTATATTTCAAGAGATGGGCTTTTAGACTTATGTACACTCATAGATTCAGAGTAGTTGCATCAAACGGCACATGGTCATAGATGTTGAAGGAAGCCCAACAAACAAACATAGATTCTTTCCTTCCACATGACATGTTTATCAAATTCCTTTAATCATAGTAGTATGAATTGTCCAATGATTGATTTTATCCCTAGCTTGTATCATATTCCCTCCGTCTCATTTTAATATACTCATTTTTCATTTTAGGCCATTTCAAAAAGATATACTCATATAAAATCTTTTCCATTTATATACATTTTTTCTCCCCATTTTACCCTTCAATATCTAAACATTTACCTACCTTTTACTCATTTGTACTTTAATGGTCCCTAAACATAAAGCAATAAGGACAAAAAAGTACATGGAAATTATTAAAATAAACATAAGATTCCCCTATGATTCTATTTACCTTGGTTTTCCCCCATATTCCAAATGGGTATATTAAAATGAGACGGAGGGAGTATATCATAAGTAATCAACTACAAAGTCTCATAAAATTTCTTATATTAATGTTTAGATAAAATCATCTATCAAAATATAAGATAATATTATGAAGATAACATTATATGAGACATTGTTGTGATACTAGGAGTATCTTTTTAAGAGCTCTAATTAAGATTAAGATAACGTCAATCAGGTTTCAATTCAGTTTCATGGATACCATCATCCTTTTCACTATCTCTACCTATTTTCAAGGTTGCCACCATCCTTTATGATGGTGATAAGCCCCCCAAATCCACCTTTTCTTTACTTGTTATTTACGTTTTTGTCATGAATAATCCTCCTTTTTTTCTCTTTTGAGTTGTAAAATTGTTGGGTTTTTCGTCTCTTCTCATGAGAGTTTGGATTTTGAGTTGTTAGTCTTCGTTTATGAAAGTTTACTATTTGTTCTTTATACTTTATTCAGAAAAAGGAATTTATTGTTATTTTGTTATAAACTTCCTCAATCGGTATTGGATTCTTGTCTGTGATCAACACGGTCTAATAAAGAAGGTTTTCATCAAAACTATGTCCAATTGTAGACTCTCTCTCTCTTAGATAGCTTCAAGATTCATCAAACGAAGGGAGAGTATGCTTTATTGTTGGTTGTGATTCATCATCATCATCGTTCAACAAAGAAGTAATCTTATTTGATTAAGTTAGATTTATTTCGTTGTTTCTTTAATACATATTGTAAATGTCATGGAACTTTGTTTTAATGAATTTTTTTTTAAGAAAAAGAAGATAATACATTCTTCGTTCCATTTTATTGCAACATTAACAACTTTAACACCTTTCAATGCACAATTTCAAACGTTTACATCTTTAATTTTGTTGAAGAAAAAGTTACAAAAGGTGGAGATTATTTTTATATCGATACGAATCTAACAAGATCTCGCATGACTATTTTTGTCGTTATGTATAAATCATAATGAAAGGACACAGAAGACTTTGTAAATAGTGTAACAATTTCCGATGTCGCAATTATAATGAGGAGGTAGTATCCTATTGATATAAAACTATTGAGTTGTATTAGGAGTTGTAGGCTTGTAGCCAGAGGACCTTTGCCATAACTCCTAATACAACTCGTATTAGTTATCTCTGTAGGATAATATTATTTCATTAACCTTACTTTTATCTCCTGATTCTCAACTTCTATTATCACAATATATATGTTACTACGTATAAAAAGTGATGTATATTTATACTTGTTTTCATACTTCTTAATAGTAGGTAATAAATGTCATTTTTTGTCAAAAACAATTTATAAATATCACTTTTTTTTAACCAGAGACAATCTTATTTAATAGAATTTTACCAATTTTTTTTGTGATATGAAACCTTATACAGATAATATGCAACAAAATGGTTCGAATTAATGTCAAAAAAAAATTAAACAAAAGGCAAGAATTTACAACATTTGAGTTAAAAAAGAGGCAATACTTGGAAGTTTATGTAGTGCTACTATAAAATGTCAACTCGGAAACTTGAAATCTAATCTTAGACACCTTTTAGAGCCTTAATAAGGACTGACGTTAGGGGATCCAGCGTGCTAAATAATTGTAAGCAGGGGGACATGTGTTGATGAGGCATCATATAATTGTAACTACTATGATGTCCTATAATTAAAAAAAGCTTGTCTTAGACTTGAGTGATTGCAATTGATTCGCAGATTATAGTATAAGAAGACAAATACAAATAATGGAGTATCACGTAGATGTATAATGTATGTATAAAAAAAGGCGCAAATGGAGACAACAACACAGCTTTCAGCCATGTTATTAATTAGGTTTGATCACCGAGTAAATTATTATAATGTTGACTCAGGGGAGGGGATAGCGGGCAGATTAAGATAAAGATAAAGATAGGGATTATATTTTTATGTTGTAAAGGAACAAATGGCGAATTAGCAGGGGGAGTTGGATACTTTGAACAGCTTCTACTGCATGGAAGGATCACCGCCACAATCATTTTACCCATAGGGACAGTTTTCTAAGGTGTCAGGTTTAAAATAGAGTATATCTTATGTTTTTTTTGAGATGGTTTGGTTTAGGCTGATTAAAATTTCCATGAAATTTCAATTTATAGTAAGTTTTCTTATGAAATTCATTTAAGTTTTTGGTTGACAAGGGAAAAACTAAATTTTTATAGGAAATTCTATTTACCTACTAGGTGAATTTAGGTAAACAAATTCTTTTTTGTGGGAACTTGAAATTTTAGGAATTTCTAATTTCTCCAGTTTGTCATTTTATTGTCAATCAAACAACTCACCTATTTTTCTATTCCTCGAAATTTCTATTTTCCATGTTTTCTCATGTCAACCAACCAACCACTAAATGTACCTTTTTTGGATGAATTTGAGTTGTCCGAATCCGAGTTCCGATCGAGTACCCGCAAGTGAACCTTGACTTTCAGAGGATTATAGGGGCGTGGCCTCCAACAGGTCAGTACTTAAGTTAGAGAGAGAAGGTATGAATGTGAGGAGTGAAAGTGGGTGGTATACTCAACTTTTTTTTTATAAATATAATCTTATTTATAAGTATGAGATTATATTAAGGTAAGAAAAATGACTCTAATTTGTTATCTTTACTATATTGTAATACACAAAAACCGTAAAGTATCATCTGGACCTAATTAATATTGGTTTTACATAATAATGTTTGTTAAAACTATGTCAAAGTTTAAAAAAAGTACTTCCTCCGTTCCAAATTAAATGCAACAATTCACCTTTTACGCTTGCCGAGACATAACTTTAACGGTTAATATCCACTATAATATATAAGTAAAAATTATAAAAAGTTGATAATACGAAAGTATTTAACGAGACGAATCTAACAAGATCCGACTTGACTATGTTTTTCATTATGTGTAAAGCTCAAATTTTAGTCAAAGTACATACTGTGAATAGTGTAAAATATTAATCGTTACATTTAATTTGAAACGGAGGAAGTATAAATATTACATTTATAAAGAACCGAATAAAATATCAATGATTGAAGTTGAGTTTGACACGGCCCACTTATATAAACCAATTTGTTGCATTAAAAAAAAAAGTACCTAAATTGTGTCATTGGATTCTCAAACACCCAAGGGTCATTATATAACAATGTCAGTCTCAATCTCGATTAGGGACTTTTCTGGAGTTTAAAGATTCCTGATGATGCGGGTATCAAATGCTATGAAGGAATAGAATGAAATGAATGAGATGTTAATGATGTTATCAAACTTTGCAATGGGTTAGTTGCATTTTGATAGAACTCGATGGGGATTGTTTACATACAATAGTATTATCTTGTACCTTCATGGCTTTGGTTGTTGTGCTTTGTGTAATATTGACACCTTGTGGTCTTGTGGCATCATCTACACTCACTCCCTCTATTTCTAAAACTATATGCGTTATTGCATTCTTTGGGGCTAAATTTTTAGAAACTTTGGCCATATATTTCTTAATGAATGCTAATATACAAAGAAAACATAAATACATACACAAAATTACATAGATTTTTAATAATGAAAATATTCAGAAGAGGTGTATAGTGGTTTGAATATGTATCTCGAAGATTGTAAAAAGTCCTATAAATCATATTTGTTATTGGACATAGGTAATATTTTATGTTCCCCACTTTTTATACTAGAGCTTTTGGAACAATGGATCATTTCTAGTAATTTTTGTGTTGGGTTTTACCACTTGTAAATGATTTTACCACTTTCATATATATGTACATGTAGCAATAGGTGTGGGAAGAGGGGTAGATTCAACGAAATATAGCTTACAATGAGAAGGGACACTACTTTTACAAGCGTACAAAATTAAACAAAGTGTTTAATGATTTTAAGGATAGATATTTCTTTCCAAAATGACAAATAATAGGAGTGATGTACATCTTGAAGATATACACATTCAAGATAAGCAACAACAAACAGAGTTTTCCATTGCATCTCAAGAGATGCAAGTGATTTAAGCACGTGAATAAATACCAACTCTCTTAAGTTAGTCTCAAGATCGAGATGGGTGAGACCAAAAAAGTTCTAAAGGGGAGCCTTGTAAGGACGAACGACAAGAAACTTAAGCTGCTGGAAATCTTGAATGTTGTTGTAGTACATCATAGGTCAAATAGAAAAGACATCAGATTGAGAGATGTGAATTTCTCATCCTAGATAACAGTAACATTGAGCTTAAAGAAGAAAATGAAGTTACTACTTCTAAGGAAAAAACGACAGATCCTAATTCCAGCAAATGGTTAGAGGCCATGAATTCTAGAATGGTCTCAACCACAACCAAGTTTGGAGCTTCGCCGATTTTTCCAATGATGTTAGCATCAATAGATGCAAAGTGGATCTTTAAAGAGAATAGAGATATGGACGGAAAGGTCTCCGTTTACAGGGCTGAAATGGTAGAAAAAAGTTATTATAGACATTTTTTCACTATAACCATGATTAAGTCCACTAAACTTATCTAGCGATTAGCAAATTTAATGACTATGAGTTGACAAAATTGACAAAAAAATCTTCTTTTTTAAAAATACATTTCTTAAAGAGGAAGTATACATGATACAGCCGATGGCTCCCTTAACTCCAATAATACAAAGGTCAATATATTGCCTCAAGCAAGCAACTAGAAGTTGAACATTTGATTTGACATAGCAATTAAAGACTTCGATTTTATCAAGAACAAAGTGAAGCCTTGCGTTGACAAAAAGTTAAGTAGGAGAAAAGGAGTCTTCCTAGTACTATATGTAGATGTCATTTTGATCATTGAAAGCGATGTTTCAATGTTGAAATCAGTCAAGGACTAGCTTGGAAATGCTTTCGATGAAAGACTTAGGAGAGCATTTTGGGCACCAAGATCTACGGAGATTGATAAGAGGATTATTGGAACAAGTTACAACACTTAAATTGATAAAGTATAAAGAGCTTCAATACGAAAGACTCACAAAGGATTTCTAATGTCACATGGTGCTATTCGCAACAAAAGTCACTGCTCGTAAAAGCTTGATGAGATAGAGAGAATTAATAAATGAGCCATGGTGTGTACGAAACTTGATATGTCATATGCTTTAAGTACGACAAGTAGGTATGAAGCTAACATAGGTGAAGGTGACTAGATTGTGACCAAGAATATCCGCAAATACCTTTATAAGACAAAGGAAAATTTCTGGTGTTTGGAGGAGATGATGATTTGAGTGTAATTGATTATTTGATTACGTTGATGACAATTTCCAAACAAATAAAGGCAAAATATAATTCCAATCTAGATTTGTCGTCAGCCTAAGCGAATCGACAGTGAGTTGGAAAATTTCCAAGCAGAGAACTATTGCAAATTCTACAACTGGAACTGAGTATATTGTCACTTTCGAGGTTTCCAAGGAAGCAGTTAGATATAGAACTTCATAATCGAGCTAGATGTTATCCATAGTATTGATGGTGCTATTTAACTATGTTGTGACAATAGTAGTTTTAATTTATAGCTCAAGAAAAATAATCAAGGTCAATTAAAAATCCAATCATATTCTCATAAAATATCAGTATATTAGAGAAATCATTGATATTAGGGGTTTTTAAGATATGCAAAGTGGCAATGAATGATAATGCAACAAAGCCATTAACTAAACCCTTATCGCATGCAAAGCATGAGAAACAAGCAACTACTTGAGGAATTAGACGCATTGGAGAACAGTTTAATCAAATGTATTAACCAAATGTATTATCATTACGTGCAAGTTCTTGAAATGAAGATATATCAAGTTGAGATTGTTGTGCTAAACTATGCCCGATGTCATTTATGCTGAATTATGCACTCACTTTACAAATTCATGTTGTTGTGTGCACCAAAAAAAATTGTGTTGTAGTTTGCACCAAACCCATACTTGACATTGTTGCAGCCAATTTTGCCTTACAAGTATTATCCATAAAAAAAATGTAATGGCTATTATATTTTATATTTACAGCCAAGTTGGCATAAACAAAAAGAGGGAGTAGAGTGGTAGAAGCATTATGACGTGGCTAGAGGAGAAGAAGTATTGTAAAGCAACTCTCCTTTTCCACATTTTCCCAATTTAGTTTTTCCATATATTTATATCCTCCAAGTCAAAGTAGAGCAATCACTAATCAGAAGCTCTCTCCTTCACCACAATTTCTCAGTTTTCTGACTCACGTCCAGATCATTCGAGGCTTCATTTCAAGAATTATTACTTACACAGTTTTACTCCCCCACTATAATTAAGGTCAGTTAATTCTATTTCTTGTATACTGTAGCAATTAGCATCTTAGCATAAGTATATTATCACTAAATCTTTGTTATATTTCCTAAATTAAGTTTGCAACATTCTTGTTTCCTGACATATAATAGGGAGCTTATTTTCATTGAAGGCGAATTTGAAGAGGTGAAGCCGTATTTGTTTCACCAAATTTATTTACTGCAGCTTAGGTTTGGACTCTCCCCATCTTTGATCTTTCTCTCTCTTCTTTTATTTCTTTTTGCCGTTAGTTTGATAATGATTTTCCGATACTGTTACCAAGTAAGGCTTGACCTAATGATAAAAACTTTAAACTAGCTAAAACATGGATATGCTCGTGAGTCGTAAGAGGTGTCAGTTCTGTAGGATCTTTGTTCTTAGAGCACCAACAATGGGAAGAAATTGCCTCTGTTCCATGAGGTTTCACACTATTGTGGAAGGTTCACCATTTGTTGACGATCCTCTACTAGAAGGGTATTCATTAGTGAGTAAATAGTAGGACGACACGTGGCAAATGGGGGCCACACATGAAATCAGTTTTTTTAAAAGACATAGGGTATGGGAAAGGAAGATAGGAAAGGAAATGGCCAATCAGTAGATGTAGGTAAGTTAAGGAAGGATTATTAGAAAAATTACCAGAAAGTGACGTGGAATATTATGGTAACGATAAAAATAAAACTATGGGACATGCTATCAGTGTGTGCGCTTTTACCAACTCGAAACAATGAAAAACATGTAATGAAATTACTCAATTAGTTAAGCTATACTAGGAGAAATGATTAATCTTGCAAGCAATATTGGGAGAAATTGGTGAATTAGTATTGAGTATGGTATTTATAAATATTTTTGTATTTAGTATAATTATCTTATCACTATTAAAAATTGACTTGGCAATATCTTGACTTCTTTAAATAAATAAGTAGTAATATTGTGAGGATTGGGTGAGAGACTGTGGAAGAAGCGGCTAGCATTAGCGTTGCCCAAGCAAGCAATTTCGTGATGATCACAATCTTC
Source organism: Patellifolia procumbens (assembly GCA_947645195.1). NCBI lineage: Eukaryota > Viridiplantae > Streptophyta > Magnoliopsida > Caryophyllales > Amaranthaceae > Patellifolia > Patellifolia procumbens. Next base: position 1,255,117 of record CANSGD010001040.1, read on the forward strand.
GTGGGGTTAAGACTTAAGAGGGGGGTACGCGATAGAATCTCCCTAGTTTGACCTGACATAGGAAACAACTTAGCTGGGGGACCATTTTTTACCAACCAAAATTAGAAGAAAAATGTAGAATTGCTCATATTATTGGCTATTGCGTTTGTATTTAAAAATGGTCCAACAATATATTTGTATTATATGTGACACAAATCGACCTAAAGTATTGGTGAGGAAACCGGGATTGGGTATTTTGTTACGGCCTAACGGTAAAAAAAGTATTCGTATTACTTATCTGAAAAGTATAGTGCACCGCTCATTGTCGAACAAAAGGGTAAAAAAGCATTTGTTGATTATTTATTTAACAGCAAGTATTGGGTCAGACGCGTCCGACCATAACATTTGATCGGACGACTTTCAGTTGGTTTCATTTTTGTTTCAGTTGGTTTCATTTTTATTTCAGTTGGTTTCAATTTTTGTTCAGTTGGTGTCAATTTTTGTTCAGTTGGTGTCAATTTTTGTTCAGTTGGTGTCAATTTTTTTCAGTTACTTCCAACTGAAACACTAATGCTTCCAACTGAAACATAAATGCTTCCAACTAAAATACAACTGATGTAAGACATATAAAACCAACTGAAACAAAATAAACTCCAACTGAAACAAAACAAACTCCAACTGAAATAAAACGAACTCCAACTGATACAAAACAAACTCCAACTGAAACAACAAAAAAACCAATTGATACAAACCAAAACAAACCTGCTTTAGTCTCTTTGCAGACATACCATACATTAAAATTGGAACTAGTCCATGTAATCAGGTTTTCTGGTAGAAATTTCCTTGCAAAAGTGTTCAAGATAAGCAATTACTCTATCGTGATTCTTTAATGTTCAATCCCTCTTCTTCTCCGATTCCGACGCCATTGAAATCGACCTTCTACAAACTCCATTTCCAGAAACAATCACAACATCATCAAGAGGAAGCCATCTTTTGGTAGCGGGTTTCTGCCATTGTTGGTTTCTTTAAGTTGGTTTCAATGTTCAACCAACTGAAAATCTTCGTTTGATTGGAAACAAAATTGAACTCTGCAATGAAGGCTGGCTACGGCGGCGCAAGTAGCAGCGGCGAAGAGGAGGGTTAGAAGTAGCTGCGGCGCCGTTCTCGCGACTTCGTCCGACGAAATATATTGGGTCAGACGGTCTGACCCAATAGTTTCACTTTATTTAAACGTCTTAAAATGAATAAAAGTTGGACTATTAAATAAGTAATAAGTAAAAAAAAGTGTTGAATATATAATGTTAATTGTACATCCGAGTATATATAATAAAAATTATATTAAATTTAACATTTAGTGTATAGGGTAGACGAAAAGAAATAAAAATTATGAGGACAACGACACTATAAAGTACTCTCCCACAATATTAAAACTAAATATTCCAAGAAACAATATCAATATCTTATGCATTAATTTATAGTTGGTCTGCCAATGGTAAAATAATAAAATTGAATTTTAAGAATACATGGCTGTGTATGTGTAGTTTAAGGTGTCGATTAGCTTATTAAATGTGGCATTTTTGGAGAGGCAAATAAAAATGAAAAAGAAGGCAAACTTTATGGAAAAAGGTAATATAGGAAAGAGGTCATATCAAAGGCAAAAAGGGGCACAAATTGAATAGGGACATTCAACAAGTGTAGTACAATGTTAACAAATACAGATAATTTTAGTAAATTGTGGTATGTGAATGACCCTACAAGTTTCTTGCTTTCCTACTTTAACATGATGGATGAATAAGACTATAGTCTATAGATGATCCCCTTTTCAGTTTACATCACATTTATTTAATTACTCTAAGAGATTGAGCATAAACAAGAATGGATTTACTATGGTTAGTGAATAGTGGTTGGGATCCAGAAAGTTGATTGGGTCCACGCGGTATTGAAAAATAGTAGGACCGACCCATATATCCATTTGCATCTAAACTATTGCTCCTACATCATATCATCTCTCTTATGTAATTAAATTTGGAAAAGTGGAAATTGGATACACCACTACACCTCCAGTGGCTCAGATCGCTAATATATAAGTCCCAGTTGTGCAGTTGTGCAGTTGTGCTGTGTTGTGTTTTGTGTAACTTGTGTTGTGTTTGTTTCTTTGTGGTCATTACGTCTATATATAGTGTGCAGATCGCATGAGTAAAAATGTAAATTATCCTCAAGTCAAACGTTGTTGTATGGATCACTTTTCTTTTTCAAGGGTTGCAAGGATAATGTTATTTTGTTTTTAATATTGAGGTGTTATCATGAAATGAGAGCTTTGCACTAATATTGTGTTTGGAAAAAATAATAAAAATAAAAATAAAGAGCTCCAATCATTTTTATTCGATTCTATATTGTTTCTTTTATAAAAAATTTGTAATATATGAAGGCGTTATAAATTTATAACTTCGAAAATTATATTATAATATTTTTTTTGAAATGACATTTTTTACCTTTGATATTAGTTGTTTCTAAACATTACCAAATTGTAACACACATAATCTTGGGGTATTATATTTTTTGTCAAAATTAATAATGATATATGGGCATTACTAAATTGTGCATAGATCTCGGGGAATCATATTTTTGTTTTTGTCAAAATTAATGGTGATGATATAAATGAAAACTAAGAGTTAAATTATAACTTTTGAATTCTATATTACAAAATGAGAAGAATTATTTTTCTGTTTATTAATATCTTTTGCACTAAGGCTCCGTTTGTTTTGGTAGAAAATTATTTTCTTGGGAAAAGGTTTTCCCCATCTTTCAATTTTCCTTTGTTTGTTTTGATAAGGGTGGAAAACAATTTTTCTTAAAGGGGAAAAATGCTCTTACAAGAAGAAAACCAATTTCTTTTTGTAAGGAAGGTATGCCACATTTTCCTCTTCAATCTTTCCTTCTCTTTATTCTCTCCTTCATCTTTCCGACTCTTTTACTCTTATTGTCCCTAGGTTTTCCTCCAATCAAACTAACAAAGGAAAACTTGTTTTAAAATTATGTCTTCATTGACTATTATTTTCTTTGAAAAGTGATTTTCCGTGAAAATTGTTATCCATCAAAACAAACGGAGCGTAAGTGATAAGTATTAATTATCTTTATATTTAACTTCTAGGGTTTTTCACCGGTCTAGAATCGGACCGGATCAGACTGGAACTTCGAAATTTTAAATTTGAAAACCAAAGACCGAATCGATTACAGTTTGGATCGGAACTAGACCGGCAAATCCCGTTCAAACTCGGTACCGGACGGACCTATTGAACTGGTAAAACAAAAAAAAAAATTAAACGAAATATAATATCTTTCGACTTAAATTGGAAAAAAATGTTAAGTAGGACTTCGGTGGAAAAGCAGAAAGTCGTTAATGAGTGAATTGGTGGTGGTTATCTGTTAATTCCCCTCCACCAGAAATTGCTTCTGTCTCTCTCCTGCAACTCTACTCTACTCTCTAACACCTTTTGGTTTGAATGGGTCTCTAGTTTTCCAGGATGCAGCCACGTCACACTCGTCGTCGATCCCTTGAGGTACTTCTCTCTTTCAGCTCTTTGTCTGCAGTAATTGAGCTCTAAACTGCGCTTAATTGGGGAGCACTACACTAAATTACTGGATTGTGAATTTCCAGTCAAAAATAGACATAAAAATAAGATCAATACAAACTCAAAATTGGTAAAAGATTAATTGTGATATTACAAAAATGTAGAGATATGAAGAAAGACGCACAACAAATGGTAATGGCACATCATGTAGTAGTTGGGCTGAAATATGTTGTTTGGGTTGCACCTGCCTGCAGCTCTTGTGGCCCAGGGTTGTTCTTCGCAAATGGCTCAACATCTCTTCTAAGGATTCCGATTTCAGTGCCGACACTGATATCGATGACGACGACAATAACAACAACAACAACAACAACAACAATGATGATGATCATCATTTTCCTGCTCCGCCTTTCAGTGATCCTCTACCAGAAGGTATTCCCTTCCATTCCTTGTATATTGCTTCTATTGTCATTGTGATTACCTTATTTATTTGTTTATTTTAAACTTATAACAGTTTATATGGATTGAGTGGTAGAGGGTTCAAGGATTGATATCTTTGTATAGTCAGAGTGATCTATGGTGGGATTCAGTAGATCAAATAGATGTGAAGGTTGATAAATACGATGAGGTTGGTAATAACTAATAAGGTTTTTGAAGAGATTGATGACCAGATTAGTCATAGGAGGAACAATGTCAAGACAGTGACCTTAGTCAGATTAGATCACATAAAAATTATCATTTTCATCAATCCGTTTAGTGGTTAGAATCTTACCAACACTTTCTACAGATTGAGAGCTGAATTATATAAATGTTGTGATGTGAGATCTATTTGGATTCATCTTAAATGTATGTTTTCACGATATCAAACTTTTACAAATTTCAATTATATATATAACCAAATATATTAATGGTCAAAGTATGATTTTGGAGAGTTTATAAAAGGCAACCAGGAAAATCGTTTTGAGACGTTAGTATTTACTATGTAATTATAGAGATACTTTAGAGTAGATAAGAAAATAAGTACAATTAACAAGATTGTAAAGGTATTTAGATTTGCTTTTCTATTTTGTTCAAAGCCGGTTGCTTGGAAATATAAGCTCCAAAGACATGGAAAAATGAAAGAGACACAAGAATATCTCTTATGTTGATGGTATTCTTATCTAGTTTATCGTCTCATTTCCTTTTCCAGAGATTCCATGAACATTAAACTCAATGTAGCCGGTTTTTCTTTGGAGCTTTTTTCTCAGACTCTTCACAAATCACAAGTGTTGAACCCATAGATGAATATTCGATGGATGATATATCAACCTATTCACTGTTTTCATATTACTCCTCCTGTTCCATAAACATGGTACAACTTTCTAAATCTTAGCCACTTAATATATGGTTGAAGCTGTCTTGGAATTACTATTGGATGGCACTTGAAGTGAGTAATAAATATAGCCCCTTAAGGGAAAACAGTAAAATGCATGACACTCCCTTTTTCCCTTGCCTTGAAAGTGTAATGCCAACTCTTGGGACAGAAGGAGTTCTTTACATAGATGATACCCAAGTAGCCAGAGTTACTTATGGTGGTAAATTCGAGATTCTTAGCAACAAATCGGATAACATTGTTTTATTATGTTGATCATGTGTGAAAACAGTAGGTGATGGAATTGACAATAGGAATGATACTGATGATTTCGATAAATAACAGTGTGTAATGCTAGTCTACTGTCTGATAATATTCTTTTGTCAAAGACATGTTAAAGACAAGAAGAAAACATAAAAGAAAATTTGAAGTTTCCTATTTAGTAGGGCTTGCACTAGTCACAAAATAGATGCCTAAGCGATTCAATGCAACCTGGTCAAGTATGAGGCTTCTATAAAGTCTACAGTGTTATGCTTTCCCATGAATCTATGTCAATGCATTGTGTCCTATTCTTTTATGTCTTCTCATACATCAGCGTACCTCAATTTCAGACAACTTACCACGATTGAGAAGGCGAAACTCTGAAACTTTTAGGGCTCAGTATATACATACAAAAGAAATCAGGTATATGATCTGTCTCGGATAGGTTAATCCAAATAAAGTAGTAACAGATATTGATTTAATCTTCAGGAAAATGTTTGCTAAAGTCTTTCTTTCTGGCTTGTAGAGTATGTGTTGGAACATGGAATGTTGGTGGAAAACTTCCACCTGATGATCTAGATATCGAGGAATGGGTAAACATCAATGATCCGTCCGACATCTATGTGCTAGGGTAAGAACTGCTATCTATTCGTTGATCTTATTTATGTTTCTGAGTAGTTTCACTATCTTCCCCGAGTTGTATAATGCTGATTGCTTGCATACTAGTATATCTTATGCATCTTTCCTCGACATATCCAAAAGATTTAGTTCAAAAGCATTATGTCCTTCTCTGTGGTTTGTGTACTACATAATCCTTGGAATAACTTTATTTCTCAGTCAACTTTATAATTATATTGATTGCAGAAGCTTTTTCTTGTATATAGTTTCCAGGAAATTGTACCATTAAATGCTGGAAACATCTTAGGGGCTGAAGACCACCGACCAGTACTGAAATGGGAAAATATTATACGAGAGACACTTAGTAGAGTTCCACCAAAGAAGGACTATAAAAGTTACAGTGATCCCCCTTCTCCATCAAAGTTCAAGCCGACAGATGATATTCCTGATTTAATGGATGAGATATCACTTGGTTCTGACAGTGAAGGGGAGGAGGAAGTGCACCCTTTGGATGAGGATGCCATTGGATTTTACGAAGTAAGGGACAAACTGGTCAGCGGTGACGGAATATTTAAGTACCAAGAAGTTTCAGATGGTGATGGAACAAGGAATTTGAGGAAGCAATTTTCTTGTCCAAAGAGGTTGGATAGGTTACGATGCTTTCAGTCAGTAGGTGATGATTTCACCCCCAATCCAGTGACTTCGAAGTTAATTAAAACTCTAAGTGGAACAGAACGGATTGGTTTGAGCTGGCCTGAGCCACCCCTAGATTTGTTGGCTCAACGTGTTTTGGAGGGACCTTATGCTTTTAAAAATTCCAAAACATTTAGGACGTGCAATTCTTTCAAGATAACTGGTGATCGCAGGACATTGTCAGATGCTACTACACTTGCAGAACTTGATCTTGAATCACTTATACAGCTGAGAAGGAGACCTCAATATGTGAGGATAGCAAGTAAGCAAATGATTGGAATTTTCCTCACAATATGGGTTCGTAAGGACTTGCGCAAACATATTCAAAACCTTAAGGTTTCTACCGTTGGTGTTGGTGTTATGGGCTATATCGGAAACAAGGTCTGTCTCTTTTCTTTAATAACTCATCCATGTTGTTCCTTCTGTCCTTAACTCCTTATATTACCTCCAATAATTTCAGTGGAAGTAAGCAAATGGTTAAGAGAAGCATGTGGAGTTTGTTGGAGTTGGCCAGGGGCCGGTGCAAGAGCCGGTTCAAGAGCAGTTCTGGTTCATCAAAACTTATCCTTGAACCGGCCCGGTCAATACCACGGGCCGGTTCAGTGCCGGTTTGGTCCAGGTTTTGGTGAACTTAGACTGATTCGGGAACGGTTCACTGGCGGGTCAGGGCCAGGTTCAATGCCGGTTAAGGAAAGGTTCGGTCTCGGTTCACGGTTCAGGGCCGTATTTTTAAGAAGAAATTTTTATTTGTCATTGGAAATGCATTAAGATTATTATTAACAATAATAATAATTAAGAATAAGTGGTAAAAATAACAATTTCTAAATCAAATATAGTCTCATGTTGAATTCCACAAATTGGAAATCCCGATAATAAAATTGTTGCACAATTAACAATGATAAATTACATAAAATATTTAGATGAAATTTTTATTACAGATCATTGTACAAATTAATAATTTACAATTGTTTATAGTACTTGTAAAATTATATCCGAAAAGAAATAAGTAACTAAACTTTTGAAAAATAAACATGTCTATGTAGTTGGTCTTAAAAAAAACTAGTTAAGTCCCGTCCTTGCAAGAAGTAAGTAATAAAATACATGAAATATAATTAACAAAAGAGGTTCATGTTAATATATCATTAAAATGGATTTAAGTCTCGTCCTATTAATATGATCATTAAAAAAAATTAACTCATTCATTGAAATAATCTAAAAAATGGAATGAAAATTCCCCATATGTTGCTCAGGTTCGTTCATCATAATCATAGTTGACAACTCATTCATCCTACTCATAGCTCACAGTTCATTAATAGTTATCATAATAATAGTCCATTGATCATAATCATTTCCTACTGTTCATTAGTTATAATCATAGATCATTAATCATAGGCATGGTTCATATATAATTAACCGTAATGATAATCACTGCTCATTATTCATAATCATACTATTTAGTTTATTAATCATAATCATAATGATAGTTTATGGTTCATTAGTTGGAATAATAATTTAGAGTTTTTTAATCATAATCCTAGTTCATATTTCATAAATCATAATCATAATCATAAGCATAAGCATAGTTTATATCTCACTAGTCTAGTAGTCATAAAATCGTAAGAATTATCATGAATTTTAAGATTTTGGTTAGGGTATAGGGTTTAAGGTTAGGTGAATAAGGTTCACAGTCTAGGGTGTAACGTTTTAGGGCCGGTTCAGAGTCGGTTTTGAATTTTGAAAAATGGAACCTGAACCGATTATATTCATTAACCGGGTTGGGCAAGTTCAGGCCCGCTTTTTCTCGGTTCAGCCTGGTTCAGGCGCCGCCAAACGGCCACCTCTAGTTGGGAAGTTTTGTACGAGTGATGTGACAACAACTTTATTGGTGGATGACTAATAAAAGGGTAGACTGGCTAAATTGCTCATGCTTCTAAACACATCAACTTTGGGTTTTCACCCTATCCATGTTTTTCCATTATGTGAAATTCATAAATGAGTCCCATTTCCAACTATTTCCAAAACAAATTCATTACTTTTTAACAATTCTGAATCTATAGTTCTACAATCTTGTTTCAAGAAGATCTATAACATTTGTTTTATTGCTATGCATTTATTTGTCCTAGATTAGTTCAAAAACTTTCCTTTCTAATTTGACATAAAGTAGTTTGAACACTTCTTTGGGAATGATCCCACTAAAATAAACATTCTTTGTTCTTTTTCTATTGCAACATATAGTTATTTTTTCACCTTTTATATTAATTGTAGCATTTCCTCATTTGGTAGAAGAAAACGAAATAGATAGACTAGCCCTTATAGAAGAAACATTTTTTTCTCCTCTAAAGCTTAATCACATGGGCTCTTTTAAACTTTGTCTAACCCTAAGACTTCTTGCACTTCCTTAAAAAAGGTTCCATATGTTGCAATAGAAAATGAATGGAGGAAGTACTACTCCTCTCCTACCCCCTTTTCCCACCACACTCTTACTTCAAATATAAAACATGCCTAAATTTCTCTCTCCTACTGTTGAGAATCATCCACAAGCCTTGATAATCGACCAGTGTACTGTTCAGAGGCCTAGTATAAAGCCTCATTTCTGTCATGAATGGAAGCAAATTTACTTTACGCTGAGATACATGAATCCATTCTTTAGCAATGAATCGCAGAATGGCTCTTTAATTATATACAAAACGATTGGAGTATACCAAAATTTAGACCAGAATTCAGATGATTTGTTAACCTCAGTTTTCTCTAATTGAGCAACACACACTCCATTTTTATGACAGAAGCAAAAAAAGTGGTAGATATGCCTCTAGAAGTAAATATTTTACCTGTAACCAGATTCTCCCAGCGAGATGATTGCTTATCTGTGTCAAGCCTTCGAACTGCCATTGATCAAGTTGCTTGCACTCCTTCCTCCTGAAGGGCAGCATTTACTTGAGCAGTTGCAGCACCAACTTCAGCATCTTGAATCATATGGCTGACCTTTGTCGCTCAAGTTGACGCACTTTTTAATCCGTGGTAACTTGAGGATAATGACGATGGATTGTATAAATCGCCAGCACTAGGGTGATTCGATGAGTATTGAGACTTACTGTTCCATTGGATTGAGAGTTCAATGAAGTTTCAGCAGATTTCTTCAATTGGGTTATGTTTGCCTTTGAACCAGATTTTTCAGTATTTTCCAGGGAAGGATTCTTCTTCTTCCTGTGTCCATGCCTATGATGATTAGGCCTAGCATAGAGATTACCTCACCACAGCCCAAATCGCTATTATTTTAGTTGTTTTTTATATTCGCACGAATAATTTTCCTTTGTTTTACCTTCAACTTCAAGGCTTCAACCACTCCTGCTTCTGCTTAATCAAGGGTTTAGCTGATTCTATGAAGTGGTAAGTGGTGACTGTCTAAGAGATTCTTTTTACACAAGTGGTACTCTTGCTTCTTTCTTGTTTGTGACATCGCCTTCTATTATGCCTGTTGAGTTCTCCTTTATCCTTCTTTGTAATGTCTTCCATATCTTAATAAAGTACCTATCCACCTTCTGAGAAGCCATACGAGGTTGGGCACTAAGCCTCTGAATTGTGCTTTTCTTCTGAGAATCTAGAATTCTAGTTACTATATTCTGCTCATAGTTCTCTCATATCTAGTGACTCTTTTCCTCTCTTTCTCTTTAAAATAAAGAAGTTGAACCTTGAAGCTTTATCTGTCTGCCTTTGCGAGGAAGTTTACTTTTTGTCTATTGCTGAAAATCTTTTTCCTATACAAAAAAACCAAAAAAGAATCCTGCTTGCGTTTTGGGCCTCGTGAACATATACTTTTTTTCATTTTGCAGGGAGCAGTATCAATCAGCATGTCAATATATCAGACACTTTTCTGCTTCATATGTACTCATCTAACATCTGGGGAAAAGGAAGTTGAGCAAATGAAACGAAATGCTGATGTTCATGAAATACACAGGAGATCGTATTTTCGCACTGATTCAGGTGTTGGAGTTCCCAAAAGAATTTATGATCATGAGTAAGCTTTGTTTATTCACACTTCTTGTTCTGGATTTCCTGCAATTATCTTTTTCTCGTGATGTCGTATATTATTCTATATATGCGCACACTTATGGACTTATAGCTCTAGAGAGTGGGGTGGGGGATAAAAAGGCTGTTATTATTTATTATTGGTTGTTCTGATACATGGCATTTTGCATGTTCACCTTTTCAGAAGAATTATTTGGCTTGGTGATTTGAACTATCGTATCAACTTGTCATATGACCAGACAAGGCAGCTTATATCAGAAAAAGAGTGGTCGCGATTAGTTGAATATGATCAGGTATCAGCTATGATCAGTTACTTCCTAAATCTTTAGCAATTATCATTTATCAACAAACACAACGCGGGGGGGGGGGGGGTGGAGTTGTTGTACCTTAGATGTTGTATCTACCTTTCCAAGAAAATAAAAAACAACAAAGTAATAAAGAGATGTGCAAAAGTGATTTAGACTCTGTTTGTTTTGGAGGAAAACATTTTCCTGTATCTTTCTATTATTCTTTGTTTTGTTAAGGGGAGGAAAACCATTTTCTCAACTGTGGAAATTTTCTCCTTTAAAGAGGAAAACCGTGTTCCTTTTCTAGTCAAGGTATGCCACATTTCCACCATATTCCTTACTTTTCCTTCTTCATTCCTTCCAATCCTTTTTACTTCCATTTCCTTTTACCCCCCTAGGTTTTTTATCATTAAAGGAACAAAGGAAAATGTGTTTTACAATCATGTTTTCCATTGAAAATTGTTTACTTGGAAAATGTTTTTCCATGAAAAGTGTTTTCGGTCAAAAAAAAACGGAGCCTTAATGAAGATAAGCTCCTAAATAGAAAGTAAAAACCCTCCACCACAAGGGATGTTGAAGACAGTGTTGTTTCTCAGTAGTTGGCCAGAAACCTATTAAACCCTTGGGCCACAGATTGAAATTCCCTCATGACACAAATCTCAACAGTACGCAATGTTTCTCCCTCACCTGGATGAAGACTAGTCTCTTGATATTTGAGACTTTACTCAGTCTCTTTTCTGGTACCCTTATGCACCTTCACTGAAGTGTCTTCTCTCTCATCTATACTCACGCAAATTTAAGTACAAATTCGATTACACACTTACCTTTGAGTGTATACTCTTCCTTTGATCTAATAGGTCTTCCTTTAACTCTGAGAGATGACACTTAACATTAACTTAACTCTTTTTTAGTAAAAACAAAAGGTACATATTAAATGTATGAAGTTTATACGCCATCTATGTGCGGAACATGTTCCGACTTACTGCACAAAACAAAGTGTATATTCAGGAAGTAGGAACAATACTGTCGTTGTAGGAACTAGGTCAGGAACTTGTAGATGGAACAGATACATGGAACTGAGACAATTAAGTTGTGAGATGCTGTTGTATTATGTTATTTCCTTTTTCCCCCTCAGTCTTAACACAACATATGATGCACATACCATTATAGAGAAATCATATGATAGTAACAAGTTTACATTAGATGATATCGAAATATATTTAGAATAACCTAAAAAAAATTCTATTCTGATATGAACTCTATGATATCATGATTTTTTCCCTATACATATATCATCAAATAATTTAATAAAGATAATAACGTCTTTTAAAAATTCTATCTTGAGTAATGATCAATACAATAACTGAAGAAGCTTCTCCTAAAACCTTCCTTTCATTTCTTTCTTATATACATTGTTTATACTTTTTTAATATTCACATACCCCACTTCGACAATCGTAGATGTTTTATACATGAGAAAAATATAGTTATCTGCCATCTTATTATATTTGTCTCAATATATATCTTGAGAGCTTGGATTACTATTTTGTTGAAAGTTGATCATTTCATTGTCATGACTGTTGATATGGTAATTTGGTGACACTTGCAGCTCGTGAGAGAGTTGAGAAAAGGGCGTGCCTTTGATGGATGGTCCGAAGGTAGATTAAGTTTTCCACCAACTTACAAGTATGAGATGAATTCTGATAATTATTATGGAGAAGATCCACGAGTGGGGAGACGTACCCCTGCATGGTAAGCACTTATCTTTTCCTTGTAAGTTGGCGCCTTTTACAAACTGGCAGTTTTGGGTTCTACAGTTGTTAACCACCCTTATGTGAGGTGTGTGTGTGTCTCTTCTCAAAGTCTTTTCAGTTTCATTGTTACTTGTGTTTAGAATGGTCCTCCAAATATCAACCAAGCATAATCCAAATCCCCCCCCCCTCCCTCCCTCCCCCAAGCACCCAATCCTAACTATTCATTTCCCCCTCTATTTCTTTTTACCTTTGGCCTTTGACATGCCTTGTTCATTAATTATTGTAGAGGACCTAAGTAATATTTTCACCGAGGTTAAAATGTTGTTTGTTTATTAGATCTGATTTTCGCTCATAATCTAGTGTTTATCTGTTATGTAATTTCCTGAATGTTTACTGATTAAAACTGCTTTTAAATAAAACTGAATTTTACTGATCAACACTGATTTTAAGCTGAACATGATATTTTTAAAGTTGGAGTAAACAGCGCCTAACATGGTAAGTTCTGAATGCCATCAGCGAGAGGCTGCACTCTTAACACTGTGTAAGATATAGCAGATTTATATTACGTCTCAGTACAGTATTGAACCATCCGCCTTTCAGGTGTGACCGCATACTCTCATTTGGAAAAGGATTGAAGCAGCTCAACTATAAAAGGTCTGAACTCAAGTTCTCTGACCACCGACCTGTCACTGCAATATATGATGTTGAGGTTGAGGTGTTCTCTCCTAGAAGGTTACAGCGAGCCCTTACATTTACCAATGCCGAAGTGGAGAATGAAGAGATTGTGATTGACCGCAAAATGAATGCAGCACTGAGCCAATTGATACTGGAAGAGGCAAGTAAAAATTCTTTGTTATTCCAAACATTCTAATTTTCCCTGGATGTGTCCCGTTAGGGATGTCAGCGTGATTAACAATTCTATGTTCCAGCTGGAGAATTTTCGTCATGTCTCAAGTTCTTACAGTTGTTATGCATACCACTAAAATCCTAATTCCTACAACATTCATTACGTATCTATTCCTCATGGAGTCATATTCATCATATGCTTGGTCATTTATTGTGATGTACTTGCATACTATGTTGCTCTCATTTGGATATCCAAAACCCTTTCCGAGTGACGAGGATCCGACACGGGTACTTGAGGTGAATGAAAAGTAAGAGTAGTATAGCTTGCAATTGCATAAATCAGAATTAGCATGCTTAGGTCCTGTTCTTTTGGACTAGATTAATGTAAATTAATCTTAGTTTCGTTCGGTCCAGTTTAGTTCGGTTCAGCTCTGTTCGTGGCTGAGTCAAGAATTTCAATCCAGTTCTGTTCTATTCATTCGAGAAGAACAGAGAAGAACAGAGCCTTAATGTATGAACACTCTAGCAGAATATCTTATTTCTTGCAATTTAATCTATGTGATGCTTCAAAATCTGAAAATATTTTTTCCTGAAGAAACTCGAATACTCAGATTCATATCCTCCTAGAAGTTTTACCAGCTTTATCTGCTAACCTTGGCAGTCGTTAATCACAATATCAAGAACATTATGGTAAAATAAATATTCCATATAATTTTCTTTATTAAGGGCACATAAATTTAACTGCTAAAGTGAGAATGTTGAACATATGACATAGTAAACACTGTTTCTCCTTACGTTTGCTTTCTTTGTCTTTATCTAGCTGTTGATGTCCAATGCAAGAGAAAACTCAATTGTAAACACATTCCAGCTTAATTGCCTGTAATATTATATCATTGAAACCCTTAATGAGATCTATGATTCAAGCAACTTTTTGATTTGTATGCATGTCTTTTGCTTCAGGACATGGCTGACTGGGGCCGCTGACTTGGGTGTTCCTTCCATAATTCTTTTTAAAATTTATTTCTAGCACTTGCACTGGAATCAGTGACTTGATCATGTGCTTAGCCTCGGAGTGTTCAGCATTCATCGACGGTATTGTACATTGCAGTTGGCATGTTCATCTTTGGTACTTGTACAGGTTTTGCCAAATAGGTAGAAGCAGATGTCTGAGGAGGCATGATAGGCTGGTTTATGATCAGTTAACGTGAATAATCTTCGTGAAATGAAATCAAAAGCGGATGAGCGCAAAAGTTCCTGGAGAAACAAAATAATGAAGTACCATATTCTATTACACCCTTCCATTACAAGATTTCATAAAACTATGACCAGATCTTCATACAGAATGAAAAGAAGCGTATGTTACTGGGTGTGGCCCGTGTGGGAATGTAAGTGGGGCCGCCTTCTTTTTTTTCTTTTTTTTTCTTAATTGTGGAAGATTGTGTAAAGGGTAGATTATATAGAGAATGACTAAATATATAATCGTTAGATATTCAAGATTTTGGAATACGAGTTTAAGGGACAATTTTGTAAAAGTCCCTTGACGTGATTTTGTCATCTATCTCTATTTCACAATTGGATGTCTAACAATTAGATGTTTAGCCTTTCTTGTTTATATTTAGCCAAGTTTGAGTCCATCCATTTCTTTGTAGTTTGTACCTTTAAAATTCACATCACACGGACCTCCTATTTATTCAAGAAAGACTTTATTTGGATTAACCTTATATGGAAAACAAGGAATATAGTGTCTATAATACTTTATTTCGAATATTTTAGCATATGTTTATCCTTAATTCTGCATCTATACATCCTAATACGTACATGTTCATCCTCTATTTAACCTTGTACTTCTATATCGATAGATATGTATTTTTGAACATTTGTACATTTGTATTGGTGAATGTTCATCCGGTATCAAGCATATGCACATTTATAATGGTTCGTCGCCATCCTATTCTGTAACATTTGGACATTCATGTTGGTAAATAGACTTGGCCATGGGCCAGGTTGGCAAGAAGGCAGCCTGGGCATGGCCTGTTTCTGGCACAGCACAGCATGAGCCTGTTAGAGGCCTGGCATGCTGCACGCTGAGCAATATGCTATGCAGGAAATGCTGGTGGACGAAAAATTTTGGCAGATTTTTGGCCTGAGCCTGCACGCTGACCTATTATTGCCCCGTGGGTTAACCTGCTGGCACGGCCTCATCAAGCACGCCGGGCCGCCGGCAGCCAGCAAAATATGCTTGCGTCTGCAGCAGTCTGGCTATGTTACAGTGAGTGAGTGTGTTTGGGTTGTTTACTTGGTAAATGCTTATCCTACATTCAATAATGTGCACAATGTAGCTATTTGTTCATCCTTGATTCATTATTCATCACATATCTGCACATCCGTAGTAGTAAATGTTCATCCTTGCTTCTTTAAAATTTGTAAATTGGAGAAGGTATATATATACTACTACTTGTTCTCTACAGATCTTTTAGCTGGATACCTTGATTCTAATTAGTGATGTTCTGATGTATTATTTTGCCAACAAGGCACTTGTTCTTGCAATTTACTGTCGAAATGCCACAGATAGGACACAAGTCGTAAAACAATCCCTACTCTCTGCGTACCCTCAAACTAGTGAAACAAGGGTTCTGAAAGATTGCCTTCAGACCCTCGTAATTTCTGGAACTTCACATAGCATTAATTCTTTATGTAAAACCATAAAACGAGAAAGATCACGCTCACAGTGGTTCCAATTATAAATACATGTTTGTATTGTACAATCAACATTATAGTTTTATCCACAACCCAACAAAATGGAGAAAAATAGTAACACCCTTTTAGTCCGATATAATTCCAGATAAGGAGCGGAGGCTCTCAATGATCGAATCAATGAAAGCATGAGATCCAGCAGTAGCTGCAAATGGCAAGTGCTTGGGTGCTTCAGCTCTGTCAAAGTAAAATCCACCAGAGACCAATTTCTCGTTTGGTTGTAAAGCCAACCATACTATGGTATCAGCACCTTCTCCCCATGTTCGAAATTTCCCAGAGAATCTAGAAACTCAATCCATCAGATGAAGAACTATCGATTTCTGATTTATGGAATTGGTAACAGTGATTTATATAAACCAAATTATCCACGTTTATTTTCACAATGAAGTATCATGCCAAACAGGATACAATAGAAAAATAACTGGATGATACAGTATGTGCTTAACTCAGAGTTGCTTGAAATGATCAAGGGACATAACACAGTTACAAGTCTTACAACCATTATTCATTATGATCTCAATATAGCATATGGCATGTAAGATTAAGGTGATCAGCCGCCTAATGCTTCTAAAAAAGGTTAACAGTTGATTGCTTTAGTTCTTTAAGAATTCAATACTTGGATTCAGTTTCCACCATGCTTAAGATATATGGATCTGGCCTGAGACATCTTAAACCAAACATTTAGGATTTGTTTGGTTGGGAAAACATTTTCAATGGAAATGGGTTCTCCGTCAAAGACATCTTCAAAGGCAGTACAATTCTAAGTTAGTTCCAATTTTAGTTGTTTTACCGGAAAATTCAGAGTGAAAAGGAATCATAGAAGAGGAAAAGATGGGTGGGAGAAAAGAATGAGGAAAGTAAGAAATATCTTGTTCATTCTTCTGGGTACTATTTTCTACCGTTTGTTACCCTGTACGACAAACAAAAGAAAATGGCAAGACCATTTTTCTCGGAAAACGTTTTCCTCCCGACCAACACTCTTAATAATACTTGATTGCATCTGGAACTTAGAAGCAGCGCTGTCCTGTATGTCTTGCAGCACACAAAGGTTCCACCCTTCATTTCATATCCTTGGATCTATGTAACATGGGCAGATAGCCAGATTCTATCTACAAGTTTTGACACCATAGTTAGAAGTTTAGCACACTACATATATTGTCGGAATAAGACTCTTGATGTGTCAAAGCTGTTAGATATTATGAAAATATTCATTATTTTCATATATCATGTATATCTTGTAATTATGTAAAATGATTAGTCTCTATCTTTTGTAGACTAATTAGTTGTAGAATATCTATTTAGTTAGCAAAGATATTCTAGTGTATCTTGAGTTGGTATTTATGTTTAGGTTGTAACCCATTTTCATTTAAGGAATTAACTTCTTTCATGGTATCAGATTGCTAGGGTTTACTTTCTCCTAAGCTTCCGCCTCCCTACGCATCACTAGCCGTCCGTCCGCCCCACTAAACCGGCCACCATGACCGGTGCTTCTTCCTCCTTTTCTTCTTCTTCTTCTCCCTCTCTCTCAACTCTTGCTTAGTTCTAATATTAAACACAATATCCCTATTGTGCTTGACATGGAAAACGTGCAATATTCTACGTGGGCGGAATTATTTAAAATTCATGGACGTTCTCATCGTGTTATTGACCATATTATTCCCTCGTCAAAGGCCAAATCTCCATCTACTGATGATGAAAAGGAGGAATGGTCTACAATTGATGCTACGGTGTTGAAATGGATCTACGGCACTATCTCTGACGATCTTCTCAATACCATTCTTGAGCCAGATTCAACGGCTCAACACGCGTGGGAAAGGCTACGGGATATTTTTCAAGACAATAAATCTTCCCGTGCGGTCACACTTGAACAGGATTCTCCAATACGACTATGGGAGCCCCCGTCTCCAACAATAGACTCGTTTTGCAAATGGTGGCGGGTCTTACGGAGGCTTACAACGGCATTGCCACTTTGCTTCGTCAAAGTGACCCTCTCCCACAATTCTATCAAGCTCGTTCAATGCTCGTTTTGGAAGAAACAGGTTTGTCAAAGAAAGTTGCAACAGGTTCATCGGCTATGGTGGCTTCCTATGATGACGATTCTCCCACCAACACACCACCCGCTCATCGGAATGGAGGTAAAAAGAATTCTAAAATTTTTTAATAAAAATAAAAATTCTTCTTCCAAAGGGGGTGGTGGACGGAAAAATTCCGGTGGTGGTGGCCGTAATAATTCCAGCCACGGTGGCAGGAACGGTGGCCAAGCTGGCCACGGTGGACAGATAACGCAGCAGCGTGTTAGTGGGCAGCAACAATTTGGGGGTTGGCAGGGGGCGTGGGCTTATCCTCCATGGGTTTACCCCCCCCCTGTCCCTACCCATGGGCTAGGCCCACGTTCTCACCCATACCACAGCAGTGGCAGCAGCAGTTTGGTGGGCCAAGAGTTCTTGGTTCAGCGCCTAGGCCTCAAGCATTTGCCGCCAAAGCCCAATTAGTCCCCACAGACATTGAAGCCGCTATGCATACTCTTGGGCTCACTCCACCGGATCCGAATTAGTATATGGATACAGAAGCGACTTCTCATATGACTTCTTCCCAAGGTACTTTAAATTCTTATTTTAATTTGAGCACTCCTAATGGTCTGGTTGTCGAAAATGGTCATAGTATTCCAATTCGTGGTTATGGTAATACCCAATTGCCTTCCTCTAACCCTCCCTTGACTCTTAAAAATGTTCTACATGCCCCTAATCTCATTAAAAATTTAGTGTCTGTTCGAAAATTAATGTTTCTATCGAATTTGATCCTTTTGGATTTTCTGTGAAGGATTTTCGGACGGGAAGACGCCTAATGAGATGTGAGAGTCGGGGTGCATTATATCCTATCACCACATTCCAAAATCAAGCCACCACTCATTCAACTTTTGCTGCTCTTGCTCCTTCCTTATGGCATGCTCGGTTTGGTCATCCGAGTTCGACTATTTTGGAGTCTCTTAGGAATCACAAGCTTATTGAATGTAATAAAATTAGAAAGTCTGATTTTTGTTACACTTGTCCTCTTGGAAAACATGTGAAACTGCCATTTGTTTCTTCTACTTCACATAAATTCATGCCTTTTGATATTATTCATTGTGATATTTGGACATCTCCTGTTTTGAGCTCAAGTGGGCATCGTTATTATCTTGTTGTGTTGGATGATTACTCTAATTATTTGTGGACTTTTCCTCTTGCTAAGAAATCACAAGTCTACTCTACATTCCTTCAATTTAGAGCATATATCCGCACTCAATTTGAACGTGAAATTAAAAATATACAATGTGATAATGGGGGGAATTAGATAATGCACCGTTTTGGGAATTTTGTAAGACTAATGGCTTGTCGTTTCGTCTTTCTTGCCCATATACTTCATAATTCGTACCATCAATAATATTGTTCGTACTCTTCTCTCTCACGCTTCGCTTCCCTCCTCCTTTTGGCATCATGCATTACAAATGGCCACGTATCTTCTCAATATCCTTCCAAATAAAAAGCTTGCCTATGAGTCGCCCCTCCATATTCTTTACCACAAAGAGCCTTCATTCTCTCACCTTCGTGTGTTTGGATGTCTATGCTATCCCCTTTTTCCGTCCACCACAATCCATAAACTTCAAGCTCGCTCCACACCTTGTGTTTTCTTGGGTTTTCCTACTAATCATAGGGGATATAAGTGTTATGACCTCTCTTCTCGGAAAATCATTCTTTGTCGACATGTTGTGTTTGATGAGAACACGTTCCCTTTTACTACTCTTCATACCCCACATGCTCATACTTATGATTTTCTTGGTCATTTATCACAAATGGATCAACCCACTCATTTACCCTCTCTTTGTGAGCCCAGTCCGCCTCTGTCCACTGATCCGCCAGGGGTAGACGGGCCTCTACCTCTTGAGCTGAGCCCAACCTCTCAGCTCCTCGCCAGCCTTCCCCTTTATCTGGGCCGCACCATTTTGGGCCAGACTTTGCTGCCCCGTTTCCTCCTCTCTCTGACCCGTCAGCTTCCTTTCACCACTCCAGCCCAGCAGCTTCTCCCTCTCGCCACTCCAGCCCAGCAGCTTCTCCCTCTCGCCACACAGGCCCAGCAGCTCCCCCTCTTGCTCCACACTCCCTGCCTCTCCATCCTCGAGCCCGTCATCCATCCACAAAAAGATCCAGGTCCACTCCTCCTCCTAATGCACCTAAGGCTGTCACTAGAAGTCAAATGGCATTTATAAAAATAAAAAGATTGTTTCTATGGTTGCCCATGTTGACCGCTCCCCGATTCCCCGTAATCCCGTGTCAGCCCTTCGTGACCCGAATTGGAAACAGGCTATGGATGATGAATATCATGCTCTTATTAAAAATAAGACTTGGGAATTAGTTCCTCGTCCTCCTGATTCTAATATTATTCGATCAATGTGGATATTTGCTCATAAAGTGAAATCTGACGGTTCTTTTGAGAGATATAAAGCTCGTCTTGTAGGTGATGGGAAGACTTAGCGAGTAGGTATTGACTGTGGGGAGACTTTTAGCCCTGTCGTGAAGCCTGCTACTATTCGGACCGTGCTCAGTTTAGCATTGTTTCATGTTTGTTTATTGAAGAAATCTTTATATGGTCTCAAACAGGCACCTCGTGCTTGGTATCGCAGGTTCGCTGATTTTGTGACGAAAATTGGTTTTGTTAACAGCAAATCTGATCATTCGTTATTCATGTAGAGGTACTGACATGGCATATTTACTTCTTTACGTGGATGACATTATTCTGACTACTGCACTCCGCAAGTCTATCATTGCTCTCCTTGGCTCCGAGTTTGCAATGAAAGATTTGGGGTTGTTGAGTTATTTTTTGGGTATTGTTGTGTATCTCGTTATGCAGGTGGTTTATTCTTATCACAGCGCAAATACGCTGAGGAAATCATTGAACGAGCAGGCATGTCTGCTTGTAAACCATCTCCTACTCGTGTTGATACTAAACCCAAGCTCAGTGCTAAACCTGAGGTTGCTTGTAGTGATCCTTCCTTATACAGGAGCCTTGGTGGTGCATTACAGTATCTTACATTCACTCGACCAGATATCTCTTATGTCGTTCAGCAGATTTGTATGCATCCTCCTATGGAGGATCACATGTGCGCTCTTAAGCGTATTGTGCGGTATGTCAAGGGCACACTAGATCATGGACTTCATCTATATCCCTCCTCCATCACGACTCTCTTTTCATATACAGATGCAGATTGGGGTGGGTGTCCTGATACTCGTCGATCGACTTCAGGGTATCGTGTGTTCCTTGGTGATAATTTGCTCTCCTGGTCTTCTAAACGGCAGACTACCTTGTCTCGTTCTAGTGCTGAATCGGAATATAGGGGAGTAGCAAATGTTGTGTCCGAATCATGTTGGTTGCGTAACTTGCTTGTGGAGCTTCATTGTCCGATTCGCACGGCTACATTGGTCTATTGTGATAATGTCAGTGCGATCTACTTGTTAGGTAATCCAGTTCAACATCATCGTACTAAGCATATTGAGATGGATATTCATTTTGTACGTGAAAAGGTTGCTCGCGGCGAAGTTCGTGTGCTACATGTCCCATCTCGTTATCAGATTGCCGATATATTTACTAAAGGTCTTCCCTTAGTATTGTTTGAGGATTTTCGGGACAGTCTCAGCGTTCGCCTTCCTCCCATTTCGATTGCGGGGGTGTGTTAGATATTATGAAAATATTCATTATTTTCATATATCATGTATATCTTGTAATTATGTACAATGATTAGTCTCTATCTTTTGTAGACTAATTAGTTGTAGAATATCTTTTTAGTTAGCAAAGATATTCTAGTGTATCTTGAGTTGGTATTTATGTTTAGGTTGTAACCTATTTTCATTCAAGGAATTAACTTCTTTCAAAAGCTAATCATATGACAGTTTGAATTGCTGTCATGTTATCATTAAGAAGCTTTGCTGTTAGATGCTTCAACTTATCTTGATCAGTTATCAATTAAGAGGCAGGTGACGCTTAGTTCTGTGCAAGTAGAGAATAAAGAAAAGAAGCTTTTGTTACAGAGAGGTTAATTACAATAACAAGATACTCACTGGAGATCATTATTAAAGAATTGAGTTGAAGATACCACAATGTCTTTTGGATATTTAAATTTTTAGATCTCAATGATACCAGTGTAATCTGTACTTCAAATTCTTTATAATGTATCACCAAGGGTAATATGGGAAAGTTCAAAGCGTAGCTCTGGCTCGGCTAACATCATTCTTGATGCAAAACAACTTGGTTGTACATAAAGCTCCAAACTAATCCCCAAAACCTCACTTTGTATCATTGAATAGTGATTAGCCAACTGATGGAAATAGCAATAAATCGTTTCCAGGAAGGAAAAAAACTCAGTTTAGCCCTTACCTTTCTGAAAATTCTGGCAAACTTTTTGCTACTCCAGGCGTCTCAGCCCAACCTGGATGCATAGCATAGAATCCAACTCCATTATCCTTGTACGTTTCAGCCCATTTTTCTGTCAATGCAACCTGGGACAAACAAACACATCATTCATGTAAGCCTCAGGGTTCATCGCTTAGCTAAAGTTTAGGCATAAGATATATCTCATTTAATATGTTTTGAAGATTGAACTCGAGAAAAGCAATGCCTTTAGAGGTCAAACAGATTATACAGCTGTTTATTTATGATTAATTACCTATTTAGCACAAAGAGTGTTGGATATTTCGAGTATTTGGTAGATTACATTCATGAAATGTTAGTTGGTTATGGTGATGTAACTTAAACCTCATTTGCTAATTGCTGTTGACAAAACAAGCCATGAAAACGAAGGAGGCAGGAGTACAGTCGCGGCCCACGAAGGAGCTCGCCCTCCGCGATTGTGTGCATTGCTGCCCGTGACGTGGGTCGCCCCCTCACGACCGGTTCCTGTTCTGGGATGTCCACGACTCCATGTGCCTTCATTTGACGCTTTTTAATGTTCTAAGCGGTTATCGTCGGTTTCCGATTTGCAACAACGTTTTTAATTATGAGAAGGCTCTCATATGGTGAAGAGAGAACCAGAGAATTCCTCTAGAACCTTTGCACTCTCTCTTGCTTTAAGAATCATTCAAGTATAGAGAAGTGCAGTGGAACATGCATGCTAACAAACATAACAAGGAGCTCTTTCCCGAATGTGGAAATGAATAAAACTTTGCTTGAGTTGGTGCATGGTGACCTATGTGATTTTCATAGAATACCTTCTTTAGGAAACAAGAAGTATATCATAACTTTTATATATGTATATTCAGTTGAGGGCCCTAGAAGTTCAATCTTGACTAAGTTTCCATATGTATTTAATGTGGAAGGAGATCCTTTAACAATTGATGTGGTTATGAGATGTCAAGATGCTCGTTTTTGGAAAGAAGCTATTAATGATGAGATGGACTCAATCATGGGGAATAACAATTGGTTTACATTTACTTTTTGCGTGCCTTCATTTGACGGTTTTTAATGCTTTAAACGGTTATCGTCGGTTTCTTGGTTTGAAATAAGTAAAGTATGTGTGCCTTCATTTGACAGTTTTTAATGCTTTAAACGGTTATCATCGGTTTCTTGGTTTGCAACAAGTTATTAATTATGAAAAGGCTCTCATATGGTGAAGGCAGAACCAGAGAATTCCTCTCTGACCTTTGCACTCTCTCTTGCTTTAAGATTCATCCATCATCACAAATTCGATACAGCACTTTGTTCTCATTAAACGGCATTCATAGAGAGCATGTGGTTGTTGTTCTTCTTTGTATCTCAAAGGTGATTTCTGTGCTACCCGCACTCAAGTGTGAGGTCCGAATATTTCTTTTGGGAAAGTGATTCTCATGCCTAGAAGATTCTTTGTTCATAGTTTTCTTGTTGTTCTCTTCATACCTGGTAATTAGCACTAACAAAGAGATGTTTTCCGCAGGTAAAGGAGACATTCAGCTTTTTGGGTTCAAGGAATACTAATGAACATGACGCAAGACCACTAAGCATCACATTATTTGGGAGAAGGAACATTAGAGCAGTATAGGGAACATAATGCACACATATTTCACATTATCGAAGATCAATATCACTTGACTCCATTGAGTATCACCACCGTAAAATTCCAAAATAGCATATATATAAAAAGTAATCAAAGCTTTAACCAAGCTGTTTTACTGGAGAGGTTAGTGACACCAAACCAAAGATAGAAATGTTAGGCTAACACATTAGCAAATAATTTTATACTGACCTGAACTCGCTTATTTCGAGCGTATTGCGTGACCCCATCAAAATTTCCCTCACTGAACTTCATTAGAAAGAAATAATCACAAGCTATAGCTGGTTCACGTTCATACAAAAGAAACTAATATTCCTTAACAACCAGTCACCTGCAAATCTTTCGTCAAAGGAGCAGTGTACATCCCACCAGAAGAAACTGTAATCACTCGCGCATCAGGTGAAGCCTTCTCTAATAGGGGTAACATTGACTCTGTCATGACATAAGTTCCCAACACGTTTACAGCAAAATTCAACTCTAAGCTGAAACGAGAACAATTGAAAAGGACAAGTCAATTAGAGATACAACTAGATTCAAATATGTGCATACAGTAGCACGCATACATCGAAATGAACGGACATCCTATATGGGGAAACGGGGTGGGGTGGCCCGGGTGGGCAAGGGATCAGTAAGGATTAAGAACAAATGATGTCAGCATCTTTGCTACCCAGAAGAAGCATTAAATTACCCTTCAGAAGTTATGACACGGTTACTCTCTAGAATGCCAGCATTATTGACCTACAGCAGTTAAGTAATCAAACAAGTAATGTTAAGTCAAGTCATATGCAGAAGGTTATTATGCAATGAATTCCAGATAATGTAAGAAATCATAGTTCGCATGGATATCAAGCTTACCAAAACATGAAGAGGGGCACCCATTGAAGAAAATCTGGCATTGAACGACTTGATTTCGCTCACACTAGACAGATCACACACCTGGGCATGTTATTTATAAGCCAATTAGAATCAGCAGAGGAGCTACTATTACCCAATTATTCAGTTAACAATCAAGAAGTACCAAGGAGTTAACAAAGAAAGCAGAAATTTTTCTGAAATAAGATCATATGCTGACCGTGGCGTTCCTCAATGACAACTATATAAAGAATAAAATAGACCTCCAAGTAAACATTCTGGTTTCCGGTTTTAGTTTGAATTTTAGAAAGAGCGGCTTCTCCCCTTTCCTTACTACGGCAGATCAAGTAGACAGACGCTCCTCTGTAGACAGTTATTAACATTAAATGGCAAACACAGTTCTTAGTTTCCACTTACTAGGCTTTTTGAATCTATGAATTGAGATGAGCACAAACTGCTGAATGAATTAGCAATACCTTGAAGCGAGCTCCTCAGCAGCTGCAAACCCAATTCCAGTATTTGCTCCAGTAACAATACAATTCTTTCCGTCCATCCTTACTTGCATATCTTCTGCTTTAAAGTTTTTCGAATGTTCCCTAGATGAGAGACAAAGAGTATTAGAACTTGACAAAGAGAATTAGCACTTGGAAAAAAACAAAAGAATAATTCCACTTTTAGGCAAACCACATCGAAATGTACTTTGAAAAATTAAGATGATTATGAAGTTTACACTTTCCACATCTATATGCGATTCCTTAAATCACTTTCTCTTGATTTAGGAGGCAGGAAGAGACCTAGAACACAGATGGGGCAAACAAATCGCCTTCCTTTATCTTCTTTACTGAGGCATTATTTAGTCCTAAACATAGATGAAGTTTGAAAGTTCTAACTGTAGCTAAACCTTATTTCAGATAGAAGTTGGGAACCATCAAAACAAAAGACAATCAATTGAGTCATATGGCACAGCCACAGCAAGATATTGCACTATTCTGACTTCAGCGTACTATATTCTTGCGACTGCAGATAATTTTTGTTCTTTGATAATAAGCAATGTCAAACCTAATCCATCTCCAGTTTTATAGTGAACTTTCTGTAGTGTTGATCAATTGACTCTTATCATTGTACTATGTCTTGTTTTTGTTTACACCAAAATTGTACTATTTCTTGTTTCTGTTTACACTAAAATACATTCTTGGTGAATATTGATGTTCCATGGTTATATGCTTACAAGTTACGACGTCCAAAACTTTCCCATTCCAAGAGTTTTTAAATAAGGAGACAGCAACAAGCCAAACATATAGATGCTAACAGCAAACCATTTGTCTTATTTAGAGTGGTTGTTTGGTACACATGGGAAGTAGATATTCCCATAAAATTCTAATTCATAGGAATTAAATTTCATAATCAAATTCTTGGGAATTTTACAAAATTGTTTGGTTTGCAATGTGGGAAGTAACTTCAATAGGAATTTCTACTTACCTAGGGGGACTAGGTAAGAAACCTCCTACATTTTGTAGGAAATGGAAATTCCTAGGAATTTTCACTTCCCCCATTTCACGACTTTATTGTCAACCAAACAACTTACCCTTTTTGATTTGCTTGGAAGTCTAAATTCCCATGTTTCCTAATGTCAACCAAACAACCGCTAATTGTTTCTCGCTTATAAGTCCAGTACATCAAAAATATAACTCCAGCAAGTTTTTTCTCTCATATCAACATTTGTCATTGTGAAGGCAACATACCTTTCTAGATCAGCTATATTTGAACTGCTTAATTTTCAATAGGAAGTATATTTCATTAGTTATTCCTTAATTTTGAAAAAAAAAAGAGAGAAAACGAAAACAGAAAAATGGAGGCAACATTGTGAAGATCGAATAGGAAGAAGATGAGAGATGGAGAGGAAAAGGCGGCCTTTATTATTTCAACATTCATAACTTATCCAAAGCCTCAGGGCATTCGTTAACTTTTTGCCAAATTATATTCACATATTTATAAACCTAAATGATGACAATTGGGAAAACTAGTTCTTCTAGTAAATCTGTTTCCAATAAACCATGCACAAATCACAACAGAAGGGCATTATACAAGAATAGAGACATTCAAATAGAACAATATATCCAAAAAAAAAACTCAATTTAGATCCCACCAACATTAAGTGATGTTTCAATGGAATACAGAATAAGATAGAAAATTTGTGTGTCCATTTCATTACATTTCTTGCCATATTTTTAACTCTACTTTGGCTCATGCTTACATCCCTAACAATTCGGTATGTACTTGCCAACTATGTTACTCTAACTCGAATACTAGTGTCGGACATGGTACATATCCAAGTATCCGACTCGGCTAAATTGTGAAAATATTCCATGATTTTAGTTCAAAATGAAGTGTTAAGTGTTCATATCTATGTCGGAGTGTTGAAGATCCGACACGGGTACTTGAGGTAAAATGAAGAGTCCAAGTAACATAGCTTGCTAGTTAGATGATTGTCTATCATGATTAAGAAATTTACTAGTTATGGCTTGAAATTCATAGGGATTGAATCAAATTGTAGAGAATTAGATAAATGACACGTAATTAAAGAATAGAGTTGATTTGAAATAGATGAAAAATCAGTAATGTTTGACTTACATGTAACCGGCCTTAGTGAAATTTAGGTAGCCATACACACTAAAAGCTGCTGTTCTCCATGCCTTCAAAAAAAATTAAATAAAAAGAAATAGAAGAGTGAAATTTGCAGCAAAGAAATAGTACCAAATGTAAGAATAATTCGAATAAGAGTACCTTGACGAGATACATGATGCAATCTGTAACAGAAATATGAATTTGAATATGTATCATAGAAGTAGCTCCTCTTAATTAACATGGGAATAAAGAGTGAGTAGAGATGAACATACATGACCATTGACCAATTGAAAAAAGTGGCTAGGAAGGGCTTCAAAAGTGCCACGTACCAAGTAACATATGGCTCATACGGGGGGAAATTCTGTTAGATGAACACAGGGGCAATATCGGTAATTCGATATATTTTTGGCAAATTGTATTTTCAGAAAGGCAAATGCTAACGGACGCCCCAGAAGTATTGGATAAGACAGTTAAAAGTGGAAACAGTAAGTTAAAATAAATAATAATTACACCCACCGATCCATGATTTTTGCAATTGGCATATGTTCAAAAATCAATACTCTTTTGAGAAATATATTGAATGTTAATGAACGATCAGAACAAGATCTTCCTGAAAATGAAAAGAAAGCAAAGTAGTTGGAATGCCCATAACGTGGATTTAACTCTGAAAATAAGGTTGCAATTTATGTTCCACTGTAAGTATATATGTTCTTTTTAAAAAAAAAAAAAAAAAAAAAAACCAAAGGAGCAAAGTGAATAAGAGTTTTACAACCCAGGGGCTGACATAGCAGGCCAAAATACAAGAGTTGAAAGCACGCAAAGAGAACAAAGCAAAGAGACTCCAAACAACCATAGATTAGGAACTAGTTGGAACATTCTCCAAGTCTTAAACAAACGCGTCCCTAGCAAACGCCGGAACAAAAGGATGAGAGATGAGCTCTTCCTCGTTCCTCCATAGCCATGGCATAAGAAGCGAGAAGATGAGCAACACCATTAGCTTCCCTTTTTCACATGAGCAAAAGACACCTTCCATTCTCTTTGGAGAAGAATGCAAATATCAAGGATGATAACACCTAACGGATGATTTTCATAGTTTTCTGGGTCTGTATTTTGTGATGATGAAGTAATTTTGAATGAATTAATTTTGTAATGGAAGCCTATCAAATTGAAGTCGCTCATCTATTAGAAATTTAGTAATGGATCATATGGTCTGTATTTTGGGTTCCAATTATGTTGAGATGGATATTATGTATAATAGTGTTACACGGATATAGTCTATGATGGAGTGATTACACCATTGGATGATAAACTAATTATTGTTTTGTAATACAACTAGTTTTGGGCCCTCACGATGCCCCCGGATCCATTTTTTATATTAATTGAATTAGAATTATATTTTCATTGATGATACTACAAAATAAAAAGGTAGGGAGAAGGAAAGAAAAAGTATGAGAGAAGTGCTATAATTAGGTGGGCCAACCTTCTATTTATAGGAAAAGACAGGAATGTACATATTAGAAAAAACATCCCAAAATGGTAAAATGTGCATATTAAAAAAAACGAAGGGAGTAATTTTTTTATTTTTAAAATTAAAAATTTAATGGTATAATTTTATAAACAATTAACCAATATAAAAGGATCATGAAAAATTGTAATGAAAGAAATCACTTTACCTTTTTCCAAAGTTAGATTAAGGTAAAAGGAAATTAAGACTAAGAAAATGAAATAATTCATCTCATCTATAGGAAAAATTGCCTAGAATAATGCAACCTTTTGGCGATTCGCAAATAATAATGCATCTTATTCTGTAATAATGCAACCTTTATAGTTTATACCCCATTTATTTTAAATAGGACAAATTACCGGTTACCTGAACAATTGGTAATTTTTATTTAAAACTTTAAATTTTAATTAATATATTAACAAAAACTAAAAAAATAAAGATAAAATCCCCCCCCCCCCCCCCCCAACCAAACCCCCCCACCCCCATGCTGCGCCAGCCCCAACCCCAACCCCCACCCCACCCTGCTGCTCGATCTAAGCCCCAATCCCAACCCCCTGCTGCGCTCAAGCCCAACCCCCCACCCCCACCTCCCCCTATCCTCCTCGTCGCTGCGCCACCACCGGACGAAATCCCCTCCCTTTCGCCTTCGCTTCCCCTCCCCTCCTCGTGGTTGCGCCACCACGAACTCCTTCCTCCCCCTTTTTGTTAAAACACTTGAATGTGGTGGTTTTGGGTAGGGGTGAAGCGTTTTCAAGGGAGGTTGGTGATTTTTGGTTGCGGCTGGGTTGCTTAGGCGGGGCTTGGGTGGTTTTCACGTGGAGGTCGTCATTGTTGGGTGGTTTCTGGGGGGTCGTTGTTGGGTGATTGCTGGGGGGTCGTTGTTGGGTGGTTTCGATCGTGGCTGGGGGTCGTGGGTGGTTGTGGGTGGCTGGGGGGTGGGGGTGGGAGGAGTTCGTGGTGGGTCGCGATTCTGCGTGGGGGTTAGGGGAGGGGTGGGTGGGATTTTTTTTTATTTTTAAATTATTATATAAATCAATTTATTAGAACTAATTATAAGCCGACACATGTTCCACTTAACCTATTATTCAGGTTAAAATTGATTTTATCCGGTTTTGACTTGTTTAAAATAAATGGGGTATAAAGGTTGCATTATTCCAGAATAATCTTTAGGTTGCATTATTATTTGCGAACGGGCAAAAGGTTGCATTATTCTAAGCAATTTTTCGTCATCTATATTATGCATTTTTTAGGTAAAATTAATTATATGGTTTAATTCTCATCTACAGTATGCTTCATTGTTGTTTAATTCTTGATTGTCAATAATTTTTTTTATTTGTGATAAGAAAAAGCATTAAGAGTTTGGTAGAGTAGTGATAAAAACGCTTTATTTCATGTGCTTGGGTCATGGGTTCGAAACTCCATAATGATAACATTTATAATTTTTTCTTTCTTGATTGTCATTTAAACCCAATAATAATATTTTTCTTTGTGGTAAGAGGGCATTAAGAGTGTGGTAGCGCAATGGTAAATCTCTTTGTTTCATATGCGGAGGTCATGTGTTCAAAACTCCATATGGACAACATTTATAATTTATTTGTTCTTTCTTGATTGTCATTTAAACCCCATAATAATATTCTTATTTGTGATAAGAGAAGCATGAAGAGTGTGGTAGCACAATGGTTAAAACTCTTTGTTTCACATGTGAAGGTCATGGGTTCGAAACTCTATATTGCCATCATTATAATTTTTTCTTAATAAGGGGATAGTGTCACGTGGCGGCCTGCATTGCTTGCTTATGCTTTTTAATATATATATAGATAGATGTAAATATTTTAACTTAAACTAGTATTAGTCTCCGGCGATGAACGAGATTCTTATAGTTTGGAATAACTAATGTCATCTAGCATGCAAAATATCAACAATGCAAAAAAGAAAAATAAGAAGTCATTATTACTTTTCTAAGTAGACATCTTAAGCCTTGGTATTAATTTATATATCATCATTATTTTTGATAGATGCATCAATAATAGTATGGTGGAGTTGGAGCTTTTCGTTCCATACTTCAGGTTGGGGGGTTCGAATTGAATCTCCACATAGACAATTTTTTAATATGAGAATGATGTCGGATAAAATTAAATGCTATTAAAAGTGGGATAGTGACACGTGGCGGATAACAACCTTTGATTACGCTTTTTTATATATATATATATATATATATATATATATATATATATATATATATATATATATATATATGTGAAAATCATTATTTAAAGAATTGATATACAATGGTTAAAGGGATGACAAAATTTGTAAAATAAAACAGTTAGTAATCCTTAGATATATTAAGAAGCAATCTTTCTCAATATAAATTTGTATGATAAGTATATTGAAATGCAAGAATGAATTATAATATTAAAATCTTGTTATTTGAAAAGCGTCTATTTATATGTGTATACTAGTAGGTTAATAATCTGAATCGTACAGATGAGTCTATTTTGTTCCACTGATGAAGAGATTGTGTCTTGTATTGTGTTTGATGAAGTTAATATTGACAAAAAATGGAATGTAAATGATATTGTTCTCTTTTTATAGTTGTATTACACCGTTGTCGTAATAGTAGTATGGTAGAGGTCCAGATAACTCTATGACGATTGTGCTACATAGAATCAATATGGCATTTGATAATGTGGATTTAGTTAAAAAAATACTACAAAAATTATATCAAACAATAGGGATTTGGTATTTTCTCGGGTTGTGGGGGTTGGAAAGTTTTGGAAAAGAGAAAGTTAAGAGGGCACAATTTTGAAGGTGAGAGTTATGGCGGTCCAGAGATGAAGGATGGAAAGGAAGCCAAGAAGAGGGCTAAAACTATGAGAGTAGGAGGTTATACTGTTAGTGAAGAAATTCAATAATACAAGCGTAAATCGAATAAGTGTGGATGTCCTACTATGCTCTATGAAAGTCGGAGGTTATGGTGTTAGCTTAATGATACTTGGATGTACATTCTAATGTTGTTCTCCCCTCATCTCTTGTTCTTATCCTCATTTTTTTGACCAATTCTTTGATGATGGATGATAACAGAAAAGATAAACCCAACATTGAATTAATTAATACACTTACAACTTGTTTGTTTAGGGGATAAGGGATAAGGGATAGGGATAAAGATTTTTTGTCCCTCCTTACCATTGTCTCATGTTTAAGGGAATTTGTAAATTAGGTGGAATAGAAATAGGCATAAAAATTCAAGTTATCCCATCAAAATTATACCTAAGAAGGGTGGTATAAGATACGGGTCAAATATAAGGGGTAAAAGACAAATATACCCTTAACAAAAGAGGAAGGAGGAGAGAATGAGAAAATTAGTAAGAGTATTTAAGTAACTTCATTATTTATTCTTAATCTTATTCCAATCCATACTAAACATGGAGTTACTCTGACAGTCTGACTTTATCCTTATCCCACTTACCAATCCTTTATCCTTATGCCTACTTTATCCTTATTTTTATGACATACTAAACGCTCCCTTATCTGTAATATATCAGTAGTCACTTAGTGGCGACAGTCGGTGTTAGTTACTCAACCATCTCATACTTATAGCGGTAAACTCAACTAAGCAAATGACTAATTCCAACCTAAAGCAAAAAAATCAGTCTCAAAAAAGGCCAAAAAAAAAGATTATAAAAATGAGAGAGATAATAGATATAGAAGAGGACAAGTCGTACTGGTAAATTGGTAATGGATAAGATGAAAGGCAGGCCCATTCTCGTAATCTCGTTACTCCGACAACTCTCACTCCCTTACCGTCATAACCGCCAATTGGGAGACACTGCTTACGTGTTTTTTATCCACTTGCAATTCCCCTAATTTAACCTATTATTAGGTGATGTTTGGTTATACGTAGGAAATGAAGGTTACTAACAATTTAACTTTTTTATAGTATAATTTAATTTTTTAAGAAGTAGAAAATCTTATTTAGAAGCTAATGGGAAGTAGAAATTTATGGTAAGTTTTAATTGTCTAGGTCATCTTAAGTAATAAAATTCCTTTATTGTGTGAGAATTAGAACTTCACAAGAATTTATTGGACATTGCTACATCTATCTATCGGGTAGTTTACTGACCACAAATATTGTACAATATTAAAATATTATTAAATATATTGAGTTTGATCTTACTGTAACCACTCTCTATTAGAAGTGGTTAATTTATCCGGTAGGTAGTCCAAGTTTTTTCCGAATTTCTAATGACCATGTTTTTATCAACCAAGCCATAAAACATATTTCTATTTCATAGGAATTTCAACTTCCCTTAATTATAGAGGCAACCAAACAAGAAACAACACCCAATACGAATAAGAATGAAACCTCAAGTCTATTTTTTATGTTTTGTTGGATTAGAATGATATTCCTCATCGTACAATTTTTATTGTACCCTCGGATATAATATGAATAAGGTACAACCAATATTTTTTTTCTCATTGCACAATTTGGATGGACAAACAGATTCAAGTGATGATGATACAGATCAACCCCTTCTTCTTGTCCCAAAGATCTTACCGTTTTCAAAGAAAAATTCATCTCTTTTCTATTTCCATTCAAGAGTTCTTATGTGTTTCCACACCCCATTGAAACCCCAAGAAATAGATAACTTCTTTTTAGGAATACATACTGTATTTATCACTCTAAAAAGACAATAATATTATATGTACCATATTCGATAAATCCGAAAATATGATGAATGTATTTATCACTCTAAAAAGACAATAATATTATATGTACCATATTCGATAAATCCGAAAATATGATGAATACACCATCTAAGTTATCTTACATTTATGCAAAAACTTTTTTTAAAAAAAAAAGCATAAAAAAACTCCTAAATTATTCATGTTGATCTATGCTAGCTCATGTTAGGCCGAGCAAGAACTTTCCAACTCAATCCATCTCATGTCTTTTTCCTCATTTATCTCTGTCTCAAGATTTTTCTGTTGTCATCTCCAGCCACGTGCCGTATTCCTATTCGCAGCTCCATTTTTACGCGTTACAAAATGTCAATACGTTAAATACGTGTGCAATTTGTTTATAAAACTAATTAAAATAAAAAGACCCACATGGTTGATTTGCACAATAAATACTCCAGCTCCCGCAATTTCTCCCTCTAATATTGCAACTATACTTCATTTTTCCAAATTCTCTGTTATTGGTAAGTCCCAAAATTTCCAATTTCTGGGGTTATTTTTCTGCTCTGTTTTCTGGGTTTTAACCAATTAAAATGGCTGAATATGTCAAAATCTTTTACTTTTTAGATAGTTTTTATCTGATTTTTTAGAATTGGGTTTAGAGAATAAAGGGCAAAACAAGCTAAAGATTTGCATGTTTATTCCAAAAAGATCTCTCACTTTGATGGGTTCTTCTTAATTTGGGAGCTTTTTTATGTTATTCAATTCAGAATGTTATAAAAGCAACGGTGGTAATTCAAAGAGGTTTCTATTTGGTTTCTTTTTCATTGTAGTCAAACTTATTCATTTCCCACTTTAATTGATGCTAAATTGTTCTTATGTTTTTTGTTTCTGATCAAAATCACCACTACAAAGAATCATATCCCTTTTTCTTCATTATTATGATTCTATTATATCTTCTAATTTAAGTTCATTCTAGAGAATAATATTGAAATCAATATCACTATCTTTTTTTTTAGCTTTTTTATGTTATTCAAGTCTTGGAATAGTAATTACTCACCTTGTCCTTATCCAACTAATTGGATAAGAATCTCGGCCGGTGGAAATGAAAAGCGATCCTTGACCAGCCTTTTACCCGCGGCCAAGGGGCGGGCTAATAAAAAAAGAAAGAAAGATTCTGTTGAATTACTTGTTCAATTAAACCGTAAAGTCTAAGTTTCATTCACCCACTCAAATAAAGTACATCATTTTTTTTTTAAATTTAGTCAATTAGTAGTGGGGTTGGTCTAAGAATTTTGCACCCATTAGTTTTAGTTATACCCTTTCTATATATAACACCAAGTCCTAATACTCTGTTTTCCTTATCTTTCAAGGTTTATAAAGAATCTTCAAACACAAAAATAATCTCGTTTGTTGTACAAAAATGGCGATCAAGACGAATGGTTTCGTAGACGGTTCGCTACCGGAAGAATTGATGCAGATATTGGTGACATTGGCATCAACATGGGAAGATGTAAATGACCCAAATTTCATTCAAGTAAAGCGTTTAAGTGGGGCTATGACTAATGAAGTTTTTCAAATCATTTGGCCTAATGATAAAGTTGATCTTCATAGAAATGTTCTTGTAAGAATTTATGGTGAAGGAGTTGAAATCTTCTTTAATCGAGACGACGAAATTCGTACCTTTGAGTGTTTGTCACAACATGGTCAGGGTCCTCGCCTTCTTGGCCGTTTTTCTGATGGTCGTGTTGAAGAATTCCTCCATGCTAGGGTATGAATTCAACTATCAACTAACTTTCTTTATTTTTGGTTTGTTTATTTAGCTTACTATTTATTATTCATGCATTTTTTTTTAAGTATACTACTATATTAATCTTTTGGATAAATAAATAGAAGTTGGACTAAAGTAACCAAGATAGTATTTGTTTTGTCTTGAAAGTCAATGAATTGAAATCATTGATTGTTTGCTTTCAACAACTTTCCCTGGGACATGTAATGGAAAACAAGATTATGTCAAACAAAAAATTGATACTTTTGCTGTTTTCTAAGTATGATTTTTTGGATTTCCATTGTAAATATCTGTTGTACAATTCTTGATTGAAGTAGGTGGTTATAGCTATAACAATATTGTTGTTACTTAGGAGTATCAGTTAACCAATTATCGAAATCTACGTTGTATAGAAATGGGAACTAGATGCAAAATGATTTCATCAATGTGAAACGAGGATTTATAATGATAATATTCTGAAAAAACGGTGTCATACACTATGCTTTGTTGAAGTTTTAGTGAACATGTAAT
This sequence comes from Patellifolia procumbens, assembly GCA_947645195.1. Lineage (NCBI taxonomy): Eukaryota > Viridiplantae > Streptophyta > Magnoliopsida > Caryophyllales > Amaranthaceae > Patellifolia > Patellifolia procumbens. The sequence continues at coordinate 1,291,267 of CANSGD010001040.1, forward strand.
CCCACAAATTGATTTTTTTCCTAATTTGGTATATGCAGACTTTAACAGCAGATGATCTTCGTGATCCGGAAATATCAGCTCTGATTGCTGCCAAGATGAGAGAATTTCACAGCCTTGATATGCCTGGCACCAAAACTGTTGTACTATGGAATAGGCTGAGGTACTTGCATTAACAGAGAAATCAAATAATCAACTTCTTTTAGTTGAGTAATTTTTACAATTAACACTAATACTTCTATTTTGTTTTTATGTTTGTCTTACTAAAAAATAGGCGTTGGCTAAGGAAGGCAAAGAGTTTATGCTCACTTGCAGATATTAAAGAGTATGGATTAGATAGTTTAGATGATGAAATACAATTGCTAGAAAGGGAAGTTTCACAAGATGATCAAGAAATTGGATTCTGCCACAATGATCTTCAATATGGCAACATAATGATGGACGAACACACTAAATCCGTCACTCTAATCGTAAACTCCCGTTACATTGATTTGATCATCAATCTTTTCATTTTCATTTTATTATCTCCAATCTTAAATTTCTAATTTTTTTTTGTAGGACTATGAATATGCAAGTTATAATCCTGTTGCCTATGATCTTGCTAATCACTTTTCCGAAATGGCTGCCAATTATCATTCTGACACGCCTCATATATTGGATTATACTAAATACCCAGGTTTGTGATCATAATGTGTGTAGTTAATTGCCATTAGCTAGTCATCGATGTTATGATTTCATTCTGAAAGTGTACCAACATCTATTTTTGCGATTTATGGCAGACGAAGAGGAGCGTCGAAGATTTATCCTTGCATATTTGACCTCGACAGGTTAGGCCCCGTTCACTTTACTCTGATTTTAGTCTTTTACTGAACTGATTAGTTTACCGGTTAAATTTCTTTTTTTTTTTGAATTCTTGCTATGTCTCCAGTGATTTATGTTGATTGACTGATTGTATCTTAGTTTAGAATCTGACTGTTTTAGCTGTTATGAAGCTGTTGAGAATTTTGTTTTCATCAATTATTTGTCTAGAAGTTTGTAAAGTTGCCTTGCTAGTTGATGAATGTGACCAAAAAAGGTGTTACCTGGAGCTGACTCAGAATCTAATTGACCTTTGTAACTCAGATTTTTCATGATGATATTTCATGTCTGTTTCTGCTTATCCATCTAAATCAAAAAAATTGGATTATAGCATATATTCCAACTACATTACAACTTGAAGAATCAATTGATTCATACACCAACTTTCCCTAATCAACAACTTTAAGTATGTTTCTATCATATGGTCCACAGGTGATGACCCTTGTGATAGTGAAGTGGAAAACTTAGTCCAAGATGCTGAAAAGTACTCACTTGCAAATCACCTCTTTTGGGGCTTGTGGGGGATTATTTCGGTACGTATCTTTCTATCTTATCCGCGCGCGTTTCTTCTTTTCTTTGATTCACATGTTATCAGCTTATGATTATCTGTAAGAAAATCAAAGTTTCTTTTTTTCCTTGTTTCCAATAACTGTTCATGTGATTAAAACCGGAGTATTTGATGTTGTCTATGGCAGGCCAATGTGAACAATATCGACTTTGATTACAAGGAGTATGCGCGGCAGAGGTTCCAACAATACTGGCTACGGAAGCCTCAACTCCTCGGTCCTTTCGTAGTAGCTCATGATGATGGCGAAATGGGTTACTAAAATTTGCAGAATGTGTGACACTTAGATTGACGTATTCTTGATCTCCAAATTTTTGTAAATTTTGCGCACTTGTAAGATCCAAATGTAATCGATATGATCAAGATGCTTCAGTGAACTTAGTCTTTGTATTGATGGCGCTGTAAATTGTAAACCACAAGTACTTGTACCTCGTTATGTACCATCTTTTGATGATCCTGACTAAAGAAATAGTACCACCTGGTTTGCCAAAGAATCTTTTATTTTGTTGTATAGCATACATAGTACATATAGCAAGTTAAATTGTAAAACAGTAAGAATAGTGTTTTGATAGTATACTTGTTCATGATTTGTATGTTTATGGGTGACCATTTGGTTCATTTTGGTTTACTAGCAGTGGGAGATCATATACTCCTAAATCTTGTTATGTTGGGTATAATACTAGTACAAGTTACTAATATAGACTACTAGTATAAGGTAGTGCTATGAACTTGCTTACTTGATTGATTAAAGACCGAAACCCTCGGTAAACAAAAGTCTACATAGCAGTTCCAACGCTACGACTCCGCAAGGTGCTACTGTAACACTCATTGGCCCTAGATTGATGTCTCAACTATTAGAGCTTCATCCTAGCTCAAATGAAGATTACACGCAATTACTATTTTGTCTTTACTTCAAATGAGGTGATGTAGTCTTGTTTAGGTTGAATCAATTTGGTCAGTATAGCCACTTTGTAAGTTGTGATAATCTCCCTTGAGGAGGCTATTCCATTCATTAACAATATATACCGTACAAACTAGGGTTTACAAAAGAGTATTTACGGAAATAAATATACAGAAAGATATTTACATATTTATATTCTAACACACCCCCGCATTTGGAGCGCGAGGAGGACGGACGCTCAAACTGGAGCGAAACTCAGAGAACAGAGGCCGTGGAAGACCTTTCGTGAAGATGTCGGCATACTGGTACGCAGATGAGACATGTAGTACACGAATTTGACCAAGAGCAACCTTCTCACGGACAAAGTGAATATCCATCTCGACATGTTTAGTGCGCTGATGCTGGACTGGATTATGAGACATGTAAACAGCACTGACATTATCACAATAGACCACAGTGGCCGTGGCGAGAGGACAGTGAAGCTCAAGAAGAAGGTTGCGAAGCCAACAAGACTCAGCGACGACGTTTGCAACGCCGCGATATTCAGCCTCAGCACTGGAACGAGAAAGAGTAGCTTGCCGTTTAGAGGACTAAGAGATCAAATTGTCACCAAGAAACACACGGTACCCAGACGTAGAGTGTCGTGTATCAGGGCACCCACCCCAATCTGCATCAGTGTAAGAAACAAGGCCAGTAGCAGGGGTAGAAGAATAATGCATACCATACTCCAAGGTGCCTTTAAGGTATCGTAAGATACGCTTTAGGGCATGAAAATGATGCTCACGAGGGTCATGCATAAATAAGCAAATCTGCTGAACGGCATAGGATATATCAGGGCGAGTAAATGTGAGGTACTGTAGGGCACCGGCAAGCTGACGATAGAGAGTGGGGTCCTTCATAGGAGGACCACTGGAGGCGCTGAGCTTGGCCTTACTATCAACTGGGGTGGCACAAGGATTGCACGAAGACATGTTAGCACGCGCGAGGATTTCCCTTGCGTACTTTTTCTGAGTGAGGAACATGTGCTGAGGAGTGCGCTGGACCGAAATACCAAGGAAATATGAGAGGGGGCCCAGATCAGTCATAGCAAACTCGGACCGTAGTAGAGAGATGAGGCGAGTCCGTAGAGACTCAGAGGAGGTGGCCAACACAATATCATCCACATATAAGAGTAGATATGCCATATCTTTGCCTCGGCAGTAAATAAAGAGTGACGGGTCACACTTGCTGCTGACGAACCCGATAGACAAGATGTAAGTAGCAAATCGTTGGTACCATGCCCGAGGTGCCTGTTTGAGTCTATAAAGAGATTTTTGTAGCAGACAGACACGCTTGGGATACATGGGGTCCTGAAAACCTGATGGCTGAAACATGTAAACAGTCTCCTGCAAATGGCCATGTAAAAAAGAATTTTTCACATCAAGTTGGTGGATGGACCACAGGCGGGATACAGCAAGACTGAGAACAGTACGAATAGTGTTAAGACGAACCACAGGACTGAAATTCTCATCACAATCAATGCCAACCTCCTGATTTTTACCATTAACAACCAAACGCGCCTTATAGCGCTCGAGAGAGCCATCAGACCTGAACTTATGCTTAAACAACCACATGCAACGAATGATATTGGCCCCTTTGGGACGCTCAACTAAGGTCCAAGTATTATTCTTTATTAACGCATTAAATTCATCACACATGGCGGCTTTCCAATTAGGGTCCTGAAGGGCCTGGAGGTGGGATTTGGGTATGGGGGAGAGGGGTGGCGGTTGTTGGACATTGAACAAAACGGTGGCCAAGGTAGGGGTTGGGCTTGTAAATGCCGTTTTTGCTGCGTGTGGTGGCTGGGCTGGGTCGTAAGGGTAATGGAGGAGGAGATGGTGCGTCTGGGCTGGGTATAGGAGAGGGGGACGGGGTATGTGGGCTAGGCGGAAGGGGTGGGCTGTGAGACGAGTGAGTACAGGCGAGGAGTTTGGAGATGGGCTGGGAGGGGGAAGAGGTTGGGCGGGGGGAGGGGAGGTGTGGGGCTTTGTGGGTTAGTTATGGGCTGGGCTGTGTATGTGGGTGGGGGCAGTGGACTGAATGGGGGAAGAAAAGGGTTGGGCTCATCAGTGTGGGTTGTAGAGGGGGGAATGAAGGGAGTGGACGGTGCTGTGACAGGAAGAGGACGAGAGGAAGGAGTGGGGGACGTCCTTGAGTGAAGGAATTCATAGTCGGGAAGTTTAGGAGAGTAGAGTGAGGAGAAGGGAAATTAAGATTCATCCAAGGTGACGTGACTGGAAATGATGATCTTTTTGGTGGAGAGATCGAGGCAACGATAACCACGATGGTTAGGTGGGTACCCAAGAAAGAGACATGGAGTGGAACGTGGACTAAGTCTGTGAGACATGGTGGCACTGAGGTTAGGATAGCATAGACATCCGAAAGTGCGTAAGTGGGAATAGGAGGGGACGCGATTGTATAGACGATGTAGAGGGGTAAGGAAGTTTAGAGTTTTGGTGGGTCGAATATTTAGTAGATAAGCGGCCAAGTGGAGGGCCTCGACCCAAAAGGAGGGAGGTAGGGAAGCGTGAAAGAGTAGGGTACGTGTACCACGTCATTGGTAGTACGTATTTTACGTTCGGCCTTTCCGTTTTGAGAGGAAGTGTAAGGACAAGAGTGACGGAAAGCAATACCATTGGAATCACAAAAAGATTGGAATTCATGTTTGACATATTCGGTTCCATTGTCGCATTGGATAGTTTTGATGGTGGAGTTGAAATGATTTTTAACATGAGCGTGGAAAGTGAGAAAAGTGGAGAAGACATGAGCTTTAGACTTAAGCGGAAACACCCATAAATAATTTGAATAATCAACCACACAAAGTAAATAATAGCGAAATCCAGTGGGACTAGTAACGGGTAATGTATATAAATTAGTATGAATAATAGAAAAAGGACGAAAAGTAACATTATTCGAAGGAGAGAAAGGTAAGCGACAATGTTTTCCTCATTGACAAGCATGACAAAGAGGGGAGAGGGATTCTTTATTACATTCAATGCATTTATGAATTCTAAGATAGTCTAAGATAGGAGGGCCAGGATGTCCGAGCCGATTATGCCAAGTAGAGGGAGAGATGGCTGCAAAGACGGAGTGCTTGGTGGTAGATGGAGAGAGTGGATAGAGGTCCCCCGAACTATTGCACCTCGTCAAGGTAGTCCCTGTCCTCAAATCCTTCACAGTAAAACCAAAAGGATCAAATTCAAAAGATACATTATTGTCAGAGGTGAAGCGGCGAACAGAAATAAGATTTTAACAATGTTAGGTGCAAATTGTATACTGTGAAGGGTGAGGGAAGGATGAGGTGGGGGTAGGGTGGTAGAAGCGGACCCTTTAACAGGAATTAAATTGCCATCATCAACCATAATATGAGAATTTAGATTGCGCCAATTAAAAATAGGAAAAAGAATAACTGGATCATTCATGAGATGGGTAGAAGCGCCCGTATCAAAGTACCAATTTTCATCCGGCTGCTCAAGTGTCATATTATTAAATAATTGCGGCAAGTCCGTGGGGACAGGAGGTGGGGCCTGCGTGGGTTGTGGAGTGACAAAAGCCTGTTGGGCGTGGCTGTTATTGGAGCAGAATGATAGGGAGATGAGCCAAGCAGCCCAGCATGCTTGGAAGAGGTATTAGTTTGTGACCAAGTAGGAAATGGGCTGGGGGGAAAGGCCCAGTATGGTTGCCATGGGGCATAAGGTTCATAATAGGGTGGAAACCCATAACCAGGAAAAGAAGGAAACTGACCGGGGGAGGGAGAAGAATTTCGTCCACCGCGCTGCTGTCGTCCACCACGGCCACGGTGGTTGCGGTTGTTGTTCCGGCCACCACAGCCACCAGAAAATGCGCCTGAGACGCCGACGGTGCCGCCTGCTGCTGTGAGGAGTGGGTGGAAGGGTCTGCAGCCATGAGAATGGTGTTGGAAGAAGAGCTTGATTTCTTGAGATTGTTTTTACATGTTTCTTCAAGAGCCAGCATTGAACGGGCATTGGGAAAGGAGGGAAGTGGCTAAGACTGTTGAATAAAGGTTGCTACTGTATCAAATTCATCGGTGAGGCCGGCTACCAATCGGAGGACAAGGCGCTCCTCGGAAACGGGGTGTCCGAGACTCGATAATTGGTCAGCGACGGATTTCAGAGCTTGGCAAAAAGCAGCAATGGTAGAAAATTCTTGTAATTTAATGTTGCCAAACTGATTCTCAAGTTGAACGATGCGGGTACCTTTATTGTCTTGAAATAGGTCACGGAGTTTGCCCCAAGCCACCATGGTCGTGGCCTTTTCATCAAGAATGGCGTAAATAAGGTCCTCATGAATGTGATCCATTGGAGGACAACGGAGTCGAGACGGCTCCACAAATTGTCATCGACGTCAGTTAGACGGGAAATAGTAGAGTCAATGTGATCTAGAACTTGATAGGCGCGAGCGGTGTTGCGGAAGAGGGTAGCCCAAGCATTGTATTGCGGCTTCTCCATATTGAGGGTGATGGGGAGAGCGTTTTTGTAATTAAGATGAATAGCAGGGTGGTAGGAGGAAGAGGGAGGAGGAGTTTGTTTGCTCTCGGCAGCCATGGTTGTGGCGCAGCAGGAGAAGACGTGCAAGGGGAGAGAGAGAAAAAGAAATTTGGTGGCTAGGGTTAGGCTCTGAGTACCATGTAAGTTGTGATAATCTCCCTTGAGGAGGCTATTCCATTCATTAACAATATATACCGTACAAACTAGGGTTTACAAAAGAGTATTTACGGAAATAAATATACATAAAGATATTTACATATCTATATTCTAACACACTTGGAGTAAACTTTGAAGATAATTTATAAGACACAACAGTTTCACGTGGAAGCTTATTAGATTAGTCCAATGAATAAATTTCAAAAGCAAAAAGGCTTCTTAATTTTTACTAATATTGAACTGAATAAGTTTGGTAATAAGTATTGGAAATAAAGGCCTTCAAACCCTTTTCTTGTTTCTGCCAAGAGTCCCACATTGGTCGAGGGGGAGTTTTCCTCTCTTCTTATATTCCTTCATTCTCTACCCTTTGAGTTGTTATGTATGAGGTTTTTAGACACTTTGCTACTGCGCCTATTGAGCTTCGTCACCATACACGCATGCGATTACTCTAAGGCTTCGGTTGTTTATGGTAACTTCCTACTCTAGTTCAATCACTACAAAAAAACTGACGTTTAGCGACGGGAGAAAACCGTTGCTAAACAGCCATAATCCGTTGCTAATTGTGTCTAGCGACGGATTTAGCGATGGATAACGTGCGTTGCAGAAGACGTCGTCGCTAACCAACGCTAGCAACGGATTCACAACTATTTCTGTCGCTAGGAATAGCAACGGAATCATAAATCTGTCGCTAAACTTAGCAACGGAATGCAATTCCGTCGCTGATTTTAGCAACGGATTTATGCTTTCTGTCGCTAAGTTTAGCAACAGATTTGTGATTTCCGTCGCTAGCTTAGCAACGGATTTGTGATTTCCGTTGCTAGCTTAGCAACGAATTTGTGATTTGCGTCGCTAGCTGAAGAAATGAATTTTGCCATACGCCACCAGCGTTAGCAATGCATTTTTTGTTTTTTGTCGTCGATTAAAGAAAAGGAATTCATATATATATCACAAATTTGTATTATGCAAACTTAAAACAAATACTAATGTAATACTTTTAGAATATAATTAACTTTCAATAACATACATCTTTATTATGATTCATCTACTAAAAAGATCAACAATGTTGATGATTACAAAATTTTCTCATGGCATATACACACCACGCTTGTAACTACATAGTACATACATAAGTATCCCATCTATCTCAAGGGTTTTTGTACCATTTAAGAACAAAAATGCTACTTTCATGCCGTGATAAATAGCTTATTTCCATATATGGGCTTTAAAATATTACAAGAGACTCGGCCTTTGGTCTTCTCACCATGCGTATAAATAGTTGTGCGTGCACCAACTATCTTTCCCCTTCTCAAGTAGCCGCAAAGAACAATTGATTTCTTGTTGTTTGATTCTCAGTTTCACATTTACTTTCCTGTGTTAATCTAAAACAACTAGTAAAGCAAACCAGTTCTTAACATCGTTAGTTCTGGAAAGCATGTAATTTTGGCAAGTATGAATGACAAAAGTAATACTCATCTCAAGAGCTGATGCCATAACATCAACAAGTAGTCTTTGTAATTCAGCTTTTGTCCCTTGTTCTCCTATAACATACAACTCAAATGGACTAGATTGCTACAAACACAAATATAAAACAATAAGTATGCCATCATGCAAAATTTTCTATCAACCATGTTTCTTTACTTGAATCATGTTCTTGAGTGAAAGTTTTATAGAGTAGAGAAGCTGTAAAAATCAGTGGTAGAGACTTTATATGATTCACATTCATAAAAAGTATTCTAAATAGAGCGGAGAATCTGCAACCGAAATGGGAGTTCTAAGAAGTCACCAAAAAGGTTCGACGTAAAGCGAGTGTCTAGTATAATAAAGGTAATGGGAAAAAGGTCAATTTCACAAATACTTCAGCAAAGGTAATGGAAATAAGTAGACGACCTACTCATGGAACCTGAGGCTCTTTAACGGAAACATAGAAATATATATATGCGAGAGTTTTAACAAATGTGATGGAAGTGTAACATAATTCAGGCCACCTAAATATTTGGAATGCTTTTTTCCCTTTCATTATAGCTATTCCATTTTTCATCACATAGAAGACCAACCCCCCCTACAACTTGCCACTGACATGTAGGTAGAGAAGAACTAGCTAATCACATGCAAAACTCTCCATTTATTACTCCCTAAACTAAATTGCAAATAAATTAGAAACATGGTACGAGGGTACCTGGAGATGAATGCAAACAAATAATCCAGGTAGTAGCTTGTCACTTAATCAGTATGCATCGCAATTTGCAAGGTCTGAGGATGCAGCAGCTACTTCAACACTTCTCCATGCCATTGTCCTCTGTTATTATTAAACACAATCTGAGATATGATTGATTGAAGTAATTCATTGGCACACGAGTGAAAAGAAATGAGTCAACTAATTAAAAATGGAATAATTGTTAAAGAACTATAGCTTGTAATGAAGTTTAAAATGTAAATGTTATCGCCTCTTAGAGGAGGCTTAATACAAGACTAGAAAACTTCTCAAAGATGAAGAAAGAGCAATAGAATTTAACACATTAATTGCAGACATCTCTCATTCCCTTTATTGTCCGAAACCCAAAGGGCTTTGATGGCACAGGGATGCAACTAAAAAATTCAAACTATATCATCACTTTCTACTTTCTAATATATGAAAAGTAGAATCACACTCACCTCTCTCCATGGGCCAGATTTGGGGTTAGTCAGACTCGGATAGCCTAAGCAAGGTTATCCACTATCAAGTTATAGCCTTTAATCTCAAAGCATATCATTACAAATTCTCTCCATCAAGAGAAATTTTAACATCTAATACCCCCTATGCTAGACCATTCACCATTAATTCATTGAGATAAGATTGAGATGCCATTGCACAATCAAACATAGTCCAAAACAGGTAAAACCACAATCCTATTTTCTGATAAATCAAGAGTGACTAAACCTTATAGGTTGCCAATGGAATCAGGCAACCACTCAACTTGATCCAACAACTTATTTTGGAGATCGAGCTCCTTATTACCTTTTTCACAGACACTTCAATCAAGCTAGCTAGTTTAATCAAACTCAATTTCTCACCATCTTAACCTACAAATACCAAAAAACAAAAATCTTTACTTAATTAATGCAGAGTTCAAGACAGCCACCAGAATCTATTCCCAAACAGAAACAAGCATCATCATTCAAAACAAAAAATTTACACTTTACCATAAAACCCACCAATGAAAGTGAACTAAAACAATTATCCAATATATGAGTGCCCATTTAAGCAACACAATAAAGAGCATAATTAATGACAAAAGGGGAAATAAGAGAAAAAAAGAGAGAAAAACATAATCTTTTACCTGAATAAATCTATGACTTGAGACTAGTATAATGAAACAAGCGAAAAGCAATAGAGCTTCAAAACCCATCAACGTGAAAGCAGAAGCAGCGCGACGAGGAAGCCCAATTTCGAAGAAGCCAGCAATTATAGGTCAGCCGTTGTTGATGTTGATGTTGATGTAGCGCGACTCAGTCGCGACGAGGAAGCCCTATTTCTGCCGTCAAGGTTTTGAGTCTGGGATGGGAGAGTGTTAGGAGAGAGAAAGGGCCAAAATGTAACTGAGGGAAGCACAATAGCAACTAGCGGTGCCTTTTTTTATTAAATGAAAAGAAAACGAACATCTAGCTACGGTTATGAATTGTTGTCGCTGGATCAGCAACGGATTTCATTATCCGTCGCTAACATTAGCTTCGGAAGTTAGTTGTTTTCATAAAAAGTTATAAATTACTAATAGATGTAATTAATGTAACTTAATTATTGTTTTCATTGAAAACACAATGTGATTATTAAAATTGATAAAAGAAACAACAATAATGTAGTAGTACAATGGTTGGAGCATTTATATCCATACTCAAGGTCACGGGTTTGAAGCTTCTCATGGACGATTTTCACTTTTTTATGAGAATAACATTGATAAACATATTGTTGAAAAGAAGGAAGAGTGACATGTGGCGGATTGCAATCCGTGCTTACGCTTTTTAATATATATATGGATAAATTGTGAATAACCACCTGTCAGATACACCAATTTCAAAATAACCACCCCAAATTGTTTTGCATTTAAATAACCACCTCTACTTATGTTCACGTCTTGAAATACCCACCTCTTAACGGAAATCTTAACACCGTTAGTTTTAGGGCTCAACTTTTTTAACTCCCTCCAAAATTTCACTAATTACCTTACTAATCTATAATTTGACTGGTCAAATCATGATTAACATTTTAATTTAAAATCTTTTTTTATTCAATTTTACAATTTTATAAATTATATATTTTTGATATATGACACAGTAATTGACACAAATTTCAAGATAATATTTAATCCCGTTTTTAATACTCAAGACGACGTTTTTTCGAAAAACAGACACCACCGTACAACCTTTATGGGAAAGAATTTTGAGATTCCCTACGAAACGAGTACCTACAAGCCGGCTTTTCGGACACGTACTCGAGACAATTTTTTGGATGGAACACCGAAGTACGTGCCCGGAAAGCCGGCTTGTAGGTACTCATTTCATAGGGAATCTCAAAATTCGTGCCCATACTGGCATACGGTGGTTTCCGTTTTTTGAAAAAACGTCGTCTTAAGTATTAAAAACGCGATTAAATATTGTCTAGAAATTTGTGTCCATTAGTGTGTCATATATCAAAAATATATAGTTTTAAAAATTGTATAATTGAATAAAAATAAGATTTTTAAAATGTTAATCATGATTTGACCAGTCAAATTATAGATTAGTAAGGTAATTAATGAAATTTTGGAGGGAGTTAGGATAATTTAGTAAGAATTTGGGCATCACACTTAACGGCGTTAGAAAATTCCGTTAACAGGTGGGTATTTGAAAAAGTTAAGGAAATGAGAGGTGGTTATTTAAACACAAACAAAAATGGGGTGGTTATTTTAAAATAGGTGTATCGTGCAGGTGGCTATTCACAATTTTTCCTATATATATAGATGAGTGAAAAATGTGATAAGCTGAGATAAATTATTTCTTTGTCGGATAAAGTCCAGTCCAATGCCCAAATCTAAACCTCCTATCCCTACCACCCTCCCCTTGATTGCTATCGTCAGGTTCCAATTTGTGGTCTTTACAGACAAGGGAGATGATATCAACTAGAGCAGCTCATTTCAGATTATCCATTTCGAAATTTTCGGATCGAGATAAAAAGGTGATACAAAAGGAATTACAAAAACGAATACCGAATTTTCAAATGGGATATTTGGATTGGATAATCCAAATTTTTTCAAAAAGAATCTTTAAAATTAATTTATTTTATGAAAAGCAAACCAGATTGTTACCCGAAAATATCTGATGTACAATTTATTACTTTTGAATGTCTGAAAAAACTTAAAAGGTCCATCCGAAACATCCAAGACGATAAATTTGGATCGGATATCCATTTTCGGATCGGATCGCAAATTGGATAATTTAGATAGTATGTTTATGAACACTCCTAATATCAACAGACCACAAAATCTTAGATAAAAGTTATAAGTATTAACCAAGAATATAAAACCCTCTATAGACATGTTCTCTTCGGAATAAATCAACTTAATTGAACTAAATGAATGGAGCTGAACTGTACTGAAGTAAATTAAACTGAATTGAATTGTAATTAATAATAAAACAATAATAAATCATGAAATAATACTACTTCCTCTGTCTTTATTTAATAGAAAAATTTGTACTACGCTTGTCAATACAAACTTTGATCACTAATTTCTAATAACACATGAGTAACGATTATAAAAAGTTAATACTAAAAAACTACACATTAAGATTTTTCCTCGTTTATAAATTGCATAGGATAGTCAAAGAGTAGAATGTGAATAGTAACAAAAGTCACAACGTCCCTATTGAATAAAAATAGAGAGAGTAATAATCATAAATAATAAATAATTATTGTACTATATAGCGAAGTAATGATAATTGCTCCTTTTTGACGACCTCTTTTAGAAACTTTTGCAAGAACATTGTGGTTGTGTTTGATAGAGAGTGTCTTGAAGGAAAAATAATAATAAGTCATCATTACTTTTCCCATTAGACAACTTAAACCTTGGTTTTCATTGACATATCATCATTATTTTTGATAGAAGCATCAATAATAATATGGTGGCATAGTGGTTGGAGCTCTTCGTTCCATACTTGAGGTTAGGGGTTCGAATCTTCACATTAGACAACGTTTTAAATGTGAGAATGATGTTGGATAAAATGATATTGAAAGCGGGATAGTGACCTGGGCGGATATCAACTTTTGATTACGCTTTTTAATATATATATATATATAGATTAGATTTATGGACCCTAGTTCGAGTTTTTGACTAGTGAAAGCTCTTAATGAAGTGTTTGGTAGTAAGAGGTTTGCAAAGAGGTCCCCTAAAAAAGAAAAAAGGTTTGCAAAGAGGTTTCGTCACAAAACTTTGAAAATGAAAAGGTGCATATAACTACTCTTTTATTAGAGTTTTGTAAAATAATGATTTTGAAAGACCATCTTACCCATTATTACTTCTAAAAGATATCTTTTTTTTATCAATTTTAGCTTATGTCCTTATATGTTATTATACCGAAAATCAGCCACCATCCATCATTTAATCTTACCAAATACATTCATAAAAACAAATAATGTTCATAATTGATCTAATCAACTAATTCTATCAACTAGCCAAAATAGTTGAAATATCAGCTATTTGTAATTTGTTATCCACTAAACAATAAACAAGGCCTATATATTTATATTTATACTATATGGTATTTTTATAACAGAGTATGCGCTAAAGAATAAATAAAGAACGTAAAGGCAATAAATAACACACAGAGTTTAACGTGGTTCACTAGCAATGTGCTACCTACGTCCACCAGACCAGAGGCAGAATAGTTTATTAGGAGAGGGAGAGAGAGAAACACAAAATACAGAGTAGTGTTATGCAACACTAAGATAATCAGATTGTGAATACGGCTATAAGTTTAACCTAAGGGTTTATATAACACCTTTAGAGTTAACTTAAACAGACATGGGCCTAAAACCCATAACAGAATATAAGGTTTAGTCAAACCTTATAACACCCGAAAAGTTAAGGGAGGCGTTGTCCCCTTTACCTCTACCAAGGCACTTCACCCCTGGACCCAGACTCGCTAACCAGATAATGAGACCTCCGTACTTGGTTATTCGAATCAACAGATATTCAAAGCATATCAAATCGGTATAGTTATTCCTCCCTAAAAATTTTCATAGTAAAAAGGAAATTGGATCAATTGAGTGGGCACTCGACCCCAACCTCTTCTAGTCAATTAGTCAGAGAACAAGTAAGTCAAAAATGGTTGGCAGTGAAACAAGTTAACCACGTTTGTTGAGTCTTGAGTCTTGACCGCTACAAAAGGTCAATTTTATCATTTTTTTTGTTTTTGTTTTTGTTTTTTGAGGTGTACAAAAGGTCATTATTCTTCCTTAAAGAAGAATTTTCCTTATGTTGTAAGATAAAGGGTCTCACTTTATTATTAAACAGATTTAATATCAAGCTTTATCGTTCAAATATGATGGTTAATTAGACTCGGTATTGTGTTAATATGATGTATCAGTGAGTGTATTATCCAATTAATGTTATAAATCCTCAGTTATATTTTATATATGTGGTAGAATAATGATTGAGCTTGGCTTAACTGGTGATATTTCATACCTTGGTCTAGGGATCGATTCTTATCCCAAGCTTTTGCTTGGGATTTGGGGGAAGGGGGGTTGCGGGTGTATGGCTTGTAATGAGCATTTGGGTTGAGGCCTTGTGCAAGGGCAACCTAGATGATTGTTCATCTTACCTTAATATAATCTCATACTTATAAATGAGTATATAAATGGTAGAATGTATGAAGTGTAATATACTAGTTTCTCTGTTTTGTAATCCTTGCAATTACAATATGTTATCACTTTGCTCCTAATACTAGAAGATAGTTTTTTTTTTTTTTGACAATTGAAGTACAAATTTTTTGGCTCTCAAATTTTGCTCCCGGATCATATACTACTCAAAATATAGATCACCGATGTAATAGGATCACGACTCTTATGAATAATGTATCCTTTTCGAGCATATATTTTATGATTTTATCGTAGAGCATAACAATGTATCTGTTAATACAAATCCAAGAAGGGAAAATATAAGTTAGGCCCAACGCTTCAACGTAAGTCGAAAATCCTGCAGACGAAATCCATAACCCATAGTCTCAACCTTGTTGACAACCTGCTTGAACCACCAACTGAAATCCGATAACAACCTAATTCTCATTATTAAGTATGATTGATATATTAATCATAATTGTGTGGTTAGTTTTTATTTTGTAAAGCTAAAAAAAGGGGTGAGACATAATTTAATTGAACAGTACCCCTTCACGTTTTTATTTAGTTTCAAACCCCTGACCTTTCGAACGGTTTTGGATCTTTCGGACTACTTCGACTTGCACCCTACATCTGATGTATTATTACTTCTCAACTTTTTATATGGAGTTTCTTTCAATTTTACACATATTATTCATTCTAATAATTGCTAATTATATGTATTAAGAAATGGTATGCATTGCAACTAGAGATAATTGAACTATCATGTAATCTCCCGTAATTTTATGAATTTTATAAATATATTTAAAGTATATTTATAATTGTTTTCATATTTATTTCACTTAATTATTTAAGTGTTGACTATTTTGAAAGTCAAATGATTGTTTAAACGTTTTAAATAGTCATTAATATTTATTTGGTTGGATTTTAAGTATTGATTATTTTATTAAAGGTTTTGGGTCGTGTTTAAAATGATTTCTAATGTTGGATTGAGGAGCCCGAACCATTTAATTAAGTTTGATAATCAACTTGAGCTCAAACCTAAGCCTAACCTAATTACCATAGGTTTTAGGAAAAACCTATAAATACCTCCCTAAACACCAATTTTTTCACACTTTATTTTCTCTCCGCTTCCCTCACAAACCGGCACCCCTCTTCCCTTTTTCTCCCCTTCGGTTTTCCGGCGCCGTGCAAACCACCACCACTCACTCTCGTATTTTCCGGCGGCCTCACACCCACACCGCCACCCACTCTCCTTCTCTCCCTCTTCGCTGCCGTGCAACAGCAGGCACCACCACTCGTTCCTCTCTCTCTCGTTTGCCCACAGACGCGCACATCAGTCGCGCATGGACTGCACGCGCCTCCCTACCGTGTGTTTCTTCTTCGTTTTTCCGGTTTTTCGTGGTTTATTTGGTTATTTCTTAACCTTTATCCTCTATTTTAATGTTTAATTATTTAATATTAAGTTGAGGTTTTTAAGAATTTGTTTTGTTTTGTAGAAAAAGTTGAAAACTTTATTATTCGAATTATTAAAAATCTGATTTTTATTTATTGTGAATATGATTTATAATTTTAGATTTATTATTTATTAATAAAAGTGGATTTAAAGCATGAAAGTAATGGTTTTTGAGGTTTTAAAGCCTAGGTTTACAAGTATTATATTAAAGGTTGTTAAGGTTGGAACTTTAATGTTTTTAAAGTATTTGAAAACGAGTTTTGAAGCGTTTTAAAATAAACTACTCCCACACCACCATCTTCACCACACCACCAAACCAACCACACCAACAACCACTATCTACCTCCGAACACCACACCCGCCGCCACTATTCACCACCGGACAGCAAACCTGCACCAACCACGTTCACCGCCACCAGCCGGAAACCCCAAATTCAACCCCAAAACCCAAACTTTAACCCAGAATTTCGAGTAACAACGAATCCACAACAACAACAACAAATTCACAACAATGAACAAAAAATTCACAACAACAACATAGATTCGAACAACAAAAAATCCTAATCTGAAACCCAGAATTTCGAGCTCCAAGACCCACATATTCGAACCCCAAAACCCAAAATTTCGAAAACCTAGAGTTTAAAAACAACAAAGATCCATAAACATACCCGCAAGATCGAGTTTCTCTGACCTAGAAATAAATTTGGGGATTTTCAATTTTGGGGGTTTTAGATTTAGGGTTTTCGATTTTGAGGGATTTTATAGTTGGGGGTGTTCGAGGTTGGCTGTTTTGTGACATTAGAGGTGGAGATTTGGCCGGAAAAGTCGTCGGCGGTGGAAATGAGGTTAAAGACAGTGGTGGTTGGTGGTTCATCGGTGGTGGATTGGTGGTTCGTCGGTGGTGGGTTGGTGGTGGTCGGTGGGTTGTCGGCGGTGGAGATGAGGGTTAAGAACAAAATGGTGGTGGGATTGTGAATGGTGGTGATTATAAATTTTAATTAGGGAGGGTTATTAATTTTAATAATGTTAGGTTTATTTGGTAAGCTGAATTAAGTTATGTATAATTATGTTTAATTGGGGCTATTTTGGTCATTTTGCACAAAAAAACATACTATAATAGGAAAGTTTGCAAATGTTGCATTTTTTTGTTACAGCCTAAAATGGCAAATGTTGCATTTTTTTCGTTACGGAGGGAGTAGTTTTTTTGTCCCAGGCGATGCCGTGGGAAAATTCTTGTATTATCTTTGTATACTATTTTCCTTTTTTTAAAAGTAATATATAGAGAGAGGATAAGGTAGAAATAAGAGGAGAATTGGATTGAACAAATATTACAAATTGAAAAGGGATTGTAATAAGAGTTTTTTTTTTCTTTTTTAATATAAATTGTAGAAAGGAAATAAGGTAGAATATTTAATGTGAAATTAGATTGGATAACTAATGCAGACGCGCATTAGAGAAAAAGGTTGAGGAGCTTATTTTTTTCATAACAAAAATTAAGGTGATGGGATACATAACTTAAAAGCAAAAGTAGATCACAAAAAGAGGTGTAGCCTAGTGGAAAAGACATAGAATTCTACTTGATAGGTCACAAGTTCAAATCTTGTTGTATACATTTCCATATCCTGCGAAATAAATGACATGGAGTGACACGTGTCAGATGGCAATGCTTGCTTACGCGTTTTAATATATATATAGATTATATTGCTGTGAATTAATTAGGATGTTAATTCATTGTTGTATTATTGTTTTGGTAGGCAGAGAATTTACTTTAGGCGACTTCTAGAATTCTAAAGTGGTGCTCTCACTTTGTCTACACAAGGTACGTACATGTCCTTATGTGTTAGACTAGTATTATGTCATAAGGATTAGGATTATTTATAGTATCATGGTTCATACGTGGCTATTGAATTGGAATTACGTGTTGTTGAGCTTGTTAATTGCCTTTATGTTTTATTACATGATTGAATGGATGTTTGATTCAAGCATATTTGGGAAGGGAAGTTTATTTATTAATTCACATGAGGAATTAATAATATTTTATTATTGGATTATAGATTTTGGTATTGTTTCCCTTAGTGGATATTTTATTACTTCTCAAAGGCCGAGGACTTTGTGAGTAATTTGGATTATTATTGGTTATTATTATTTTACTACTTTGCAAAGACTGAGGGCTTTGTAGGGTATGTATATTTATTGTTGTTGGACATTCGATTGTTGATTTAAGTCAACAAATAAATTTGGAGGATTAATTCATGGTCAATTGGAAATGTTTGATCACTTATTTAATCCTAAGATAAAAGAGGAATATTTGTTGTATTCATGTTATGTGTTGGTTGTCTGTTTAGAGTCCAACATCGAATAACTTACTAATACTTAAAGTGAAAGTGAATAGCAATAGCTTTAGACTTGTGCACGTCTGAAGTTCTGGATTAGCATGAGTTGGAGTACATGGTGGTAGCCCATGGCTTTTATTGGGGTCGGTTTGATCATCGTATCCTATTTTTATTTTTGAAAGGTTCCTCAATATCGTTGGTCAAGGGGTTATTGAGTCGCGCCCGTAACTCGGTATTTCATCTTGAAGACTGGTTTTGGTTGGACAACTCGATCCATTGTCTATTCAATTTACTAATATTTATCATGTTGTATGTCTTGTGAAGTCAAGTCCTATTTTACGAGTTGAAGTCTTAAAGTTACATTTATTTATCATGTTCTATTGCTTAGTAGTATCATGATTAGGTTTCGTGTTCTATTTTATTTATGTATGTACTCATCTTTGTTCATTACGTGCTTTTCTGTGTGTCGATCATGACTGTGCCTATTGATTCTGTGATGACCCTTTATTGGCGAGCAGTTTTCAATTGAGTATTTGCCTACAAGTTGGAAAGCATGATGCATCGTCTCAATTACTCGTTTGGGACTTGGGAAACGTTGTTGAGAGATTGTTTTACTACTTTTATTGCTTCCTCCCTTTACGTTACTTTAATTAAGTTGATCTATGGATTATTTATTTTAAATGTTTTAAGTTGGTTTTGAATTATATTTCGAGGTTTGTATAATGGTTTGACCATTATTATGTTTTAAACATTTAATAAAGTATATTTAATATTTTCCGCTGTAATACTCTGAGTAAGCCGATACGTTTTAGTTGGGAAAAATATATGTTTTATAAAGAGAGAATTGTCGGGGTGTTACATATTAGGTCAAAGGTACCGGAATGGAGGGTCGATGCAAAACCCATTTACAAGACGAGAACCTTGAACATACCATTATTATGGATGATTTTTCCAATTGCTCTGGAACAAGCACATGTTTTAGTATACTTAAAACATCATATTCACGAGGATCTAGAATCTGAATATATTTTAATTATTGATCCTAGAAAATATGGGACACTCCATTCCCAATCCCATTCTGGTGGAATTAAAGGTTTTTTAATCCCATCCTCAACCCCCCTTAAAAACCCCAATCTCTCAAAATAAACGTGAGATTACTACCCATAGGGATATAAAATTCCAACCCCTCCCTATAAGCCCCATAAACAAACATCCCCTATGTCCTTTATCCCGAAGACTCCACAAATTTTCACTTTCGGTGGTCCCCTTTTTTTAGGTGAGACGGTCTCCATATAAATAATAGTATCATTTTGTGTGTCAAATATACTTCCTCCATCTGTTTTTTATTGGCTACACGTCTCATTTCACGCACTCCTAAATAATACTTTGATAAGTGAGTAAAAGTGTATAAGAAAAAGTGGTAGGAGAGAGATAAAGAATAAAATTTACTAATAAAGAAAAAAAAGGAGAAATGTAGCCATAATTTTAAACTTTTTAAAAAGAAAAGTGTGGTGAATAAAGAAAACGGAAGTAGTACAATAAATTCACACTAGTTGATAAACATTATCCAAAAGAGTAAATTAAATATCCATGCTTTCCTACCCACTGAACATCAAGAGAAACTTGTAAGTCAAACTAATAATTTATTAAGTGAAGATAAGCATGACTTTGACTACTATGCACCATTATCATTACTTTCCTGGTCAACTAGTCATCTCTCTATAACAAATTTTCACTTTAACCTTTAGTTGGATTTTAGGGAAGGCATCAAAAGTGCGTTAAAGTCCTGAGTCACATCGCTTCTAGAGTTTTAGTCATCACGAGCCAACGCAAGTCAAAAATGGTTAGCAGTTGCACTTAACACAGTTCACACTTCACACTGATCGATATAAGTCAAAGAAACCTTTCTTGACCGCCACAAAAGGTCATTATTTTCTCCCAAAACATAATTTACCTTAGAAAAGTTAGAACTTGATAATATGGAATTATGGATGTAACAAGAGTTTCCATACGTCACATTTAAGCCTCAGACGTTGATGATTTCTTGACATGGGCAAGTGATGAAAAGGTGACTAAGTACCTAAGATGGAACACCATCCTCTCCCATGATGAAGCAATCAACTACCTCAACAATGTTGCTATACCCCATCCATTCCGTTGGTCTATATGCGTCGATGACCGCTCCATTGAATACGTTTCGGCGAGGCCGGAACCGGGGGACGATAGATGTAGAGCTCACTTGAGTTATGCTGTGGCTTCCGAGTATTGCACAGCCGCATTGCGTAGGCTATTAGCATGTTCTTTTCATTATTCCCCTTTGTTGTGATAATTCAAGCTTTGGTCGAGGTTCATAATACGGGGTCTCAAAGGGTGTTGGAAAAGGTTGGTTTTCTAAAGGAATCGCTAAGGAAATATGGGTTTAATAAAAAGGGCAGATTCATGATATGTTCATCTTTAGTTTTTTGTGTACTGATATTATTACATAAACTAGCCTTTAAACCCGTGTAATAACCGTAAAAAGTGTAATGGGGATAATGTTCTGTTGAGAAAGTTAAATGTATAAATTTCTATATTGTTTCTAATAATCTGATCTAATGAAACTAATTCAAAAGTAAAACAAATTTAATTACTTTGAGATGTTTGGTTAAGATTAAAGGTAAGTCCATAATGTGAATGTTTCAGTATTTTAGAACCTATAGATATAGTTAAAATATATTGGATAAATGCCCAATATTTTTATTGTTTTAATGTGTGAATTTCAATCTAATTGTTCTATTTCGTTTATTTATTCCACTCATTCCCTATTAGGCTATTAGTGAATTCTCTTCAAAACCGAAAATAACACCACTTACGAAGGTTAATAACAAAAACCATTTGTTTCCTTTTCCGTTACTTATTTTTGTAAGTGAAGTTAGTCTTTTTAATTTTTGGTTTTGGGGAAGAGTCACTAATTCGGAGCGTATAGTATCACAAATTCAAGCTTGCCTGCAAGCTTTCCTCTATTTGGCTCAGCCCGTTTGAGTATTGAGCCAAACATGAATCAAGTCAAGCTTGCTTACTCGACGAGCTTTTATTGATTTTTAATCGAGTCAAGCTCGAATAACTTGCTAGTTGATTAGAATTATTTACACCTCTATTCCCAAACATAGCTCATGTGTTCAAACTTGTTGGCATTATGTAAAGGTGATTAAAGTGGCTTTTTCTTACGAGAGATTCAACCTTATTCATACCTATTTGCAAGCCCAATATAGCTCCCATGTGTGTAAAGGGTCGATCATTAGTTGTTTGTATATTCCGCTTGATCTTTTATGACCACTTTTGTGAAAGGGAGACTTTTAATTATATTTCTCATACTGGCCTCAATCAACGTCCAAGTGATCGATCATTTGCCTGGTTAACATTTCAACCAAATACGGAAGAAAAAGTATATTTGTCAATCCTTAAGTCTCTTTAGTGCGGTATGGTTTTGTGAAGGTTTATCTTCCCTTATATTGGCAAGTTGTTTCCCCAATTTTGTTTGATTTGTGACTATGGTTCAGGAATTAATTAATCAATCTGATTCACTCAATTTGAAAGAGAATGAGGATGAGTTATTAGATCTGGAGAAGGAAGAGAAGGACGCAAAAAAGTGTCAAATACGATCTTTCTCCGGTTGGCAATAACTTCCATATCCTTCCCAACTCTTAAAGAACCATCTATTATGATTTGTATATTTTGGAAAAAAGAGAATAAACGCGACACTCACATGACAGCGGGTGTGTTGCCCAAGCCAGAGCATGAAAAATGCGAGTGTGTGTCATGGGCCTATCCTCTGTAGGGGCATGTCACCTATTTCCGGAGTATTCATTTTATCGGCTTTTTTAATCTTTAATTTGTATTTGGTTTTGTATGAATCTTTTAGGCCATATAAACTGTCATTCTGGACAATTTCTTCACCTATTGCGCCTTTCAAAAATTAAACTTGGTAAATTACATACTTTTCAATTTAATACTATTTAATTACTCTCTGCCTGACCTTACATGTACCGCCTGGTCCGCCTCTACCTTATGTAATTTGACAGGAATAGTCTCATTTCCGCCGGGAGAAATGAAGACAGAAACGTCTGCAAATGTACCCTCTAGTAAGCCCTCCCCTCCTTTCTCCCTTTTCCTTAAATGTCTCTTTTTGGTGTTTAATCATCATTATAAAATTGCTGGGCAGCTGCCATTAGTGATGGCATATTGTAGTTATGTACCATAGATTGAGATTTATTTAAGTCAGTGTGAAGTAATGAGATCTTTCTATGATTTGGTTCTAATATTCCTCATTCTTTAAACAAGGTTCACTATAGAATTTAATAATTAAAGCCCAGTTTAGTACATTACTACATTAACAAAAAAGAAATTTGATAGTGAAGCCTTGGAGTTCTAAATTTGATTTTCACAAAGAGAATCTACATACTATTCCTTCATGGGCTAGATTACCTAACCTTCCTTTGAACAGCTGGAGTATGGATTCATTGAGTAGGATTTGCAGCTTATTAGGATCCCCTCTTTGTGCTGATGACTGATGACGGATGACTGATGACTGATGAGTGCACATCAAGGCATTTGAGATTTTCTTATGCAAGATTGTTGGTGGAGATGGATGTAACTAATAAGACTCTTACTAGATGTGTTAGCATCTTAACACCAGATGGGAATGAGGCGCAACACGAGATCGGCTATGAATTGGCAACCCCCCTTTTATGTTCAGTGCCAAAAGTTTGGTCATATATGTGCTAGCTGAGCTCCCCCTAGGAAGAAACCAGAGGTGAAGAAGCAATGAGTTGTTAAAAAGGAAAAGCCTCAGGAAAAGATTCTAGCAAATGGTGTTGTTTTTGTTGTTTTAGTTGGGCAACATGATATTAACACTGAATATATGCAAATTATTCTCAGCACACCTCTATCTACTTTGCCTACTGGTAAACATCAGGGTTGGAAAACTGTGATAAGGAAGTCTAAAGATAGACATCAAAGAAATGTTGATCCTCTTACACACTCTAATGCTTATTTGGCATTAATTGAGGAGGAAGAGGAAGTTGATGAGTAAGATGATGGGGATCCAGCTTTAGGTAGCCCCTACCTTTCTTAATGATAATCTGTGCATGGAATGTAAAGGGATATAATGATCCCTCAAAGACATCATATTTCCTTTGTTGGTTTAGTTGAAACTAAAGTCAAACAACATAAGGCTTTAGCTATTGAGATCAAGCTAGGTAGGCAATGGAATTGGAGTGACAACTATGCTACTTTTCCAAGAGGTAGAACATGGATTGGTTTGTGTTTTAAAGAGGTGGATGTGGATATTGTTGATACTTAGGAACAACTTATGCATTGTATTGTCTCTCATAGATCTATTAAACTCAATTGTTTATGGATTGAATACAATTAGTCAAAGGCAAAGGCAGGCTTTGGGCAAGTAGTGGTAGAGGTAGAAGTAGTGGTTAAAGTAGGGGTTAAAATTTTAATTTATTAATTTAAGTGTTTGGCAAGGTAGTGGTAGATGTAGCTGTTAGAGTTAGAGATAGAGTTTAGGTAGTGTTTGTGGAAAGCTAAAAAAAGCAGTGGTTGAAGGTAGAGGTAAAGGTTGGAAAATATATAATAAAGTTTTTAATAAATAATAAAGAAAATATTTATTAACAGCTACTCCAACCGCTACTTTTACCGAACACTAATATTTTACGCAATTACTTTGACAGCTAGCAACTCACAGCTACTACTACAGTTGACAGCTACCCAGACAGCTGACAGCTACCTCCACAGCTATTGTTGCCGAACAGACCTATTGTTGCCGAACAGACCCTTTGTGGGTGCAATTGAAAAATCTTGTCATTCCAATGCTGTGTTGCATGATTATGACATGATAGGTGGTGATGTAATCACTAACTATGAAACCACGGACTTCCAGGAGTGTGTTGACACCCTAGAAGTTTTCGAACTTCATGGTGAAGGGGCTTACCATACTTGGTCAAATAAGAGCCTTGAGGATGCAAGAGTTTGCAGCAAGATTGATTGGACATTTGGTGATAACAACCGGCACCACCAGCTAGGACATATAGAAGCTCATTTTATCCCTTCTCTCTTATCTGATTATGCTCCTATTTTGATTGATTAGAAGTGCAGCAACACAACCGGTGGCAGACCTTTCAAGTTCCTAATTGTCCTAGCACAACACAGTGTAGGAAAAGTTAGAACTAGCTGGGACTGAATATGTGGAAGGACATGCTATGTACGAAGTATGGTCTAAGCTTACGAAAGTTAAGCATCAAATGTAACTGTTGCATAGGAATCATTTTACACAGCTGAACATCTCTATGGCTAGAGATGATTTGATTCAAGTGCAAGCTGCTCTTAATGAAAATTGAAACAACACTGTTCTACATTCATTAGAGAAAGTGTGTATTGATAAACTTCAAAATAGCTTGCTTATTAATGAGACCATCCTAAAACAAAAGTCTAGGGTGGATTGGCTTAAGCTTGGAGATTCAAATTCAACTTATTTCTTTGCTACTATGAAGAACAGGTTCAACAGCAACAAGCTCATATCTATTTTTAATGAAGAAGGCCATATGTGAAATTCAAGCTCATAAACAAATTCAAGCTGATGTTGTGAAATTCTATATTTTTCTCTTTGGCACTAAAACTCCTAACCTTGAAGGTGTTGATAGAATCACTTTGCAAAAAGAAGCTCATTTATGATAGCTCCTATCACTCACGGTGATACTGATGATGCTATTAAGGCTATAGACAATGAAGCTAATGAAATTGATGATTTAATGGTTTTTTCTTCAAACATGCTTGAGGCGCAATCAAGAATGAATTCTATGAAGCTTAACAAGGCAAAATGCTTCAACGATGGAATTGCAAGGCTGTTACCTTAGTTCCAAAGGTTCAAAATCCCTCTTATGTGAAAAAATATAGACCTATTGCCTGCCGTAGTGTTTTCTACAAAATGGTGTCTAAGATTCTCAATAAGAGGTTGGCTCTTGTTGGAAATGTGGTAATTGAAGCTCAAGTTGGTTTCGTACCTGGCGAGAATATTGCAGACAACATATTACTAGCTACTGATAGAAAGCTATACAAAAAAGAACATCACTCCAAGATGTATGCTCAAGATAGATTCGAAGAAAGCATATGACTCTATAGATTGGCAGTTTATGGAATCTATACTAGTTGAATTGGGATGTCCTACTAAGTTTATTAAATGTATTATGGGCTGCATTAATACTCTTAATTAACTATTCTCATTAATGGTATTCCTGCTCCTCCTTAAGCTTGGAAACGCCTTAGACAAGGTGATCCACTTTCTCCTTTCCTATTTGCTATGGAGTATCTTTCTAGATGTGTGAAGGAGATGGTGGAGGATCCAGAATTCAATTTCCATCCCAAATGTGAGAAGCTTGGAATCACACACATGATGTTTGCTGATGATCTCCTACTCTTTGCTAGAGCTGATGCTAAGTCTACTCAGATTCGGATGTTGTTTAAAGCCTTCACTTAATTCTCTCATGCAAAAGTGAGATTTATCTCGGGGGTGTTTTAAAAGCTGATAGGATGGACATCACCTTTCTTTTTCCCTTGGTAGCTGGTTCTCTCCCTTTCAAGTATTTAGGGGTTCCTCTTTCTGCTAGGAAGTTGAACTATCATGTTTGCAAGCCTCTTATTGAAAGGGTGATTGGTAAAATTAGATGTTGGACTACTAAGTTCTTATCATATGCAGGAAGGCTTCAACTGATAAAAGGAGTGCTTTTTGGTATGCAGACATTATTGGACTCAGATCTTCATTTTACCTAAAAAAGCGTTGAAAGAATTAGAAGCTCATTGGTGGATCTTCCTTTGGACTGGTAATCTTAGTCCTTCAAGGAAAGCTTTGGTTTCTTAGTCCTATTTCCCTTCCTAAAGTCTCTGGAGGATGGAAAGTGATTCTCATTTCACTTTGGAATACAATAGCTATTGCCAAGCTACTTTGGGATCTTGCTCAAAAAGCAGATAAGTTTGGGTTCGCACCTACTATAAAGAAGCAACAATTTTGGGGGGCTACTGTCACCTCCAATTGACCTTAGGGTTTGAGGATTTTTTTTTGAAATGTAGGGATATGATTGATGATTGTGGGGGCTGTCTGGTCTAATCTTCTTGTGAAAGAAAAGATTTCCATCAGGAAAATGTATAATACTCTTAGAGACCAAGCACCAAAGGTGGAATGGAAGAGACTTATTTGTCATAATACAGCTACTTCAAAGAGTGTGTTTATTCTATGGTTGAGCTTGCTGAACAAACTGCTTACTAAAGACAGAATTGCTCAATGGGATCCTACCTGTGACAAGCTTTGTTGTGTTTGCGGGACAGTTGCATAGAGTGTGCAGCACCTGTTTTTTGACTGTCACTTGTCAAAACAGGTGTGGCAGACTGTGCTTCAGGAACTGCAGTACAGAAGAGCACTCTTCAGCTGACAATATGAGTTGCAAACTGTTGCAGACTTGCAGGAAGACTAGCAGTACAAGTAAAATTTATGTTAGAGCTTTTACAGATGCTATGTATTGCTTATGGTGTCACAGAAATCATGTGTATTTTAATAGCTCTGTGAAATCTGTTAAGCATCTAGTTAGTCTCATTATCTTTAGAGTGCAAGGTAGAACATAAGTGTAATTGAGGTGGTTGTCTCTGTGTGTATTGGCTGATCTAAGGGTGTCTCTAGTTAAACCCTTCCTAATACATGTGAACTAGTTGCAATTTTACTTAGTTCAAGCCTTGGTGTTATTTCCCTGTTTTGGTATACAAACAATTATTTAGCAAAAAAAGAACAAGTTCAGTTCAGTATAAATAAAGCTTTATGGAAAAGTTAGTGACTACGAAGAAAAACAATAGAGAATCAATTAAAATAAGTTAGTTTTGTACAAATAAGTTCGAGTTAGTACAATTAAGTTCAGTCCAGTAAAAATAAGGTGAAGTGAACACGGCCTAAGACATGTTTTGTATTATAATTTCTGATTGCATCATGTAGAGAGAAGACATGAGGTGTTTTTCATCTTAGGATCCCATATCATTTACAGAATTCTAGAGCTGAATATTTTTGCTAAATACCACAAACCGGAAATAGTGCAAAGTAGCTTATCTAATTAGATATTTAAATTTTATGGCCGAAGCTTAATCTTTGAATATGGTGGTTATTTAAGTTGGTGCTTCATATTATTGTAGTCGTTATTCCCAATTAACTTGCTTCAATGTTGATCAAAAACATATATTAAAGGAAGACCTCTTAATTATCATGCAGCTACATGAAAGCACCAAGTCGCTTCAAAAATTTATTTGATAACAAAGGCTCACTATAGAATTTAATAATTATACCTTTAATAGGTCATATTTAGGGATGTCAATAGGGCGGGGCGGGGCGGATGTTGGCATTCCTATTCCCATCCCCGCCTAAAAAACTCATCCCCATCCCCGCCTAAAAAACTCATCCCCATCCCCGCCCCATCACCCATGGCGGGGGAAAATCTTGTCCCCATCCCTGCCCTAACGGGGACAAGGTAAAATCTATCCCCGCCCCATCCCCACGCGAATCCCCGCACCCGCCCCATCCCCGCGCGAATCTCCGCACCCGCCCCATCCCCGCCCCAATCTATTAGGGTTAAGGAAGAGGGAAAACAAAAGTTTAAAAGTAATTTTGGATTTTAGCCTTTGGAAAATAAAAGTATCAAATAAAAGCAGTAAACAACTAATAACATTTAGGATTTTAGGCCTTTGGAGAATACCTATGGTGGGCCTCAGACGGGGCGGGCGGGGATGGGGCGGGCGGGGTGGGCGGGGATGGGGCGGGCGGGGTGGGCGGGGATGGGGCGGGTATGGACTAACATCCACCCCCGCCCCGTTACCCATGGCGGGTCCCCGCCCATCCCCCGCGAAACCTTCCCCCATCCCCACCTAACTGGGGCGGGTGCGGGGCGGGTCTCCACAAAACCCGCCCCACTGACATCCCTAGTCATATTAGAGGAACTTTGTAAGGATTCTTCCACAAGTCATACAGAATACCGTGGATAAATCTAGTGAAGAAAGGAGACAAGAATGTGCATGAATAATGAAGTATTATGTTTAGGGTTTTCTTTTTATAAAGTTTATGTACCTTAGTACCTAATGACAAGTATATTCCAAATCAAAATCCTACACATTCTACCTTCAATCTATCATGTTACAACCAATGGTGGACTAAGGCTTTTACTATCGGAGTGTCAATTATAGATTTTTTTTGGGGTTGTAAAATTGAAAATTAACACCATACTTCAACTTTTTAGTAGTCTAATGAATAGAAAAGTAAATTATCACTGTTTACAACCTGTCAACTAAGAAAGCATAACATTGAAACTGGATTCTCTCCGCTTTTTGCCGTTTGTTGGAACTTAAACATCCTATTAGTAATCAGACCCTTATATAGAAGGATGTCCTAAAGTTAATTTTGACATATAGCAAGTTTAATTAGGGTAGCACCTGCCTGATGAACGATGTGTAGTATCTAGAATTTTTTAAGCACCATTATACATGCTCTGTCCAGTTTCTGCTATCACTTAATTTGGACCTATGGACCTGCCCAAAATTTTCTGTCTCCTTTACCTTATCTAGCTGTTGTTCAACTTCTTTTTTTGTTCATTCCTCTTTCTGCGTTTAGCACATTTAGCGCATTGTTATTTTTTCTTTTTTCTGATAGGACTCACTGGCCGTTTTTGTATAACATGCTACATCTTGTAGGTGCCTTGAAGTTGCAAGTGTGCTCTTCCCAAGGGCAAGAGAAGGTTTCTACATTTGGCACTGTAATGAAAGAAAATCCATTGGATTTCTTGCAATCTCTATATGGTATGTTTCTGTGTTATGAAGAGACTTCTATTGTTCAAATCTCTACTGCATATGACACGCCTGTTATTATTATGGTCTTGTGCTCCACGGGGGGTGGGGGCGCCTGAGAATAATGCTATCAAGTTTTAATCTTATACTTCTTAATTCGTTGACAATTAGCATACCTCATGCTAAAGCATAAGTTCAACTCCACCATGGCTTCTTGCGACCCGGATTTGGTTGCTATAGTTTTGCGAAAAGTGATGCTGAGTAAGTATCTTTAGTGTTGCAGTGCACTTTCTTAAATTCCATGCCTTTACAGTTTGCACCATGCTTTCATGTCTTCTTGTTTCCATGTCACCTCTAGAATTCCATGCTAGTTGCCATATGCAAGTCAGACAATAAGAGATAGGAGTTTGGATGTGATTCAAATAAGTCAATTGTAGCATCAAGAGTCTTTAGTGCTAGCAAAGTAAGAGGATGTAGGTGAGGAAGGTGTAACTTGCAAATAGCTGAAAAGAAGTTCAGTACAAATCCATCTTTTCAAGAGCCTTCTATTTATATGGTATTTTAAGCATGGTAAGAGAGCCTGGTAGTAGACTGGCAGACAACTGACACAGGCATGTTTCTATTCTTCAATCTACTTACATGAAGCTGTGCATTTGTTTTAAGAACTATGATGACAAAATTGCCAACAGAGGTTTTGTAAGCCCTGTGGAAACAATAAGAGGTCAACCTTCTGCCTACAAAATATTGACTAAGCCTCTAAAATTTCCAAAAAAGGGTAGTGAGACTGTAAGAGCTCTGAGGCAGTGACAATGATCTTATATGTGAAAACTGAGGCTTTGACTTAGATAGCTCTTCGTTCCTTCCTATATATTAAAGTAAGCTTACATTGCTGGTATCCTTCGTGAAGTCGCTAGGTAAACCCCTCTATCCCAATGCAAGATACTTTGTAGTTTCTACTTAGCTGGGCTGGAAGGAAGGAGATGAAGATTGTAATTGATTGATTTCAGGAAAACAACATCAATTTCAAGAGGCTTGTTATCTCCTGATTTTGTTGTCGACCCTTCAGTTTATAGCCTATCTGATTCTCTTTTCCACTCTCTGTCCTCTGACAAACTCTGATCTTTTCTCTTCAAGTTAATCCTAAAAGACTAATAAACAAAAATTACGCCACTCTCTCCCTTAGTCCACTTCATTGCATATCACTCCAGGGGTAAATGCTTCGGAAGTTCATGGCCTTTCGGCTTTGTGGAGCAGCTGGTGAAATCCATCCAAAATTCGGTTGAAAGAAACCTCTCAATAATGAGTTTGATTTATCATTCTTGAGAGCTTGGCTTTTGCAAATGGAGCATTTATAGGATAATGGAATTGTTCTCATATATTTGATCTAGTAAAAATTAAATATTGTCCTTCTTGTGCTGTTGATATCTATTATAAGTTGCAACACTTATTTTTTTCTCCAGACACGTCACAAAAGAGACTCAGCACTTCCCGGTCAGAGCACATGCGGAAGCAATTGAATTAAAAGACAACTCAAACTAATTCTACCAATCCCTCATTTCATACATAAATCACACACATCCTAGTATGGAATTACTCACTCCTGGTACAATAATTAATACATGAATGCTTCACAGCAAGACACAGAGTAGTGAAGATTGAAAGCAATTTTGAAAATAATGAAAGAAGAAATTACCAATTGAAGACAAAATATGAAAACTTGAAATAAACTCGAAATATATCTCCAATGTATGTAAAATTGTTCTAAGAGAAAGTAACGTGCTTAAGAAAACTAAAGACAAAAATTAGAATAGGTTTTCCAGGGTTTAACATTTAAGTATTTATAAACCATGACCTAGAGTCCTAACTAGCGAAAAAATGTTCGGGACCAAACCAGCGAACATTATGCTTCTCGACTTCCTAGGAGAAGGCTCCGATCGCGCTTTGGAAAAGGGGGCATCTCCTTACGATTGAGACATGTTATCCAGTTGACCAGGAGAAGGCGTCAAATTCTCAACTTTTCATCAAAGTACTCGCGGTATTGACTCTAATGTCCAAGAGACTCATGTTATGGATCCAAGGCCCTCCAAAGGCCTGCAATGTGCAAGGCGCATGCTGAACATCTCGAGGTTGGTCCGAAATGAGCAAGAAACCAAACACACTAGAGGAAATCGCTGGTAGAAATAGATACAAAGAGCTATAGGGAATGGGGATAGAAACCATATATCAATGCATTACATTATATAGTTGTTTTATAAAACATCATATTATAAGCTGTTTATGGAAAAATAACTCTTCTATGTCATGGTTATTTATACTAGGAAAATTATCATTTTGGGTACCTCAGGTTTGACAAATTATCGTTTTGGGTACTCAAGTTTTCAATAATTTCAATCTGGGTACCTAAGGTTTGCTAAAAGGTTCAATTTAGGTACGTCTAAACTAACGGTGTTAACTTACCGTTAAGTGTGACCCACTTAGACTTGTCAAGCGGGTCGGTTAAATAAAATATTTTCGTGTTCGGGTCTAATAACCTTGTTTAAGACCCAACATGTTCGGTTTTGGGCACACCCAACGGGTTAAGGTATTTGAATTTGTTCCTTCTTTCATTTAGTTTTTGGGTCATATATTTAACAAAATATACACAATATACGTTGGAAATAGTAAGTTATAATAAATATAGTCATTTATAGCTGAATTCAACCATAGAAATTACGAACACATTTAACAAAATTCATTTTTGGAATCAAATACTCTAGTTTAAGGTATTTTTTTAGCAATAAATTGCTATAAATATAATGATTTTCCGTTCGGTCGGGTACATACGGTTTCTCCGGGTTCGGATACAATCGGGTTCGTGTCAAAAAATTGTGTTCAAGACCTCATTATTTTCAAGTCAGGTCGGGTTTATACCGGTGTAGACCCACTTCTTGAAATGATTAATGACCCTAATATATTTCAAAGAGTCGTATTGGATTTGCCACTTTTTTTTGAAAATAATAACAGACATTAGATTTTTGAAATAGATTATGACCATTGATTATCTTAAAAAGTGGGTTACACTTAACGGTAAGTTAACACTGTTAGTATGGAGGTACCCAAATTGATCTATTGTCTAACCTCAGGTAAACCTTAGGTTCCCAAAATGATAATTACCCTTTATACTATTATGATTTTGGAATTGTGCTAATGCAATGAATCTGGCAAGAAGGTAGCTTCTATAACATTGACCTTGAATTTCTTTCACAGATGGTGCTATAGCTGGAGCTGTTGCTGGTGGTGTTGTAGAAACAGTCTTATATCCAATAGATACAATTAAAACTCGGCTACAGGCAGGTCTACAATCTTCAAAATCTTGTTGTAACTTCTTTCCCGTGATATTTTCAATATAACCTTAAAAGTTTCTTCCTAGTCTAATTTATTCAATACGCACTTATGCAAGTGAAAACTAACCGATGGTGGAAGGAAAGAATATCTGGTGATCACATGTCTTTACTAATTTTCCAGCTTCTTATTCCTTTTTCGTCATGTATTTTATAGATTGTTCTTCCTTAAACATTTCTATCTATCTATTATGTATTATCTTTCTCAAGGTTTTCTAAATATTTTCTTATGTTTTTTATTTCACGTTTGTTTCTCTCTTTACATATTTTCTTAGCTCTCTCTTTTCATACTTCCTCAAATTTCATTTCTATAACTTTCTTTTTTGGTTTTTGCTTCACAACTCTTTCATTTTCTTATGTTTTTACTTTTATTTTTAATTTTTGCTTCTTCTTACTTGCCTCACTTTCATTTTTTTCATTTTTTTGTGTTTACTCTTTATATTATTTCTGTACTTTTCTTGTTTCACTTGTCAACAGATACCATATTGTATGATGGTTTATGCTAGCTGTCTCAATTTTGGTACTAGGGCTTTGTTGGTGTTGTTGCGGTTGACTTATATATGTGATTCTGGTAGCATATCATCTCATACGTTGATTCTGGTAGCATATCATCTCATACGTTTAAAGTTTTTAGATTTAGTGTAAGGAGGAACACCCCCCCTCCCCCCCCCCACCCCAAAACTTTATGGGAAAGAAATGGAACAAAAATTGAAAGTGAAATATGTTCCTTCTCATAAGAGGCAAATGATAAATAATTGGTTAGATGACGAATAATTGGTTAGATGAATACGTGGTTGAGCTAGGCTTTGTTCTTTTTACCTTGTAAAAATAGGTTAAAGATAAGTTTGATGGTTATCAAGT
This sequence comes from Patellifolia procumbens, assembly GCA_947645195.1. Classification (NCBI taxonomy): domain Eukaryota; kingdom Viridiplantae; phylum Streptophyta; class Magnoliopsida; order Caryophyllales; family Amaranthaceae; genus Patellifolia; species Patellifolia procumbens. The sequence goes on from CANSGD010001040.1 coordinate 1,325,017, forward strand.
TCAAGTTACACCTTAAGTCAGTTCATACAAGTGCAATAAAGTTTAGATATGGAAACAAAACTTTTGATAAGGGTTTCTTAGGTGAAAGAACCAAGTGCTAGTGACATCGAGTATTTTTGTCAATTGGAAGACATGATTAATTGGTGTGAGGAAAGCCATGGATCAATGTGGCTAATATAATTAATGAACTAGTTATAACACATCAAATATCCATGGTTGTTTCATTACATGGAACAGGGAGTTTGGGATAAGGGAATTGGAGTTCGGTAATTAGAGGATAGGGTAGGATTTGAGAATCGGTGATTGGGGATACTTGAATATTGTGTTGTTATCCTTTTTGGCTAAGATGGGAACCGATTGGGAAGAAATAACAAATTTACTTTAGCTCCCTTGCTAACATTCTTCCTCTTCCTGTTTCGCTTCATTGATAACATCTTGGTCACATTATCCAACGCCCAACTGGGTCTCCTTTTCTAATACCTGCTATTTTTGTTGGAAATTGATATCCTCTAAGTAATTGTTTGTTGGAAAGTGATGCCTTCAGCTCCCATTTTATATTCTACCTTCTGAGCTATGTATTACCCTTATCTACTATTGAAGATTCGACTCTTAGTCTCAGTTGCCTGATTGCCTCTGCCTCTAACACCATTACATGAAGTTAAGCAATGGAGGATACCAGCCTTATCTTGTGTGACGAATAGTCTTCCTAATTAGCTAATTCACGGGTTTGGCGTCCACTTGTTTAACATGTACATTCTTCTTAACCGTTCGGATCCTAGTTCTTCCAAGTTATGAATGATAGTCACCTCTGTATTTTTAGTTTTTCCACTTTTCTTTTTGGGTGTAGAATCCACTTCTTTTTATAGTAATTTTTGGGCCTTTTAATGGTCCGTTATCTTTATTAATTCTTTCCTCTCGTGCCTTTTCGGGAACGACATGGGTTATTGTACTCTCAAAAGCTAGTTCCTTTTAGGTGCTCAGTTTATGTGTTCGCACTTTGCAGTCTCCAAGATGTGTATTTGACCATTAATATTCTTAAGTTATGTAATAACAAAAAACATAAGTTGTTATACAGAAAATATACATTGAGAGTTGAGAATCCAACAAGACCCCCACATGATTACATTTTTCCTTATATGTTAGTGAGAATTGATGACCATACTATATAGAGTGTGATCCAAGAAAAGCAAATGGAGCAACCTAAAAAAATAATGGAGTATTTACAATTTTCTCTCTCTTACGTTTTGGCTAATCACATGGGTATTCTAATTATTTAAGCCTTTAAAACAACAACTCTTAAACTCGTGCAATATAGAAGTGGACTAATTAAAAAGGCCGGAGGGAGTAGAAAATAGGGAGTAACAGTTATTTTAGGTCCCTAAAGTAAAAGTTTGATAGGATAAACATCATAGACTTTGCTACGAAATTGAGTCCTTAACCTAGAACTATTTCCCATTGACTATTGTCAACACTGATGTGCTTGCTGATTTATTTTTCAATAAACTCCCTTCATCTTCAGCTATCTTCCTTTCCCCTCGCATAATGTCGGTTACCTGCCTTGGGAAAATAGGCTTATGTTCAATACTTCCTTTTCATTTAATCTTGCATTTCGTTTTAACAGAAAGGAATTGTTATAAATATTCTCTTTTAATGCTCATTACATGTTTAAGTTACTTTGCCATTTGACTTACTGTGTCAACTCTTAATTTCTTCCAACTCTAGGCAGCCCATGGTGGCGGGAAACTAGTTGTTAAAGGACTCTACTCTGGATTGTCCGGAAATTTGGTTGGTGTTTTTCCGTAAGTGTTTCCTCTTAATCAATTCTTCTGCCTCCGTGTCATGCAAAGTATTCCTCTCTTGGGTAGGTATGCTAGTTTGCATTCTTTTGATGTGTTTTGTGTCTGTCAAGTTGATGGTCCACCATGTATGCAATCTATGTGGCCTATATCTATATGCAACTTGAAATATGGACAAAATCGATGCCAGTTTGTTCTCATTGTAGTATGCAGATGTCTTTCCTTCCTCAAGTTAGTCGGGTCATGAAAAAAATATAGTGTGCTATTACTTTGACTACCGCTCTGTGTGTTAATGCAGATCTGAGATTTATGTGAGACAAGGGATTATTATGATTTATAACAAGTAACTAAACATAAACAATATTCAATCAATGTAGTGTATCTTGATGTGTGCATTTTGCATGTGTTCTCTCCATTCATATGCCGTGCTAGTGCTTTGTGATGTTACGGTACATGCCACATTTTAAGTTTAAATTAACCTCTAGAATGGAAGAAAAGATGATGGATCATCGCTTAAGATGGTTCGGTCATGTGAGAGGCAGACCAAGTGATGCGCCGGTTAGAAGACTTGAAAAGTGGAGGAGTAATCAAATTGTAAGAGGGATGAGAAGACCTAAGATGACTTGGATAAAAGTAATTGAAAGTGCTACGGGTTTACTGATGGGTTTTAAAAGTAATACCGCAAGTGTGAACAACAAAGCCTTGCAATTACGGGTCGACTCCATGGGGAGACAGGTTTTCAAAGTTAATATTCAACTAAACAGATATGAAATCAGGCAAGAAAGACAACTAATTAAACTAAAGAAAATAAGATTCAATTGTAGGTTTAACTATGAATTAAAATCTTAGGGTAATAGTTCGGTCCACCATGCTTATACCATTGAAGAGGTTCAAATAACTAACAATACCTAGGTTTAAAGTCAAACGATTAGAGCAGGTGTTAAGCTATGATCTAATCTCAACGCCTATAATCATGGTTCGAAAATACGGGAACGGTTTCGGATACGGAAACGGTTCGGATTTCGGTGTAACGGAACGGATACGTTCGTCGCGGACCGCAATACGGTTGTCGCGGCAGGAATTAAGTTGTAAAGCCTTTTTTAGTGTTTTTAATGATAATTCCACAAAAACAAAATAATAACTTTCTTCTTACAAAAAGAATAAAAAAAAAAGAAGTAAAATTTAATTTTTGTTTTAATTTTAAATATTATGGTAAAAAGAACTTGAATGCAATTTTGAAAAAGAAAGTGGGTTTAGTGAGGTTGATAGAGTCACCTCTTCCTGTTCTCTCTCCTCTCTCTTTCTCTCTCTCTTCTTTCTTCCTCTTCTTCTGTGCGACTGTGCCAAACTGCCAACGAAGGATACAGTGATGAATCTGTTCGCTGGCGACAATCACCGGCAGATCAGGGCCGGAACCACCAACAAAGTGGTCGTCGGCCACCTCTGTGTTATCTAGTACGTTGGCGGCCACAGTATCAAGCCTAATCACGATTCCCAAAATTAGGGTTTTCCCAACGAATTAGGGTTTTGATTTATAGGTTTAACTGACTCAATTTTACACAATTGATTGAGGGCTTTGGCTCGAAATTCATCTACAAAGCCTGGGTAAGAGTTATTTTCAATTAAAAATTGTTCTTTTTTCAAATTCTTTCTCAGATCTATCTTCTTCTCTCGCATGTGCCCTAAAAGCTTCCGTTTTGATGCGGAAAATGCGGGCGAAACCGTGTTGTCACGGTCAATACGGCCGTTCCGGCCAAAAAAAACGGGGTTTTCAAACCCACCCTGCTGAACCGGACAAAAACGGTTCGGTGAACTTGAAAACCGTTCCAAAACGTGCGAACCGTTCCGGAACGGCCGTTTTTTGAACCATGCCTATAATTCAACATATGCCGTATAGTCACATACATAATCAGAATCACTAATGCGTTCTAGGCCTCTAAAAGTAAGAATTACGAACTATATTGAAAACGAAATCAAAGATCCAAACTTTAACAATGGAGAATAAAATTAGAGTTCTAAGGCTATGGCTTAATGAAAATCAGATGTCTCTTAAAATAAACTAAGTGTTATGTTTATACTAATTCTAAAAAGGATAGAAAACAGACGACAAAACGCACGTCATTTAGCCTTATGAGTCGTCGCCCAATGGAATCGGCCAAATTACGCTTCTTAACAACTCTTGGTAGCAACATTTGTAAAACCGCTTGGTCGGGCGCGTCTTACGTCTTTCAGAACTTCTCAAAACACAATGCACAGGAATATGGGGCATGATGTGCTACCGCGCGATCGGGTGATTTGACGATCTTCTCCCAGCAGCACAACAACAATCAGTTCGCCCATGTGCCCGGTGGTAACGGGCGGATTGCATTTCTTCTTCTCTTGGTTCTTTGAGCCACAACTTCCCACATGGATGCCTCTAGGCCTATAGAATGTGACCTTGGGACTCAGCAACTCAGCACATATGCCTCAGAACTCCTCCTATCCTCCTATTTGATGTAGTTGCTCAAAACAGTAGAAAGTAGGGAGAAAACTTCTTAAAACCTGTAATTCAACTTAAAACAACCAAACCACAACTAGATAGAGGAGTTGACATAAAATAGCTCCTAAGAGCATAATTTCACGCACATTTTAGCTCAGGAATAGGGGGAAAACTACAAAATAACATGACAAATTCCCCGAAGCTACACCTTTGCTTGTCCTTAAGCAAATAAATCATGCCCAATGAATAAATTGCCTCACCCCTCAAAAAGGAAAAATCATAGCTCAAATATTTTCAAGACTAAAAATCGTTCAAGCAGGCAAAATTCAAGTTTAGCTATTATCAATCTAACCCCCAATATATGCTCCCTCCGCTCCGCATTGAGATTCCACAGAACACATATATGCGGAGGCAGCGCACCTTTGATGATCCAGGTGCCTCTACTTCCTCTCAGCCACCCCCGTGCTGCCCTTTGACTTTGTTATGCGGGTATTATAGGGATTTTACGGAACTTGCAGGTTGGCATGAATGCCAACACTACTACTTTAGAGCAGCTGCATAAGGGGATGACAGCTAACACCTCGGCCATTGAGCGGCTTGGCCGGCGTGTTGATGCTATAGCTGAGATGGTTCCATGGTTCGACCGTCTGTCGAACGATATGCATTTGGCTCTGTACACTGTGTATGACAACTACTGATCACATTGCCGAGGGTGCAAAACACCTTTCACGGTACATGTGGAACCCAAACTATAGTGTACCTGTTGTTGAGGAGGATGATGGTGATGGTGATGGTGATGGTGGTATGGGTGATCAGGATGATGCTGACGCTAGACCTCGGGCCTCTATCTCTTTATGGGACTTTGGTGTTGGAGGTAGTGGTTTTGGAGGTAGTGGTTTTCGCTGGTTGTTTTTTCGGTGGTAACACCGACGCTCACTTGGGCGACTGATGCCCTTGTCATAGTCCTTTCCCTTGCTGCAATATGGCCGAGTTCAGCTTTGGGGAGGATTCCTATCTGTGTATGTACTCTCTTTCTCTCCTTTATTGCTCTTTAGTATAGATTTACTGCTTCCAAACAAAATTGCTTTCTATGTAAAGATTCATAATTGACAATGAAAGCAATAATCTAAGCACGAATAAAGAAGAACAAGTCGAAAGTAAAGAAATTATCGAAATTGAGTCTGAACTACGAACTAAATTGAAAACGAAAATCAATAAAATTAGAGTTCTAAGGCTAGGGCTTAATGAAATAACAATGGAAATAAGATGTGTCTAAAAATAAACTAAGTATTATATTTATACTAAGTCTAAAAAGGATAGAAAAAGGATTAAAAACAGACGATAAAACGCGCGTCATTAAGCCTTTTGGTCGCCCGATCGGGTAAAACCGCCCAATGTAATCGGGCGAATCACACTTCTTCACAACTCCTAACAGCTGCATTTGTAAAACTTCCTCACGGGGTCGGGCAAATCCACCCGATCGGGCGGGTCTTACATCTTCCCACAACTTCTCAAAACACAATGCGCAACAATATGTGGCATAATGAACTACCACCAGGTGCCGTCGGACTAAACCGCCCGATCGGGCGTTTTGACGATCTTCTCTTAGCAGCACAGCAGCAATCAGTTCGCTCGATCAGGCAGATGGTGGTATCAAAAATGGATGCCTCTAGGTCTATAAATGTTGGCTTGGGACTCAGCATATAATGCCTCAGAACTCCTCCTATGTGATGTAGTTGCTCAAAACATTAGAAAGTAGGGAGAAATATAATTTAACATAAAACAACGGAACCACAACTGGATAGAGGAGTTAGCATAAAGTAGCTCCTAAGAGCACAATTTGACGCACATTTTAGCTTAGAAATAGGGGAAAAAACTCTATAAAATAACATGATATGATTTACTTGCGATCAAGGAAGAAAATCGCGGATGTGGTCGCGTTTACGGTAACGGTTGTGACGATGTGAAAACGACCTTTTACGGTCAGAAACAAATCGCAGTTGATGCGGCGTGAATTTTCTCAAAAAAATCACACTTAGATTTTCAACCTCAATTTTGCATTTTGAAAGTTTTATGAATTCTTATTACTTAAATTGATCAAAGCTATCATATGGTTAGGTTACACCTATGGTGAATAAAAAATTACTTAAAACATGACATTCATATCCTATTATATGTATAAAATGATATTAACTCATATATTCTCCAACTTGAAGCCCACGACAAGTTTTTCTCCTCTTGTTGGTTTGTGCCTTTTGTTTTTGTGCTACTTTGTGTATTTCCCCCTCTTTTTTGACCACTTATGATAAAGTAACGGACGTAACGGGTAAAAAAAGCTCTACCGCTGCGAATCACCGTTACGTAACGGACAACGCGGCGAGACAAATGTGAATGTGGCGTTATGTAACGGCATTTCGCGTAACGGCGAGTTCTAAATCCATTCAAAATCCGTTATGTAACATAACGGCCAAGTTTTGTTTCCATGCTTGTGATCGAGGAGAGCATGGCGTTGGAAAGAGTTGGGTGGAGGGCAAGGATTCACGTGGTGGAAGGGGTGTAATTACCTTATTCATTTGTTTACCTTTAATGTTTTTGTCTTTGTGTTTTAAATTTTCTTTTGTTACACATGTCCATGCCATCTCTTTTTGCAACGGTTTCAGACAACGATTCATGTTAACCGACCCCAAATCATTTTGGGAATAAGGCTTTGTTGTTGTTATTGTTGTTGTATCAGGGGAAAAGTTCATATTCTTTTTCCTTATTATCTTCCTTCTAAGCTCCAACTGCTAATACTTATGTCCATAATACTTCCTGTTGCTCGTTTTTGTAAGATCTTTGATTTGTTCTCTTGCTCACCATTTCTCACTCATTGTCAACAGATTTCGTAGTCTTTTATGGCCAACAACAATATTACCCCATTATCTCAGCACCTCAAAGGCTCAAACCTCCCGGCCTCCCGCCATAAGGCGGGGTAAGGGGGGTCGGATGTATGCATCCCAACCCTTGTGTTGAATAGACAAAGGTTGTTTCCGGATGACCAAAAATGAAAATTGCATTGAGAATGCATTGACCACTTGGTACTTCATAGTATAACAAGCGCAACTAGTTCCGGAAGCCATGTTGCTTTATTCCATCATATTCCAAAACCAAAGAATAGAGACTAGAGAGTCTGTGACTCCATTGGAAAATGGAATTAGTCTTTTATGGCCAAGCAAGTAAAAAGGGTGACAAGGAACTAATACATACTTGGTAAAGTCCCTTTTACGTCATACTATATTAGTAAGAGTATGACCTAGCAAGCCTTGCAGTTGCAATTTGGACCAAAAATATGATACAGAATTATTTTGTTAGGGACAACGCTGAAAGAGCCTCTTTTGCAATTTTATGTGTAATCCTCTGTTCATAAGACCTCCCTTACCCCAGGTTAGGCAGGAGGAATTAGGTTCATTATTTCTCGTACCTTCGTTGCTTGACCATGCATTATTGATGGCCAGCTTGGTAGATGTGAACAAATGGTGGTAATGATAATAAATTTACATGTAGTTTTTTTATTGGAAGTCTTATGTCAATGTACATGGTAATGTTTGTGCACATTGATTTTCTTCATAAGATTGCATTACCATCCATTACCACTTAACTAGTGTTATTGAGTAGGAAAGGAAACTTTGGAAAGAAAATCATTGTTTGGAGATGTGATTTCATTACCTTGGTAATGAGTAGGGGATTTTCCTTCCAAACTATTTGTGATTTCATACCATTATCACCATTAGTAGCACTTTTCAATGAGGGCCGTAAATGTATGCGATGTCGGTTTTCTTTCTTTCCCTAGTAATAGTAAATCCTCAACATTGAGGTTCAAATTAACTGTTATCTTTTCAGGGCGTCTGCGATGTTTGTGGGTGTGTACGAGCCCATAAAGCAGAAATTGTTGAAGATTTTCCCTGAGAAATGCAGTGCTCTGGCTCATCTTGTAAGTTGCTTAACTCAGCAAATTGGTAGAAACAACAGAAAGCTCTTGTTAAGATGCACTTACACGATTTCATGCTGGAGATATAATGATATAATCTCTTTAATGACCCGTAATAAATGGTGTTAACGGTGATGAATTTATAGGTGATTGCGTGAGAGAAGTCTCGCGTCAATATGCATGGTAATGCTAGTCCATTCCCTGCTACCTCTTTTTCCTCACGAATTTTCGTCACCAATTTAGGGGTGGTATTGAGTGGTTATGGAAATTTGTGAAGAAAAATACATGTTGGGAAATGAATGTCTATTACGACGCCATTGGCATTGAACTTTATTTACAAATTTACATTTTATTTCATTGCCATTACCGCCATTTATCTTCAGCGACCAAACGAGGCATTAGTCCTTTAAAGTGTGCTGAAAGAGGTTTGCTGTTTATTTGAGAAATCTCATCTCGTCTGTTACAGTTCTTGTTTACAGAGAGGGCCTCTACTAGCCATTTATTAGCTTCGAATTATTGTGGAAGCAGTAATTTGTGATGAAACCATGAAATAGCAAGCTACTTTCTGCTTTTTTAGTAAGTATCTTGCGGGAATTATTCGTGTCCACATTTGCACCTGCAATGTGATCCTACACAGGCTGCTCTTCTTCAGAGCCTAATGTCGCATTGAGTTCAATATATGGTTTTCGGGGGATAAGAATTACGGTGTTTCTAGTACCTCATTCTGCACTGCTAGAGGAAACTTTATATTGAATTTAATAGTCCACCGACATTTACTTGGTGTCATGTAATTGTTCAGCAATAAGTCCATGCCAATAGTTTTAGTGTAATTACTTAAAACATTTGCATGTTTCACTTAATATCTTTTCCCTTGTTAGTGCTACTCATGGAATTTGTAATATCTGGCAATCTCTTAGTTTAGACTGTTTGTATGTTAGCCAGTTTAAATTTCATTTAGTCTGCAGGTGCCATTGCAGGGGCTGCCTCTTCTATTGTCAGAGTCCCAACAGAGGTAGTGAGATTTACTCTACATGTCTCTTTTGTTTTACAAGTGTATGCAGTTTATCTTATCCTAAACAATATTTTAGGTTGTGAAACAAAGGATGCAGATTGGCCAATTTTCTACAGCCCCTAATGCGGTGCGCATGATTGTCTCTAGAGAGGGTTTTCGAGGCCTTTATGCGGTAAGTGAACTCTCTTGTGCACTTGAGTAGGTTTAAAACTCACTAAGTGCTCTTTTTGTTGTCTTTATAAGTCGTTGTGTGAGGGATGCTATCCTGTTAACAGAGGCTTTTCAATCCTGAAATTTCCATTTGCTCTTGCAGGGATATGGATCCTTTCTACTGCGTGATTTGCCTTTCGATGCGATCCAATTTTGTCTTTATGAGCAAATACGGCTCGGTTATAAGCTTGCAGTGCGCAGACTTTTTCTCTTCATAAGATGTTAATTTCTGTAACTAAATTAAATCATGTTCACTTTGTGATCAGGGCTGAGTCGATGACCTACGTATAAAGTAAGAAAAAGATTTGGATTTTAAGAGAAAAAACATAACTTTGCTGACAATTACTGATATATTTCCATTTTCTTGTTTGAGTCAGAAGAGACCTCCGAATATTAGACTCTGGTGTATCAATGGAATCCTGTTGACTAACTAGGGTAAAAGATATAGAAGCAAAATTTGAAAAGGCCTTTTTTAATAAAAATCTTCATTGTTTGAATTCCAACATATATCGTCAAATAATAACTACTAAAATTGCTACCACTTCTCTAAATACCCTTGAGAATTTCTGTTTTTATCGTTTGACGAAATTTCTAGGGCAAGGGGATCTTAATTTATTTAAAGGCAACTTGGGTCTTTATTATCTGGCTGAGAATTATCTCATCTGTTTCCTCTTTGCAGATGATTGAAACTTGAGTTTGTTTTGGATTATCTATCATTTGGAATAAGTAGGGAATAACAAGGAAAAGTAAGACTCTATGATTGCAATGGCCTTCAGGAAACAGTTTAGGAAATTCTCACTGTAGACCCCTGTATTTTTGCAAATGTTTCTCTACACTTATATCATTATTGATGTCAAATTCATTGGAATTAAGTTCTATTGACATGTGAATTTGGCAAAATTATAGGGTATCCTGCAACAGTTCCCAAATATTTTAACATACTTCCGTCGTCCCAAAATAAATTTTAAAGATTTTGTAAATGTGGATATTTATTTGGATGTTCGAAGATAAAATCACACTTCCCTTTTGAGTTGAAGACAAGATTTTAGTTCCTTTTCTCTACCACAGCAACCTTTTCTCTTTTCATCCCAGCGCTTCCTCTTCTTTTTTCTCTATCCACTTCTAATTTTTTATTCTACTTCTATTATCACTCTTAAATCTTCATGCGAACCAGTACGATAATTATTTCAGGATGAACCATCGTTCCATGATTCTCTGCTGTAATTTTCATGTTCTTGACAGCTAGACGTTCAGTCTTTATCCTTTGTACTTGTAGATTTCAGATCTTACAAGAATCTCTTGTGACGATTTACCCAACATTTTTTTTGTGTAGATGATCTGACACCCTCTCGTGAATCTCCACAAAGAATTTCCATTCACTAATTTTAATTACTCTAAGCAATTCCAGTGTATCTTGGTGAAAACTGGATCATTCTCATGCTTGTCATTTTTGGATTAGATTTGATGATATTAAACCTTCTGGTTGTCGGCCGATTGACCAGAAATTACATTTATTTTTGCAGGCAAGGAGGGAGCTAAAAGACCCAGAAAATGCTCTAATTGGTGCTTTTGCAGGTAATAACAAAACTTCTTTCTTTTTCCTGCTTGGTGTGGTTGTGAGGTGTTTGACTTAAGGTTTTGGAGAATGCTATCTGTTCTTGCTCTTGGGGTCCTTGGATTATTGGAGATATAGAAGCTTCATAATACGAAGTGCGATTTTCTGTCACTTGTTAAGGGATGCAGAAATCCCTGTTCAGCTAGGCCTGAGAATGGTTGATAGTTGCCACTGCAAGACTAGAGATACTGAGCTAGGGTGTCTGTCTGCTTTTATGTCTATTCAGCTTTGTATGTTCTGCTAGGAGATTTCAGTCAATCTTAGTAGTTGTTAGACTTAAGTTTCACTGCGTGATCAGGAGCAATAACAGGAGCTATTACAACACCTCTTGATGTGATCAAAACGCGACTCATGATTCAGGTACGTAGCCATGAATTTCCCTTGCCTTAAATATTCTTTGATGTGAAAATTAACATTATATCTTGCTGTATTTCTCCTTATACCAAACATTAATTTTCAGGGGTCTACGAAGCAGTACAAGGGCATATATGATTGTGTCAGAACCATAATGAGAGAAGAAGGAAGCCATGTCTTTCTAAAGGTTTGTCTTTTCTTTTGGATCATTCTCTAGATAGAACTGTTTCCGTTTCCGTGTAGCTGGACCATGGTTCGAAAATTCGGTTTCAGTTTCGAGCACGTGAACAGTCGCGGTTTCAAGGTAACGGAACGGATACGTTGGTCGCGGACTGCGTCGCGGTTATCAAGGAAGGAATTTAGTTAGAGATGTTTTTTTTTGGTCTTTTTGCTTAATTACTGTTAGAGCTAACTGGAGCTATATAGGGTTTAGTGATGCGGTGGTGTCTCTTCTCTTTCTTTTCACGTCTTTGAGTCATTATTGGAGGTAGAACGGTGCTACTATAAAATTAAAATAAAGTTTTGAAAAAATCTGCAATAAAACCTTGCAAAGCGACGTTTTGCAGCGGAAAAAACGAGCGAACCCTTGTTGTCACGGGTGATACGGCCGAAACGGCTAAAATATCGGGCTTTTAAAATCCAAGTTGTTGAATTGGTCGAGTTCGGTTCGCCAAAGTTGAAAACCGTTCCAACTCGCAAATTGTTCCGATACTGGCCGTATTTTTACAACATGAGCTGGACGGAAAACATTTTCAATGGAAATGGATTACTATGAAAAAACATTTTCTTATGGATGACAAAATTGTAGATTACTTTTCCTTTGTTTGGTTCTTGTATGATAAGTTAGAGATATAAATAGCGAAATGGAAATGAAAGGTGGAGGATGGATGAGAGGAAGGGAGAAATTCAAAGAGGTGAAGAATAAGAGCATGGGGAATTCCCTTCTTTTCCAATTTTATCGGTTGTCTTGCATAAAATTTTGTTAAAAGAAAGAAAAACAATAGTGTTGTTTAATTTTCTTGCTTATTGCAGGGTCTTGGACCAAGAGTTCTATGGATTGGTGTTGGGGGCTCAATATTTTTTGGTGTTTTGGAGAAGACAAAGCAGGTGCTATCCTCGCACAAATGGAAGAATAACGAATGATCATCGTAATATTGTTTTTCATATTTATTTATAACATTGTTAGGCTTGGTGAAGTTACCACATGAAATTTTGTAGCTTAAGAATTAGTTCTGTTTGAGAAGTTTCGCGCCACATTTATATGTACTTTTCAGAAATCATGATGAACCACCATTATCAATGTTCAGAAATCATGCAGACATGTTTTAACAATTGACTGTTGGAGTTTGTGAGAAGAGTAATACAAAAACTCTTGAGTTGCTTCAAAAGAATATGAAGAGTTGGGGATCCCATATAGGAAGAATAAGAGGTGAGTGGTGAGTTTATTAATAGCTATGTTCCTAGTATCTATTGAGTTGGTGACTTGGTAGGCTTTTGTGGTTAGGCTCTTGATTGGGCTAGTCCACACGCGCGCCGCCGACCGGACCGGGTCGGGCCGTGCGCCATGGGCCATGGGCTTTGGGAAATAACTTAATTAAATTTTTACTGGAAAAATCTGCTTCCACTAGCCGTTAGTGGGAAGTTTCCATTACCCATTAATTACCGTTTTTAACACGGTTTTAGGGGTCAGTTTTCCCTTCTTCTGTCCCTATATATACCCCCTTCCTGGCACAGTTTTTGACACACAGAAAATTATCCTCTCATACTTCTCTTTGTTTATCTCTCAAATACTGGGCAATATTTAGAGCGTTCTCAAACTGTCTCTCTGTACTTCACCGGCGAGTCAGTGTTGTGTTAACCCTGTAGGTTGGTTTGCCACGAGTCCGTGTGTTCGTAGCGGGGCAATTTCAACTTTAGGGCAGTGATCATATCACGGCACAGCAATTTCACAGATAAGTTGTGTATTCTACCAGTCATTCTTCCTACAATCTAAAGTTGAAATTTTTCCGTTTATTATACTGTTATTATGGCTGGTATTCCTGTTGCTGTTCCTCTTAATTCTGTCAACCCCTTTGTTCCTGATATGTCGAAATTAGACCCTTTGGATGGAAAAAATTATATTATGTGGTCTGATAAAATGGAATTCTTTTTAGGCCAAATTGGGGTAGATTACTGCTTAACCATTGATGCTGCTCCTGTTGACGCAGTTAGGGATTTTGAGAAAGATAATAAGACATGTAGGGGAATGTTATTGCATTATATGACTGCTCCTTTATATATGATTTATAGTAAGTCGAAAAAGGTAAAAGGATATTTGGGATGCACTTAAGGTTAAGTATGGACTAGATGATTTTGGGACTAAGAAATATGCTTGTAGTCGTTGGTTAAAATTTACTATGACTGATGACAAACCTGTTTTAGACCAAGTCCATGACTATGAACATTTGTGTGCTGAACTTGCTGCTGAAAGTATGGTTATTCCTGATTTATTTCAAGCTAATTGCCTTTTAGAGAAACTACCACCCTCTTGGGAGACCTATGTTCACTCTATGAAACATAAGCAAAAAGACTTTACCCTTCAGGAATTAGTTTCCCACATTAAGGTTGAGGAACAAAACCGAATTCAGACTCAAGGAAAGACCGACCATTCTTCCACTTTAGCCAACCTTATTGAGTCTAAAAATTCTGGAAAAGGGAAAAAGGGTAAAAGTCAGAACCATGTTCACGGGACTAGGCAGAATGGTAATGGGTTTAAGGGTAAGAAGCAATTTCAGGGTAACTGCTATGTTTGTGGTAAATTTGGACATGCTGCTAGGGATTGTAGAAACAAACAGGCTTCTTCAAATGCTGCTGTCACCAAACCAAAAGACAACAAAGCACAAGTCAACCTTGCTGAAGATGACATTATTGCTGCTGTGGTGTCCGAGGTGAACCTGATTAGCAACATTTCTGAATGGGTCGTGGACACTGGAGCTACCCGCCACATCTGCTCAAGCAAGGAAATGTTCCAGACTTATGATAAAGTTTCAGAAGGAGAATGTGTCTTCATGGGCAACTCAAGCACTGTGAGTGTGTTAGGCAAAGGAAAGGTTTTTCTAAAGTTAACCTCTGGAAAAACTGTTGCTTTGCAAAATGTCTTGCATGTTCCTGATATCCGCAGAAACCTCATATCTGGTGTACTTTTAAACAAGGCCGGAATTAAATTAACTTTTGAATCTGACAGACTTGTATTAACCAGAAATGGTGATTTTGTGGGTAAAGGATTTTGTAATGCTGGACTCTTTGTTTTGGATGTAATTTCTGATAATAAAATTTCTACTGCTTCCGTTTATATTGCTGAGTCTGTTTCTTTATCGCATTCTAGACTAGGTCATGTGAATGTTGCATCCATTAAAAGGCTAAAACGACTTAGTCTTATTTCTGACTTTAGCAATACATCTTTTGACAAATGTGAAGTATGTGTAGAGGCCAAAAACCCTAAGAAAGCATTCAACAAGAGTGTTTCTCGTTCCTCTACCTTATTAGAACTAGTCCATAGTGACTTAGGTGACTTTAAGAACTCTATGAGTAGGGGAGGGAAGAGATATTATATTACATTTGTTGATGACTTCTCACGTTATACTAAGGTCTACTTGTTAAGTACGAAAGTTGAGACTGAAGAGAAATTTCTTATTTATAAAGCCGAAGTAGAAAACCAGTTAGACCTTAAGATAAAGAGAGTGAGATCAGATAGGGGTGGAGAATATGATGGACTTCCACTTAAGAAATTTTGTGAATCTAATGGGATCATACATGAGGTTACAACTCCCTATACACCTGAACAAAATGGAATAGCTGAGCGGAAAAACAGAACTCTTAAGGATATGATGAATGCTATGCTTATAAGTTCAGGGATGCCTACTAACATGTGGGGGGAGACAATTCTTTCTGCTTGCTATGTGCTTAACCGAGTTCCCCATAAGAAGTTAGATAAGACTCCCTATGAATTGTGGAAAGGTTTTAAACCTAATTTGGGTTACCTTAAAGTGTGGGGGTGCTTGGGAAAAATAGGACTTCCTGACTTTCAAAGGAGTAAGATTGGACCTAAGACTGTTGATGGAATCTTTATTGGATATGCTTCTAACAGTGCTGCATATAGACTTATTCTTAAGGATGCTTCTGGCTTTGGTCCTATTAGAGAGTCAAGGGATGTACAATTCTTTGAGCATATTTTTCCTATGAAAGTTAGTGTACAATCATGTTTGCCTGTTGCATCTTCCTCTACTTTGCATCATAACATTGCATCATCTAGTGAGACTTTAGAACCTAGAAGGAGTAAAAGAACTAGAACGAAGACTAGTTATGGACCTGACTTCATTACTTCCTTCCTAGCTGAAAAAGGAGTACTAGATGAGAAAAGAGTAAGTGCTTTTATATTGGAAGAGAACCCTAGAACTTTTGGGGAGGCCATGAGATCTGTTGACTCTAGTTTTTGGATGGAGGCTATTAACAGTGAAATAGAGTCTATTATGAGTAACAACACATGGATTTTGACTGACCTTCCTACGGGTTGTGAGGCTTTGAGTAGTAAGTGGATTTTTACTAAGAAGTGCAAGCCTGATGGGACATTAGACAAGTATAAAGCTAGACTTGTGGTTGGAGGACATCACCAAAAGAAAGGTCTAGACTTTTTTGACACTTATTCACCAGTGACCAAGGTAGCCACTATTAGAGCATTAATTGCACTTGCATCTATTCATGATCTTGTTGTGCATCAAATGGATGTGAAAACTGCTTTTTTGAATGGTGAGCTAAATGAATAGATCTATATGAAGCAACCTGAAGGATGTGTTGTTCCTGGTCAAGAGGACAAGGTATGCAAGCTCATTAGATCTTTGTATGGTTTAAAATAAGCACCAAAACAATGGTATGATAAATTTCATCAAACTATTACTTCAAATGGTTTTTTAGTAAATGATTTTGATGCTTGTGTTTATTCCAAAAACAGATGGTATTGGTTATGTTTTCATATGTCTATATGTGGATGATATGTTGATTTTTGGAACCAATATAGACATAGTGAATGCAACTAAAAGTTTCCTAAATTCGTGTTTTGAAATGAAGGATTTAGGAGAGGCTGATGTTATTCTTGGGATAAAGATTACTAGAACGTCATATGGAATATCTTTAAATCAATCTCATTATATTGAGAAAATTTTAAAGAAGTTTGATCAATATGATTGTGTTCCTATGAAAACTCCATATGATTCTAGTATTCATTTGAAAAAGAATAAAGGAGATAGTATATCACAAGAACAATATGCTAAAATTATTGGTAGTGTAATGTTCTTGATGAACTATACTAGACCGGATATAGCTTATGCTGTTAGTAGATTGAGTAGGTATACTCACAATCCTAATCAGGAGCATTGGGGTGCTTTGATTAGATTGTTGAAGTATTTAAAAGGCACTATCAATTGGGGTTTGCATTATCAAAGAACACCTTGTGTTCTAAAAGGATATTGTGATGCTAATTGGGTGTCTGATAATGATGAGATTCAATCTACTAGTGGCTTTGTTTTTACTCTAGCTGGTGGAGCTATATCATGGAAATCATCAAAGCAAACTTGTATTGCCAAATCTACTATGGAATCTGAATTTATTGCTTTAGAATTGGCAGGACAGGAAGCTGAATGGTTAAGGAGTTTGCTAGCTGATATTCCATTGTGGGGGGAAGCCAGCTCCATCAGTTTCAATGCGGTGTGACTCACAAGCTGCAATCGGGGTCGTGAATAATCAAGCGTATAATGGAAAGAGGAGGCATATTCGCTTGAGGCATGCTATAGTTATAAATCTAATTAGAAATAATGTAATTTCACTCGAGTTTGTAAAGTCAGAGAGGAATATTGCAGATCCTCTCACCAAATGCCTTTGTAGAAAAATGGTGCTAGAGTCGGCACAAGGAATGGGTTTAAAGCCTATTGTGGAGTGAATTATGATGGATACCCTTCTTAGAAAGTTTCTAAGTTCAAGGGTCAAACTAATCCATAAAAGAACTCAAGTAGTAGATACTACTACCATTCCTATATTAATAAAAGTGATGTAGTATTTGTTTTTTACTGTAAAATGTGTAAGGATGAGTAAAATACTCTTAATAAGTTCATAGCCTTGATAAGGTGGTTTGAAACAGTACAAACTTGATGAACTTACCTATGTGAATGTGGGGGTTACGCCCAATCCCCTATGAGATCCCTAAGGCTTAGGATCTCTAGAGCATTCATGAAAATCAAGGTATTGTGGGGCACTTATATATATATCGCGAGAACGTTTCTTATTTTGAAAAAGGTTTAGTGCGCAAGTATTGATTATGAACTCCGTAGAAGGTTCAAAGAGAAATCTACCTAATACGACAATATGACATACTTGTATGCACTGGGTATCAATTCAAGTCTCTAAGACATTGATGCTTACAAAACTGAGTATCTATTGCCCAAATCTTCTTTTTCAGCCCTGTTTCTTTCTGTCTCTTCTTTTGAATCATGTGGGGGATTGTTGGAGTTTGTGAGAAGAGTAATACAAAAACTCTTGAGTTGCTTCAAAAGAATATGAAGAGTTGGGGATCCCATATAGGAAGAATAAGAGGTGAGTGGTGAGTTTATTAATAGTTATGTTCCTAGTATCTATTGAGTTGGTGACTTGGTAGGCTTTTGTGGTTAGGCTCTTGATTGGGCTAGTCCACACGCGCGCGCGCGCGCGCGCGCCGCCCGCCCGGGTCGGGGCGTGGGGCGTGGGCCGTGGGCCATGGGCCATGGGCCATGGGCTTTGGGAAATAACTAAACTATACTAAATTTTTACTGGAAAAATCTGTCATCCTTTTATGACTGTTATGGAATCAGTCAATTCCTTGATCCAATCCTTAATTGACTGCTTCCACTAGCCGTTAGTGGGAAGTTTCCATTACCCATTAATTACCGTTTTTAACACGGTTTTAGGGGTCAGTTTTCCCTTCTTCTGTCCCTATATATACCCCCTTCCTGGCACAGTTTTTGACACACAGAAAATTATCCTCTCATACTTCTCTTTGTTTATCTCTCAAATACTGGGCAATATTAAGAGCGTTCTCAAACTGTCTCTCTGTACTTCACCGGCGAGTCAGTGTTGTGTTAACCCTGGAGGTTGGTTTGCCACGGTCCGTGTGTTCGTAGCGGGGCAATTTCAACTTTAGGGCAGTGATCATATCACGGCACAACAATTTCACAGATAAGTTTTGTATTCTACCAGTCATACTTCCGACATTGACATGACTAGGAGTCTAGGACAAAGAACAATGCAAAATAGGGTTTTTAACATTGCAAAACGACATCTTTTGATGAGGAAAAGGAAATCGTTTTTGTACGAGGATGACTAATAATCGATTTTGCTACAATTGCTGTAAAACTTTTCAACCTGGGTTACTAATGATGATTTCCATGAAGATGGACATGGACAAAAAGCGTATTATAGTGTGAAAATGTTTGTATAAGATGATACTTACGGTGATTGCTGAAGAACTGATTGAAGATGGGGTTGTATCAGAACTTAAAACTCTTATTTCAACATTTTCTTATTATTTGGAAGGTCTGCAGGCTAGTGAATCCTTCATCAGGACTCTAGCAAGAGGTTCCTCATAGGCTCTTACTCCGTGCTTGTTTATTTAGACG
This sequence comes from Patellifolia procumbens, assembly GCA_947645195.1. Lineage (NCBI taxonomy): Eukaryota > Viridiplantae > Streptophyta > Magnoliopsida > Caryophyllales > Amaranthaceae > Patellifolia > Patellifolia procumbens. The sequence goes on from CANSGD010001040.1 coordinate 1,344,129, forward strand.
GCCAATTGGCTAAGTTATAGAAAACAATTCATGGCCAATGCCGTAATTGCACACAGATTTCTCTTTTGTTTTTTTTAGAGCCAATGAATGAGAATTCTCATTCATAATTGGGATGCCCGCTCCTTGACATCAGGAGTACCCAGTCCGGTGCAATTTGAGAATTCTCATTCATAATAGTTGGTATTATTACGAGCACAATGACGACAATTGGGATTATCTTGTTAATTATTCTTAGAGCATGTTTGGTTGGAGGTTTAGTTGTGTTTGGAAACGGAATGGAAATGATTGGTGATTGCTTTCCGTATGTTTGGTTAGATAATTTTTTTCACCCCTTTAAGTAAACCTAATTCCCCTATTTGAAAGCCTTCTATAACTTGTAATAACACATTTGTTTCTTCTGTCCTCATCCCATATACCATACCACCATACCGCACCTCCAACGGACCACACCTGAGGAGAATGGTTTGAGGGTTTATTTTTTTAATTCTTTTGCATTTTTTGTGATTCCATTCCATTGATTGTTGAACCAAACAAGTCTGTAGTTAATGATTTCTGCTTCCATTTCATTCTTATTTTTGTTTTCATTCCGATTCCGTTCCAAAGTTTGAACCAAACGTCCTCTTTTTGGTTGGGAGGAAAACGTTTTCCCATAATACAAGTTTCCCTACTTTCCTTTGTTTAGTTTGTAAAGGGTGGAAAATAGTTTTCCTAATGATTGAAAACAGTTTTCCCATAGAGACGAAAACATGTCTTTCCTATATAGGGGGAAAACACATCTCCTTCCTATTTCTCATCTTTCTCTTTTTACTTATATCCTCCTGTTTGTTTTTAATTCCTTTTTCCCCTCTAACTTGCATGTAAAGGGTTCAAACAAAGGCAAAGTAAATCTACATTTGAGATTTCCCTTCAAAAAGAGTTTTCATGGCAAATCATTTCCATAGAAAATGATTTTTTTCATCCAACCAAACGGAGCCCTAATTAGTAAGTAGCAATATGTCCTATTTTTAATCATTCTATATTTTTTCAAGCATTTCTTTCATATTATACGCTTGTTTAAGATTTGTAAGGAGGGAGGCTCGTTAAACTCATAAAATTAAAATATGGCATGATGTGGCCTTCAATTTCTTTCATTATTTGATAGCATTTTATCTACCTTATTTTTATATATTTTTTTAAAAAAATTACCTCCGTCTCAAAATGCTCTTGACATTCACTTGGTCACATAGTTTTAGGTGATAAATTATTGTTTCGTTATCAATTGTTATTTAATTATAAAGTTAGATGTATTGGGAGTTATAGTGATATTTAAAAACATACTAAACGTGTCAAATATTTCTTGTATGAATTAGGTTTAGGATACTTTAACTTAGATTTTTTGGGTATTAGAATAACTGTTATACGGAACTCATGTACGTGGGATAAATTAATTTATGTTTTATTATATCCTTGTCATAGGGATGATAGGCGGAAAATTTTTTCATGGATTCCACCACATCTGCCCCATATGTAGTGGGTATAGATATGGCTTTGGAGTTACCCGCGTGTTGTTGTCAAAAGTCGAATCTGTTGTGGATAGTGAGTAGGTGGTTGATCTTATTAGGGTAATTAGGTCATTGTACTATATTCATTCTCTTGTAATAATAATTATTATATATAAGAGTGTCAAGCAATCTAAACATATAAGTCAATAATTTATTCCAATACTCGTATATATATGTTGTTTTCGTAACTCCATTTATGGTTTGAAACAAGCCCCTTGGGCTTGATTCTCTCGTTTCAGCAATTCTCTTTAAATTTTGGTTTCAAGTTCAACAGTTGTGACACCTCTATGTTTTCTCTCAAAAGTCGTGCTTATAGCATAATTCTCTTGTTATATGTGGATGATGTAGTTCTGAATAATACTAGTCCTTCTTTGCTTCAAAAAATAATTGTCTTGTCTTCAGAGTTTGCTATGAAAGATCTAGAGGATTTATATTATCTCTTAGGCATTCAGGTTAAGCACACTCCTAGTGGTTTGCTGTTGTCTATAAAAAATATGTGCTTGTTCTCATTCGTAAATTTTATCTTCCTACCATCAAATTAGTGTGTACTCTTTGTTGTGTCTCGAGTTTCTTTGTCTCTCCTTCGTGGTGACCTTCTTGTTGCTCCAACTATCGTAGTATGGCCGCTGCACTGCAGTAGTTGAATATGACTCTTTTCGATATTTCTTATGATGTTAGTAAGGTTTCTCAGTTTATGCATGCTCCTCATAGTACTCACCATGATGTCAAAAGAATTTTTAGGTATCTGCAAGGAACATTTGATTATCGTTTATTTCTTCACAGTATTGGCTCTACTCGAATTCTGACTGGGTCAGCCGTCTTGATAGTCGACGCATCACCGCTGGTTACGTTGTTTTTCTTAGGAAAAAGTGATCTCTTGGCGCTTTAAGAAGCAGCCTATTGTGTCTACAACTTCTATTATAGCTCGTGTCTTAGCCTACACTACTGACTACTGAGACTATGTGGCTCTGGAATTTGTTTGCTTAATTGGGCTATTTTCAACGCCAATCGACGATTTCTTGCGTTTTTGTCATATATCTTATTACTACTAAACCTGTCCATCATGATCACGACAAGCATATTAATCTTGATTATCATTTTGTCTGTGAGATGATAGCCAAAGGTTATCTTTAGGTTAAACATGTTCCAACCCAAGTATAGGCTGCTGGTATTTTTAGTAAGGGCCACTCTTCCGAGTTGTTCTATAAATCGGTATGGGAAGCAGAAAGTATCTCATCTGACCTGTATGATTGTTATCCATACTGCAAGCATGATCACCCGCTAAACGTTCTTATGAACATGCTCACATGGATACGAGACCCCATGATAGCAAGTTAATGCTAAAGTTTTTTATTTTATTATTCAAGTTTGCTATTTGTAGTTTTAGGCCTTGTTCTTTTGGACTTTGTTACTGTAAACTAAGTTTAATTCGATTTAGTTCAGACAATTTAAGCTAAGGTTGTTAAGTTCAAACAAATTGAATTCACTACAATTCAACAAATTAGGTAAATTAAGTTGATATAAGGTCGATTCAATTCGGTTTCATTCGATTGTGATGGCGTTCATCTCACAATTTTCACCTAAATAATTTATACTTAGGTCAAATAGATTAAGTTCAGTTTAATACATTTCGAAAAAATAGGATCTTGGTACATAATTACCAAATTTACTAATATCATACGAAACGAAACTCATTACCAGAAGTTATAGAAGTTTTTGCTTTTTCTTGTTAGATTAATTTCTATTTCCATTTTTCAAAAAAAAAAAAAAAAAAGATAACAATGTACTAGACTGAAAACGTAAAATTGTTTTTGTCAGAAAGTAATACAACATTATATATTTTGGTTAATTAGTATACAAAGTTAGAATGTTCCTACATTACTTGCTGTGAAGCCAGTTTTTCTTACTTGTAGCAATGATCTGCAGCACAGCAGCAGCCAATGCCACGGTAAAAAGCTATGAAGTTACAATTTCTTTTCTGTGGGAAAAAAGGTCCGTAAATCATACAACAATCGGTCTTTTGGACCCAGCAATTTGTCTATGTTTTGGAAAGCTAAAACATAATTTTCTTCTATATAGTAGCCAGATGAATGTGAGTGCAACAATAATGACTAATGAAACCTCCATTTGAGGGTGAGCAAGAATATCAACCACTTCAAGCCTGTTTTTGTAGTTGTTAGAACAATCACAGCCTGTTCCTAGCCTTTGACCAACAGTCATAGTTTCTGGCTCAAGAATGAAGTCTGCTGCTGCGGCTTCTTCCTCGAGAAATATAGTTGTGGATTTTGATTTGTAACCCGGACTGGTGGCTGCAACTGTGATAAACATCAACAAGGTAAAACTTCAGTTGCTTGATCACCAAAGAAAGGAAACTAGGATAAAGCGTAAAAAAGGATAGACTCAGTTTAATGCTAACATAAAATTAAATCAACCCAAGCCCATATCCTCGTAACAAGCACATTCCATCTAGGCATCTAGCTCTAACCCAACAATAACCTAGATATAGGCAAAGTCAGCATTTCTCTTCTCCTTCCTTTCTTTCCCTTTGAATCTCGAACTACATCACATAATTTTAGAAATTAACAAAATAGACTTACCAAATAGATTAAGCGAGTCATTGGTGGAAGAATGTGATTACCTAACAGATTAAATTGATCAGTGAATAGGTTAAACTAGGTACTATATAAAACAGGTGGTCCATTCTCTTCTTAATATCAGACTTGGGTAGTTGCCTCATGATAATTTGAACACAGGCGGTATCCAATAAGACCAACTCAAGAAGTGTCAGCTAACTATTAACTGACAAAAAATGATATTTAGAATGACGGAGGAAGAATAGATGACAACTCAATTGTGGAACAACCGGAAGACCTCCAACTCAAGGCACCACGACTTCGACAACTGGATTATGCCCAAAGTTATTTAGTTTCACAATCTAATTGAAGATCAAAATTTTCGCTTTTGTAAGCCCTAATGTTCGAAAACCCCAACTTCCAACAATTGGAATTCGAACTTTAAATTAGCAATTACTCAATTGAAAATTAAAAGGCTGCCCTAACACCATACACTTTAGTATTGGATGCAAAACAAAATGCACAGAATTAACAAAACAAGTGTGTAAAAGGATCTACTCCATTTGAAAATTTTAGTGATCCACGTGAAGAACACATATATTAACTTAAAATCAAACGTCATTTGCCTTATCTTCACACTAATTTTTCAAAGAATACAATTTGAGCAAAAGAAAGTAGAAAAGAAACGCCAAAATCAAATTCTACAAAAATATGAATTGAGCTAAGAGGGAGAACAACAAGAGCAGCACATACAAAAATGATAACTAGGCAAGGATGCTATTAATTACACGAGAGAGAGAAAGGAAGTTATTAATTACCCGAGAGAGCAAGCAAGGTGAGATAAAGCCAAAAAGTTGATAAAATAAATTAGTAGCATACTATATAAAAAAGCATTAGCAGTCCTTAACTTAACCTAACCAGTCCCTTCTTGAGTGTAGAGAAGAGAAGGATCCAAGAGAAAGAGAATGTTGCAGAAAGAGAAGGGAGAAGATAGCATTAGAGAAACAAAAAGGAGGGGAAAATGAGGACAGAGAGCCAGACACACCATTATTGAAGTTGACCTTAATGGCTACATGACGTCACTTTGGAGATGAAGGTGGATGTCGTTAAGTTTTTGAATAATTCCGGAGGTGCAATTAACAATTTTTATGCAAGGATATAAGTGGCAAAGTGAGTACTTTAAAATGGCAATTTTTTCCCTAAAAGAGGCACCTAAAGTTAAGAGATTATCACATATCCTTTTCTTTAATTTTCCTAATACGTGTGCCTTTGCGCGGGCACCCTCCCACTCCCGTCGTAAGCTTTGTTCTCTTCAATTGGTTCTACTTAGAAAAAATCAATTTTAATTTTCAAAACAAAAAAGAAACAAAAACAAAAATGACAAAAACACTAATAAAACAGCTAATCCTGTTTTCAACATTTAAAGTCCATTACGTAATACGCTTGTGATTTTTATATTTACATTGTACCCTAAAATTCGATGAGGTACCCTCAAACTTAATTTTTCTTTAGTACACAATACCCTCGTGATTAGCTACACAACACATTAGAGTATTAGACAATACCTATTTTAGGTGATGTTTCATCTCCCACCAATGCTTAAAAGAGGTATATTATTAGATAAGTTTCCCAAGAGATTCATGAAATTAAGGAAAAATTGTATCTTACCACCTTTTGTATTTCACTTTTTGTAAATTATCACCTTTACTTTTTTTTAAAAAATTACCACCTTTTAGATCCAATTTTTCACAAATTCCCACCAACTAGCCTTTTCTGTCAAGAAAACCGTTAATGTGGGGCCCATTTCATTATAACTTTACCAATTACTTGTTTTCCCTTTGAAGATACATCCTATTACCTTAAACTTGTTTTTCCTTTGAAGATACATCCTATTACCTTAAACTTCCAATTACTGCCATCACCATTGTTTTACCTCCATTCTCTCTTCATTCTTTTACCTCCGTCCTCTTTCTCCTCCATGAAGCTACTATCTTTCCTCCACGACGCTACTTTGTCTCTTGTATTCATTGTTTCACAACAAATCAGTGGGCCATAAGGAAGCTTTGTTATCGACGAAGTATGATGAAAATCTGCCTATTTGCAATGATCTGTTGTGGTGTGATTGAAGGGCATTTGAGGTAAACCCTAATCTGGGTATCTTTTTAACTAAACAACCACTAACCCTAATCAATTAAACAACAAAAACCCCTAATTTAATTCAACAATCAAAAACCCTAAATCAATTGAATAAACTAACAACCCTAATTGAATTAAAGCAAAACCCTAATACAATTGGACAAGAAAAACCCTAATTCAATTAAACAATCAAAGCCCCTAATTCAATTCAACGACCAAAAACCCTAAATCAATTGAACTACCAAGAAGCCTAATTGACTTTAACAAGCAAAACCCTATTCAATTGGACAGCAAACAAGTAATTTGTAATGTAATTAAGAAGTGGGCCCTACATTAACTGTTTTCTTGATAGAAAACGTTAGTTGGTGGGAATTTATGAAAATTGGAACCAAACGGTGGTAATTTATATAAAAAAAATTAAGGTGGTAATTTACGAAATGTGATACACAAAAGGTGGTAATATACAGTTTTTCCGGAAATTAATGACGTCGAATTAACGATAATGGGACTCTTCGTTAAAAAAGATAATTTTGAGGTTCCTCGGTGGAATTTAAAAAAGGTTGGATGAAATGTAGAAATCAAAGAAATACATAAAATAACATAAAAAAAACCCAACTCAGTTATAATCATCAAATCTTTTCAATTGGTAAAATCAGCTCTAATCAGTAGTAGAAAATTTTCTTGGTTTAAATGAGCTTTCATATAGTTAAATCAAGTGAGGCTAGCGTAGACTTTAACTTCACTGTTGAAAGAGCCTCACACAATAGTTGGTTCATTGTTCCCTACTTGATTAAAGGAAAATTTTCTGGAGTTGTGTAAGTTTATAAGCAGAAAGAAGCCTCTAAAAAAAATGAAAGGGATGAAACTTATGAGCCCCAGTAGCTCTTTCTAATACTCCCAAAGTCCCAATTATAAAGAATTAACACATCCTATTATGAGCCCCAGCTACTTTATGCATGGGCAATCAGCCTGCAGCACTGTATATGCGCTCATCAGTCTTCCAAGTTCCAATATGTGGAAATCAGTAACACCCCAGATGGCCCAAGTAACACATTAACATCATGACAACAGTTATGAATTTTAAACAGATACAACAAATTCGCTGAATTCAAATCTCAACAGTTGAATCTCGAATCTCTTCTTAGCCCTCTTTTTTGAGACTTTCTAACAGTTATATCCTCAGATTTTTCCATTTTTCACCTCCTTCGATTTCTTGTTCCTTCTAATTCCTCTCATCTTACTTCCCTCACTTTTACTCTCACTTTTCTTTGCTCACTCATTTTTTTTCTTTTATTATCTTAGTTTCACTCGTCACGGTGGCAGTTCACGTTAGCCGACCACACTTCATTGCAGACCAAAGCTTCGTTATTGTTTTCTGTGTTGTTGGATTGACACCGAAGAGATGAAGTATCTAACACTATCCTGCAGATAGCGAAGAAACAAAACTCCCAGGAAGATATAGGCTACAGATGACATACCTTGATATTTTACCCCTGGTACCAATAAACGATGATAATCAGCAAAGAGATGTCCTGCTTTCACCTGTTGTTGAGATTGGAAGGGTCACATATAAAGCACATTACTTATTACTAATTCTAAAAGAGACTAAAAGGTGGCCCAAAATATGGGCAGACTGGATAAAAAACAAAAGCAAGAACCATAAGAGACCGTCCAGGTAGAATAGAGACTAAATCATTGCTGCCACATCCGTACAAGACACTAATAAAAGCCAGATACAAAGACAACAAAATGGATGTCAGATTTCATGCTACTTAATTCAATGGACAACAGGACAAGGGACTTCTGTGGAATCATTCAGACAGAAGCAAAATAGACCAGTTATCACAAAAACAAGTGGTGCAGAATCTGTTTTGGACTGAAGACGGGTTGACCAGAAAGAGAATCAGCAACTGACAGAATCTTCCTCAAAATGTTTTTTATAAATATCTTCAATCGACATGGCGTGAGCCACCTTTTCTTGGAACTGAGTGCAAGAAACAAGCCTGAACCCACTGCCCCAGTGCTAATCACTTACAAACGAGAAACAAAGGGAAGAGGGTGAAAAGCAGGCAAGACGGAATCAATTTTACAACTGACAGCAATGACAGTAATGGAAGTATAGCAAACAAAGAGAATAGTAGTTTGTTAAAGGGAATATAATTTGTTATAGAGAAATACTCAGCAAGTAGTAGTATAAGTAATGATGAGGGGAGATGATGTAAGACATTGAGAAATATAGCCAAATTGTATCTCCTACTCTGGGGAGTCCTAATCCTTTGAAAGGTTTGGATTCTTGGTAGAATTACACTGATTCCATCAATACAAGTATACACATTACCACTTTTGCCTCATTTTCTTTTTCAATCCTTTTTTTGTCTTATCTATGTTGAAATCTCACAGAGTCACAGGTTCACAGCACTGAGCATCTCATGCAACCTCAACAAGCCTAGTAAGGATCCCGCAGTCCACACTCCACAGGATTCAATAGCAAGCCAACCTCTACCTCTGCAAAGTGCAAACTAGTGGTAAAGCTGTTTCTAGAAGATCTGGAAGAAAGGGTGAAAGAACTCCCAAAATATGGATTAATAAACTTCTCAGGGGAGACTTAGAAAGATATAGTAAAAAGAGAAGATATTAAAAGTATATCAAAAAACGCAGACAATTACAGATTTTAGAGATGTTTGGCTGAAATATAGTGTAAACTGTGAAGCACTTCAGCAGAAGTCATCAGAGAACTCACCGTCTGATTTATTCCATTGATCTTGATAGAGGCTGGCAAAGGCCTTCCAGTATCTGATGAGAAAATCCTTCCATGGACTCCGCTCTGTGAAATAAGATAACATATCAGGCACAGAGATTGTCATACAGTTGAGAGGAGAATGAAGAATATGGCAGGTCATCAAAAGATGCTGACTATTTTTATTTTCACAAACCACACCCCAAAGTCTCCCAAGTCGCCTTCTTTATATATAGCACAGTTGCTAGCTTTGACTAAACTCTCCTTTACCCTACAGTTGGGCCAACTCCTAAGTCCAAGAATTATACAGCAATTTACAATATTTGAACATCAAAGTAAAATTTTGTCTCCCAAAACTCATTTAGGATAAACAAAGAACACGAAGATGCTTGCCCAAGCTCAAGTATATGGCTGTATGCTATATAAGTAGCAGAAAGTAATGCCTAAATAACCCTGAAATACATTCTGAATGGCTCTTGTACACAAAAGAGCTAAATTTTCACATTTTTGGACAGGTTGAAATGGAGCATATACTAGAAAATATTTGTAACGCACATAATGGGCCCTTTAGCTCCTCAAGACCCACAAGCTGATATCATCATTATCATGGGTCAAATTAGCATTACCAAGGGCAAGGTATTGTGCGTTTATAAATTCAGTCACCAACTCACCACTCTAGGCTCCTCAAATATCCGTAAGATTGTAATTCAAAAACCCTAGACATCAATTTCAATCAAGCATCAGCATATAGGAATCTTGTCCTAAGCCATGACTCATAACAGGAAGTGACATAGTACAATGCCAAGGTTTAACCAACAACCCAGTGTGCACCAAAATACTGTAGCAAGAAGCAACTAATGCAGTGTTTTTTCCGGTAGAGTAAGGGCAAGGTTTTGGACTCTTACAAAACTCCAGAAGCCAGGCAGTGTTATGGTATCAAGAACCAAGTTCCACTACTGTAATAAGACCTGTTGGCACTTAGCACATCTCAAGTTCTTTGAATTTCCATTCCTATCAAATACTTCATATTTTCTAAAAGGAAAAATTTATAAAGCAAAGGAACAATAAATGTGACAAGAAGTCCGCAAATACAAAATAATACAACAAAGGAGTTCCAAAGTCCAAACACATTGTGCATCCAACAAGGCATGAGAAGCCCAAGAAGGTGACTCTATTCTATGACGGAACTTGATTAGTTTCTCCATGTCGAAAAATCGCGTCTTCCGGTTCCAACCAAAGTAACCACAGAACAAACCAAGCAAATTCTTCAACACAAGAATGTATGCCCCTCGTGGCTCACGCTATACTAGCAACTTAATTGGAAACCAAGATTTTTGCAGATACATAAACAGATTAAGCAGGATTGAAGGTACATGATGCCTCATAACCAAATGTTCAGGGTAAAAGGCTGCCCTAGACTTTACTGTAAATTTGCGCACATGAGTACCGTATTATTTGCATTGACTAGTTAGCACATGCATTAATGAGCCACCTCAGAGAATACGTCTTACCATCATAACCTCAGAAGTGAGCTCAGGAACAACTGAAGAAAGCATTTTGCTCAACTCAGTAGGTCAACAAATCCCATTCTTTTTTTCTCACACTAGGTTGCACAGAGGTGACTGGAACGTAAACTAGGACGGAAACGAAATAGCAATAGGGATAGGAAACAGCAAATTTCAAAATTTTGAGATACATGTATAGCAATGAAAATGCATAAAAAGAAAAATCAATATCTTTTCCACTAAAAGAATTTTAAGCAATATTCCTTATCTGAGAAATAACCAAAAGGAAACAGAAAAATAAAAAAAGAAGAAACCTACACTATAGAATACGGAGCTGCAAAAATGCAAAATTGAGGTTAATAAACCTAACTTTGTGAATTTATAAACATAAATCATGCCGCTTCAGCCGCGACCTGTTCTATTTCAACCGTTACAAGTCGCTTCTGCGTCAGCGCGACCGTTAACGCGTTCAATGCGACTGCATCCGCGTTTTTCTTCCTTGGTCCCATGACTCCTTATTTTGAGTTCCCATAAAAGGAATCAGAAAAGAGGGTCATGAAAGGGTGGCAAGTACTCCCTCCGTCCCTTTTTGGTTTCCCTACTTTCAGCTTGGGACATCCCTGAAAAATTACCTATTCTAAAAAAACGGTCCCTGAGAGTCCACCACTGCTCTCACATTATGATTTCACGATCCTTACCAGGTCCACCCAACAAACATTTAAAATACCCAATGGAGCCAACAAAAGGACTAACATCCTATCATCTACGCAAGATCTGAAAAGTGACCACATTTCATATATATTCTATAAAAGATAACCCAGCCAGGTATATGCAGAAAGAATGTTATGATACTCTGATCATTCTTATTCTCCAATTATCCTTCTTTGCGCCTCTTCTCACTTTGGTGGGGGGTGGTGAGGAGGAATAATTTACTACCCTAAAATTTAGCAAGTACTGTGCATGCTAAGTTCCACGCAATGGAAGTGAATATTAAGTGTATTTTGATTGATTATAGAGATCGCAAATGTAAAAAGAAAAAGGGTTAGAGATTAGAGTCTACTTCGAAAGTCCTTTAATTTAACAGAATACACAGGAAGTGAAGAAGTAGAGTGTATTCTTATTGATTGTATTGAATATGTGAAAGTGAAAAGGACATAGAGATTATCAAACACTTTTAAGTTCCTTTTTTATTAAAGAATACAGGTAAGCATACCTTCACAGTGGTTGCCACCAGCTTTAACATGCTCATTCTATTATACTCCCAGATAGTTGATAGCTGCACATTCAAAGATCAGACATTGTAATGAGGAAGCTTATATTAATGAAAAAACTGAAGGATTATTGCTAAACGAAATCAAGACACCCCAACATCTAATCCGACTATGAAAAAAGGGTTATCATGCAAAAAAACACAGAAAGAAATTTCATGCAGTCAGAAAATGAAAATAACTCATACAAAATATCAGTATCAACCTATGCTGTAATATTTTCGTTAACAGTCAGATACAGAAGGTAATAAAAAGAACTCTTAATTAAAAGAGATAGGAGAAGAAAAATAGGAGAATATATCTAACCTCGCTAGCATTAGGCCATTTATTATCACTTATTTCTAATGTCAACTCAAAACAACCAGCATGTATATAGTTCCAATCTTGCATGCCACCATAGATGGGATACCTTCATCAAAGTTTAGTGAAAAACGTCAGATTATACATGTAAATATGATAAAAATGCTGAAATAAAATCAGCAAATGGATCCACTATCTTGAGAAGTTTTAACAAAATGAAACCAAGGCTCACCAAGCTGCTCCATTAGTAATCCCTCCACGAAACTCTTTGCTCATAGACATGTTATAGTGAGACTTACTATACACACTAGCCAAAAACCGAAATGTTTCATCATCAGGGCTTGCATAGTATTCCCTCCTGAATAATAATTGCAATAATGAGCGTAAAGAATTTAAACCCCACACTTCCACAAAAGTTGATGGAATTTCTAGAGGAAAGATATGAACTTAGAACTCCTGACCTCTGAAGTCTGAACACAAGAAGATATCAAAGATACTTATAAAACTTGATATGGAAAAAAAGAAGCGTCCATTCACAGGCAAGAGAATTCGTTTTCATAATTGGGTCGTTAAAATAAGCAAAAGAAGATCATTCCTCATCTGCTTGCCATGCAGATCATTGATGTCTCGACAGTTTTAGCCCCATTTTGGATTTTTCGGTGTGGATGGCAGGAAGCTTTGCCCCATACAGTGCTAGGTATATTCCATTTTATCCCCAGTCAGCTAAAGATTAATACAGAAGAAACTTTTTTTCTAACAAATGACATAGAAGTCAGCAGCCTCTCACTCTCTCTGCTAAACTGCATGGCAGAGAGGAGGTCCATGCAGATTACATTCAAACCATTCTAACTAGGATCCTAGACAATTCCCATCCCTTCTGAAGACAACTAACCAGATCTCTGTTTCTGGTTCAAAAGGATTTTAGATTCACGATTTCAAGAGAGTTTAAAAGGCCATCATTCGAAGATTTTCGGCTTTGGTCGTTCATGATTACTGAAAACAGAAATCTCAAGATTGCATAAGGACCCCTGAAAGCATAAATCTCATTTGTAGTCTTCTACACACAGCAAACTACAAATGATGCACGACAGCACATAGGTATAGGCACCAATACATATAAAGACAATAAAGTTGATATTGCAGGTGGCACAAATTAGTTAGGTATTCAGGGATTTCTGAAAGATTTCTATACTGCAGACTGCAGTACTGAAAAACTGCAAATATATCAAATTAGATTATAATCCTAAACATAGACGCAATGCTTACAAAACACAGACAGCTACAGTAAAAGAGATGCATAGAAAATCTGACCTTTTATCCTGAGTGCCATCCCAAGGATAATTAGCAACAAGAGCACCCTGAAGAAATAAGGAGAGACACATTATAGAACCAACAGTAATTTGGCTACCAGCAAGCCACACGTCATTTAATTAAGCAGCCTAGCTTAGCATTTTCGTTCCTTTAGTGGGAGAAAATATGACAGAATATAAGTACTAGCAAAGCAGAGTAAGAAGCTAAATTGAATTTTGTAACTTGGGGTCAAATCTTAAAGCTGACGAAAAACATGGAAATAATGTTCTTGAAGTCAAGAGAGATAGCCTCAAATAGAAAGACAACACTCGCAGAGGGAAAGAGAACTCAAGTTGGTAGTGCAAACTGCAAAAATATCAGTGACTCTTGGGTTTGGAAGTGGCTGTGTGGTGGTTTCAAGGGGAGGCATTGGAGGTTTCCAGCGTTGCATGCTGGATCTGGATTAGAGATAGGGGTGAAGACCATCGATTTCATATTAGCTTGACATTTTGTTTCTTTAACCAATGGAGAAAATTCAAACCCTGGAAGGGGTAGGGAATTACAATTTTTTAACTATGCGATTTTTGGAAACGTTAAAAATGGAGAAAGGGAATAATAAAAATGTACAACCAAACAGCGACTAATTGCAATAAGGGTCTTAATTCTTTTTCCTTTTCTTGACTGCTCCTAGACAAACAGCCCTAAATGTTTGCTCATCGGAGCCATGCCAATATAGTAGCATGCCGTAAATACATAGCTATATATTATACGTTTTTGTCAGTTTGGTAGGATCAATACAGGTCAGGATATGACACTTTAGAAGTTTTTCTAATAAAGTTTGAATATAGAAGGTACTACACTCTATCGATCCCACAAATATGTCATTGAATTGGCAAACACGAACATTTTTCGACGCAGGGACCTGTACATTCCTTTGCATATTCAGCAGACTTATATTGCTCAAGAATCTCTCTAGTTAAGTAATAAGTGACTTACATATAGTTGGCATACCTATCAGCTCAGAATATAAGCTGTGCCACCATTAGTAATTACTATCCGATCAACTATGATTCAAAAATACACCTTTTTTCAAACTCCTCGCAAAATTAAAAACCCTAAATCAACTAAGAAATGAACATACAACTTTTAGTCAATGTCCATAGACCAAAGAAAGATGAACATACAACTTTAGTCAATGTCCATAGATCTAAGAAAGATGAACAAACAACTTCAGTCAATGTCCGTCAATCAACAGAAAGATGAACATACAACCTTAGTTAATGTCCATCTATCAACATAAAGATGAACATACAACTTATTCAATGGTAATCTATCCAGACCAACTGCGAAATGAACATAGAATTTTCAAAAATTCAATATTCCTGAATAAGCAGGGAGATAAATTACAATATTCTTAATGAAAATCAATACAGATCAACATAAAAATTATGGTACATAACTAGAATGCTCAGACAACATTTAAAAGCTACAAAAAGCAAGAAGGAACTACCCCATGTAAACTGGCAGAAGCAGTGAACTGTATCCTTTTCAACCAATGCATTATTGCTCTTGTTTCGGGTTGCCTTGCATCCTCCAAGTCATTCATAGCGAAGAACTAAGAGATATCATGTCAACCATATATATGCATCATCAGTAGCTCCACAAGAAAAAAGATAATGAATGAATAAACTAGTTCACCATAAAAGGCATATCTTTCCTTCTTTAAGTGTATTGCCAAGGTATTTCAAAAGGGAAGAACTTTGTGGATAGATATAAGGCCCTTAATAAAAGGTAAAAAGGTATTCGCCTCTAGTGTCCATAATTCCAGATCTAAGAACAGCGGCAATATAACTATCATTAAAGTTCAAAATTTCTGTGTACTTATGTACTTGTTTAAATGAAAGAATTATACAGCTAATGGAAGAAGCAGCAACATGAAAAGAGAGAAAAAAAAATAGGGAAATTCTATATGGTGAGTCGGCGACCGGTGGTCCCCAACTTTTTTAAATTCTATTTGGTAGACAATTTTCAGTTTTCCTCTTTTTGGTAACCCTCTACTTTTCTTTGTATATTATTTGAACTTCTCGTATTTAAAATCATTTTTTTAATTAAAAAGTGATTTTTTAATCTAAGAAAAGCTAATCTTAAAATACAAAACTAAAATAATAAACCCTCCATCACCATAACCACCCATCCCACCACCCCAACCCCTCCCCCCACCATATCCACCCATTCCCTCCCCCCACCATAACCACCCATCCCACCACCCCATCCCCTCCCCAAAATGTGACCCTCCGACAAGCCCCTCCCAACCCCGCCCTTCACTCGACCTTCCTCGTTAGCGAACACCCCCCTCTCCCCCACCAACAATTCCCCTTCCCAGCCAAGGAGACGTAAGCCTCCGCTTCCACCGCCAATCATATCAATGTCGTTGCGCCACCTCACCATTCAATGATTTCCTCACACCTAAGTCCCCAGAAAAAACCGTTCTATACACTCACACCATGATCGATCAATATCGATAGGGTTTTTTTTTGGGTTGGTGTGAGGTGGTGTGATGGCCAACTGACAGGGGGTGGTGTGAGGATGGCCGACTGACAGGTTGGGCTGGTGATTCGGCGGGGAGAGGTGGTGTGAGGGGCCACTGAGACGGGGAGTGATGTCAGCGTAACTGAAAAAGGGTTGGGGGATGGTGGTTGGGCAGGGGGAGAGGGTTTTCCTTTTCTTTTTTCTTTTTCAAATCAGTTTGAAATTTTGAATACATGAAAAAACAGTTTTTACATCAAAAATTCATATTTAATGAGAAAAAGGCCATAGAAATTACAAAAAAAAAGTAGAGGGTTACCAAATAGAGGAAAACTAAAAATTGTCTACCAAACAGAATTTAGAAAAATTGAGGGTCACCATACAGAATTTCCCAAGAAATATGACCCTACTTATATTTTAAAATATTCCTAAATATAGTTGGAATAAACAGTATACATCCCTGAATCCAAAATTGACCATAAATCACATATTATGAGGCTATGAGCTGCTTCCATGTCTGCTAACTGTAAAGCAAGACATTCTGTTTCCCGAAATTTACGTGCAAACTACACATACTTCCTACGCATATGTTGACTAAGAACAGCTAGCCAACAGTTCAAGAGATGCTGGGCAAATGACAGTAGCCTGGACATTGACAAGCATGCATCCATATGGGGATTGCCCATTTGCTTTTTTTTTTTTTACGAATTCGAAGACACACCTTTGACCATTTATATTTTTTATGATGTATTAAGAAATATATAAACATTTGCACATGAGACAAATCTGATAAGATCCCACAAATCTATCATTTTTCTTATATGTTGGTGGGAATTTATGGTTCAATTTTTGTAAAGTTTGATTTGAAATAAGGAAATGGGAAATCCGCCCTTTAAGGAACTGGAGGTATTTTACATGGAATGCAGCATCACCTTGCCCCCAAATACTAAAAAAAAAAGGAAACAGATTTTAACAGGGTTAAAGGTCCGTTAAACCCTACATGACAATTGACACAAAAAAATGTGTAGTGATCCTTATTTAAATATCACCCCTATAGTATTCCTTCCTCCTACAACTTCTTCTCGCTTCCTCTATTCCATAGAAGATTTCCCCTCTTTTGCCTAATTCTTTATTCGGCTCCTTTTATTCTACCTTGCGCCATTTGTTAGACCCATTTAGTTCCTGAAAAAGGACCCGCTTTCACACACACACTCCCCTTTTCACCTTGGTATCTAAGGCTACAATAAGAGGGAACAAGGGAGTAGTTCGAAAATTTATTGCCATACTGGAAGCGCGAAAATGAGGGTGAAAAGCCAAATAAAACATACCTGGTCAGGAAAATCTCGATTTAGATCAACATTCCTGGCATTCCCTCTCTTTCTAAGAGCAAATCCATCAGGGTTCATAGATGGTAATATGTGAAGGTGTACGTTTTTGACAATTAATTTTGCCTGCAAAATACGAGAGATTTTAACTTACCATGTCATATTTTCTTTCTTTTCTTTTCTCACATTGGCTGGCCGAGTAAATATATAAAGATAGCACACCATGCATCAAATACAGTTTTCTTATAGATTACAACACTTCAAGAAAATGACCCGTGCTCCCCTGTTCATCTTCTCTCGATAAAATTTCATGTTTTTATCAGAAAAAGAGAAAGATATCAAATATATACAAAAGTTGACACTGTGAACTAAATGAGTTAAGTGGATTGCTTCTTCTCTCATCCCCCTTTTCTATATATATTTATTTTTACGAGAAAAGCATATTGGGAAAAGATAATGATGCAGCAGATGCAGGCAATGCAGCCTTAATTCCTTTTTTTATCTGTGGACTTATCCCCTACCATTTCTCCCTAAATGCCCGACTTTCAATCAGCTCAAGATCAAAAATAAGCCACGATAAAAAAAAAACAAGTATGAAGGGGACCAAGATTTTTGCTGTTACTGTATCAAGTTTTCCATATTTTAACGAACTTTTAGTCAGAAGTGTACTATTACACACAAACATGGTTTGGAAAAAAAAACACCGCAAAATAGAAGGTGAGGATGGTCCGTCGAATAACTGCCTACCCCATAATGTAAGGAAAAATACCAGTGGATCATTCTCATAATTATCACACAGCCAATTGGCAAGACGCAGAAGAAGCTCGCGTCCAACAGGTTCGTCTCCATGAACGTTTCCAATGAACTGCACCAACAATATAATAGACTTCGAATTAGCAATTTAATTAAACTGATTATCAGCTGGATTACAGATACATAGAATATCAAATCTCAACGAAATACTTAGCCCCAGATTAAAGAAACAACATTAGCAAGATTAACAACGATGCAGCAACCCTACTGCCACCAGCTTTCTCTTGACTTCATTACCACAATAGATGCTCCCTACCTTATCTAACATGCTTTTAGAAACATTTTGATAGGATGCACGAAATATGACTGCAAACCACAGGCTGGACGACTAACTTTTATTCAAAAACTCGCACTAACACCGATAACTCACCTTAAATGCAGGTTCAGGCTCATCCCTGCCTGGATTATCAGATATTTCTATTACCCACTGCATGTAGTCGAACCAAGCAGGCATTAGTAAACGCAAAATATAAACTACGAAAAGAAACACTTTGAAGATAGAATACTACCAGGGGAAATCCATTAACACTCCTTCCAATACTGAGCAACCATTACAGCAATCCCTCAAGGAGAGAACAAGCTTGAAGTCAGCAGAATCAACTTGACATATAGATAAAAAGGGATAAAGTTTTCTATTCATGAAAATCTTTCTTTTCCGTTCCTCAGAAAATGAAAGTTGTTACTTAAAGCCAAATATAACTTTACATAAATCCAATTTCAAACCTGTATGATACAAGGAATAAAGGAATATGACAGAATCCAGATCAATCACCTGTATATCCGTGAAATGTTACTGCATCTTTCACCAAATGCCATAATAGCATTCTCCAAATCAGCATTACTCATGTATCCCAGAGCCAAATCAATGCTGCATGAATAGTTACCCCTCTTTTAATAACTGGTAGGGCAGCATTTCATCCAAAAAAGGCTGATAGTGTAGCAAAGAATAACTTATGATTTATTTTGAACAGTATTGCCATATGATAAAATAATAGTTTTCCATCTTTTATTACTTGCAATGTCTACATTTCGTCATCAAACTTTATAAACTTGGACCATATTTTTCGCTAACTCATAATTCTTTTGTTCTGAATCTTCTGATTTAGTGGCAACATGGGGGAGGGGAACATTTGTTAGGAGAGCATGTGAAGATGAGAGATATAGAGACAAAAAAGGAAGAGGAATCATGTGATGAAGATAATAGGGAAAGTCTATTACCAAGTATAGTAATGTTGCCTAAAATAGAAGAGAGAGGTATAATATTATATCATCATATGGGATCTTGGTAGTTCTATAAATGGTACTTTAAAATATAATTTTGATAGTTTGTTTAGATAGGGGAATTTCCAAAGAAAGAGTGATATTCATTTTCTATTGTTTGGATACAAGACACGGGAAGGGGCAAGGATGACAATTCAAAGGATTCATTTTCCTTCCACTCCTAATAATCCAAATCCATCCAATGTCGAAAACATTTGGAAGGAAAATGCAAGCTCATATTGTAGAAAATTAGATAACTGTGCCATCTTATTCTGCTAGTTCTGTATTTCAATGCAACACCAGATTCAAATTATTTTGTTTTCTTTTACCATCTGTATTTTATCCTTCTCTTAGATATTTTGTATAGCAGAATATTCCCTAGGTTTAAGGAAATTCTTCCTAGGGATCCCATGGATTTTGGCTTAACAGCCGTATGACACTGAGGAAGAAAAGAGAAAGCTCTCTTAACAAATACACAAATATAATAGAAAATGTTAATGTGAAGCAAAGTTGCTGTTTTTATGTTTTTGCTTTCAATTTTCTTCATGGGACCAAAGGAGTGAGCTAAGATCCCTGGTTATCTGCAAAACTCAGCCTCTTTTTCTCTTCAAAAATCTAATATTATCCATTCAAATTGATGGAAAAGGGAAAAAAGGATGAAATAAAGAAAGAAAGTGAAACTCAAGACTACTATGCTGACCCCTACTATACACAAAAGCAGTTGGGAATCATCATTTTTGATGGTAACAACTACCTCAACTGGTGCAGCAGCATTAGGATGGGTTTCAGTGAACAAGCTTGGGTTCATCAATGGGAACATTCGAAAGCCAGACAAATGGCTAATGAAAAACCGCTTAGTATCTTCTTGGATATTTATATCTATTAATCCTGCAATCTCAGAGAATATTATGTATTTGGATTCTGCTAAAGAGTCATGGGATGAGATCAAAGAGAGGTCAGTCTAATGCTCCTCTCTTGTATCAACTAAAGGAGTTGGGTGACTTGAAACAAGCCAACCGAAGTGTAGCTGACTATTATTGAAAGCTAAAGGGATACTGGGATGAAGTATCCAATATTGAAGGCATCCCAGAATGCACTCTTTGGAGCTCTAGCTAAATGCACTTCCATCAACAAACTTATGCACTGTCTCATGGCATTAAATGAAGGGTATGAAAATATGAGAGGAAACATATTGGCTATGGAGCCTGTGAATAGAGCCTTTCATTTGGTGCACCAGTTAGATAAGCAGAACAGAAGGTGAAGGTAATGCTCTTAATGTGAGTAAGCAAACTCAAGGAAGCTGGGAGAAGAGAGAATCCAAGGAAGCTAAAATGAAAAAGAAATGCAGCCACTGTCTCATGAGAGGACACACCAAGGAAGAATATTTTAAGCTAGTTGGGTATCCTCATTCCTGAGTGGTTTAAGAGCCCTAAAGGGAAAAACAATCAAAAAGCAAGTGCAACAAATGTGAACAAGAAATCTCAAGAGAATAGCATAAATACACCCCTGGATCTAGGTGCAGAGAGTAGAGAAAGTGTTGGGTCTAGTGTGGAGATGGTCAAAGAAAGGAGGTCGTGATTATTCTGAGATGAAGTAAGAAGGCAAGATTCAAGACTATGTGCACAACATTCCAGAAAGAAATATACAATGTGATGAGAATGGACTCTCAAAATCTTTCTGTACATGAGATGAAGGAAATGGTTGAATATACTCCTGCACATATTGCAACTATACAAAATGTTGCACAAATCATCAAGTTATTATGAAGCTGTGAATTATCCAGAGTGGAGAAAGGCTATGGAAGATGAGTTGGAAGCCTTACAGAGATATGAAACGTGGGAGATTTGTGACCTACTAGATAAGAAGAAAGCCATTGAGTCAAAATGGGTGTTTAAAGTGAAATACAAGGCGGAAGGCAGAAAGCATACCTTTTTACTGTTGCTAAGTTCAGTGAGATTGCTCATTGCCCTAGCTACAATTTAGCAATGGAAGATGCATCTATCAAAAGTGCTTTTTGCATGGTTTTCTCAAGAAGAAGTATATTTATAGCCACCTCAAGACTTTCATGGCTATGAAGAAGGCAATGTTTGCAGGAGGAGCCTCTATGGTTTAAAACAAGCATCTAGAGTATGGAATCATGAATTAAGAGTTCCTAACTAGACTTGGTTTCATATAATGAAAGAGAGGTTATAATCTTTTATCAGAAAAAAAGAAGGTAGCATATGTATAGTGCTTGACTCATTCATTAATAGATCTTGTGAAGATGCAATATTGAATTTAAAAAGGAGCCTAGATGAACAATTTACAATAGAAGACCTAGGTGAGATAACCTACTTCCTTGGGATTGAGGTAGCAAGAAATTCACAGGGAACATTGCTCAATCAAAGGAAGTACATCTAGACATATTGAAGCTCACACAGGACTGCAAGATGGCAAGCCTGGTAAGACTCAATTCTGAAACTTTCCATAGAAGTTGTGGTTTCTGGAGTTGTTATCAAGGTCCTGGGTGGGTGGTGGCTTTCAGGTTAGGGTTGGTGGTGGTGGAGTGGCTGGGGTGGGGTGGATTTAGGGGGTTGGGTAAGTGTTTGGGGTCCGCGGTGATGGGCGGTGGTAATAAGGCAGTGGTGGTGGGCTGTGTAGTAGGAAGGTGATGGTGGTGGTGGGGCGGTGGTTATGGGGCAATGGTGGTTATGGAGTAATGAGCAAGGTTGGTCAATGATGGTTATAGTGTAGAGGGAAATGTGGGAATCCAAAACCCTTGGGGTGGGTTGGGAATCAAGTAAGGGTGAGTGAAACTGAAAATAGGTAAAGGGAATGGAAAAGAACATCAACCAAACACCATAGGTAAGCTAGTGTCTTGCTTGTCTTTTCTTTTCTTGCAACTGCCTATCACCCGCCCAATCTATGCAAAACCCCAGAAAGCCAACACATGGATGCTGCTCTCCATGTTATGAGATAACTAAAAGGCTCTATCATGTTATGAGATATCTAAAAGGCACCAGCAAATGGGGATTGTATTACCCTACAAATTCAGAATTGATGCTCTCTATCTTTTGTGATGCAGATTGCTCTTACATTTTCTAGGAGGATGGTTAGTTTCACGGAAGACCAAGAAACAGAAAACACTGTCAAAAGCCTCTTAATAGTGTATGTCACCGACAACAAAACTAGTTTGATCAGATGGGTTACTTAAAGATCTATAGCATCCAGTTCCTAAACCTATTACTCTCTACTGCGACAATAAAGTTGCTCAACACATAGCTGAGAATCCTAAATTCCGTGAAAGTACTAAACATCTCAACATAGATTTTCACTATGTTAGGGATACAATAATGTGGAGACAGGCTTCATTGAGACAGCACACATCAAGTCTTCTTCTGGACTGGCAGATCTCAAGACCAAAACACTTTCTTACGCTCAGCACAATTACCTTCCTTTCAAGTTGGGAGTTGTTATTCATCCCCGCCTCCAACTTGAAGGGGGTGTAGAAAATTAGATAATTGTGCCATCTTATTATGCTAGTCTACTGTATCTTGTCCTTCTGTTAGATACTTTGAATAGCAGAATACTGAGGGAAATCTTCGTAGGGATCCTAGCTTATATAAGCTTGTAGTTTGGCTTGACAGCCGTATGCGAGTGAGAGGGAAAAGAGTGAGAGGGAAAAGAGAAAGCTCTCATAACAAATACAGAAATATAATAGAAAATGTTACATATGTGAAACAAAGTTGCTATCTTTATTTCCTTGCTATCAATTTTCTTCACATTTTCACCCCTCCTCCCATCCTTTCCTTCCCCTTCCCTCCCCTCCCCTTCGGTCCTTCCTCGCCGTACCTTTCCCTCCATCATTGCTATTAAGTAAAGATATTAATAGCCATAACTGATAAAAATTATATAGTCAGTTTTATATGTTGGAGGGAAAGGTATTGATAGTCAGGTGTATATGTTGGAAACATTATTAAAAAAAATAACAAGTATAATCCAATAAACTATAAAAGTAGGGGAAGATCGACGAAACTTCAAGTAGATACCTGGGCTTAGAGGGAAGATCATCCAACAAGCGCCTACCTGATATATAACAAACGCAATTCATTAACAAAAACTCAAAAAATTATATACTTCAAAACCCAATTCATAACTAATAAAAGGTACCTTTTTTATACAAACCCAATTCATTATAATTCTAGATTTTATAATAGCTCACAGTTCAACAACAAAATGCATATAAATGAAAATGAAAGCAGAAAAATAGCAATGAAAGAAGAAAAAATGAAACTTTACAAAAGAAGAGAGAAGAATCAACACCTGAGATGCGAGATGTGTGTTCCCCGCCTCTGGCAAAGGCAGGGTAGATGAAACATAATCCAGTGATAAAAATCAAATAAAGGGGATTCATTCTACTTCATGCACTTTTTCTTCTTTCAGTTTTGCCTCTTAATTCATGTTCAGCAAATCAAAGTCCCAAAAGGAAATCACACACTGAAGAAAAACACCCACAATGGCCACAATGTTCTAAAGTTCAGTCAATTCAGACTCCCTAAAAAGCGTTGACCTCTTGCTGCATAATTTTAAGTTTATTTTCAAGTTTCTAATAAATTATAGATCCTTCTATCTCTCTCTCAGAGTTTTTGTCCCATTAATTGGTGGATTTTCTTTTCTCTTGTATGAATTTTAATAGAATAGGTAATATCAGTGCTTTTTATGGTTTGTTATGTGAATTTTTAATAAGCATAGATCATTTGTCTGCTATCTGATAATTCAATATAAAAAATTTTCATATCAAAATTATGATGAAGCGATGGATCCACTCGCGGAAAGTTGTATTGGAACAATGATTCGAGAATGTATCATTTATCAGATTTAGATTTCGGGTTCATAGTTCTAGCACCGAAAAACTTATATATGATTTAGTAAAATTTGTTTTCGTTATCACTGAATATGGATTTAATTAATGAAAAGTAAAGTCATGTGGGACTTCATTCATAAGGGAATGGTTGGGTACCGCCTTGGACGTAGTTAGCAAATCCAATTTGGTCACAGATGCTCCGACTGAATAAAGTTAATAAATAAATATTGCTAATCTACCCATTGTAGGAACATATATACGCATATATAGTGGAATTTCATGAAATAATTTTCTAAGAATTAGATGAGAATCATATGCATAACAATAAAATAAACTAGTCTTTGCCCGTGATAATGCATGTGGTACCTCAAAACGGTTGAAGATATTGTGACTATTCATCATTGGTGTTCTTCTTTGTTGTTTTTTAGTCGAATAGCTTTTGGCAGTTTATTTTCGTCAGCACATACCTTAATATTATTACATGATTGCTTTAAAAGATTTAGTTGTACTACCCATACCAACAAGTGCATCTTCTTTTTAGGGAGCTCATATTGTTAAGATATTTCTTAGTTAAGCGTCCTTGACTTGGAGTAGTCTTGGGATGGGTGACTTCTTAGGGTGCGCATGAGTGAGGACAAAATGCGCCGAAAGGACTTTGTGTTGGTTTGTGGGGCCAGTTATTGATTCGAGATGCTTATTTGGTGACTCCCATCGCCCGTAGGGGTTGGGGTGCTACAAATGGTAATAGAGCAAACCTGCGACCTCGTCTTGGAGCGACCCTAAGGCCGAATATTAGGAGTCCTCAAGCGCCTAGTGGGGGAGGATTTTGGGGCTGCATTGTCATAAGAAGCGACCCAGAGGTCGTCAGGCCAAATATTTGGAGTCTCCAGGCGATCAGTTTCCAGGCAGGGGCGACCTACAGGCTACGGCCGAAAATGTGGGATCCCCAGGTACAACGAGGGCGTTGCTGTTCTCAAGTGGGGGTGTGTAATACTCACTATGATTGTTTCAAAGGAACTAGTTGTACTGCCATACCAACAAGGTGCATCTTCTTTTCACGGTGTTCATATTGCTAAGATATTTCTCAGTTAAGCGTGCTTGGCTGGGAGTAATCTTGGGATCGGTGACCTCCTGGGCAGTATCTCGGGGTACGCATAAGACATCTTGTTGAGGTCAAAGACCTCTGAGGGCTTTTGGCTTGCAAATGTTATCCCAAGCAATAAGTGGGATACCAGTAGAGTTAGCTTTACTTTGTGTCCAGAGAAAATTACGATTAATTGTGTGTTGTTTATTTGTGATTGATGAGATCGGGATTTTTGCGGTGGCCATTGTAAACATCGGTACGGCTTTTTAAATTACTTTGAATGTGGATAGTCTTCTCTGCTTTTGACAAGAAGGATGATGCCCATGCATTTAGATGTTTATCCGTTCTGCTAATTAGAGCATTGAAATCGTCTCTATTACTTTTATACGTGGAGAAGTGTCTGCCAAGATATCTCCCCAGCGAATTCTTAGGTTGCATATTGAAATGGCTCGCTACTAGACTTTTCCTATTATAGGTTGTGGTCATTGAAAAATAGATCGACGATTTATGATACTTAATTAATTCACCAGAGGCTTTGCAAAAGTAGTGAATTAAGCATCTTTTTTATGTTGTTGCTTGCTGTAAAGGTTGCTTTACAGACTACTCCCTCCATTTGTTTTTAATTGTTACAATATGTGTTGGGGGATAACCAAAGAAATTTATGAAATCTATTGCAATTGTTTGGGAATAGATAAAGTATGAGAGAAAATATCATAAAAAAAAGTATAGGGTCAGTTATTGGTCCGAGATGCTTATTTGGTGACTCCCATTGGCCCGTAGGGGTTGGGGTGTTACACCAATTATCTAGCCAGAAATAAATATCGGTACCAGTGCCGACTTTCCAACGGATTCCACATTGGATGAGATCGCGGGTATTAATTTAAGGATCGCTTTCCAAATTGGAGAGTCATTTAACTTGAGCTTATAATCGAAGCAAGATACATTTTTATGTACTTTTTCCGAATAAGTTCTGCCCATAGGGTCTTAGGGTGCATAAGGATTTTCCATGCAAGTTTTGCCAATATCCTTGGGTTCATATGCTTCATCTTTCTGAGGCCAAGACCTCTGAGGGCTTTTGGCTTGCAAATGTTATCCCAAGCAATAAGTGCGATGCCAGTAGAGTTGGCTTTACCTTGTGTCCAGAGAAAATTACGATTAATTATATGTTGTTTATTTGCGATTGATGAGATCGTGATTATTGCGGTTCTCATTGTAATTATCGGTACGGCTTCCAAATTACTTTGAATGTGGATAGTCTTCTCTGCTTTTGACAAGAAGGATGATGCCCATGCATTCAGATGTTTATCCATTATGCTAATTAGAGCATTGAAATCATCTCTATTACTTTTATATGTGGAGAAGTGTCTGCCAAGATATCTCCCCAGGGAGTTCTTAGGTCGCATATTGAAATGGCTCGCTACTAGAATTTTTCCTATTATAGGTTGTGGTCGTTGAATAATAGATCGACGATTTATGATACTTAATTAATTGACCAGATGCTTTGCAGAAGTTGTCAGGCATCTTTTTTATGTTGTTGCTTGCTGCGGAGGTTGCTTTACATACTACTCCCTCCAATTGTTTTTAATTGTTACAATATGTGTTGGGGGATAATCAAAGAAATTTATGAAATCTATTGCAATAATTATTTGGGAATAGATAAAGTATGACAGAAAATATCATGAAATGAAAAAAAAAGCATAGGGTCAGTTATTGGTTTGAGATGCTTATTTGGTGACTCCCATCGGCCTGCACGGGTTGGGGTGTTACACCAATTATCTAGCCAAAAATAAATATCGGTACCAGTTTTGACTTTCCAAAACTTCCATGTTGGATGAGATCGCGAGTATTAATTTAAGGATCGCTTTCCAAATTGGAGATTCATTTGACTTGAGCTTATAATCAAAGAAAGATACATTTTTATGTACTTTTTCCAAATAAGTTCTTGATTGGCTAAAGTCGTATCACCTATTCAAAGATAATTCCTACAGTCCTCTAACAATGGTAGTCAATGGAAGTAGGGTCGAATCCACAGAGAGACGGAGTTCTAAGTTAATATTCAGCCAAAAAGTTACTTCAGACAAGATCAGATAAGAAATCAGCAACTATCAGAGCCTAGGCCAAGAATCGATAGATTAGAACAGTGTCAAGCTATGGTTAAGTCCCAACGTCCATAATTCAACATATGCAGCACGTTCACAAACATAATCAGAATTACTGGTGTGTACTAGGCCTCTAAAAGTAAGGCGGATCTGTGCAAACGATTATTAACCTCAAGTAATCAAAGAAACTACGCAATAACGTTAATTACTCACTAAGAACAAATCACACCATAACCTATCTCATCAAACCCTAGAAACTAAAAGCAATTCAAATAATCATGGTATAAACATGGCTTCCCTCTCTAAATCCCTAGAAATAAAACTACTCACTCATAATTGAATCAACATTAATAAATCTAATATGAAACCCTAATTTCAACGTCATGAATGAATAAATAATTAAACTAAGAAATCGAGAATAATAAAAGAGATTAAAGTAGAGAAGAATACCAATTGACGAAAAGCAAGAACTTTTATTAAAATCGAATCCGAGGTTCAATCACATTTAATCTAATCTAAAATGTTGAAACTAAATAAAACTAAGCTAAGAACTATGGAATAAAACTGAATAAAGATATTTATAATACCCCTCAAAGTCTAATTAAAAACGGAAACTAAGATAGAATTTCCATGTTGGCGAAGACGGGACCCGATCGGGCAAAGGGCCACCCGATCAGGTCCACAGTAAAAAAAATCCAATAACTTCATTTGACTCCACGCAGCAGCAACAACCTCAAGATTTGGGTTTTTCTGGCCCACCCGATCAATCACCAGATCAAGTTGATGATCGGGCTCACAATGGTGCCCAGCAGCATCACTCTTCTAATACGTAACAGCTGCAGCAAGTACACACAAGTTGGCCACTTATGTCCCCCTTATCACAACAGTAGCCAGCAAACTAATTGGGCCCAGCAGCATCACGCGTGCAGCAATGTAGCAAAAAGGGAAGCTGGGATTCTACCTGATCGGGTGGGCTGAAGATGCCCGATCGGGCCTGGGGGAAAATATGAGCCCAGCAGCTTCAATTCTTTGGTAACACGCAGCATTCACGTTTGGCGAGAAATTTGGGACTGCCGGATCAGGTTGGGCTTAATTTGTCCAACTTAATTTTCTTCGTTTTCTCACCCGATGGGATCGGGTGATGTCCGCCCGATCGGGTACAAAACTTTACCGCCCGATCAATAATGCTTCGCTTGATCGGGTCATTTCCTGCCCGATTTGAGTGCCGAAAACTCTTTTTTTGACTCTTTGGCTCTCAATTCTTCACGTTTAGAGGTCTTGGGGACCTCCTAAAACATCCATAAAGCTCGTGAGCCATCCTATGTGCCTCATAACATCTCGTAAAGCCGTGATTGCTTCCAAATAGCTCGGAAATAAGGAGAAAACTCCCTAAAACCTGCAATTCAACACTAAAACACAAAACCACAATTATATACGATAGTTAGCATAAAATAGCTCTGAAGAGCTCTAATGACGCACAAATTAGCTTGTAAATGAGGGAGAAAACTCTATATAAATACGTGATATCAGTTCTGCCCATAGGTTCTTAGGGTGAATAAGGATTTTCCATGCAAGTTTTTCCAATATCCCTTGGTTCATATGCTTCATCTTTCTGAGGCCAAGACCTCTGAGGGCTTTTGGCTTGCAAATGTTATCCCAAGAAATAAGTCTGATACCCGTAGAGGTGGCGTTACCTTGTGTCCAGAGAAAATTACGATTAATTATTTCTTGTTTATTTGCGGGTTATGAGATCATGATTTTTGCGGTTGCCATTGTCAACATCGGTACGACTTCCAAATTACTTTGAATGTGGATAGTCTTCTCTACTTTTGACAAGAAGGATGATGCCCAAGCATTCAGATGTTTATCCGTTCCACTAATTAGAGCATTGAAATCGTCTCTATTACTTTTATACGTGGAGAAGTGTCTGCCAAGATATCTCCCCAGGGAGGTCTTAGGTTGCATATTGAAATGGCTCGTTACTAGACTTTTCCTATTATAGGTTGTGGTCATTGAAAAATAGATCGACGATTTATGATACTTAATTAATTCACCAGAGGCTTTGCAAAAGTAGTGAATTAAGCATCTTTTTTATGTTGTTGCTTGCTGTAAGAGGTGGCTTTACAAACTACTCCCTCCATTTGTTTTTAATTGTTATAATTTGTGTTGGGGGATAACCAAGAAAATTTATGAAATCTATTGCAATAATTGTTTGGGAATAGATGAAGTATGAGAGAAAATATTATAAAATCAAAAAAAGTATAGGGTGGTTGAGTGATTAATGAGAAAACAAAAGGACAAGTGGCCCCAAAAGTGTGGAAAATTTGAATATAGAGATGTGAAAGTTTACCATAAATAGTAAAAGTGAAAGTGTAAGAATTAAAACTAAACGTTCTAAAAAAGAAACCGTAAGAATTAAAAACAAACGGAGAGAGTAGAAGATAGTCGTTAGCAAAGAACAATCCAGTGATTTTTTGGGTCCCTGGTTTATCTTTAAACTGATGCCCGATTTCTTCTCAGCTGTTGCAAAGGCTAATTGTCGTGCTAAAACTTCCTTACATAGAATAAAAAGATATGGGGACAACGGATCCCTTGTCTGAGTCCCCTAGAAGAGGTAAAAGTTTCTGAGATTGCAATGTTTATTGTAGTTGAGTATGAGACAGACGTTACACAATGCCTTATCTATTGGATCCATTTGTCATGAAAATCGAGTAATGAGAGAACGTTAAAAAGGAAATCGTATTCAATACAAGAAGCTTTTTCCATGTCGAGCTTGAGCGCAAACCATCCAGTAGAAATCTTGGATTTTTGGAAGGAGTACAACACTTCTTGTGCAATAAGAATGTTGTCATGTATATCGTGTTCATGCACAAATGCGCTTTGGAACGGGTTAATAATGTGGGGTAGGACTTATCTTAGCCTATTGACTAGGATATTTGCCATAATTTTATACAATGGTTAGCAGAGACTAAATGGTCTGAAGATAGGCATATTCAGGGTTCAGATATTTCGGTATCATGTAGAGTAATGTATGACTAACATTCTTGTGGAAAATTCCATGCGTAAAGAAATTACATCTAGTGAGACATAAATATTTTTGGATAAGGGGCCAATAGCTTTGATATTTTTTTGAGCTAAAACTATCTGATCTTGGCTTTTTGCGAGGTTTATGTCGTAAGCTGCTTGCTTGTTTTTTTGCTCCGTCCCGGACTAATAAGATGTTTGTCGTCTGATTCAGTTACAACATGGGGCAACACAAGGGATAATTAGCTCCCCTTGTCTTTGATGATCGGGAGTGAGGCATTTTTGGAATTCACTTTTGAAAGTGTGGTACTAAATCTGGGTCATTTACCCATTGATCCAGATCGTTCCGGTTTTAAAGATGTGTTGTTTCTTTTGTCGGGTGGTTATCTTTGCGTGAAAGAAATGTGAGTTTCGATCACCTTTTTTTAGCCAGTTATTTCTAGCATATTTCACCCAGTATTTTTGTTTAAATGAGAGAAGAAGTTCTCGCTACTTCATAATTCTGTGGAGGTGTTGTTCAATGTGAGGATTAGAGATTCTCGCCAATTGTTCAATATTTGAAATCTTCGCATTATTAGTTTCTAGTTTTTTTTGGGCATGATCATAATTTGATTTATGCTAGAGCTTTAGGTCAAATTTTATTTGTCTTAACTTTTGGCAGAGAGAGTAGAATCTAGCTTAATTCGGGAATATAAGACTTACAGTGTTTCTTTTGATTTGGTTGACTTGGGGGTTTTTAAATATATGCAATTTGGAAGCGAAACCGAGTTGTTTGTATAGGAAGATGAACGTTTAGAGTTACAATGATCGTGAATGGCCAGAGCAAGTGAATGTGTTATTGGAGATAGAAGCATTAGGGAACTGAGCATTCCACGTTATGGAGGCTAGTCCCCTATCTAGTCATTCATAAATCTTATATTTATACATGTTACGTTTCCACGTGTATGGGCATCCTAAGAGCTGGATATCCATGGTTGGAGTGTTGGCTAGAAAGTTCTGCATCCTTGTGCACCGCGATATGTGTGCAGGAACATCGCCTTTCTTGTCTTGTAAATATAGAAGTTCATTAAAATCTCCCATTAATACCCATGGTTCTGTCATGTGGTGGTAGTGGCTTTTCAATTCATCCTAGAATGCCTCCTTTTCTATTTCTTGAGCACAGGCATAAATTCCGGATATCCAAAAATTGTACTGAGTTGATTTATTTGTAATGCGTAGGTGGGCAAGTCGAGAAGAGAAGTGACGTTCTAGAATTTCACAATGTTCTTAGTCCCAAAGGACCCAAATACCTCCACTGTGGCCTAGGGGTGGGATAATATGCATATTTTGAAAATGAAGGAAGTTCTTAATTCGAGATACGTTAACATTTGTGGTCATTGTTTCCAAGACAAAAAGAATGTTGGGTTTATACTTTTTGGCAAGGAAGAGCAATTTACTCATTGTGTTGGGTTTTTTTGCTTTCTGAATATTCCAAGTAACGTTCTTCATGCTAGAAAATTATAGTAATGTGCGTCTATATTTTCGTTAAGACCGGTCTGAAGTATTTGTAGTAAAAGACTTTTGTCTGTTTTCATACTAACATCAATGACACGTTGCAGGAGAAATACCATTGGCATATTCTCATCCATTACATAGGAGATCTGGCATAGAGACTTTGTTTGAATTTGCTGCAAGCCATGAGTCATGGAGTGATTTAATTTGCATACATTGTCTTAACAAGGTTGTACTTATAACTTGACCAGTGTATTTCATAAGAAATTAGAGCAAAATCATATAAAATTGGAAACTTTTGTGTATTATAACTCCATAAAAACAAAGGAACATTTTTGAAATGAAATGAAAGTGTCTTGACAATAATATATCCATCCAGACTTCCGTAGATGCGGGGCAACCATTCGAAGATGCTGGGCAAGGCCTATTGCCAGTCCCACAACAAGAGCAAATGACAATGACAAAAAACATAATTCGACTCATAGTAAAGGCTACAATAAGGGTACCACTTGAAAGCTAAAATATACAAAGTTTCCAAAGGCGAAATGGACTAACCAACTAACACATAATAATTAAATCCACATTTAAGATTAAATTCAACTTTAAAATAAGCAAGTTAACCAAGTTCCAAAATGTGACTGACTAAGAATTTAATGGAGTTCTTAAGTTCATAAGTATTAGTATCTTAATTCTCTTATTAGCCTTATGTTCCTTTATCTTCTTACTCAATTCCACTAAGTTTAAAAACTATTGTAAATTTTGGGGTACGTTAGAAAATTTTAAGTGAAATCATGGATAAGGGAAGCTTTGAGTTAATCAAGAAAAAGAAAGACGACTTTAAGTATGTAATTGATGTATCTATATATATATATATATATATTTAGATGCATTTAGATTGCATTTAGAACTCTTTTTAGAGCATTTAGATGCATAATGACATGAATTACATAAGTTGCGCTCTACTACTCCCTAATTGTGTGTTTCTATGATTTTCAGTTTACCTTGATACAAATTGATCATGCTTATCAAGGATCTATCCCATTAATCATTGAGGATGAAGGTAGCTTGCACAAGGATAACATTGCATCTGTTTAGGACAATTTTGAGTTGGAATGAAGCAAAGAGTTAGTGAAAGAAGTGCAAAAACTGACACATGTTCACTATTTTGATGATAACTATTTATAGAAAATTGATAAAATCTAGAAATTCCAGTTGAGTTGTGGAATCTAGACTTCAAGAGCTTTCCAACGACAGGTCACACACGCCAATCGAAATTCTGGTTTAGGAGATACGGCCTTCGCAAGTTGACCCAATTTTTCGCCCGATCGGGCGGGCTTTATCCCGATCGAGCCCTCTACCAGAAGGCTTCGTTTTAGGCCTTTTTTGGCATAAATTGTAACTCTTCTTCTATCTAGATTAGAGTTTAGTATAAATAGTTAGCTTCTTTTATTTTGTTGGAGACTATTTTTTCCATTGTCAATAGTTTAGTTTTAATTGCTTTCTTAGAGTTAAAACACTTTAGATTTGTTTTGGAGGAGATCGAACCTTGGATTATTTTAATTATAGTTATTGCTTTCTGTCATTCGGTATTGTTCTATTCTCTTAGTTTCTTTGTTTAATCTTTGATTGCTTAATTAATTAGTTCATGATGCAAAGTTTAGATTTTTATATTAGATTTATTATCGTTGATTAGATTATGTGTGAGTAGCCATCTTTCTAGGGTTTTAGGGAGGAAAACCATGTTTATATCATGATTCATATTTGATTTGCTATTAATTTCTAGGTTTTTATTAGAGTGATTATGGTGTGATTTGTTCTTGATCAGTGATTAATGTTATTGCGCAGTTTCATTGATTGCTTGTAGTTAATAATTGTTTGCACATATCTGTCTTACTTTTAAAGGCCCTTGTACACACCAGTAAGTCTGATTATGTTAGTGAACATGCGGCATATGTTGAATTATGAGCGTTAAGACCTTAACCATAGCTTAACAAATGCTTTAATCTCGTGACTCTCGACCTAGGTAAAGATAGTTGTTTGACCCTTTTGATTGGTATAAGTATGGTGGACCGAACTAATACCCTAGACCTTTAATTCATAGTTTAAATCCCATTTTTATATTGTTTTCTTTCGTTTAATTAGTAGTTCAGTTCCTTCTTCCCTGATATTATTGGAAGTAGCTTTTTGACTGAATATTAACTCTGAAAACATGTCTCCCTGTGGATTTGACCCTACTTAGCTGACTATTGTTGTTAGAGGACTTTAGGATTTAATTCTATTAGGTGATACGACTTTATCCTGTCAGTGATCTACCATAGACTATATCATAAATAGATATACTACATCAGGTAGAAACACACTAGCACATATAGAAAATATTACGTAGAGTAAGTGAGTGAGTGAAAGTTGTAATCATTACGTAGAGTGAGTGAGTGGTGGTGAGTGAGTGAGTGAGTGAGTGGTGGTGAGTGAGTGAGTGGTGGTGAGGTGGTGGTGGTGGTGGTGGTGAGTGAGTGAGTGAGTGAGTGGTGAGTGAGTGAGTGAGTGAGTGAGTG
Organism: Patellifolia procumbens; assembly: GCA_947645195.1. NCBI lineage: Eukaryota > Viridiplantae > Streptophyta > Magnoliopsida > Caryophyllales > Amaranthaceae > Patellifolia > Patellifolia procumbens. Next base: position 1,378,499 of record CANSGD010001040.1, read on the forward strand.
ATTGAGTGAGTGAGTGAGTGAGTGAGTGAGTGAGTGAGTTGAGTGAGTGAGTGAGTGAGTGAGTGAGTGAGTTGAGTGAGTGAGTGAGTGAGTGAAAGTTGTAATCATTACGTAGAGTGTGAGTGATGTGCATGAGTAAAATATTACGTAGACGAAAACACAAAATACATATATTATATCAACATAGATACACTATATCGCACAAAGACTGAGTGAAAGTTGTAATCATTACAACTTAAGTGATATGGATCGGGGCTCACACTAATTAGTGTGAATCGGGACCATATGAGTTCTTTACTTTTAGATATTCTACTTTTACTATAAATATATGTTGTCACGTTAATAAATAATTATTAATCATTTTCAAAATTTTATTTTTCTACACCCTTCTTTGATCCGCATCCACGCTTCCTCCAATCTCCATCAATGGCGCTACTTTAACTCCCACTCCCAAACTTTTCATCCCCTCAACAAAATAATTGTGAAGTATTCATTAACATTATAACTCATATTTTTAGTAGAAGTAGGCAATCTAAAAGATACACAATATCATAATAACTAAGATATTTTAATTACTACTCTATCTATTGATAGTAGAATATACTAATAGATACTGATACAAGATATTCAGAATATTTACTATTATGTCTCTAATAGCTGCTTCCAAATGCTTCGAATAAACACCTAAAAACTTCATAATTTTGCTTTGCCCTAAAAAAGGGTCTTTTGATTGGACAACTAATAAGCATTTGACATGTGGCATGATTGGTGTGTTTAATTGAGTATTCTTTAATTTAGGCTTGCATCATCCAAGACCGTTTTCCAAGTCATTAGTAGAGCAATCAGAGGCTGACATATGTCAACCCCATACAAAGACATGTGTTGCTCTCTAGTACTGACAACTTGACAAATGTTGCATCCTATGGGTGACATGTAGCTTTCCACAGGGGCTGATTTTTATTTACAACAATAACCATAAATACGTACCACCACAACCAACCTAATAGAAAAACCGACATCTAGACTCTCATAGGCCCTAAATTTCTAACTTAAAGTAATAACAATTTGTAAATATAGGATTTAAATCAGGGAAAGGAACCATTCAAATAAATAAAACAATGACAACCTAATGAAATTATGAATCCATACATATAGATAATACAAGGAGATGGGAAAAAATAAAAGCAACAAAATCTACTGTAAGACTTGTTATATATGAAACCACAAGATAGTAAAGACACTACTCTGAGATATTTACAATCTATAAGATATCTAGTGACCAATGCCTTTCTGTTTTCTAATTTAGACGTTCAATAGCAGATTAGCAGGAAAACAAATACAATATTATGTTCATACCACTTAGTCAGAGACTACGACTGGCCATCAAACCAAGTTATAATTACTCAAGACCATACTACCATGACAACAAATCAAAGATAAAACAAACATCTATTAGTTCATCCCTAATTTGCTCAACTTAAAATAATGACAATTAGTAAAATTTGAACTGAAATCACGAAGAAGAACCTAAGAAAACAACAAATCAATGAAATAAAGAAAAAAATTGTTAACCATAAGGAAGTGAAATTGAAGCATTGTTTGAATATGATTAACCCTAACAATGATAAGAAATGGCCCGCAACTACTACAAAAATTATGTAGAGAAGACTTGAACTCGTCACCTAGCTATGCAAAGCATGCAAAAGCTCGATCGTATAGTAATATAGTATCATGGAATGCTAATTCTGCGTGCTAAAATAGTATTTGCATGCTCTTTGATCAATTTTCATGCGTGACTCACGTGATGGATTTATGTAAGAGTGGCTCCAACAGAAAAACGCAGCATGAAGATGCCATCAACAATAGAGTGAGTCATGTAAATGCGGCCAGCTGAGTTGATGGACTCAAGAAGCTCCGAGTTAAGTACGTTAAGTGTTTCCTCATTAATCAGCTTCTGGCCTGGATTTTGTTGTATAACAACGGACGCGGAGAGACGGAAGGAAACAAGAGAAAAACTCCGAGGTACTATGATCTTAAACCTTTTGTCCATGGAAACCATTTGCTCAAAGTACATTGTCATTTCGACGCGGCTTTGGAGGAAGTTTTGGATGTATTCCACTCCGTAGCTACGTAGCACGAGCCACATCTTAAGGGAGCAGAATCGGCGGCTTAGAGTGATATGCCAATCTTTGTAGTCCACCACTTGTTGGGTGTCACTAGCCTTATTTTTGAGGTACTTCGGGTTGGTGGATAAGCAACGGACTAAGGTGTCACGATCTTTAACAAAAAGACAGCAACAATCTAATATAGTGAGAATCCACTTATGAGCATTGAAGCTGAAGGAATCTACCTTTTCTACGCCATCCATCATGTGGCGGAACTCTGGGCAGATCCCGGCGCTCTATCGACATGGATCCACATGTTGTACGCTTTTGCTACGTCGTAGAGCGGTCCAACAGGGTCCATTGCAGTAGTAGACTGTAATGCCCCAACGTCTAATTACCTGATTAAGGTACTAATAGCAGCGGAAGAATCCTATTAGGCCGAGGCATTACTGCCGTATTCTCCGTGAGGAAAATACAAGGCAACATTCATATATTAAACTTTAACGTTAACTTGATTAAGTGATAAACAAAGTAACTTAAGAACCTTATTACATTAAGTAACAGTAACCTAATACTCTAGTAATTCTTATAGTTCACCAAAAATAAACACAAGTGGTAATAACTACTAAAACTTATAAGAGTGAATCCTCGCCACTACTCGTTATCGTCTTCCCCAGCTGTACCTAAAACATAAATACAAAAACGGATGAGTCGAGAGACTCAGTAACAGACTACTCTAGCAACGTAAATTCATTTCAATTCATTTTATTTGCAACCGGGAGAGAGAAAATAATTAAAACATTCATGATTACAGTATAACCCATTCATTCCATCATTCCCCTTTAGCAAATTCATTCTGGTTGTTGGGCAGTATTTCAGGGGTGGGACGTCTCCCACAATGGGCCAGTGCCCCAGGAAAAGAGCCAGTGCTCAACAGGAATAACATTAGCGGGCCAGTGCCCCAGGAAAAGAGCCAGTGCTCATCAGGAAACAGGATACAGCTCGGTACGTGCACGACCATCAGTCAGGATATATACAGCCAACAAACCAGTTCTTACACTTGAATTTATCATGTTTCACCTCTTTTAATTCATACAGGCAATATATAGTGTTCTCAGTCATTCAGTTGTACCTCATTAGGTATAATATCTCAAATTTCAGTCATTCCAATAAACTTCACAATATTTTAGTATTCATGAAACATAAATCATGCTTTAGATAATCCCGCAATTCAAGAAAACTCATAAACCATTTATTACGTCATTATTCCCCTTTCTTATATTTTCAAGGGAATTGCGGGTACTAGCAGTAGTTGTTACCTTGATTTGCAGAATAATAATCCTTAGTCTTGGATATCAGTTCCTCCTGAGCTCCGAGGGCGGTTTTCTCTTTAATAACACGAAATTATATAATTAAGTTAGAGACCTTTAAATATTTAAAATCTATATAATAGGTGTTTTAATACTAATATAATAAACTTATAAAATTATTTTTCATCTAATAAGGTTTTATATTAAATTATAAAATCCTTTTAACTTTATAAATAAGTAATGTATATAATAAGTCACGTTTATTTTTAGGAACTAATAATAATAATGATGAATTTAATAATAATAATAATAATAATAATAATAATAATAATGATAATAATAATAATAATAATAATAAATGAAATGAATAAGAATATTAAAGATAAATATAACTTAAAACATTAGATAAATAATATTCATAATTAAATGATTTAAATGAATGTAATAAACATATTAAGAGGTCATACTCACCCAAATGAAAGTCTAATTGTGGGTCAAAGAGAGGAAGTGTTGACTCTTTAATTTGAGAAGGAGTTAAAAAGAAACAGACCAAAGTCTGCTTCACAACTCACACCCAAACAAAGGAACAGAGGAAGGTTAGGACGGTGATGCGGTGGTGCAAGGAGGTGGCAATGGCTGCGGCTAAGACTAACCTAGTTCGTGGTGGTGGTGCGGCTTTCCGGCGGCAGAGATGGTGGTGCGAATCAGTCAGGGGCAGCAGCGAATTTTGGGAAAGAGAGAAGAGGGGGGCTGCGTGGTGGTTTTGTGAAGGAAGGGGAGTGTGGGAGTGCGTAGCAGTAGCGGGTGGTAGCTGAAGGTGGTCGTGGTTGTTCCGGGCGGTTCAGTGGTGGTGTACGCAGCTAGTAGGCGGTGGGACTGGTGGTTGTTGAAGGTTTGTTTTCCTCTTTAATGGTGAAAATTGAAAATAAGGAAATTTAGAGAAGAAGACACATTTAAGGCATTAGAAGCTTAATTTTTCAGAGAATTTGATTGTAAATTGCTTCTATTTATAGTAGAATCAGTAGGAGGTATTCAATTTGATGTTTGATTGCTCCTAAGATAAGTATGAATGAAGAGATGATGATGAGAAATGATGTAAATGTTGTTATGATTTTGTCATTCTTATCTAGAAATCCATAGTCATCTTTATCTGATTACAGGTGCAGTTTCTCTTGAGCTTATCACTTTGCCTCATGGATGCTCCAATGGTGATGAGAAAAAGAAGCAGGAGGTGGAAGAAGGAGGAATAAGATGACTGATCTCCTGTTCTTTCTTTCTTTTCTTTTTCCCTTTTTCTTTTTCCCTTTTTTTTTTATTCTTTCTTTTGGGTTTATGTTTTGGGTTGGGCTTGAGTTTGGTCTTGAACTTGGATATGGATTTGAAGATGGCTATTGAGTAATGAGTAATGACCCATAAGTTTTCAAAGCTCAATTTCATTTCCTAAATAGTAATAATAATTAACAATTAAAATCATTTAAAAATCTAATAAATATATATATTTTAATAAGGAACCTTAATACTTATTTATTAAAATAAATAAGGTCATATTTAAATTAATAATCTTAATTATTTAATAATAAAATAAGGTTAAAAATCGGGTTATTACATAGACATTGTTCTGATGGTAGCCACAAGAAATAGTGGTATTAAACCGGCATTTACATCAGCCTCAATGGTGGTTGTAAGAGATTCTGGTTCGAGTGCATAACCGTGAGCTCTTGAAGTCTTGATCGTGCGAATGTTTTTAGGTGATATTCCGGCAATTTTTGCTGACTTTAAAAAGGAGCAATGAGTATGATTAGAGCCATAGACGACAAGATTACTGATATCTTCACGTCCAAATTGATCAAAAAGAGCATCTCGAGCAACTGCGATGGTAACTAAGATCGCTTCGCAGGTTGTTCCCATCATACCCCCCCCCCCCCCCCGGCCACCAGAGAAGGTAAAGGATTTGGGTAAACTAAGTATGTCAGCCAACCAATCCATAACGATGCTTTCAAGCTCAGTTGAAGCTGGAGAAAATCCAGTTGAATCCAACCACATTAAACCCTGCTGATATAGTCTCTCCTAGTCTCGGCTGTGCTAGTAGTGTTGGGAAAATAAGCATAGTAATTGGGGCTTTGCCAGTGGGTGAGCCCTGGAATGATGTCATTTTTGACATCTTTGAGGAAGGTTTCCATGGATTATGGACTATATGGGGCTTACTTTGGTAGCCTCTTTCGGAGGTATCCGACCTCCACCTAGCTTAGGATCGGATATTTTTCTATGTCTTTGTAGTATGCAGCGAGGAAATCTATGACCATGTAGCCTTGTCGCCGGGAATTCTTCTAGGTCTTTGTATTGAGACGGTTAGAATTGTTATCTAGGGAACCCATCCTTAGGAGACAAAATATGACAAGGGATACTCGGATTTTTAAGGGCATTTGAGGAATGGATGATATGAATACAAATTGAGATAATTGCCTTAAGAATTAGGATATAAAGTAGTATATGGTATGATGGATTGGACAAGAACAGAAATGAAATAATTGAGTGCTTTAGATAATGGGAAGAACACAAATGCATATATAGGAATATGGGGCGATCCTATAGTTTTATAGGCCATAGGGTAAATTATAAAAAGGAGGCCTTGTAAGTTACTCTTAAATATATTGCCAAAACAAGTTAGTCTAATTAAAGTTATAGTGGAGTTGGCAGATGGTACACCTTTGAAGATGTATCAACTCAGTTTAGAGGTGACAAAAAATAGACCGAACTCACGGTTCAACCCGAATCCGACTCACCCAACTTGTTTCGACCTTAAAATTCAGGTGTCAAACCCAATCCATTTGATTCGAAGTCAATCCAAACTTAATTAGACCTCAGGCAAATCATAATTCGACCTGAACTGTACCGACCCAAAGTCAAGCTGAATCCAATTAGACCCAGTCAACCAATATCCGACCCGATCTGCACTGGCCCTAAGTCAATCTAAACCCAACAATATCCGACAATAATCGTACCCAAGTAGACCTGACTAGTTGATGACCCGACCCGTTGAAGACCCGACCTATTATAATTACTTGACCTGTCATTGACTCAATTCGTTACAAACCTAAATCGTGGTTATACCGAGCGAGTATAATAAGACTTTATTTTAGTATAACTTAAAATTCACATTGTTCTACTTTAACATATATGCAAGAAGTTCAAAGATCTTATTATAGAAGGAGAGAATCTCGTCGCCATCAACGTGTCAAAAGGAAACTTTGAGACTCCTTGGTATATTCAGACTCTAATAGATGATGTTCGACACCTCCTGACCTATTTCCATTCGACTTCATTGCATCATATCTTTAAAGAAGCAAATTCAGTCCCATATTACATTTTTAAGTAAGGACAACATATTACAACAAAAAGGCAGGCTTTGGTTGTTCTTGGAGATTCCACTTTGTATCGTGTAACACTCCGAATTTCTCCGAAATTTTTGCGCGTTATTTATTATTATATTAGATGCTAAATTATATTTTGCTAATATATTTCTATTAAATACTTATTTTACACCTACATTTTATCGAGAATATTTATGTATTTATATTTTAAATATGAAATAAAATGTAGCATTGTTTAGTATACTTGCAATGCTCGTACTTGCGTCAATTAATTTTAAATGGGCAATGTAGCTCTCGTCTATGTGCGAAATGTATAATGTGTTTGATTAGTAAGTACGTATTAATATTATGTTAATATTTATAAATCTTATTTATAAAAATATTATCTGATATATATTTATTTTGAGCGTTCCTATAAATCTTATTTATAAAAATATTATCTGATATAAATCGTATTAGCAATTTGCGCGTACTCTACGCTTGGCATTTGAGGATCGAAAATTATGAACTTTGAGCGGATAACGTAGAGCCTTGAACATCACATTATATGTTTTGCGTGTACTCTAAGCTAATGAAAGGCCTGACCCTTTCACTCACCCTCATAATTCCCCCTCATCATGGCCATTAAACCCCCTTTAAACTCACCTTTTTAATCTCCCTTTTGGCTGAGATTAAAATCAGAATTTCAACTCCTCTCCCTCACCATTTTCACACGCCTACCAAAGAGCAATAGGAGGAAGAGTTTCTCTTGTTTTCCTTCACAATTCTCACACTAAAATAAGCTTTTTAGTAGTTTCAAGCCATTTTTGCACCGGTTTTCAAGCACTCCTTAAGTTCCTTGTGGTTGTGTTCATAGGAAACAAAGGTGGTGAAAATTCACAAGGTGTTTAGACTACAATTGAAGCGTTTTACTGCACTCATCTCGAAGAATAAGGTAACTAGCGTTATTCTAGCACGATAAGGAATAGATTATGAACTTAGGTTGTTAGAATCGCGTTAGAGAACTTAGAATCATGCTAGGTGGAACTTAGGTGATTGTTTGCTTGTAGTTTAACGTAGTATCATGTTAGGATGGTTGTTGTGTTCCATTTCCGCGTATTGAACTTATGTATATGACCTTGTTTTTCCCCCTTGGTTTTGTCAAGTTTGATGTTAGTTGTTGTGATGGATTTTTGGTGTAGCATGATGGTGGGTTTTGTGTGGGAATTGAGGATTTGGGTGTAAGTTAAATTGTTTCTCATGCTAAGTATGTTATTTGAGTGATGGTTGGTGTAGATTTGAGTTGGTATGGTTGCTTATGACTTTGCGTGAACGTATGAGGGGAAGGTTGGCTTACGAGCACAGGCCGCAAGCCACGAGCAGCAACCGCTCGCGACCCGCGACAGCTAGGTCGCACCTCGCAATGAGGGACTGCCCTTCGTTGCTTCGTGTTTTTTTTATTAAATTCCTAAATTGCTTACATCGTGTTTATTTGTTGATTGTTGGGTTTACATATGTATGTTATGCATGTTTAAGTATGTTTGGGTTGGTTTTTAAGTTATTTATTAAGGGTATGTGCGCTACATTGTTAGGTAGCTTTTGATGTCGTTTGGTTTGATGAGTGTTGTGGTTTATACTTTGAGTTGTCGACGTCGAAATGCTCGGGGGAGGATAATACTTCTCTTAGCATCTCTTCGCCAAGAGTTAAGTACGGGGAATATTGTGCCTTATCATAATTGACTTCGTACCCAAACTCAGACGACGTTTTTGTGTTATATACCTTAACATGTACATTTTGATGACTTATGATTTGGGATTGCTTGCATACCTTGCCGTGTATACCTCTTGAATGTTGTTTGGATTTCATGTATACCTTGTCGTGTATACCATGTTTGATTGATCCTATGGACGGCATGAGTTTGATTATCCCAAGGACGGTGGGGTCCTAGGAATTTGTAACTTAACCTTGGGCGGTATGGTCCAATGATTCACTCACGGGTGGCATGATCCGTTGAGATTTTCTATTCGAAAGGGCGGCATGGTCCCCGAATATGCAACGTAGTCCTTGGGCGGCATGGTCCAATGAGTCTACTCACAGACTGCATGGTTTGTTGTGTTTGATCTTGATGGTGTAATTTATGTGCTTGTTTTATGGTTTGGTTTGGTTATTAGCGTTGAGCTGACTTACTATGCATGAATTTTTGCTTACATCTTGATGTTTGATGTTTTGTACTTCGTGAACATGCTTTATTTGTGATGTATGTCTTTAGCGTTGCTTCTAATTTCTTTGAGTTTATTATTTGTTTCCTATGTTGGGCTGGGAGAACTGCTAGTTATTCCCTACTGATTGTGGAACTTATTGATTTATTATGCAGATGATGATGCTGTTTAGGATCATTACAGTTTGGACCGGGATTGTGCGGTTTGACCTTGTGAGCAAGGAGGTCGTGCTAGTCATTGTGGACGAGCACTTTGAGTCGGGAATTAGGACTAGTTACTTAGTGGGTCTTAAGTAGTGTTTCCTATGATTTGTTGGTTGTTTCAACCCACGGATATTGGTATTACCTTTTGGATAATGGACCATTTACTTTGAGTTCCTATGGAGCTTTCTTAGTTATTTTGGAACTTTGGTTTGGAATGAGGGTATGAGACCTCATTTCCACTTTTATACGATTTTTAGAAGTTATTTACTATTTTGAGGTTTATTGTTTAATTATAGTTTAAATTCTACTCCTTAGAGTAGCATCGCCGTCTTAGTGGTATTTCCGCTACCACTAGTTGCCTTTATTTTCATTTAAACTTGTCTCTTTTCTTTAATGTTTGAGACGGGATGTTACAGTCTTTATTTAATAGATTTCATAGGATTTACTCTTGAGAGAAAAGTCACCTAAGTGTTGTTTGTACCTTAAAATATATAAATACATGCAAGAAGTTTTTTTGGTGAATCTTTTGATTTAATTGTAATTAACTATATCTACATCGATATCTTTTAATAAACCACTTCAATTATATTAAAAGTCAAGAGATGAGATATCTACATTGATTAAATAAATTTTAATCCTTCACTTCATATATAACTCATATTTCTATTATTTTTACGACTTTCTTGATTTAATTGCAATTTAACAATATTCACTATGGTGAATTTCATTTAGCAATTTTTCATGTATAATACTCCCTCCGTTCCTATTTGATGTTCCCATTTTCCTTTTTGGGATGTTTCTAAAAGTTCTTTCCACTTTGAATCTTTTTCATTTTAAGAATTTTTGTTTTCCCATCTTACCCTTTTTACTTTTTGTCTTACACATGGGACCCACTTTAGAATCTTTTATTTCTCAATCACCCACTTTTTTTTTCTCTGTCTTAGTTTTTCAAAAACAAAAAGTAGCAAAGTACACTTTATATAATATAGGAAAAATTGTGAATAACCACCTGCACGATACACCTATTTCAAAATAACCACCCCATTTTTGTTTGTGTTTAAATAACCACCTCTCATTTCCTTAACTTTTTCAAATACCCACCTGTTAACGGAATTTTCTAACGCCGTTAAGTGTGATGCCCAAATTCTTACTAAATTATCCTAACTCCCTCCAAAATTTCACTAATTACCTTACTAATCTATAATTTGACTGGTCAAATCATGATTAACATTTTAAAAATCTTATTTTTATTCAATTATACAATTTTTAAAACTATATATTTTTGATATATGACACGCTAATGAACACAAATATCTAGACAATATTTAATCGCGTTTTTAATACACAAGACGACGTTTTTTCAAAAAACGGACACCACCGTACGCCCATTATGGGCACGAATGTTGAGATTCCCTACGAAACAAGTACCTACAAGCCGGATTTTCGGGCACGTACTTCGGTGTTCCATCCAAAAAAATTGTCTCGAGTACGTGCCCGAAAACCCGGCTTGTAGGTACTCGTTTCGTAGGGAATCTCAAAATTCGTGCCCATAAAGGGCGTACGGTGGTGTCCGTTTTTCGAAAAAACGTCGTCCTGAGTATTAAAAACGCGATTAAATATTGTCTCGAAATTTGTGTCCATTACCGTGTCATATATAAAAAATATATAGTTTTAAAAATTGTATAATTGAATAAAAAAATATTTTTAAAATGTTAATCATGATTCGGTTTCCGTTTTTCGAAAAAACTTTGTATTCCGTCCGAAAAAGTGTCTCGAAGTACGTGCCCGAAAAGCCGGCTTGTAGGTACTCGTTTCGTAGGGAATCTCAAAATTCGTGCCCGTAAAGGGCGTACGGTGGTGTCCGTTTTTCGAAAAAACGTCGTATTGAGTATTAAAAACGGGATTAAATATTATCTTGAAATTTGTGTCACTTACTATGTCATATATCAAAAATATATATTTTATAAAATTGTAAAATTGAATAAAAAAAGATTTTTAATTAAAATATTAATCATGATTTGACCAGTCAAATTATAGATTAGTAAGGTAATTAGTGAAATTTTGGAGGGAGTTAAAAAAGTTGAGCCCTAAAACTAACGGTGTTAAGATTTTCCGTTAAGAGGTGGGTATTTCAAAACGTGAACATAAGTAGAGGTGGTTATTTAAATGCAAAATAATTTGGGATGGTTATTTTGAAATTGGTGTATCTGACAGGTGGTTATTCACAATTTATCCTATAATATAATATTGAAAAGATTCTCATCCACCTCACTTTGCATTGGTTTTCCCCCATATTTCAAATGGGAACATCAAATGAGAACGGAGGGAGTATTACATTAGTCAAATGAACAATAATCTTTTAATTCACATATCTCGCTTACAAATTTCTTATTTACTCATAGCATAAAGAATAAGTCAAACTTATATTAAACCTTTGTTCTGTTAAAAGCTTCATTATAGTGGTGATACTTGAGAACTATAGACATTAGAAGATATAAACTCATAACAAGGGAATTGATAGTTAGATTAAACTTTATTTTAAAAAGATAGAGCTCGGCTTAAGCTCAAGTTCATATCTCTAGGCTCATCAAATTCACTTTTCCAAGTTCAAGAGCTTGAACACTTATCAGGCTCGGTCCACATAGAGTCCAAGATTAACTCATTTTACAAGTCAAATAATAGGTCCATATCTTGGCTAGGTATTGGATCATTCATTTATTTGAACTAACATTCATGATGGATTGTTCCAAGTATTCAAGTACTACTTTATAGGCTCCCCAACTTTCATGCAAGACAAAAGCAACAATGTGGGACTCTCATCAGCTAAAATCCATCATCCCACAACTACCACGACTGAAAGCCTAAAATTGTTGGTGACAATTGTAATTTGTAGTTTGTAGCCAATGAAGATTGACATGTGGGAAGAAGTGAGGATGTGGACCAATTCATTTGCTTTTGCTACCTGTTACAATATGTCAAATTTGTTATTATATGTACATTTCAAACCTAAAACCAATCAGTAAGAAAACATTAGAAATCAGGAAAACAAATGAAAATCAAGAAGGTTTTTTTTAGATCATGATAAAATAAGAGAAACCCCACATGTTAGCTTCCTTTTTAGGCAATATTACAAGTAAGCACTTATTAGTTCTTACAGCCTTTTGTATTATATTCAAGTTAACAATTCATTCCCAAGCTATAAAGCCCACATGACATGGAGTGAGATTAATCTAAGGTAATCTTTTATACACCTTTCTAACTCTTTGCCCATGATTATCCAACAATGTGGGACTCTAGTTTTATAATCTCTCTTTAATCTTTTTCATTTGATGCTTCATTTTAAATTTTTTGTGATGCTTTATCTACTTATAAATAGGTGATATATTATCTTAAGTATAATTAAATTTTAGTTATACTAAATTAAAATATCTGTAATATCCCTATTTTTAAAGAGTATTTATTAATAGATAAGTATGATTTATTAGCCTGATTATATTAATAGTCCTCAAGTTTAATTAAAGGAAATTAGATTTGATTATAGAATTATTGAAAAGTTAATTATTTTGACGTTTTAGTAGAATGATTTCAAGAAATATTGAGTTTAATTCTTTTAACGAGTACGAGCTATTATTGTTTGATATGAAGTTGTATTAGTATTGTTTTATATGAAGTTGTATTGGTATTTTTATCATATTTCAAAAGGTAAATAGATGCACTTCGATATATATAAAAGGAGAGGGATTTAAAGGTAATTGGACCAAATAGTTACATGGGGAAGGTTGAATTATATATTAAACTAGAGGGGAAAAAAGGAAAAAGAAAATAAATAGATGGGAACAAAATACGTGGAAGGAAGGAAGGGAGGTAGGGGTGAGTCATTTTACGTGGAAAAAAAAGAGAAAAGAAAAAGAAAGAAAAGAAAACAAAAGGGAAAGATGAAACATGATATGGTTCTCTTCAGAAAAGGGTAAGAGAGAAAGAGAGATGAAATGAGGAAAGGGAGAAGGGAGAGCTCGAGAAAGGTAAGGGCGAGGAAGAAGGAGATGCGTGAGGTCTCTGGCGGAGCTCCGACAGCTCATGACGTCGGCCAAAGAAGGTGAAGGCAAAGGAGAACATGGGAAAGAAGGAGAAAGATAAACGAGAAGAGTGTTGTTTATTTGGGGCATTAGGGTGTGATTTGGGATCGATTTCCTAAGTATTTTTCATCCTCAACCTTCCTTTGTCAATGGGTAAGTTAACTTCTTCAGTTAATTTTAGTTTTCTTCAAGTTTATGAAGTTAGGGTTTTTAGATTGAAATTGAATTGAGGGTTTTTGATTTGAAGCTTTTGTGTATGAATTGATTGAGTTGGAGGTTTAATTAGGTGTTTAGTAGTTAGTTTATATTACTAGTTTGATGATCAAACCTGTTGTTGTTCAAAGAAAAATAGTGATGAAATTCGTAAGAATAACAAAGCAGTTTCGTAAAATGCAGTTTTCGACAGGAGGAAGTTATGCTCGTTTTAAGTTTCTTCTCAAATTTCATATTTAATATAGTTGATTATAAAACTCTATGTTTATAGTTAACTTTGAGTATCCAATTGTATATATGCTTCTTAAACGTTTATTTTATATAAAGTAAGGGCCTGTTTGGTTCACTAAACTGGAATGGAATGGTATGGATGTCCATACCAGGGTGGTATGGATCCAGAACTCCATACCAGTTTGAAACTGTTTGGTTCAAACCTGTAATGGATTCAATATCCATTTCTACTGTTTGGTTCACTCTTGGAATGGATTTTTTGTCTAATTTTTATTTTAATAATAATTATATATACATAGATTATATATATATATATATATATCTATATATATATATAGTCACATAGGCCCTTAGAATAACTATTATATGAATTCACTAATGGAAAATTAATAGAGTATATAAAATTAATGAAAAATATCTAGGCCAAAATTGGTGAAGCAATTGCAATGAGATAATATATAATAAATCAATACTATATTGCAATGGCCAAAGTTGGTAAAGTTATTGTAATTGAACAACCAGCATATCACGCCATTTTTCAATTCTTCAATCTTCAATCCATTACTGTAGAATAGCAACACCAACAGAAATTGAACAACAACAAGTCTCTACGAAATTGAACAACGGCAACAACAATTGAACAACAGCAATAGAAATTGAACAGCAGCACTGAAAAGAGAACATATCTTCTACAAATAGTCGTCGGTCGACAGTCAGTAGTGGTCGGAAAAGGGTGGCCGGCGACGGGTGGCTTGTCTTGTCTAGGTTTAGCCTCTCTCTCCCTTCCACACAAATTAGGGTTTAAAACTTGAGTGGAATGGAGTTAGAATCTTAGGGGGGGAGGGGAGATTGGGATTCTAGGGGTATGGAATGGAGATAGAATACCTTAGGTATGAGGTTCTACCCTAAAAATGTCCAACGAAACAATGGAATGGATGTCATTCCATTCCATTCCATTAAAAATATCCCAACCAAACACCCCCTAAGATGATTTTAATTAGCTTTGGTAAAGGTTTTTGTTAGACGGTCATTAATGCTAAATGTAAGTTCAAGTTAGAACACTAAAGTCATTTATATGATTTATGATGTTTGTTTACGTGATTTATATAAAATTCGAAGAAGTCGGTTGCTTCTAAACTAGAGTTAGTTAAAGCTCGTTACTAGTTAGCCAATTTTATTATTATTTATTGATACATATATGTTATTATGTAGCTTTCGAGTTCACTAAAGGGTCGTTTTGAAGATAGTTGTCTAGCCGTGATTCGAAAGAAAGGTAAGGTTTCATATTCAAAAAATTTATAGTTTACATTATAAGTCCAACGAGGTAAGATTTTTTTTACTTAAACGTTTCATAAGTTTAAAAGGTAAGATCTTCATATTCAGATCTCTTATAGTTTACGCGAAAAGTTCAAAGAGGTAAGATTTCTTACTCAGATTTTTTATAGTTATAAGCAAAGTATTGAAATTTGAGATTTTTGTTTGAAAGGGAGGATGTTCCTCCAAAGATCGAAAGTTTAGTTTCCAAATGAACTTTATAGCTTAAAAGAAGTGTTTTTAAAAGGGTTTTATCTCGGTTTTTTTGAGAACAGATTGGATTAGAGGATGTTCCTCCAAATATAGATAGTTTGGTTTCCGACTCACAATTAAATGAAAGATGATAGAAAGATATTTCGAATAGTTCTATGTTTTGAATGTTGATGGGTTTACCTATGTGGTATATCAAGGGAATAGTTTTGTGTTTTCATAGTTGTGGGGATTACCTTAGTGGTAGCTCAAGGAATTGGAATTTCTTCGGGTATATCTTTTCCTTTACAGATATAAAATAATTCACAGCAGTCTCATCCTCTTCTTTTTGATCATCAAATATAATCTTCTTTTTCACAGGTTTCTTCTTTGGCATTATTTTCTTATTAGCAACTTTCTTGACAATTTTTTTAAGACCTCATTATTCTTGTCTACATTTTCTTTAGGGACATCAAAACTAACTTTCTTCTTCACACGAACCATAGCAATAGAGTTCATGCAAAAATAACCAAACAATAAAACAACCAATAAATGCAAAAAACCAAATGCAAAAAGAAAAAACAACTGGATGATATGTACAACTGACACAAAAACAACAACTTAAAAATGGTTTACATTTAAGAAAGACGGGATACATTTAAGAACTAAGGGTTACTTTAACAAATAAGTTGTAACAGGTAAATAAAACAAAGATTATCATTTAACCTAACAATTGAATTAATAGAATTGTCACAGTTAATGTTATGCGTCATATATCTTTGAGATTTCCATTGGTGTGTACATCAAGGACACTATTGATGACAAGAATGTCGCTGGTGAAACTCCAATTCTTAGATGTGAAGGCTTCAAAAACAGAATGGTGAACCACATCATTTAGCAATTCAAGAGGAAGAACAAAAAGATATAAACACAAATGAACAACACAAGTTCGATTTAAATTTCATATTAAATGTAAGACAAATAATAGAAACCTTTTTAACAATAGTTTTTTAGACAAACACCTTCAAAATCTATACGTACTTCTTAATAATTAACATGTATAACCTTGTCATATCTCAAAATAACCTATAACACTACAAAAAAGGTACATTAACAAGTTGTTTACACACATGAGAAGCAACTAAAAAGAGCAATAAGATATACAACATCATTAAGCTATTTGATATTTAACTCAAAAACAACCAAATAGAACTTCAAAACATAAAACATAGCTGAAAATTAATTGAAAAAGTAATTAGGTTAAGAATTTCAACATATCTTAACCTTAATCAAACTCAGAACTTAAAAATGTAATCAGAACATACATCAACAAAATTCGAAACCCTAGGATGTAAAAAATACTTAATATCCAGCTCAAATAAAATAAACAAAACAAATAATATTAATCGAACTAACATCTTCGAATATAGATCAAAATCGAGCAAAAAATAAACAAAAAAACTTTAAAACGATCACGTCAGACAATGAAAAAAGAAACAAAACCCTAGGATGTAACAAAAACTTCAAATCTAGATGAAATTACATCAATAAAAAACAAATAACAACAAAACAAGAAAGGATACATGAAGAACAATCTAAAATACAATAAAACCTAACTTAAAACACCCTAACTTCAACAAAAGTGGATCAAACCCTAAGTAATTCCACAATTTCAACAAATCGAAAGCGAAAAACACCCTAACTTCTTCAAATGTAGAAAAAAAGCTTAAAAATCGATAGAGATGCTTTAAAAGAAATCGAAAACCCTATGATGTTGCGATTTCTTCATATTTAACTCAAATTCGAAAAAAAACCAGCTAATTAAGACTAAAATAGAAATACATACCGATGGGGAAGATCAAAATTACCGAAAACGAGCTATAAAATTCTTCAATAAGAGAAAAACGATCGCCTCAGGAAGAGAAACACACAGAGAGAGAGATACGAAAAGGAAAGAGAGAGAGAGAGACGAAAAGGAAAGAGAGAGAAAGAGTCAGTTGCTTTGCAGTAATGAAATCAATTCAAAATAGCAAAGTGCAATCTCGTCCAGATCTCACCATTCATTTTAGCGCGTAAGGATCCAACGGCCCAAATCTCTTGTTTTCAGTTTTCAGATTAGGGAGTGGTTTTCACCGGATCCACTCCCTATATATATATATATATATCCACATATATATATAAATTCACACTTATTAGTTGAATGAAAAATATATGTATGTGCTGAATGTGCATGACTTAAGTGATGACTTTCATAAGAACTAGGAAGATTTGTTGAAAACTACGTATATTTGGAGCCCATTTGTGAATAACTACTAGGTTTCAAAAAATGGTAAATGACTACCTATTTTCTTGAAAAGCTTTTAGTATCACTAGCTTGTGGTCTTTTCCGTCAAAATGTTAACAACGTTTAAGAGACCCACAGAATTACACAAAAAAATTGGAAAATACTACCTAATTTCTTGAAGAAAAAAAATTAATATCACTACCTTGTTAAACGTTTTCAGTTAATTTTGTGATGAAAAAGACCACAAGGTAGTGAAACCAAAAGTTTTTCGAGAAAGTTGGTAGTTATTTTCCTTTTTTTTTTGAAATAGGGCAGTTATTCACAAAAGGGCTACAAAATGTAGGTAGTTTGCAACAAAAAAATCCTATTTTATTAATGACTTAAAGTGAAATATTGGAGGAAAATTATCATAGATTATGATGACTTATCATTCTTTTGTCACGATAGGGACTATGTTCTTATGACAATGATTAATTATGATATGAGTAGGTGGTTATAGGGGAAAAAGGACCCCGACCTACATTGTTGAAGTAAGTGGTTAGGACCCTGACTTATTAGTTTTCTCTTTCCTCTCCTTAAATAATTGGATAATACTAGATTATTATTTAAATAATCGTACTTATGTACTTATTAGTTGTACATATATATGCTATGATTTTCGAGCCAATCAACCTATTATTCTATAAAGTATTTTCAACTTAAGTATTTTTATAGAATGAAGTTGGAATTACTCATTTTGTCTGATTTTGGGAGGTTGTCTCTCTTGTTTCTTTCCAATGTATTTGTGCAGGTTAGTAATCGACAAGGGGAACATGAGAAATTACTATAGAGTCATCATTCACCTAGATGATGAATTAGCTTCCACTGAAAACTCTGAAACATTTAATTATTAATACTTAGAAAAATTTGTTTAAGTTATGAGGAAGTATTGAATCTGGAATCTTGTATGTCTTAATTTAATATCCTTGCATTTATTTCCTCGAAGATAGGTGTAACAGTAGCACATCTTCGATTCAAACACACATAGATTCCCCTCTTATCATGTTTTATAGTATGAAAGTGGGTCCGAGTCGGCGGGGGTCTTATACACTCTCAGACAAAAAATTAATGGTGAGATCCATTAATTCTTACCTTGCTTCTCACAACGTCTCTCTTTCTCCTTCAAACCCTTACCTTCTGCCAAAGACGTCACTTAAACCTGGCAATCCTGTCTCGCCTTGGCTTATATAGTGATCCAGGAAGTAAGAAGGACCTTTTTCATGAGCTTTTTCTATCGTTTAAAAACCTAAATTTTCCTCATAAGATCAATAATTTTGTTTAGTGTGCTCCCGCTTCTCTTCACGCTAGCTGAAGAAGGGGTAGGAAAGGGATGGCTGCCAGGGGATGGGGGTGGGTTATTTTTTATTTTTGTTTGTACCTTTTTTTAGTGAATAAATATTGCGAAAGTAAAAGCGATCTCAGACTTCTCAAAAGTGTTTTGGAAATTTCTGGAGACTTGTGTAAGCAACGACCCAATTAAACTTCTAAACCTACACAAAGAGAAACCGACACGAGACTGAGAGAATGTAGCTAAGATTGAGCTTGCAATTGCCCAAATTGAGCCAACTCTCTTCAAATTATTTCTTTATTTCAAGAACAAAACCAAAATAAAAAACAATCTAGAAATTTAGAAGGACATCAAAAGTACCGAATTGCAATTGTATTTATTAAAGCGTAAAAGTACATAGTAGAGATAAGAAATAAAATAACTAGAACAATATTCTAATTTAATTCAAAGATTGCATCCTTTTTACAAAAACAATCTACACTTCGACTCCATAAAGACAGTTCTCTCTTTACTAAGCAATCTCAAAAGACCCCTTATAAAGAGATCGTAGAAAGTCGTCATCACTATATATCAAAATCATGAGTGCCAACGAAGTTTGGGGCAGACTTTTTATCATCTAATTTACAACCAATTTTCTTCTTTCCCTTTAACTTCCAACACTCAGATTCAATGTATAGCTCTTAACATGACAATTATAAATTCTTTTGTTAATGTCTACCACCAGATGATTGAACAACCAAAGCAGCAGTTTGATAAACACCATATTTATCAATTAACTGATTGTCCATATAATCTCGTTAAGTTAAGGCATCCTCATAACCCAAACTCAAATTCTCCTTACCATATGACAAGGTTTCAAGAAAGTACTTGTAAGACTGTACAACGAACACAACAGACTAATAGACATATCCTCATCATCAATCCTTACTTTGATATTGTCAAATCCAAATTTACTATAACATTACTCATCAAAATGAGACCCAAGCGGATCATCTTCTTCTACACGAATAACCTGAAGTCTACTTTTGAGTAGTAGACGGTTGGAACGTCTTCGTGATGTAGAGTAACTCAAACTTTAACCATAAAACCCCTATCGTAGTCCCGCTAGCAACTTTTGTTGATCAAAACTTCATTTGCGAGAGAATGTTGAATAGTATATAGAGCCTTCAAATTGACATCTTCCCACTTCTTTGGGGTCATCCCAACAAGCTTTTTTGACACAATGTCAAGAGCCTTATACATCCAAATTGGATTAACATGACCTTCATCTTGAATTTCCAAAGACCAATATTCGAATGCTTATCGAAATCCTCAACATCGAATTTCATTAACGACATATTTACGAAAAAATCGAAGACTCTCTAAACACCAAAACCTTAAATCTAAGCCTAACCTCTTAATATCAATTTTTTGTGAATTAGGGCGGTGAATGTTGATTACTACGGAACAATATTTGATATTATAATATTAACGAGAAAAGATAAATAAAGAGTAAAGCAAAGAAGAAAGAATTTACGTGATTCGATCAAAATGACCTTATCCATCGAATTCAAGAAGATTTATAACTTTCAATGAAAAAAATGTAAGATGATTACAAAAGAGGAGACTTTCCAAGTATCTTATGACATAACTGATTGATGAGAGTTTAATAGTTCCGTTTATAATGCAAGAATACCCTATAGAAACCACCTGATATTCGTTGCATACATTGTTAAGAAAGTAGGAAAAGAGAGAAAAAGTAGGGTAAAAGATTATTGTAAACTGACAAAATCGCAGCTTAAAACGATGGTGTAATAAACCTCATGATCATATTAGAGCCAACCCGATCGGTTTGACTCATGAATGATTGGTGTTGGGTTGGCGGAACATTTATTTATTTCTTTTTTCTTGATTGCTTGCTCGGGCTCTTTAAGTGGTCAATCAAGCACTTATTCGAACACATAAATTCAAGGCACATATCCAACTTAGAATTTTAGAGTTGTCGACACACAACATAAAGTCTTAAATCTATTAATTTTACTCCCTCTATATCCTTTTATTTGCTATATTGCGGTTTAGCACAAAATTTTAGGATACAAATGTGAGGGTAGAGGAGGACATCCTTTATAGGTACAAGACAAAAGAAATAGTGAAATACTTCCTTCTTTTCTAAATAAATGACACATTTGTATAGTATTTACTATTCACAGTTTAGACTTTAATAAGCTTTGATGATTTATATTATAGGAAAAACATAGTCATGTGGGATCTTGTTAGATTCGTTTCAATGTGAATTTTTTAATACCAACTTTTTCTAATTTTTACTTATTGATTTATAACTGTAGATATTAATGATTAAAATAATGCATTGGCAAACGTGAAAACATTAAGTGTGTCACTTATTTAGAAACAGAGGAAGTATATGAGAATGATATAGGTAGTTGACAAAAAATAAGGGTGGAGTACTTAGAATATTAGAGGGATATCACTACAAAAAAAAAGAGTTTTTGCTACGTATTTTTTGTGGTAAATTGAAATCCGTAGTAAATTTTGCAACAGAATTGTATTCTATTTCAAACTTTGCTACGGAATTGAATTTCGTAGCAAAATTTGCTACGAAATTGAATTCCGTAGCAAAATTTGCTACGAAAAATCATATATGTTGCAAAATTTGCTATGGATTACAATTCCGTAGCAAAATTTGCTACGGAAAATTATATCCGTTGCAAAATTTGCTACGGATTACATTTTCTGTAGCAACATTTGCTACGGAAAATTATATCCAACGTAATATTAACAAAAAATATATAGAACATAAGCCAACTACGAGTATGTGCATCATGTATAAGTCAATTGGGAGATACTTCACTTTCCACAACATTGTGTCGGTTTCGATTCTTACTAATGGCATTTCGATGGGATTTATGGGGGGAATGGGTCAAGATGGGGTAGAAAAAAACCGTAACAATTTTTGCTATGAAATATGGTTTGCTACAGATTTTCTATTGTAGCAAAGTGTTGCTACGGATTGAAATCCGTAGCAAATTTTGCTACGGATCTTCTTCCTCCGTAGCAAAATTCAGTTTGCTACACCCACTTTTTCTACGGAATATATCCGTAGCAAAAACACTCTTTGCAACGGATTTTTGATGTTTGCTATGGAATTTTTCCTTAGCAAAATACAATTTTTTTGTAGTGTATATGACAACCCTAAATGAAACTATAGCAAATAAATCAGAATATTTATCATACATGTGTACCTTGTTCATGGTTAACATGAGTGTATAATAATAAAAATCATACAAATAAAATGACACATCGTCCTCTTTATCTTCCTTGATTCTGATTTAATCCTCTTGGTCCATGGAAATAGATGAGAGGAAAAAATATCCATGCCCCACTGGTCGAAAGGCAGTACAGCTTGTATGGTTGTGAGATGACTTGCAGAATGTCGATGTATATCAGCATACACTTGGCAATTAGGGCATCTTTTCACTAAGTATTTGGCATCTTTCATAAATGTTGGCCAGTAGTATCCAGCCCGAAGGGCTTTTCCAGCAATTGTTCGAGTGCCTTGATGGCTTCCACATGTTCCATGATGGATTTCTCGAAGTATATGTTCTCCTTCTTTGATCGACACCCATCTTAGCAGGGATAGGTGATCGATTTCTTGTATAGCAAGTCATTGTGTAAAAGGAACCGGTTTGCTTGACGTTGGAGCTTTTCAGCTTCCTTCTCAACTTTTGACAACTTTCCCTCTTCAAGGTAACTTGGAATATCCTTCATCCATCCATTCGACCGATCTAGATGGCTCACAAAGACTTGGTTCACGCTCGGCTTGTAGAGTACATCCCAAGAGATAGTTCGAGGTGTCAATCCTATGGCTGAACTAGCCATTAGAGACAAGGCATCAGCTTGTTGAATTTCTGATCTTGGGATGTGCTGGATTGTGAACTTGGTGAATTTGGCTTGTTATTTTTTCACCTTTCCAAGGTAAATTTTCATATTGTCCTCTTTTGCCTTGAATTATCCCTTCACCTGGCCCATGACCAGCTGGGAGTCGGTTTCGACAGTGTTTTCACTAGCCCCATTAGAGAGGCATAGTTTTAGGCCAAGTAGTAGGGCTTCATATTTGGCCTCGTTGTTTGATGCAGCAAAGTCTAACTTAAAGGCATATTTAGTTATGTTTTCGAGGGGATCGATTATAAGGAACCCAGCCCCACAGCCTGCCTTCGACGAAGAGCCATCAGCAAATAATTGCCATGTCCCGGTTAGGGTGACAGCCTCGGTCTCTTCTAGGCATTGAGCTATAAATCCGCCAAGGCTTGTGCTTTTATTGCTCTTCGTGGCTCGTATTCAAGCCCAAAATCGGATAGTTGGTTCGCCCACTCGATGACCCGGTGAGAGCCATTCCTATTCTCGATTAGCTTTTTTTAACGGCTAGCTGGTAAGTACTTTGATTGGGTGAGCTTGGAAGTAAGGCTTCAGTTTTCGACTAGCAATTACTAATGCAAAGATCGTTTTTTTCCGACGCGAGGTAACTTCTTTCTGCGCCTCAAAAAACATGGCTGATAAAGTAGACTGGGTGTTGTTGCTTTTCACGTTCAGCAACTAGAACTGCGCTTAACGCGCATTCTGAAACTACCAAGTACATAAACATTATTTCTCCCGGCAAGGGTGAGACGAGTTTTGGCAGGGTCGATATGTGAGTCTTCAGTTCATTAAACGTTTGTTCAGCCTCCTCTCCCTATTTGAAGCACGATTTCTTCAAAGTGTTAAATAAATGCAGGCTCTTATCTGTCGATCTTGAAAGAAAACGGCCCAAGGCAGCCATACAACCGGTTAGTCTTTGAACTTCTTTAACAGTTAGAGTTGACTTCATTTTGATTATTGCTTTGATTTTGTCTGGATTGTCTTCAATCCCTCTTTCATCCACTATAATGATGAGACATTTCCCACCTCGAATACCGAACACACATTTTTTGGGTTTTAACTTCATTTTATACTTCCGTAAAGTGGCTAAGGTTTCTTTCATATCATGTACATGGTCTTCGACCAGTTTACTCTTAAAAATCATGTTATCAACAAAGACTTCGATGTTACATCCGAGTTGTTCTTCGAACATCTTATTTACCAGGCGCTGTTGTAGCCCCTGCATTCTTGAGACCAAAAGGCATGACAACGAAGCAATACACGCCTGCACTGGTGATAAAGGATGTGTGTACTTGATCTTGCTCTGCGAGAGGGATTTGATGGTACCTAGCATTTGCGTCCATAAAGCTAAACAAGGCGTGCCCGGCTGTCGAGTCGACGAGCTTATCGATCTTTGAAGAGAGAAGTCGTCTTTAGGGCAAGCTTTATTCAAATCGTTAAAGTCGACGCACATCCTCCATCTTCCATTGGGTTTTCGAACAAGCTTGTGATGATTCCCAATGGGAGGATCGTAAACCAATTGAGGGCCAAACCCTTAAGTGTAGTAGGGAAACATCTGCACGAGGTTATCTCGCAAAATGTCTGGACACTCATTTGCGCCTTATACGCTGCTAGATGATCAGCAGGGTCGGTTGTGCCAGAGTGGTGCTCAATCATGGGGATCTTCACTTTACTAGAGTTAGGGGTTTCCATGATATGTCAACTGAAAGGTGATTGATATGGGACAGCCAAACTAGCTCAATATCCTGATTCTGTGACCTCCTCTGCCTCGTCATGGTGATGCTCGTCCTCAAGCCTGGCAGTGTGAAGGTTAGTTAGTGGCCTCCACAGTCTAGAATTTCGAGTCATCCCCTTGTATTTCGAGTCTCCAACTTGAGACTTTTCTCTTCTCTTCTCTTCTCAATGAACAAGCAGGCATCGAAGTTCTTGTTTCTCATTTGTTTCTCCGTAAAAAAAGGCGAGCGTCATCATGGTTTGATGACATAATAAAATTTTCTTTCGAAGCAGCCTGGGCATTCTTCGATGGACCAACACCGTGCTCGGTCAGGGCAAGCTTTGCAGGTGCTGGCCTTCGATGAGCCTAGGGCTGATCTAGGACTATCCCTCTGTCAGGGGGAGTAATCTGTTGAGTTTTCATCCCTGCGATGAGTTGTTGCATGACGGTTGTCATGTGTCTTTCCATTTGAAGTTCCAATTCCCACAAGTCAATGTAGGTAACTGGTGGTGGAGGCTCATCAAAACGTGTAGCGATCAATCTCCCACCTAGAGGGAGGTCGATTTCATCCTTAACAATTGCACCTCCCCAGTTCAATAGTGGTCTGAGTGTTCTCATAAGTGGCCTTTCGAGCATTAGCACCTCGGGTACCTTGTCCTCGTTTCATGGTGTTCGAAAATGTAGTTGTTATGTTTGGTCCCGACAAATGGCGTCAACTGTTTCGGGTCGAAGAAACACGGTAGAGATGTGTACTTCGGGGAGTCCAAGTCCAGCTAAGGGCAATAACAATGACAACCCAAGGTTCTTGAGTCCGAGTGCCTGCAAAAACGAGCACGGTGAGCTACGTCGGGGGTTGTACTCGGGATCGTCCCTCCGATACTTAAGTCAAAGCTGATCTCAGATAGTCAGAGAGTAGTACAAGTAAATGCATTGAAATGCGTGTAAAAATGTACCTAAATGATCCGGTGAAAGTACTATTTATAGGTAGTACTTGGTGTGGTGTCACTTGGTGAAGGTGATGACGTCATGACGACCTTTTGTCGGTGGGCTTGACTGAAAGCCTGTACTTTCTGGCCTGTGAAGCCCCATGGGTAAAATAGTAATTTTATGCCTCAAAGTTATTTTGGTCATCTCATATGTAAGTGGGCTATGACTGGAATAGGCCCAAATGCAAGGCTATTAAATTAAGACATACTTAATTCCAAATTAAATAATCGTTACAACTAAACAAATTGTTCTAAGTATTAATAATTAGGAAAATTTGCCCAAAAAACCTGTTAAATGTTCATTTTTATGAAAAAACCTTTTAAAGCAGTGTTTGCAATAAGAAACCTTAAACTGAGTTTTTTTTTTTTGCAAACTTCAATATCCAGCGTCGGTTTTTCCGGTGTTTTTTGCGGAAAATGAAAGGGAAAACCCTTAAAAAGCTCAATTTAAAAATAATAACACGTTATTTTACGATATTTCCTATATGATCATCACAAAAATTCCCAAAAGGTTGTGGGTCAGCGCCTGAAAAGTGCAAGTCAACGCCTGTAAATGTAGTAAGGTTTTTTTCTTGCAAAAAAACTCTGTTTAACGTTTTTTATTCCAAAAAATATTTTAAAAGTTTTTTTTCCACAAAAATGAACATTGCGAAATTTGCTTAAAAGAAATATAAAAAAGTGGGTATTAGTTGAGTATATACCAAGACGGACCTAAGGATGTCTGCGTGATTACTTGTTTTTGTTATGTATAAAAATCATAATAGAAGGTTGAAGAAAGATTTGTGAATTATGTAAAATTCCAATTTTATAATCATAATAAAAGGAGAATGAAAACATCTAACTGGGGCAAAACGATCATTTCACATGTTAAGTGAGGGGTAAAATAAACTTTGTACATATTAAATGAGGGGTAAAAGATTAAGCTCAAATAAACATTTTTTTATCATGGTTTTTACATGGAAATATATTGTCTTTCTCATGGTGATATATTGTCTTTACATGATAATATATTATCTTTTTTATGAAATTTGTGTTAGATATTTGATAACATCTACTCCCTCCGTTCCAAAATGTTATACCCATTTGGAATAGGAAAAATTGATAAGAATAATCCGACCTTTGGCCGGTCTTCTACTAATGGTACCACCTTCATTTAATCCAGCAATAATCCCACCTTTAACACCCATATTCTCTAAATGGTACAAGATGATGGCAACTTGTTTGACCACAAGAATTACCGTTGACTTTTTTATAAAAAAAACCCACCCCTTCCCCCATTACTGCCACCCCTGCACTCCCCTCCCCTTCCCCTGCCACCCCTTCCCTTGCCAAAAACTCCATGCCCAGATCATCAAGCTTGGTCTCCAACACTATGGACCTCTACCCAACTCCCTTATTGAATTATACGTAAAATGTGGCATTATTAATAATGCCCACGAACTGTTAGATGAAATGCCTAAAAGGGACTTCATTTCCTGGGCTTCAATTCTAACTGCTTACAATCATGCTAATCTCTTGCTCACTCGTTTTTCCTCTGTAGCCAAATCACAATTTGTGTTTCAATTTTGGTTTGTCTTCTTGCTGATTTGTCCTTTGTGTGATCCAATTTCTCTTCCTTGGAGATTTGTAGTTTTGTGGTATCCTCTGCTTTTGGATTCCTCACATCAGTGCTTTATCAAAGTTTTGATTTTTTTTTCCATCTTTGCTTCTCTTTTGGTATTCTTTTTGAGAGTAAACGCCCAGTAGTCCATTGCGTTAGCTTAAGTAAAGTGTTAAGGCATGTGCTAGCTTAAGCAAAGTTAGGCTTGGTAAACAAATTCATTCTCATTTTATTGCGTCGCGCTTTTATGATGATGATGTTGTTAAGCCTTCTCTTGTTGATTTGTATTCCAAATGTGGGTACCCTGATTATGCTAGGATGGTTTTCGATTCGATTAATATTAAAAATACGATTTCTTGGATGGCCCTTGTTTCGGGTTATGCTCGGATTGGGCGTAAAGATGATGCTATCGAGCTTTTTTATGGAGATGCCCGAGAAAAATTTATTGTCTTGGAGTGCATTGATATCTGGGTTGGTGCAAAGTAGTCAGGTAAATGATGCATTTAGCATCTTTATAACAATGAGAAGAGAGTTAGATCATAGTGGTGATGATCCATATATTCTTTCGAGCATGGTTGCAGCATCTGCTAATATGGCAGCATTCCATCTAGGGACAGGGGGAGGGGAAGGGTGGCAGAGGCGGGGAGGGGGGGAGGGGAGGGTGACAGAGGCGGGGGAAGGGGAAGGGGAAGAGTGGCAGAGGCGGGGGTTGTGGGAGGGGTGGTGGTTGAGGTGAGATAGATTGGCTGGCAAGGGGGTGGGGGGAGTCCTTTTTAATTTTATTTTTTAAGTTAATTTATAAATTATATTTAATTAGTGGTTAATTAAGAATTTAGGTTTAAATTATATTTAATTAGTGGTTAATCACGTAATTAAGAGAGTTTACCTGTAATTGTAGGTCACCAACAGGTGATGGACCATTGAGAGAATATGGGTGTTAAAGGTGGGATTATTGCTGCATTAAATGAAGGTGTACCATTGGTGGAAGACCGGCCAAAGGTCGGATTATTCTTATCAATTTTTCCTTTGGAATATGGGGGAAAACCAAGGTAAATAGGATCATAGGAGAATCTTATGTTTATTTTAATAATTTTCATGTACTTTTTTTTGTCCTTATTAGGAAAAGTAAGAGAGATAGATTCAAATGTGGGGACCATTAAAGTACAAATGAGTAAAAGGTAGGTAAATGTTTAGATATTGAAGGATAAAATGGAGAGAAAAAATGTATATAAATAAAAAAGATTCTATATGGATATATCTTTTTGAAACGGCCTAAAATAGGAAATTGGATATAACATTTTGGAACGGAGGGAGTTAAGCCATATTATTTCTCTAATAAAAGAGAGATAGTATGTGAATCACATAAAAGTTTGCAATATTGAATGGATTGAGAAAGAAACAAAGACATGTTGTATCATAATTATGCCACTCACGGGCACAACTAGAAGAACTGACGCATAGGTCCAGAATGCTAATATTGCTGATACTACATGCTCATCAGGTTATCGGGTAGAGTAGTCACTTTTAGGGCATGTTTGGTATGAGGATAATGTATTAAGGAGATAATAAAACTTAAATATAGCAAAACTAAGGTATTTAGAGTTGTTGCTAGAGAGGATAAAATGGTGGTAGAGAGGATAATGTGATGTTGGTAGGAGGAAAATGAAAGAAAGATGAGAATTATTACCATCATCATTGGGGTAATAATTACCTACCACTACCCCTGGGTAACTATCCATAATGAGGCTAACAGTTTCCCTCTTTATTCCATTTCCTTCATACCAATACCACATCATCCTCTCGACCACCGCTCTATCTCTCTATCATCATATCTAAATACCTTAGTTTTACTATATTTGATTTTATTACCCTTAATACATTACCCCTATCTTAAACATGTGCTCAATCTAACAATTTCCTACTGTTAGATCTAATTACTTAGTTATTGCTGACGAGAGACGAGTCAAGACAATTTGGTAATCAGCTCAATTCTATATACTTCCTCCGTTTCTTTTTAATTGCAACATTTGCCAAAAATGAAAATATCAAATTAATTGTAACAAATGTTTTCTTTCCTTTTTTACAAGTCATTTCTCTCTATCTTTCTCCTTATCACATATGCCCCACTTTCTCTCTCCATCCCTTTCATACTCAGACAAAACTTTTATCTAAGAGTCCACCCATTTGAGTTTGTTGCAATTAAAAACAAACGGAGAAAGTATATGTCGCGTTGGCTACACGGTGGTTTTTATCTTTGTGTGTGAGGGAAATAAGTCTCTATACTGTAAGGGAAGAGGGGTGGGACACCAAACTTAATGTATTGTCTAATTTACCCTTTGTTGTTTAATTAATAATTTACAAAAAAAATAATTTATAAAATAAATAAAAAATTATTGAGAACAATTGCATAAATAAACCACCTATAATCATCCCACAATCCCACTACATCATAAAAAATAACTACCCACCATCCACTCACCCAACCTCAATAGATATATAACATAAAAAAACTGATTTAAAATACCAAAACTAATATGATATATTTTTTGCACATATTATAAGGCTAGTTTACATTAAAGCGACAGATATACTTTTTCGTAATATTAATTTGTACTGGTAACCGACAGTTACACTTATTGGTAATATCAATTTGTACTGACAAAGCTTAGCAGGGCCTCTTAAAAGTTAAATCTAATGATGGCCCCAGCGATCAAATTTAGTTAGAAGCTGAAACCATTGATGGACCTTTTAAAGGTTTAAATCTAAAGATGGCTCCAGCTATCAATTTAGTCAGAATTCATTGATGGTTGTCAGATTCGATTGCGACATTTGCGACCAAGTAGTTCCAATGAAATAATATATTCCCTACTTTTCATATTAATACAGTTTTTATATTTATCAGTCTCATATTATTTGCTATATTTTTAAAAATAATATGGTCTTACAATACAAATATACTTCCTCTGTTTTTTTAAGTGCTACATTTCTTTTTTCACACTTGTCGAGACACATTTTGTAAGGTTTTTATCTTTAATTATGCATTTGTAAAAATTATGACAACAAGATATTAAAAATGTATACATCGAGACGAATCAAACAAGATCCAACAAGATTATATTTTTTCTTATGCATAAATTGTAAAACCAGTCAAATTATAATGGATGAATAGTAGCAAAGTCAATATGTAGCACTTAAAAAGAAACGGAGGAAGTATATTACCTCCGTTCCATATGTATTGCAACATATAGAGTTTTACGCCTCCCAACGCACTACTTTTAACGCTAATATCTCTAATTTTATTTAAGTAAAAATGATAAAAGATGATATTAATTAAGCATATATCGAGACGAATCTAACAAGATCCCATATGACTACATTTATCCTTATGTATAAATCACAAAAGAAGGTCAAAAGAGAGTGTATGAATAATGCAAAATGTCAAAGGTTGCAATACATTTGGAACGGAGGTAATACTTTTTATTATAGGATGGATCAACATTTGTCCTATTGCATTCTCACTCTTTAGCTTTTTATTTTACTTTTGTAATACACTCATGACCCACATTTGTCCCACAAATAAGTACGCACAATAAAATAAATAAGTTAAATAACACTCCTATAACTTTGTGTCGGTCAAACTGTATCAAGTAATATGAGACGGAGGGAGTACTCATTTAGTTAGAATCAATCTAGTTAGATTATAGGTCCATTCTTTTCAAATTATTTTCCGTTCTTATAAGAGCATGTTCTTTTTAAATTATTTTTGCTTACTTGGACTTATCTTAAGTTATCTCAACTTATCTAACTTATAAAGACTGAAAAGACCTTAGACCTTATTCGACCTTATTAGATGAAACCTCATTAGACCTTATTCGACCTTATTAGACCTTAATAAACTAGATATTATTTGATCTTATCTAAACTTACCTGAATTTGTCAGAACTTATCAGAACTTATAAGAAATGAAAATAAGTCGAATAGAATGAACCCTATGTTCAGGTTAGTTCAAATACACTTGGTGTATGTGGGCCAAACATACATTTTCAATGAGAAGCTTCCACATCACTGCTAGCAAGGAAAAAAGAGAGGAAAAAATGGGGGGAAGTTTTTGGCTTTGGCGCCTCGGTAGCAGTAGGGGCGGGAGTAGCAGTAGGGGCGGGACAATTAGCGCATAAGATGTATTTAATGGATCCTATTCGACCTTATTCGACTTTATTAAACCCTCTTATACCTTATCTGAACTTTCTTGTTTTGTGATAAGGACTAAAAAAAAGTCGAAAAAAGGACCATTCCTGCGGTCGTAGGCTAGTACTTTCTCGTCTTATTAATACTAGTTTTTTACTAGGGCTACCACCATCCTTAATTGCACGCAGGGGTGATAATGAAATGAAATCATTCGCCCTTTCTGAGGATCGAATTAGTCAAAATTTTGTCAAAAATCGACTCGAGCAAGCTCAATTATAACTCGTGCTCGTCTAGCAATGTTAATGAATCGAGTTTGAGATACTCAAAAGTTGACTCGCAAAACTCGTGAGAAACCCGAAAGGCATGTTAAAAGGTTAAAACATTTAATACATAATCTACCTTATGGATGTTAAGTCAATGAAAAAACCCGCATATAACTTGAGATTGACTCTGCTTAAATTCGACTTGAACTCGATCAACTCTCGGTCAAAGCCCATCTTGATTGAGACCAACTCGAATCGAGTTCGACTTAAGATCTTAACGAAGCGATTCGAGTTATACAAAACTCGACCCGACTCGGCTCACGATGACCTTTCTTTTGTGCAACGATAGGCCAATTTATATTTTGTATTTTTTCTTTTTATTACTAGTCTTGTTATTGTTCTAATAAATTTCAATCTATCTCTAATGGAGAGTTCTCTACCCATAGATTGTGTTATATCTACCTATATATTGGGTTATTTCTACTTATATATTGGGTTTATCTATATCTATGCAAGAGTTTTAAGATTATGTTCTTGATTTTCTTGTGATTTACAAGGGTTGATTTGTTTATATTTGGGCCCGAAGAAAACAATACTTCATTTACAATCATTGAACTAAATCCACTTCTACTTTAAAATCTATACTAAAGACCGATAAAACCCCCTCATATAAGATGTAAGAATTAACTCTGCAGATGTCAAAATAGCTGTAGTTGAATTATAAAAACAAGTTGCATTGTGGTATTATAGTCAATGCCTTAGAAACAAAAATTTACCACTAAATCTGTCGCAGATTCTTGATGACGTTTGTTCCCCAAGGTTAACACAACTATCCCTGACTCCGTGCACTCAGATCAAGGATCAAAATTTCGCAAGAACTTCCCTATTCTAAATAGAAAGAGTAGGCTTCTATTTTAGGTTTCAAGAAGTGAATAATCATTAGGGAACAAAACGCCCGAAAAATATTCATATTAAGGACAGGTCAAGGAAACAGGACCGAATTAATTTGAGAAAAGAAACTATGGAAATAATCCCCGATAATCGAGAACCGCGAATAATATTTGGTGGAACAATCAGGACCCGCTACACCACCTTAGTTTTTCACAAATGAGCTAATATGGATTTTTTGTTGGGAACTACCTACATTTATAACTCATTTGTGAAAAACTACCCTGTTTCAAAAAAATGTAAAATAACTACCTACATTTCTAAAAAAAGTGTGGTATCACTACCTTCTTCAGATTTCCGTCCAAAAAACTAACAGAAGGCGTTAGTGGGGCCCACCATCCAACCTATTTATAACTACTGGCAACTGCTTCAACGGTCATAATTGAGCTCTATATGTTTGCTGTGTCTCTGTCTTCATCATCTTCTTCTTAGCTTCAAATTGAAGAACCCCTTCAGTGAAATTCAAGCTCTAATGTCTGGAAAAAAGAAATTGCTAAGGTAAGATTTCAAAACCCTAAATTTCAATTCGTTCTTTCAAATAGTTCGTGGGATTTGAAACCCTAATTTTCAAATTCTGATTGTCTTTGGTTAATTGCAGTGTTGTGAAATGTAAGTGTGGAATTCCATCAAAAATCCTAACTTCTTAGACTCATACAAACCCGGGAAGAAAGTTTTATGCCTGCAAGTTTTCAGACATTCATCGAGAAAAAAAAGGTTGTGGCTTTTTCAATTGGGTTGATGAAGAGCAAGAAGAATGGCAGAGAGTTGTTATAAATGAACTTGTGCTGCAGAAGAAGTTGTTGGAGCAAGAAATTATGTTACTTAGGTCAGAGGTTTGCAGGCTTGAAGATTGGAAGGTTGTTGCTGAGAAAAAAATTGAAGAAATTCAATGGTGTTGGTGATTGTAGCTGTTATAGGAGGGGAGGGATAAATGTGTTTGTGAATGGGGGTGTTGGGTTTTTCATTTGTGTACTGATTTTCTATCTTATGGCTAAACTTGAAAGGTAGCCGTTATTGTAATAGGGTTATATCGGCTATGAAAAGGAAATGGGTTGTTGTATTTGTGAGCATCCGTAGTTAATGGAATTGTTATATTTGTGAACATCCGTAGTTAATGGAATCGTTATGCTTATTTTGCTACCATTTTGACCTTCATTATTGTGTCTTTCCATTGTCACCACCACATAAAATAATCGCACGGAAATGCAAAAACATGATTATACTTGAACATCACAAAAACTCTCGATATATAATGGAATTGTTCATTCAAAGACATATGTCATAGTTGTTCCAAAATACTTCCTAAATTAGCAAACCAAAGTGTCTTAACAATTCGAATAAAAATCCTAAAATTCATATTACAAGCAAGAAACGACAATTTTAGCAATACACAAGCTACAAGAACTTCAAATCTTCCATTCTTCCTTCTTTCCCTTTCCAAGTGACTTCTTCGCCTTTGAAATTATCGGTAAATTTTTTCGAGGCATCTGTGGTGCCTTTCCTTTGGACAGTGGGGGTAGGGGGCAGTGGCTGTCAGTTTGGCTACTTTGAGTTGGAGCATTAGCTGTGATATGCAAGCTTGAATTTGAGCACTCCCCAATTGAAATCCCTCCTGTTGACTGCTTGTGAACCTGCACACAAACCATTAAACATGCTCTATCACAGCAGCACTAATATTGTAAGCATACAAGGAGATGATTATGTTAAGTGTTGAGATTCACATACCTTAGCTAATCTAGCTGCCTTTTTCTTCCTCTGTGCATTAATCCAAGTATCATCTGCACTAGGTGGTCTTCCACCTACATTCTTCTCCTTTTGAGCTTTAGGGTTGTTACATTTCTTGATGTTGTGCCTAGGTTGCAGGCATTTAGAGCAAAGCCTTGGCTTCTTCCCCTTCCCCTTCCTCAATTCATCTCATCTGCTTCCCCTGCCTCTTGTTTTCTTTTTTTGAGTGATGGTCTCCCTGGCATAGTTCTCACAACAGGAGAGAGAGGCTGTACTAAATCACTCATTCCCCATTGTTTAATCCCAGGCATAGGTTTTTATGTAGGGTGTGTAGGCTTGTATGTACATTTGCTTTGTATAGTACTGGTGAACAAAGTCTTCAGGCCTCATTCTCTTCTTTATAATACAAGCATATGCATGTGGACAGGGGATCCCAGTGAGAGCCCAATGAAAACAGGTGCATGTATGTGTGTTTAAATCCACAACAAACCTATCAAAAGGTGCATCAACCTCCCACACATCTATCCTACTAGGCTGTGCATCACATTTACTTGCCTCATCTCTAATCCACTCCAACAGTTATTCTACATGAGGTACAAGCCTACCCTCATGTGATGTAATTTTCTCATATTTTTCAGTATTCCTCTTCATAACATACCTTCTAATCCATTCTAGGCATGTGATCACAGGCTTATCCCTAGCATCTCTAATGACATCATTAAATGTCTCACAAAAATTATTAAAAAGCATATTAGACTTGCAGTTTTTACTAAATGCATGTCTTGCCCAGAGTTGCTTAGGTATGTTCCTCAACCAATCATATGCTTCCTCATTCAATACTCTAATTCTAGCAAGCTCATTGTTAAACACACCCTACATCCAAATTCATAAAATCAGTTTTTGAAAAATTCATTCAACCAATCATATGCTTATGTATTTTCACATGAATTTATATGCCTATCTAATAACTGTTCATAATATATTAATTTCACATGAATCTATATGACTACAAGCTTATACAATAACACACAGTTCATGCATACATGCTTATGTTAGTACTGATTTTCTTACCTCATTTGTAGACCTACATGCAGCCCAAAAGTGATCCTTATATGCTTGGCCACTGAATTTGAGCTTGAAGTTAGCCCAAATGTGCCTTGCACAGAACCTCACCTCAGCCTTTGGGAGAACAGCAACAATTGCATCCAACAACCCCTATGCAAAAAAAACAACATCTATAATTACTACTATTTACCAACAACAGTTTACTATAAAAAAAGTAGTTAGAATTATACCTTCTGTCTATCAGACATTATAGTTAGACCTTCTCCATTGTTAAAGCCAATATCCTTCATCAAGAGATCCAAGAACCAATTCCAGCTACTTGCATTTTCCACCACTACTATTGCCCATGCCAAAGGGAAAATATTATTGTTCCCATCTTTAGAAATAGCAACAATAATGATCCCAGGATAAGCACCCTTTAGGTGGCAGCCATCCACCCTAATTATTGGCCTACATCCTCTAACAAACCCTGTTTTCATTGCCTCTAAACAAGCATACATCCTAGCAAAGTGTGGTGCATCACTATCCACACCTTCTGTACTTACAATAGTAGTAGAGCCAAGGTTGTACATCAAAATGGCCTGAGCATAATCATGTACTCTGGCATATTCTTGACTAGCATCACCAAACAGAAGTAACTTATCCCTAGCCCTAGAAAACCAGGCCTTATAGTACAAAACATGAAAGTTAGCTTGGTACTAGAATGATGAAAGTTTCACATGTGTGATTCAATCTCAAACTCTTTATTTTGAAAGTGGAATCCATTCTTAGTTTCCTAGCCTTCACTTTAAAGTTACACTTTTGTTCATCATCACACACACATTTCACCCTCTTACTATGACTCTTGCTCCAAGGACAACTACATCTATATTTACAGTACACTGTCACTCTTACACCTCCATTATGCAAGAAATAATAATCATAGAAGTTTTGAATGGCATGAAACTTTATTGCTTTTCTACATACATACACATTTTTAAAGCACAAACCTTTTACCAAGTTAATTGGCTTCTTGAAGTCAGTTTCCTCATTAAACTGAGGTGTGCAGTTCACCTCTTCACCATCAGATCCATCCAAACTACTTAGAACCTCAAAATTAAGATAAACTTCTTTCACTGACACATCAACTTCCTCTGCATCAACTGCCTGTTCACCCTCTTTGTTTTTCCCACCAAGCCTAGATTTGCTTTCTTTTTCAGTGTGCTCTTTGTCCAGATTGAATAACAGTTGATCATATTTTTCTTCTTTGTCTTCTTCCCCTATCTCGAAGTCAACATCAAGATCAGACAAAGAAGAATCTGAGTTTAACTCTTCTTCAGCGTCAGAATCCACCCCATCAAGATGTGTTTGCCTCTTCTTTGTTTTCTTCTCTTTGCTCTTGATATTTTTCTGCTTCTTGCTTGACTGCTGTTTACCTAAATCATTATCTCCTTCTTTACTGTCTTTGATCTCAGTGTTTGTTTCTTTCTCAGATTTTAAAATTTTCAACCTCAGTTCATATCTCTTCTGTGGCTTCGATTTAACAGCAACATGCTTTCTTCTAGGTGATTTGGTTGAAAATTTAGAGCAAGTAGTGAAAGATGGGGCCTGTGTTTCTGTTGGAGGAGGAGGGCTAACAGGTTTAGAGGATGAAGGTGGTGTAGGGTTTTCAAGGTGCACAGAAGTTGATATTTGTGAGGAAGTTACTGTGTCTTATATTGTTATTGACACAGCTGAGGTAGTTGGGTTGCTAACCTTATCGGTAGGCTCCCAATTACTGCCCATAAGGATGACCTCATCCTGTTCTTTGAACCTTGGGCTACTCCTAACAGGCCTTACAATCTTTTCCTTCTTAAGCCCACATTTCTCCACTTTTGGAGTTAGCATATCTTGTATTTTGACCATTGCAACAGGAGGCAATCTAGGGCTGAACCTTTTGGTAGTAGGGTATGACTTATCTTCAACCAAATACACAGTCACCCTATTGTCAAACTCTCTTAACTCCAACAAGTCATCCACATCAGCTTGGCATTCAATGAGCCTACACCAGTTATGATGCCCCTCTTTTGCTTTTGCAAGACAGCACAAAGTATATTTCATTGGTACTTTATATCCAAGAATTCCATAGCCCTTAACACCATATTCTCTCAGTTTCTCTACAGTCATATCCCCAACCCAGATTTCATTTTCACTAAACATTCCACCTCCAATGTAGTTTGTTTTCCCACTATCAAACACAAAATACCCACCAACCCAAAAATTGATAGAAATCATTAGGTAATACCCTGCAAACAAATAATAGGTGCTGTAATTAGACACACACACACACACACACACACACACAACTAAACCAGTTTTGTAGGCTGAATTAGGGTTCACAAGTTCAGCAAGTGGATTAAAAAACCAGTTTAAATAACACTAGCTATTATAATACGATTTTTCACCACAAACAAAAAATTAAAATATAATTAAAGGTGATTTTCAAAGTGTTTATGCAATGCTAACCTTTGGGATGCTTGTTCCCCATAATTACGAGCAATGCCCTTGCCTTTATCCATGTAGTTTACCCCAATTACAGTGCTGAGGTGGAGATTCCCCTAAGCTCTTGTCAGTCGAAATCACTGGTTTCAGAAGAATCTAGCTACTTTTAGCATTGATTTGGTCAAAAAATGGAAGATTTTGATAGATAGCTTCGTTGAATTTAGAAGGAAAAAAGATGAAGATGGATGGTTGAAGTGGAGAGTGACAGAAACTGATGTTGTTCAAAGAGGAAGATAGTAGGGTAATTTCATGTGAAAATGGGAGGGAAAGGTTGGATGGTAGGCCCCACTAACGCCTTCCGTTAGTTTTTTGGACGGAAATCTGAAGAAGGTAGTGATACCACACTTTTTTTAGAAATGTAGGTAGTTATTTTACATTTTTTTAAAACAGGGTAGTTTTTCACAAATGAGCTATAAATGTAGGTAGTTCCCAACAAAAAATCCTAATATAATTTTCTTGTTGTAACGCCAATAGTAGGAATTCCATTAAGCCTAACTTTGAACTTAATTAGAATTTCCGTAGCAAGAGCTCCATAACCAACAACAAATCAATTATGACTCATGTGTTGAATCATTAAGGATGGAAAAATGATTGGTTTATGAGAAGCTAGGCAATGAATATAAATTAAGTCTAACATGCTACTTGAGCACGTTTAGAAAGGCGAGGCAAAATTGCTTTCTTGAGAATGTGGAAAA
Source organism: Patellifolia procumbens (assembly GCA_947645195.1). NCBI lineage: Eukaryota > Viridiplantae > Streptophyta > Magnoliopsida > Caryophyllales > Amaranthaceae > Patellifolia > Patellifolia procumbens. Next base: position 1,416,934 of record CANSGD010001040.1, read on the forward strand.
GTATTTTGTGGTAGGGGGATAAAAGATTGTGATCAAGAGAAGTAGGACCTCGTTTACCACCATATTTCACAAGTAGTTCACCAAAAGATATATCAGAAAATGGGTAAGAACCTCGTTGTTTCTTGAAATAAACATTGGTTCCCGTCACAGGAACATCGAACAGATTTCCCAAAAATTCAGTATTAAAATCAATTTGGGTTCCCCTTACAAGAGTAGAACCATTTCCTTCTTCATCTATTGAAAAGTTATCACAAAATTCGTCCATAAGTCTGGGTACTAGACATTGTCCATAGCAATTTTCAGAAAGGTGTTCCCAACCTTGAAAGTTGATCAAATCTAGCAATTGTCTAAAATGTTTACCCTTTTACACCAATTAAAATCAACACATAAACCAAGAACATACAGATATGCGACTAATTTCCTTTTTGTGATCTTGGATGTTCCTCTCATAGGAACAATTGATTCCCCCTCAATCGTTGCATGCGATTCTTCAATTTCTATCTCCATAGTTTCTTCACTTTGTTTCCTTTTGCTCACGATCCGTTGGGGTGGATTTGGTGAGATGTCCATGGGAGTTGGAGATTCGGTGTGGGTAGAAGAGGGAGAGGGTTTTTCGAGTTTTTGTTGGGTGTGAGAGTGAGGAGTTTTTGTGAGGTTCATGTTTGTGAAGGGGGACGGTTTTATTGAGATGAAGAGATGCAATTTTTGCTTCGTGGGAATACTTGAGATTAATAATGGAGGTAATTAATTTAGAGGTTAATGGAGAAGATGGAAAAAAAGAAGTTAACTTATACGTCTATAGTACACGGTTTTAGGAGAAAGAAGAAAATAAAGAAAATTAAAGATAATTACTAGATAATATTTCCCAACTAATTTGAGAGATATTATGAAAGAATAAAGGGAATAAAGTCAGATTTTTAAGAGAAAATCTAAACAGAATATTTTTTGGATTTTTTATTTTGAATTTCGAAAATTGAAAGAAATCATAAATCTAATACGTTGGGAACAACGTTTGGGAACAACAAATTTTTCTACTTTGGAACGCAATTAATCCTTTAATCCCTTGTTAACTCTTAAGGCATAGAATTGTCTAAAGAACACTAAGGATAATGTTATTGGACAGTGGTGAGTAGTTTTTAGACAATTTCACTTATACATATGAAATAATCATATAAAAGTTGTAATGCATTTAGATAATTAAAAACATCAAATTTATTCAGATATACATAATGCCAAAGAGTCAAACCAATAGGGATAAAGATTATAGCAATTATTTCAAGTTAATAACGCCAAGTTCAAGTCTCAGTTTTTCAAATCTAACTCTATGTAAGGGCTTAGTCAGAATATCAACAATCTCACGTTCAGTTTCACAAAAATTCCATTATAATAAGGCTCGTTTCAACATTGTCCTTAAGTGAATGATGCCTAATATGAACATTCTTAACTCTAGAATGATGCACAGGATCTTTATAAATCCTAATAGCACTAGTATTATCACAATAGATATGAACACAATCAAAGTAAATTCCATAGTCTCGAAGTTGTTTTATACAAAGCATTTAGGAACAACATGCTGCTGCTGCAACATATTCAGTCTAAGTTGTAGATAAAGCCACTATGTTTTGCTTCTTGGTACTCCAAGAAACTAAACTATGACTAAGGAACTGAACCAAACCTGATGTACTCTTTCTATTTACTAGATCTCTAGGATAGTCATCATCTGCAAATCCTCTTAGTCAAAGGTATCACTTCTCGAATAGAACAAGCTCAAATCATTTGTTTCTTTGAGGTATCTTAGGATTCTCTTCACAGCTGTGAAATGAGATTCCTTCGGATTGGCTTAAAATCTCGCACATTATCCTACACTAAAATCAATATTGGGACAACTTGCAGTTAGACATAATAATGAGCCAATCATACCTCGATACTTGGTTTGATCCACACTCGTTCCTATAGCATCCTCATCCACTGTGGTTGAAGTTTCCATAGGTGTATGGTTTACTTTTGGAGCCTCTAAACCATACTTTTTTAGCAGTTCCTTAATATACTTTTGTTGATGGATCTACCTTCTTCCCTTTTGTTTGATTTGTAGCCCCAAGAAGAAATTGAGCTCACCCATCATACTCATTTCGAATTTTGTACTCATGAGATTAGCAAAATCCTTACACACAGATTCATTAGTGGTGCCAAATATAATATCATCAACATATATTTGAACTACTAATAAATGTTGGCCTTTTAATTTCAATAAACAAGGTTTTATCTAATTTTCCTCTTATAAACTCATTTCACTACTAAAAACAATAGTATTAACGACAAATATCTAACGACAAGTAAAACAATGTGTCGTTAAAACATTAAAAGTAAAATAAAGGACACAAAATTATAGGCGGACATTCTCAAAATTTAAACAAAAGCTAAAACCGCTACCTTTTAACATCGTCAGTCTTCAAGGGTGTCGTTAATGAAAACAGGTTTTGGAAACTTACCCAATACTCCATTTCATTCTCTCTCTTCCCTTTGCAATCTCTTGGCCCTCTCAAGGTCAGTTTCTATAATTTCTTCTTTTGTGTGGGTTAAATAGTTCAAAATCTCATCATATGTTCATATTTTTTCTGCGCGATCATTTAGGGAAATAATTAGTTGTTTCTCCGTTGGTTTGTCGTTTTTTTGGATGATTTTACTAGGTGTTGAATGTTTTCTGGGTTGATCTTTGGTGAAATTAAGGTATAACTCTTAATTTTGATTTGAAACCAGAGGTTAGGGTTTTGAATTCCTAGATTTTTCTTATGTTGTGAAATCACGTTTCGCGGATTAGGGTTTCGTGTAGCGTTTTCTCGTCACTTGTAGTTTTCTAGTTCAGTTATGAATGGTAATTTTCCAGTTTGATCTTATTTTTCTAATAAATGCTAATTTGGAATTTAAAGATACCCATTAAGAATAGGATTTGGACGATACCCATATAGCAAGAAAATGTACATATGTTTCTAATTGAATGCTAATTTCCGTTTTTGATCTTAGTTTTATGTTCACGATTTGTTCTTCCTAGATTTTATGTGATTTTAATTTCTTCATATCAACTCTAATTTGTAGTTATCATCACTTGGAATTGCTAGATTATCTACTGCATCAACATAGCACACTTTTTGAAGAGTAGGCAATGCTTATGGAATGTCTCAGGTTTAATTTCATTTCTTACTAAATTTTTCGATGTTCATTTGGAGTTATTGATCAACCTCCAAATAAATTTAAGGCGCATAGTTACTAGATGATATTCTCTCATTGTTATTGGGTTCTTGTATATGCTTCATTTTTATTTTTCATGACTTTGCTTTCTGTGTTTAATTTTAAATTTTTTTATTACTTGGACCTTATATGTAGGAATTAGTTATGCAGCTAACCTTCTCTAATCAACCCTGGAAGGAATTTCAGGCACATTTGTTTTGTTTAAGATGCTAGAACTTTGAGTATCCCGATAAAGGTGCAGAGTAATGCAACTGTTGTCACTATCTTTCAGGTAAGTCTGATAAGTTTTATGTGATTAGATTGTATATAAATAGTATTTTTTGTGGTAACCTGATAGGCCGTCGTCGAGCCTAACAAAGATAATCCTATCTCGATCTCTCTAGCTAAGTAGAAATGGCAAGTAGGATCGTATCCACAGAGAGGTGAGGTCAAACACCGAGTTTTTATGGTCGAATAAACTAAGGGTAACCAAAGGGGGGGTCAAGAATTGTGTGTATTAAGACTAAGAAAAACTAAAAAGAGTTAAACTATGCAAATATGATTAACAAGGATAAAAATATATGATTAAAGCACTAGGGCAAGGGCATTACCACTCATTGGGACCATGGATCATGCTTGAACATCAAGGGAAAACATTGAATAGGGGAGATAGTAGTCGGTCAACTAAAGTCCCCTAATTACTCATTCGAGCTAAGAAGGGGCTCTTAGACAAGGTGCTAATTCCTATTTTCATGGCATTAACCCTAGCCTAAAGATTAAGAACAAGTGACACAATGGACTCAAGACTAGAACTTCCTATTTTCATGGCCATTTAGTCAACTTAAACAAAGGGGAATCTCATACAACTTCATCTTTCGATCCTTCATTGTAAAGATTGGGAACAACTTCTATGATGATCAATCACAAAAGCATACAATGAAGCACCCCATTTGTTCAACAACCAATCCTAAACATGAATCACTAAATTCAAGCACAAACCATGGCCTTAATTCCCATACCCTAGAAAGTGAACTACTCACAATTCATAGTAATATGCATTTCAAACAAAGATTCCATTTCAAAAGTTAAAGTAAGGAAGAGAATCAACAAAGTCTAACAACAATAATTGCAAAAGAGAAGATTCACACCAAAAGGAAGGAATAAAGGAGGAGATGACAAAAAGAGATGACTTTAATCGAAATGAAAGTTAGAGAATCAACTTACAAACATTAACTACCATTAATGGAGCTTCAATTCTTCAAAAATCAACAACTCAAAGCAATAAATGACTTCTACAATCTAAGTACTAAGTTAGAGTTTTTAAAACTAAGGAAATATGCTTAAAGATGCTGTCCAAAAGTTGGGGAGAGGTATTTATACCTCCCCCAATTACATGCGAAAAACGGGCAAAATGGGCCCAGGGAGCCTTTGGAGCGCCCGCTCCCAAAGGACCTGGAGCGCCCGCTCCAGGGTTTTTGATGGAAACTGATTGCTGTGCTCCATAAGGAGCGACCGCTCCGCTCTCTGTGGGAGCGCCCGCTCCAAGTACGAGGGGCCTCTTCTCCTCTTCTCCTTCTTGTATCATCACGGCGTAGGGGCACAAAGGTCCTCATTTCCACCTTCCAAGAATCATGACCAACAACACGATCTCAGGATCACCTGCAAAACATGATGCAAAGAAAACACGTGCAAAATATGTCCGAAAAGAGGTGTAATGGCCAAAATTGTCAAAAGAGGTAGAAAACTTAATCAAATCAAAAAGGGAGTGGAAAAGGTGAAGAAGTTGGACAAAATAGGGACGAAAGTAGATAAAATAAGCTAGAAAAGGTCATCTAAAGTGAGTTAAAAGCTCACTTATCAAACTCCCGTAAGCTTGCCTATTGCTTGTCCCTAAGCAATCCAAAAATGGTGATAGAAAAGAAAAGTTCGGAAAAACTTGCTCAAGGAGATGTATATGCATGATTCAAACAATCTTAATAGGGTTAAAAATAGTGAATGAAATGGATGCCAAAGGATAAACGTGGAACGTAGCAACTTCGACCTAGCAAACCAAATGGAACAATGCTCGACCTTAGATGGTTCAACCAATCTACCGCGTCTCCCCCCAAACTCATATCGACCTTACACGATGATTTCATTATGCGACCATGAGGGTGCCATAAAAGTAGCATGAAGGTGAAAAGTAGGGTCTCTCATCATCTCATCACAAGGTATCCTCTCCATATGCTTGAAATGTGACTCTCTTCTCCGACAAAGATCCAATCCACTAGTAAGAATCAAGAGGGCTTTATTGGTTAGAAGGACGGAAAGTGGGTAAGGGGGTAGGATGCAATTTGGCTTTGTGGTGCTTAAGATTTGTGCTAGAGAAATGATTCATATCACTTAACTACTCAAAGGACCAACACCATACTCCGTCAAGATATCATCCAACTTTTATTTTGAACTCTAGTTTCCATGAACTTTGTTTTTGAAGTCTTTTGCTTTTTCTTTTCTCTTTTTTTTTTTGTACTAGCAACACAATCATTCACTTTGATTTGTCTTCAATTACAACTCGATTTCAACAACTACTCACTTCACTAGCACACAAGTATACATGGTATTATGATTAGGTGATTGAGCTTGTAGCAAGGTTTTAGTGAGTGGTCGAATGAGGAGTTGTTTTTGAAGTTAGGAAAGTGAATCTAGGTTTGTTGTAGTTTTATTTACATGAACACCAAAATGAAAAGAAAAAGGGAAAAAGGAGAAAGAAAATGAAAGAAATTGCCTTAATCATATTCTAAGGGTGGTTGGATTGCGGATTTGAGAGTCACTATGCAAGTTCTAGATCTAGACACCTTTGATGAGGAACAATTACGCTCAAGGAAGATTGGGGACCTATGTGATGATGGTCCCAATGTGGAAGGCCCAAAAGAAATCTCACCAAGGTTCAAACAAGAGTATCGCCGCTTTGGGGTTCAAATCATTTGGAGGAGACGACTCCTTCTTACCAGAAACCCCCCAAGCTAAGATTTCACATGTTCCAAGGGTTTTTCCAAAACTAGCCGACCATGAAAGGAAAGGCTTATTCAAAGGCATCTAAATCATTCACAAATTCTTAACAAACCGGTTTTATTCAATCAAGTATTGCACACTCCAATATTTACAAAACAAGTTTCTTCCAAAGTAAAAGAAAAAAGGAAGTTACAAAGCTCTACTAAAAGGAAAAAAAAATAAAAATCTTTTTCTTCTTTTGTGGGATTTTTTTGTTTTACTTCTAGAAAAAAAAAAAGAGCTAAAAGAAAAAAAAGGAAATTTGGATTTGTGGGAATTTAGATAATTGGGAATTTGTATTTTTGGATGGGAGTTTGGATTTGTGGAAATTTGGATTTTCGAATGGGAGTTTGGATTTTTCGATGGGAGAAACAACCTCTCTAACGGACCGTCAGTATTCAAGCAAAAATCACCACAATAAATCAATTTGTCATGAACATCTTCAATCAAGCAAAACAACAAAAGCATGCCAACATCAAAGCAATAACCATTTGCAATCACACTCACAAAAAGGACCGAGTCTAAACACCTCTAAAGTGCAATGCATCTAACTTGGACTAGCCTAAGTCAAGAAGCTAAACATTATAGACCAAGACTCGGATGATCATGAAAGGAAAGAGTGTGAAGCAGAATGGATGATGCTAACCCTAGATCGCACTCGAGAACCAAAGAAATGACCCTAATAAGACATGAAAGCACACTACCCTAACTAATGACCCGTGACTTCCCGTGACCTCTCCCAAGTCCTCCTAGATCATGTATCCGTCCACTAACATGTGAAAGTGATAAAGAACTCCCCCAAGCTAAGATGAGCATTGTCCTCAGTGGGAAAGAAAAAGAGATAGGGGAGGGGACGGATACAAGATGGGACGGCTATTGACCACTAGGCCCACTCTCATCAGAAGGGTGCTGGGGTCGATAGCTGGAGGAACCGTAGTTCCCATAAGGAGGTGGGGGTGCATCCCCCCAAGTGAGATCTGGAACATTCGCATAGTAGCTGTTCGGGAATGGTGGGGGATAGGTGGTGGGAGGGATGTTCGGGTCACAACGAGGGTCAGAACCACCAGGAAATCGATAATCGATCCCCTCTGGACGGGGAGGGAAGTAAGGGAAGGTGGGCTGACGCTCGTACCAACCAGGCACAGGGCCCGCCTGTGGTTGATGAAAAGGGTAGTTAACATAGGGGTCAAAATGGTTCTGAGACACGTGGTAGTAGCCGAAGCTAGCTAGCTCCTCCTGCTGTCTCCTAGCCACCTCCTGCTGATTCTCAGCAATAGAGATCAAGGAGGCCTGAATGGACTCTAAGTCAAAGGAGGAGGGGGGAGCGTCGGAGGTGGTAGCCTCCGTGCGTGCGCTAGGAACAGAGGAGGTCGAGGCACGATGAGGTTCTAGGGGTTGTTTGCGTCTTGCGGCCTGGGTTTTCTCAATGTTGGCATCTTCGGGAGCTAGGGGTTGGGTCTCTCAATGTTTGTTCGAGTCTCATTGGGGAGGTAGCAATAGTGCTTGCAAACCACCCTCCAGCTAAACCTCCAACGTCTAGATGAGAAAAGGATAAACTAACGCACTTTGAGTGCGTTTAGGTCGAGGTAGGGATAGGGGGAAACAGACTCTAACACTGCACACTGAGGGCCATACCCTAGGGCCTCTGCTAAGAGAGTGATCATACCTCCCAATCTAATCTCTCCAGTGAGGTGGGGACTATCACGGATCTCTAGACATCTCCGCATAAACATGTAGCCACTATTAATAGGCGGAATGTCTGCTCTCTTTGCTATGATGTAAAGCAATTTAAGTTCGGGGGAACTTAACTTGCTTAGGTCCTGGCGGGCAAAAAGCACATAGCCTAGCATATGGTGTATGTACCGAAGTGCGGGGCTAATGATTGCATTGGCGTGGGCCTCGCAGGAGACGAAAGAGGTGATCCCAGTGAGTTCCTGCCACCACTCATCTACATTATATTTAGGGAGATCTAAGTATTGAGGGTGAAACAGGCGATTGGTCGGGTCCCAACCAAAAATAGAGTTCAACTGATTCAAGGTGATTTTATGCTCTTTTTTAAAGAGACGAAAGGTTAAGTCGAACTCTTCAAAGTCAGCACCATCCTCAGAAGTTCTTTGTTTTTGGAGAGTAGATAGTAATTCTAACACGAGACGAGGGTGGGTCAAGGGTGCTTTACCAAGAAAGTCGGTCCAACCAAGGGTTTTGGCAAGGCCTCAAACGTCTCGGTCAATCCCTAAAGCTTTGCAAGTGGCCTCATGATAGAATAGGGAGGCAGAGGGAAATATGGTGAACTTTTTGGGCTTTGTTTGCAAGTTTAAGTGGGGGACTTCTATTTGTGGTGGTGACGGGGGTGGTGTTAGGACGCATTTAGCTCGTTTTGCCAATTGTTTGAAAACATTAGGGGCCATTTCTTATTAGATGGAAAGAAAATAAATGGTTCCTAAGTCTTAAACAATAGAGTGGATACTCAACCCACAACCACAACCAACTATGATGCTCTAGGTCCCAACCAAGCCAACAAGTACATGCAAGTCCCAAAAATGAAGGTGATGACAATGACAATTTATTCAACACAAAGAAAATCTACCTAAATCTATCAGCTAAAACACAACAAATCCACACATATGCACAACAAACTCAAAATAATCAAAATATAAAGATGAAGGTAAGTAGAAGATGAAGAAATTACCACCCTTCTTAAAAGGGGGACGAAATTTGGAGTAAAACTCCGCTTTGAACTATTGAACTTGTGTTTCACCAACTAGAACCTTGAAATCTTCCTTTGAGAGCCAAAAACCCAACCTTAGGGTTTTAGAGGTTGTGAAAATTTTGAGTTTGAGTGGACAAAAATGGTATGAGTGTGTAGAGGAGGAAGAGAGGAGAAATTTTTGTGAAGGTGGTTGTAGATTTTGTTGGAGTTTTGATGGTGTTTTGAGAGGTTGAATGTAGTAAAAATGGAGGTTGGGGAAGAAAGATGGGAGAGATGTGAAAATTGGGGTTTGAAGATGATGATTTGTGAGGAGAGAGAAGGGAGGAAAGGGGGGGTGAAACCGGCCAAGGAGGAAAAAAAAAACGCAAATCTGGGCTGGAGCGCCCGCTCTCAAAGGAGCAGGAGCGCCCGCTCTCGCTGAATCCGGAGCGCCCGCTCCGTGATTTTGGGCAGATACTGATCCCCTGTTGCGATAAGGAGCGCCCGCTCCTTGGGGGCCTGGAGCGCCCGCTCCAGGTCTTCTCGCTGCTCTATCTTTTTTTTTTTGAACTCTATCTTTTTCTCTCTTTTGATCTTATTTTTTTTTTAATGCTCGGGTTGCCTCCCGATAAGCGCTAATTTAGAGTCTTTATCTTGACTTTGGGTCTCTTTCTCAACTATGGACGGTGAGGAGATCAAATTCATCCAGAATGGAATGAGCTTCTTCAATAGGGGTGCCTTCATAGTATATTTTCAATCGTTGACCGTTCACCTTGAACGATTCAATGCCTTCCCCTCCTATCTCAACCGCTACATACGGGAATACTTGCTTCACCGTGAATGGTCCGCTCCACCTCGACTTTAACTTGCCCGGGAATAACCTCAACCGGGAGTTATAGAGCAAGACCTTATCACCAACCTTGAACTCTCTCTTGATGATGTGCTTGTCATGCCAAGCCTTCGTTTTCTCTTTGTAAATCCTTGCGCTCTCATATGCATCCCTTCGCAACTCTTCCAAGGCGTGAAGATCAAGAAGCCTCTTCTCCCCCGAAGCTTGTAAGTCAAAATTAAGAAATTTAATAGCCCAATGTGCGCGATGCTCAAGTTCCACCGGCAAATGACATGACTTACCGTAAACAAGCTTATAGGGTGTAGTTCCAATGGGGGTTTTGAAGGCGGTCCGATACGCCCAAAGAGCGTCATCTAGCTTCAGAGACCAATCCTTCCTAGACCGATCCACCGTCTTTTCAAGAATAGCTTTGATTTCCCTATTTGATAGCTCAACTTGCCAGCTTGTTTGAGGGTGATAGGCTAGGGCAACCTTGTGCGTCACACCATATTTTGCAAGGAGTGCTTGGAAGGATCTTTTGGCAAAATGTGATCCTCCATCACTAATAACGGCACGGGGCACCCCAAACCTTGGAAAAATGATCTTCTTAAACAATTTCATGACGACTTTGGAGTCGGTTGTCGGAGATGCGATGGCTTCTACCCACTTAGAAACGTAGTCAACGGCCACCAAAATTTATTTGTGGCCACAAGAAGAGGGGAAGGGTCCCATGAAGTCAATGCCCCAAACGTCAAATATATCCAACTCCAAAATGTTGTTTAGCGGCATTTCGTGATGCTTTGAGATGTTCCCCATTCGTTGACAACGGTCACAAGCCTTGATCACCCCCCATACATCTTTGAACATCGTCGGCCAAAAGAAACCACATTGTAGAATCTTGGCCACCGTTTTGTTGGCACTCATATGGCCTCCACAAGGTGAGGAGTGAGACATCTTGATCACATTCTCAATCTCGTTGTCCAGAATACATCTCCTATAAATGTCATCGGGGCCTAGCTTGTACAACAAGGGGTCATCCCAAACATAGCTCCGGGCCTCATAAAGGAATCGCTTCTTTTGTTGACTTGAGAGATTAGGGGGTAGAATGCCACAAGAGATGAAGTTGGCAATATCGGCATACCAAGGGGCCGGTGTGGTGAGAACAGCAAAGAGATTTTCGTCCGAAAATGAGTCATCAATGGGTAATGACTCGAGTTCACCGTCAACCAAAGGGAGCCTAGATAGGTGATCCGCTACAACATTTTCCGCCCCCTTCTTGTCCTTGATCTCAATATCAAACTCTTGCAAGAGAAGAATCCATATTATCAAACGAGGCTTGGCATCCTTTGTTCTCAAAAGATACTTCAAGGCCGAGTGATCGGTGAAGATGATCACTTTAGAGCCGACCAAGTAATACCGAAACTTCTCCATAGCATGCACAATAGCAAGGAGCTCCTTCTCGGTTGTGGCATAATTCTTTTGGCCATCATCCAAAGTCTTGCTAGAATAATAGATAGCATGAAGCTTCCCATCTCTCCTTTGGCCAAGAACGGCCCCAACCGCATAATCCGATGCATCACACATAAGCTCAAACGGGAGATCCCAATTCGGAGGTTGGATGATAGGAGCCGAAATCAATGCTTCTTTCAAGCTATCAAATGCTAACAAACAATCATTAGTAAACACAAATGGGGCATCTTTGGCCAAAAGTTGAGTGAGAGGCTTGACAATTTTCGAGAAATCTTTTATAAAGCGGCGGTAAAAACCGGTATGGCCAAGAAAGCTCCTCACCCCTTTCACATTTGTAGGGGGTGGGAGACGCTTAATCACTTCAACTTTGGCCCTATCAACCTCAATGCCCGCTTTGAGATGACATGACCAAGAACTATGCCCTCTTCCACCATGAAGTGGCATTTTTCCCAATTCAAGACAAGGTTCACCTCTTGACACCTTTTCAACACATTCACAAGATTTGCAAGACATGTGTAAAAAGATGAACCGCACACCGAAAAATCATCAATCAAAACCTCAATCGAGGACTCAAGCATATCGGAAAAAATAGAAGTCATGCATCGTTGAAATGTAGAGGGTGCGTTACAAAGCCCAAATGGCATCCTTCAATAAGCAAAGGTGCCAAAGGGGCATGTAAAAGTAGTCTTCTCTTGGTCCTCGGGTAGGATCGGTATTTGGAAAAATCCGGAGTACCCATCCAAGAAACAAAAGTGACTATGCTTAGCTAACCGCTCTAACATTTGGTCGATAAAGGGGAGAGGAAAATGGTCTTTCCGGGTGCTTTTGTTCAATTTTCTATAGTCAATACACATCCTCCACCCGTTTACCGACCATGTAGAGATGGTCTCCCCCTTATCATTCTTGATGACGGTCATGCCACCCTTTTTTGGAACAACTTGAATCGGGCTTACCCACTTGCTATCCGAGATAGGGTAGATAATGCCCGCTTCAAGGAGCTTGAGCACTTCCTTTTTTACAACTTCTTTCTTGTTCGGATTTAGCTTCCTTTGAGGCTCAATCAAAGAAGCATGATCATCATCAAAGAGAATAAGATGCATACACAATGAAGGGCTTATCCCCTTGATATCATCAATGGTGTAACCAATGAAACTTTGATATTTTCTCAAAACATCAAGTAGTTTAGTAAGAGAAGTGTCATCAAGCGACGCATTAACAATAACGGGATGAGTTTCATCCGGACCAAGAAAAGCATATTTGAGGGAAGAAGGAAGAGGTTTTAGTTCTACCTTTGGAGGAGGCGTGGGTTTCTCCTCTTTAGCTACCGATCCAATTGTCTCAAATTCTCTATTGCAAGGGTAGTGGATTGGTGCCTCCTCAAGTTGCCTCTCATAAGCCAAAACTTCTTCATTCTCTTCCATCACTCCCCCATTCAACACCTTTTGTAGAGGGTCTTTCACCAAAAGCATGGCTTTAAACTCATCCAACTCTTCCTCCAAAGTATCGATCCGATATATCTCATCTATCATGGGGGCCTTCATAACTTGAGGGAATGTGAATTCCATTCTCTCATCACCCACATTCAAGTTTAACCGCCCATTATTTACATCAATGACCACCCCAGCGGTCTTCAAGAACGTTGTCCCAAGAATAAGAGGCATATCATGATCCTCTTCCATTTCCATCACCACGAAATCACAAGGAACAAAAACCCGCCCGATTTGCACCGGCACATCCTCCAACATACCCAATGGAAGTCTCACGAACCTATCGGCAAGCAAAATAGACATCCTAGTTGGTTTCAAGTCTCCAACATTCAACCTTTTTGCCATAGATAGAGGCATTAAACTCACACTCGCCCCAAGGTCACAAAGTGCATTCTTTGCTTGTAAATCTCCTAACTTCACCGGAATGAAGAAGCTTCCGGGATCACTTTGCTTCTTAGGGAGCTTGTTTTAAATGATTGCGCTCACTTCCATTGGTAGCGATACCGTAGCACTTTCTTCAAGCCGTGCCTTGTTAGATAGTAGTTCTTTCAAGAACTTTGCATATGACGGCATTTGGGACATGGCATGAAGAAAAGGAATGTTAACTTGTAGGCCCTTCATGACCTCTAAGAAATTTGAAAATTTCTCATTCAACTTCTTCTCGGTGACTCGGTGGGGAAATGGAATTGGAGGCTTGTACACCTTCATAGGGGCTTGCTCAACCCCTTTATTTTTCTCACTCAATCTCTCTTCATCTTTTTGTGGCTCTCTCTCAACCTCTTCACTAACCACCTCGCTTCTCACATTATCTTTCTCAACTCCCTCATCTCGCTTTGTGGCGCCCTCTTCACTCATCTTAGGCTCCTCATAAGTGGTGCCCGACCTCAACATGATACCTTTGATGTACCCTTTCGGGTTCACCTCGGGTTGCCCCGGTAATTGGTGTGATGAATTTGAGGAGGAACTTCCTACTTGTTGAGCAAGTTGAGACAATTGTGTCTCGATCATCTTGTTGTGAGCTTGGACTTGTTGAAGTGAAGAGGATAGCTCATGGTGCCTCCTATCATTCTCCTCATTAGCCTTTGTTTGTTGTGTCATGAATGTTTCCAAAATCGACTCAAGGTTAGATTTTTGTGGAGGGGGTTGGTTGTAGGAAGGTCTTTGATGAGGTGGTTGTGTTTGATGAAAACCCGAAGGTCTAAATGGTGGTTGATGAGGTTGAGAAGGGGATTGGAATGAGTTTTGAGTGGTGTTTTGATTGTTTTGTGGACCTTGGTTGTTTTGCTTCCAACCAAAGTTTGGGTGATTTCTCCAACCTTGATTGTAAGTTGGAGAATAAGGGTCATTTCTAGCTCCCATCATAGCCGCTTGCTCCATAGTAGACACACAATATGAAGCGGTATGATCAACTCCACTGCAAGTCTCACAAGACAAGACTTGAGTCGTAGAAGAGCTAGAAGATGCAAAATTGGCCTTCTCTAATCTCCTAGTCAAGAGATCTACCTTTGAAGCCAAAAGATTGATGCTCTCTAACTCATGCTTCACTCCTTTTCTAGCTCCATTTGCCTTCTCTCTCCACCCCAAGCATAATTCTTTGCCACTTCTTCGATCGTTTATTCAACTTGCTCAACGGGAAGCTTTTTGAGTTGACCACCGGCCCCCGAATCCAAATTTGCTCTAGAAACCGACGTAAGACCATCATAGAAGCTTTGCACAATGAGCCATTGGTTGAAACCATGATGAGGACAAGTACGAATCAACTCTTTGAACCTTTCCCAAGCTTCACTCAATGTTTCATCTTCATCTTGAGAGAAGTTGGAAATTTTCCTCCTCATTTCCGAAGTCTTCTCCGGTGGACAATACTTTGTCAAAAATGCCTTGGCAACTTGGTCCCAAGTTGTCAATGAAGCTTCTGGAATTGACTTCAACCAATACTTTGCTTTGTCCTGGAGCGAGAAGCTAAACATATGCATCTTGATGAACTCAGCGGTGACATTGTTGTGCTTAACGGTGGCACACAACTCCAAGAAGTTATCCAAATGAGCGAATGGACACTCTTTTTGCTCACCACCGAATCGGTCAGCCTTTATCATGCATATGAGGTGAGGTGAGAACTCAAAATTGTTGGCCGTGGTAGTGGGAAGCAAGATACCACTTCGAAGCTCAAAAGCTTCGGGATGCCCATAGTCATGAAGTAGTCTCAACGGAGGTGGTGGCATCTCTTCGTCCCCCATTGTACTTGGTTCACTAGTCTCTCCCGAGTCAATAGTGGAAAATTGGATAGTGAACTCGGGTTGATCAATGACTTGAGGTTGGCCACGGAACTCGGGTTGACTTTGTAGAAGCCTTTTCACACTGCGGAAAGTTTTCTCAAGCTCGTGATCAATTGGAAAGAGTGGTGATCGTTGATTCCTCCTAGTCATGCACAGTCAAGCACAGCTAAAGAGAACATTAGCACTGACTAGTAAGATAAGGGAAAGATATCGTGAAAATAAAAATAAGCGAAATAGATAAAAGAACTTAGTATCATCCAACAATAACTATTCAATGTGACATTATGCCTCCCCGGCAACGGCGCCAAAATTTGATAGGCCGTCGTCGAGCCTAACAAAGATAATCCTATCTCGATCTCTCTAGCTAAGTAGAAATGGCAAGTAGGGTCGTATCCACAGAGAGGTGAGGTCAAACACCGAGTTTTTATGGTCGAATAAATTAAAGGTAACCAAAGGGGGGGGGGTCAAGAATTGTGTGTATTAAGACTAAGACAACTAAAAAGAGTTAAACTATGCAAATATGATTAACAAGGATAAAAATATATGATTAAAGCACTAGGGCAAGGGCATTACCACTCATTGGGACCATGGATCATGCTTGAACATCAAGGGAAAACATTGAATAGGGGAGAGAGTAGTCGGTCAACTAAAGTCCCCTAATTACTCTTTCGAGCTAAGAAGGGGCTCTTAGACATGGTGCTAATTCCTATTTTCATGGCATTAACCGTAGCCTAAGGATTAAGAACAAGTGACACAATGGACTCAAGACTAGAACTTCCTATTTTCATGGCCATTTAGTCAAGTAAACAAAGGGGAATCTCATACAACTTCATCTTTCGGTCCTCCATTGTAAAGATTGGGAACAACTTCTATGGTGATCAATCACAAAAGCATACAATGAAGCACCCCATTTGTTCAACAACCAATCCTAAACATGAATCACTAAATTCAAGCACAAACCATGGCCTTAATGAGGGTTTTGGCCCATACCCTAGAAAGTGAACTACATGTTCCTTTCTTTTTACCTCTACTCTGGCATTTCCCGCTGTCACAATTCATAGTAATATGCATTTCAAACAAAGATTCCATTTCAAAAGTTAAAGTAAGGAAGAGAATCAACAAAGTCTAACAACAATAATTGCAAAAGAGAAGATTCTCACCAAAAGGAAGGAATAAAGGAGGAGATGACAAAAAGAGATGACTTTAATTGAAATGAAAGTTAGAGAATCAACTTACAAACATTAGCTACCATTAATGGAGCTTCAATTCTTCAAAAATCAACAACTCAGAGCAATAAATGACTTCTACACTCTAAGTACTAAGTTAGGGTTTTTGAAATTAAGGAAATATGCTTAAAGATGCTGTCCAAAAGTTGGAGAGAGGTATTATACCTCCCCCAATTACATGCGAAAAACGGGCAAAATGGGCCCAGGGAGCCTTTGGAGCGCCCGCTCCCAAAGGACGGGTTTTTGATGGAAACTGATTGTTGTGCTCCATAAGGAGCGCCCGCTCTGCTCTCTGTGGGAGCGCCCGCTCCAAGTACGAGGGGCCTCTTCTCCTCTTATCCTTCTTGTATCATCACAGCGTAGGGGCACAAAGGTCCTCATTTTCACCTTCCAAGAATCACGACCAACAACACGATCTCAGGATCACCTGCAAAACATTATGCAAAGAAAACACGTGCAAAATATGTCCGAAAAGATGTGTAATGGCCAAAATTGTCAAAAGAGGTAGAGAACTTGATCAAATCAAAAAGGGAGTGGAAAAGGTGAAGAAGGGGGACAAAATAGGGACGAAAGTAGATAAAATAAGCTAGAAAAGGTCATCTAAAGTGAGTTAAAAGCTCACTTAACATAACCCTCTCTAAACCCTTTTTCATTAGGCTCTTCAATGGTTGGTCATTTTATACTCTATTTTTTTGGCATTTGAAGAAGGGTCTAAATAATTTGCTCACATTTGTTTATTCTCTATGGTCCATCTTTCTCCTCCAAAATTATTTTTTGTTGTAAATAAAAGTGTGAGATGTTATAGACTGATTCATAATTCATATTGTCCTATTTATGTGTTCCATGTATGTTCTTCTTTAATGAAGAAAGGACGACAAATAGGTCTAGAACTTTTGTTGAGATTATCTCATTTATCGTGTTTTTGTTACTTTGTTAAGCAGAAAACCAAAGGCTATTGAAACACTACTGTAAACTTGCACGAGATGGTCGTATCATAATCTGCTCAATGCATTAGCCTAGTGGAACAAATTTTTATTGTGCCCTGAGCGGTTGATACTGGCATAGGGTCTATTCTGACTCGGTTGGTTGCTGCTTTTGCGGGATTCTGCTTTCTCAATTGGTTCAGATGTTGGCGGTACAATATTGATGATGTCTTTTGGTAGGTATGTTAGCTTGTCGGGCTGGCATCAGGTCTATGTGATGTAGCTACATGGTGTGGCTACGGTGTTGGTGCTAATTGTTGTAGGTTACTAGGGGTCTGGATGGAGAGTGTAGCTAGTTTTGGCTGCTAGGTGTAATATTGGTAAGTCATGTATTGGCTACTTTTATTCGACATTGTGTGGTCGATTTTCCCCCTAGTAACCTACAACAATTGTGTAGCTAGTTTTTACCAATATCCCCCCCTCCCTTTACTCATAGTTGAGAGGATTTCTATTTCTATTCTTATAGCTCTTGCTTTTATTCGACATTGTGTGGTCGATTTTCTTTCACGACGTTGCTCGCGATTGTTCGCTTCCACTTCTGTTCTTTTTTGAATATAAGTATATATGTGATATTTATTCCAGTCCAATATGTATGTGATCTTAATGCTATCCACTGTTATAATTTATACTTTGAAAATCTGTTTGTACTTTGCCGGATTGCTGCTATCTTAATTTGATGATCATTTCTTAAATCTAATTATATACTCTGAAATTTTACTTTGATCTTATTTTATCTTGGCAGACCATCGACTTGCAGAAGTGGAGTTATCGCGATTACTTTTTGATGGCGTTTCATTTTGTCACAGTGGAGCAAAGAGAGCTCATAATTCAAGTTTTGCGAGCTTTCTTCTGGTGTTATTTTTTTAGTTCGAAAGAGATAGTGTTAGTTGCATCAAGAATTATAGATAAATTTTAGATTGATGTTATGGTACTTTTGGTTTAGACATAAATGAACAATTTGTATACTTATATTTATTTCTTAATTAATAAATGTTATTTTACTTTCTATGTCTGTGTTATCTTGATATCTATAAATAATTTACTCTTGAATAGATGTCATCGTTGATGAAAGTCGTAGGAAATTATGATTTGCAAAAAAAGAAAGTTGTTTATAACGACGAAGTTTTTCGTCATTGTTGGAGACATTTTATATTGAAGTAGTTTTGGTAAATAAACATTTACGATGAAGTTGTTGGTCGTTATTGTATTTGGTTCGTCGTCATTATTATGACGACGAACATTATAATGGTTGTGTAAATAAGATGACGAACAATCTGATTTCGTCGTTAATACCAATAATGATGGGACTAGTAACAACGACCATAACGATGAAACGAGTTCGTCGTTCATGGCTTTAACGACGAATTTCTACCATACTCTTGGATCTTGCTTTAACCCATAAAGAGCTTTATCAAGCTTAAAGACATGATTTGAAAAATATTTATTTTTAAAACCAGGAGGTTGTTCAACATAAACCTCTTCATTAAGATAACCATTTAAAAATGCACATTTCACATCCACTTGATACAATTTAAAACTCATGAAAGCAGCAAATGCAATAAATATTCTACTAGTTTCCAATCTAGCAACAGGAGCAAAAGTTTCTTCGTAATCAATACTTCCTGTTGATTGTATCCTTTTACAACCAAACGAGCATTGTTCCTTATTATGGTTCCGAACTCATCCAACTTGTTCTTAAACACCCAATTCAAACCAATAACTAATGTATCACATTTATAGATTCTTAATCTTGAAAATGTTTTGAGTTTTGAATGTTTCTATCTTTGGGGTGAGGCAATTTATTCCATGTTCATGTCTTGTTTGCTTGAGGACAAGCAAAGGTTTAACTTGGGGGAGTTTGATGTATCACACACACACACATATATATATATATATATATATATATATATAGTTTTTAGATGCATTTAGATTGCATTAAGAACTCGTTTTAGAGCATTTAGGTGCATAATAACATAAATTACATAAGTTGCGCTCTACTACTCCATGTTTGTATGTTTCGATGATTTTCAGGTTATTTGATACAAATTGATCATTCTTATCAAGGATCTACCCTATTAATCTTTGAAGATGAAGGTAGCTTGCACAAGGATCACAATGCATCCGTTTGGGACAATTTTGAGTTGGAATGAAGCAAAGAGTTAGTGAAAGAAGTGCCAAAACTGACATATGTTCACTATTTTGATCATAACTATTGATAAAAAATTGATAAGCAAGAAATTACAATTGAAATGGAATATAGATTTCAAGAGCTTTCCAATGATAGGTCACATGCCCCAAACGGACTTCTGGTTTGAGAGATACGACCTTTGCAAGTTGATACAGAATTGCAGGTTACCCACCCGATCGGGGCTGAAACACGGGCAACCCCTTTTCCGAATAATTTTAGCTTTAGGAGGTTAATATAAATAGTTTAACTTTATTATTTGAGAGAATAAATATTTTATTTAGCTTTGTTTAGTATTAGTTTAGAGAGCTTTTTTAGAGTAAACACTTAGATTAATTCCAAAGGTGCTTGAACCTTAGATCGATTTCAATAAAGGTTATTACTTTCCATCAATTTGGTACTATTTTTCTCTCTTAATCTCTTTCGTTATTTCTTAATTGCTTAGTTTGATTGTCTATTTAATTCATGATGTAAAGATTAGGGTTTTATTTTAGTTTTGTTATTGTTGATTCGATTATGTGTGAGTAGTCATATTTCTATGGTTTAGGGAGGAAAACCATGTTTATACCATGATCCATATTTGAATTGCTATTAGTTTCTAGGTTTTGATTAGATTGATAATGGTGTGATTTGTTCTTGATGAGTAATTAATGTTAGTGCGCAATTTCATTGATTGCTTGTGGTTAATAATTGTTTGCCAGATCCGTTTTACATTTAGAGGCCTTAGCACACATCAGTAATTCTGATTATGTTAGTGAACATGCGGAATATGTTGAATTATGAGCGTTTAGATTGAAAAATAGCTTAACACGTGCTCTAATCTATCGATTATTGACCTAGGTTCTGATAGTTGTTTGATCCTTTTGACTGGTATAAACATGGTAGACCGAACTAATACCCTAGACCTTTAATTCATAGTTCAATTCCATCTTTACATTGCTTTCTTTAGTTTAATTAGTAGTTCAGCTGATTCTATCTGAACTAGTTGTTCAGCTGGATATTAACTTAGAAACTCTGTCTCTCTATGGATTCGACCCTAATTCCCTTTGACTATCATTGTTAGAGAACTTAGGATTTATCTTTGATTAGGTGATAAGACTTTAGCCTGTCAAATTTTGGCGCCGTTGTCGGGGAGACGGCTAGTTTTCTTAGTTTCTATTCGATTATTCAGACTATTTTTCTCATGTAAATATATATTTTTAAACTTTAATTTTATTTTTATTTTTTTTTATTTTTGTAAATTCTTTCCTTCTTTCTTCCTTCCTTACTCATGAGTTTATATGGAGTGGTCTGGTTATAATTCGTATGGGGAAGGTTACTCTAATTATCTAGGGCAATATGACAATAATAATGGATATTCCAATTATCAGGAGCAGGTCTATAATAATGGGTATTCTAATTTGCAAGAGCAATGTAATTTTGATAATGAGTATTACAATAGTTATGTGTCTGATGCATCTTCTTATTGTCAATATCCAAATAATGTGTGCATGAATTCCTATGATATTAACCATTTCCTTAATGAGTCCTATGCAACTGATTATACCCCTTCTGACCCACATGGAGTCCATTTATTCACAATCTGAATCTTCAATGAGTCTAGGTCTACTTAAGCAGATTATTGAGTCTTATGGTAAACGAATTGAAAAATCTAATCAAGACTAGATGTGTTACCTCACATATATCTCAAATTCTGCTCAATCACTTGTTATGCAACAATTTGATAGTCAGCAGATGGTACATGATGATGATTATGTTGAGAATACCATATTAGAGGCGAATGATAATAATCTGACTCCCGACATTGAAAAGAATGATCAAATTGAGGGGAGTGTGGATGTTATAATGAATGTTTTGAAGAAGGAGGATTGGTTGAGGACCCTTGTGTTAACGAGCCCATTATTGAGGATGGAGAAATTGTAAGTAAAACCGTCAAGGTTGAGCCTATCATTCCCTGTCCCTATATTCGATCTTCACATAGACTTGATTTTGTCCCTTCTCTCCCTATTCTATATGCCCATATTTTTCAGCAGTTGACGCTGCTCCTATTCTCTCCTTGAGGCCCTCACAGCCTACGCCACCAAAGGGAAGTTGTTCATTGTTCTTCTTTTCTCCCTTTTATTTTGATTTGTACTTATCTTCACAAATCATAAGTTACTCAAGGCATTGGACTCTTCCAGTGATGATAAGATAAGGTCGTGTATGAGCATGTTGGGGTACTATTCCTACAATCATCTTCAACATCTGACTGATGGTTGAGGTAATATGGTCGTGCGGGACCTTTATAAACAAGTGTTGTACATGAGGCAACCTGTAATTTCCCCTTGTTCCTTCTTGTTTTTCTTGTAATTTTTTTTATATAGTGAGAGAGAGTGAGAGAGCACTAACGTCATTTTTCCTCTTAGCATCGCCTTCTGTCCACATTTTGGCATTGAGGACACTGCCATGTTCAGCTTGGGGGAGGATGTATGTTTGTATTCTCTATCTCTTTTACTGTTTTTTAGGATAGATTTATTGCTTTCAAAAAATACTGAAAAAATCATAAAAGATATGGTTCCCATGACTGGTTTAGTTGCCTCCCTGTGCCCCTTGTTGTGCTCTTATTGAAAATGATTTGACTTTGTTTTCTGGATAACTGGGCATTTGTGATCTCGAGGCTATGATTTGATGGTTGATTGCTATGATTTCGAGCAAAGTTTGATTATTATACACTACATTGTGCTGCATGCCGGAATTGGTTAGACTGTGAGGCCTCTTTGTAGCCTATTGGATTCATATGATTATCCAGTCGGTTTTTGTGTGTTAGCTCCTTATTAGTTGATTGATCTTGACTTTGACTTCGTACTTGTCTGATATTCGATGACTTGTATCATTTGCTGTGAAAAAGGCGTTCCTTTGTCTAATTCTTGAGCCTCAGAGTGAATTTTTGATATATTTTTTATCCCCCTTAGCCCCGCTGAGCCTAATGACTTGTTTTGTGTTACTAAACCCTTATTATGAGCCCATGGCCTTCATATCGACACTATTTCCAACCTTGCTTGGGGGAGCGTTTGTTGGGTTGACTTTTGAGATTATTTTGATGGTTTGGTTTAGTTTTGGGAATGATTGTGTACTTGATGTGGTTCCAAGTGTGAGAAAAAGAAAAGAAAAAGCAAAGTTAGAATTGCGTGAATGTTTGGTTCGAAAAATGAAAGAAAAAGAAATAAAAGTTCAAAAGAGTTCAAAGTTCCTTCATTCACGTTGTTTATAAACAAAAATGTGATACACTGCTTGAAAATCAGCTTTGTTGTGACTTTTAACGATTCATTAGAGTTGGGATGCGTTTTGTGGTTTTATGGTGTTGTTGGGAGATATTTCGGCCATCCTTTTGCTCCCCCATTCTCGGTTTTTCCACCACATTTCCTAAAAATATCCCCTACCTTTTGCCTAAGCCCCATTACAACCTATAAGTTCCTCTTGAGCTCGTGTTTACATTGTTTATTGGATTGATTTCGAGTTAATTTGTCAAAGTTAAAGAGTATGTCTACTAATTGAGTCGACTTGTTTAGGATGAGCGATATTTAAGCTTCCTATACACATGCGAGTGATGCAGGAGCATCCATGATCAACCCAAGTCTTCTAGCAAAGATTCATCAAGAAGAGATCAAGGTGAAGGAATTACAATTCATTAGCTTAATAAATCCCATTTCGAACAAGCAAGTACATCGAATTGATAACTAAGCTTAACATCTTCTTAATCTCTTATAAGCTTTGTTAATTAATGCTTATGATCATCTTAACATCATAAAGTATTAGTAACCAAGCTTGAATTATGATTAAATAGCTTAATTAATTAGTTCTAAGTCATTTAGGTAAGCTTAGTGAATCTGTTTTGGAAGAACAGTTTTGGTCCAGTTGGTTTAGTGCTTGTTTTGAGTGTGTATTTGAGCTTTATTTTGGGTTAAGGCAACCATACATGACTCACCTGTGTGCTTACTTACATCACCAACAAGCATGTGAAGTTTGGGGTCAAGAATCTATCGGAATTGAGAGCTTCATCAAAGGGTATCCTACTTCGCAGCTCTATGGCGTCATTTTGGGGTCCATTTCCTCAATTATGGGAAAAGACTTATTTTAATCTTTTGGAGCTGAATTTTTTAGGATATTTTCATTAGAAAGTCTATTTTATTACCTTAGTTTCCTTTTTGCAGTAGGACGTTTTATTTTCTCAAAATATCCTGATCATTGCATCTAGGTACTAAAAACTGGCTCAGATTTTGTAATATTTTAAGTTAGCTTCTGATTACCTAAGAAAGACATCAACAAATGACGTGAATTTTTGGTATGATGCTGCTTAATATGTTAGGATTGTATTGCAAAAGAAGGTAGTGGATTTTGTTGAATGAATTGGAAGTTATACTTCTTTCTTTGAGCTGTGTGCTTGGAGTTAAAACTGGACAGTTGTCCTAAATCAAGTCTTTGAATTAATTAGCTAACTAACTTAGATTAGTTACTAATTTAGAAAAGCAAGGTTGCACCAACAGCTCTTCTTTGACATTGGTGGCCTAGTTTGGTGGTTCTAAGGCTAGTGAAAGTGGTGGTAGTTGGCACCATCCCAACAAGGCTTGATGCAAAATTGTTTCTTCGGTTCTTAACCAACGAATGCTCTTGATTATGAAATGCTTTATGCATCATTTGGTATCATAGCTTTGGTTAGTTTAAGAGCATTCATATAACCCTCTAATCATCCATTAATCACTTCCTAAACTCATACACTTACCCCCCCCCAAAACCGATACAATATCTAAGCCAAACACATCTCTTTTCTTCTCTTTTCACCTCTAATCCTTGATACAATCTTGTGGTTATTAAAATGAGTGATGGTGAAGAACCAAATCAGTTTAGAAGAGACATGAAATTGAATGAAGCAAGGCTAGTTGGCCTTGAGAATCAAATTGCAACAATTAGTGAGCAAATGACAAATCTCATGGAAGCTTTTCGAAATTCTAGTGTTGGAGTTCGAAGAGAAGTTCATGAAAGAAGAAACTTTGAAGATGAAGATGAAGTTGCTTATGACTCTAGTGAAGAAGTGCAATCACAAGCTTCTAATCAAAGAAGGAGGCCACATAAACAAGATGAATTTCGAGACATTAAGCTAGACATCCCAGAGTTTGATGGAAACCTTAATCCTGATGCTTACTTGGAATGGGTTTCGAGATGCAATAGGATTTTCGAGCTAAAGGAGTATGATGATTCAAAATCTTTCAAGGTGGCTATTACTAAACTAAAGGGGTATGCATCCCTTTGGTGGGAGAATGTTGTTCTTGCTAGAGAAAGGAAGCATAAGCCAAAGATCAAGAGTTGGAAGAAACTGAAAAAGAAGATGGAAGCTAAGTTTCTCCCCTCCACTTACACTCTTGATTTATATAACCAACTTTCTGATTTGTCACAAGGTTCCAAGAATGTCGAGACATACATCCATGAATATGAGAAGTTGATGATGAAATTGGATGTTCAAGAAAGGGAGGAGCAAACCATGGCTCGTTTTGTGAAGGGCCTAAATCGTGACATTCAAAGGAAACTTGAACTTCAATCTTATTCCACTTTAGATGAACTTTTCAGGTGGGCTCTTAAGGTGGAGAAGCATCAAAAAGACAAGAAGAAGAAGGTGTTTAGCAAAGGAACTTCTTACACTAAAGGAGGTTATAGTTCGTATGCAAAGCCTACTTCCACAACTCCATTTACACCTAAAAATGATGCTAGTTCGAGAGTTCTTGATAAAGAGAAGAAGGTTGCTGAAAATTCTTCCAAGAAGATTTATGTCAAATGTTTTAAGTGTCATGGCTATGGTCATTATCAAGCACAATGCCCAAACAAAAGGGTGATGACCTTACTTGACATTAAAAACATAGATGATGCCCTTAAAGTTCGAGAGGAGCAAGAAGAAGAATCTGAAAAGGAGGTCGATTGCAATGAAGATGTTCATGTTGATGAAGTGGAAGGAGATGATCATCTTATCTTGGTTCTAAGGAGGGTCCTTCACTCCTAAGAAGCCGAAGCCATACCATCACAAAGAGACCAGATTTTTCAGACAAAATGCTTAATCAAGGGCAAGATTTATTCCATGATCATTGATGGTGGGAGTTGCACTAATGTAGCTTCGAGTTATATGGTGGAGAAGCTCAATCATCCTAACCTTCAATCATCCTAAACCATATAAGCTTCATTGGCTTGATGATGGTAACTGTGTGGAGGTAACAAAACAAGCTTTAATTAGCTTCTCATTTGGTGATTCGTATAATGACAAGGTTTTATGTGATGTGGTGCCTATGAATGCATGTCATATTCTCTTAGGAAGGCCATGGCAATCTGATAAAGAAACCTTACATAATAGAAGGACTAATACATACACTTTCATGCATGAAAACAAGAAAATTATACTTAGTCCTAGCAAAAAGAGTCCGAATTCACCTAAGAAAGAGACCTCCAATTCGAAAGCTAAAAATCAGAAATCCTTAATCCTTCATAAACATCAAGTTGATAAGGCCATTGAAAAGGGGAAGGATATGTACTTGTTGTTGTTATTTGCTGCAAATGATGATAATACTCATGAACTACACAATTTGGTTAAACCATTAGTGAACGATTTTAGTGATATTTTCCCCGAAGATCTTCCATCTGGTTTACCACCTAGTAGGGGTATTAAGCATCAAATTGACTTAGTTCCTGGAGCACCATTACCTAATAAGGCAGCTTATAGATGTAATCCTGAAGAAGCTAAAGAGTTGCAAAAACAGATTAATGAATTGTTAGCTAAGGGATTTGTGCAAGAAAGTCTTAGTCCATGTGTTGTTCCTGTTATTTTGGTTCCAAAGAAGGATGGGTCTATGCGTATGTGTGTGGATTGCAGGCTATAAACAACATCACCATCAAGTATAGGTATCCTATTCCTAGGCTTGATGATTTGCTCGATGAATTACATGGTTCCACTATATTTTCCAAGATAGATTTGTGTAGTGGTTATCATCATATTCGAATCAAGGAAGGGGATGAATGGAAAACAACCTTTAAGATTAAGAGTGGGTTATATGAATTGCGTGTTATGCCATTTGGTTTAACTAATGCTCCTAGCACTTTCATGAGGCTTATGCATGAGGTACTTCGGCCCTTCATTGGTTCATTTGTTGTGGTTTATTTTGATGATATTCTTGTGTATAACAACAATGAACAGGATCATCTTATTCATCTGAAGAAGGTTTTCCTTAAGCTAAGGGAAAAGAAGCTATATGCAAAGATGGAGAAGTGTGAATTCTTCAATTCTAGTGTGTCTTTTCTTGGCTTCATTATTTCATCTCAGGGCATTTCTATGGATGAATCCAAGGTGGAGGCAATCAAATCATGGCCGGTTCCAAAGTCCATCACAGAAGTTCGAAATTTTCATGGTTTAGCATCTTTTTACAGGAGATTCATCAGAGGTTTTAGCACTATTTTGGCTCCACTGACCGAATGCATCAAAGGGGGTTCTTTCACTTGGACTCCAGCAGCTCAGGAAGCATTTGATCAGTTGAAAAGCAAGCTTTGTGAGGCGCCTGTTCTAGCCTTACCAGATTTCAAGAAAGTGTTTGAAGTTGAATGTGATGTAAGTGGCGTGGGGATTGGAGCTGTTTTACAACAAGGAGGGCGTCCCATAGCCTATTTCAGTGAGAAGCTCAATCATGCCAAGCTCAACTACAACACCTATGATAAGGAGTTCTATGCTATTGTTCGTGCTTTGACTTATTGGACTCATTATCTTAGGCCAGCTCAGTTTGTGTTGCATTCAGATCATCAAGCTTTGAAGTATATTAATCGACAACATAAGCTCAGTTCATGGCATGCTAAATGGGTGGAGTTCCTTCAATCATTTGATTTTGTTTTGAAGTATAAATCTGGAGTTTCTAATGTGGTTGCAGATGCATTATCTAGGAGGCATTCTATGCTTTCTCTAATGGAGGCTCGAGTTCTTGGCTTCACTCCTATTAAGGAGCTTTATTATCATGATCCAGATTTCTCACCATTATTAGAAGCATGCAAGGATGGTTCTCATGGAGCCTTTTCGGTTCTAGATGGTTTTCTCTTCCGAAACAACAAGCTTTGTATCCCTAAGTGCTCACTAAGTGATTTGCTCATCAAGGAGGTTCATGGAGGAGGCCTAGCAGGACATTTTGGTATTAAAAAAACTGTGGATGTTTTGCAGGAACACTTTTATTGGCCGAAACTTGCAGGTGACGTTCACTCAGTTCTAGCTCGATGTTCTACATGCCAAAAGGCCAAGAGTTCTTTTCATCAAGGGCTCTATACTCCACTTCCAGTTCCTAATCAACCATGGGAAGATGTTAGTATGGATTTCATTGTAGCTTTGCCTAGGACTCAAAGGCAAAGAGATGCTATTATGGTGGTGGTGGATCGATTCTCAAAGATGGCTCACTTCATTGCTTGCAACAAGACGGGTGATGCAATTCATGTGGCTGTTTTGTACTTCAAGGAGATCATTAGATTACATTGTGTACCGAGAACTTTTGTTTCTGATAAGGATGTTAAGTTCCTTAGTTTCTTTTGGAAGACTTTATGGAAGCTCTTAGGTACTAAGCTCCTCTTTAGTACCACGGCGCATCCACAAACTGATGGTCAAACAGAGGTGACAAACATGACACTTACTACTCTTCTCAGAACTCTAGTCAACAAGTCACAGAAAGATTGGGATCTAAAGCTAGCACATGCAGAATTTGTTTATAACAGATCACCTACATATGCCACGAAATGCTCTCCATTCGAAGTGAACTATGGGGTTAATCCTTTAAGTCCCATTGATTTACTACCTATTTCAGTTGAAGTGAGGCAAAGCAAAGATGCAGAGGAGAAGGCAAAGGAGATGAAGAAGCTTCATCAACAGATTAGAGCACGCATTGAGAAGGTAAATGAGGCTTACAAGGTCCGAGCTAACAAGCATCGAAAGGAGGTCATTTACAAACCCGGAGACTTGGTATGGTTGCACCTAAGGAAGGAACGATTCCCATCTAGAAGGAATAACAAGCTAATGCCAAGGAGTGATGGTCCATTTAGGGTGCTTGAAAAGATCAATAACAATGCTTGCAAGATAGAACTACCAAGTGACATGGGCAACATTTCGGCCACCTTCAATGTGGGTGACTTAGCTCCATATTTAGAAGAGGATTTTGAGTTGCAAGAAGACTTCTCCAAACCAAGGGAGAATGATGCTGGAGCATCCATGATCAACCCAAGTCTTCTAGCAAAGATTCATTAAGAAGAGATCAAGGTGAAGGAATTACAATTCATTAGCTTACTAAATCCCATTTCGAACAAGCAAGTACTTCGAATTGATAATTAAGCTTAACATCTTCTTAATCTCTTTTAAGCTTTGTTGATTAATTCTTATGATCATCTTAACATCATAAAGTATTAGTAACCAAGCTTGAATTATGATTAAATATCTTAATTAATTAGTTCTAAGTCATTTAAAGTAAGCTTAGTGAATCTGTTTTGGAAGAACAGTTTTGGTCCGGTTGGTTTAGTGCTTGTTTTGAGTGTGTATTTGAGCTTTATTTTGGGTTAAGGCAACCATACATGACTCAGTTTTGTGCTTTCTTACATCACCAAAAAGCATGTGAAGTTTGGGGTCAAGAATCAATAGGAATTGAGAGCTTCATCAAAGGGTATCCTACTTCGCAGCTGTATGGCGTCATTTTGGGGTCCTTTCCTCAATTATGGGCAACGACTTATTTTAATCTTTTGGATTTGAATTTTTCAGGATATTTTCATTAGAAAGTCTATTTTATTACCTTAGTTTCCTTTTTGCAGTAGGACGTTTTCTTTTCTCAAAATATCCTGATCATTGAACCTAGGTACTAAAAACTGGCTCAGATTTTGTAATATTTTAAGTTAGCTTTTGATTACCTAAGCAAGACATCACCAAATGACGTGAATTTTTGTATGATGCTGCTTAATATGTTAGGATTGTATTGCAAAAGAAGGTAGTGGATTTTGTTGAATGAATTGGAAGTTATACTTCTTTCTTTGAGCTGTGTGCTTGGAGTTAAAACTGGACAGTTGTCCTAAATCAAGTCTTTGAATTAATTAGATAACTAACGTAGATTAGTTACTAATTTAGCAAATCAATGTTGCACCAAGAGCTCTTCTTTGACATTGGTGGCCTAGTTTGGTGGTTCTAAGGCTAGTGAAAGTGGTGGTAGTTGGCACCATCCCAACAAGGCTTGACGCAAAATTGTTTCTTCGGTTCTTAACTAACGAATGCTCTTGATTATGAAAAGCTTTATGCATCAGAGAGTGTGAGTGGGAAGGGCATCTATGGTCGGGTTGGTGAGTGTTCGGACATATTCTTTGCCTGCCACAAAATTGAGAGGAGTGACACCTTTGTGAGAACCTTTTCAGGATTTGTATGCCATGTAGATGAGTCTAATTTGATCGTTTGCTTAGATGATTGGTAGTTGGATGGATTTGAATAGCTGAGCTTGAATTTTGTCTGCTTGAAAGATTCTTAATCTTGAAAATGTTTTGAGATTTGAATGTTTTTATCTTTGGGTTGAGGCAATTTATTCCATGTTCATGTCTTGTTTGCTTGAGGAAAAGCAAAAGGTTTACTTGGGGGAGTTTGATGTATCACATTTATATATAGTTTTTTGATGCATTAGATTGCATTTAGAACTCTTTTTAGAGCATTTAGGTGCATAATGACATGAATTACATAAGCTGCGCTCTACTACTCCCTGTTTGTGTGTTTCAATGATTTTCAGGTTATTTGATACAAATTGATCATGCTTGTCAAGGATCTAGGCTATTAATCATCGAAGATGAAGGTAGCTTGCACAATGATCACAATGCATCCGTTTGGGACAATTTTGAGTTGGAATGAAGCAAAGAGTTAGTGAAAGAAGTGCCAAAACTGACACATGTTCACTATTTTGATCATAACTATTGATAGAAAATTGATAATCAAGAAATTAGAATTGAATTGGAATCTAGAGTTCAAGAGCTTTCCAACTATAGGTCACACGCCCCAAACGGACTTCTGGTTCGAGAGATACGACCTTCACAGGTTGATGTAGAATTGCAGGTTACCCACCCGATCGGGCGGGATTCGACCCGATCGGGCCTGAAACACGGGCAGCCCCTTTTCCTAATTATTTTAGCTTTAGGAGGTTAATATAAATAGTTTAACTTCATTATTTGAGAGACATCTTTTATTCATCTTTCTTTAGTATTAGTTTAGAGGGCTTCTTTAGAGTAAACACTTAGATTAATTCCAAAGGTGATTGAACCTTAGATTAGTTTCAATCAAGGTTATTGATTTCCATCAATTTGGTTCTATTCTTCTCTCTTAATCTCTCTAGTTATTTCTTAATTTCTTAGTTTGATTGTCTAATTAATTCATAATGCAAAGATTAGAATTTTATTTTAGTTTTGTTATTGTTGATTCGCTTATGTGTGAGTAGTCATATTTCTAGGTTTTAGGTCGGAAAACCATGTATACCATGATCCATATTTGAATTGCTACTAGTTTCTAGGTTTTGATTAGAATTATTATGGTGTGATTATTTCTTGATGAGTAATTAATGTTAGTGCGCAGTTTCATTGATTGCTTGTGGTTAATAATTGTTTGCACAGATCCATTTACTTTTAGAGGCCTTAGTACACATCAGTAATTCTGATTATGTTAGTGAACATGCGGCATATGTTGAATCATGAGCGTTTAGAGTTAACCAGAGCTTAACACGTTCTCTAATCTATCGTTTCTTGAACTAGGTTCTGATAGTTGTTTGATCCTTTTGACTGGTATAAGCATGGTGGACCGTACTAATACCCTAGACCTTTAATTCATAGTTTAATTCCCATCTTTACATTGCTTTCTTTAGTTTAATTAGTAGTTCAGCTGATTCTATTGATCTTGTTGGAAGTAGCTGTTTAACTGGATATTAACTTAGAAACTCTGTCTCTCTGTGGATTCGACCCTACTTCCCTTGACTATCATTGTTAGAGGGCTTAGGATTTATCTTTGATTGGTGATACGACTTTAGCCTTTCTATAACCTTATTGTGCTTAGGTATAGGCTCAAGGTGCGAAAGCTTGTTCCTTTCAAGTTGATGGAGTTCATCTTGCATAGCCACAATCCACTCAGCATCAGCGAGAGCTTCTTCATGATTCCTAGGTTCCATCATAGAAAGAAAAGCATGAAAAGAGCAAAATTTTTCTAATTTGAGATGTCGTTTGAGTTCCCTTGTGAATGTCACTTGTTATGAGTTCCACAGGATGGGAATGCTGATGTTTCCAAGGCTTTTGTTGGAATCCCTATATGGTAACTTCATTTCCTTGTAAAGTGCCTTTACCATCTTATGTATCCTTCCTCACCTAGTTCATCTTCAATGTTGGGAACATGAACATGATGATGTTCCTCAGGCTTCGTTCCCATGACTTCTTCTTCTTCCAAAATCTCATTAGTGAGAATTTGTTCTTTTACCAAACCTATCTCGAAGTCATCAGTGTGCTTGGAACAAATTTATCTGTTTCATAAAAAATAATATGTACACTTTATTCTACACACATGTTGCTCTTATTATAAACTCTATAGGCTTTACTACTTGAAGAGTATCCCAGAAATACCGCTTCATCACTTCTAGCATCGAATTTCCCTAAGTTCTGTTTCCCATTATTATGAACAAAACATTTACATCCAAATGTTCTAAAATATACTATATTGGGCTTTTTACCAAAATAAATATCATAAGAGGTTTTATTTACCAAAGGTCTCAACATGGCACGATTTATGATATGACAAGTAGTGTTTACGGCTTTGGCCCAAAAGTTCCTAGGAAGTCCACTATCTATCAACATAGTTCTAGTCATTTCCTCTAAGGTTCTATTCTTCCTTTCAACAAGACCATTTTGTTGAGGTGTCCTAGGTGCGGAGAAATTGTGGTCCAAGCCATGTTCCCTACTAAAGTCATCAAACTTAAACTTCTCAAATTTCTTACCTTGGTCGGATATAAGGTGTAAGAGTTTCTGACCATTCAAATTTTGACCTTCCTTTGCAAATACTAAAAACTCATCAAAAGTGTCATCCTTGCTAGAAAGAAAAATAACCCCAAGTAAATCTAGAGTAGTCATCAACAATAACTAGCACATACTTCTTGCCACTCCTACTTTTAATCCTCATTGGTCCACACAAATCCATATGAGTCAACTCTAAAGGTGTTGTGGTGCTTACCACATTCTTAAAGACGTATATGCCATAAAAGAGGATCATCATCATTAACACTAAGGCATGTAAACGTATTTTTGGGAACAAAGTTAAGATCCACAACGTATGTGTTCCTTTTCGTTGTTCCTTCTAAAATGACATCCCTTATGCTTTTGTTGACGATCAAACATTTTTCACTATGAAGTTTCACATGATTCCCCTTATCACATAATTGGGAAATACTCAACAAATTATGGTTCAAACCATCAACTAGTAAAACATTATCTATGGAATGTGATGTTTACTTACCAACTTTGCCCATGACAATTATGTTGCCTTTCATGTTGTCACCAAAAGTCACACTTCCACCATCATAGGAAGAGAGTGAGAGAAATCTTGATCTATCTCGAGTCATATGCTTATAACAACCACTGTCTAGGTACCATGTGTTGTTCCCCCTCACTCTAGCCTGCCAGAAAACTAATTATTAGAGTTAGGAACCCAATCTTTCTTGGGATCCTTTCCTTTCAAGAACATTAGGTTTCTTTTTCCAAGTTAATTTACTTGTTTCCAAGTTCTGGTTAAAGCGACCAAGTCTAATAGAGCATGAATTCCTATAATGACCAGTGTTCCCACAAAACATACAAACTTTTTCACTTGGTAAATCAACTCTCTTTTCAAATTTCTTTTTGTGATTAAAACCAAGACATTCAGTTTATTTGGTTTGAGTGTTCTTAATCCAATTAGGAATATGAAGGAACAATACTTATAATCCTAACGAGCAACCGCTAAGAACGTAGTAATGGCAAGTCAAGGGTCGAACCACAAGGAAATAGGGATTGACTAAGGTCTATTAAGTCCAAAATTACCTAAGTGAAGGGTATTTGGGGGTGTAAGGATTGAATAAATATCAACTAACAACTAACTAAGAATAACAACTAGTAATCAAGGAGCTTGGGTTACTCGCATGAATTCAGGCAAGACACGACACTAATGCAACTACGAAACTATAGAGAATAACATGCAAGGTTAAGTTTCCCTCTAAAGTACTTGAGTCCTCTCTCGAATGGTCCACAAGAGTAACCAATTAATCAATCAAATTAATCCTCTCTCGAATGGTCTTTACCCGATTGATTAATAGATTCAATTTGCTTGGAAACCCCTAATAAAGATCCTCTTAATTTCTACCCAATCTCTTGGTCTAGAAATTAAGTTGATTCATTGGAATGACAAGACAACAACAATCAATTAAGAGTAATTGATATCTAAGCCCTGGCATAAACTTGATCAAGGTCTACCCTAAGGTGTCAAAACACCAAGATCAATGCATAGTAGACATGAATAAAGTAATTACAAGAACATCTTAATTATCCCTAATTCATGCTTTCACTCAAACCCTAGATAAGGAACTACTCACTAATCATGGATTCAAAGCAAAAGAGATTAAACAAATTAAACATAACTAATAAAGAAATAAAAATAAAGAAGAGAAATTGAAAGAAAATTACTTGGATTGAAATCACAATTCAATCTTCAAAGTTGCAATATGACGAGAGCTAAGAGTTGGAGAGAGTTTAGAGAGCTTAACTATATTAGAGTCTAAGTAATGAGATAATCCTCAAATAAAACGCTAAAAATTATTTATATGGTCCATTAAATGAAGACGAAAAAACGGGGCAAAAGCCCAAAATTAGGTCGACACGGTCGTGTCCAAAACGACACGGCAGTCTAGACATGTTCTTCAAATTTCTTCAGCATCCCAAAAGTTACTGCTTCTGTGGAAATAGATCGACATGGCCGTGTTAATATCTACATGGCCGTGTAGACCTGGTCTTCAAAGATCCTCAACTTTCACAAAAGTTCCTGACTCCGTGGAAAATAGTCGACATGACCGTGTCAATACCTACACGGCTGTGTAGACCTGCTGGTCAGCGGACAGCTCAACTTCAAAAGATCATATCTCTCTCGTCTCTTATCAGAATTGGGATTTTGACTAGTTATTGGAAAGCTATCGAAAAGAGGTAACACCTCCCACTAGAATTACCTTAATCCGATTTATGGATCGAACGTTATGTCCATTTGAAGTTCAAAAGTCCACAACTAGTCTTCCAATGATCATATGACTTCAAAAACCTGCTAGTTAGCCTGGAAATCATCCAAAAACAACTAAACAGATAATGATGTGATAATATAACTCAAAGGTGACAAAAATCGTGCAATGCTAGGCTTAAATGCTCTAAACTACATGCAAAGACACTAAAAATGACTTACAATTAAGCACCATAAAGTGCTTATCATTCCTACTTAAGTTTAGTTCCCTTTCAAACTCTTTGTTTTCTTTTTCCAAAAATGAAACATGGTTTCAATTCATTTATTTCAGATTTAAAGCTATGTAAGGGAACTAGCTTAATGTCAAAGGAACTCACTTCAGGAACAAATTCCCTGAATTGAGATAACTCAAGGCTTAACTAGTAGTTCTCATTTTTAACAATTTCGAAATCCTCTTTCAAGTTTAGATTTTTATTAAACAACTCAAAAAATCTTTTCTCAATATCATTTTGTATACATTTTAGCCAAGAAATGTGTCCTTTGCGACTACTAAAGCATGTTGACTTTGTTTCAACTTAGTAGACTCATCTTTGCACTCATTTACAACATCAACAATAAATTCAAATACTTGCTCTTTACTTAAAGAACTAAGACAAGATTTGATAAGGTCTAAACTTGCCTCAAGAGATACAATATCGTCATCAGAATCGAAATTGTCAAGAGCCATGGGACAAAAGTTGATGTTTCCTCATTAGGTTGAGGATCATCTTATTCTTCCTCGGAATCAGAATCTCCCCATGCAGCAACCATAACTTTCTTCATGTTAGATCTTGTATAGGAACTCTTGTACTCCTTGTTCCTATCATGCTTCGTTCCCTTCCTTTGCCTTTGTCTTGTTCCCATTGGGGACACTCCTTGTTAAACTGATCATAACTGCCACATTTATGACAAAGCAAGTTTGTTAGAATATTTTTTATTTTTACCTTTGTAGTCTCCAATCTTCATGTTCCTAAATATTCTTTTGAATTTTCGGACCATGAGAGCGAGTTCTTCCTCGTCAGTTTCCGATTCATCACTTTCGTCGGCTTTTAAGGCAATCGACTTCTGTTTGGACATATCTCCATTCTCATTGTCCAAGTGTATCTTGTGATTCATAAGGGTACCAACAAGTTATTCCATATGGAAATTCGTAAACTCCTTAGTTTCTTGTAAGGCCGTAACATTAGCCATCCAACGATCCCAAGGACGGCTCCTTAGGACCTTTCGTACATGTTCCTCAGATTTAATCACTTTTCCAAGAGAGGTTAGCTCATTAATAATATTTCTAAAGCATGTAAGTATCTCTTGAATAGATTCTTTTGGTTTCATTTAAAAGAGTTCATATTGATTCATCAAAAGATCTATTTTCGATCTCTTAACCTCACTCGTATCTTCATGAGTGACTTCAAAAAGATCCCAAATTTGTTTTACGATTTTGCATCCCATAACACAGTTGTGTTCATGGGGTCCAAGACCACAATGAAGCAGTTTAATTAATAGCAAGAGTATTAATATCCATTTTTTCAAAATCATCTTTATCGAAATCTGAAATGGATTTTGGAATTACCTCGTTCTTGTGATTAGTGGTAGTGACTTCAAAATCGCCTACCTCTTTGACTCTCCATACCTTGGAATTGTCGGGTTTGATGAAGATCTACATTATGTTCTTCCATTAGGTGTAGAACTTGCCATTGAACATCATTGGCCTCTGTGTAGAGTACCATCCAGTTTCTCTCTAGTATTCATATTTTCCAAGATCTTGAACCCAATAGGGTTTCCTGTGTTTTTAGAGTTCCTTTTCTGATACCAATTGTTATATAATATGAACACTATAAGAGGGGGTAAATTATAATCAGAGTATGCTATACTTTTTGCGGAACCAAAAGCTAGCTAGGGAACACACAATAGGAATACGAGAGAATTTAGCGAGGAAAAAACTTCCTAGGCCCAATAGAAAGAAATGACATCGACCACAAGGGATTTTGACTCAATATTTTCCACTATAATAGGCCAAACAACTTTGTTTAAAAACCTATTACTTTTGTCTCGGGCCACAACTTGAGTTCCTAAACTCAAGTTTCCAACAACACTTCCCACAACTTTGGTTCCTCTCGATCTTCCCTCGAAATTCCTTTCTCTTTCTCTTTCTCTAGCTTCATTCAAAACTTCTCACACTTACAAGAGTTCACTCAAACCCTTAACTAAAATACAATTTGTAAAACAATTAAAGATTAAAAACCCGAATAAAGTAAGTACGAATTCTCTTAGGAACGACACTGACTTTTAAGACAACTAAGAATATTTAGCTAAGTAAGACACGTATAATTCCAAGGTTTAGGCACCGATTTATAGAGTACTTAGGCAAGACATAAACTAACCACTACTTAAGTCCATTATCCCATGATGTACATAACTTAATTAATTAATTAGTTTGTATGAAATATTTCTTGAGATAATTAACCCACTCATCCTACTACTTAGCTTAATAATAAGAAGCAGTACACATTACGTGATTGTGAATGCTTGGGGGGAATAATTAATCTAATTAAATTAATTAAGGCTTGGAAAGAAAATAATCAAGCCCACTAACAACTAACTATAAACGTGTAACAGTCGTTGTTAAGCGTGATATCAATTTACTTAGGGAGTAATTAAAATATTTTCTTTAAATAGTTTTTAGGAAAATATCTTTATAAATAATTTAATTAAAACCGAAAATCATATTCGAATTTTAAAAGAAAATCTTTTTATATCCGAAAATTATATTAGATTTTGAAAACAAAATCTTTTGGTTTAATTAAAATATAAAAGATAAGGATTTGCTATTATCCTAATTAAATCCGATTATCATTTTAAATCTTTTCCGAACAAACTAATAACCAACTCCCTAAAATAATGGATCTAGTCAAAACTAACCTATGACTCTTAACTAACTAGTTGGGCGCACAAATAATGTTAGGCGCACCACTTAGGAAATATTAGGGGTTCCTAAATTCGTTTCTAAGTCTGTTCCTTAACCTCGTTCCTAATAGTGCTAGTGTTGCTCCTTTCATGGGAACAGATTCAAGATCCATTTGAGAATTTAACACAAACTAAATCAATCACTTACTCGACCTTAACAAGAAGATACTAAATACATCCTAATGTATTTTAATCTTCACTCCAAGCTTGATACTTCTTCTTTCAAACATCTTCACTTCGATCTTGATTAATTCTCCGTGTTAATCTTTTATCAAGTATTTTCTTTGTTCGAGAATGAATTACCTAACATTCTATAAATAAAATACAATATGTCTTTTGTGGTTAAGTCATCTTCAAAACTCAAGGGTCAACAAACACACACGTGATGTCTATCTCAAGAACCAATTCAACTCCTTGCACCTTACCAACTTTGCTGACGTCACAAGTTACTGCCAACAATTGAAAACCCTCAAAGATCAACTTGATAACGTTGATCAAGACATATCGGAGCAAAAGCTGGTTCCTCGCCTAGTGCAGGTCTGGTCAACACGGACTACGATAATATTGCAACCATGATCCAGCAAACCGAGCCCTTACCCACCATTGAAACGACACTGTCCCGCTTGTTGCTCGAGGAATCACGCAAGGCCAATGTGGCAATGACCCCACCTCCCAACCTGCGTCTTTCGTTGCTCAGGCAACAAAATCTCCTATCACTAACACACCCAACCATGACAAAAATCAGTCCAACAATAACAATGCTCAATCTTCTCAACAAACTAGGCCCAATGATAACTGGGTCGGCCCTGCTCACCCGCCTCAACAATGGGCCGCGTTTCAGGCCTATCAGCAGACCTAGTGGGCTTTTCCGCCCACTCACTACCCCATAGCAGGCCAGGCCTACCTGCCTAGCGACCCGCTAGCACATCCGCCTATCATTGCGGACCAGCCCAACTGCAAGCCTACAATGTTGGCCCAACTCCATATGGGCCGCCTGTAATACTCCCCATGATTGCTTTAAAGGATTTGGTTGTACTACCCAAACCAACAAGGTACATCTTCTTTTCTGGGAACTCATATTGCTAAGATATTTCTCAGTTAAGCGTGTTTGGCTCGGAGTAGTCTTGGGATAGGTGACCTCCTTGGAAGTTTCTCAGGGTGCGCATGAGTGAGGACAAAATGCGTTGAAAGGACTTATGTTGATTTGTGGGGCCAATTATTGGTCCGAGATGCTTATTTGGTGACTCCCATCGGCCCGTAGGGGTTGGGGTGTTACAAATGGTTTCAGAGAAACCATGCGACCGTGTCTTGGGGCGACCCTAAGGCCATCAGGCCGAATATTAGGAGTCGTCAAGCGCCTAGTGGGGAGGATTGTGGGGCTGCATTGTCTTAAAGAGCGACTGAGAGGTCGTTAGGCCAAATATCTGGAGTCTCTAGGTGATTAGTTTCCAGGTTGGGGCAACATATAAGCTGCGGTCGAATATGCGGGGTCCCCAGGCGCAACGAGGGCGTTGTTGTTCTCAAGTGGGGGTGTGTCATACGCCTCATGATTGCTATAAAGGATTTAAGTGTATTACCCATACCAATAAGGTGCATCTTCTTTTCAGGGAGCTCATATTGTTAAGATATTTCTCAGTTAAGCGTGCTTGGCTGGGAGTAGTCTTGAGATGGGTGACTTCTTGGTAAATATCTTAGGATGCGCATGAGTGACGACAAAATGCGTCGAAAGGACTTGTGTTGGTTTGTGGGGCCAGTTATTGGTCCGAGATGTTTATTTGGTGACTCCCATCAGCCCGTAGGGGTAGGGGTGTTACACCGCCTATGGCATTGACTAATTTAGGGAATTCCTTTGCCAATTTGTCGCTAGCCTAGAACGATGATGGATGGTACATGGACACGGGAGCAACATCTCACATGACTAATAACCCATGTAATTTTATGCCCCTATTTAATTTAAGCACTTCTAATCATATTTTTGTTGGCAACGGTCATCGCATTCCAATTACCGGTTATGGTCATACCATCCTACCCAACAACCCTCTCGTCCTTCGAGATGTCTACCTAGCTCCTCAGATTATCAAAATTTTAATTTATGTGCGTAAATTCACCTCTGATAATTCTGGTTCTATTGAGTTTGAGCCCTCTGGTGTTTCTTTCAAGGACCTACGCACGAAGACAGTACTATTCTAACGAGATGCAATATCCACGAGGATATCTATCCTGTCACCTCCCACAAGAAGCCATCCACCTGTCTAGCCACATCCCTTGCTGTCATTCCTGCTTCAACCTGGCACAACCATCTTGGCCATCCAGGCATAACATCTTTAGTGTTTCTTAGGAAGAATAATTTTATACCATGTAATAAGGAGCAATTTTGCAACTCTTGTCAGATTGGAAAACTTGTTAAATTACATTTTTTTGATTCTCTGAGAAATACACATTGTGCGTTTGATATTATTCATGCTAACTTATGGACAAGTCCTATTCGTAGTAGCACTAGACTTCTTTTAATAATTAAAATTAGACTGTCTCTTTTAATAATTTGTCCGCATTTAAATATTTACTTTTTTAGACATTGACGTTTGTGTTTCCATTTTTTTCTATTTTGAGAATAAGGTTTATTATTTATATCCATTGTTTTCTTATGGTTAGACCTTGATTATTTTGCCATTAATAAAGTAATAATGTGGCATATATATAAGTTTGTTATTCTTATCAAATTTGATTGTATCCATTAAGTGAAACGTTAGTAAAAGATGTATTAAAAACCAAGATATAATTTTAATTACATGAAATCAACCTTCATAATAATTTAACAACTTAATAGAATAAACAATGTACAAAAGAGGAAATAATTGTATAAATTACACAAAAACTACTATTAATAACTCGTATTAAAACTATTTTTATATGAAATTGGAAATTTGTATTACTAGAAAATATATTTTGTTTAGTGTAATACAGAAAATTTAAACGACTCATATGGTTGAAGGGGGCTTAGTTGGTATTGTACCTCGAGCCTCTAAAACATCATGATAAGCTGTGATCGATAGTGCACCTATAAGATAGTTAGGTTTTAATAAGTGGGACGGGCCTCGCAATAAATATGATCAGCATGTTTGGAGTCGCTGGTACCCATAATAACTTCTGAATCTTCATCCTATAAATTGTTATGCAATGGTTCTTACATCATTCGCGCATCCCCACAACCCACCGCAAAGAATAATAACAGCCCTAACTAGAGCGCCATAGTCC
The DNA here is from genome assembly GCA_947645195.1 of Patellifolia procumbens. NCBI lineage: Eukaryota > Viridiplantae > Streptophyta > Magnoliopsida > Caryophyllales > Amaranthaceae > Patellifolia > Patellifolia procumbens. Next base: position 1,457,866 of record CANSGD010001040.1, read on the forward strand.
ATTACCGTACGTAACAAAAGATGCCAAATCTACACGTAAAAATAAAAGGGGAGCAAGAAAATTATGAAGCAGAACCAGTATCTCCAACTGGACTGTACTTCAACAGCAGAGCTTTGTTTATTTGTAATATTGTCGTACTGGAGACTGAAATCCCCTTTGATGAAACCTGTGCAATGACGCAACTTCGAGACGTTTTCCTTCCTATCAACCCTAGATTTTCATCCATAATGGTAATATCCTTTCCTAGTGCTACACTTTTTCGCTTAGTAAACCATCTAAATAAGAGAAAAAGGTCCCCAAAAACTGAGTACTGGAGGAATTTTTTTATGTTGGTATATATGGGCATATATGGGCATGAGCAAAGATACTGCTTTAAAACTTCTAGTACCCGACAAACCATTGGATAGTTTTTTTATTTCTTTTTATCTTGCTTCGTTGATGTCTATATATTTATATTAATAATAACTTTTTGAGTTTAGAGTAAAAGGTAATTTTTTCTTAAATTAAACAGTATATACTTCCTACGTTTTGAAATAAGTGATACACTTTTTATTTTGGGGTGTTTCAAAATAAGTGATGCACTTTGGTTTTTTGCTTTATATGGTAACTTTTTGCTTGTGAAATGACCTATGTTTTCTTTAATTTTTTTTCTAAATACATCGTTAACAACATCTGATAACATTAACTTCAAAAGGGGTGGGGTACTACACCCTCTAACTTCACCATTAATTATACTCTAAACACATTTACAATCTTTTGGCTCAAAATCCGCAAAACCAACAATGTAGCACTTAATTCAAAATGAAGGAAGTATATGATGTTATAAACATTAAATTTAAAATATTTTCTCCGTGTGTATTTACTTGTTACAGAGCTAAAAGGGCACAATAACTAAGAAAGTTTGAGAGGACGAAATGGGCCACAATAAAGATGGTAAAATCATTCTATATGAGATGGTGTCTAAAAGTAATACTTCCACCGTTCCTATTTGATGTTCCCATTTAAAATATAAGGGAAAAACAATGCATATTGAGGAAAATGCGAAATTTTTTAATTTTATATTGTATAAAGTGTACTTTGGTACCTATTTGCTTTTGAAAAAATGGGTAATTGGAAAATAAAAGATTGTAAAGTGGGTCATGTGTAAGACGAAAAGTAAAAAAATGTAGTAAATATTTAATTGTTAAAGGGTGAGATAGAGAAATAAATATTCTCAAAATCGAAAAGATACAAAGTTGGAATAAGTTTTTGAAACATTTCAAAAAGAAAAATGGGAACCTCAAAAGGGAACAGAGCGATGTAGTAACTAGTAAGTGAAATGGCATTTTTATTTTAGAAAATGTGGCTGGTATTTAAAAATATAATTGATATTAGTGGTCGAATTATGGGCGAACATTATTTAAATGTCCAAACTATCATTATCCAATACACGACCGAACCAAGGGCAAGGTTGTTCCTGATGTTTAGAGGGTCGGGGCGAAATAACAGTATAGGGCTTTAACAATATAAATTTTAAAAAGTTGCTTCGAATTTTACTATTTCATGCTAAATAAATAATATTATTCGTGATACCAATATCCAATATGCTATTTAAGCTAATTTATAGTAGTCGAGTTAGTAATAGATAGTTGAGTTTGAATGATTTATATAACTTATTACTATAATCTCCTCTTTTTTACGGGTAAATGCTTTGCCTATCAACTTTTTATGACATTATGTTTGATGCTATTCATTTTATTAAAATAATATAATGATTTTTAATCCAGCTTTTACTAATTTTCACTTTTTTGATATAATCAAATTTGAGGAAAAATTAACTAATAAATAATCCAATCCGATAAATAAATTAAGGCATTAATACTGTTGATATTTCATAAATTGAAAAGTGGAAAAAAAAAAAGAGGAAAAAAAGATAAAAACTGAAAGAGAAGAAAAAATAAAGGTTAAATTAAAGCAGATAGAAAAACTTTATAAATCGAGAAAAAGGAAACTAAGTGGCCAGAGAGCACAACAAAATTCTAACTCGGACTTTTTCCCACGAAGCAACTGACATGACCAACAAGCTTGGTTGACTTCATGTGTTACCTAGTGTTTCTTATTGTCTTTTATCTTGTTGTGATGTCTGATTTCGCCTAGAGAGGCCTTTCCTGTTTGCTCCCGTCGGCTCAGGGCGGACGTCTCATCTGCCCTTGCCTTAGGGACAAGCTTGATTACGGGGTTGCTTTTGAAATAGTCGAAGTTATTATTTTGTTGTTTTTTAGATTATATTTAGGGGTGCTACATATCATATAATAATAGTTTGAACTATTATGAGAAAGGATCCCTCATAGTTGTGGTCGACATTGGATAATTGATACTCTTTTCGTCTCATATTAGATCATACACTTTTATTATTTGTCCGTGCCACATGAGTTGATACACTTCTATAAATGTCATGAAAGTATGATAGAAATAGTTTTTTAATATTAATGGGTCCCACATATAATTAAATAACCTCACCCACCCAAACCTCCTATGATATGCCCCACAAACATGTACTTTATGTACTAAAACAAAATACCAATAATGAAGTACTCTCAATAAAATAAGTTAGTCAAATAACGTTCCTAAAACTATGTGCTAGTCAAACTGTGTCATCTAATATGGGATGGAGGGAGTAGTTTGAACTTTTAAAAAGTTTGACCACGAATTGGACCATAGCCGTCAATTTTTCCTATTTATTATTGCCTCTACAAGCACCCAAGTTTACTAATCGGTTAGCATCTCTATACTATAAGGGAAGAGGAGGGGGTGAACGAAAAAGATAAGAATATTATTATATAAAATAAAATAAATTAAGGAAGTGAAAGTTCCTATTTTTAATTATGTAAGTTAAGTTTTTTTAGTACAACTTTATTTCCAATCATAGCCATTTATTTCAAATTAATTTCTTTTGGTGATAAAGTACCAAGCGTTCCTTTTTAAATTGTTTCATTTTTAATCCCCAACTCTCTTTCCCTTTCTGGCTCTAAATGATAGCTTCCATTAATCTTTTGTTAGATTTTTTTTTATATTCTTTGGCTTTTTAAATTCAGATTATTATGGCTAATATATTCTCTAAAATTTATTAACTCATTTTCTTTAATTTTATATATAAATATTGTTTCACTCTTTAAATTTTGTTCACGTTACAATTGCACCCCTCGAAAAACTTTAAAGAACTAAAATTTAACGCTTATTTGTTAAAAAATAAAGAAACAACATATGCACTTCAATGTAGATATTGCTATACAATTCCTACTAAATCCTCACATATTATTCTATCGGACACATCGTGCGAATATGTATTGAAGAGGACAATTTTTTTCATAAAAAATAACCAAGATAAAAGATAGGGCAATGAAAAGAAAAAGATCTATTTTCTCTATTATACTTCCTTCCTTTCTAAATAAGTGATAACTTTGTATAGTGTATCCTATTCACATTGTAGACATTGTCATGAAGAAATAGATCATCTAACTAATAAAATAATATTGCTTGTCGCAGATGTATGACACAAAAGGTATAAGACGATGGAAAAGGGTGGAAGTGAATCTTGAAGATCATATATATGTTCCCAGCTTCCTGGCGGGCTTGTCAATTCAATCATACGACGATATATTTGACGAATATCTTACAAAATTATGCATGGACTCACTGCCAGAAGATCGGCCATTATGGGAAGTTCACATCATCAAGTACCCAACAAGTAAGGCAGTTGGGCATGTCATCTTTAAGCTTCATCATGCACTTGGTGACGGCTACTCTTTGATGGGAGCACTTCTCTCTTGCTTGAAAAGGGCTGATAAACCTGACTTTCCGTTAACTTTTCCTTCAACTCGAAGAACCTCACAAGTTAATCGCGACAGTAGCATGGGTATCCTGAGATCGGTGCCAAGAATGTTATACGCAATCTATAGAGGTGCCTGTGACTTTGGATGGAGTTTTCTGAAAAGCACTTATATCGCGGATGATAAGACGCCCATCAGGTCTGCAAACCCGGGTCTGGGTTTCCTTCCATTCGGAATCTGTACTCTAGCATTGTCCCTTGACAAAATCAAACTAATCAAAGGAAAGCTAGGCACGGTATATTTTCTCTTTTTTCACTTTTGTTCTTTTTTTTTTGTTTTGAATGCTTGGATAATATCGGGTGTATTGGTACACCCACTATTCTTCCTAAAAATGAGTTATCAAGTCTTTAAATTTTTATGTATAGCCTTAAAAATCATGACCGCAAGTTAAAAATGATCAACCTAAAAATAAAATAAAATTTCCAAATCTTTAAAAACCTTAAAAATGAGATTTTGAAGTTAAAAAATAAGAACAAATGAGCCTTTAAAATGGATACTTTTATAGTTGCTTTATCAAAAAGCCTACCGTAATGAGTATATATGAGTCACGAATTACTCCACATCAGTATATATATTATGGTAAAGGCTAAAATTACGTGTTTCTTAATAATGGAGTATTATGGACAGTTTACAAAACTAATGTTCATACCTTCAAAATTTATATTTTTAAATTCAAATTTTATCATATATTTTTGGGATTTATGATATACGAACTTATACATTACATGCCACTATATTGGATAATATATTGTATGATATACACAAATTATACTTTAAATTGCATAAGTTGTGGTTAGTATTTTTATACAACATCATAACATGTTTTGCTCATAACCATAATTTGGACAGTGAAATTTGTCTTGGCTATAACCATCACTCGATCTGGGTATTACCCAACATTGAATACTCTTTTTATTTGTTGTTAGCTTGGAAAAATGTTCCTCACAATATTACGCCCACAATGTTACTCAACTAATAGACGATTAAAATTTTAAGTCATTCACGAACAACATTCTTCCAAGCTAATAACTAGAAATTAAAGGGGCATTCAATGTTGGGCAATGGATAAAGCTATGATCAGTGGTCATAGTCAAAATCAATTTCACTATCTAAATTACGACGATGACCAAAAACATATTTTGGCGTTGTCCAAAAAATTAAACCGACGACAACTAAATTCAATATGGAGGTGTGACAAGAGTTATGAAGACGTTAATGGAGTATAAGGAATATGTGCAAATAATCTAAAGTATGATTTTGTACATTAAGTATATAGTATAATTTCATGTAGGGGGTGTTTATTTGTTGGGATTAAAGGGAGGGCTTGGACTTTTATATCCCCATGGGTAGTAATCTCATGTTTGTTTGGAGGGATTGAGGATTTTAGGAGGATTGGGAATGTGATTGTATAGCCTCTTATCCCACCAAAATAACACATGGGGAGGGACATGTATTAGAGTTGGAATTAAATTTTTATAAGGAAATGACACATTTATCGTTAATGAAAAGAAAGGAGGTTGAGAGTCAGTAAGGGTTTCTAAGTAAAATGACCCTTTAATCCCAACTTATTCCCTACTCATACCAAACAAAGGATAGGCTCTATTTTATCCTTATCCCAACGACCAATTCCCAAATCATATCTCGCCCTCTAATCCCCAAACTCCCATGCCCACATACCAAACGCCCTAATATTATTATAAGGTTTAATTCATATATTTCAATATATAATCTTTGTATATTTTGCAATTTACAGCAGTAGACCGTAAATCATAAGTACCAAATAAATAAAATAAAGGAAAAATTGCCTTGAATAATGCAACCTTTTGCACATTCGCCAATAATAATGCAACCTAAAGATTATTCTGGAATAATGCAACCTTTATACCCCATTTATTTTAAACAGAATAAATGACCGATGACCTGAACCATTGTAATTTTTATTTAAAACTTTTAATTATAATTAATATATTAAATAAACTTAAAAAAAAAAAAAAAAATAAAAATCCACCCCCACCTCCCACCCTCACCACCTGCTATCAACTCCCCAACAGCCACCCCAACCCCTCCCCCTACTCTGCCACCTTATCCCTCCCCTTCCCCAACCAAACCCCCCCCACCCCCACCCACACCCATAACCACGCCCTCCACCCTTCTTCAGCCACGAAACCACCATTACCACCCAAAAATCAACCGCAACGCCACCGCCTCCCTCATTACTGTCGTTTATACTCCCCTAACCCCACCCAAAAATCAATCGCAGCGGGGGTAAAGGAAGGAGATGTGGTGGTCGGGGATTTCTAGGTGGGGTTAGGCGTTTTTGTGGTGGACGGGGATATCTGGGTGGGGTTAGGACTTCTTTGTGATGGTCGGGGATTTCTGGGTGCGGTTAGGGAGTTTTGTGGTGGGCGGGGATTTCTCGGTGGGGTTAGGGGTGTTTTCCAGTGGGCGGAGATTTGTGGGTGGGGTTAGGAGTGTTTTCCGGTGGGCGGGATTCTGGTGGGTGGGGGTTCTGGGTAACGAGCAGGGGAGGGGAGGGGTATTTTAGTTTTTGTTTTATCTTTTTGTTTTAGATTTTTTTAATAAATTTATTTGTTAGAACCAATTATTAGCTGACACGTGTCCCACTTAACCTATTATTCAGGTCATATCCACTTTTATCCGGTTTTATCCTGTTTAAAATAAATGGGGTATAAAGGTTGCATTATTCCAGAATAATCTTTAGGTTGCATTATTATTTGCGAATGGGCAAAAGGTTGCATTATTCTAGGCAATTTTTCCTAAAATAAATTTAGAATTTCAAATTATAATTTTGGAAGTTATCCATAACCGAATTGTATTATATAAGCCGCCTAAAATTAGTGTATAAAAAATAAAAAACATACTATAATTAGCTATGGCCATAATTATATTGACATAAATAGAAAATGTGACTGTGCTGGCTGTGATTCTTTGTTAATGGTGGCGTCATTTAAAGAGATTGTAAAATTTTCACTTTAATATGTGGAAAGCGTTTGTTGAACATACAAGAACGTTGTCAGTTTTGGTAGGATAAATGAAACAAATTGTTTGAGTGCGCATTGTGTTCCTCCTAGAGCTAGGCATGGATCGACACATCCAAAAAACGCGTTTGGCCCCACACGACACGAGTACGGTACTAACCAAAACAAGCCCGGTGGCCCGTGATTGCTCGTGGGTCGTTCATGTACATCATTCACAAATTTTGGTTAGTCTTTTGACCTGCGCGTTTAAAACCAAAAAGAGAAAATAATATCGAGTTTTAAAGGAAAGTCCCCAAAAGCGCATTAATATTTGTTGAGGCGTTACAGGCACGATTCGAGATAGTGCGTTGACTGTTAGCCCGACAAGGGGGTCAACATAGCCAGTCCCATGCCAAGCTTTAGTTCCTCTTTTCATTGTACAACTCCGCTCTAAGGAAAGTCAATTTATTCAATAGGAAAATTTGCATTAAAAAATACTTGTAAAATGTTCACTTTTGTGAAAAAAATATTGTAAAGAATTTTTTGCAATTAAAACCCTTAAACTTAGTGTTTTTTTTTTTTTGCAATCTTCAATTTCCGGCGTTAACTTGGGTTTTCCTGGTGATGACCCCTATTTTCCGGCGTATTAGCGGAAAGTAAATGGGAAAAACCCTAAAAAAACTCAACTTAAGAACAATGACACGTTATTCTAGTGTATTCCGCAACAATGAACATTTAAAAAGGTTTTTTTTTGTGTGCAAAAATGAACATTTAAAAGAACTCTTTTGACAATATGAAAAAGATAAAAAATTTTGTTAGTCTCTTTTAGTTGATCTTCATAATATAGTGATTTGATGGTTCTCTTCCTATTTGCATATTACGTGGTTTCAGTGAACATCTTTGATTAGGTCTTACAAGTAGATGGTGTAGATTAGTTTTCAATCAGATGGTATCAAATATTTACGGGTTAATTTGTCCCGTTTTAATTTTGTTGTGCTTTTTTGGTAGATCACGTTTGTTCGGATATCGAGTAGGCACTATGGTCCACTAGGATCGAGTGAATAGCGAGTTGTGTAAACATTGAAACAGCAAATATTGAATCCAATTAACCTTTTACATAGCCTGCAATAATGGATCTAAACATTAGTTCAAAATAATGCATCTAAACTATTATATTGTAACCTTTGTAATCTTTGTATTTAAGTTAGGATATTATTGTGTCCTTATTACTTTGCTTAATTTACGTTAGTTTCCAAGCTTGTACATTCTATATATTGCTAATAAGTATTCTAATTCCACTTAGGGGATTCACCAACTTTCATGTTATCAAGCTAGGTGAATTTATTCTTCACCCTTCCTAGACTAATTGCTGCCATGGCACCACCTTCCCACCACTCTTAAACACGCCTACCCCCACCATTAGCTAAGGCAATGGCAGGCTCCAATGACAATGACAGTACGCAAACAAAGGGTCTTCACCATGTGTACACGGTCGGCAATATTCAGCATAAAGTACGAGTTTTTGATGGCACGAAGGTCTCCTACTCTTCTTGGGTAAAAATCTTCAAACTCCATCTTCGGGGCTACAAAGTATTACACCACATTGATGGAACGGCCCCTCCGGCAAAGACGGACGCCACTTTTGTCACATGACAAGAGATTGACTTTCATGGTATTTAATGGATTTATCAATCCATCTCTGATGACCTTTGTATGAGAATTTTAGAGCCCGACACCACGAGTTATGAGGCGTGGTTGAAGTTGAAAAACTTGTTTCACAATAATAAGGGCTCCCGTGTCGCTACGCTTGAGCATGAATTCAATAATTTCAAGCTTGAATTTGTGCCTTCTTCAGACGACTATTGTCATTGTCTAAACGACGTAGCCGGCCAATTATCGGACGTTGATTGCACGGTCACACAACAACGTCCTGTTCTTCAAATTATTCGTGGATTACCGCCGGAATTTGACACCGTGGCCTCTTTCATTAATCAATAAATTTCTTCCTTTGAAACAGCTAGGAGTATGCTCCAATTGGAACAACAACGGAAATTGTGCACGATGTGTCTAACACGCCACTTGTTGCCCTTGTTGCGCCATCCTCGCCGCCCTCTGACACCGACAGTTCGTCTGACCAACCGCGCTCCCACCCACCTAAGGGTGGTCTCAACCGCCACAACGGTCGCCAACACCACAAGGATGTAACCCGCCCCATCCGCCCCAATTAGGCGGGGGATGGTTTCGTGGAGACCCGCCCCAATTAGGCGGGGATGGTTTCGTGGAGACCCGCCCTGCATCAGCCCCAGTTAGGCAAGGATGGGGGGAAGGTTTCGCAGGTGATGGAGAGGGGATGGGGATGAAAACAGTACCCACCGTGGGTGATGGGGCGGGTGTGGATGTTAGATTGGCCCCGCCCCATCCCCTCCCGCCCCGCCCAGCCCAATCCCCGCTCGCCTCTCCCCAACTCCGCGTGCCTCGCTTTTCCCCGTGTATTGAAAAAAATATTTTTTAATGTAATTTATCTTTTTTTGAAGTTTATACCATTTGTTTCTCTAGGCCAAAAATTTAGTAAACCAACATTGGGACGGGGATGGGGAGGGGATAAGACGAGGGTTGGGGCGGGTCTAGCGAGGGTGAGGCCGGTATGGGGATCCACGCGGGTGATGGGGCGGGGTTAGTATTTGGTGTCTCCCAGGTTGGGCGGGGATGAGGATAAGATTTACCCCTGCCATGGGTGATGGGGCGGGGATGGAGATGAGTTTTTTAGGCGGGGATGGGGATAGGAATGCCAACATCCACCCTGCCCCGCCGCATTGACATCCTTACCACCACCCACCGCCACCACCACCCACCCGTACCATGACAACTCGTGCCCAAATTGGCCTTTTCAGTCCTCATTAACCCACTAACCTCCACATCACAACCACCCCTCACCTCTTCCCCCTCCCTAAATCTCACCTTTCGGCACTCCGTAACTCTAACTGAAATAAAGCCATGCAGGACGAATATCGTGCTCTCATTGATAATAACACTTGGGACTTGGTTTCGCGCCCTCATGGTGCTCATATTATTCGGAGTTTGTGGTTATATCGTCATAAATTTAACTCTGATGGCTCTTTGGCTCGGTATAAGGCTCGTTTGGTTGGAAATGGTAAAAATCAGCAGGTTGGACTTGATTGTGATGAAACCTTTAGCCTGTTTCTAAAACCGGACACCATTCGCACTATTCTTGGGCTTGCAGTGTCTCGTTCTTGGCCTATCCATCAGTTGGATGTCAAGAATGCCTTTCTCCATGGTGACATGAAGGAAACTGTTCATATGAAAGAAGAAGTAACTTCATCATGTGTGTAAAGCAAAGTCCCATCCATGCCCTTCTAGATATATTTCCCACAAGGTTACATTTTCCGCAATAAATCTGAAGACTTTAGGTTTATCTTCCCCATTCTGATAGTCTAATTATCGTCAACAGGATTGATGCTAGAGGAACCTTTTTGGGTCGCTAGATAATTTCTTGTTTCATTTTCTTCCCTACGTACATAGATAAACTCCACATCGGTAAAGCTTTTAATCAAATCATGCACCCTAGCTCCACATTTCACATCAATAGGAACTATACTTTGTAATCCCATTTAATTTAATTTAGACTAGCTTAGAGTCTCAAAAAATGGTGACTCTCTAAGCTCTAAGTTCTAGTAAAACCTAAATTCCAATCATTAAATTTTTGTATTCAACCATGTTATGGGTGTAAGCCCATTCGAAGGTTAGAACAAGTTTGGTGGTTACACCCTAACGAGATCTAATAACAATCCTCGCTCCTAATAATTCCCTATTTTAGGAGCCAGCCAAATGCATGATCCAAGGAGATTGTATTGTTTTTCCCATTTAGGCATCATAGCAAGGATGTGTAGCCAGGAAATGAGTGAATCATTAGTGCCTGTCCCTTGACAGCTTTTTGAGGAACAAAAAAAGGTCAAATCTTAGGCGATATGTAGACTCCACTTGCTCAATCGTCCTTCTAGTATAGGTTAGGACAACATATGAATCATCACATCAGTAGGTGATACCTCTTCAACGGTAAAATCAATGAAGTAGTGGATCAATTTTATAGATGTATCATATACAACATTTTAATTATGTCATGCAAGATTCTACTCATGTAGAATACTGCTTGTTACCACTCATTCTCATTATAGACTTTGTGGGAGCCGATAAATAGAGTCTGAGAGTTTCCCATTCTGTTTAGGAGGATTGAAGACTTGTGGATTAGCCAAATCAAGTTGATCAAATGCAGTTTGATGTTGTTGTTCCCATTTGAACTCTAATTCATTCTTTAACTTTATAAGGTGAGAAAACTTCTAGTTTTCCCAACTAAGTTAGAGATAAATCTTCTCACATAGTTCATTTGTCCTAAGAATCTTTGTAATTTTTTTATTTTGAGGAGGTTGAGCTACGAGCACAACCTTTGCTTATTTTGATCGATTTTCATTCCAAGTTTGTGGATTAGAAAACCTAGAAATTACTTTCGTGGACCTGCAATGCATATTTAAGGGGAATTCATTTTGAAGTTGTGTTTCATCATCCTCTTTAAAGACTACTCTAGGTGTTCCTTATGGTTGTTTAATTTATGAAATTTGACTAGAATATCATCTGTGTCAACCTCCATAATTAGCCAATCATATCCTCAAAGATGAAATTCATGGTTCTTGGTAGGTGGATTTAGCATTTCTAGTCCAAATGGCATAACTAGAAATTCATACATGCCTAGAGATCTTGGACATTTGACCCTTGTTTTCTGACAATCTTCTTCAGTTATCCTGATGAGTTGGTGACACCTTCATACCCATTTAGGTATGAGATGTATTCATATTTTTAGGTATGTCATCTACATGAATGGGGTGTTGATCTTTTGGAGTTGCCTTGTTAAGGTCTCTATAATCAATACACACTCTCACCTAGCCAATCTTTTTAATTGCAACCACTATGTTTGTTATTCAATCAGCATATTTCATGGGTCTAATTAATGAACCCTGCTTTAACAACTTTTCTATTTCTTCCTTAACCTTAGGGATTAGTTCAGGTACTCATCTCCTGGGACTTGTACCATTAGCACACAACCTTCCTTAATAGGTAATTCAAGCATACTGGCTATTGAAGGGTTAATGCCAGGGATTTCATCGTTTTCCCATGCAATGAAATACTTATATTTATGTAATATATTTATTATATCTTGCTTATCTTCTATGGGTAACAACTTGCTTAGGTAAGTATTTCTAGGATTCTCTGTTGTTCCTAGGTTTTCTTCTTTTAGAGGATCATGGACTTCTTGTCTTATGCCCTCACTTTTTATTCAACGCCTAGTTTCTTCTTGTACTAGTGGTTCAGAGTCTGTATCACATTGCATTAGGTGTAAGTTATGCGGTAATATGTTTGCATATTGCTCCAAAATAAAGGATTTTATATAATAATCAAATGTTAGGGTATATTCCTTATTTTCATTTATTGGCTTAAAAAACATTACAATTTAATAAAAGGAGACAATTAAGTAGAAACTGATCTACTAAAATGATCCTAAAAGCTAACTATGGGAGCTTCCAGAGTGACCTTGCTTTTCTGGGAAGCTTCTGTTATATCTTCCTATATACTACTAGTACTTCTTGAGAGATGCATTTATCTTCCCTGATCTCTAGGGCGATTGTCGTTACGTCCTCTAGAGTCTCTAGAGAAGCTTCTAGTCTATCTTCTATTTCTTCAACCAACTCTCCTTTTGAGCATGCAATGTCAACTATGTTCCTCGAATCAGGCTGTAATGCCAATTCTACACTTATTAATGGTGTCTTAGGGAAACCAGAAATAGGAAATATTGAGTGTACATCCTAATCTGCTTTAACAACTTCAAAGGATTTACCATTCCATACCACTATAAACTGATAAAGTGAAGAGGGGATATCATAATTGAAATGGATCCTGTATCTTATTAAAATAGCATTTTAAGATGTAGTTCTGATACTATGAAAAAGCCACTATAGGCCTAGCTTGACATAATTTTAGTTCTGATTATGACCATTCCTTCAATCTGTTCAGAAGATCCTGAAAAGCCTGATATAGTCATTTTGATATGCAAGAGATCTGCTCTGGTCTTTCCTATTTTGTGTAATAAGAAAAGAGGCATAATGTTAATGATAGCTCCCTTGTCTACCAAAACCTTCCCAATTTTAGTACTTTCAAAGTTAGCAGTTAGGTACAGTGCTCTTATATGTTTATTATCCACATCCAGACACATATACATCACACCTATGATCATTTTTCCTGTTTCTGACTTAGAGAATTACCATTAGGGGGAGAAGAACCTCTAGAACGATTTAATAAAGTAAATATATTTTGGTTAGAGTTAAGCAGTAAATTACCACCTCTTTAAGAATTCTTTGATTCTTCACTCCAAGATTCGTTTCCAAAAAGAGTGATATAAGGTTTGAATTCGAATCGGAGTTTGATAACATTGTACTCTTCTTCCAGAGGTAGTCGGTTTAAGTCTTCGATATTGAAATCATCCAGTTCATTATCATCATCAAGCTTCAAGTCAGCATCAGTGTCCAGAATTTTTAAACTATGTTCCTAATATGAAAATAACTCGAAAACATCAAAGGAAGAGTCTGTAATTTTTGTGATTTCATACTTTACCTTAGGAGAGATTTCTTTGGCTGGGGAACAGTTTGCAATTATATTGTTCTGTTAGGGACTATTAGCAACTTTGTTGCTCTCGTCTTCTCTGCCCCTTTAAAACCTCTTTATGATCATTTCTGACTGGCTTCTATGAGCTTTGCTTTGGATTATAAACAATAGCAGGCTTTGATGAAGGTGGGAGCATACTAGCTTTAAGTATCCTTGCCCAAAGAGCTTTTTCACCCACCCTGATATGGCTACTTATGCCCCTTATTGTGCCATCATGGACATCTCATTTGGGAGCATCATTCTTCTTCAGTTCACTCTCTAGACCTACCATTAACATGTTCATTTAAACTGGCCTGAGATCACTTAGGTAGTGGTTTCTTATATACATTTGGATTCTTCGCAGTGAAGCTTTGTCCTAGCTAGATTTCTAGGTGGTGGTGTGTGAGACTTTACACCTCCTCCCCTTCCCATCTTTCTCCTTGAAGGGTACATGGGATTAGGAGCCCGATTTGGACCTCTACTCATCTTATAATATGGCTTCTGATGCGTTGGGATCTAGTTGGGATCGTTAGGGATCACTTGATTTCTAACAAATTCATAGCTTAATTGATCAGCACATCCAGCACACATATTCTACCTCAATCATTTGTGACTGGCCACAATTTTTGGAGCTTCCAAACTCTCCTTGTACGTGAGTCCACTGAATATAAAGGCTTTGGGAGTCTGCACGACATGCTCATCTCCTGTATTATTAATGAGAGTTTAAGACACTGTAATCTCCTTAATCTGAGATTATCTTCGGTTCTAATTGAGAAATTATCATTCTCAGGTTGGGCATAATAATTTAGCGCTTCTATCAAGGGTGCATCCTCAATCCTATGATTAAAGTTAGCAGGGATTGACCCTTTAATTCCATCACTAGGATAATTAGGGTGAAACTGAGCAGAGTCTGATTACCTTGCTCTTCTCTGGCACCTCTTCTTGTATTAGAACGAGTATTAGCCATTATGAAAGAGTGATTTTATCATCAAGCTGTTTACTCCCAATGTGGTTGCCAAAACTTGTGTGTACAAAAACTATCAACAAGTAAGGATATCTCGTCTCCTGGTGATCAAGAACTATAGGGAGGTGATTCACTCTCCTAAAGGCCGGTAGCCCTTAGAAATAAGGAATCATCGCTAACCCAACTAACACAAACAATCAATGGCTAAAATAAAGTGATTGAAAATGCGGAATATATATATGATAGACAAGGAGCTATTAACATAATTAAGAAAACGATTATTTCATTTATGTATGCATCAATATCCACTATTTGCACAAAATTTAATGGAATAGAAGGTAACAAACAAGTTTGATGGAGGAAGAAAGAGATTATCCTGTCATCTTTCCGCCCTCAATGAAAGATAGATAGGAACATGAAGTGTTTTTGCCTAAGTAACTACCTAACTATGCTCATATTCTAAAGAGTATGTGTGTGATGTGTTTGTTGATGTCCTCAAGTGCTTGATGAAGTCCCCTATCTACAGCTGAGGTTGGGGGCAGTTATTGGGATGCGCAACTGCCTTATCTTCATACAACTTTATGATCTAAAGTAACTTCCCAAATAATGGGAGAGCAGTTTTGTAACCTCCAGCATTCCTACGCTCCTAGAAGCTTGTTGATTTATCCAAACACTACCATAGTCTCGCATTTCATGGGCCAAACTTCATTGATTATATTACAGGACCTTGACATTGGTTAATATGGGCTCTAGTTTGACTCTATTGATCCTGGGCTTTGACTTGTATCCCAAAGTCCCGCGTTTCTTGGGCAAAATCTTCTTAGACCTCATAAATTGTTTTACTAGACCTTGATTTTTGTCAATATGGGCTCCAGTTTACCTCTATTGGGTTTCGGCTTTGACTTATATTGTTCCAATAACTAATTTCATAGGTACATTGACACTTACATCATTGAAAAAAGTATCAACATGCCTTTCGTTATTTCTATTTATAACTTTTATTTCATCTAATGTACCTTTTCATCAATCAAACAATAATATCAACATATTCTATAGAAATCAAATTAGGGATGGGATCGAAATTAAAAAACAAAATTAGACAAAGCACATAAGTTCAAATTATGTTCGAGAAGAGAAATTCTTCAGCACATACAAAAACTTATTTCAAAGGCACATTTTGAAAAAGAGTACTTATATCTATTTGCATCTCTAGTTTAATTTAATATACATTTCAATCAATCTGACGATAATATGAACATGTTTTGAAAAGATTAAATAAGGGCTGAGATTTGCAAAATTACATCAAATTCGAATTACGTTCAAGAAGAGAATTGTTTAAGCAAAATTTTGACTGAGATTTGCAAAATTTTGAGCAAAATCTCAGTTAATTAGCTGCATATTGAAGGATGGGCTCTAAAAATATCGTCGGAGAACAAAGAACCAGTCGTGATGATGGCTGGAAAAAATAGCAAAAGCGTCGAAACATTGTCATTTCAACCCTAAATTACGCATGTCATTGTGATCCATGGTGCACAAAATCATTTGTAATACTACCTCTGTTCTTTATTAATCACTGCATAAAGAGTTTTACGCTTCCCAATGCACAACTTTAAATGCTAATAACTCTAGTTGTGCTCAAGTAAAAATTATAAAAAGTTA
This sequence comes from Patellifolia procumbens, assembly GCA_947645195.1. Taxonomy (NCBI): domain Eukaryota; kingdom Viridiplantae; phylum Streptophyta; class Magnoliopsida; order Caryophyllales; family Amaranthaceae; genus Patellifolia; species Patellifolia procumbens. Next base: position 1,474,044 of record CANSGD010001040.1, read on the forward strand.
ATTTCAATTAAGTATGTACCGAGACGAATCTAACAAGATCTCACATGACTATGTTTATCCTTGTACATAAATCATTATAATTGATTAAAAGGAGATGGATGAATAGTGGAAAAAGAGAAATGTAGTAACTAAAAAAGAACGGAGGAAATATATGTCAACATTAATGAATTCTGCACCTCCGATTTGAAATTCTAGTTAAGCTACTTATTATAAATTTATAGTAATAGATAATTATTGTCAAAAAAATCCATATTAAGCCAAAGAATGTATTACTTCTACAGACGGTAAACGATACAATATCAGGCATAATCTTCTTAGGGACTCGATTATACATGGAAACAACAGACGCGGAATTCAGCAGTTCACGATCAACAGCAGTAGTGATACTAAACACCAGGAATATAAGAGACTACAAGTCAGTTGAAGAAATGCTTAACGCAGATACCAAAACATGGGGAAACAAATTCGCAATTTTGCATATATCCATACCTGACTTAAGCAACGATAAACGTTCCAAGCCCCTTGATTTTGTATATGAAGCACAAGAACAGATCATGAGGCAGAGAACTTCACCAGCACTCTACCTGAATGCCCAATACCTAGATATTTCAAATAAATTCAGAGGACCTGAGGTAACATTACTCCTCTCATTTCGTTGAGAATATTGAGTTTCCCAAGTATTCTATATCTTGCAGGTTCTTCTGATACATGCAAGAAAGATCAACGCACATATATATGTTGAAGGTTCCAGTTAATTCGTTTGATTAGTAACTATAATAGTTTGTCAACAAAAATGTTATATAAAATATGTTATAGTAGATGCCAGATGCAAGTGAATAAATTTAAAAACAAGCAACAACAGTAATTAGGAGTCAATATAAAAAGTGTGGCTTGGTTTTTCTTGAAGGTACTTTCTAGACTACTCTGTGGATACATAAATCTTTGGAACTATGCTACGTAGTTAGTCACATGGTTTCCTCATAATTAGGAGTAGTTGCTAGTTAGTACTACCAACTTTTATAACTCTGATAACCACGGTAGTAAAAATCATAATCCTATTGTAGAATCATACTATTCATGATTCAAATATGGCCATAAGCTTCAATTTAGGGTTCTATGCGATTCTAAAGTTTTTCGTAAACTAGAGAGAATTTTACAAATTTTAATCAACCTTATTTAAGCTAGCGAAGCTTGAAGTAGATATATATTGTCAATTATCACCTAATTGATAAGGTAATTGTGTAATTAATAGCTTGTTAAACTTATATCATAAGTGTAATTTCTTGATTATGGATGTTAGTAGAATCTTATGGGTTATACGATTTAATTTTACAATCCCTATTTTGAGAGTGCCTTTTGATTTAATGTAGAATCACAACTCTGACAACCTTGTCAATAACCAAGGCGATTAGGAAAACTAGTCTACTTCATCTGCTTAGTTATTTTTGTGGAAAAAATAGAAGAGGTATTGGAGAATAAAACAGGGGACAAAAGTCTGCCAAACAAGTAATGAATGAATTAAAACCAAGCAAGATTTGGCCTACTGGTTAACTACTTTGTCTCATGACTTCAAGGTTACGGGATCAAATTCTACTAGGGGCATTTGGGGGTAGGGGTTCCCCCTTACCATTCCCCCTACTCCCAAATGTTTGGCCCGCAAATACCAGATAAAGAAATTGAGCTAGTTGAGATCTGGTAATGGTCTTTCTTCTTACCAATAAAAAAAGTAATGAATTAAAAGTGGGCAGAACTTAGAAAAATGGATGTGAAAGGAAAATGGCTAGAACTTAAGTATTGGAGGGAGTATAAGTTAGTGGATTATTAATCATACAATCAACATGTATATATCAATTTAATGTTATAGTGTTTGTAGTATTTGTCAATATTTAGTTAAGTGCCTAACTTTGATATTAGTTACTTTACTTTGTAAGTTTATAAGAGACTCTAATTTCATTGAGCTTAATTGAGAAAGTGTAAATCAACAAGTCTAATGCAACAATAATTCGACACCTTTTGTTCATTGTCTTCTCCCCTCAAAAATCTATATTGGCTACACTTAAGAGGATCGGTAAATAACATGATGGGTGAGCACAAAAGATCATAGTACTCTTAAACATTCTTCTTGGAGAGTTGTAACTATAGGAATTTATGACTTGAACTATGTGCGTTGAGGCTTCATTGACTGGATTGAAAAGTGGAGGCTCTAGACAAAAGACAGATTGCGGAGGATTCAACGACTCGCGGACAAATGTCGCAAGCATGGTGCGACTTGCAGTGAGGCTCGTGGCCAGCGACGAGGCTAGCGCACGCCATCTTAGATTAGGGTTTCTCTTACTTTCATATTATTATTATGTGTGTGTTATAAGAGGTGTCATTAGTCGACACTTTATACTAGGGAATTGCGACATAAAGGAATTGTGGATATGGTGGAGGTTATGATTCTTCTGCAAGTTTGTTAGAAAATGCCAAGAAAAATAAGGGTGAGTCGAGTAGGAGAAAATCTAGGGCAAGGGGCCCTAAAAGTAGGGACCTTCGATATAGTTGTGAAAAATTGGATCACCAGAAGAGTGGTTTCCCTAAGAAGAAGGGTGGGGATCAGCTTCCTATGCACACGAATGTAAGAGTGATTGTGATTTTGAGGAGGGTTCCTCTCTAATAGTCTATGAGGAGAAGCACTTGTAGGATAATTGGATTCCTAATGGTGGATGTTCTTCACATAGTTTTCGTGACATGGAGATAATTTCGACCTATAGCTTAAGCAAGAGTAGTGTTACCTTGGGTGGTATCGCGGTGTGTGAGGTTGTTAGAGTAGGCTCCATGAGATTTAGGATGCATGATGGGAGAGTTAGAGACCTTAGAAGCATGAGACATGCTCCACAACTAAAGAGAAATCTTATATCTCTTGGGATGTTAGACAGGGTAGGTTTTTAATTCCAAAGTAGGGTGGAGTTTTGCGTGGGGTGAAGGGTTCTTGGGAGTTACTTTGTAGCGTGAAGTCAAGTGTGGGCATAACGTAAATGATTTACAGGGAACGACAGTGAATATGGAGAAATCTGAGATGAAGCTCCATTTTGAGATGAAAAGTGACAGTCTTGAGGATAAGGTGAAGTGTATGGGGCTCCGTTAATGGTTGAGAGGTCAAAGTCAACGAGAATGAGTTCCACAACCAGATTGAAGAACACTGCTTGGGTTGAGGATGGGAGTATCAACAGTGAGGTGGTGGATTTTGTGGGAACTGTTAATCAACTAGTTGAAACTATGGTTCACCAAGAAGAATGACCTAGGGTCTTTCAGCAGCGGTCCAGTATAATAAAGTTCGGTTCTATCAATACTTGTGTAGCATCATATAGCTATGGGGTCTCAAGCAACATGTCTTTTCTGGGGAGTATGGGTCCAGAGGTAGTTATGTGGGAAGCTAAATCACCAGGATATAGCTAGGTTGGAACTCCACGAGGAGTTGCCCGCCTTCTAGCGAGGATGGCGTGATATGCGTCGGCTTGTGCACAAATTAAAATAACTTCGACGTCCGTGCCAAGGGTGGTTATTTTATGGGGTACTTGGATGTAAGTGCAAATCGTTCTAGTTGGAGAAACTGGCTTGTGTTAATTAAGTTGGAGCTAGTGTGTCTTGCGGTTCGGTGAAGACGATTTGATTTTTCACATGTACTAGATTGGGCATCGGGAAAATGCGCAACAAGGGTCTTATAGGCTGTGACACAAGGTCAATTATGTGGTCAACGATGTTGGAAAGATTGGGTGAGCCTAATATGAAGGCAAACGGGAAGGATATTGATTTTGATTTTGGCCTTATAGATTGGTTCGACGTGGAGCATTTGTCATAGATGTAAGTCAAGGTGGAGATTTGTATGAATTTGTGACTTTATCTTGTGTGTTGAAACTACATTGATTGGGGTTTCAACGTGTAGGCCTTAGACGTGAATAATCAAAGTATAACAAGTTCTAGACAGAAGACATCGCTGAACATTTAACGGCTCACATACAAACGGTGCAAAAAGGGGGCGACTCGCGGTGAGGCTTGCGGCCCGCGACGTGCTGGCGTCATCTTTGATTAGGGTTATATATATGTTACAAGAGGTGTCATTAGCCAGATCTCAGTACAATATTTCTAGAGAAAGTATTGACCATGATAGCCCATAGAGATTAATATTAACAATATAGAGATCCAAAAAAAGAGTGTGTTGTGAGATTCATCAAAGAGTGTTTTTAATGAATTCATGTCTACTATAATTTATAGTTGTGTCAGTTCAGTAAAAGCTAATACCTTACTCGAAACATGTAGCTATCGCATTGATAAAGTACCTCGTTAAATTTCTTGTGTTCTTTATTATTGTTTACCTGATTGATTGACGACTGATTTGTTTGATTCACACGTTTCTGTTATAACGGTAACCATCTACTAATGAGATATATAGTTGATGAAAAAAGTTTGTTTTACCTACAGATGAAACAGAAACATGATTTGTTTTTTGAAGTATGGTTACATTCTCTTTCAGGTAATAGCTGAACACATCCATAGTACATTGAATAAATCAAGCATGACAATGACAAATATAATCGGTCCAACTGAGAAAGTGTCATTGAATGGTCATCCAATTAAAGGCATGTATTTCATGTCCTCAGGCTGCCCTCAGGTAAGTAATCAAAGAAAAACGTCATAAATACTTCCTCTGTTTCTAAATAAGTGACACACTACTTGTTTTCACGTTTATCAATGTATTATTTTAATCATTAATATGTATAATTATTAATAAGTGATGATTAAAAAAAAACTTGATATTAACAAAATTCACATTGAGACTAATCTAACAAGATCCCATGTGACTATATTTTTCCTAAAATATAAATCAAAGCTAATTAAAGTCTAAACTGTAAATAGTAAACACTTTGTAAATGTGTCAATTATTTAGAAATGGAGGAATTATATTTTCAGCAATCTATTTCTTTGATTAATTACTAACCCGCCCCTTTCCCACCTCTAACGTATTGTATTGATCTGCAGAGCCTGGTGATAGCAATTATGAGTTACATGCAAACTTTGAGGATTGTTGTTGGATATGAAAAGGGCTTCATAGATTCACAAAGATTCAACGCATGCATCGAGAATGCTTTTGAACAAATATACGAGGCAGCTACAAAGAGTGAATAATATGCCCATCAAACAATTAAGAACTGTCTACCAAAGGTGGCATTGTGATGGGATGAATCATGAATTCAACTATATGTCTGCAAGTAGACTTAATATTGGTGATTTGATTTACAAAATTTTTAGTTCATGTCTAGACTATGGGTTTTATGAGATTGATTGGATAATGCAGTATCGAATTATATGTGAATTTTCTCAAGCTTATCGAACTATTGAGATTGTTAAGCTCTATGAATTATAATATTATGGAATTATTGAGGTCGATAAGCTTACTGAAAATTGTTAATTTTAAATTTCTAGAAAATAGTTAAGCTTACTGGAGAATTTTAATTCCTAAGCTTACAAAACGTCTGAAAATCTGTTGAAGATTTGTGCTTGAAATTGGAAACCAATGACGTGAGTTGTAGAACATAGTCGCCAGTTTAACAAAAGAAAGAACCAATTGTATGATTTTATTTGAGAAATGTGCACCACAACCTCTAAGTTAAAGATGAATTTCCACTAATTATTTTGTCACGTGTGATGATGAATTTTACTTTTTTTATTGCAAAAAAAATAAAAGTTTCCATTTTATGTATCATATTTATTACTCCCTCCGTCCTATATTACTTGATACACTTTCTATATTTGTCCGTCCCATATTAATTGATACACTTCTAAAAATGGCATGGTCCACTTTTGCATCTCTCTCTTTTTGCTTTCTATTTTACTTTTGCAATACCAGCATGGCCCACATTTATCTCACATTGTACTTTATAGACTTAAATAATACCAACAACTAACTACTCAAAATAAAATAAACAAGTCAAATAACACTCCTAAAACTATGTGCCGGTCAAACTGTATCAAGTAAAATGGCACGGAGGGAGTAATTATTATCTAGATTTTTAGAAAATAAAAAATGAATTTTAATTTTTTTTCCAATTAAAAACAAAAAAGCAAAATTCATTATTCTACTCCTACGTGGCAGAATAATTGGCTAATATTAATCTCTTATTAAAATGTTGTATGGGCATCTCTCAAAGTATATTGATTATTATCTCAAGATAATTAATTCAAGATATAAAGTATGTTGATAATTAATTTAAGATGTTAATGATTGAAATCATGCATTGGAAACATGATAAAAGAAATGGGTTAATTAAAAGAAACGGAGAAATTATAATATGAATAACGGCCATATCATATCTTATTAGATTTGTTTTAGTGCGTACATTCAAAATATGATTTTTTCTAATTATTATCAATGAATTTCTAAATATTTTGATGCTCAATAATAGATATTGGGGAACATACAAAAAAATATTTGGAAATTCTAATAGGTATTTACAAAGGGAGTGATACATCTTTTTAGGAGTAAAAGGTAATCTTATATCAATGTAAGAAATTTAAGTATAGTAATAGAATTAGTTGCCTCTATCACTACTACAAAAACACCCTATCGTGTCGCCTGTAAACAGGCTATCGCGTCGCCTAGAGGGCGACTCTGTTGCTGGGGACACAATAGGTTTATATCTATGGTGTCGCCTGAGAACCGACACATAAAGCAACCAATTGCGTCGCCTCTTAGATAGGAGGTGACACTATAGGTCAATTTCACCACAAAGAACTTACCCTTATGCGTCGCCTGCTACATAATACATGACGCGTATAATAAGCTAATGCGACGCCTACTATAAATGAGGCGACACGATAGGTCCTCTTTATACAAAAACAAACTAGTTTATGCATCGCCTCTTTCTTAAGAGGCGACACAATAGATAAGCTATCATGTCGCCTACAATCTAGCAGGGGACGCGTAAACCTCTTTGTAATTTTATTTTGCTATATAAAGTATTAATTTTGTCCAACATCATTAATTATAAATGTTAGATATTAAAAGTCAAAAATAAAATAACCAATAATTTCACAACCTCCATATCATAATAAAAAAAAGTGATATATGTTACAATATAGAATCCACCTATTGATTGATAAATCTTAATAACATTGAAAGTTTAGCAAATAAATGGAAAAAAAACGATCACCCTTGAACTCAAGGTTCAAAACTATAATCACTGATCGATGAAGAACAAACTCGGAAAGAGGACCGGTGTATTTGTTAGGAACAATAACGAAGCCATCCCGAGACGACTTAGGTCTAAGAGCAACAGAATGAATCCCAAGAGCATCCGGGTATAGCCTATAAGCAACAAGTAAAGCCTTTGGCAGTCTACAGCAACTCAAGGTCCTCCTTGTTCTCCTGTAAATTCAAAGGCAGTCTATTAAGAGAAAAAGCATTACAAACTCGACCACAACACCAACAGTAAAGAGAGTGAATGTTATCAGTCACCTGGATACTAGGAGCAAATCCACCCTCATCACCAACATTGGTGGCATCTTGACCATATTTCTTCTTGATCACACTCTGGGTACATGGAAAGGAAAAAAATTATGAGCAGAATACTGGCTCAATAATGGGTGTGCAATGCTTTTCACACTTTGAACAAACTAGAATTATTGCCCTTTGCTAATGAGTTAACGTCAAGTTATTCATCTAGAACTTTTGAGATCCTGCTCATAGAAAGATCCATTAGGGGCAGTTATTGATCCAAAGCAGGCAACGCTGGTAACTTATTAGTTGGTACCTTATTAGTTGGTAACTATCTTCACACACATTCCAAACTGATCAAACCGAACACTATTGACAATACTCGTACAATTTAATGTGAGCAACAAATCATGAAATGGCTACAACATATAAGAAAACATTACGTATCATGAATAACGTTTGGTGCAATCAGACCTGAAAATGTGTTTCAGAATAGCCACGAAAAAATACATGCGTTCTTTGATGATTAATGTTGGCGTGAACGCATTTCCCCCAAGTTGTAATGGCTTTTGGAAATGCCTCCTTTACGTCCAATTATTTGTAGACATTGCTGTGTTCTTGATAATAATCTTCCCTGTCAACAAAATAAAGCACTTTAGTCATCCATCTAAAATAAGGAATGAATAATTAAGTTAGAAATAAGAGAAAACTATAGTACCCCTTGGATGTCTTTTCATGCGTCCACCAATTCCCAGCATTAAAAACTACAAAGTCCGCATTTTGAAAATGAACAAAGTCTCTAACGACAAGATCGAGTAGAAGAGTTTTCTTGGTGGTTCCATTCTTATCTTTAAAATCCCATTGTCGAACTAACAAAGGAGCTACAAAGAACTCTTCTGTACAATTATAATCCTACATAAGCGGCAAAAGTAAGTTTATTAAACACAAGATTCAGAACACAACGACTCGATAATCAAAGCTAAAGGTGCATAATCTTACTTTGGATACAAAAGAGTAAGAAGCTTCGGTCCGAAATGAATGCCTACCAAAAGGTTACATAAACATTCTTTGGGTTTCTGACCGAGCTTTTAAGAATGCAAACCAATTCCACATGTTCCAATTTAGTGAATCTTCAATAGGAACAAGATATTTTCCTTTAATAATTTCAGCATTCGCCTTCCATTCATTCTATGTAGAGAAGAATAAATCATCATTGGCAATGAGTAGAAGTAACACCAAAAGCTCATGTAGGAAAAGAGGAACCAGAATGTCATTAAGCAATTCAATACTTCCGCAGACTTTTTCAAGTCCACTTGAGAACAATAAAGGAGAGTCAACACATAACTAAAAGTGTAACTATCACCCTAAATTAGTGTGTTCAAAACTAAACTCAAGGGAGATTGAAATTTCAGGAAACAAGATTTACAAAATCACATTAAAGTTTTATATTAGACTTTACAAACAACAATGCAAATAGAGATTTGTTATACCTTTGTTTTAGGATCATTAAACTTGAAGAAAAATTATTATTGTTTAGTTTAGCTAGATTGTATTCGTTTATCATTTTACATGATTCGGGTTTATAAAGCGAGTATGAATCATCTCTCACCCATTCACGATCATACAGATCACAATCAAGCAATGAATCAATCAAAATCTTCTTCCCCTGCTCCTGTACTTCCCCTGAAACGGCGTCATCTCGATTACTACTTTTATCATGTTTCATTGACAAAGTTGAGAATTAGTTGAATTTGCCAATTCTGAAGTAAAATTTGCTACAACACTACTGTAGTTAGTCTGCTTTTCTGGGTTTTCTAATTGATAAACACATAAATCACTCAAATCATTAGTTTCTGTTGTGTCTAATGAATCAAAAAGTATTAAACAATTCTTCAAACAGCTGAATCGTCACTTTGTTTGAAGGCAATCCAATCATCTATAATGTACAGATTTGCAGTATTATGAAATAAAATTTTCTTAAGAACAAAACTAATTCGAAGATATACTGTAATCGACGATAGTGATAAATCAAATGTATGCAGAACACTAAGAACATCTTAATCTAGCAAACATTAATGTAGAAAATGATCGATTCACCATTCAATGCAATTAGGAAATTAAAAAAACAGTGAAAAATGATGAAAAATTATGGAGATGGATCAGATTAATGTAGATCGAAAATCGATGAAAACCAGAAAAGAAATGTAAGAGAGATAGAGAGAGATGCTACCTCAAAGGTAGGATTACCACGACTGTTGTAGAGCTGCCTAGCTTTGTTACTTTTGATGGCAACCATGGCAGAGATGTTCGATCTTTAAATAGTGAGAAGCAGAAAAAGAAAGAAATTCAAAGTTGAGAGTGATCCAAAACTGACCCAAAACTGCGGATGCGAAAATTAGGGTTCGGGTTATCCTTCTCGTGGATGAGTATCAGTAAATTTAGGGCTCTGCAGCACTCTTGGGTAGGTTGTCGACGAATTGAAAGTGAGAGCGGCTGGTCGGTGTGAACCTGAGAGAGCGACAGTGACAGAACGGCGGTGTAGTGGCGTTTATGGATCGATGATGATGGAAGAGTTAGAACTCATAACAAATTTTTTTGTGTTTTTTGTTTTGGGTTACAGTGATTTTTTATTCAATTCTTTTTGTAATTTCCAAGAGTGGAATTAAGGCTATTGCGTCGCCTCAAAACAAGATATGACACCTAAGGCTATTGTGTCGCCTGTTATAAATTAAGCGACACGATAGATAGTGTTTAATACGTCTGTCGCAAGCAAATATTAGACGCAAAAACTTATTGTGTCGCCTGCTAATCAAGAGGCGACACATAAACTCTTATAGTCGACTTTTTTCTTTTTGCCAAGGACCTAATGCGTCGCCTGTTTAGAAATAGGCGACTCTAAAAGCTATTGTGTCGGACTTTTAAAATAGGCGACTCTAAAGAGGCGGCTCCATAGGATGTTTTTGTAGTAGTGTATGTTAAGGATTTCACCCCATGAAATATCACATGTGAGACACCCACATTGATATAATTAAAGAAAAGTGTTCACATAATAAGGTTAAGGGGCTACTCCTCTTATTGCCATATGGTTTTAAGGTAGAACCTCATTTTATCTTGTAAAATAGCTAGACTTTATTTCTTGTCTTTATGGGTGCGACTCAAATCTATACTTAACATGGTATCAAATCCAGACCCACGGTTGGGTCCAATAATATACTTTGGGCTAATTAAAAAGGGGACTTCACATGTGAGGGAGCATGTTAAGCATTCGCCCCATGAAATATCACATGTGAGAGTCTCAAATTGATATAATTCGAGAGAAATTTTCACCTAATAAGACTAAGGGGATATTCCCCTTATTGCCATATAAAGTGGAACCGCCTTTGGTCTTGTGAAATGAACTTTGTCTCCTCCTTATGGGTGCGGCCCTGCAGGCTCATACTTAATACCTTGCTTTATTAATTGGGTGCTTTAATGTACCACAAGGATACAATGCCCAGTTATGGCTACATAAAAGCGTTTGACTAATCCTAACTAGTCATATACACAAGATATAATTAACTATGGGTGTCTTTATTTTGAAAGGAAACGTCCAAAGAAAAAGAGTTTTCCTCTGTTTGTTTGAGCCGGCCCAAAAACGAGGAAAATTTGGATTGACTATGTGTTTTTCAAGAGAAATAAAGCCTTTTCCTCCAAAAAAAGAAGGAACGCGTACTTTTCTAGAGAAAGATGGAATGCTCTCATCTGCGGCCGGCCTCTATTTATTCGCTGCTCTCATCTGCTTCATTTTCTCAGGTAATTTCTCTCTTCACTGCTTCTTCTCTCTGCTCCATTAACGAACTTATCCCCATTTTCACAAACCCTAATACACGAATTCCTTCTTCACTAGCTTCGCAATCAACCCAACCTTCTTCAAATCGAAAAGAAAATCATTACTTGTTATTTTATTGCTCTTGTAATCGACAATCGAAGCCCTAATTTTCTATTATCTTATCTTACTTTTCGTTTTGCAAATCAATTTAGTTATTTCCCTAAAAACTCTTTTAAATTTAGCTTCATTCTTAATTTAGGGATTTTGATTAGCATCACATTATACTAAATCAATCGTAGAGTTTATTTATCTTCATTTTGATTTTGTTTAGCAAATCGATTTTGGTCCTGTCTCAACAGTTGTAGCGGGTTGCTGTTGTTTGTTTTTTCTTTTTTGGAGTTTGGTTTGCACCAGGAGAAGTAGGGGTTTTTAACTATGTTAGTTTGTTGATTGTGTGGTTTTGAGGGCCAATTTTGAAGCAAACAAATCAATTGTGAACTACTTCTGAGTTTATAGATACACGTTTCTATGAGTTTGGTGTTTAGTTGTGACCTCAAATTTGGTGCATTTTCACAAAGACGATATTTCTATGAGTTTAGTATGAATTCGTGACCTCACATTCGCTGCATTTTAACAAATACGATGTTTCTATGAGTTTGGTATTAAACCACGAACTCAAATTTGGTGCATTTTCACAGATATGATGTTTCCATGAGTTTAGTATTGAACCGCAAACTCACATTTAGTGCATTTTTACAGATATGAACCTTGCTTGAGATATTATTTTAATACATGCTTGTTTGAAAGTTTGTTAGAGAACTAATTGCAATAATAGTTCAGATGCTGATGTGTTTACACAATTTAGGGACAATTATGCTTATGAGTTTATTTTGATTTCCCGATGTTTTCATCTATGGATCCAGAACCAGAGAACGGATTGTCTGCTCAAAAATCCTCTCAAGTATGAGCGTATGAGTGTGTATCTATGTGATGAGAAAAGTTGTTGTATATATGCAAGTGTGTTCGGCCTTTTTTTTTGGAATTGTAGATGTCTGTTGAAACTAATGGCATGATTATTGGCGTTGTGGCTGCAATTATAGCTTCTGTTCTTGCTTTTCTATATGAGCATCAACATAGAATTAGAAGGCCAATAATAATTAGGCAACCTTATATAAATAGAGATAGTTTGAGAATGGAGGTTGTCAATAGTGTCTTGTATTGTGGTGATGCTCATTGTTTGGGTCAAATTCGTATGAGACCTCAAGATTTTTTCAATTTGTGAAATATTGTAATGGAGAGAGGACTCTTGAAAGAAAGTACCTGAATAGATGTTAAGGAACAAGTACTGATATTTTTATACATATTGAGGCATAACGTAAGATCTAGGGCGGCGGGGGGAGATTTTTCCGGTCTATTTGGACCATCAGTCGTTACTTTCATGTGATGCTTGGAGCTATTCTTAGTTTGTATTTAGAATTTGTGAAACCACAAGAAACATCACTTCCTTCCGAAATTGAAAACAACCCTAGATTAATTCCTTTGTTTGAGGATTTCATAGGAGCTATAGATGGCACACATGTACGTGCATCTGTACCTATTGAGATGCAAGGTAGATTTCGTGGTAGAAAGGGAGAGACTACTCAAAATGTACTATGTGTGGTTGATTTTGATCTTAAATTTACATATGTGTTGGCTGGTTGGGAGGGTTCTGCTCATGATTCAAGGGTCTTGGGAGATGCGCTAAAAAGGGGATTTAAAGTTCCTGAAGGTATTTTAAGCTTTTTCAGTTATTTTGTGTTTTATGCATAGGTTAGTAATTAGTTAGTAACTATTACAAATGTTATTATCATGTAGGGAAGTACTATCTTGCTGATGCGGGACACGGTGATCGTAAAGGATTTATGCCTCCATATAGACGTGTTTGGTACCACTTAAAAGAATATACCAACAATTCGTCGGAAAATGAACGTGAATTCTTTAATCTTCGTTACTCTTCACTAAGAATGATGGTGGAGAGGGCATGTGGAGTACTTAAGAAGCGATTTAGAGTATTGGATGCCGAGCCATTTTGGACTTATGTTACACAAGTAGATGTTGTTCTAGAATGTTGCGTCTTGCATAATTATCTGAGAGGGGTGGATCCGAATGATCCAATTACAAGAGACGTGGAAGTTGAGATGACATCACAAGGCATCAAAGAAGTATGTACTCGAAGAGAAGAACGTGAAGAGAACAAAGAGTGCGCGAGGAAGCGGAATGCCATCACATTGGTAATGTGGACAACATATAAGAAGCCCCGAACATGATGGTCTTCGCATATGAATTAGTTTAATAAACTTCTATCGTTTATCTTATGAACTTGTACTAGTGTTTAATGTAGCTTTTAACCTACAAACATGTTTGTTTGGTTGATTCTAAGCAACTATAATAGCTAATTTCAATAGTGATGTTACTGATTTTTCTATTGTTATGCTCTTTACATATTATACATCGTTTTTGGGAGTATTATATGTTGTTTGTGACCACTATAGAAAGACAAAGAAGAAAATAAGATGAACTTTCGCTGGTCAAAGGAAATGTCAAAGGAGTTGCTTGGATTTTTGGTTGAAGAAGTTAGAAAGGAAAACAGGCCTAATAACAATTTTCGAACAAGCTCATTTGTGGCAGCCGCAAAGGCCATCTCTGAGAAGTTTCAAGACAATTGTATTGCAGATCACGTGGAGACCTATATGAAGACAGTGAAAAATGCTTGAGCAACTATATCAACTGTCCGAAATAATTCTTGCTTTGGGTGGAACGACAACTTGAAGATGATAACAACATCTCCCATAGCTTATGATACTTATATTCAGGTAATTTTCTTTTCTTTTTGCTACTTTTGTTGCTTCTATTGCTACTCTGTGCACAACCTCAGAATTGAGTACTAGTATAAATGTCCTGGACTTTGTGTTGATTAGTAGTGTCAAGTTGTTTTATGCTTAAAGGTTTATGCCACTTTTGGGAATGTTGCATGCTTACTGGTTTATATGTCCTATACTTTATGGTGAGAAGTGTTGCCAGTGTGTTATATTTATGTTAGAGACTGGGACACAATTATATTTGTGAGCCCATTTTGAGGGAATTTAGAGATTTAGATAGCGAATTAGATAACACTATTGCATGGATATAATAGGATGTTTATTAGTTTGGATTAAACATAATTGGTTAGTAGCATTCTATTGGAATTGTGAGGCAGTATTATGTTTTGGTGATTGTTTTGGATGTACCTCTGCATGTTGTAAATGTAGAATGTTATGCATCAGCAAGCTTTTTTGTTTGTAATGGTATATGGTAGCAAGAGTAATATGCATTCAATTCAATGAAATGATTTGAGAGGATGCTGGAAATAAGTAGTTTTAGATTTTAGTAATCTTCATTTCGATAACGGTTTGTAATGGTATATGTGCACTCGTGATGCCACTGCTACTGCTGATACTACTGTATGTTGCTATGTGATGCTAACATGCTTGGTCAATGGCCCCCTCTTTCATAAAGAGAAAGGTCTTTGGATTTATTTGGGATTGTGATTAGTCTGCTATGATGTGATCTTGTATAATTTTATTGGATCTGTTGCTATCTGCATTTCATCTTTCTGAATCAACACTTGAATAACCCACATTTCATGTTTGCAGCAAAACCAAACACATGAGAAGTTTCTTAATCGGAAGATTGATTTGTACGATGAGATGTCAATAGTAGTCGAAAAAGATTTGGCTAGGGGGAATTTTTCCAAAACATTTGATGGCATTGATGTTAGTGCTTCCCTTGAGAGTGGACAACCAAGTATGACCATCGAGAGCATGTCTTCCCAAGCTGAGAGTGGTACTTCTTCGGATTCAAGGCCACATCGGAAGAGGTCCTGAAATGATGAGGAAGAGTCCTATATGGAACATATTTCTACTCAACTTCAGGAAGTGGTCAGCGCCCTCAAGCAATTTTCTAACAACCAACTGAATGTGGAAAAGCTTTACGACAAAATCATGAAGATGGAATATGTCCCTAAGGCGGTTCGGGTAGCTGCATTTGATCTCTTAGTGGAGCATGAAATGCTTGCAAAAGCGTTTTTGACAAAGAGTCTTCCTCTACACAAACTTTGGCTCTGCCTTGAGAGATTGTCATTTGGGAGCTTAAAGAACATGTTGGGTTGCTTTAGTAACTATGCGTTAAGCTTTTTTTGGATTGTTTTTTACTTTGCTTGTTTTCATTCAATTATCAAACTGTTAATTTTAATTGATACCAAATGTTATGTTGTGGACCTAATTTGCAAAGTTGGAGATGAAAAATGGCTTAATGATATTTTATCGAGAAATTTTCAATAGTGGCCCTTAGGTATTAAAAATTTCCAGTGGTGGAAATTTCAAAAAAAAACTTTCCCATTGGTAACCCTGCTTTATAAATTATTCCCAAGCATAACCTTATCGAGAAATATTCGTTACTAATAAAGCATATTCCACTAGTGAACCGTTAAAGAGGACATTCGCACATAAAACGAGGCATTTCGGATAGTTTTTTTTTTCAATTTTGACCTCAAAATCGATTCTTAAAGTTAAGCTTAAGGGGTTAGTTTTACCCCTCAACTTTGATGTCAAAATTGGCAAAAAAAGACTCAAAAGACCTCTTTTTACGTGCGAGTGATCGTCTTAATGGTTAACTAACGGAATATGCTTTATTATTAATGGAATATTCTTAATTAAGGCTATATTTGGGAATAATTTGTAAAGCAGGGCTACCAATGGGGAAGTTTTTTTGAAATTTACACCACTGAGAATTTATAAGACCTAAGGGCCACCATTGGGAATTTTCCTATTTTATTTGTGATTGATAATATTTTTACATGGGAAATTCTCTTTGGTAGCCCCTAACTTTTAATTTATCTCAGTGGTAACTTTTTGTTTGGCATATTATCAGTGGTAGACCCTAACTAGTATTAAAATTAAAACCATAGCATTAATTAGTATTTAGCCGTTAATCTGCTGTTGAATTAACATTAAACTAGTTGACCCTAGATTAAATTAAACTCTTACCCTGACCCTGCTACCTATTTCCCTCCTTCCATTACTATAAAAACAAGCTTTCACCCTCATTCTATTTTCCATCCTTCCGTTGTTATTAATACAACCTTTCACCATCTTCACTGCATTCTATCTTCCTACCGTAATTCCATGACTTCTTCATCTTCAAACATAAACCCCAATTTCATGCATGCCACTGTTGTCACCATGGATGGAACACTCAGATTCGTGAAAATAAAGGTTTGTAATTGTGATCCTCAAACATGCATGCTAGAGGTTCGCATTTCTGGAAGTAGTAGAAATCCTCGAAGGCTTTACTACAAGTGCAGATCTTGTGATGTATTTTGGTGGATGGAGGAAGAAGATGTCGTTAGAGGTGGTACTATTAAAGGTGGTGATGATACCTATCAATTAGGCAACATTAATTGAAAATTGGATGACATGAGAAGAAAAATGAAGGTGCTGCTGAAGGTCAAACAGAAATTTCAATAAAAAATAAGAACAAAATTATTTAAAAAAATTAAAAGGAGGTTCATTACAGAAACAGAGTACATAATAATGTCTATAAGTATTTGAAGGTCAGCCAAAATGAAATCAAGAACAAAAAAACGTACCTGGAAGATGAAAAATTGATGGTTGATGAAGATGTTATAAACGACCCAAAATTAACCCAAGTTATTACCAAAATTCTTGATGACAATCAAAAACCAATCCCATATTTTTTTCGATATAACTATTATAATCTTTCACTTAAATAATAATTTTTGGTGGAAGGTAAAATTTTTGTTGCGTTATTAATGGAGGAAGAATTCAGAGATGAATGTAGAAGAGGAAGGTGAACAATTTATGATAGTGGAGGGAGTTTGAACTTTGGGAGAAGAAATATTTTTGCTTAAGGAGTAATTATGTAGTAGGGTCAGGGTATGGTTTTAATTTAACCTAGGGTCAACTAGTTTAAGGCTAATTTAACAGCAATTTAACGGCTAAACACTATTTAATGCTATGGTTTTAATTTTAATAGTAGTTAGGGTCTACCACTGATAATATGCCAAACAAAAAGTTACACTGAGAGAAATTAAAAGTTAGGGGCTATCAAAGAGAATTTCCCTTTTTACATTTGTCTCTATTCTTGATTTCTAAAAAATTCATTGTTCTTCGAAGTTTGTTGTTCCTTTTACAAGTATAAAATTAATGATGTTTACAATATTAGATAATACAAGTAGTAAGATGAGTAATAGAGACATAGGGAAAATGAGACTAAAGAAGCCATTTTATGTACAAACAAACAAAGGAAAATGAGTTGAAGAAAAATGATTTTCCATACAAACAAACGACGGAAAACTAATCTACTTTTGAGTTTTCTTCCGGAAAAGGTTTTCCATGGAAACCATTTTCCATGAAAAGTGTTTTCCTCCAAAACAACACACCCTACGTATAGTATACAAGCTAATGGCGATCATCTTTTACATATTCCAACACACCATCGTAGTCGAAGCCGAATGAGCTCGTACACTTATTAGATTGTCCCACGGATCATCAAAGAGAACATGCAGAAGACCTTTTCTAGAGGAAGATGTAAAACTCATACTTGGCCTTTAGCCACTAATCTAGTGTATGAAGCTCGAAGCCAATATCAATTAATATTTCAAAGTGCTTAGTTCGCTGATGTTGAAGCAGATTGTCCACAATATACAAGGTGGTGTCATTGATTGGAAGCTCTACAAGAATATTACTAATCTGCTAAGACTACATATGTCACACCTATGTATTCCAACTCGGTATTAGTTAGAGCGGAACAAATTGGGTTTACATTAGACGGTCAAACCAGTAAATAAGACTGTAACTAAGAAATACACAAAAGCCAGGCGTAAAACGTCTACTTTTCGAGCAGCCTCCCCAATCAACATCAATATGGGAGATAAGATAAGATAAGATACATACTATATGAATTATATAGTCTTAAGCCACATAACAAAGTAACCTAGATGTAGCTTACCATGTGTGTAAGAGCACGCATCTAGGCTTCTCAAGGATTGTGGATATGCAAACTTACATGTTGACGACATAAGATATGTCTAGTCTTGTAAAAATTAGATAGTGGAGGACACCCTCAAGATTACAACACTATAAACTCTGTTCTTTTGAATTGGACTGAACTGAAATGAATTGAAAATTTCTGAAAGGTTCTGAACAGAAATATTCTGAATTGAAATGAACTGTAATTGTGAGACAAAAGCAGAACCTGAACTAAACTGAATTGAAATGAAATGTTCTGAACTGAATTGAGCTGAACTGAACTAAACTAAAATGATTTTCAATTAATCCAGTCCAAAAGAACAGAGCCTTAGTTTCGAATTGATATCGACGGGTGCAGAAATGGGGGTTGAAGCGGTCATACCTTCTCTTTCTATGGTCTTTTCAGCACATTTGTGTTGCGAAAGAAAGAGGGCACTAGAGTGGCTAACAACCGCAATTCCAAGAATGATGCCATCAACATAAAGAAAGATATAGGAATGTAGGCAATTTGATTGTGCGGGTGAAAATCAAATAAAATATGGTTAGACTTGCTGTCAAAAAAGCCAATATGAGACACGTAATCAGCAAACCTTTGGTACCTTGCTCGTGGAGCCTATCAAAGACAACATAGCGATGTTATCAGTAACCATCTATAATCAAGATGAAAAGTGTCTGGAAAACCCATTTTATGATGCAATATAAAGCTTCTTACAAGCTGCCAAGCAGAAAGGTGTTTTTTACATCCAACTGGTCTAAGGGTCATGATTTAGACTAAGCAAGATTGAACACAAATAGAATATAGCAGGTTTGAGTACAGAAGAGGGTCATATTCTAGGGTGTCTAATGTTAAACTTGGAATAATTTTAGGAGTGAATGACTTAGCCTTCATTAATTACATAATACCAATATATATCTTACAACTCGAAACTCCTAATAACGTTACTTATAAACATATTTGGAAACTTCCGAAATTACTAGAATCCTAATTACAATAGAATTCCTAATACTCCCCCTCAAGTTGTTGCATGTAGATCACAAATGCCCAACTTGTGTAACAAGAAACTGAATTGTTGTCCCCCAAGCACCTTAGTAAGAATATCGACCAACTGATGGCCTGTAGGAACATACGAAGTAGAAAGGTTTCTAGGCTGCAACTCATCACGAACAAAATGACAATCTGCCTCAATATGCTCAGTTCGATCATGGAATACAGGATTTTTAGCAATATGAAGAGCAGACTGACTATCACAAAACTACTTCATAGGCTTGGGATGCCAAATACCAAGGGAGGATAACAAATACTTTAACCACTTTAACTCACACGTGGTTACAGCCATAGAACGATACTCCACTTCGGCAGAAGAACGAGCAACAGTTGGTTGTTTCTTAGTCTTCCATGAAACAAGAGAACAACCTAAGAAAACCAAATAACCAGATAATGATCGACGAGTCATCGGATACGCTGCCCAATCGCTCTCACAAAAAGCTGTCAGACTAAAATCATTTAGGGAACGCAACAAAATACCTTGGCCAGGACTACCTTTGAAATAGAGCAAAACGCAAAGTGCAGCATCCCAATGAGGGACCTGCGGTGCACTCAGAAACTATGCCAAAGTGTGAACAACATAACTAAGCTCCGGGCGACTTATAGATAAGATAGACTAATCGTCCAACCAAACGACGATACTGATCAGGATGTGAATATGGATCATCCTTAACAAGAGCAAGACGATGATTTTGTTCTATAGAAGTATGAATAGGCTTACAACCCAACATGCCTGCTTCAGTTAAGACATCCAAAGCATACTTACGTTGAAATAAAAACAAACCCTCCGGATTCCAAGCAACTTCAATACCAAGAAAGTACTTGAGAGCACCTAAGTCCTTCATGTGAAAACATGAGCTCAAATAACGTTTAAAACAAAGAACGGGATCATGACAAGACCCAGCAACTATCAGATCATCAATATACACTAAAACATGAAGAGAGACAGGATGCCGAACATAGCTGAAACGAGAATAATCAGTATAAGACTGCTTGAAAACCATAAGTTTTCAAAGCACTGGATAACTTGGAAAACCATTGTCGGGGAGCTTGTTTCAGACCATACAAAGATTTACGGAGACGACGTACCTTCCCTGGTGAAGTATTGTGATAGTCAGGAGGAAGCTTCATATATACTTCTTCTTCAAGATCACCATGAAGAAAACCATTATGCACGTCCATCTGATGTAATTCCCAATTATGGGACACAGCAACAACTAAGAAAATACGTACAGTCCCCATTTTAGCAATGGGGGCAAAAGTCTCATTAAAATCCACACCAGCTACCTGTCGGTTACCATGAACAACCAAACGACCCTTAAGTCGTTCAACTTTACCTATAGCAGTATATTTTATTTTATACACCCAACCACTACCAATTGTTGCTTACCAGGAAGCAAAGACTCCAATGTCCATGTACCATTTCTCTCAAGAGAATCAATCTCTTCCTGCATTACTTTACACCAACCAGGATGCTTAACGGCCTCCTGAAAAGACTGTGGCTCTTTCCCTTTTGTAATCGCTGGTAGAAAACATTTATGTCTCACAAAAAATTTATCACAATCAACATAACAAGCTATATCAAAAGGTTTACCTGAAGAACGTGATGAAGACGGAGGAGCAATTGAGGATGAGGAGTCTATATTTTTAAGCACTATAGTGTTAGTAACAAAATCACGAAGCTTGATCGATTGCACCTTAGGACGATGTCCAAGAGTAAGACCCAACAGTTGATCATCACGTGCCCTACTAGGCACACTACCCGAACTCCCCCTTAAAACCAAGGGGTTGTTCGTGTCGCACAACACCTCATCAATACGTATATGCGATGGAGAAGAAGGCTCAACAACAATCGAAGGCGTGCGGGCAACCCCAACCTTGACACCACAAGAAGGTGCACTACTAACAATAAGACGCACACCAGACGTTCCCACATCACTAGATGACCCATCAACACCAATACTAGTATCCAACAAATCCTTGTCATCCCACAAAGGTGCCTGGGAAAAATAAGCCTCCCATTGCAGACGTGCAGGATCAGGGAAACTATCAAGATATGGAAACGTATGCTCAAAGAATTGTACATCGCGACTCACAAAAAACTCATGAGTTTCCAAGTCATAGAGCGCCAACCTTTCTTCCCAAAGGGATAACCAACGAAAATGCAACGGCGTGTCTTAGAATCAAACTTATCCTTCATTCTCGACCTATTTGCAGCATAGCAAGGACATCCAAATACACGCACACTATCATACAGAGGAGATACACCAAACAAACATTCATAAGGAGTCTTGCCATTCAATACAGGAGTGGGGGTAAGATTAATGAGGTGAGCTGCACTTAAAACACATTCTCCACAGAAATACTTAGGCAATTTGGCCTGAAAGCGCAATGCTCGCGCAACATTCAAAAGATGCCTACGTCTACGCTCAACTCTCCCATTCTGTTGAGCAGTATCAACACAAGTAGTATGATGCAAAATTCCTTTCTGGTCAAAAAATGATCTAAGACTCAAAAACTCTTGTCCATTATCTCTCATTCTGTTGAGGACGAACTGGCTTGAAAATATAGACTCCATTAGACTCCACTCCGGCTCCAATCAAGTTCTTCAAACCATGGTCCTGAATAGCACATAGCTTGTTAGTGAAGAGAATAATAAATTGTTGCTTTTCCAATTATTTAGACACAGATAACTGATTACAAGACAGAGCGGTGACATAAAGAACATTCGACAATACAAGACCATCACTCAAGACAATAGATCCTTCCTTAGTAGCAGTAACACTTTTGCCGTTAGGCAAACCAACCAGAGATGAGATATCAGACATAGAGGAAAACAAAGTAAGATTACCAGACATGTGATTCGAGGCTCCAGAATCAATGAGCCAGTCAGTAGGACCATACATACAACTAGATTTTCAGAAGAAGAGGATTTAGAGTCCGTCAAGACAGCCATAGGTTACACCCATTGTTCATCTGTAAGTGTAGGAGTGTAATGACGATCACTTGGACCAACATCCGACACAAGACTGTGATGTACACCACCAACATTACCAGCAAAAACATGTCCATCTCGTCCACGGCCACAACAACACTTACTCATGATATATATCCACACGACAACCAAGACGCATTAAGAAATCAACCAAGCGGACGAAATCATACCACAACACGAAAATAACAACATAATACGAACCAACCCCAACACAACAACAAACTGCAGCACTCCCATGGCGCAAGTAACTCAATAATATTGTGTTTTTTTATAATTTTTATCTCTATACAAAAATCAATTAAAATAGTATTGTACTACCCGGTCCAATAGGCAGTACACAAACCAACTTCAAAAAAATTGGCTCGCCACTAGCAAGGGTAACAACCCCACCACGCCACCAGTAGCAATGAAAAGTTGTCTTTTACCAATAAATGAGAAAAAGAAAAAGATTGACAAAGGATTGTTAGACTTGAAGTGCCAACAATTGAGGAGAAACCCAAATCAGCAACACAATAAAGGATTTGTCAAAATAAGAAGACCTAATCAAATAAAAATGAACAAAACCACCCAATAATAAACCCACATATGAGGGTTTACAAAGTAGAAGAGAATTGCAGAGCAGCGGAAGAGAAAAAAATTACAGAGATGGAACGGCAAACCCGTAAACGCCACAAATCAGGATATTGCAAAACACGAACGTCGGCCACCAACGTATGAGAGACAAAATCGACGGCCACCGGCTGATACAACCACAACCACCACCGACCGACGAACTCCATGGACACTGAACATCAACCCCGGACAGGGAATTTTTTTTTTAGGGTTTTAACAAGGCTCTTGTACCATGTTAAACTTGGAATAATTTTAGGAGTGAATGAATTAGCCTTCATTAATTACAGAATACCAATATATATCTTACAACTCAAAACTCCTAATAATGTTACTTATATACATATTTGGAAACTTTGGAAATTACTAGAATCCTAATTACAATAGAATTCCTAATATCTAAAGAATTCTACACAGGGTCTCCAAAAGTTTGGAGCCTCAAAAATTAAGATAAATATATATAGGAAAATTTGATAAGAAAATTTAGACCTTTGTCCGGTCTTTCCTCACTGGCCTCAACTTTTGATAATTCACTTGTAATCGCACCTTTAAGGTTAGGGATGGGAATGGGTGATAGGATTTAGTCGTATCACCTATTCAAAGATAGACCTACAGTCCTCTAACTATGGTAGTCAATGGAAACAGGGTCGAATCCACAGGGAGACAGAGTTTCTAAATCAATATTCAACCAATTCAGCTACTCCAGATCAAATCAGATAAGAATTAACTGAACTAATGATTAAACTACAGAAGACGGAATAAATCGAGGATTTAACTATGGACTAGAAACCTAGGGTATTAGGTCGGTCCACCATGCATATACCAATCAAAAAGGGTCAACAGCTACCAAAACCTAAGTCAAGAGTCGGGGGATTAGAGCACGTGTTGAGCTATGGTTAAGACTCAACGCTCATAGTTCAACATATGCCGCATGTTCACTAACGTAATCAGAACTACTGACGTGTCCTAGGCCTCTAGTCGTAAGACGGATCTGTGCAAACAACTGTTAACCACAAGCAATCAATGAAATTGTACACTGACATTAATTACTCAATAAGAACAAACCACATCACAATCACCCTAATCAAGCCCTAGAAATTGATAGAAATCTAAATCATAATCATGGTATAAACATGGCTTTCCTATCTAACACCCTAGAAAAAGAACTACTCACTCATAATCGAATTAACAACAACAAAACTAATATAAAACCCTAACAATTGCATCATGAATAATTAAATAAATAAACTAAGCAATTGAGAATAATAAAAGAGATTAGGGTAAGAAAGAATACCAATTGACAGAAAGCAGGAACTTTTATTGAAATCGGAATAGGTTCAATCACCTTTAATCTAATATAAAGTGTTTGAATTAAACTAAGAACAATGAGAAATAACTAGAGTCTAAACTAGAATAAAGATGAATAAAAGATAATAAAGATGTCTCTAAATAATGAGGAAAAAGGTATTTATAATACCCCTCAAAGTCAAACTATTTGCGGAAACAAAAGTCAAAAATCGCGAAAACAAGCGCCAGACCCGATCGGGCCCGAGGCTGCTATTCGATCCGGCCAAATACAAATTTCGCCCAATCTAGACTCCTGGGCCCTGGTAGCAGCAGTGCAGCATTAAGGTTAGAAAAGCGGCCCACCCGATCGGGCCCGAGGCTGCCACCCGATCGGGCCTGGCTACAACTTGGGCCAGCGTGTTCCCCTCGAAAGCAGCAGCAAAAGGAGACGTAGCAGCATTCGACCCGATCGGGTCGGGCGGTGGATGCCCGATCGGGTCTGGGCACATGTGTGCTCGCCCGATCGGATCGGTTATGCCTTGCCAGATCGGGTCCGCAACATCTATACCCGATCAATATTTCTTCGCCCGATCGGGTCATTTCTGCCCGATCAGTGCACGGAGAACTCCTTTTTGACTGTTTGGCTCTCAATTCTTCTCGTTTAGAGGTCTTGGGACCTCCTAAACTACCCATAATGCTCGTGAGCAATCCTACGTGCCCCGTAACATCTCGTAAAGCCGTGGTTGCTTCCAAATGGCTCGGGAATAAGGATAAAACTCCCTAAAACTTGCACTTCAACACTAAAACACAAAACCACAACTATATACGATAGTTAGCACAAAATAGCTCCAATGACGCACAAATTAGCTTGTAAATAAGGGAGAAAACTCTATATAAATACGTGATATCAAACTCCCCCAAGCTAAACCTTTGCTTGTCCTCAAGCAAACAGAACATGAACATGGAATAGATTGCCTCACCCCATAGATCAAAACAAATCAAAGCTCAAGACATTTTCAAGACTAAGAGTCATTTAAGCAGGCATAATTCAAGTTTGGCTAATCAAATCCATCCAACCACCAATCATCCAAGCAATTTATCAAATTCAAGCATCCACAAGGCATACAAGTCCTGAAAAGGCTCTCACAAAGGTGTCACTCCTCTTTATTTTGTGGCAGGCAAAGAATATGCCCGAACACTCACCAACCCGACCATAAATACCCTTCCCAGTCACACTCTCATGTGTTTAAGAAGGTTCAATGACTCTCATCCTAGTCAAGTCGACTCAATTAGCAGAAATACTCTTTAACTTTGACAATCTGACTCGAAATCAATCAAATGAACACTGCAGACATGAGCTCAAGAGGACTTTAGAGGGTTGTAATGGGGCTTAGGTAAGAGGTAGGGAATACTTTTGGGTAATGTGGTGGAAAAACCAAGAAAAGGGGAGCATGAATCATTCAAACAAGGCCTAAGATGGCCTACACAACTCCAAACAACACCATTAAACCACGTAAAGTAACCTAACTCTCATAAATCAATGTCAAACTCATAACAACCCAATTTTCAAGCAATGAAGCGAATATTCCTTTAAGAACGTACGTGAATGAAAGAACTTCGAATTCTTTTTCATTTTATTTCATTTTTCTTTCATTTTTCTGAACATCATTCACGCAACTCTAAAATTGCTTTTTCTCGCTCTCAAGCCACAACAAATACACTTTTAAATTCCTCAACAACCAAACTAAACCAAGAAACCAATCTCAAACTCAACCCATATAAAAGCTCCCCCAAGCAATCAAACATCAAATCATAGCCTCAAGATCACAAATGCCCAGCTATCCAGAAAACAAAGTCAAATCATTTTCAAATAGAGCACAACAAGGGGCACAGGGAGGCAACTAAACCAGTCATGGGAACCATATTGTTTTGATTTTTTCAGTACTTTTCGAAAGCAGTAAATCTATCCTAGAAAGCAGTAAAAGAGATAGAGAGTACAAACGGAACTCCTCCCCCAAGCTGAACTTGGCAGTGTCCTCAATGCCAAAAGGTGATAAGGACTATGCTAAGAGGAAAAACAATGTTAGTACCCTCACTCTCGCTCATAAAAAAAGGAAGAAAAATAAAAAGAAAAGGAGAAGGGAAAGAAAAATACGAGTTGCCTCTCGCACAGCGCTAGTTTATAAAGGTCTCGCACTACCATAATCCTCCATCTCTCAAATAGGAGGGGCTTGGCAATGAGTGCCACCCTCATCAAATATTTTTCTTCTCTAAATGTTCTTGACAATGCCTCCAGACGGTGAGGCAACCTTAGGTGGAATTGGAGCCTTCTCCACACCTACTTCATCCAAAACCTCATCCCTGCAACAAGATTGTTCAAGCATAGGTGTCTTAACAGCATTGGTTAGTTTAAACATCACTTTATCATCACCAACACTAAGAGTTAAAGACCCAGACTTGACATCAATTACAGCACCAGCAGTACACAAAAATGGCCTACCCAAGATAATAGGAATCTGGGCATCCTCATCCATATCTAACACCACAAAATCAACAGGGATATATAATTTCCCAACCCTAACAGGAACGTCCTCTAAAACACCTAGAGGGTATTTTATAGAACGATCCGCCATCTGTAAAGTGATTTGTGTGCATTTAAGTGCTCCCATGTTCAGTTTCTCAAAAACAGATAGTGGCATAACAGAAACAGAAGCACCTAAATCACATAAAGCCTTGTCAATAAAAATCGGTCCAAGATGGCAGGGTATAGAAAAACTACCAGGATCTTTTAACTTTGGAGGGGTTTTATTTTGGATAAAAGCACTACACTCTTCAGTAAGAGAGACACGTTCTACCCCACCAAAGTCTCTTTTCTTAGTGATACTGTCTTTCAGAAATTTGGCATAAATAGGCACTTGAGTAATTAAATCTGTGAATGGAATCGTTACCTCAAGGTTCTTGACCATAGCCAAGAACTTACCAAACTGCTGATCAACCTTTGACTGTTGCATCCTGTGAGGAAAAGGTAGCCTTGGTGTAAAAGGCGTTTCAGAAACCTTCTCCTTTTTCTTCCCTGTCTGTTCAGCTTCTGCAGACAAATCGACTTCAGACGTCGAATTCTTCCTTTTTCCTTCCTCTACCACCCTCTTCTTCCCTGCAGTTGGGGTAACCTCATCAACAGGAAATAGAGGAGCATCATAAGCTATGGCACTACGAAGAGTGATGGCATTTACATGTTCTCTCTGAACGGGTTGCCCTGGCAATTGTCCCTGCTGCCTCTGTGCATTAGTTTCTGCCAATTGAGCAACTTGAGCCTCGAGAAGTTTGATGTGCTTCTCTTGGGCCCTCCGTGCTTCCTCTTGGGCCCTCCGTGTTTCCTCATTTGCCTTTTGCATAGACAATATCAGTTTCATCAGTTCAGAATTGCTAGGCTCTTGTGGGTTATTGTTATGTGGAGGTAGGGTGTGGAAATTTTGTGGAGTTTGGAAGTTATTGGGATGATGGAAGTGTTGTGGTGGAGGTCTTTGGAAATGTTGTGGGGTTTGATGGTATGAGGGTTTAGGATAGTTTTGTGGAGGTGGAGGTTGATAGTTTTGTGGGTTTTGGTAGTCATGTGAAGGGGGGAAGGTTTGTGGTCTTTGTTGAAAGCCATTGGCCTGCTCTATCTGAAGTTGACTGAACTGACAGTCATGCCCAAAGTGACCCTGAACACCACATACCTCGCAGTAAGATGAGGTAATGGGTGCTACTGCAGACATAGCATTAATACTCAAAGGAGGTGCTGCTGAGGAAGAGGAATTGAAGGTGTTAATCTGCTGACTCAGCTTCGCCATCTGCGAAGTCAATAATGCAATGGCATCTACCTCCAGTACCTTCCTCGTGAGGCTTCGGGAAGTGGAATGATCATTGGCTGCGAGGTTTGATAGAAACTCGTAGCCTACATCCACTTCCTTATCCAGAAAAACTCCTCCTGCAGACGAATCAACAATACTCTTCGTCTGAGGCTGCAGACCATTGTAAAATGTCTGCGTCAAGAACCATTTGTCCAGGTTGTGGTGTGACACTCTCTCTGTAAATCCCTAAACCTAGCCCACGCTTCCCGTAATGTTTCATCAGGCTCTTGGGAAAACGTGGCTAGTTTGTTTCTGATTTCTGCTGTTTTAGTAGGTGGATAATACTCTCTCAGAAATGCAGCAGAAATCTCACTCCATTCAGTTTCCTTCACATCGTTCAACCACTTCTGGGCTCTATCTCTCAATGAAAACTCGAACAACATGACTTTGAGTTGATTTGGAGTGACACCGGCATGTTTAACGGTTCGACATAGCTGTTGAAACCGTTGTAGATGATTTGCCGGGTCTTCAGTAGGATGCCCACCAAACTGATTTTGCTGGACCCTGTTGATGAGTCCAGGCTTAATTTCGAAATTTGCCGCGACAATGGTGGGCATAGTAGGTCCATTGGAGAGACCATCTGGGTTGGGCACCCCATATGATTTCAGTGACTTTGACATGACTGAACTCAAGGTGTCTGTTCCAGAGGTGTTCAGCTGAACAGACTGCTTTTCTTTCTGATTTTTCTTTCGAATCCGCCTGATTGTCCTAGTAAGATCGGGATCCGCTGGGATGGGGGAACCGTTTCTTTGAGACCTGGGCATACAAAAGAAACAAAAAGAAACTTTAAAACGTACGTCAATTGGAACAATGAAGTTCCAACGAGGCACAGAGAAGTAGACCAAATAATCAAATAAAAACTTAGAAAACTAGCCGTTTCCCCGGCAACGGCGCCAAAATTTGATAGGATTTAGTCGTATCACCTATTCAAAGATAAACCTACAGTCCTCTAACTATGGTAGTCAATGGAAGCAGGGTAGAATCCACAGGGAGAAAGAGTTTCTAAATTAATATTCAACCAATCAGCTACTTCAGATCAAATCAGATAAGAATTAACTGAACTAATGATTAAACTACAGAAGACGGAATAAATCGAAGATTTAACTATGGACTAGAAACCTAGGGTATTAGGTCGGTCCACCATGCTTATACCAATCAAAAAGGGTCAACAGCTACCAAAACCTAAGTCAAGAGTCGAGGGATTAGAGCACGTGTTGAGCTATGGTTAAGACTCAACGCTCATAGTTCAACATACGCCGCATGTTCAGTAACGTAATCAGAACTACTGACGTGTCCTAGGCCTCTAGTCGTAAGACGGATCTGTGCAAACAACTATTAATCACAAGCAATCAATGAAATTGTACACTGACATTAATTACTCAATAAGAACAAACCACATAACAATCACCGTAATCAAGCCCTAGAAATTGATAGAAATCTAAATCATAATCATGGTATAAACATGGCTTTCCAATCTAACACCCTAGAAAAAGAACTACTCACTCATAATCGAATTAACAACAACAAAACTAATATAAAACCATAACAATTGCATCATGAATAATCAAATAAATAAACTAAGCAATTGAGAATAATAAAAGAGATTAGGGTAAGAAAGAATACCAATTGACAGAAAGCAGGAACTTTTACTGAAATCGAAATAGGTGCAATCACCTTTAATCTAATCTAAAGTGTTTGAATTAAACTATGAACAACGAGAAATAACTAGAGTCTAAACTAGAATAAAGATGAATAAAAGATAATAAAGATGTCTCTAAATAATGAGGAAAAAGGTATTTATAATACCCCTCAAAGTCAAACTATTTGCGGAAACAAAAGTCAAAAATCGCGAAAACAAGCGCCAGACCCGATCGGGCCCGAGGCTGCTATCCGATCCGGCCAAATACAAATTTCGCCCAATCTTGACTCCTGGGCCCTGGTAGTAGCAGTGTAGCATTAAGGTTAGAAAAGCGGCCCACCCGATCGGGCCCGAGGCTGCCACCCGATCGGGCCTGGCTACAACTTGGGCCAGCGTGTTCCCCTCGAAAGCAGCAGCAAAAGGAGACGTAGCAGCATTCGACCCGATCGGGTCGGGCGGTGGATGCCCGATCGGGTCTGGGCACATGTGTGCTCGCCCGATCGGATCGGGCATGCCTTGCCCGATCGGGTCCGCAACATCTATACCCGATCAATATTTCTTCGCCCGATCGGGTCATTTCTGCCCGATCAGTGCACGGAGAACTCCTTTTTGACTGTTTGGCTCTCAATTCTTCTCGTTTAGAGGTCTTGGGACCTCCTAAACTACCCATAATGCTCGTGAGCAATCCTACGTGCCCCGTAACATCTCGTAAAGCCGTGGTTGCTTCCAAATGGCTCGGGAATAAGGATAAAACTCCCTAAAACTTGCACTTCATCACTAAAACACAAAACCACAACTATATACGATAGTTAGCACAAAATAGCTCCCAAGAGCTCCAATGACGCACAAATTAGCTTGTAAATAAGGGAGAAAACTCTATATAAATACGTGATATCAAACTCCCCCAAGCTAAACCTTTGCTTGTCCTCAAGCAAACAGAACATGAACATGGAATAGATTGCCTCACCCCATAGATCAAAACAAATCAAAGCTCAAAACATTTTCAAGACTAAGAGTCGTTCAAGCAGGCATAATTCAAGTTTGGCTAATCAAATCCATCCAAACGTGATATCAATGGGTCAGAGTTGGGCCAACCCGCCTCCACCCATTTGTGCTCCATTAGTCAGCTAACCCACCCATCACCAGCCTAAACTCCAACAAAAAACCAACCCATCCATCCAAATTAAATAGTATTAAAACAATGTATAAAACTTTCAACAAGAATTAACATGATGCAAATTAAATATTCATATATCAAACATATTTTTCTTATAATTGTGACTCCCAAAGAACTAAGAAAATATGGATAAACTATTTAAACATAAACACATAGGGCATAAGTTACATGAGTATTAGTATTATTAATCTAAAAGCATCAATTTATAAATATCCCTGAAAAAGAAGTTTTTTTCATAAAATTTGATAAATGGATGGATGGTTTGGAGAAACATCAACCCACCTTCGACCCAACCCACCCGCCAACCAATAAGAATCCTTGTTTGATCGAGTTTTCGTCCATTTTTAGGTTAGGTAGGTCAGACTTTGAGCAAGTTAGGATGACATTGCCAGTCCTACTTGGGGTGCACCTACTCGAAATGCGTATTTACCACCTATAACCTTTTTGACCGATTACATTAACTCTTGACTTTTGTGTTTTTTGAAAAAAATTAACTTTCTTTAAAAAAAAAAAAACCCACCCCTTTCCACTCCCACCCTCACCTGCCAGCCACTAACCCCTTCCCCATTCTTGCCACGCTCTCTCCCAGCCTCACTCTCACCACTGGAATCACCCCTCCCTAACATTAAAAATCGTGAACAAGAGGAAGAAGGAGAGGGAGAGTGGGTATTACAAGAGATATGGCAGGACCAAACGACACCATTGTGCACAGGATAGGTGCTAAGGTGTTTGCCGTTGTAGGCAAACCAAATAGTAAGGTTATGAACCTTTGCGCATGAGAACAGAAGGTCACCATCTTTGTTATACTTAAAAAAAGTCAATGACCGTAGATGGCCCTTCATCATAATTGGTCTTATCTTCGTCTACCTTGTTGTTTCTTCAATCTACCTGAGATGATTTTGTGAGAATGAGGTATGGTTCTAAATGTAATGGTTGTTCTCCAAATTCTAATTGCAGCCAATGGTAACACGAGCCAAGCCGCCATCAACCTTCACTCCTTCGCGGAATCCACCTTCGCATCCTCTCTCACTTCGCACCACCTCCACAACAACGAACCACATCTGATTCGTGAAGCCACCGCTCCACCATTACCAAATTGCACCCAGTTTTTGTAAGACCCTCACAATTATCTTTTTTATGAAACATATATTTTCCAACTAAACAAAAAGGATTATCGCTCGTGTGAAAACGTATCGGTTTATTCAAAATTTTGTAGCAGAAAATATTAAAATAAATCTTTATTAAATACTAAAACCATAATAACTGAAAACGTTATTCAAAGACATCATTGAAAACCAACTTAACCAATTTAAAGTCAATAATCCATAAAGTAACTTAGAGATCAAGACCTAAATAAAATAGGCAACGTGAAAGAGAAAGTAATCTCTCATCAACATCTCCCACATCCCCAATGAGTATGTATGCATCCTCTTCAAACCCGTAGGCAAATACTCAATTGATGGACTGCTCGTCAAATAAGGGTCATAATAGAATCAATAGGCATAGTCATGATTGAAATACAAAAGGGCACGTAATCAATAAGGGTCAAACCCACCTAAATTTTTCACAGTTTTAGAAAATCTCACTTTAATGAATTTTTGAAAAAAAAAAAAGCACCTAACATTTTCAATTTTATTATAAACTCCCACCACTTAACAGTTTTTGTTAATTTCCGTTTTAAAACCGTTAAGTGTACCCCACATATGCATTTTATTAATAATTTATGCTGAAATCGAAGCCGATTTCATTAATTTAAGGGCAAAATATCAACAAATTTGGAGCAAATTTGGAAAGAATTGCAACTATTTGGAAAATTAAAAATGGTAGGTGGAAATTTTTTTAAAAAATCATTAAGGTGGGAGTTTCTAAAAACGTGAAAAATCTAGATGGTAAGATGTGATTTATCCTTTTTAATATTTAGCACCATAGAATGGTATAGTTGACTAAATGTCATCTTTTTGTTGTCTATTGCAAACTTCAATCCCAAGCATCATGTTTGGCTTTGCATGTGTGAAGGCGTGTACGGGAAATGCGCTTTATGCTGTTTAACTTTTTTTGTCAAAAAAAAATGTCAATCTGGTTATATAAATTATGACCAAAGACGTAACAACAAAACAAGGATGGATTGGTGTTATTAGTGGTGACTTTAATGCCATGGGTTGTAAGTTCGAATACTGGTGCTTTTCCCCGAATTAATTTAAAATAAAGGTGACAATTAAGTGGCGTGTGACAGACATACAATCACTTTGTGATTTGGACTGCCACATTTCGCTCTATATTGGGAGGCCATATGTTATTAAATAATTATAATAGATAATACTCTCTCCGTCCCATATTAGTTGAAATACTTTCCATATATGGTTGTCTCATATTAATTGCAACACTTCTATTTTAAGCATGGACCCACCAAAATTTTATTATATATCAACCAATTAATACACCACACTCATTCATTAATTTATGTGAAAAATATTAAAATATTACTCCCCTACTTTATTAATTTCCTAAAAGTACTATATCAATTTCTATCACATTTACAATAAATTAATACTTCATACACCCTACTCTATAGCTTCCTAAAACTCTTTGCACAAGCTATTGTTGCGATTAATATGGGACAGAGGGAGTATGTGTTATAATCTATATATATATATATATATATATATATATATATATAGTCGGGTTCTGGTAAAAACATATACATTGCTGAAAACTGAAAACTAACAGTCCGGATTGGAAAAAAGGGGGTACATATAGGCATAGGATCAAGTGAAAAATGTTTTCACCGTGAAAACCAAGTAAAGGAGGTACATGTTAACATAAAGGTGGTACGCGTGCATTCATTAATGGCATTTTTGTAAATACTAAAAGCTTTGATGTTAGCAGCACAACTTTGTTGTTAGAAGCACGCGTACCCTTAAATCGTAATGTGTGCCCTTCTAAATCTTATATGTACCCCCTTTTCCTAATCAGGACGGTTAGTTTTCAGTTTTCAGCAAAGTATAAGTTTTACCAGAGCCCGACTCTATATATATATATATATATATATATATATATGAAAATTATTTTCACCTTGAAAACCAAGTAAAGGGGGTGCATGTTAACATAAAGGGGGTAACGCATGCATTCATTAATGGCATTTTTGTAAATACTAACAGCTTTGATGTTAGCAGCACAATTTTGATGTTAGAAACATGCGTACCCTCTAATCATAATATATACCCTTCTAAATCTTATATATACCCTCTTTTTTCCAATCAATACTGTTAGTTTTCAGTTTTCAACAAAGTATAGGTTTTTAGCATAACTCAACTCTCTCTCTTTCTCTCTATCTCTCTCTTTATATATATATATATATTAAAAGGCATAGATAAGAATTGGAGGTCATCACATGATGCTATCATGGATTTATATTGAGTTTGTCCCTTTATTTATGAGCTAATTCATGCTTAATTGGAGCTTTTAGAGAGCTATTTAGTTATAATTACTCTATAAGTTTTGGTTTTCTTGTTTTCGTATTGAATTACAGGTTTTAGGGAGTTTTCTCTCTATTTGGAAGCAATCGCACCTTTGGGAGTTGTTACGAGGCGCGTACGTTATTCCAAGCATGTTAGGTACTTTCGAAAATTTACGAGGCCTTTGGATGAGAAGAAGAGCTCGAGAAGCAAAGGAATACGAAGAAAAAATCCAGAGATGCAGTGACTTGATCGGGCTAAAGGGCTCGGAGCCCTCGGGCTCACATTACATCCTTTGAAGCCAAGAAAGGGAATAGCCCGATGCCATCGGGCTCAATGGCCCGAAAAGGCTGATCCTGACTCAAGTTCTTTCATCTCGGGAGCGATCGGGTGTGGATGCCCGAGCCCATCGTGCGGACTCAAGTTTATTGCTTTAGAGTGCTGCTGTTGGTCCGTGTTGAAACAAGGAAAAGTTTGGGCCTGGATTACATTGGCCCGATCGGGCGTTGTTGTCCATTGCAATCGTCCGGCCCAGAAAACTATGTGTTGAGCATTATTTGCAAGGAGGATTACAGTTGGGCATTGCTTAAATTTCGCCCGACCACATTGGGTCGTTATGCCCGATCGGGCGAGAGGCTCGCTGGGCCAATTCTTATCCTTTTAATTCGTTTCAATGAGTTCTTTTTAGGGGTTTATGAAGAGAGATGTGTTTTATCCGGTGGACATTTTTATACACTTTTTTTTATTTTCCCTTATTCTTAGTTTAGAGTTTAATTGCTTTCATATAGTTAAACACTTTAGTATTGGAGGAGCTCGAACCTTGGATTATTTCAATTGAAGTTATTACTTTCCGTTATTTGGTATTGTTCTTCTCTCTTAGTTTCTTCGTTTAATCTTTGATTGCATAATTAATTAGTTCGTGATGCAAAGTTTAGGTTTTTATATTAGGTTTATTATTTTTGATTCAATTATGAGTGAGTAGTCATATTTCTAGGGTTTTAGTGAGGAAAATCATGTTTATACCATGATTCATATTTGAATTGCTCTAAGTTTCTAGGTTTTTATTAGATCGATTATGGTGTGATTTGTTCTTGATGAGTGATTAATGTTGTTGCGTAGTTTCATTGATTGACTATGGTTAATAATTATTTGCACAGATCCGTCTTACTTTTAGAGGTCCTAGTACACACCAGAAATTCTTATTATGATGATGAACACGCGGCATATGTTGAATTGTGAGCGTTAAGACTTAAACATAGCTTAACACATGCTCTAATTTCAACTCTTGACCTAAGTATTGATAGTTGTTTGAATCCTTTGATTGGTATAAGCATGATGGACCAAACTAATGCCCTAGACCTTTAATTCATAGTTTAAATCCCACTTTTATATTACTTTCTTTAGTTTAATTAGTTTTTCAGCTGATTCTTCCCTGATCTTGGCAGAAGTAGCTTTTTAACTGAATATTAACTCTGAACCTGTCTCCCTGTGGATTCGACCCTACTTCCTTGACTACTGTTTGTTAGAGGACTTTAGGATTTTACTTCTGATTAGGTGATACGACTTTAGCCTGTCACATGACACTTTCACTTCTTCTATTGTATTTTACCCATGTCATTCTCATAAAATAAAAACCGCAAATAATGCCTGTATAATGTTTCAAACCTATAGCCTCACCACATGAAAGAAAATGTCGTAACCACTACTCCTCCACACTCTTAGTGCTTATCTTATCACAAATAAGATAATATTATGGGATTTTAATGACAATCAATGATTAAACTACAACTAAGCATGATATGAATACGTAGAGTTGTTTCATTTTTCTCCCTTCTTGAAAACCACGAGTTAAATTATAATATTTAAATGCACATTATAAATAAAATGAATTTTTTTCACTTATAAATGTCCATACCAAATGATATTAAGGGGGCGTCTAGATAGAGGGCCTTCAAGAAAGGAAAGGGAATGAAAACCCTTGTTACCTTTACATAGTATTTGTTTGTTTATTTTTTGCATTCCCTACAATTACCCTGAGTTGATTCCCTACCCCACCCCAAGGTTTGGGATTGTCCTATCTCTGTTTACATCACAACCACTTTGACCAACATTGACCATCACTACCACCACCATTGACCTACACCACAACCACCCACCCCTTTTATGACCACCACCACACCACCCAGGCCCTCCATAATCATTACCATGCCAACTAGCCCATCCGCAACCACCACCTCACTTACTTCCATGTAACCACCATAACCACCATGGCCCCACCTATAATCCTACCCCAACCCTGTAATAACCGCAACCCATCCTAGATCAAAATACCACCCTAGATGCCCATAAACCACCCCGCCCAAATTCCAACCCCACTACCCATAGACCTCCTCATCCCTCCAAAAAAAACACCGTAGGTTAGCCCGTGCCTGTAGACCATACCATCCCTTCCGAAAACCAATAAAAATCCATCCTAGGTATTACCAATTGTTTTGGGTTATTGACTAATTAGGAGGTTACTAACTGTTTCAGGAATTACTAATTGTTTGGGGGTAGGGATGGCAGGCGGGTAAAATTTGGTGGGTTTCGCACCGCACACGCCCCAGTTGGGGCGGGGATGGGTATAGGTTTAGTGGGTGGTGGGTGGGTATGGGTATGAAAAGCTCTACCCGCCATGGGTAGTGGGTAGGTGGTGGGTATGAGAGTAAAACCGCCCCATACCCGCCCGCCCCGCCCTGCATCCTCCCGCCCCGCGTCCGCCCGCCCAAAACCCACCTATTTTAATTTTTATAAATTTTAAGCTATGTTTTAAAAAGATTATCAATTAGTAATTGTAGCATGCATTGGAATGTTTGTTTATTTTTAGATAAAATTGGCATTGTAGAGGATGGCAGGAACTTTTTAGGTTGATTATTTTGGACTTTTAGCTGAAATTGGCTTGCCAAAAAGCATAAATCGAATTAAATGTTCGCGGGTAACGGGCGGGTAACAGGCGGGTATGGGGCGGGTAAACCCAGATGGATAAACCCAGGTGGGTGGTGGAGGTGGGGATGGTTTTGGGGTCATACCCACGTGGGCAGACGTGCGTATAAGATATTTACCCACCATGGGTGGTGGGTAGGTGGTGGGTATGAAAAATTTAGGTGGGTATGGGTATGGGGGAGGGGGTCCCCGCACCCGCCCGCCCATTTTGCCATCCCTATAAACCACCCCGCCCAAATTCCAACCCCACTACCCATAGACCTCCTCATCCCTCCAAAAAAAACACCGTAGGTTAGCCCGTGCCTGTAGACCATACCATCCCTTCCGAAAACCAATAAAAATCCATCCTAGGTATTACCAATTGTTTTGGGTTATTGACTAATTAGGAGGTTACTAACTGTTTCAGGAGTTACTAATTGTTTGGGGGTTACTAACTGTTTTAAGGGTTACTAATCTTTGCAGAGGGGTTATTAACTTTTTGCAGAGGAGTTACTAACTTTATGGATATAGGTTAGTGATCATTAAAGGAGAGGGGGTTATCACTATTAAGGGAAGGTGTTATTGACTATTTTGGGAGGATTTGGAGAGTGAAAGAGTAATGTATAGCTTAGGGTCTATTTGGTATCACTATAGTTTTCAGTTTTTTAGTTTTTTGTATTTGAAAGTCATATGATATATGTCATATAATAAATAAATAAATTAGTCAAACTTATTGAAAACATGATGATTTTGAAAACTGACAACTAAAAAGTGAACACTTTTATGATTTCTTGTTTTTTGTTTTTTGTTTTTAAAAAAACTAAAAATTGAAAACAAAAAATGATAAAGAACAACCCCTTACAAAATAGTTTCACTACACCAAACAGTTAATAATTTAGCTAGCCGTATATAAGAATTTGCCGATCTGTTTATTGTCTTCTATGCGACTATCCCTAATTTGTTTCCATATTTTATCCCCCCCAACCCTCCACCCAAAAAAGAAAAAAAACTTTACTAATTTTGTCTCTTCCTACATACTCCAAAAAGTTGAATAAAATTAAGAGAAAGAAAGCAAAAGCAACCTATACACGAGGCAAGGAGGAAATGCATTCATAGATGACCATTGGAATGAAGCATTAACATCATGAATGATTAAGAGTTTTTTTTTACATCAAATTATATTGGAACCGTTGAAATGTTGAAGTGGTGGGACCCGTTGTCCTATTTAATTTTAATTAATACAAAGTTAGTGGGATCTATTACCATTTCTCTATTGGCTAGTACAAATATAGTAAAAAATAAATAAGTAGTTTGAACACTTGATTGAGGCTAACGTGGAGGTCTTTTAATCGTAAGACCAAAATATCTAAGTCACAAGAACTTGGCAACTCTTGAACCAGATATTTTTCAACCTACCATTGAGCATGTCCCATTCAATTTTACACCAAGCTTTCATCCACGTGTCCTGTTTTTAAAGGGTTTGGTTTCTTAATCATGCAAGTGGTCGGCACCCCCTCAATGTTTTTATAATGACTATAAATTAGTTTAAAACTAATTAGTCAATAAAGTTTAAAGCTAACTATGTCACTCTTGTTTTTCAACTATGGTGCTTTTCATTTTTTTATTGTTTTGGCATTGATGCTTGATGGTAGGAATCTACCTAGGTACCAAAGGTTAATGTTCCATGATGGTTGTACTATTTTTCTCTTCTTTTTTGAGTTAGCATAATCATAGGTTATGCTATTTATGTCATTAATTTAAAGAGTAGTAAATGTATTTTATTAATTAAAAGACAAAAGAGTTCTCTAGCTACTCTTTTTGTTACTAGCAATGTCACCTCACAATTTCTAGTTATATTACCATTTCCTCCATTGGTAAACAACAATGTATATAGCTAAATGTTTCCTAGCAAGATCAATTTTTATTCTTTAAATCATGAGCATTTATTGCTCTTTCCTCTTTGATCTCTTTTGAGCTAGTAGCTTGTTTTGACTACCTAGCTCAAATAAGCTACAATGTCTAATGGTCAGCTACTAGATTGAAGTATTTTTATATTTGCAAGCTTGTCCTTATATACAACCATTGTAGATGCTCTGTGTATATAAAGTGCAACTATCATGGAACAATAGAGCTCCCACCGCTGTTATACTCTAAACATCAGTACTTTGCTAGATGATTAGCTATCAAATTACCTTCCCTACAAACTTGAGACTAAACGATCAGTGAAACTCTACTAATAACAATTGCGTCTTCCAAATTAGCATCCAAATCAGTAAGGAAAATGGCTGCTCGAGGAAGATTTTTTTTCTTTTAAAAATAATCTCATTTATAAGTATGAGATTTTATTAAGGTAAGAAGAATTAATAATCCTTTGGGTTTCCCTCGCACAGGGCCTCCACCGAAGGCCCATTACAATCCATAAACCCCCAACCCTCCTCCCCCTATAAATTATTTTACTTTGATAGGTTTTAGTCGTGTCACCTAATCAAAAATAAACCTACGGACCTCTAACTAGGTAGTCAGTGGAAGCAGGGTCGAATCCACAGGGAGACAGAGTTTCTAAATCAAAATTCAACCAATTCAGCTACTCCAGATGAAATCAGGAAGGAATTAATTAAACTAAGGAATAGACTACGGAAGACTGAATAAATCGAGGATTAAACTATGGAATAAAAATCTAGGGTATTAGGTCGGTCCACCATGCTTATACCAATCAAATAGGGTCAACTACTATTAAAACCTAAGTCAAGAATCGGGGGATTAGAGCCTATGTTGAGCTATGGTTAAGACTCAACGCTCATAGTTCAACATACGCCGCATATTCACTAACGTAATCAGAACTACTGATGTGTCCTAGGCCTCTAGTCATAAGACGGATCAGTGCAAATAACTATTAACCACAAGCAATCAATGAAATTGTACACTGACATTAATTACTCAATAAGAACAAACCACATCACAATCACCCTAATCAAGCCCTAGAAATTGATCGAAATCTAAATCACAATCATGGTATAAACATGGCTTTCCTATCTAACACCCTAGATAAAGAACTACTCACTCATAATCGAATTGACAACAACAAAACTAATTGGAAACCCTAAGAATTGCATCATGAACAATTAAATAAATAAACTAAGCAATCAAAGTAATTAAAGAGATAAAGAGTAGAGAAGAGTACCAATTGACGGAAAGCAGGAACTTTTATTGAAATCGAAATAGGTTTGATCACCTCTAAATTAATCTAAAGTGTTTGAATTGAACTAAGAGCAATGAAGAATAAAACTAGTCTAAAACCTAATGAAAGATGAATCCAAGATTAATGAAAGATAATGAGGAAAAAGGTATTTATAATACCCCTCAAGTTCACTAAAAACGGAAACAAAAAGTGAAAAAGCGCGATTAAAGCACCAGACCCGATCGGGCCCGAGCACAGTACCCGATCGGGTCCACATACAAATTCGCCCAACTTTACTTCTGGGCTCTGGCAGCAGCAGTGCAGCAATAAAGCGAGAAAACGGCCCACCCGATCGGGTCGGGTGGTAGTCACCCGATCGGGTCTGGCGACAACTTGGGCCAGCGTGTTCCCCTCGCCTGTAGCACCGCAACGAGACCAAGCAGCACTCCACCCGATCAGGTCGGGCGGTAGCCACCCGATCGGGTCTGGGGACATGCTTCCTCGCCCGATGCGATCGGGCAATCATCGCCCGATCGGGTCCGCAACTTTTATACCCGATCATAAATACTTCGCCCGATCGGGCTATTTCTGCCCGATCAATACACGGAAAACTCCTTTCGACTCCTTTGCTCTCTAATCTTCACGTTTAGGGGTCTTGGGACCTCCTAAACTATCCATAAATCTCGCGAGCCATCCTACGTGCCTTGTAACATCTCGTAAAGCCGTGGTTGTTTCCAAATGATTCGGGAATAGGGAGAAAAC
This sequence comes from Patellifolia procumbens, assembly GCA_947645195.1. Classification (NCBI taxonomy): domain Eukaryota; kingdom Viridiplantae; phylum Streptophyta; class Magnoliopsida; order Caryophyllales; family Amaranthaceae; genus Patellifolia; species Patellifolia procumbens. Next base: position 1,515,394 of record CANSGD010001040.1, read on the forward strand.
TCCCTAAAACCTGCAATCCAACACTAAAACACAAAACCACAACTATATACGATAGTTAGCATAAAATAGCTCCCAAGAGCTCCAATGACGCACAAATTAGCTTGTAAATAAGGGAGAAAAGACTATATAAATACGTGATATCAAACTCCCCCAAGCTAAACCTTTGCTTGTCCTCAAGCAAACAGCACATGAACATGGAATATATTACCTCACCCCAAAGATAAAAACAAATCAAAGCTCAAAACATTTTCAAGACTAAGAATCGTTCAAGCAGGCATAATTCAAGTTTGGCTAATCAAATCCATCCAACCACCAATTATTCAAGCAATTTATCAAACTCAAGCACCCTCAAAGCATACAAGTCCTGAAAAGGCACTCACAAGGGTGTCACTCCTCTCAATTTTGTGGCAGGCAAAGAATGTGCCCGAACACTCACCAACCCGACCATAAGTACCCTTCCCACTCACACTCTCATGTGTTTAAGAAGGTTCAATGACGCTCATCCTAGTCAAGTCGACTCAATTAGCAGAAATACTCTTTAACTTTGACAAACTAACTCGAGATCAATCAAATGAACAATGCAGACATAAGCTCAAGAGGACTTTATAGGGTTGTAATGGGGCTTAGGCGAGAGGTAGGGGATACTTTTGGGTAATGTGGTGGAAAAACCAAGAAAGGGGGAGCATAAATCATTCAAACAAGGCCTAGGATGGCCTACACAACTCCCAACAATCACCATAAAACCATGTAAAGTAACCCAACTCTCATAAATCAATGAAAAGCTCATAACAAACCCAATTTTCTAGCAATGGAGCGAATATTCTTTTATGAACGTACGTGAATGAAAGAACTAGAATTCTTTTGAATTTTCATTTCATTTTTTTTCTGAATTTCATTCACGCAACTCTAAACTTGCTTTCTTTCTTTTCTCTTTCTCACTCTCAAACCACAGCAAATACACTTTTAAGTTCCTCAAAGACCAAACTAAACCAACAAACCAATCTCAAACTCAACCCATACAAAAGCTCCCCCAAGCTAGGCTTGGAATAATATCAAGTGAAGGCTTTTGGCTCATAATAGGGGTTTAAGTAATACGAAACAAGTCATTAGGCTCAGCGGGGCTAAGGAGGATAAAAGTATATCAAAAACTCACTCTGAAGCTCAAGAATAAGACAAAAGAACGCCTCTATCACAGCACATGCTACAAGTCATCTAAAATCAGACAAGTACGAAGTCAAAGTCAAGATCAATCCACTAAAGAGGAACTAACACACAAGAATAGACTGGATAATAATATGAATCCAATAGGCTACAAAGAGGCCTCACAGTCTAACCAATTCAGGTATGCAGCACAAAGTGGTCTAATATAATCCAAAAAAGCTCGAAATCATACAATCAAACATCAAATCATAGCCTCAAGATCACAAATGCCCAGCTATCCAGAAAACAAAGTCAAATCAATTTCAAATAGAGCACGACAAGGGGCACAGGGAGGCAACTAAACCAGTCATGGGAACCATATTTTTTTCATTTTTTTCAGTATTTTCCGAAAGCAGTAAAACTATTCTAGAAAGCAGTAAAAGAGATAGGGAATACAAACAGAACTCCTCCCCCAAGCTAAACTTGGCAGTGTCCTCAATGCCAAAAGATGATAAGGACTATGCTAAGAGGAAAAACAATGTTAGTACCCTCACTCTCGCTCACAAAAGGAAGAAAAATGAAAAGAAAAGAAAAAGGGAAAGAAAAGAAAATACGAGTTGCCTCTCGCACAGCGCTGGTTTATAAAGGTCCCGCACGACCATAATCCTCCCTCTCTCAAATAGGAGGGGCTTGGCAATGAGTGCCACCCTCATCAAACATCTTTCTCCTCCAAATGTTCTTGACAATGCCTCCAGACGGGGAGGCAACCTTAGGTGGAAATTGAACCTTCTCCACCCCTACTTCATCTAAAACCTTATCCCTGCAAAAAGATTGTTCAAGCATAGGAGCCTTAACAGCATTGGTTAGTTTAAAAATCACTTTATCATCACCAACACTCAGAGTTAAAGACCCAGACTTGACATCAATGACAGCACCAGCAGTACACAAAAACGGCCTACCCAAGATAATAGGAATCTGGGCATCCTCATCCATATCTAACACCACAAAATTAACAGGAATATAGAATTTCCCTACCCTAACAGGAACATCCTCTAAAACACCTAGAGGGTATTTTATAGAACGATCCGCCATCTGTAAAGTGATTTGTGTGCATTTAAGGGCTCCCATGTTCAGTTTCTTATAAACAGACAATGGCATAACAGAAACAGAAGCACCTAAATCACACAAAGCCTTATCAATAAAAATAGGTCCAAGATGGCAGGGTATAGAAAAACTACCAGGATCTTTTAACTTTGGTGGGGTTTTATTTTGAATAAAAGCACTACACTCTTCAGTAAGAGCGACACGTTCTACCCCACCAAAGTCTCTTTTCTTAGTAATCATGTCTTTCAGAAATTTGGCATAAACAGGCACTTGGGTAATTAAATCTGTAAATGGAATCGTTACCTCAAGGTTCTTGACCATAGCCAAGAACTTACCAAATTGCTAATCGACCTTAGATTGTTGCATCCTGTGAGGAAAAGGTAGCCTTGGTGTAAAAGGCGTTTCAGAAACCTTCTCCTTTTTCTTCCCTGTCTGTTCAGCTTCTGCAGACAAATCGACTTCAGACGTCGAATTCTTTCTTTTTCCTTGCTCTACCACCCTCTTCTTCCCTGCAGTCGGGGTAACCTCATCAATGGGCACTGGAGGGGCATCATATGCAATGCCACTACGAAGAGTGATGGCATTCACATGTTCTCTCTGAACTGGTTGCCCTGGCAATTGTCCCTGCTGCCTCTGTGCATTAGATTCTGCCAACTGAGCAACTTGAGCCTCGAGAAGTTGGATGTGCTTCTCTTGAGCCCTCCTTGTTTCCTCATTTGCCTTTTGCATAGACAATATCAGTTTCATCAGTTCAGAATTGCTAGGCTCTTGTGGGTTGTTTTGTGGAGGTGGGGTGTGGAAATTTTGTGGAGTTTGGAAGTTATTGGGATGATGGAAGTTTTGTGGTGGTGGTCTTTGGAAATTTTGTGGGGGTTGATGGTATGAAGGTTTAGGATAGTTTTGTGGAGGTGGAGGTTGATAGTTTTGTGGATTTTGGTAGTTATGTGGAGGGGGGAAGGTTTGTGGTCTTTGTTGGAAGGCATTGGCCTGCTCCATCTGAAATTGACTGAACTGACAGTCATGCCCAAAGTGACCCTGAACACCACATACCTCGCAGTAAGATGAGGTAATGGGTGCTACTGCAGACATAGCATTGATACTCATGGGTGGAGGAGTCGGACTAGAAGACTTCATTAGCTGCTGAGTTAGTTGCGCCATCTGAGATGTAAGCAATGAAATAGCGTCAACTTCAAGTACCTTCTTAGTCAAACTCCTAGATGATGAATGGTCATTGGCTGCAAGATTTGATATGAATTCATAACCCTCATCAACTGCCTTGTCTAAAAACACTCCTCCTGCAGACGAATCAACAATACACTTCGTCTGAGGCTGCAGACCATTGTAGAATGTCTGCGTCAAGAATCATTTGTCCATATTATGGTGTGGACACTCTCTCTGTAAATCTCTAAACCTAGCCCACGCTTCCCTTAATGTTTCATCAGGTTCTTGGGAAAATGTGGCCAGTTTATTTCTGATTTCTGCTGTTTTAGTGGGTGGGTAATACTCTCTCAGAAATGCAGCAGAAATCTCACTCCACTCGGTTTCTTTCACATCGTTCAACCATTTTTGGGCTCTATCTCTCAGTGAAAACTCGAACAACATGACTTTGAGTTGATCTGGAGTGACGCCGGCATGTTTAACAGTTCGACAAAGTTGTTGAAATCGTTGCAGATGATTTGCCGGATCTTCAGTAGGATGCCCACCAAACTGATTTTGCTGGACCATGCTGATGAGTCCAGGCTTGATTTCGAAATTTGCTGCGGCAATGGTGGGCATAGTAGGTCCAGTGGAGAGACCATCCGGGTTGGGCACCCCATATGACTTCAGTGATTTTAACATAACTGAATTCAAGGTGTCTGTTCCGGAGGTGTTCAGCTGAACAGACTGCTTTTCTTTCTGCTTTATCTTTCGGATCCGCCTGATTGTCCTTGTGAGATCGGGGTCCGCTGGAATTAGGGAACCGTTTCTTTGGGACCTGGGCATACAAAAGAAACAAAAAGCAGCAGTAAAACGTACCTCGATTGAAACAATGAAGTTCCAATGAGGTACAGGGGAGTAGACCAAATAATTAAATAAAAACTTAGAGAACTAGCCGTCTCCCCGGCAACTGCGCCAAAATTTGATAGGTTTTAGTCGTGTCACCTAATCAAAAATAAACCTACGGACCTCTAACTAGGTAGTCAGTGGAAGCAGGGTCGAATCCACAGGGAGACAGAGTTTCTAAATCAAAATTCAACCAATTCAGCTACTCCAGATGAAATCAGGAAGGAATTAATTAAACTAAGGAATAGACTACGGAAGACTGAATAAATCGAGGATTAAACTATGGAATAAAAATCTAGGGTATTAGGTCGGTCCACCATGCTTATACCAATCAAATAGGGTCAACTACTATTAAAACCTAAGTCAAGAATCGGGGGATTAGAGCCTATGTTGAGCTATGGTTAAGACTCAACGCTCATAGTTCAACATACGCCGCATATTCACTAACGTAATCAGAACTACTGATGTGTCCTAGGCCTCTAGTCATAAGACGGATCAGTGCAAATAACTATTAACCACAAGCAATCAATGAAATTGTACACTGACATTAATTACTCAATAAGAACAAACCACATCACAATCACCCTAATCAAGCCCTAGAAATTGATCGAAATCTAAATCACAATCATGGTATAAACATGGCTTTCCTATCTAACACCCTAGATAAAGAACTACTCACTCATAATCGAATTGACAACAACAAAACTAATTGGAAGCCCTAAGAATTGCATCATGAACAATTAAATAAATAAACTAAGCAATCAAAGTAATTAAAGAGATAAAGAGTAGAGAAGAGTACCAATTGACGGAAAGCAGGAACTTTTATTGAAATCGAAATAGGTTTGATCACCTCTAAATTAATCTAAAGTGTTTGAATTGAACTAAGAGCAATGAAGAATAAAACTAGTCTAAAACCTAATGAAAGATGAATCCAAGATTAATGAAAGATAATGAGGAAAAAGGTATTTATAATACCCCTCAAGTTCACTAAAAACGGAAACAAAAAGTGAAAAAGCGCGATTAAAGCACCAGACCCGATCGGGCCCGAGCACAGTACCCGATCGGGTCCACATACAAATTCGCCCAACTTTACTTCTGGGCTCTGGCAGCAGCAGTGCAGCAATAAAGCGAGAAAACGGCCCACCCGATCGGGTCGGGTGGTAGTCACCCGATCGGGTCTGGCGACAACTTGGGCCAGCGTGTTCCCCTCGCCTGTAGCACCGCAACGAGACCAAGCAGCACTCCACCCGATCAGGTCGGGCGGTAGCCACCCGATCGGGTCTGGGGACATGCTTCCTCGCCCGATGCGATCGGGCAATCATCGCCCGATCGGGTCCGCAACTTTTATACCCGATCATAAATACTTCGCCCGATCGGGCTATTTCTGCCCGATCAATACACGGAAAACTCCTTTCGACTCCTTTGCTCTCTAATCTTCACGTTTAGGGGTCTTGGGACCTCCTAAACTATCCATAAATCTCGCGAGCCATCCTACGTGCCTTGTAACATCTCGTAAAGCCGTGGTTGTTTCCAAATGATTCGGGAATAGGGAGAAAACTCCCTAAAACCTGCAATCCAACACTAAAACACAAAACCACAACTATATACGATAGTTAGCATAAAATAGCTCCCAAGAGCTCCAATGACGCACAAATTAGCTTGTAAATAAGGGAGAAAAGACTATATAAATACGTGATATCATACTTCCACCAAGATTTGAACCTTGGTCTCCCATATGGGAGATAGGAAGTCATACCATTGGACTCAGGGTCATTGATTACTCGGGAAAGATGAGTTGCTCTCTTTGGCAATCAATTTGGATAATCACATTTTTACAATGGTGAGCTTTTGTGATTTTGAGAGAAAATACTGAAACCTTGCGCTCTATGATTTTGTGTGTCCATCGGGCTTGAATTCTTCTTTTGGCTGCATAAGACCTAGCCATTCGAGTCCCTAGTCACTACACTGAGACCCACCCAACCATCATTACCGACAAAGACATCAGCGTTCACCTTCATGCATACATTCGGGAGAGGTTGTTAGGCTCGTGGACTCCTCGGAGTCGTCCTTGTCAACCCCCCATAAATCTTGGGGAAATAGGAGGCATAATATAAGCTCACTTTCTCAAGTAGCACCTATTTGGGGAGTGATTTGCCCTAAAAAGCTAGCATATTCCTCCCGCACCACTTATACCACACAATGCATTTCGCCAAACCCAACTTCTTTTTATCTTCTTACCCGAGCTTTCAGTATATCTAGGAATGATTCATCACTCATGTCATGGACGGAATCCACATAGCCAACATGCTCCCAAACTTCCTTAGTCCTCTGATAGCCAAAGACCATGTAATAAATCAACTTTGGCGCGTTTTTACAAACGGACAATTCTTCCTCCTCGAGAAGAGGAGACCTTTTCTAAACAAAACTAACCGATAAAAAAGATGAGCTAATCCTCCATAAGAAATACCGGAATTTGGGGGGAAGATCCCATGACCAAAGAATAATTTATGGATTTCATCCAAATTGTACGTCTTCCCTTGCATGTAAGTTGTTTTTACAGAATATTCACATTCCTTAGAGAAAGTCAAATAAGCTTGTCCATGGGACAATGAAAACTAGGGGTACGCAAGGATGGCTATAGCATTCTTCCCTTTGGAAGAGCTCCCAATGAGAGTATTGTTCCACTCCATCTTATCGACATCTTGCCAAATTACTTATTCATTTAATACCTTCAACTCTTTCACACACCATAAATATAATCTCATCATTAGTAACTCAGTGGTCCACCCATATCCTAATGTCTTCCCCATTTACCATACGCCACAAAAACCCTGAATTAACAAGAAATTTTGCTCCCAAATGATCTTCGATGAATAATTGTCCAAGTGAGCCAGAAAAGAGTACAGAAATGATGAGTTCAAATAGTAGTTTGAATCCAAGCACATGCCCCAGAAGTGCCTCCTTCGCTTGAATTAACCTCCCTACGTGCCTCCATAGAAGCACCTCATTAAAGACATCTAAGTCCCCAATCCTCATTTGAAAATTTTATTTGTTTCAATGTAAGATATAAAAGTAATTTAATATTAGTGCATTTATAACTTTAATAACATCAAGAGCTGGGGGTCCATATTACATCGGGTACAAAATGTGAGTATGTATAAGAAAACTTTTTTTTTTTTTTCTGGGGGGGCATCATATGAGTTTGGTAGGCTAAAATTTTCATAATTCCTCTTAAATATAGTTGTCTCCAAAGGATTTAGGCCTTTGGTTAACATATAATTTTGAGTTTTAATACATTTTATCATGCATAAGTAAGAATTATGAAAATTATATTATGAGAATATATTAAGTTGAAGTTCAAGATCTAAGACTAAAAAATTTCTTGAATATAAAGAATACAAGAGGATCAAGGTGACGCAAGGTTAAAGTATCAAAAAATCAATGTGGTAAAACTAAGGAAGTATACCGTAACATGAACTTTGATTATGTAATGCCCATGAAGATATAAGAGAAGTTTATTTGACGACAAGTGTACATGAGAGTGTTTCTTTTAAAACCCATGTAGAAAAATAGAATTTTTAATATGTACTAATATGCCCAAGCAATGTCCGGGTCTTTTTCATTACTTTACAATTTATTTGACTGGTTGTTTCAATCGTGATTGTGACTTGTAGTACTATTGAGAGGTGCTCATTGCTTTGTTTCGATTTGCAAGCACGATGAGATAAAAAGTAATGTCGCAAATGCATGGTGTTTATTGTTAGAAGAGACTTAGTATATATGGTTCAATCCCACGGAGACATGATTTCTATAGATTAATGTTCAATTATTTAAAAATTTCAAGATGAAATGAAATTTAAATTAACTTAAAGAAAATTCATGGAAACAAGATTAAACTAGGAAAATATTAATTAATAAAGGTTTAAAGCTATAGTTCATCCGACCATGATTATATGAATATAATGAAATAAGGTAACTCAACAATAGTTGGGTCTAGAGTCGAGCAATTAGAGTAAGAATTAATCCTATGGTCGGGTCTTAATGGTCTTAATTCAACAAATGCAATATGATCGTGAGCATAATCAGATTCATTAATTGTTCTAAGTCTCTAAAAGCATGATCTTTCGAAACTAACAATTATCAACACAAATGACAACCCATGATATTGCACAATTACATGAAGTAAAACAATAATAACATATCAATTGAAATTACCCTAATCACAACCCAATTATCGAAAAATAAAAAACAAAACCCCTTTATGGTATAACATGTTATCAAAGTTAGATTGCTTAAATTCTAAAGATTAATATAGCAACTTTTTCCTTTTTTTCCAGATCTTTAAATTTTTCTTTTTTACTTGCTTCTTATATTTTCTACCCAAAAAGATCAAAGTTTTAAAAAATGGCTAAATAATTTGTTGCTGACATACACAATCCCTTATACCTTCTTCTCTCAGAAGGATCTCACTCCATATATGTGGGAAAACTGACAAGGTCCACATACTATAGAGCATGAAGGAGATCAATGGAGATAACTTTATCATCCTAGAGGAAGCTGAGATTGTTAATGAAATCACAATATTATGAGGATCAAAAGAAATTATCAAAGATTAAATGTGGGATACAAGCAACAACATGGTAATTTCCTAGATGTTTACCTCAATCTCAGATAATATTCAGAAATCTATTTTGTTCTTAAACACCTCTAGGGAAATATGGAATAACCTAGAAAATAAATTCTTTATGGTAATGGATCTAGGAAGTATAAACTAAGTGAGGATCTCTATCAACTCAAACAAAATGAAATGTCTGTCAATGACTATTTCATTTTAATGAGTGTGGGAAGAGCTTGAATCATTGAATTCCTTACCAGTAGTTACTACTTACAGTAAGGAAATAAATGCATTTCTTAAGGCCCTTGAACAAAAAGAAGAAGAAAAAAGCTTTAACAATTCATTAATGGACTTGATGAAGACTTTGGTCTCCAAAAGAGGAAACTTTTGATGATAAGCCACTCCCTACTTCTGCTGTGGCATGTGCATATATATTCAACAAGAAGAGTTTCAAAGAGATATGTACTAAAAATTGAAAGAACAGAAGGAGAATCCTCTGCTATATATGTTTAGTAAGAGTGTAGTAAAGTAATTCAGCACCAAGGCATGATTGATGCTATTAACAATGAAAAAAAAGTCCCTTGAAGGAATTTAAAACTAAGTGAATCTCCCACTTGGAAAAAAGCTCTTGTAAGTAAGTGGCTTTACAAGCTCAAATAACAAGACTAGTGTTCTATAAAAGTGGATATAGGTGTATAGTCTCGACTATGAGAAAAAACCTGCACCAAATGCAAAACATCATTTCCTGATCATTATTGGCAGTTGCTCTATAGAAATGATAATTGAGTAAACATATGTCAAATATGTTTGTTTTTTTGCAAGGAGACATCACAGAGAATTAGAGACCATATATGAATATACCTTAATGGCATGCTGACCCATGGTCTCTTATTAAATCTGATCAGACATCCTACATTACTTGTGTCAAGAAGAACTCACTAGAAGCCTACAAATTTCTTAAGTCCCTATATGGATTGAACTAAACAAGTGAAAGTGGATTGTCACTTCATTAGGGATAGACTGATGGTTCAATTTAGACACAATATGCTCATACTTTTGAATAGCTAGATAATGTTATAACAAATATCCTACCAGCTTAACAACAAAATTATCCTATTTATAAGGTAGGATTTCACTCTCACAAGTTCACTTTTACAAGTCCACTCTCACGTTCGTGATGGGATGACGAATTAATGACAGTTATCCATTCTTAAATTAAAGTGTGTCTCTTTTCTTATTATATGAGTATGACATTTATAATAGTGTTGATTAATTTACAAATTTTTTAAGTGGATTTTTTTTGTTCATGATCTTATATAGGATTTTGATAATTTCTTTATTGGTAGTGCGTTTGCGAAATCGTATATGGAGCTTTATTATGAGCAACACTTAATCCCACGTCATACTCACATTGATATATTAGCCTATTGAAAAGAAAATTTCGGCCATAATCCTATTTTAGCTCAACTTACAAACACGTACTTATTGTCCCTATTGTGGCCTTGGAGTCCGCTTTTAGTACCGGGGGTCGTGTACTTGATTGTTTTATAAGGTTGTTGATGCGTTCCACTATTGAGTCTAGCATTTGCTTAAGCGATTGGACTTTAGGAGAAGGTAAAGACTACTAATTTTGGTCATATTTTTAATTACTTCAATTTTGGTCATTTTCTAGGTAAAGACTTTAGGAGAAGTAGTATTTATTTTTTATTTGCATTTATACTAATGTTCATCATTATGTAGCAAAAATGGATCCACAACTTGAAGCATTATGTGGAACTATCATGAAGCTTAAAGTTGAAGATGATGATACACCAGACCAATCCCCCGGATGTGCGTAGTGTAGACTTTAAGAGTCCTCGACAACCCGCATATACTATGTTCAATAACATTTAAAACTCTGCCAACTTTATGCAACTTAGAAACTTCTCTTTTGTGGAACGTTGTGGTTTGTAATAACATTGTCTTTTGAATTTAGATGTTGGCATTGATTTTGGATGTTGGAGCATCTCTAATGGTTTCTACTATGTTGGTTTTACTGTTTAATACTCAAAGGCACAATTGAACCTTGGATGTATTTAGCCTAGAAAATGCATGATTAAAAGAGATAGAAAATGGCAGGTTCATAGTAACCTGAAATTATAAGTTATCAGGTTAGTAGGTAAGATATCAACCTATGTACATTACTATAAATTTGAGAAAAAATAGGTTAAAACAGATCATGTTTCGATTGGCCTGATATGGGTAAACGAGGTTCAGGTTTAACATCTCAACCTATTTACCGAAGCAGATCAGGTGTAGGTCAGCAAGTGTTCAACCTTTTTATAGCCAACTTGAATATGGACTTGACCCGACCTATTGACAACCCTAATATTAAGGAGTACAACCCCACTATTAAGGCAAGCCCGCTGTAGCCAATAAATCTTCAATCACCAACTGATGCTCATCATCTCCAATCATTAACTAGAGATCTTTTTCTATATTTTGTCTCTTTGTATTGATCACTAACCATATATGGATCTACATACAACTAAGGGTACACAAGTGTCTACCCATTAATCTTACATGCATTATAATTGGCTTACAACATTGAGTTTTACTTGTGTGCTTGAATTCGAATTTATTCATCTATCGTTATTCATTAATTCCCTTATACCTCCTTCTTCCTTGAATTTTGGGCTAGACCATCAAAGATCAAATAATGACAAAGTTGTAATACAATAAAAACTAGTTTGTGGTCCGAACGATGCTCCAATCCTATTTTTATGTTTTTATTAGGTTAGAATAATATTCCTCACTAAATCAATAATTAACGAATAACTAATTTATTTTTAAAAAATTAAACATTGACGACATAATTTAAGAACCAATTATACAATTAATAAAAGATTGTAATGAATGAGATTTATTCATTAAGCTGAATTAAAATTAATTTAAATTGATTACCGACCAAAATAAGAGGGGATTTAAACTTTAGATAGTGTTAGTAGAGGATGGATGCATGAGCATGATAATACAAGTTAACAATATGGTATGGTGATATAACATCTTACATTAATTACTACATGAGTAGGATGGTGATTGAGGAATCTAAAGAAAGAAGCGACATGCGGCCTCTAAGATGAGAGGAAAATATCATCGCCACGTATACATCTCAAGTAGCGCACAGACCCGAAAAAGATCTCCTCCCTCCCCTAACTTCTCTCTCTCTCTCTCTCTTTCTCTCTCTTTCTCTCTCCTCCATTTCCAAAATCTCCCCAAAAAATCCCCAACTTGCTTCAGCTACTCTCAAACTCCAATATTCTCATTTCTTCACACCTAATTTCACTACTTCACATATTTATTTTTCCTTCTTTCTACAGGTACTTTTTTTTTCTTCTAATTTTTCCAAATTTTTATTAATTTTAATTATGAATTATTCTGTGTTAATTTTTGCTGTATATAGTATATAATTTTTGTTATAGATTTGTATTCATATGTTGAGTAGTATTTTGATTAGTTTTTATTTTTTGATATTATGCAGAATATTAGGCTGTGATTTGTACTGAATTGTGTACTGTTGTGAGTTGTGAATAGTACCTCCATTGAAATTTATTAGCTTCAACTGTAAGTATTCAATTTTATTATGAAGAAACTGATTAAATTGAGAAGCTGACTGAGTTCATTGCTCGATGATCGATCGATCGGTGGTCGGGATGCTGAATTATGAGATTCTAATCCTTGATTGGTAAATGGACTTCAATTGAAGTTTGTAGTTAGGTTGAACAAGTATAAATTTTTATCTACAGAATTAAAAAGAAGAAGAATTGTTTGATATGATGATGGAGCGTCCATCAGAAAGGTGGATTGATGGCCTGCAGTTTTCCTCTTTGTTTTGGCCACCCCCACAAGAAACACAACAGAGAAAGGTATAATTTCATTCGTTCATTCATCTAAAGTTGCTTGCTTTATATGTCATCTCATTTGTATGTGATAGACTAGGTTTGTTACTATGATGGTCGGTTTGGTAAGTTGTACTAAATGGCGGTACTGGTAATAAGATCATGTGTAATTTGGAGGAGAAGTCTTGTAACATGTGTTTTTTTCGCAAATTTAGTTCATGGAATTCCTAATAGAGTTATATAGTACATGCTAAACCCTGAGTACAACGCAGCTGAGTTTATGTTTTGATTAGCTCTAACTTCTAAGTTTGTTTTTTATTGGGTAGTTGATTGATAAATTGTTTGGTTGGATTTTGTGGAGAAGTAGTTATTAAGACTATGTTATAGGGTTCCTAAGAATAATGGACAAATCAACGAAATTACACAAACAAATTGAAGAAGAAACTTGATTTCCTAGATATAATTAGGATGTTTTCTATTGTTGACTTGGCCCAGCTGGGAGTAAGCTGATGAAGGTACTATTGCTACCGCCATAGGAAGACTATTTTTCATGCCCCCACCCCGTCGCTCGGTCATCTAAAAATTGGTATAAAACCAAGGGTCAAGTAGATATAGTCCATAGGTTGGCTTTATGACATCTGCCAACTACACATTCAATCTCACATGGGCTGTTTTGAGAAATTCTTCTATCTTTTCCCTAGAATATTGGCAATCAGTTTCAAGGTTTCACTTACTATGAAAATGTAAGTTCTATTTGCAGCTGAGATGAAGTATATCAACATCCATTTAGAAGATAGTTCAATCTTGAAATGCTACCATCTTCCAGTTCATTGCAAAATTTGGAATATTATCTGTTGCTCGACGGGTTTTCTGGACATTGTGAAATCTTCTAGGATGACACAGTAATTTGTCCGTGATCTCCTCATAAATTGCAAGCTCCTAATTTGTATCATGGTAACGCAGAACCTGTAGTCTGTAGTGTTGTCCAAGGTAAAACTGATGAAGTGACCAAGATGTTGCACTACATAAGAAAAAATGAGTTTCAAATCTGTGATGCAACAGTCTTCCAACATGTCTTTAACAAACTTCAGGATATCTGGCACAACCCTGTAACAGCACTGCAGCAGATAATTTCAAAAGCTAAGAGGAAGAAAACGAGGGTTGCTGACAAGCTACCGTTCCTTTGTCTTGTCAAGGCTAGAAACCTAGTAATTTGCAAGATGTCAAGAATATATTTCTTCGATTTTAAGGAGTTCCCTGACCATTTCAATTTCAATCTCAAGAAAATGTCTTGTTTATACTAGGTCTTTAATGATATAAGTTAGAGCCTACTTGACAGTTCAAAATGTTTCTATCTCATTATTTCCAGTCAAGTACTACTTCAAATTATCTTTGTTAATAATTTAGCTCTGATTTTCTTAGCAAATTGGTTTGGTTTGCTTCCTTAGATCCTTAACGAGTTTCCAGTCTATATCACTTCAGCTCTTGTAATTATATGCTCCACATATGTATGTTTCTTTTTTTTTGTAATTCTTTTTCTTTTGGTGTCAGGCTCAAATCACAGCTTACGTTGAGTATTTTGGACAATTCATATCAGAACAATTTCCTGAAGACATCGCTGAGGTATTCACTGTGCAACTTCTATCAAAATAAGATGAGCACTAAACCCTTTTTTCATATTGACTGAAATGGTGCTTCACTATCTTCTGCATTATGTTTGTTTCTAGTTTTTACCAAAAGTTGCTAAAATGCTAACTAATTAGTTTACCTTTCTCTGTCTTTTTAGCTGATTCGGAGTCGTTATCCTTTCGATGAGAAACGTCTATTTGATGATGTCCTTGGTAAAGTTCACCCATTTGATTATTTGGATTTGATTAAATTGATTGAGAATGATTTGTTCGTATTCTTGATTTGGAAAGGGCATTAACTAATGGTTGCCAATAATGTTCAGCCACATTTGTCCTCCACCATCCAGAGCATGGCCATGCTGTTGTTTTACCCATCATTTCTATTATCATTGATGGCACGCTAGTATATGACAAGGATAAACCTCCATTTGCCTCTTTCATTTCCTTGTTCTGCCCAAATGACGAGGTATGTGCCATATGCTTTTTGGCGAGCTTTTCTTCATATTTTTACATAGATACTACTATAATACACTTCCTTCCCCCTCAACTATCGAATCTCTCAGTTCCATGGTAGTTAGAGGTGCTGAGTACAGACTGTGGGGCATGTATACAGTTTTTCATCTTTCAAGCTAATAATGTGATCTTTTAGCTGATGAGGACGTATATATTTCATCCTTTTTGCAGAATGAATATTCTGAGCAGTGGGCTCTAGCATGTGGGGAAATTTTGCGAATTTTGACTCACTATAATCGTCCGATTTACAAAAATGAGCGCCAAAAAAGTTCAGAAAACTGCACCAGCTGTACAGATTCTGCGACTTGCAGTAATGCTACTGGAGCCAAACCATCTAACTCTCCTTCTGTGCAAAGTGAAAGAAAACCTTCAAGGCCTTTGTCTCCTTGGATCACTGACATATTGCTTGCAGCACCTCTTGGTATTAAAAGTGATTACTTTAGATGGTAAGTACTTCATTGGAATACTTGAACAATCTGGTTACTCGGTCTTTGGATTATATTTTGAAGTGCAATCTTTGATATTTGTCGTTATTTGATACATCTAGTAGCACCTGAGCATTAGATTTGAGCTTTACTTAATATACAAACTACTAAACCATAGTACAATATGCAGTGAGGGCCTCTGTCTCACTTACATTTAAAGGGAATCTTTGAAAAAGTGATCTACAGGCTACAGCCAACAGTCCTTAATAGAATTCCATCTTTAACAAATATAATATCTTTGAACGAAGAGAATAATGATCAAGTCTTAGTATAAAAACCAGCTCTAACTGTGAAATATTAGATTTGATTTATCAGAAAACCTACTTGCTGTGTTTTTGTGATGAGCGAATGGAGTTAATTCTGGTGTTCGTGTTGTGCTCAGATGTAATTTTACAAATCTAAATTTATGTTTCTATTTTATTGATGTTTGATCTTACAGAGGGGTGGGGCTTTGTTGGAACGTTCCATAATTCTGAGGGTTGAGGTTTGACAAGGAGGAAGTTTGCCAGCAAGGATGATGGTGAATGGGAGAGGGATATAGTTGGTAGCAGGAGGTTGATGGGGCTGGGATGGTGGTGGTTTGTTTCAGATGTTTGAGTGTTTTAAAGTGCTATCTCAACTGTTATCGACAGTTTTTGTCATCTGTTGTGTTGCTCCTTTCCCATATCTGAATTACATTATCATCTCTTTTTTATCTGGAGGTGTTCAAAGTGATATCCTTCGGCAATATGTATTTATGGATGAACATGTTTATTTTTTTCCATTTCTTTGAGGTTCCAACAATCTTTTACAAACAATGACAGGTGTGGTGGTGTTATGGGAAGGTATGCCGCTGGAGAACTCAAGCCGCCAATGATTGGTAAGTCAAAATTTTATCGAAGGAAATCTCATTGGAGTTTTCTCCATCTTGATTTCCAATCTTCTTCGGTTGCATTATGGTACTGGTGACTGTTAAACATTGATATCTATAGCTGTACACTTTGTGTATTTTTGGTCCCTACTGACATACTGAATTTCAATAAGTGGAAATTTCATGAATCACACATAATAATACTTTTAGCTTGTAATATTTCTGGGTTAGTATGGAAGTTCAGGCCAATTGATATTTATGGGGACAAAGTAGCGGATCCTCTTGTTTCAGCAACTTGTCATTAGTCTTTTCTTTGAATCCTGAAAACAAAAAGTGAAGAATTAAGATTTCTCTTCCAAACTCACTAATCCATGCTGGCTAATTTATCACGTACAAGGACATGTAATACTGACATCCTTTAGTCCATTCTATCATACTTACCTTATGGCCACTTTGCTGTGTTTTCTGGTGCTTGTAAAAGGGTTTTTTTAGCTAGAAGTTGAAACAAGTTTCATTCTTTTTACTTGCTGCTTTTACACAATT
Source organism: Patellifolia procumbens (assembly GCA_947645195.1). Lineage (NCBI taxonomy): Eukaryota > Viridiplantae > Streptophyta > Magnoliopsida > Caryophyllales > Amaranthaceae > Patellifolia > Patellifolia procumbens. The sequence continues at coordinate 1,532,193 of CANSGD010001040.1, forward strand.
AATTAATTAAGCACATGTAAGACAATTTGTTAATCTAATTGGTGGCTCTCAGCCTATAATTGTCCTTTACGTACCTTTGAGTTAAAGGTAATAGTGGTATCTGTTTTTTGCGGTCCTGACATCTGACTCTCTCTATGTTCAACTGGTAATCTGGTGTTATCAGCCAGTACCTAGGGATTTCGTCTAGATATTTTCATGCAGGTTGTGGAAAAATAGATACAATCGAGACTCAGGTCCAAATCATGTTCCATCGTGATTCTAGTCAATCTATTATCACATTATGGTAGATACTTCTCAGAAGAAGATGGTCTTAATCTGTGATTTATTTTAATTGATGAGAAAAAGCTATCCTGTGAGGAAAGAAAGAATGAAAAAAGTACTTTTTAGTTTGAAGTATCTATGTTTTTTCTAAAGTCAGACGTAGGTCAATTAAATAAATCGGAAGTCAGACGTAGGTCAATTAAATAAAAAAGAGGTCAGACGTAGGTAATATTTGAAAAACTAAGTTATAGCCAAGATATCTCCCCCCCCCCCCCCCCGCGCCGAAAAAGGACGGGGACATATTGCTAAAAGTCGGTCTTACAATTAAAAGGTTTTTTCTGCAGTTACATATATTATTTTAGATCATCAGTTGTATGTGCATGAGTAATAGTGACTGTTTTCCATTTGTATGGCTTTGATTTGTTCCTATTTTTCATTAGATGCTTATAATGTGCAATTTGTGCATACACATATTTATGTGTAAGTTATGAATGTATATATACATAACTGTGTCTGTGTGCAAAACACGCACATCTATATGTATATATGTGTGAATGGCAGAACTTCGAAATAAAGTTAAGAGAACAAAGGTTTCAACCCATGAACATTTGATCCTGATTTCCAATCTTCCCGATATACGTTCTCAGAGTACAGTTTTACATATTACGTACTGGAATAGAACTTTCTGTGGGGAAGGGTTGAGCCTCTGCCCACCACAAAGAAGTTTCATTGTCATATGTATCATGTATGGGTGCGCGTGTGTGTATATATGTATATGTGCGTATATGTATGTATGGATGCGTATGTATAAATGTGTGCAAGTCCCTGTGTGTACTCATTACCTGAGAAAAGGGCTTGGTATATCAAAAGGCATACACAGTCTTATCTTAGACTTCCTCCTTGCATCTAAGTTGGCGAATCCTTGAAGACTAATTCTGAACCTAAAATATTTTAATAAAACTAAAATTTTGCAAAGGTTAATGGCTGAGACGGAGAGCTTTGTGTTGCTGACACGAAGCCTAAACCCTTGTGTTGAGAGGTAGCAGGGGTTCAGGGGGACAAAGTGGCCAGCAAAAAGGCCTTAGTTTGTACTGGGAATTGGGTAATGATGGGCAATTTTCATTTATCTTTCCTTCCTACAGCTTCTTCTCGGGGGAATGGGAAGCATCCCCAGTTGATGCCGTCAACTCCACGTTGGGCTGTTGCAAATGGTGCTGGTGTTATATTGAGCGTTTGTGATGAGGAAGTCATGCGTTACGAAACTGCTAGTTTAACAGCAGTGGCAGTTCCTGCCCTTCTACTTCCTCCTCCAACAACAGCTTTGGATGAGCATCTAGTTGCTGGTTTACCTGCACTTGAACCATATGCACGTTTATTCCATCGGTAAATTATTGGAATATGAAATCACTGTTTATTTGTTTTAGTGGAGCTTTCTTTCATTATCATATCTAATCATTTTACTTTCTCTTGAGGAAGATATTATGCAATTGCTACACCAAGTGCCACTCAGAGACTGTTGCTTGGACTTCTTGAAGCACCACCATCATGGGCTCCAGATGCACTTGATGCTGCAGTGCAACTTGTGGAACTTCTCCGGGCAGCTGAAGATTATGCAACTGGGATGAGAGTAAGATCACCATCCATATGATTGTTGTACTACACTTGAGTGTATTTTGTCTTCCATTGTTGATGGTGATGCATTGGTTCCATACTGTCATTATCAGATTTTGTTGCTGGTAACACGTAACACTGATTTTATTCTTTGTCATTTCATGGTTGTCTATAGATCATGTAATCATGTTGGTTATTAAGATTATCCTGACTCAGGTGATTAAAATTTCGAGCTATAAGATTTATTGGCTGACGATTAATTAGTATTAATTTTGTGGTTGAGTTCCTTAGAACTTAGAAGTACGTATGAGGTAAAAGTTCTTTCCCTGTTTACCAGACAAAGACAAATTTTGAGGAGGTTTTGAACACTCTTTAAGGGGGTGTGGGCAAAGCTGAAGCTTGTATTATGCAAGAGCTGAACATATTGGAGTGGAAACCAGGGGCTAAAAATTATACGTACGAAGTCAGTAATAAGTAAGCATTATCTGCCCAGGTCCCCAACTGTATTTCATTCCTGAACAGTCTGAATTTTGAACTCATACATCAAGGACTCAAGGTAGTCCAATCCAATGTTGAATCTTGTGTGTTGAAGCATTTTATGTACGTTTTTTAGACCACTTCATCACCTGAACACAAGACACTAGACAACAGCACCAATGTAGAGAGATCCTCGCAAATTAAACTTTGGCCTAGTCGTGGCATTACCACCGGCATATTGAAGGTGTTTCAGTTTAGTGTGACCGTTTTTAGACGGTCACAGCTGTAAACCATCCTTATTTCCCCGTGAAAGTGGTTCCTTAACTGTTATGGTGACAGTGATCATTTTCGAAAATTGATTTCCTGGGACTATACATGGGGTGGATGCACATTTGTACCTCCAAAACCTTGGCATTGAATTGGATGTTTCAATGATTGTTCTGTAGAAGACACAAATAATGGTTGAGCACGGGAATTCAAATTTTAGTTTAGCTTTCTTGTATTTCAGGATTTAGCTCTTCATGACCATGTTCTCTTTCTTCCGTCCGATAATCAATCTATATGTATATATCAAAATGTGTAGGCAAGAATTGCAGCTTGCCACGTGTCATCCCATGTCAGCATCATTATACAAGATTATATTCTTTTTAAAGGTTTCCAAAATGCAAGTAATAGGTTTTGAACACACAACCTCTTAGTTGGAATGTCATAGGCATTACCATCAAGCAATATCCCTTTTTATTGTCAAATTGCAATTAGTAGTTCCTTTTACATTAATCAAGATTTAGGAAAAAGTGAGGAGATGTCCTTCATTACAATCTATCATGATCCTTATTGTTTAATTGGTTCTTAAATTATGTGCTCAAATTTTAAATTATTAAAAATGGAAGCAACCATTAAGAATATTGTTTGCCTCTAGAAAGGCATAGCTTTATTCACAAGAGCTCTATTTTTCTTTGCCGTGAAATAGTCATAAGAACAAGATTGACAGTTTCTTCATTGATTAACTCTGGCTTGAAATTTTTCTGATCTCCCTCAAAAAGTCACCTGATTCGTGGATGGTATAATTGGTTTAATGCAGGGAGATCCTCTCCTTCTATGTCTTTGTTCTTTCCCTGCATTATCCGGCTTTTATCGTCTATAACTAATGCACTTTTTACCTCTGGTGTGCAAAGTTGGGTGCTTTGCCTTTTGGCTGCCTGGGTAAAGTGTTTGTTGTAGGGGACAAAGGTATTTCTTCATGTACCCGCCTGCTATAGGTCTCGGGATTGAACTTTCTATTGAGTGTTTATTTATTATTCTTTGTCGGTTGGCTAAGAGAGAGGAGAAGAATAGTATACCTTCTAGAAATAGTTACAAGTGAATGGGCCCAGAAAGTCTCCCAACCGCAGTCTCCTATTTGAGAAGTTGAAGAAATCACAAGTCTCACACCTTGAACCAATTAGTCAATACATCTCCTTAGGCAACCTCTTTTCCTTTGGTCATCAATTTGGAACTGAAAGGTACCTAAGAAGGTTAAGGTTTTTTGTGGTGTTGTGTAGTTTGCTTGGCTAAAAACATTATACTCTGCAAATTTGGTGTCTCGATAAGCACATTACCATAATAGTTTCTTTTTATGGGTTGTGTAGCTTGCTAGACTAAAAACTTTATATTCTGCGAATTTGGTGTCTGGATAAGCGCATTGGATAATAGTTTTTTTTTAATCTTGTTATGAGATGTAGGAGTCATCTCTTTTTGCATTGTGCTGGGCTGAATCATCGAATCAAAACTCGGCCGTTATGTAACACAACAGATGTTATGTCCGTTACTTTATAAGAATTGGGCAAAAAAAGAGAAGGGGAAAACACACGTAGTAACACAAAAGCTATAGGCACACACCAACAAAAGGAAAAAAACTTAGACATAGACTTTTCAAGTTAGATGATATATATGAGTTAGTGTCTATATATATTAATAATTGGATATGTATCTGTATATGCAAGTCGAGTTCTTTAGGTTGGGGCGAATGGAAAGGAAAAAGGCTCTTTGGAGATCAGCTTCCTAGCAATGCTTTGGTTTCCATTCTCTTAGTTTTGTAGAGCACTATTTGTCTTCTGTTGCTTGCTGCATTTCCTTTTTATCAGTAAAACAGTAATTAAACTTTTTCCTGAATCCAACTTCAATCCAACCAGTTGCCACCACTTTATGCTAGAATTGGTTTGCTTGTGTTTTATAATTAGCTTCATGTCATTATCCTTGATTTCTATCACTGTCCTTGCATTTGTATCGTACTTCATTGATCTTCTAATTAGCCTGTCATCCGGGACTTGTATATGTCATATTGCTGATCTTCTCTTTACCTGCTGAGTATGGTTTTAAAGTATGTCACTAGCGCATGGAGACATGAGGGCTTTACAGTGCCTACTACCTTTGTAGAATTGGTTGGCATTGCTTCGAAACACGGAACAAGAATCCTTTAGTCGTCACCATTAAGGCAGTTTATTGGAGTTATACTACTATGGCTTGCTAAATTATTCTGTGAATTTTCTTTTCTTGCAACATGTATCTTCAGTTTGTCCAATTTATCTATAGGTAGATCAGGCTTTTCTTTTCTTGCAACATGTATCTTCAGTTTGTCCATTTTATCTGTAGTTACATCAGGCTTTGCACTGGAAGCCTTGTCATTGTCCTTTAGTGCTTCAACTAGCACATGTGCCTTCCTCTAAACAATTTGTTGATCGCTACTTTAGAGTGTACGGAGCCTTCTTATCATTTATCCGTCAATGCTAATTCTCATACTTGTATGCCCTAATTTTGTGCAGTTGCCGAGAAATTGGATGCATCTGCATTTTCTGAGAGCTATTGGCATTGCAATGTCTATGAGAGAAGGGATTGCTGCTGATGCTGCAGCAGCACTGTTGTTCCGCATACTTTCTCAGCCTGCCTTGCTTTTTCCACCATTGAGACAAGTTGAGGGAGTTGACGTCCAGCATGAATCTTTAGGCGGTTATATTTCATGCTACAGAAAGCAGGTATATATATTAATGTTTATGCTAGGATGACCCAGGAGAGAGATGTTTATGCTAGGAGGACCCAGAAGAGAGAACGTGTAGCGGGAGGGGTGGAGAAGAGCAAAGAGGATAATATTTGCAAACTTCCTATTTATGTTTTATGCTAGGATGACCTCAAAGAGAACGTGTTAGGGAAGGGGGGGGGGAGAGAGAGAGAGAGAGAGATATGACCTCAAAGACTTTCTCTGCAAACTTTCTAAAAAAGCTTCTAAATTGGTTGTTATTTCCACTTTCCATGATGTAGACTAACTCCTTACCAGGCAATAACAATTGAGAATTTGTCTTCCATTTATTCAATCAACAGATAGAAATGCCTGCTGCTGAAGCTACTATTGAGGCTACAGCCCAGGGCATCGCATCAATGCTTTGTGCCCATGGTCCAGAGGTGGAGTGGAGAATATGTACCATATGGGAAGCTGCTTATGGTTTAATACCATTAAGTTCTTCAGCTGTCGATCTGCCTGAAATAATAGTTGCTACACCATTGCAGCCTCCACTTTTATCATGGAACTTGTATATACCTCTCCTTAAAGTACTGGAGTACCTCCCTCGAGGGAGCCCATCTGAAGCATGTCTTATGAAAATATTTGTTGCTACTGTTGAAGCAGTTCTACAGAGAACATTTCCACTTGAGTCTTCTGTGGAAGAAAACCGAAGATCGAGATACTGTTCTGAAGCAGGACCGGCATCTAAAAACCTTGCTGTGGCTGAGCTCCGCACCATGGTTCACTCATTGTTTTTGGAATCCTGTGCAACTTCAGAGCTTGCTTCTCGATTGCTGTTTGTGGTGCTAACTGTCTGTGTCAGTCATGAAGCTCACAGAATTGGTAAGCGTTCGAGGGTTGAGGATAGCTATGCTGATCGCGCTGCGAAACACTCCAAATCAAGCCAATCTAGTCCTTCAAGTTCAATGAAATCCAAGAAACCGAAAGAATCAAGAAGTAAGAAATCAAAAAAACAAGGTCCTGTTGTGGCATTTGATTCCTATGTGCTGGCTGCTGTCTGTGCTCTGGCCTGTGAACTTCAACTATTTCCTTTGATTGCTGGTATGACTAATCCTTCAAGTTCAAATGCTTCTGTGGAATTAGCCAAGCCTGTGAAATTAAATGGTTCATCTAATGAATTCAAGGATGGCATTGACTCCGCGATTCGTCATACACGTAGAATTTTGGCAATACTGGAAGCATTATTTTCGTTGAAACCATCAACCATTGGTACATCATGGGGGTACAGCTCAAATGAGATAGTTGCTGCTGCTATGGTTGCTGCTCATATCTCTGAATTGTTCAGGCGCTCGAAGGCTTGCATGAATGCTCTTTCTGTCTTAATGCGGTGTAAATGGGATAATGAAATTCACAGCAGAGCATCATCACTTTATAATCTAATCGATATCCACAGCAAAGCAGTTGCCTCTATTGCCAACAAGGCAGAACCACTAGAAGCACATTTATCCCAGACATCAGTGTGGAGGGATTCGTCAGCTGTTATAAATGGCAGAAAAGATAATGAATATGAAGGCACTAGTTGTTTTCGATCAGAAGTTCCATCAACACTGAAATGTGAAGATCCTCCCCATTCAAAAAATTCACCAAACTGTGGGAAGACTCTACTCACAAATAATGATGCTGGAAATACCGCGGGTAAAAGTGTCGCGAGCTTTCAATTTGATGCTTCAGATTTGGCTCATTTCCTTACAATGGACAGGCATATAGGATTTAACTGCAGTGTACAGATCTTCCTGCAATCAGTACTTGAAGAAAAACAAGAGCTTTGCTTCTCAGTTGTTTCACTCCTTTGGCAGAAGTTGATTGCATCACCTGAAATGCAACCTAGTGCAGAAAGTACATCCGCACAGCAAGGCTGGAGACAGGTATGCATGGCAAAATTCTACCTCATCCTTTTTGTTTATATGAATAAAACTTGGTTCGTCCTTGTCATGGAAACCTAGTTCGGTGTTTCCTGCTGTCATAGACAATTATTATCCTACCTTTTCTGCTCTGTTGCTGGCCTATTTCCCATTCCATGTAGAACAGCCACAATATCTACAAAATGCCTTTTGTGATGAACTGTTGGCCTGCATTACCTTGTTAAAAATATATGCTATAAATTTGATCTATTTATTAGTATGAGATATGTAAGTAATATTAGCAGATTAATGCTGAATTTTCTCATCTTACATTTTGTTGAACAGGTTGTTGATGCATTATGCAATGTTGTATCTGCATCACCAGCTAAAGCAGCAGCCGGGATTGTTCTTCAGGTTTGATTTTTATTCAATCAGTTATAATTCCATATTCTTTTTACTTTTTTCTATTTTTTGATACTTGGTTAAAATTTAATCATTCAACCAAACAAAAACTAAAACAAGTTACTAAGGGCCTGTTTGTTATCGTTTTTTGTTTTCAGTTTCAGTTTTTTTGAAAACTAAAAACCAAAAACACGAAACCAAAGATGATGACCAAGGCCCTAAAATTGTCTCCTATGTTTTAAAGTCTTGCATAATACATAAAGCGATTTGTTTGGTCTCTGATATTTTATTATGGTCAGGCGGAAAGGGAGTTACAGCCTTGGATTGCCAAAGATGATGATCAAGGCCAGAAAATGTGGAAGATTAATCAGCGCATTGTGAAGCTGATGGTGGAATTGATGAGAAATTACGACACCCCAGAATCACTAGTCATACTGGCAAGTGCTTCTGATCTTCTTTTGCGTGCGACAGATGGAATGCTCGTTGATGGAGAAGCTTGTACTCTGCCACAGTTGGAGGTAATGTATCTGGTGTACAGATCTCCAGTTGACTAAACTTTGATTATTTTGCCTGAAAGTAATTGTTCACCTGTTCACTGCTGTTCACTTAAGTTATTCTCATCACAAATTGTCGTGTCATGACAGTAGGAGCATAATAAAAGTTGGTAGTGATACATATGAACTAGGTACAAAGATTGTTTGCCTTTTACTCTAATTGGCTGGGTGATGGTCTAACTATAAGATTGTAGAAAAGCAAGCTTTATGATGGTATTTATCGAAGTGTCCATTATAATGCTGGCTTATCTGATACCCAGAAATGAATGAACTTTTACGTTTTTAATCACAATTTATTTTACAGCTGCTAGAAGCAACTGCCAGAGCAGTTCAACCAGTGCTGAAATGGGGAGAATCTGGATTAGCTGTTGCCGATGGTCTCTCCAATCTTTTAAAGGTATTTTATCTCCTTGAGAAACAGCTGCGGGCACTGTCATCTGAAGATAAGTTACTAGTATGATGCATGCATATAACAATTCCTTAGGTAGGCATGCTCAAAAGAATTACACAATTTCAGAGTTTTTACTATACAGTTTCATGGAACTGGAATTCGCTACTAGCTATGCCATTGTACATGTATGAGTTTGCGTCTTGTCTGATTCCCCCTAAGAGATAGACAGAAGGTGGGAAAACCTTGCTTGACTAATTTGGGTTGCTCCTTTTTGCAGTGCCGCCTACCAGCTACTGTTACATGCCTCTCTCACCCAAGTGCTCATGTCCGTGCTTTAAGCACCTCCGTTCTCCGAGACATACAGCAGAATGGATCAATAAAATTGAGTTTTGATCAAGAAAATAGAAATGACATCCATGGATCAGCCTTCCAATACTTGCATTTAGGCATCATTGACTGGCACACGGATATCGAAAAGTGTATGACATGGGAAGCTCATAGTAGACTTGCAAGAGAAAAAACTATTGAGTATCTTGATATGGCAGCCAAGGAATTAGGGTGTACAATAACCATCTGACATCCTTTTCATTTGCGAGTTTCTGAGCTGTTATCTGTTGGTTAACACTCGGGAAACTTAATCCTGACAGCCATTAGGCAATTGATTCTTAGGAAGGTGGATAGATCGATCGAAGCCTCGTTTTTATTAGTGGTCCGAGATGATGGTTTCTACTTATGGTGAGATAGGGAATACCATATTGAGGTGACCACGAACAAGATTTAGGTGATCATAGTCTCAACCAATACCCGGTTTGATGCAGGGATTATTTGGCTGTAAATGGGAGACTAGGAGTCCCTTCAAGGATTATATCCTTCAACATCGTGAATCGGATTGCAGTGCTTTTTTCTTCAGTCCTCACGCCTTCCTTCGTTGTAAAATATAGCCATGAAAAGGAAATCCCAAAACCATTTGTGTCGGGGTACAATTGGCTGAGTAGTTGTATAAATACAGCTGATATGTTGTTCTGACTATAATTCTTCTTTTTTTCTTTTGGGTAGTACATGAATATTCTGTATGGAGCTGAGTTGGGGGTACCAAATAATTCGATTTGTATCATATTTTATTTGCACATTCAATTTTATTCTAATACCTAATTCAAACACTTATGAATCCTGTATCAAGTATCAACCCATCTCAATATGGAAGATTCAGCTCATGAGTAAGGATAGCTAACTAATCAGCACATGGTTTGGCTGATGGCTGCAATCCTTCAAAATGTATGTGAGCAGGCATCTCCGATTCTCCATAACACTCACGCCTTTGTAATCGTCTGACCTAATTGGATGTTTGTTTGCATATCTATTCAAAAACCTAATTGTTGAAAAGTCACGTCCATAGTATAGACCCAAAAGAATCTGTGACCCTTTTCCACGTTTCTCCAAACTCATCATTTGACTAGTGCTCCGGGTTAACAAATCTTCAGGGTTACCGAAAGTTCATGGGAAATTAAATGATTATATCACTTACTATAGCAATTAGACAAAAGAACATTTATGAAAGTTTAAGGTGGAACTCAAGGGAAAAAAAAACCATTGTTAATGTCATGTTAGAGTGTAATGAGAAGTTTTATCTAATCGGGTACAAGCAAGCCATTGTTAGTGTTATGTTAGAGTGTAATGAGAAGTTTTATCCAATCGGGTACAAGCAAGCCATTGTTAGTGTTATGTTAGAGTGTAATGAGAAGTTTTATCCAATCGGGTACAAGCAAGCCATTGTTAGTGTTATTTTAGAGTGTAATGAGAAGTTTTATCCAATCGGCACAAGCAAGCCATGTTCTTATCAAATGGAAATTGGAACAAGTAGCAAATTTGATCCTATATGGACTCACCAAAAGCATGGCTTGTACAGATCAAAATACAGCAAATAAAACATCAAATCCGCACTTAATCAAAGAAATAGATGTGTAATGAACATTTGGTCAAAAATAATATACAAATAGATACGAAATGAAAATTTGGTTCCAAGAAATGAAAAATGGTTACACATAATGATCATTGGTTCAACATATTTGAACAAAGGGACACGAATGAACTTTGAGACAAACAAATGAACATGGGAAACTTAGGCCGATACTTTTTCATTAAAACTCAATTCGAAAAAAGTTTTTGTTCCAACTAATTTTGACATATGTTCTTTTAGATGATACAATGTTCATTATGGTTATTCAACATGTTCAATTATTGATATCAAATGTGCATTATAAAATCAATTTATTTTCAAAAAAAATTATGTTCCAACTAATTCGCATTCTTTAGTCTTTTTCTTGGTTTTTAGTCAAGGGCTAGAGATGCTATAGTGATGGTTCTCCTCCTTTAGCTTTGATTCCGCTAACATGGTGCTCCTCTAATAGCTTCTTCATTGGCATCATAGCATTCAGTTGACATATGTTCTAACCATTAATGGCGGTGGAAAAACCAACATCTATCAAATCGAACAAAGATTCAAAATCAACTACATATACTCATACAATAAACAATTGAATGAAAAAAAAGGAGTAACTAATAAAGAGTAGGAATTAGAAATACTGAAAAAACAGTACCTTAATGCTAGTTGGATTGTCGACCACCTGTAGTTTGTGTCATTCGTTGGTGTCCGAGATGGAGTGCTGGCGGTGTTGCAGTGGTCCGGTGGGAGGCAAAGTCGCAAAGGAAGAAAAGGCAGGGGGAGATAGGAAAACTGAAATACATGAGGTACAATCGTGAGAGAAATTCATAAGGAGTCATAGCTGTTGTAGCAGTCAAATTATTTTCACTACTTATGAATTGCGTCCTCTTGCTTGCAACCTCCTATGAGAAATCTAGAGAAAATATAATGGAAGTTCTTTGAAATGAACATAACATAAAGAGTGTGGGTGGTGGGCGATTAGCATTAGAGCGAATGACGGGGTGATGGCTAACTGGCTACGATGTGTAGGGGTGGTGGGCAGTTAGGGTTATAAATTTATTAAACCCTATTTATCAAGGGGAACCAAGATAACATAAAGAGTAATTAGGTGTTATCTTTGCCGCTCCAATTTATTATATTTTTTAATCAAATTTCGTTGAAGGAAAAGATAATACCCGACAGATACCAGTGTTATCTTCTCTTTTATATCGAAAACACTTGTGTAAATTAAGTGTTATCTTTTCCTAAGATAACACCTACTACACTTAAATGTTATCTTATTTATGTTATGTTTTCCCTAATTTGAAGTAGTAACGGAAACCTGTAACAAGAGGAAAAGAAATAACGACGAATTAACAAAGTCACCACCCTATTTTCGGCTTGTTCTACAATGCAAACCCTAACAATCTCAATCGACCTCAACCTATTGAGGAAGATGAAGCTGTAATACTCGGGGATGATCCCTCGGTCACACAACATCACTTGAACATCAAAAAGGACTTTTGAGGCACCAGGGGGTCGAGAGAAACAAAGCAGCGGCTGAAGAGATTAAGAAGCTATTGAGAGCCCGACTTATTTGTGAGTGCCAATATACTGAATGGATCTCGAATATTGTATTGGTGAGAAAGTCGAATGGGACATGTTAGATTCGTGTCGACTTCACTGATCTGAACAAAGTCTGCCCCAAAGACGACTTCCCTTACCAAAGATGGACAAACTTGTTGATTCGACGATTGTTCATGCGACATTCCGCTTGATAGACGTGAACGCCGGGTATCACGGGATTCTTCTAGCCAAGGAAGATCAGGTGCATACTACCTTCATCACTAATCCAGGCGTCTATTGTTTTGTCGTAATACCCTTCGGGCTAAACAATGCAGGAGCCCCTTATTAGAGACTTGTCAACGAAATGTTTGAAAATCATCTAGACCAAATGTTGAAGTATACGTCAATGATATGATCGTTAAGAGCAAGCTGATCGAGCAACATATTGTTGTCTTAAGACAAATTCTCGTAACGTTGAGGAAGGAGCCTAGTGTCCAACAGGCAAGGGCTTATGCCCATGCTATGTATGAGGCAAGATCATCTGAATGCACAATAAGAGAGTACCAACCCTTAGTGCCCCAGGTGGGAGCACTTCAGTTCAATTGACCAACTCTATTTTCAACCAGAATAACTGAATGCGTTGCCCTACCCAAAAGTCAAACTACCCACCATTGATCCTTTTGATGGTACTATTGATCCAGATGATCGTTTATCTGCTTACAAGCATCAGATGTACGTGCTGGCTGTGGATGGTGCCGCGTTATACAAGATTTCCCGACTATTCTTAAGGGAGTACCCCAAAAATGGTTCAATAATCTCCTTCCAAACTCTCTCAAAATATTTAGTAAACTAAGTTACTTATTCACAAATCACTTTGTGGCCAATCGACATGAGCAAAACACCAGCATACACCCGGGGAACATAATCCAGGCACCTAAGGAATCTTTAAAGAGTTTTGTTAAAAAGATTAAACCTTGAAGCACTTCAGGTCCAAGATCTAAATGTTGGAGTCACTTTTAACGCCTTCATCAGAGGGTTAAGACAGAGAGTTTTAAGTTCAACCCCGTTAAGAAGAAAGTGACCACCTATGCCAAAGCATTAAAGGAGGTTGAGGTCTTTATTCATGCAACAGAGGTATGTGTAAATTAAAGGCCAAGCACCCTCAAGGTAGAAGAAATTGTCCAAGCTAAGAAAAGAGACCCAAAGAAATCTGAGCCATGGACGATGGCTCCTGTGAAGAGCTCATCCATGGACAAGAGAACATGAAGAGAGGAGTCAAGGGATCCTATTGAAATTAACAAGGACCTAACCTACTCTGTTTTGATAGAAGTCAAAGATCATCATGAGTTTGATTTGAAATGTGTTTGATTTGAAATGAGTTTGATCCAATGGCTTCATATCCTTTTTAACTATCTAAAACGTATTCTAAGCGTCAAAACTATTTGGTAATTGATCACAACAAATGTTTTGATAGGTGTTTATTCTTCACAATTCATGTATGAGTCTATGATGGTCTTAACCTTCGATTTGAAATGAGTTTGATCCAAGGGTTTTATATCCTTTTTAACTATCTTAAACATATTCCAGGAGTCAAAATATTTGGTAATTAAGCACAACAATTTTTTTCTGAAAAGGACCTTTGAAAATATTTTGGTTGTGAGCAGGTACCCATAAAACAACTAAGGAAAATTTGACGCCAACAGTCCAAACTATTCTCCATCTTCTATAAAACAGTTCAAACTATTGATAATCCAGGAACAATCCAAACTATTACCCCAATCTCCCATAAACAGTCCAAGTGACGTGTTTACTTGTTATAATAGGAATTTTTTTTCTTCTAATTTGGGATATTTATAGAAGATGGGCAATAGTTTAGACTGTGAAAAACCACCTAATAATTAAATATATTTGTTACTTAGGATCCGAACCTCATTTTTCGTCAACAAAGTCAACTTTCTAGTATTTACTTCATGAAACCACACTCTATCTGCTAAAAGAGGCATGTGAGCCTCAATCTCCTAAACACTGCTTCTTGTCATAAAACCCCTTCCCCATCCTGTTTCTTCAAAAAAAAAGCGGAAACCCTTCCTCATTCCTGGTTCTTCGTCCCTCCCAATCCATGTTTCTTCGAACTCAAACCCCCTTCCCCATCTTCGTTTCTTCCAAAACTCAAACCCTCCCTTCCTTATCTCTAATTGTACCCCCAATTTCATATGAGTAGAAATTTGATAATCTATACTCCCTCCGTCCCATATTAAATTATACACTTTTATAAATGGCATGAGAGTACAATAAAAATATTATTTATTTAATATTAATAGGTCCCATATATAATAAATCTAATAACCCCACCCACTCTAAACCCTTGTGATATGCCCCACCAACATGTACTTTATGCACTACAACAAGTACCAATAATCAATTACTCTCAATAAAATAAGTTAGTCAAATAACACTCCTAAAGCTTTGTGTCAGTCAAACTGTATCATCTAATATGAGGCAGAGGGAGTAGTTTTTATGAAAAACAAACATATTCTTCGACATTTTCGACAAATCTTCCAGAGGTTAAACCTTAGACTATGGTATAATGAAACTAATACTTACTACCCGAGCGGGGTTCGGGCCACTTCTCCTTACCAAAAAAAAAAAACTTATTCCATTCATGGCATAATATCACAAATGAACCTCATATTTTGAGTTGCTTTTTGTAAGTATTCAACAGAAGAATTAGTATGTCAAATTAATATTTCAATCATAAGCATGACCTTAAAATCCTTGACGAATAAATTGAAAAGGAAATGAATTTTTATGGCCATCAATTTTATATCCATTAAACAGAGAACCTCATATCACCTCATCATCTTTGACCTTCATGCCACTGATATTATCATAACTTCTTCAAATTGACCTACTCGGCCAAGGAAGTCTACTATGCACCCATAGTGCTCAATTTCAGGCGCAATTCCATAGACTTCAGTCATTAAGCCAAAATAGTTGTATCCTTTCTCAACTAAGCCTCCATGACTATAAGCATTCAATAGACCAATAAAATTAATTTCATCATGTCTCACATCATTGCCTATTTGCATCATTCCCAATTTCACCATACTTACTCATAATCAAAAGTTCCATCTTTTACCCCTCTATTTTGAATTTTATGGTCATGAGTATCTTTGATTGTTTAGCTCGATTGATCAACTTGACAAGGTTTATCACTTAAATAACTTGAAAGAAACAAGACAACCTCATTCACAGATTGCAAGGTTCAATACTTTAGAAATCATGTTGCAACATCATCTTGACATACAGCTTTCGTGGAAACAAGGATGGGGAGGGGGTTCAAAATTGGATCAATGGCGTTGCAAGAAATTAAAGAGGATGACGATAGTAGCTTTTTTTGAAGAATCATGGATTGCGAAGGGGGATTTTTCGAAGAAACATGGGTTTAGAAGGAAACATGAAATTGGTAGTAGTAATGGCAAGAAATTGGGTCCAAGAAACAGGGTTGGGGAAGGGGTTCTGCTTTTTTCGAACAAACGGGATGGGGAAGTGGGTTGTAGGAGAAAAAAGTGCAAATTATAAGATACATCTGGGTGTCCCTTGTGGTACGTACACCCATAGGCAATGCCTTATGTATTTTTCACGTGCAATAATAGCACACAGAAACATAAGGCTGAACGGTCAAGGAGTTGTGCGCGTGTTTGTGAGGTCATTTGTTCAAATCCTTTTTTCAAAAAAATCTGCCACTTTTCACAATGAGTATTGCTTATTTTGCAAGAATTCTATCTCTCATATTTTCTTTTATTTTTTTATTTTTATACTCCTATCTTAATAATATATGTTAAATATACATGAAGAGTAATTCATCAAAATGAGTACATAGAGTTCACATTATGAGTAAGTTCAATCAATGAGTACATAAAACTCAAATTAGTATGCTTATTTTACAAATCAAGAAATATAATAAATAAATAATTAAATAAAATCCCATCCAACTCATACTCTTTTGACGAACTAACACTCATTTGGCGTCATACTCATTTAGGTAACTCATACTACAACAACAATTACTAAGCCTTATTCCCAAAGTGATTTGCGGTCGGCTAACATGAATCGTTAACTGAAACCGTTGCCAAAGCAGATGGCATCGACAAGAGTGATAAAAAGTTTTTAAAAGAGTTTAAGTTTTAAGAATTTTTAAAAAAGTTTTTGAAACAAAAGTTTACACCAAAAGGGTTTAAAAGAGGTTTTCAAAAGGTTTTAATACCAACACAATTGAGAAAAACAAATAAATGCAGTAATCACACCCCTTCCTCCACATGGATACTGCCCCTCCACCCACTTCTATCCAACGCCATGCTCTCCTCAATCCCATAGCCTCATTTAGGTAACTCATACTCATTTGGAAAATTCATACTCATTTGCCTCCATGCTCATAAGATATTTTGGGTGTACGCAGAGGTAGAAAGAAGTTGGAGTTTAGGAGTTGGAGGCTCACAAGCCTCTTTTAGGAGAGATAGAAAGTTTTTTTAACAAAGTCAATGCTGGAAAGTTGACTTTGTTGTTGGAAAATGAGGTTTTGGTGCAGGTCCTAAATAACAAATATATTTAATTAGTGGATGGTTGTTCACAATTAACTTTTTTATGGGTAGTTGCTCACAATCAAAATGTTTTAAATAGTTACTTCTAACAAAATTTTCTTTGATTTTCTGTATTTTTTTTACTTTTGGTAAAAATTTCAACTTACTAATTGTAAGTGATTTATCACCTCCATTTCTTTTTGTTTGTCCTACTTTCCATTTTTGTCCATTTTATTTGTCCTACCTTTTCATCTTCCCTTATATGGAAAAATTATGTTACTCATCTACCCCTACTTTATCACTTTTTTAGCCCACATGTACCTTATAATTTTCTCTCACATACTTTAATTACCGCATTTACTAAGAAATAAGTGGACTCCTTGATTGTTGTCCGCCCACATGCCTATGACATCATCTTCCTTGGCATTTGTAGCTATAGTAAATGGGACAAACAAAAAGAAACGGAGGGACTATTTTATTTATTTTTATTATTTTTGGTGTTCACCACTTCTTTCCTTGTATAATGGAGCTTAGATTCAATTAATTTAATTAAAAAAGTACCACTAAGTGTAGGACGTCTGGTTTATAATAAAAGTGGTAAACATATTGTTTGGCTACATGATGAGCAATAGTCATATTCGCACGCAAAATATGATGAATACGTACAACAAGAGAAAATTGTGCGGATTACTACAAACTTGTTCCCGATAGGTAGATGGTGCACATGGACTCACTATCTTCATCGTGCGCACAGTTCAAAATGCATCTAATGTAAAACAAAATGTGTTGAATTCATTAAAGATAACACATAATGAACGATAGTTCATTTTCATTAAACATGAAAAAAAGGGGACATGTTTTTTTTCTCTTTCATCCATTATCTCTTTCCTCAATTTCTAATTCAGACATTCTGAATTCATTTTCCCAAATAATTTCTCTCTCCATTTTTTTCTTAAAGCTCTTTATCTCCTTCCCAAAAGTCACTTCTACTCATCATTTTCATTCAAAAAAATTTCAAAGTTCAAGCCAAATCTCATATCCAACTTGTTTTGGTAACAAAACTCACACCTATTCATCATTTTACAAAAATTAAAGTCTAATCCAACATTAGTTAAACATCAACCTCACCCCAAGAACAAAGCAAGTTAAAATGATAACAATATATCTTATATATGGTAACAACAAAACATATAGTTGGTATTTGTTTTTGTTTGGCTTTAGTTACAATTTAAATCCAGTCCATTGCTTTTTTTAGTATTGTTAATTTGAATTTTTTATAATATCAATTTAGTATGTTCTATTCGTTTCAGTTAGTTTATTATTACATGCTTTAAAAAAATTATTGGAAAAATTAACGATAATCTTTTAATTTGGAATGATGTTCACAATAAATCTGATATTTTGTAGATAAATATTTTTTATGAAAATTTTCTTTCAAGATACTAATGATGTTCTTTTCTTTGAATTGATGTTCATAGTATATCTGATGCATGTTAGAGTAATATCTGCTATTGTTCTTGAATAAATAACCATTGATGTAAAAGCCAGTTGTACCATTTGAATGATGTATTTGCGGACGATATTCATGTATATTATGTTCAATATACATTTGCTACAAATGAGTGGGTAATAAATAATATAAGCTCATTATTCAGAAAGTACTTTATATGTTCATTTTATCATTATTGGTGTTTACATTTATAATTTTAACGTTCTTTTATTTATCATTGGTTGAAATTAAAATGCCTGAGATTGTTTTTTTTTTTGCGTGCAATTTAAATCCATAAGATTGTTCATTTGAAATCTTATAATGTTTTTATTGATATGTGTTATATTTTCGGTAAGTTCATTAAAAATATTGATGCTAGTTTTTTCATTTTTTCATTTTTTCATTTGGATTGATGTTCACTATACATCTGATGTATATTAAAGAACTATTCCATTTGGAGATGTTCATTCCAAATATTAACGATATTATTTTTATTTGCATTGATGTTCATTACAGTAATACTCTCTCCATTTCTTTTAGTTTGTCCTATTTACTGTACCTCCAAATGACAAGGAAGATGATGTCATATGCATGTGCATGAGAACAATGATTAATAAATCCCCTTATTTTATAGTAAATGTTGTTATTAAAGTAGGTGAGAGAAGTAAGTTACATGTGAGACAAAAAATTAATAAAGTAGGATAAATGGGTAATGCAACTTTCCCGTATAGGGAAAGATGAAAAGGTAGGACAAAAAAAAAACAGACAAAAACGGAAAGAAGGACAAAAAAAGAAAAGGAGGGAGTATTTGCTAATGTTCGTTTTATTTGAATAAATATTCGTTGATCTAAAAGCCTCGTGTACCATTTGAATGATGTGGTGGAAATTAAAATGTATGAGATTTTTATTTTTCATTTGAAATCCATGAGATTGTTCATTTGATTCTTATAATTTTCTTTTAGTATGTTCACTTTGTATCAACTAGTATACTAATATATTCTTTGGCAATGTTCATGTGTAATATTAATCGAGTTCTTTTCATATGAATAAATGTTCCTTGTACATATGATGTACATTCGATAATATTTGGTAATGTCGTCATTGTATTTTATAATATTTGGTAATCTTTTTTATGTAAGTTAATGTGCATAATTGTTCATTAGATCACTATTGTTGTTCATATGTGCGATTCACACGTTTAATGACTTCATCGAATGTTATACACTATGTAATGTCTAGTGCACCTATTGTTCATTCTATCCCTATTGATGCTCTTATGTGAGATTCTCATGTCCAATGGCTATTGGATAAGAAGTTTTAGTGTTTATTGGCTTCTATGGTGTCACACACTATGGGAATGATAATTGTTCCTAGATGTTCATTTTATACATATTGGTTCTCATTAATGTTATTCTAATGTCCAATAACACAAACGATCTACCAATATTATATATTGGATGATTAAAAACAGTATTTTAATGTTGGGTGGACTGTAAGACAAGGACTAACTGATTATGATGGACTATACATGGATTGGGCATCATGATATTCTAGATAAAACCCAATAATATATAACATATATGTTACTTTGAAGATCTTCCATATGTTACTTTTTTAATTTGTATAATTAAAGGTTTTTGGCTTCCCAAAATGAATTTTCTAGAGGAAAAAAGGAGTTCTAGAGAGAGAGGGAAAAAAGAGGAAGAAATGGAGCCCTAAAAGCCCAAACACACAGCCGTTAACACAGCCAAACCACCGCCCTAATCCACCACCCTCAACCAGATCTTTGAGTTATGAATATAATCTAGAGATTATAGTGAGAAAGGGTAATAATCACCCTAGGTTTTGCGAAATACGAAGTTTTGATTTTCCTCCAAGATCTGGACCTGCTCAAGCCGGAAAAAAAGCACGCAAATCGAGGACACCACCGTCATTACTGTAGCAGCGGATCCATTAGGCGTGTTTGGCTTAGCAAAGGAGATGTTTTGGGATTTTTTTTCTTCTGAAAATGGAGCTCAGCCAATGACAAGGGAGTGTCTCTACAACTTCCTCTATTTCCCTTTAATTTTCTGTTTAATTAAGGTTTATTGCCTAGGCCTATTAATTACTAGCAATAATAACATGCCTAGATCCTATCATCTGAATTGGGTTTGTTGTGTTCATTACTTGCGTTGGTTCTGCTGTGAAGTGCCTAAGTTTATAACTGCTCTACTTTGGTTAATTGTTAGTTATAGTGTACTTTACTGCTATTGGGTGTTATATGTAACTAGCTCTTGTCAGTTTTCAAATCTCAGTGCTCTTATATGTGTTACCTATAAATACCCTGCCTTATATTCAGTTTTAACTCACACCAAACTGAACTACCTCTCTAGTTTAGTTGCTCTTATAATCTCTGCCTTACTCTCATACCTTGCTCTCCTTTTTTTAATGTCTGACTCTACTCCTCCTCTTAGCTATGCCAAGGCTCTACAATCCCAACCACAGAGCTCTTCTACTTCCTTTCCCAATCACAATCAGGGGGGCCAATTCCTCTAACTCTAAACCTCTGGATTTCATTCCAGTTGCGCCTCTTGATTTCACCAATCATCAGAACAACCTACACACCACAACAATGGCTACTGACAGTAACATTACTCCTACCTCTCCCATTTCCTCAGGGAGTCCAAATACTCATGACTCACAATGTGCCAATGACTTTCTCCCAACCATAACTGTGGAAGCACCTATCCTAACTGAGGAAGAAATAAACAAACTAGCTTCAACTTGTTTATTTGGGAAGGTGTGGGGAAAGCATATCCATTATGATGTTGTTCAAACCAGACTAAAAAGGGATTGGAATTTTGCTGAGGGTAAGGTTTTAATTCGTTTCCTCTCTAATGGCTGGTTTCTTATTGAATTTTCTAACCCCAATGATACGAATACTGTCTAGGAGGGTAGACCCTAGTTTGTGCAGGGGTTAAACTTTGCCTTAATACCTTGGAAATAAGGTTTTAATGCTTATAAGGAACAGTTAACCCATGTTGATTAGTGGGTAAAAATACCCTTCATCCCTAATGAGTTTTGGAGTATTAATCACCTTAGAACATTGACTCTAAAAATTGGAAATCTGATTAAGCTGGACAGGTTTACACTTTAAAATGATGATAAGGCCCAATTTGCTAGAGTTTGCCTTAACATTGATATCACCAAACCAGTCCCAAGGTCTATAACTATCAGAAATGTCCATGGTGTCTAAACTGAGTTTTTCTTGACTTATGAGGGAGTGCACATAGTCTGCCCTCTTTGTGGTCTGAATGAGCATTCTATTGTGTCCTGCCCTAAGAAGCCCCCTCCATGTCTTGACCTAGTTATAGCTAAACTGGAAGAAAGCTCTCTGTCTCCAGGTCTCAATAAGTGCAGCCTCTCTGCCCCTGAAAATAATTGGCTCTTTGTCAGACCACTTAGAAGAGGAAGACCCAAACCTCATAATGCTAAACCCTACACCAAACCCTTTCCTAAGCAAAGACAATTTCCTGGCACAATTCACCTCAACTCTGTGTTATACCCCCAACATGGACAGACTGCTCCTGCTGCTGGTACCTCTTCTCAGACCAACAAAGTGCATTTATCTAATGCCTTTGAAAAACTTGCTGATTTTCAAATCCCAAGTTCTGATACTATACAGTTGGCCCCACCTACTGCTGCTCCTATTCCTCATAATGCTGCTGGTGTAACTGAAGAAGAAGAGGATGGAATGGACATAGCCTTTCTTCAGGCGATGGGAATCATTCACCACAATCCTGATGTGGAGATGGTTTCTGCTGCTGCTGAAAGTTCAAAAAGAAGAAGGAGGCAGGATTCCCCCTCTTCTTCCAACTCTCAACTGGAAGGATGATTAAGTCTTCCTTACATCTTTTGCAAACCTGGGAATGTACTAAGCTGTTGTTAGTCTTGTTGTTGTTTTTGCTGCTAGTCTCTTCAAACAATCTTTGTATTATCTTAGTACTTTCTCTAAGGTTTTTTTGCTGCCCCATGATTGTATTTTGATGTTCTTCTAGTTACGGAATGGGAGTTTAAGTTCTTGTTATTGCTGGTCTAAAGTCTCCATTTTTGTCAATTGCTTTAATCTGTTCTTGATTACCAGCTTGTCAACTGAGTTTCTCCTTCACTGTACCATTTTTATCATGCACAAACACATGTTTTTTCAACCTTTTGTGCACATTATTTATGATTTGGTTTGGCTTACTAGTTTATCTAGTTACTACTCCATAGCTTTGATGCTTATCTCCTTTTGGTTAGTTAACTTCATTAAGCACAATACACTTTTCATGGACACCCCTTCTATGAGTTTATACTATCCTAAGTGCTACCCCTTTACCAATAATTAATGGAACAACACTAATTATGTGTACAGGTTGCTTATTACTAGTTTAGGCCTGCTGCACTTTGGTATTATTGCACCAGACTTTACATGTCTTCATAGCTATGAGCTTACTTTTAAACACTTCATGGTTACTTCATGGTTGTTGCTCCTTTGGACTAAGCATCAAGAGACTAGTTGGTTTTTGCCTAAGTTTTTATTTACAACTTATCTCACCAAATGCTTACTGACTATTTTTTTCTGGTTTAATTGCACTAATAGGCACAGCCTCAATGCTCACTGCCTGCCTAGGTATTCTGTCTCCAACATAGCTCAGCTAGAGGACATGGCTCCAGATCCTCACACCATAGGAGTGAGCTTATGGCAGTTCAAAGCTACTTAGTATGGCAAGCTGAACAGACTTGGAAGTCTCGTTCCTTTATCTATTGATAAAAGTGGAATTTATTGTTATTTATTTTTTACCTTGCACTTTGAATTTATAAATCAGCATTTTTCTTTTGGGTGTACCTTTGGAACCGAGTGCTTGATCACTCGCTATGAACTATGGGCTTGATCCCATACTTGGCAAAAGTATTCATTTATTTCTTTAAATGTAATACTCTATGGAATCCTTCACTAATAAATAATATATTACCTATATGAAAATTTTAGCTTGGAACATTCAAGGGGCGAAGAAACCCCAAGCAATAGTGGAACTACTTTTTCTAAAAAATAGATTTAATCCCGATCTATTCTTTATCTTGGAAACAATGACCAACAATGCCAATAGTAAATGAATACTCAAAGCTCTTCATTTCCAACATAGCCTAATCATCGACCCAATTAATCATTGCGGTGGTATTTGGATATGTTAAAATACCGACAACATCAATGTGGATCACTATTTATTATTTGATAGATGTGCCCACCTTCACATCTATTCCAAGATTATCAAAAGAGATATCTTAGTCTCCGAAATTTACTTACCAGCCAAAGAACAAGATAAAGATACTTGCTGGAACGAATTACTAGAATATGTTAATAACCAGAATAAACCTAAAGTCATCTTAGGAGATTTCAATGAGATGCTTTCCCCTTCCGATAAGTTAGGTGGCAAAACACTTTCACCTTCTCTACTCAAACGCCTGCCAACCTTCCTAGGACAGTCTCAATGTTTGGAGGTCCCAACCCAACAAAATGCGTTTTCTTGGAAGAAACATTATGAATCATACATAGTATACGAAAAATTAGATAGAGCCATTTGTAATCAGGAATTCCTGGATTGCTTCCCGAGTTCCTTAGTAACTTATGGTTCTTTCACGGTTTCCGACCACGCCCGTTTAATTTGTGATACTCACTCCAACCCACAAAAGCCCCCTACTCCGTTCAGATTCCACCAAGCATGTGCTTTAGATCCCGAGGTTTTCAAAATTATAACAAATCTCTGGAACTCAAAACCAAAACGTTCAAGCTTCTTCGGAGTTCAATCTCGCCTCAAGGAAATAAAGACGAGTATTAAAGTTTGGTCAAGAAATAAGTACCAACACACTTCCAACAAACTCATTCAGAATGTTGCTAAGATCCAAGAGGTAGAGGAAAGACTTTGGAACCAACCTTTTAACCCGATATTAGTCGAACACCTAAAAAGACTTGTCACTCAAAGGGAAAAGATCCTCCTATTTAAACAATCAAATTGGGGGTTGAAAGCCGAAAAGGATTGGTTATCCCAAGGGGATAGAAACACAAGGGTTTTTCATAATAAGATGAAACAAATAATCTCTCTTAACACTATATGCAGACTAAGAGATGAAGATGATATTTGGATTGAGACTGTAGAAGGCATCAAAGACCTTCTGAAAAAATGCTTTCAAAAAGAACTATACTTCGGCCAAAACAACTCCGACAAGCAATGCCTTCCAGCACATGGTCCCCATCCTCTCTGATCAAGATTCCCAGAACCTTATAACCAAATTCTCTGAGGAAGAAATACGCAAAGAGTTTTTCGATATGAACCCACACAAAGCACCAGGATCCGACGGTTTTGGTCCTGGGTTCTACCAAAAGTACTGGATCATAATAAAGAAAGATATTTGTTTGGCAATATCAAGTTTCTTTGAACATGGCCATCTTCCTCCATCCATTAACCATACCATCATTACTCTATTGCCAAAAAACGCAAATCAGGAAAAACCCAACCATTTAAGACCAATTAGCCTTATAAATACTATTTATAAGGCTATTTTGAAAATCTTAGTATCAAGAATTCAACCAATTCTTGATAAGATCATTAGCCCATACCAAAATGCCTTTACTAAAGGCCGCTCCATTCATGACAATGTCCTTATCGTCCAAGAAGTTCTTAATACTTTTCACAAATCTAGCAATAAAACAGGGTGGTGTGCTTTGAAATTGGACATGGAAAAAGCTTATGACAGAATAGAATGGAATTACTTATGGGGATGTCTATCCCATCTAGGCTTCCCCAATAAGTGGATTGACCTCATCAAGCAATGTGTTACTACCGTTTCTTACTCTGTTAAGGTAAATGGGTATACAACAAGCTGGTTCACTCCTACCAGCGGTCTAAGACAAGGTGACCCCCTCTCTCCTTATCTGTTCATCATTTGTATGGAAGGATACATTAGGCAACTTAATGCCTTAGCAATCTCGAAAAAGAGTGGTGTAGGGTTCCAGATCAGCCCTGAGACCAGTAAAATTCCCTGCCTACTCTTTGCAGATGATAGCCTCCTCTTGTGCAAAGCCACCAAGACAGGTTGCTCCAATCTGAAAAATATTATTGATGACTTTTGTCACAGTTCAGGTCAACTTGTAAACTTCCACAAGTCGGCCATCGTCTTCTCAAAACACGTTCCTAACGCTAGAAAAGACAACTTGGCTAGCCATTTTAACATGGCCCCAAAGGCTTGTCTAGGTCGTTATCTAGGCATCAATTTCAGCTCTTTCCGCCCAATTAGGGCTGACTTAGTGGTTTTACTATCCAAAACCGACCAAAAAGTCAAATCATGGGAAGCTGGCTTACTATCCAAAGCAGGGAGACATACTCTTATACAAACGAACCTGGAAGCAATACCAAACTACTCCTGTTCTGCTACCTTAATGCAAGGTAAGACTGCTACCACCATCGATTCCATTCACAGAAAATTCTTCTGGAACCAAGGCCCAGGTAAAGAGGGCTTACCCCTAATTGCATGGGATAAAATTTGTACTCCTAAAAACCTTGGAGGTCTGGGCCTAAGGAAAACTCTTCCTCTAAACCAATCCTTCCTTGCGAAGTTAGCTTGGAAGGTCCTGACCGATCCATCTAATCTATGGGCCAACATTGTACGACAGAAGTACTTAAAGAACACCACTTTCTTTGAATATCTTCCAAAACCATCTCACTGTTCCAAAATATAGATTCAGATACCCCTATTTGGGGCATGTCTTCCCATGGAGATTTTACAGTCAAATCAGCCAATTGGTTAGCTCACAACTTTAACCTCGACACACCTAAATGGGAATTTAGATCCATTTGGAAGCTACAGATCCCACAAAAGTTACAAATTTTCCTATGGGAAATTTTAAACAAAGGACTTAGCGTTAGAGCAACTCTCAATAAGATACATATCCTCCCTTTTAAGAATTGCCCAGTTTGCACCTCTGATAGGACGGAGACAATCGATCATCTTTTCCTGCATTGCCCAAACATAACGACACTATGGGCGTTACCACAAGTGAAAGAGTGGTTAGGCTGGCCTGTAAACTGCACTGATGTGTTGGCTTTATTTCGTCATTTTTTACGAGATAAAAGCACAGCAGCTAAACTCACTTTCATTTTTTTGGAGTATTTGGAAGGAACGAAATGACTTAATCTTCAATAATGCGAAGCTGAATATTTATAGAATTTCTCACCTTGCCAAGCGTATGCTTATGAATGGCGAGTTCGTACACACTTTGATGACTACATCGTGAATCCCTCCAATTATGACTCCCCCATCCCCCCCTATTTCGGCGGCTTCCATTCCTCCCAATCACTCCATTTATGTAGCCTGGAAACCACCACCTCCGGGAGCCTACAAGCTAAACTTCGATGGGTTGGTGAGAGACTCCAAAGCAGCAGCGGGGTATATAATTCGTGATCATGAAGGCAACTTGGGCCTTTCTTCCTTCGTCACGGCTGAAGCTACAACACTTCATAGAGTTGTTCTACAAGCTACAAAACATCCTTGTTCCACTTTATTCGTCGAGGGAGATAACCAACTAGTTGAGGATTCACCCCCCATGGCAAATTTACAACATCATTGAGGATTCTAAAATACATCTAGGAGCTTTTAAAGAGGTCAACATACAACACGTCTACAGAGAGGCAAACCAGACAGCTGATTGGATATCTAATGCAGGGCATTTAGCTATAGATTCTATTTGTATTACGGATTGGCATGGTTCTCAGTTAGCTACAATACTTTGTAATGATGCATGAGGAATTCCCCTCGAGCGGAGGGTCTCCTAATCATCCTTTCTCTTATCCTTACCTTTATAAAAAAAATGTTACTTTTTAGAACAATAATGTTCATTCTAAAACAATCAAATGTTCACAAACAAATAACACATACATATAAACAAGTTAACACGAGTTTATGATAAACTATAAAAAGTTGTAATGTTCTTTTCATGACAATTGAATAACTTAAAAAGAACATTAATGTTCATTCATATATTAGTGAGGTATAGTTGGTTTTATGTGATTATCAAGGTTTTATCGTCTTATGCCGAGGGTTTATGCCAATTTTCTTGAATATGATACTGTTAATCTTATATGCATTGCTTAGTGAAACTTGAATCGGGAAATTGTTATACCTAATATTTATTAGCATAAAAAATCATAACACTAAAGATAACCTGTAATAGCCTTGAGAAAACCCTAAACCTAAAACCCTAGTTTTGTGTTCAAGCATGGAATTATATTAAGTAAGCAGAGTGTAGTCTGACTAAGTGTTTCCTGTTATGTTGTGTTTAATTAGTTAACTTATATGTTTTACATGAGTTATATGATTTATTCATTTAGGATTATAGGATTCTAAAGCTCTAGGTGGAAGATAGTTACTTGGAACTGTCAGTTACACTAAGTTTTCATTTGGTTTGGCTTTTATGCAGATTAGAATACTCTGCAATATCATACGAGGACAAAAGTGGCTAAGAACTATCAATCTAAGTGGTTAAGAAAGCTTTGGGAATCAATAGATAATTTAGAAAGTCCTTGAGAGCCTTATTCTTAAAGATTATGAAAATGGTATAGAGATCGTTTTATCGGGTAATTGAAACTTCTAGTTAAAGAGCCTTTCGAGGTTGAATCCGAACTCAGAATCTAACCAAAATTTATATATGTTATGTTTGGATATCTTAAGGTTAAAATGGTAATTTATACCCAAGAATTACGTGGCTAAATAGGGTAAGTTCCTTACATAGTAAAAACCGGCCAGTTGAAATTATAACTCAGACCTATGCTCAAAGAAACCTTATTAGCAGATGCTTAAGTGTCGATCTCCCATATAAAATTTCATCAAGAAAGAACCTCCTAGGATTACCCAGAAATTGGCCTTACCCAGAAGAGGTTTCCCTCCTCCCTGGGTACCGATGGGTTTTCGCCATTTTTCTCTTATTTCTTCTTGTTGGACGCCCACTTCTCTTCACATATAACTCTTCTAGACATCCATTTCTAGTTGTTCAAGCTTTTGTTTTAGCTTTTAGGCCTTGGAATAATTGGAAAACCTTGTTGAGATATCATATAAGTTGTTGTAGTTCGGCAGTTTACACCTCTTGTATTTAAGCTTAGTTTTTCATATCTAAAAACTTGTTTAAACTAATCTTTAGCACTTTATATACTCAAAGGAAGCTATGTGAGCAAATAATCAGTTGGATTAACAAGTTACATTGTGTTAAGTATCCTAAGTGAAGGTACACACTTAGTTTGGATTTTAACCTAGAGATTTCCATACATATAGTTAGGTGATTGTTTCTTTCTAGTGTAAAGCATGTTTATGAAATGAATTTACTTTTGATTTTTATCTTATTATGTGTATTTTGAGTATATAATATGGATATAACATGCTAAGGTTAACTTGAAATGTTTTAATTGACCTAAACTATGTTTATACACTAAGTCATCACGCTTATGCTTCTAAATGGAATGTGTTAAGTATATGGAGTTGTGTAGTAGTGAATAGTAAGTAATCTCTTGATAAAATGTGAGTCTAACTCTTATTTAAGTCTTTAAGACATAATTAGTTAAGTTTAATTGAAGTTATTATGCTAAAGACTAGTTGCAAGTATGAAAACCCTAATTTTACCAACTATCAAAGTAAGGGTGATTAGAAAGAATTGACAAGAGTTCTAAGTTATGATAATTTAAATATGAATCATTAAATATGTAACACCCTGACAATTCTCTCTTTATAAAACATATATTTTCCCAACTAAAAGAGAGAATTATCAAGGCATTATCGCCCATGTGATCACGTATCGGCTTACTTAGAATTTTGTAGAGGAAAACATTAAATAAAACTTAATAAATACTTAAACCATAATAACTGTCAAAATATTATCCAAACCTCAAAAGTAATTTAAAACCAAATAAAAGAACTTAAAATAAATAATCCATAAAATAACTTAATGAAAGTAAAATAAATATAAGAAGCGATATAAGTGAGAAAACGATCTCTTATCAATATTTCCCAATTCCAAAATGAGTATGTGTGATGCATCATCTTCAAACTTGTAGGCAAATACTCAATTGAAGACTGCTCGTTGATTAAGGGTCATTAGAGCATCAATAGGCACAACCATGATCGATACACAGAAAAGCACATAAAATATGATCAATAATAATATTCTACAACTTCAACTCAAAAGATAAGACTCGACTTCACAAAACATACAACGTGATAATCATTTAATAAATTGAATAGTCAATGGATCGAGTTGTCCAATCAAACCTAGTCTTTAATACAGATTACGAATTACGGGCGCGACTCCATAATCCCTTGACCAACGATATCGAGGAACCTTTTAAAATAAAATAGGGCACGGTGATCAATCCGGCCCCAAGAAAAGCCATGGGCTACCACCATGTACTTCAACTCATACTAGTCCAAAACCTCAAACGTGCATAAGTCTAAAGCTATTGCTATTCTCTTTCCACTTTAAGTTTTAATATGTTATTCAATGTTGGACTCCAACAAAACAACCAACACATAACATGGATACAACAAATTTTCCACTTTTATCTTAGGATTAAATTACGTGATCAAACAATTTCAATTGACCCAGAATTAATCCTCAATTTATTTGTTGACTTAAATCAACAATGAATGTCCAAAAACAATAAATATACATACCCTACAAAGCTCTCGGTCTTCGCAAAGTAGTATAATAATAATAACAATAATAGCCCAACTTACCCACAAAGTCCTTGGCCTTCGAGAAGTAATAAATTATTCATAAAGGGAAACATTACCAAAATCCAACATATTTATAAACCCCTCATACGAATTTATAAATAAACTTCTCTTCCCAAACATGTTTGAATCAAACATCAATTCAATCATTTAATAAACATCATAGGCAATTAGCATACTCAACAGCATGTAATTTCAATATCAAAACCACGTAAGAACCATAAAAGGGTTCCCTATACATGATACTATAAATAATCCTACCCTTTGGACAAAATACTAGTCTAACACATAAGGACATGTATATACCTTGTGTAGACGGAATGAGAGGCAACTTTAAAACAATAGAAGTCGCCTAAAGTAAAATCTCTACTTACCAAAATAATAACACAATAATGAATTAATATCCAAATTAATTCGCAGCAATATATATTATTTTAAAATGATTCAAAACTCTTTTTAAGATACTTTAAAAACTACTAAAGTTTCAACCTTTAGCAACCTTTAATATATTACTAGAAGTCTAGACTTTAAAAAACCTCAAAAATCAACAACTTTAAATATAAACTAATAAATGTGAAATTATAACTTAAATTCATAATTAATAAAAATCAAATTTTAATTACTCAAACAATGAAGTATCCAACTTTATTTATAAAACATACTCCCTCTGTCCCATATTAGTTGCAATAGTTTGACTTTTACACTATTCATATGCCTTACTTTGATTATGATTTTTAGCTAACATATTAAACCAAATGTTAGTTAATAAGATGTTCGTTGATTTGGCTCAACGCGTAAATTTGATATATCAATTTTTCATAATTTTTACTAATTGATAGTTAGATATATTAATGGTCAAAATTGTGTATTGGCAAATGTGTGAGTCAAACTGTTGCAACTAATATGAGACGGAGGTAATATTAAAACTCATAAAAATCACAACTTTAATTTAATAAAACTATAAATAATATAATTAGAGGAAAATGGATAAGAAATAACCGAAAGAAAACACGAAAAACCGAAAACAAGGAGGGAAAAAATGCGCGAGGAGGCGCGGGTTGCGGTGCGTGGCAGCATGCGCGGCTGCTGGGCAAACGGAAGGCGAGAGTGAGTGTGCAGCGAGGCTACTGCGTGGCAGCAAGCAAGATAGGAGAGGGAGTGGGCGAGTGGTGTGTGTGTTTAGGGTTGTGCACAGGTTAGGGTTGGACCTGCATTTGGACCGGACCGTAATTTGGAACGGATCGGACCGATCCGATTATTCAGGTGCGGTCCTTGGTCCTTGAATATAGTCGATTCCGAGTTTCCGGTCAGGTCCGAGTAAAATCAGGTCCGAACCGGAACTAGTTGCTTTTTAAAAAACCAACTCCCATTTGTCATTTCCATTAAACAAACCATACCAGACTCCATCCCAGCCGTTTCTAATAGGCAAAACCAACGAGCATCCCAGACGTTTCTCCGAAAGCTTTGAGCCTTCGAGGGCGGCAACTTTAGTTCCAGCCATTTCTCTGGCAGCTTCGAGGGTTCTCGTTGCCTTCGGATTTCCCACTAAGATTTTGCCCCCTTTGAGTTTTATACTCACACTTCACTTACAGTACTTTGTTTAATGTAAAATAAATACAACCATTTTCTAATCTCTAGCTTAAGTGTGTCAACCTTTTGGCAGTATCAACCATTTGTATGTAGCGAGATAGGAAGGAGAGAGATTCACTATATTTTGAAGAAAAAATATGGTGGAGAGTTTGAACCATATGACTTATACAATTATGATTTTATGATTATTCGGGAAATGGGGGTGGTGGAAGAACAACAAATTCATATGTTTGTGGCTTTAGATTAATAAGAGAGGTTTAACTAGGGATAATATAATACTGTTTCAATAAAGGTTTTGGTTAGAACTTTTTAGTGTCTGATTATCACACTTACTTACAGTACTTCTTCTGGTTAAAAGTTTCTTCTTTTTTTGGTAATTATTAAAAGCCTCTTTTTAGAATAAATTTTTTGTTAAAAAAACAGGTCCTAAAAGGTCCAAAACTGGACCAGATAAATCAGGTCTAGTCTCCGGTCCAAGATTATAGGCAATTCCGGTCCACAGGTCAAAGGAGGTGCGTTCCGGTCAGTCCGGTCCTGGACTTGTGCACACCCCTATGTCTGTTGCAGGAGAACAAACGAAGGAGAGGTGGTGGTGGTGGTGCACGACGGCACAAAAATCGAGGAGAAGAGAGGGAGATGGGTGATAGGTTTTAATCGTATCACCTAATCAAAAATAAACCTACAGACCTCTAACTAGGTAGTCAGTGGAAGCAGGGTCGAATCCACAGGGAGACAGAGTTTCTAAATCAATATTCAACCAATTCAGCTACTCCAGATGAAATCAGGGAAGAATTAATTAAACTAATAAATAAACTACAGAAGACGGGATGAATCGAGGAATTGACTATGGACTAAAAACCTAGGGTATTAGGTCGGTCCACCATGCTTATACCAATCAAATAGGGTCAACTACTACCAAAACCTAAGTCAAGAGTCGGGGGATTAAAGCCTATGTTGAGCTATTGTTAAGATCAACGCTCATAGTTCAACATACGCCGCATGGTCACTAACGTAATCAGAACTACTGATGTGTCCTAGGCCTCTAGTCGGAAGACGGATCTGTGCAAACAACTATTAACCACAAGCAACCAACGAAATTGCGCAATAACATTAATTACTCAATAAAGAACAAACCACATCACAATCACCCTAATCAAGCCCTAGAAATTGATAGAAATCTAAATCACAATCATGGTATAAACATGGCTTTCCTATCTAACACCCTAGAAAGAGACTACTCAGACATGATCGAATTAACAACGACAAAACTAAAATGAAACCCTAACAATTGCATCATGAACGATTAAATAAATAAATTAAGCAATCAAGAGTAATAAAAGAGATCAGGGTAGGAAAGAGTACCAATTGACGGAAAGCAGGAACTTTTATTGAAATCGAAATAGGTTTGATCACCTATAAATTAATCTAAAGTGTTTAAACTAGACTAAGAACAATGAGAAATGAACCAGAGTCTAAAGCAGTAAAAAGATGAATAAATGATGTCTCTAAATAATGAGGGAAAAAGTATTTATAGTCCCCCTCAAGTCTAATTAAAATTCGGAAAACGAAAGTCGAAATTCGGGAATAAGTGCGCCAGACCCGATCGGGCCCGTGGCCTCCACCCGATCGGGCCGAGACACAACTTCACCCACTTGGCTCCTGGGCCTTCGCAGCAGCAGCACATGATCAATAGAGCAACTGGGCCCCCACCCGATCACCCACCCGATCGGGTCGTGGATCGGGTGCCCAGTAGCTTTAACGTTTTGGCGTCTTGTGTGGCATAGGCAGCCGCAGCAACCATAATGCAGAGGACCCGATCGGGTCGGGCGGTGGGCACCCGATCGGGTCTGGGGACATGCTTCCTCGCCCGATCGGATCGGGCAACCCTCGCCCGATCGGGTCCGCAACATCTGCACCCGATCAATATTTCTTCGCCCGATCGGGCCATTTCTGCCCGATCAGTGCACGGAAACCTCCTTTTTGACTCTTTGGCTCTCTAATCTTCACGTTTAGGGGTCTTGGGACCTCCTAAACTACCCATAAAGCTCGTGAACCATCCTACGTGCCTCGTAACATCTCGTAAAGTCGTGGTTTCTTCCAAATTGCTCGGGAATAAGGAGAAAACTCCCTAAAACCTGCAATTCAACACTAAAATACAAAACCACAACTATGTACGATAGTTAGCACAAAATAGCTCCCAAGAGCTCCAATGACGCACAAATTAGCTTGTAAATAAGGGAGAAAACTCTATATAAATACGTGATATCAAGGGGGCGCCAGTTTGAGGAGAGAAAAAGAGAGAATTAAGAGTGTGCAAATTTTGGGATTTGGGGGATAGGTTTGCCTAAAACCTATGCTAATAAGGTTAGGCTTAGGTTTGGGCTTAGGTTGTTCATCAACCCTAAGTAAACGGTTTGGGCTCCTCAACGCAATATTAAAATCCATTTAAACACAACCCAAAACCTTTATTAAATATTCAATACTCCCTCCGTTCCCTTTTGATGTTCCCATTTTCCTTTTTGGGATGTTTCTAAAAGTTCTTTCTACTTTGAATCTTTTCCATTTTAAGAACTTTTATTTTCCCATCTTACCCTCCAACAACCAAATATTTACTACACTTTTTTGCTTTTTGTCTTACACATGGGCCCACTTTAGAATATTTTATTTCTCAATCACCCACTTTTCTTTCTCTCTCTTACTTTTTCAAAAACAAAAAGTAACAAAGTACAATTTATATAATATAAAATTAATAAGATTCTCATCCACTTTACCTTGCATTGGTTTTCCCCCATATTCCAAATGGGAACATCAAACGGGAACGGAGGGAGTACTTTAAAGTTCAACCCAATAAATATTAAAAATTATTTAAAATGTTTAAACAATCGTTTGACTTTCAAAATAGTCAAAACTTAAATAATTTAATGAAATAAGTATAAAAAATAATTATAAATATGCTTTAAATATATTTATAAAATTTATAGAATGATGGGGGATTACAAAATATCTTGAATTACAAATATGAAAGTAAGGCGTGAACATGCACCTGGATTAGGGCGGGTAGTACCTAATTGTTACCTAACCAGGAGGGGCAAAAATCTGTGGGAGAAGGACATGTCCAGAACATAAAAGGTGTGTAACGACCCTCAACAGTTTGGGGACAACTAGTACTGAGTACCCCTCTCCACTCGCGTTCATGCCAAACAATTTGATTTAATGAAACTTTAAGTAACTGAGTTGAATGTGACTACATGCTATTATGATTATGTGTTATCTGTTAGTTTTGAAAATACACCTAAACTTCTATTTTCTATCATACAGTGTGTACTCGACTTTGCTGATTGTCTTGTCATTTCTATGGCCTAGCACTTGGTGGGTGGCAGAGTCTAATTTTTATGCAGGTTGGTACGAGGATATATGATGAAGGGGATTACTTTTGTAATAAACTTTTTCGTAATGTAAATTAAGTAATGACTCCATAGATATTTACATAGTTATGGAAGTAATAGACTATAAAACTTTAGTCATGTTTTGCTTTATGTAATCTAGAAGTTGATATAAGAACAAGTTTATAGGTATTAAGTGATGTAATGAAGCAGTGTTTTGAGGTACTTCAATATTCTCTTTCTTATATATTGAGATGTCATGGTAATAGTCCAAATCTTATCTTGATAACACTTTCGTTGTGATTAGAAACATAAAAGAAAATTCCCATAAAATAACTTTAAACTAGAAATATGGATATAAACGACTAAAGGTAAGAGAAGACAATTTCTCCAAACTATCTCCCAAGTTCCCAATGAATATGGATGTACCCTCAACTGTAAACCTATAGGCAATACTTTATTGAAGAACTGCTCGCCATTAAGGGTCATAACAGGATCAATGAGGCACAATCATGATCGATACACATGAAAACACGTCATCAACAAAGTTGAGTACATACATAATAAATAAAACATATAATCCTAACATGATACTCATAAGCCTAAAAACATGAGTAATAATAATATAATAAAACATTAGACTCACTAGAATGAACTTGACTCTCTCCACAAAACCAATAGATTTATTAAATAATAATTTGAAAAAGCAATGGATCAAGTTGTCCACCGAAAGCTTATCATCAATTTAGAAGACAAAGCAACGGGCGCGACTTCGTGCTCCCCATGACCACCGATATCGAGGTACAAAATAAATAAAAATAGGACACGGTGATCAATTCGACCCTTATAAATTCATGGGCTACCACCTTATACTCTAACTCATATTAGTTCAATACTTCAGACATGCATAAGTCTAAAGGTCATTGCTATTACTTTCACTTTAAGCAATAATTATTTTATTAGTGTTGGGATTAACAACAACAAGATAACTAGCATGAATAAACAAGAATACGCAAAAGACTCCCATTTTTATCTTTGGTTTAAATATTGTGATCGTACAAAACCGATAGACCCAAAATCAATCCTCTTTTATCTGTTGAATA
This sequence comes from Patellifolia procumbens, assembly GCA_947645195.1. Taxonomy (NCBI): domain Eukaryota; kingdom Viridiplantae; phylum Streptophyta; class Magnoliopsida; order Caryophyllales; family Amaranthaceae; genus Patellifolia; species Patellifolia procumbens. Next base: position 1,568,210 of record CANSGD010001040.1, read on the forward strand.
AAATCAACAATTGGATAGTCCAAAGACATAAATCAAACATATGCTACGAAGCCCACAATCTCTGAAAAGTAATAAAATAATATAATCCAATACCAACTTAACCACAAAGCCCACAATATTTTAAAGTAATAAAACAATATAATCAAGGGAATAACATGATTGTATCAAACATACATACAATCATGTAATAATTTAACAATAGGCAATTAACATGCTTCACACAACAGCATAAGAGACGTAATTCTAAGAATCATAAGCCACATATGATCTATAAAAATTTCCCAATAATTGATACTACATCATCCCTAATGTAACATCCCGTCTTTTAACAACAATAAAATAAAGATAAAATGGTAAAAAGAAAATAAAACTAATAATTAAAGAGATCAGTGGCAGCGGAAATACCACTGAGAGGGTAATGCTACTGTAAGGAGTAAATGAACTATATTATAAACAAACAATCCCAAACGTTAAACATCCTCAAAATAAATAAGGATATGAGGTCCCATACCCTCAACCCATAAATAGTACTAAAAACTCGAAACATCCTAAGCCTTATTTAATACTCCCTCCGTTCTCTTTTGTTCTTCCTATTTGGAATCTTTTTTAGAGAGGAAAAAAGTCAAAGTAGGAAGAACAAAAGGGAACGGAGGGAGTATAAAATAAAAAATCCATAGAGAAATAATCCAGAAAGTCCAATAAAAGCTACTTAAAACCAACTAATGAAGAGGTCTTAATCGCTACATCAAAGTGCTCATTGACAATCACTATGACCATATCCTTGCTCACAAGGTCATGTCTCACAAACCCTGTCCAAATTGTAACAATCCTAAATTTCCACTTCTGCAAAGATATACAACAAAAATCCACAATCAGTGGGGAGTAACTAACAGCTCTCCCAGTCCAATCAGGATTCAATTAACAATTTAAAGTATGAAGAATAATGTCAGGCACACGAAATAATCATACAAAGACATATCAAAATCATAAAGCATGCAGAGTAAGAATAACAACTCAAGTTAACAACATTAATAAACATCAATAGTCATTCAAGGTAAAGAAGGAAAGAGTTCCATAAATAGATCGTCAAAAGAAATAAGAGACTTTATAAATTTAGTAAATAAATAAATAATGATCGAGTGAGTTGAACGCTAGTGACCCGCAGCCCACTTCCTAAGATAATGTCAGATCGCAACCTTTAGAATGGCCTATGAGTTACGTTCCCTACCGTCTGTGTCTAAGAATGGCCAAACTCTCGATGCGGGATAATACACGCAGTATTTCCCGACCTCTGGACGACAACATATCCTAAGTTTCTCCAATGCAGGGTAGCACCCTGCTCAGTGCCCCCTGACCTCTCGAAGTGCATGTTCAAAACCTTTGGGATAACTGTTGAGAACATAGAATCAAGTGGATACAAGTTTTCAATCACCAACAATAACTAGCAGAAGCCAACAACCAAGCAAGCAAGCAAAACAATAATAAATGAAGAATTAAATGTGAGAGAGAGAGAGTTAAGTAATGGCATCGTGGGAAGACCCGAGAATCCGAGAGTAAAAACCCACAAGCACTAAGGAGTAGTATTGATCTTGATGATTGATAAAGAGAGATACAAGATATTTTTAGCTACACACACAAAAGGTACAAAACCCTAGAAATTCTCTCTAGTATCTTAAAATGTGTGTGATTATGGCATATGTACAAATGGGGAAAGGAGGGTATTTATACCACCCCCATAAATGACAAAAAACGGCAGCAGGTGAGCAAATACGTGAAAACAAGGAGCTGGGAACAGGTTGCGGTCGCGGGCCGCGACCGTTCCCTTTTTCCTTCTCCTCTTGGCAGGTTCCGCTCGCGACTCATGATGTCCTTCACTACTCGCGACCATGGTCTTTGACCATCTCCACACCATTGACCTAACAATCTCCCACTTGGAGAGCGGTCTATGATCATGCTACCAACATCCCCAACACATCTCTCATCATCATCAATCATCACATCAATGTTTCACCATAGCGCCCCACCATTACAACCATCCTACTCTCATGGATGGAGCTTATATACAGCAAATTTCGCAGTCTAAATAAATAAACCAAGAAATAACGTAACAAAGATAAATTTATATTGATAATGTGTTGGGTACAATCTCTGTATTATAGTTTATATAAAATAAACTAAGTCCTCTGATTCTGTTCCATAGCTTGATGTCGACACGTGTTGATGACGACCTTGACTTGAGTGTAGGACAACGTTTTGTCAACGTCAACCTAAACTTGAGTGTTGGATGGCGTTTTGTAAACTTCAACAGAGTTTGAGTTTTTGTTTGGGTTTATTCGAATGAGGGCTGACACAGCTTGAATCTCAAACAAATGTGTTTGAGTTTCTCTGAACAGTCGGCACGAATTTGATGTGCTTATTGACTACTTCTAGAGAGGATTTCCAAGAGAAATTTGAGAGCTATTGAGAAGGTGGAGAGGTCTATTTATAGGGATGGAAACCCTTCATGAACTTTTGATGGTGTGGGCTTGGACCTGTTTATGACTTGGTAGTCTTTTCACTTTGTCCATTTAACCATTGATTTGGGCTGGTAGTATGGACTGACCCAAATATTTTACAACCCAAATTATGTTTATTTAATTTGGGTATTATTTAGGTGGGCTAATTAATTAAATTGGGCTATTATTTATTTTAGCTCAAAACCAAATAATTTAATTTTAATGTAAAACACTAATAAATTTTTAGTGTCTACAAATTGCCCCCTCGAGACTATGTCACGTACACGGTTTGAGGTGTTTAATTGTGACGGGGTGTATTTGATTTTAGATTTAAATTTATTTGCTTGTTGATGATCCATAGATTAAACAACTCCAACAAAAGATATTCTTTTATCTTTTGATTAGTTTGTTTAGGATTGAAATCCTGTCGGAACAAGGAACTTTAACTTCTGTGATCCGAAAAGATTTTTTTTTTATCGTTTCTGATCATTTTCCTTAGGATTGTAATCCTATTAGAATATGGAATTGTGTTTACTATAAAAGTAGACCAGAGGATTGCTAAGGGTCGATCTTACTTTTATATCCAGTATATAAAATTAGAATTGACCACATGTTCATCGTTTGTCTTTGACACGTAGCACATCTTTGCTAGTTCCTCTAAAACTTATATTGTGATGTAAGCATCATCATTTGTCACTAAAGTAATTTTTTTTTTGCAAGCATAATATCAGCATCACCATAATTGTTTTTGTTTTTCTTTGATATATGGATCACCACCACACATCAGCATCAATATTGATAGTGTAATTCTCTTTCTGCAACAGTATGTCAATATGTTTCATTGATTTCATTTTTTTTGTCTTTTCTTTTTTAAATTAAATCAATAGAGATGTGGAGCATAAGATCATCATGATCTGGTCAATGAAATTAATTTGATTTCTAGCACTTTGTTTTTTTTATATATATATTGCGTTTTTTTGGTAAACCTGTTGATTTCAAAGGGTGGCAATAGCAAAGCCAAACCAGTTTCTCTAAATTTGAGACTTGTCTATACGTTCATCCATATGGTAATTGGCACAGCAGCGTATATTTGGCATGCTGATAAGTCAACTAGATCTTGGATATGTTGTAACTTCATCAAAAGTACCGTAGGTTTCGATATTCTAAACGAAAATCAAAGGTCCTTTTTTTTCTTAATATTTGTATGATGTTGATATCATTGAGTAAATGATCACACTTGGTGAATTTGCTTTAAAATTTAAATAATATGACTGGGCAAAGTCTAATTATTTTTCTTGTTTCAATTATGCTTCATGTCTGTTTGTAGCTTTTCTCCTTTCGTGCGTGACTTACCTCTTGCCATTGGCGCAAACTTGACGGGATACATTTAAGTATGTCTCGCTAGTTTTGGCTTCAATATAGTTAAATGCCCCTTTTTTATATAAATGTATTTTTTTTTGTTTTGCATCTTGATGTTTTGCAGGATGTGAGAGAAGTTGAAGGGGATCCCATCGTGATTGGACATTCGTGAATACACATGTGAGCCAATCAGAGGTGTCAGGTCATCGTGTGTGCACTGTGAACCTGGCATCTTCAGATGGTCCTTATGAAGACTTGAAGAGGGGACTTCATCGTGATTGGCCATTCGTGAATACACATGTGAGCCAATCAAAGGTGTCAGGTCATCGTGTGTGCACTGTGAACCTGACATCTTCAGATGGTCCTTATGAAGACTTGAAGAGGGGAATTCATCGTGATTGGCCATTCGTTAATACACATGTGAGCCAATCAGAGGTGTCAAGTCATCGTGCGCGCACTGTGAACCTGTCATCTTCAGATTGTCCCTATGAAGACTTGTCATAATTTAATGTTTTGTGTTTGCTTTTCTCTTTTTTGTGATTTCATTTTTTTTGTAGTCGTTTGACCCATGTATTATTCATGTATAGGTTAACGTGAATGGTGTTCATCAAAGAGTTTACATTGGATGGCAAGCTCCATCTTGCTACAGTTGACAAAGAGGAAGATGATCCACGCACAGCCGGCTTCCATTTCATCATTCGCGAATCATTACTTCGCCCACAGGGTATGCACACACATATTGACCAGGGATCTTTCTCAAGTGAAATGTCAGTGAAGGTGCACCATGGATCACGAAATGAGATTCCCTTTTACATTCTTAAGGGTACTATTCGTGACGGCTACGAACTGGATCCTCCATTTCCAATGTTTGGTCGATCGATCATTTTGGATTCGTCGAAATGGGGGTCCAACAACTTGAGGGTAGTTGGCGAAGCAACTTATTTGTCTGGGTATTGGGAGTGGACGTCAAACGTCTTATCCTACTTTGGGGAAATCCTTGAGACTAGTTTGATCCACTCTGCAGTTTATGTTTCCCTTTATTTATATGACAAGCGTCCAAACATCATTCGTGCCTTCTGTGAGAGTTGGTCTCCTATCACTAACACACTCCACACCATGAAAGGGGAGTGGTCCATATCTCTGTGGGACCTTTTCAAGCTTGGAGGGTTACCAATTCTTGGACGTGTTTATGATGAGACAGTGCCTTGCTACCGCCAATTGGATGCGCGAGATAAGGAAAGACATAGAATAGTGCCTCAAACTTGAGAATTCTTGTTAATTGCTTACCACCATCTTGCCAAGGATCCCCAATATAAGAGAGGAGTGACTGCTCAACAATGGATTGATTTTTGGTGCAAGAAACACAGAGTTTACAAGATCCCTGCTAAGAGGCAAAGGTATTCTAAATCTAGCCCAAAATCCACTTCTAATCCTACTGTCAACGTTGAGACTCGCTCGATTGTTTGGGAGAAGGGTGAGCTAGAAGTATTTGATCTACTTGGGATCACGGGTAGTACCATAAGAATAACTACCTATATTGCAGCTTTCATCTCATGTTGGCTATGCACATTTGTGCTTCCTGAAACTGGTGATAGATTGATCAGACCAGGTACCTTCGAGATCGCTTCCTTGATGGCCCGAGGGCAATCATTCAGCCTTGCAGTTCCTGTGCTTTCTAGCATATATCGTGGTTTGAATGCGATTTCAGATGCTCCAAAACCAGCTTATTCGAGAACTTTGTTTCCAGCTCATTATCTTTATGCTTGGTTAGCATATTATTTTGACACTCACCATGATGCTGACCCTGTTCCTTCGGGCCCCTTTATGGTCAAGTATTCTGGGGCTCAAGGGTCAAAATTCTTCAATCCCGACGATGCTCATACTATTACTCATATTGGAGCAGGTGTTGACGTTGGTTGCCTCATGAGGAGCAAAAATAAACTTGATCTTTTGCATGATGATGGTAAACTAAGTCATGAGAAACTCAGCTATATGGTTTCTCTTCGTTCATGTTACCTTCCCTTGCGCCGTCAAGGCACGTTTCATGTTGAGCCTTATGCCCCACATCGATTTTCTAGGCAGTTTGGTTTTTGCCAAGACGTTGTGGGTTTGCATTGTCGTAGTGTAGAAAATCGAACATCATCATATTATGAGGCCTTGCGTTATTGGACATTGTTTTGTTTAGCGGGAGTCAATGCCGCATAGTTACACCGAGTCAACCACTTAACTGGAGGGACTTGGTGACACCTAAGTTTTCTAAATGGTGGCCCAAAGTGACCATTGGAGATTTGAGAACTCATGTTATGGTCCTTATTTCGAGCATTACATCTGATTCCTCTATACCTAAGCAAGACCAGGGACATTGCGTTGACAAAAGTGTCATGAGATCCAAGGATAAATCCCCGCAACCTGTGGTCAAGCATGCCCATGTTAGGAAGGGTAATCCCAGAGTTTTGCAAGACGAGGACCTCTTCGTCAACCAGAGTGATACAGAGTCTGCGGTTAACTTCAAACATAGGCGAGGGAGCAAACGAAAGTTGCTTCCTCAAGACAATGCCTTGGACTTTGACCAGTTTTTTGATGACATGCCCAACTCTCCCATTAATTATTCACACTTAAATCTGGTAAGACTTCATTGTATAGTTTACCCCCTTATTTATTTATTTATTTATTTCGTATTCTCATCCGGACTTTTCTTTTAGGATGATGTTGACACCAACTTACGAGATGTCGAGCATGGAGATTTATATGAGGATGATGTCCCTCCTCTTCCTCTGAGGAAAACTCCTGGAAAAGGGAAATAATTGAGAATCACAGAAGACTTACATAAACAATCTTACTCCGACTCGTCGGATCGTGATCATATTGTCCATATATCATCCCCCTCTCACAGTGAGAAGTCTATTATGGGTCCTAACTCTCTTGAGGTTGCTGCGAGATCTCACACGGTTCAAAGTAAAGGGGTGGGAGTTCCTAGCATCCAAGTGTAGGAAGTTCGTACCCCTGCAGTCTCCGCAATGACATGTGGACCCGACCTTTTAGCTAAAGACATTTACACTGAGGCCACTAAAGTCATGGGTGCGCGATATTTGAAGAAAATAAAAGAGGCACCAATCTATGAAGTTTCTAAAAAATATGAGACAGCCATCAAGATCTACAAGGGCATAGAAAACCTCAAAGGAGATCCCAAACCTTTGAAGCGTATAATAGATTATTATGTCGGTGTTGTGTGCTCGTACCTTGCTTTGGAAGAAGTCGCAGCGAAGCGTCAGCGCTCCAAACAGGTGGCAAAGGATATCCTTCACTAAAATGAAGTAATTAAGCAATCTAAGTCCACATATGATGAGATGAAAAGGTAGCATTTTGAAATTACACGAGAGAAGACTTCCATCCAAAGTGAGAGAGATGAGCTCGAAGCTAGGTTGGCGAAAGTCTGTAAAAGAGATGATGAGCTGACAAAGATCTTAGTGTCCAAAGAAAATTCTTTGACATCACTGGAGGCGCAAATGAAAGGTCAACAAGAAGCTCTGGATGAGTTAGAGGCGACCCAACCTTTGGATGCTGATGAGGTGTGCCTGCTTGAAGGGCAAAAGAAGCAACTCCAAGAACTTCAATCTTCACTCAACCCTTTTGAGTGGATGGATGCATAATGACTTATTTTCTTCTTCTTTTTTTGGTTGGGATTTTTTTTCTTAGAACTTCTTATCAGACTTATCACTTGTTACTTGCATTTGTAAACAATAAGTCTTTTATTATTATTTTGTCATCTATAGTATAAAGTATTCCATTTTTTGTTTCGCGTTCACAGTTTATACTCTTGCGGGCCAAGAGTATTACAATGTTTTTTTTGTTTCGCCGTTCACAGTTTATACTCTTGCGGGCCTGGAGTATTATAATGATTGTTTTAGTTCGCCGTTCACAGTTTATACTCTTGCGGGCCAGGAGTATCACAATGATTTTTTTGTCTTTTTTCTCCTTTTTCTTTTTTTTTTATTTTTTATGTTGTGGTGGCTGCACTTGAATTTTTTATATTTTTTTCAAGCTGCCTACGTACTTGCAAAATGATTATCAAATGACCATGCAAGATCAAGCCAACGTAGTTCAAGTGATGCAACTCCTTTTTTATTTTATGCATGAGCAGTTTACCCTCTTACTTAGGAGCTTACATGAGCTTACAACTCTAAGAATAATATCTATTTAGGAACTTGCCATTGATAGGTCCTACACGTAATCCTTCAGCGTCGACAATTTTGTAGGCTCCATTAGTGTAGACCTCTTGTACCACATAAGGACCATCCCATTTCGAAGTGAATTTACTCCCTGTTTTGCGAGAAGTAATGATAGGTCTTCTTACAACTAGAACCATATCTCCCACTTGAAAGGAGCGAGGTCTGACTTTCTTGTTGAAGGCGCGTGATAGACGGGCCTGGTAGCACTCTGATTTTTGTTGTGCTTGAATCTTTTTTTCACCAAGTGCTTCTAACTCGGCCAGTCGAAGGCTATATCATTTTCAACACTTGTCAAACCTTCTTGTATGGCTATTCGTAATGAAGGGATTTGAAGTTCTAGGGGTAAAACAGCCTCAACACCGTACACTAACGCATATGGGATTGACTGTGTTGCGGATTTGTATGTTGTTCTGTATGCCCAGAGAGCTTCCCCTATTTTTTCATGCAAGTCACGCTTGGATTTGGCAACAACTTTGCTCAACAACTTGCACAACGTCTTGTTGAAAGCTTCGTCCAAGCCGTTTGCAGGTGCATTTGTACATCGATGACTTATGTTGAGTGAACTTGAACTTCTCACATAAATTGTTCATCAACTTATTGTAGAATGGCGTTCCGTTGTCGGTGACAATTCGTCGGGGTACTCCATACCTGTATATAATGTGAGTATGAATGAAGTCAACAACATTCTCCTTTTTGACCTCTCGAAGAGGGATGGCTTCTGCCCATTAAGAAAAGTAGTATGTAGCTGCCAAGATGTATGTGTGTCCCGCATATGATTTTGGTGTGATTGGACCAACTACATCAAGTCCCCATGCTTCAAAGGGCCAGGATGCAACTGTGGGATGCAAGGGTTCCGGAGGTTGATGAATGAAATTAGCATGGAATTGACAAGCTTCACACTTCCTTGCGTAATCTATGTTGTCTTGCACCATTGTTGGCCAGTAATAGCCCACCTTTTCATACGGTCATGCAATTTTGGACCTGACTGGTGAGCACCACATACCCCAGAGTGAACTTCCTCTGTTATTTGTTTTGCTTCTTCATCTCTTAGACATCTCAACCATAGTCCATGAAAGGACCGTCGGTACAGTGTTCCCTTATAATATATGAAGCGTGTGGCTCGACGACGAATCTCCATTCTGTGCTTTGCATGACTTGGCAGTTTTTCATGAGCCAAGTAATCAATAATTGGTTAACGCCAATCTTCTTCGTCAATTTAATGGACGAATATGATGTCAACCTCTTCAACACCCTCTTCGTCCGAGGCGGCAATCCAGACTTCTTCCATATCTTCTTCATCTGGAGCAACAACCCAGCGTTTGCAAACGGTTCTACTGTAGTGTCCTCTGCCCCCAGTGTCAAGGTGGTTGCAAGCCCATCAAGTGTGTCAGCAATTTTGTTGGCACTCCTTAGGAGATGCTTTAAATTGAAGGTATCGAGCTTGTAGAGTAACTTCAATGCTTGTTTCTGATAAGGGACAAGATCTTCTTTTTTAACTGCATATTCCCCTGAAAGTTGCTTTAGAACCAACTCCGAGGCACCATAAATGTCTAAGTCTTTGAGTCCCATTTGAATTGCCATTTGTAGACCTAGTGTGAGCACTTGATACTCTGCCATGTTATTTGTGCATAATTGAGTCATCACGAAAGAGTAAGTCATTTCCAAGGCGGGAGTATGTCAATGAAAAATAAATCTTCGCCTGGCAAGTGATCTGAAAGTTCCCACTCCGCTAGCACTGGATGATCTGCAAAGAAGTCGGCTATTGCTTGTCCCTTGACAGCCTTTTGAGGGACATACACAATGTCATATTGTTTTATAAGCATGGCCCACCTCACAAGTCTTCCAGACAATACTAGCTTTGAAAGGATGTACTTTATTGGGTCAGCTTTTGAGATGACGCGGACTGTATGAGCCTGCATGTAATGCCTTAACTTTTGAATTGCAAAGACCAAAGCAAGACAAATTTTTTCCATGGGTGAGTAGTTCAACTCAGCACCTACCAAGGTTCGAATCAAGTAGTAAAGTGTCGTTTCTTTGCCATTTTCTATTTCTTGGGCACACATTGCCCCCAGGGAACCCTCTTGAGCCGCAATGTACAAAATGAGCGGCTTTCCTTTTACTGGTGCCCCCAGGACAGGAGGAGAAGACAAGTACTTCTTTATGCTTTTAAAGCCTTTCTTACATGAATCATCTCATTCAAATGGGGCATCCTTTCTCATGAGATGACTAAAGGGATGACATCTCTCAGCTACATTGGAGATAAACCTTCTGATGTATGCAAGACGTCCTTGTGAACCACATAACTCCTTAAGGTTTCTTGGTTCAGGCATCTCTTGTATTGCCTTAATTTTGGCTTGGTCAATTTCAATACCTCTATTCTTGACAACGAAACCTAGAAATTTCCCTGAGGTAACGCCAAATGCACACTTCAGAGGGTTCATTTTCAGTTGACATTCACGTAGTCTTTGAAAGACTTTACGAAGGTCACATAAATGGTTCTCCCTCTTTTTTTATTTGACCACCAAGTCTTCTACATAACATTCCACAATTTTGTGCATCACGTCTTTAAAGATCTTCTGCATTGTGCGTTGATACGTAGCTCCAGCTTTCTTTAACCCAAATGGCATGACCACATAGCAAAATAATCCTTTGTGGATACGAAAAGCGGTGGCCTCTTGATCTTCAGGTGCCATGAGTATTTGATTGTAGCCAGCAGTACAATCCATAAATGAAAAGGCCTCATGACCAGTAGTAGAGTCAATCATGATTTCCACCACAGGAAGTGGGAAATCATCTTTTGGACAAGCTTCATTTAGATCACGAAAATCTACGCAGATTCGCAATTGCCCATAATTTTTCTTTCTCACCGGAACAATGTTTTCTACCCATGTAAGATACTTAACTTCACGAATGAATCCTGCGTCGATGAGCTTATTTACTTCAGATTCGATCTCGGGAATCATTGCAGGTCTGAAACGTCTTTGGGACTGTTTCTTTGGGCTCATGCCTTTTCTGACGGCCAGTCGGTGGACAGCGACTTTTGGGTCGAGTCCAGGCATCTCCTTGTAACTCCATGCAAAGACATCTTTGAATTCAGAGATTATATTAAAGTACTCTTCCTCTTCTTGTGATAGATGAGCACTAATATAAATGGGGCGTGGTTCGTCTGGAGTTCCTAGGTTCACCTCTTTTAGATCATCCACAGTGGCTTGCCCCCCGTCCTCGAGAGATTTAGGTGCCTCGTCTGTCTCTACTTCTTCATCACTATCATGAGCTTCATGGCCCATGATATGATTTGAAGACACAAGTTCAAAATTATCCTCTTCTTTTCTATCTGACGGGTACTCGGGTTGGTATGTACCACAACCCCCCCCCTTCACTTTTAAGGGTCCATGCTCGATGATGTCTACCACTTGTGTGCGCTTCATGCGAGAAGGCACAACACTCTTAAGTTCACTGTCTTCTTTAACTCTGTCCTCCCTCCTTCCAATGTGACTCATCACTGATTGCCTTTGTCGATGGTTACTTGAGGATGACACACCTAGACGATCAAAAACTTGTTCTTTCTTCTTAAAAGGGAGAGCGTTTTTATGTGGAATGTGACTTTTTAAAAACGCACCCTCTTTCTTTCCATTCCCTCTAAGCCTTCCAAATACGGATTCACGCTTCTTAGGGGCAGGTGGTTGAAATCGATCAAAAACTGACACCCTTGGATTAGCTTCATTATTTTCACTTCTTTTTCCTCGGCCTCCTCAGCAGTAATATACTGTGTAGAAGAAATATTCTTCCTATGTCGTGCAGAAATCCGAATAGGTTTTGGAGGTTCGAATCCCAAACCTAATTTATTTGGTTGAACCACAGCACCATGCTCTTGTAATCTCTTCTGTGTGTCATTACGTCCATGAGATTTTGCTTCAATTACCTTCCCCATAGGTGCCGGATTTTCAAAGTCATACCCAGATTTTGCTAAGAGCTTATAGGCATTGGGATCAAATCTACCCTTATTAAGCCATTTTCTTGTAGCTGTCTCCTCAGATTCTGAGATTGGAGGCTTGGAAATTTGACTTTGGTTGGCCTTAGACAAGGGAAGCATTGTTTCATTCTTTAAAGTTTGAAGTGTACATACCTCCACCCGTGCATCTATCTTTGGCTCATCTTTTACACTTTGGCATCCTGTGAATGGAGACTCCCCCTCCTTACGACGCGACTTGGGAACATATCTCAAGACTGGAGTTATTGATGTTGCTCCCCTGTCTTTCACAGGCTGAACGACGCTTTGTTCATTTGTCTTTCATGTATGTTGTTGTTTGTCATTACTAGGTGGCTTGCTAGCGTTTGAAGATGAAGGGATATCTTCGTTTTTCTTAACGCCCCTTTTACCTGTCAAGATAATTTGAGATGGTAACATTTCACTTGAGGCTTCGCCATCTTCAAAAAACTTAGCATCAGCAAAGTAAGAATCTGCTTTGCTAAAGGGTTTGACATCCGCATTTATTTTCTTCTCACCTCCACGATAGTACTTAAGTCATTGATGGATGGTTGATGCGACTACACCGTTTTCATGTAGCCAAGGCCGTCCAAGCAACATCTTATAGGATGTCTTTGTGTCAATCACATGGAAGAGGGTGGATGAAGTGAGTTCTCCCATACTCAGGTCTAGGCGTATGATTCCTATTGCACGTTGACTATTTAGATCGAATCCTTGAATCACTATACGACTATTAGACAACTCCTCCATTGTAATCCCTGATTCAATCATAGTGTTTTTTGGCATGATGTTGACATCTGAGCCTCCGTCTACTAAAATGTGGTTGATCCTTTGACCAAGTATGTAGCCAGAGACAAACAATGGTCGCTTATGAGGTTTTGAACCTAACAACATATCCTCATCTGTAAAGGCTAAGGCAGAATTACAAGATGCACAATTAGCAGAACTTTCAATGAGTTCCTCAACTAATTTTATCTTGTCAACATACAATTCCGGTTGCTGAAGTGCAAGAGCCACTTGCTGACACATTTCTCGAGGCAGTTTGAAAATTTGCCCCCATCCCATCTGCGTTGGAAGGGCCTCTAGTACAGTTAAAACTTTTGGGTCTATTTCAGTCCCGGAATGTTGAAGTGTCAGTTTGAAAGACACTTTGCTCTCTTCAGCAAGTGAATTCTCTTCATCACTGTCCTTCATTACTTCTTGCTCATTCTCCACAAAGGAGGCAGTGTTGACAGTAACCACAGTGAAGTAATGTTCGGGAAAGAATTCCTCTAAGATTATGGGTGTAAGCGGTTCCTATTTCAAGTAAATCAATGGGAAGGACTTGTGTCTTGACACTTTTCTTTGACTTCTTCCCTTTCAAGCGCTTAGGGCCCTTCTTCCTTTGTTGAAACTTGGGGGGTTGGTAACCATGAAGCATACGCAACCTATCGATTCTCTTGGTGTAAGTTTTCACATAGCGCTAACTACCTTGAGAACCTTCCCCAAGTTGACCCATAACAGCGTTAGCTATCATATCTTGGACTTGTTTAGCAGTCAATGGAATGTGAGAGTTGTCTTTCATAGATTTATCACTCTCACTTCCGCTTTCACTGTCACTATGCTTAGATGATCCATCCATTGAACATTCCTCAAGCTTCTTGTTCAGGGTAGCGATTTGATCATTCTGAAGTTTGATTTGAGCATCCTTTTCCTCTCCATCCTTTATCAATTTTTGGAGTAGGTTATTCATCTCAGCAAGTTGCTCTTCAATAGTTTATGTTGAAGTCACCATGACAGCAGCAGTGAATGACTTAGAAATTTGACATGCTCTCTCTATGTCAGGGGTCTCTAGAGGTGAAGAGGCAGATGAAGAGGAATCACTACTGGATTCAGCATCATCGTCGACCCTAAATGGGTTAAAGAGGGGACTGGTATGAACGACCAATCTCTTTAACCGTTCAGTTGCAGTTCGCTTCCATTTGAGGGGAGCAGCAGATGGCTGGTCATGTTCAGCTGCAGAGCTAGAGCCAAACACTGGCGCTTCACGCTCTTTGCTAAAAGAAGACGTGATGGCATTTTCAGAAACAGTTTGTCTAACTGATTTGCGTTGACAGGTAGGGATTGTAGCAGCTCGAAGGCTTGCAGCAGCAGTGGCGACAGAAAATTTCTTCATTCCTCTTGTGTTTACACCAAGAGTCTGGTCGGCTTATGAAGTCACCCAGTATCACAGTCTTTCGCTGGGTAGCATTAGAGTTGTTAGTGAACTCAACAATGTTCTTCCTTGAGGCCATTGATCTTACAATAATTGATTTTTTTTTACAAAACAGAGATGAGAGGCAGAGATATCCAACCGGGCGTGCCAAAATTTGTATACAACAAATTTCGAAGATCTAAATAAACAAACCAATAAATAACGTAACAAAGATAAATTTATTTTGATAATGTGTTAGGTACAATCTCTATATTATAGTTTATATAAAATATACTAAGTCCTCTGATTATGTTCCGTAACTTGATGTCGATACGTGTTGATGACGACCTTGACTTGAGTGTAGGACAACGTTTTGTCAACGTCAACCTAAACTTGAGTGTTGGATGGCGTTTTGTCAACGTCAACCTGGGTTTGAGTTTTTGTTTGGGTTTATTCGAATGAGGGCTGACACAGCTTGAATCTGAATCGAATGTGTTTGAGTTTCTCTGAACAGTTGGCACAAATTTGATGTGCTTATTGACTACTTCTAGAGAGGATTTCCAAGAACAATTTGAGAGTTCTTGAGAATAATGATCTTCCGACCCCTGTAACTGAAGGTGGAGAGGTCTATTTATAGGGATGGAAACCCTTCATGGACTTTTGATGGTGTGGGCTTGGGCCCGTTTATGACTTGGTAGTCTTTTCACTTTGTCCATTTAACCATTATTTTGGGCTGGTAGTATGGACTGACCCAAATATTTAACAACCCAAATTATTTAGGTGGGCTAATTAATTAAATTGGGCTATTATTTATTTTAGCTCAAAACTAATTAATTTAATTTTAATGTAAAACTACTTTTGAGGTTCTACACAAACCCAATTTGTCACAAGTAACCACTTTAGTGACCATATCCGCCGGATTCTTCGATCCGGCAATCTTATTCAAACACCTAAAGTCGTCCTCCACTAGACTCCTAGTGTAGTGATACTGCCTCTTGATGTGTTTAGTGAGATAGTGAAACATAGGATTCTTAGCCAATTGCACCGCACTTTGGCTATCACCATGCAACACACAAACCTCTTGCTTCATACCCATTTCCTCTAGGAAACTCTTCAACCACTCAATTTCCTTCCCCGCCTCCGACATAGCAACATACTCGGCTTCGTCGTAGACATGGACACACACTTTTGGAGATGCTCATCCAACTAATGGCCGTACCACCAATAGTAAAAACATACCCCGAAGTGCTTTTGCTTGAGTCATAGCATCCCCCGAAATCGGCATCCACAAAACCTTCAAGAACAACTCCATTCCTCCCAAAGCAAAGAGCCATACTAGAGGTACCCAACAAGTACCTCAAGAGCCATTTCACGGCCTCCCAATGTCGCTCACCCGGATTTGACATGAATCTACTCACAACTCCCACCACATGGGCAATGTCGGGCCTAGTACAAACCATAGCATGCATCATACTCCTCACGACCGAAGTATAAGGAAAAGTGGCCATCCTTTCCTTTTCTTCCTTTGTCTTGGGTGAATCCTCCTTTCTCCATTTGAGGTCCACCGAAAGAGCTGAGCTACGTGGCTTCGCATCAACCATGTTGAACCTCTTTAGAACCTTCTTGACATACTCCTCTTGAGACAACCTCAACAAACCCGCCGATAAGTCCCTAGAGATTCTTATGCCAAGTATTTGCTTGGCCTCACCCAAGTCTTTCATCTCAAATCTCTCTGACAACTTCATCTTTAAGTCATTCACAAACTTCATGCTAGTACCCACAATGAGCATATCATCAACATACAAAAGCAAGTAAACATAACCATTTACGTACCTTTGAAAGTAACAACAATGATCGTCATCCGTTCTCACGAAACCATTGCATAACATGAAGCTATCAAACTTCTTGTACCATTGTCTTGGAGCTTGTTTCAACCCATATAGACTCCGTTTGACCTTGCATTCCATGTCTTCCATTCCCCGAACTTCAAACCCTTCCGGTTGTTTCATGTAGATTTCTTCTTCCAAATCACCATGCAAAAACGCCGTTTTCACATCCATTTGCTCAAGGAACAAGTTTTCCGAAGCCACAATTGCCAACAAGATTCTAATGGTAGTCAACTTCACAACCGGAGCAAAAGTCTCATGAAAGTCAATGCCCTCCTTTTGTGAAAAGCCCTTCACGACAAGTCTTGCTTTATACCGAATACTACCATTCGGCTCATCCTTCTTGCAAAAGATCCATTTGCACAAAGTGCTCTCTTGCCCTTAGGCAAGTCAACCAACACCCAAGTGTCGTTCTTCTTCAATGAGCTCATTTCCTTACTCATTGCATGCTCTCACTTCAACGAATCACCCAACCTCATTGTCTCAACATAGCATTCCAGCTCACCGGAATCCGTCAACAACAAGTAATTCGCCGAAGTCTTCTTTATCGTTGGTGGTGTGAACCTATTCGGTGCCTTAGAGCGCCTTGATGTTCTCCTCACCGGTGGCGGTGTCTTTGGTTCCTCACGAACCTCACTAGGATCACCTTGAACCTCAACCTCTTCCATCTCAAAAGTATCCTCATCTTCCTCCGATTCACTGGAAATCGGATCACCCGGAGTTTGTACAACATGTTGAGGAGATGCATGTTGAATTGGAACCTCTTCATCTTATTTTCCAATTCTCACATCACCATCTAGCTCAACAACCTCTCGCTCACTCTCAGTGGATTCTTTTTCAACGGACTTTCCCCCAAAGTTATCCTTGTACCAGGAGTTCTCATCAAAGGTAATGTCACAATGCCTAATAACCTTGCGGTTACTAGGATTCCACACTTTATAGCCATACTTCTCATCACCATACCCCACAAAGTAGAATTTCATGGCTTTAAGGTCAAGCTTGTCTCTCTTCTCAGATTACAAATAGGCCACACATCCAAAGGTCTTCAAGTGAGCGTAGGACACCTCCTTACCACTCCACTCCTCCTCCGGTATCTTGAATCCCAAGGGCACCAAAGGTCCACGATTTATCAAATAAGTCGCGGTGCTAATGGCATCCGCCCAACAACACTTTGGGAGACCCACAAATAACCTCATGCACCTTGCTCTCTCAAGTAGTGTTCTATTCATCCGCTCCGCTACCCCATTTTGGCGAGGCTTTCCGGGAATAGTCCTCACCAAAACAATGCCATGCTCATTACAAAGTTCTTTGTAAGCTTCCAACTCATACTCTCCTCCATTATCGGACTTGATACTCTTTATCTTTGCCCCCGAAGCATTTTCAACCTCCGCCTTCCAAGTCTTGAACTTCTTATTCACCTCCGACTTGTGCTTCATGAAGTAGACCCATACTTTTCGGGTCGAATCATCAATGAAGGTAACAAAATAGTGAGATCCACCAAGGGACTTGATGGGGTATGGGCCCCATACATCCGTGTGCACAAGCGCTAGCTTCTCCTTCTTTAAAGACCGTTGGATTTTTGTGAAAGACACCCTTTTTTGCTTCCCAAAGACACGTGTCTCACAAAATTTCATGTCGATTAGTTCCCGATAACTTACCCTTTGAAGCTAACATCCTCATCCTTTTCTCACTCATGTGACCAAGCCGAGTATGCCATAGCTTAGTATCACACTCCGTGGTTGTAGCAACCATGTTAGTACACCCTAAGGTAGTGTATAAAGTACCAATCTTCGTGCCCCGAGCAGCCACCATGGCACCCTTTGACACCTTCCATGTACTCTCACCAAATATAGTCCTATAGCCACTTGAGTCCAATTGACCCATCGAAATTAAATTCTTCCTTACCTTAGGAATATACCTCACATCTTCAAGCTTCCATGAACTCCCACTTGAAGTCTTGATTATCACATCTCCCTTCCCCACAATGTCAAACGGATTATCATCCGCAAGAAACACCTTCACAAACTTGCCACTCTTGAAGTTCCGGAAAATCTCTTTGCACGGTGAAGAATGAAATGATGCACCTGAATCAAGTATCCATGTCTCAATGGGACTATCCACGCTCAAGATCAAGGCATCCCCAAATTCATCGCGTGATGCCAATCTAATCGATGAACTTTAATTTTCATTACTCTTTTGATTAGAGCCACCCTTCTTCTTAGGATTCGGACACTCACTCTTAGTATGACCCTTCACTCTACAACTCCAACACACAATGTTTCCCTTTCCCATCGATTTACTCCTCCCCTTACTCTTCGATCTCCCTCTTGGGTTCCTCTTTTGTTGTCTTCATCGTCCCCTTGCCTCACTAGAATAGGCACCACCGGATGACTCACCGGACTCCTTCCTCCTCAAGCTCTCACTCAAGATTAGGTCCCTCACATCATCATTCCTCAACTTCTTCTTGCCGAAAGAGTTGCTAATGGCGGCAACCACCGTATCCCAAGACCTAGGCAACGATGACAACAAAATCAAGGCCTTCACCTCATCATCAAACTTGATATCAACAGAAGACAATTGAGAAATAATCGAGTTGAATTCATTTATGTGTTCCGGAGCCGAAGTACCATCATTCATCTCAAGCTCAAACAACCAACGCATAAGGAACAGCTTGTTCATTGCCGAAGGCTTCTCATACATATTCGACAAAGTTTGCAAGACATCCACCATCGATGTTTCATCCTTGACATTGTAGGCTACACTCCTACTCAATGTCAACCTAATCACACCTACTGCTTGCCTATCCAACACTCTCCAATCTTCCTTCTTCATACTAACTGGTCTCTTGCCCTCAAGAGGTAGATGAAGACCCTTTTGGTTCAAATAGTCCTCTATTTGCGTCTTCCAAAAGCCAAAGTCCTTCCCATCAAACTTCTCAAGTTTCAACTTGCTCTCTTCCATTGTTAAACAATCACAAAGTTCTCAATTTAGGGTTTCAACAACAACGAACAAAATTTCTACACCAAAATTTCAATCTCCAAACACCCAAATCAACAAACTTTGATTTACAATCACAAATACAAGTTTCCACACAAACCCTAACTCAATTTCACTAAAGATTAACCTGGCTTAGATGCCAATTGTTGAGAACATAGAATCAAGTGGATACAAGTTTGCAATCACCAACAATAACCAATGGAAGCCAACAACCAAGCAAGCAAGCAAAACAACAATAAATGAACAAATAAATGAGAGAGAGTTAAGTAATGGTACCGTGGGAAGACCCGAGAATCCGAGAGTAACAACCCACAAGCACTAAGGAATAGTATTGATCTTGATGATTGATTGATAGAGATACAAGCTATTTTGAGCTACACACAAAAGGCACAAAACTCTAGAAATTCTCTCTAGTATCTTGAAATGTCTGTGATTATGTCATATGTACAAATGGGGAAATGAGGGCATTTATACCACCCCCGTAAATAACAAAAAACGGCAACACGTGAGCAAATACGCAAAAACAGGGAGCTGGGAACATGTCCCGGTCACGGGTCGCGACCAGGCGCGTCGCAGGGGGCGACTTGGGTTGCGGGCCGCGACCGGTCCTGTTTTCCTTCTCCTCTTGGCAGGTTCCGCTCGCGACTCGTGATGTCCTTCTCTACTCGCGACCATGATATTTGACCATCTCCACACCATTGACCCAACAATAACATGATCCCTTAGGCTACTCAACTCAAATAAAATAATTAAAACAATAGAATTCTTTAAACATCAAATATTCATCAAATCATTAAATATTTATCAAATGTTCTTCAAATCATCAAATATTCTTCAAATCATCAAACCTCAAATAACTATGATTCTTTAAATAGAAATCATAATTCTTCAAAAAGAAATACTTCAAAATAACTCTTCAAAATAATTCTTCAAAATAATTCAAATAAAATAATTCGAATAAAATAAATGAATATAAATAGTCTTCAAAATTCAAGATTTCAAAATATAAACAAATTCCTTCAAAATTTCTAATTGAATTACTAATTCATCAAATTTGTTATCTGCGTTTGGGTACAAAGTCAATTATTATAAATTTTCCCCGTACATAACTCTTGGTGAAGTGACGCTAAGGGTAGTATTATTCTCCCCCGAGCATTACGACGTCGATAACTCAAAATACATCAAAATACTTTCAAAAAGGATTTCACAACAACACGAATTCAAACCTCATTACAATAGCTCAACTATTCGAAATTCAACAACCAAACATACTACCATAATTAATAAAGGACAAACTGCATAAATATAATTATTAAAATAACATAAACAGTGTTGCTACACATTTAACAAAACGAAACAGCAAGCCAAAAAGGGAAAGGGAGGGGGCAGCACTGGGTCGCGGGCCGCGACCCATCTTGCAGACCGCGAGCAGCCCACTGCTCTCCTTTGCCTGTTTTGTATGTTTGATACCCAAATTAAATCCAAATCAAATCATGCTCCAATAATTCCACAAAATTTAAATATAAACTTTACTAACTCAAATAAACGTGCTCAATTTAAAAATGCTTCAAGAAACTAACAAATTAGAGTATATAAGTCTTCAATCATGAAAAATTAATAACTTTAAAACATGCTAAAACATGAACATTAAATTCCAACTAAACCAACAAAAATTCCAGCACTAAATTACTCCCTCCGTTCCAAAATGTTATACCCATTTGGAATATGGGGGAAAACCAAGGCAAATAGAATCATAGGAGAATCTTATGTTTATTTTAATAATTTTCATGTACTTTTTTTGTCCTTATTAGGAAAAGTAAGAGAGAGAGATTCAAATGTGGGGACCATTAAACTACAAATGAGTAAAAGGTAGGTAAATGTTTAGATATTGAAGGGTAAAATGAGGAGAAAAAATGTATATAAATAGAAAAGATTCTATATGGATATATCTTTTTGAAACGGCTTAAAACGGAAAATGGGTATAACATTTTGGAAGGGAGGGAGTACTCATGATAATACACTTAAAAACAATAAAGAACATTCCCAAAAGCATACTCATCTTACAATAAGAATTAGGGCATGTTTAAGAGTTAAAAACAACTCAAAAGAATTAATTAACTTCATGGAAAATAATTCCAGCAATATTAAAATAATAAAATAGCCAACAAAACATCTAAATTCATGCTAAAACTATATTCCAATTACTACAATAATTCCATCAATACTTAAGGTTCAAACAATGCATCAAAAATGACAATATCATTAAACTAAAATAATTCCAGCATTAATAAAATTAATAAAAACATGAATTAAACATTCTAATCAATGAAATAAAGAGTAACATCCCTAACATCATACTAATCAATATTAACAATACTAACATCATAGCTAATAGTTTAAGGTACTCTAACACATATTCAAAGAGGTAAAGCTAACCCTAACATGAATTCTAATAAATATATCATTAGAATCATAGATCTAATAACTAAAACACATCCTAACATGATTTTAACATAATTAAATACTAAAGTACTAGAAGGGATGTTAGTTACCTCGATTTTAGGTGGAAAATAATACTAGAATAACAAAGAAAGAAGGGAAGAACATTGCTCCCGAAAACTCTAAGAAACGGAAGACTCGACTGTTTGAAATGCAAACTGCAGTCACGTCCTTTATCTTATTCAAAAACAAATTATACAACGAGCAAGATCGTTCCGAGTTGATGAATTTTGACTACTCATACGTCTAATTCCAATAAGAAACAAATGAGATATAGGGCAAACAAGTTAGGTGTGTCCAAATGGACGAAAATGGGAGAAGGAGAGAGATAGTGGCGTGTGGAGTAAACCCTAGGGGGGAAAATGGCTGGCTTTCCTTCCCTTGGACAGAAATATCCATTATTTAGGTTAGGATACACTAGTGGATAAATGTTTATTTGCAACGCGCAAAAATCAGCCTTTTGCAGCGTATTATAGCGATGCAACAACGATAGCTGCAAATACTAAACACCTTTTGCAACGGGCAATGCCTGCTACAAAATCCACTTATTGCAGCGGTCTTTACAAGAAAACCGCTTCAAATCAGTGTATTTGCAGCGGGGTTCCTAATATATATATAAGATGCTAAAATAGAGTAGGAGAATAAGGGTTGATTGGTTTGCAAAAGGGAAGGGATTTTGGCTATCAAAAATAACAAGATCCTCATTTAAATTCAAAATAAAACTCCCCTCCTTTTTCCTCTCTAAAAACCGGCCACCCTAGACCACAAATACAAGTGGGTCGGCCCACTTAAGCAGTCAAGATTAAATTCTACGAGTTTGCTCCAAAAACAATAAACAAAGTTCACAACATAAAGAAATAAATAAATATAAACTACTAGCTCTACTAAAACATAAATATAATAATACTAACTTTTATAATTATAAACTCAAAAATAAATAAACGAGAAATCAATACATTTATACATTTCCAAACAAAACATTAATGAAACAACTTAAATACTTTCAAAACCTTCAAAATAAAACTAAACTATGTAAATTGAAATTTCCAAATATAAATATATACAAAAATAGAATAGATATATATAAATATAATGTATAATTTATTTAAATTAACACCCGAAATCTCGGGGTGTTACACCTAATCCTCATGACATGATATTAGTACACATAGATAGACATGTACGTACCTTGTATAAACAATATTGGAGGCCACTTTAAACTACTTATAAATCACTCAAATTATAAAAGAATTCCAAATATTAATACTATAATAAAATCACAACAACTTTAAAATATTTTAAAATACTTTAAAATATTATTAAAGGCTAAAACTTTCAACTTTAATAACCTTAATATAGTACTACAAAATTAGTCATTTAAACCGCTAAAAAATCCTTACCTTGATGTTTAAATCTCACTTTAAACATGAATTAAATAATCTAAAATTAATGATTTTATTTTAAAGATAATAAATCAGAAATTCATTTAATAAAACTATAAATTTATAAACTTTGATAATTAAATTACCAAAACATTATTTAAATCATCAAAACTATATATATATATAACTAGGATCAAATAAAAAGATTCTTAAAATGAGAAGGGTGAGAAGTATTTTGTATGCATATTTTTTACACCGAATGTGCATATTTTTTGAACTAGATGTGCAACTTTTTAATTATCTTATGTATACAGAGCATAAACTTACAGCTCGAAAATTGAAATATGCATACTCAATTGAAAAAATATGCACATCCAGTTCAAAAACTATGCACATCGATCCTTCTCACCCTTCTCATTTAAAGATCCTTCTCTCTCTCTCTCTCTCTCTCCATATATATATATATATATAACACAAATCGAGGAAAGTTTCGGAAAACGAAGTGGAAAACCGGTGGCAATGGGAGGAGATACATGACAATACTGTGGCGAACTCGATGGCGCATGGTTGTAGTGGTGTGGCTGCTCTAGCTGGCCACGCAAACCGAGGAGGAGAGAGATGGAAAGAAAGGCGTGTGAGGAGAGAGGAAAGAATGAGATATTGTGTTTGGGTTTTAGGGTTTAATAGGGTATATAGAGGCTTTGTAATCATAATCCTAGTAGGCTTAGGAAATTGTTTGGGCTTTTAGTTTTGTGCATTAGATGGTTTTTGGATTGAGCTCCTTTAACCTAACTTTCAAAAACTTTTTTTTAAACCCAAATCATTTAACTTATTGAATAACTTTCAAAGTCCAACCCAACTAATATATTTGATTACTTATAATATGAAATAATTATTTGACTTTAAAATAGTGAATATTGAAGAAATTAATTATTTAAACGTACTTTTGAGCAACTCAACATCCACATACTAGCCACAAACTATTGTTGTAGTGGTACTTTACGTCGTTCCACTTTGAGTGAAGAACTCTATACGAGTTAGGAATATCTAAACAACGTTGTTTTCCACTTTTGGTGAAGATCCCTACACGAGTTGAAATGAACTAAGAACGATTCTTTCCACTTGGAGTGAAGAGCTCCACATGAGATGTAGTACTTAAGCAATGGACCATTCAAGCCATGCAACAATGACTTTCTCCATACAAATTACGAGGGCCTAAGCAACAGTGTGTTATGGGCAATGCGACACCCACCTTTCTTTTCCACTCTGTGTGAGGGCTTTATGAGAAACATCATCCAAAGAGGCATACACTCTAAGGTTCACCCATTATGCTACTCAAATAAACACGAATACACAAAAAGACTCCAATTTTTATCTTTGGATTAAATATTGTGGTCATACAAAATTAGTAGACACAAAATTAATCCTCTATTATTTGTTGACCAAAATCAAAAATTCAACAGTCCAAAGACATAAATCTAACTTATGCTACAAAGCCCACGGTCTCTGAAAAGTAATAAAATAATATAATCCAATCCCAGCTTAACTACAAAGCCCACAATATTTCAAAGTAATAAAATAATAAAATCAATATAATAACATGATAACATTTCATGATCCAAACCAATATATATTTATTAATATCTCATATGAATTAATAAATAAAGCATTCCCTTCCCAACATGCTTGTATCAAACATCCATACAATCTTGTAATAATTTAACAATAGGCAATTAACATGCTTCACACAACGGCATAAGACACATAATTCTATGAATCATAAGCCACATATAAACTACTTATTAATCACTCAAAGTAAAGTCTCCGTCTACCAATTATAAAAAAATTCCAAATATTAGTACTTTGATAAAATCACAACAACTTTATAATATTTTAAAACTTTCTTAAACATACTTTAAAATATTTTTAAAGGCTAAAACTTTCAACCTCATTTACCCTTAATATAGTACTACAAAATTAGTCATTTAAACCCCTAAAAATCTTTACTTTGATGTTTAAAATTTGCTTTAAATATGAAATAAATAATCTAAAATTAATAAAAAAAATGTAAAGATAATGAAATCAGACATTTATTTAATAAAATAATAGATTTATAAACTTGGATAATTATATTACTAAAAAAATATTTAAATCATCAAAACTGTAATATAGAGGAAAAAAAGAGGAAAATAAACGGGAAACGAAGTGGAAAATCGATGGCAAAAGGAGGAGACACACAACAACATTGCGGCGGACGCGGTGACGCATGGCTACATTGTTGTGGCTATTCTAGCTGGGCATGCAAACTGAGGAGGAAAGAGATGGAGAAAGAGGCGTGTGAGGAGAGAGATAACAATGAGAGATTGTGTGTGGGTTTTGGGGTTTACTAGCATATATATAGGCTTTGTAATCCTAATCCTAGTAGGCTTACTCAGAGAATTATCAAGGCATTATCGCCCGAGTGAAAACGTATTAACTTACTCAGAGTATTGCAGCGGAAAAATATTAAATAACTTTATTAAATACTTAAACCATAGTAATTGTCAAATCATTATCCAAACCTCGAAAGATAATTCAAAACCAATCTAAAGCATTTAAAATAAATAATCCATAAATAAACTTAAGTAAAATAACGTAAAGGTAAGAAGCAACAAAACCCCGTATGAAAACGAACGACGCCTCTCCTTCCCTCGCGGGCTGCTTCTGGGTGGGATGGTTGATTTAGGGAGGAGGGGGTTTAATTCCACTGATGACTTAGGAGAGGGAGGAGAGAAGGGAGGAGGGGCTTAGGGCCAATTTCGATGGACGAACTAATTCTAGGGTTTATAAAATTCGCTTTCGAACTCCAAACCGACCACCCCACTCCACCCAAAATCAACCATCCCACCCAGAAGCAGCCCGTGAGGGAGGGAGAGGCGTCGTTCGATTTCTGTGAGTAAACGTCGTCGACAATCGGTGATGTGGTCACTAAGGCCGAGCAATTGGAGGAGCGATTGGTCGATCTGGGTAGGCGAACGAACGACGAACTATTGTTGGTGGTGGTGGGGCGCCGTTGTCGGGGTGGGGAGGGGTGGTGGTCTGGTGGATGCAGATTAGAGGGAGAGAGAATGAGGTGGGGGAGGAGAGAGAGTGGGAGGGGTTGGGGGAGGAGAGAGTGTGGGAGGGGTGGGGTAGTTTTTTTCTAGTGTTTTTTTTTATTTTTAATTAAAATTATAGTATAATTATGAAAGTTAACAGAAAAGTTAACGGAAATTTAGTAGTAAGGGCATTTAAGCAAACAGCAGTGACTCTGGTGGCATTTGAGCTACCTCCAAAACCAGAGGGGTACCCGAGAAATTAGCCCTAACCTCGGGGGTACCTCAGGAAATATCCATAAATATACTTTAGATAGATAGATATATATATATATATATATATAATTCATAAAATTATGAGGGATTACATTAAGTCAACAAATAAATTGGAGGATTAATTATTAGTCAATTGGAATTGTTTGATCACTTATTTAATCATAAGATAAAAGAGAATATTTGTTGTTTCCATGTTATGTGTTGGTTGTATATTTAGATTCCAACATCAAATAACTTATTAACACTTAAAGTGGAAGTGAATAGCAATAGCTTCAGACTTGTGCACATCTGAAGTTCTGGACTAGTATGAGTTGGAGTACATGATGGTAGCCCATGGCTTTTCTTGGGGTCGGATTGATCACCGTACCCTATTTTATTTTTAAAGGTTCCTCGATATCGTAGGTCAAAGGATTACGGAGTCGCGCCCGTAGTCGGTCTTCTATTTTGAAGGCTGGTTTTGGTTGGGCAACTCGATCCATTGTCTATTCAATTTACTAAATGCTTATCATGTTGTATTTACTTGTGGAGTCAAGTCTTATTTTACGAGTTGAAGTCTTAAGGTATCTTTATTGATCATATTTGGTTGTTCAATAGTATCATGTTAGGTTTCGTGTTTTATTTTATTTATGTATGTACTCAGCTTTGCTGATTACGTGCTTTTCAGTGTGTCGATCATGGCTGTGCCTATTGATCATGTGATGACCCTTTATTGGTGAGCAGTTTTCAATTGAGTAATTTCCTACAGGTTTGGAAGACTTGATGCATCGTCTCAATTACTCATTTAGGATTTGGGAAGCGTTGATGAGAGATCGCTTTATTACTTTTATTGCTTCTTATCTTTAGTTTACTTTAATTAAGTTGATTTATGGATTATTTATTTCAAATGCTTTAAATTGGTTTTCAATTATCTTTCGAGGTTTGGATAATGATTTGACAATTACGATGGTGGAAGTATTTAATAAAGTTATTTAATGTTTTTCCGCTGCAAAACTCTGAGTAAGCTAATACGTTTTCACACGGGCGATAATGCCTTGATAATTCTCTATTTTAATTGGGAAAACATATGTTTTATAAAGAGAGAATTATCAGGGTGTTACAAAACGGTATCTTACAGTTTAAGGTTTTATTGGTTTTTCGTGCCAAAACTATTTTTTATGCGCCTAGCTAGCTAATTATTTCCAAAATTTATTTTATAAAAGTAAGCTACTACTTATTAATTTCTTAAATTTATTTTGAAGAATTCGAGGTTTGTTTTTGAAAAAGGTTCGTATCTTATTTTGATGGGAATTTTTCGAATTTATTTAACTTGATTTTTGATTTTATTTCTATTTTCTTTTATTTATTTTCTCGATTTCTTTAAAGATTTTCAAAATTTTAATTATGAATTTCTTTTATTATTTTGGAATTTTCGGAATTTGGTCTGAAATTTTTATTTTGATTCGTCCGAATTTTAATTATTTTTCGGTATTATTGAGTATTTTTTGAAAATTTTTGAGATTGTGAAAATTATTTTGTCTCGCTTATTTATTTTATTTGAGTGAGATGGGTAGTTTAGGATGGGAATATAGGATAGAAATATCATATGTCTGCATTTAATTGTTGTGTTTAGTTTATATCCTATCTGTTAATTTGTTCAACTGCTTTGTGTCTGCGAGTCTGTTCAGTTAGTTCAATATTGTTAGTCTATTCAGCTATTCTTGTATGTTCAGCCGTTTTTGTCTGCTCAGCTACTTTTAGTTTATTCAGTTGTTTTAGTCTGCACTTGTTTAGTCATTTTGTCTGAATGTCCGGTTGTATATGATTGTCTGGAATTTTGAATCGTGCTTACGTGTTAAGTACATGTTTCTTATATGGTTGGTTGTGGACCTATTTATTTTGTGGTTATTTATTTATGTTATTTATTTATTGTTAGGAATGTACGCTTAGAGTGAGCACTATTAATTTGTAGATGTCTTGCTTAACAGTAGATGAACATTTAGGCATGCCTGATAGTGAAGCCGGCTGAGTTGGAAGTTATTACAATCCTATTGTACTTAGTGATGACGAGTCTGACACTGAGTCTGTGCTTGAGAGCTATACTAGTTTAGAGGTTGGATTGCATCGTATCTTGAGAGTAGGTACTGAGAGTTATTATGAGATGTTACGAGAATTCAACTGAGCTAGAGATCAAACTCTTAAGGATATTTATGCTGCTTTAATGGCCGACTTATTTGATGATGACATTGATAGTGAAGATGATATTGAAGACTTTGATGAATCTTCACCTAAACGACTTAAGAGGATGACTAAGCTAAAGAGCCAAATTATAAATGTGTTATTGAGGATATGGATGACTTTGAAGACGAATAAGTATTCAGTCATGAGAAGTACAAGGAAAATATGGATAGGAATCATGATGTTAGTCCTTGAAATTTATTTTGATGTTATTTTCCCTATTTATTTTAGCATTTCTTTTGAATAAGGTAGCTACGCTACACTAGTCATTTATTTTGGTACTTATATTTGAAGAATTAGATAGTGAATTCTTGTTATGAATTGAGGAAATATTCATTGTTATTATTTTGGGAGAAATAAAATATTCTTTTGGTCAAATGAGTTGAGCAATATTTATTTAGTACGCAAATGGGAAATATTTTATTTTATTTCTCATGGTTGGTTATTTAATTCTTGCGTGATTGCCAATCGTGATTGATTGTGCAAGTAGTGGTGAATTGTTTGTGCTTGGATGTATTCCAAATAAAATGTTTGTGCTTGGACTTGTTCCAAATAAATTGTCTGTACTTAGGATTTGTTCCAAGTGAAACTCCGATGAACCTATTTTCTTTAGACGATCTTGTATGATCAATCATTCTTTTCGATGCCTTTGTAGAATGACAATTTATGAATCGTGACCTGAAATTGGACGTATGTGTTTTTCATAGGTTACGCAGTAGGATGGCCAACAATGATGTTGCCTTAGCTTCTGCCATTCCACGCTTGGCAGAGAGATTGACACAAGCGAGAATAGAACGTCCTTACACTGCAGGCGCGATGTTTGAGAAGCTACCTTATTTTAAGGGACAGACTAACCCTACTTTCTCGGAAAGTTGGATTACAGAATTCGACAAAATATTTGGAGTTGTTAATTGCCCTGCGGCAATGAAAGTAGATCAGGCCGTGACGTATCTGAAAGATGAGGCTGATCTTTGGTGGAAGGAAAATAAGGCTAGGATTAGTGCCGAGGCTGATTTCAATTGGGATTCCGTTATCACTGCTCTTAGAGGAAAGATTTACCATGCTTTTATGAGGAAGCAAAAGGCTCAAGAGTTCATTAACCTTAGAATGGGAGTATGTCTATTTCTGAGTATTATAGCAAGTTCATAGCTTTGTCTAGATTTGCACCTGAGGTAGTTGCCACTGAGGAGTTGAAAGCTCAGGTATTTGAGAAAGGTTTAACTGAGGAGATTCAATTGGGGTTATGAGGTGAAACCTTTAACTCCCTAGATATTGTGTATGGGCGAGCTCCTCATATTTAAGGATTGCAGACTAGGCGTGACAAGAAGAACGTTGCCCTAGGAGACAAGAGGAAAGATTTCCAAGCTGAAGGAAGTCAAGGTAGTTACAAGAGGAACATGAATGGAAATGGAAGTTTTCAGAACAGGAATGGCCAAAGATCTAGTGATGGGGCCAAGCCTGAAAGAACTTACCATTATAAGAGATGTAACAAGAACCACCCTGGTAGAGACTGTAAGGGAGATCTGGTTACGTACAATTACTGCCTGAAGAAAGGACATAGAGAGTTCGAGTGTTTCACGAAGCACAAATGTGAACAGAATGCAAATGGAGGCAATGGTCAGGCAAGATCTGGTTATAACCAAGCTAGCAACCAAGGACCGAAACCTTTGGGGTCGCAGAATGTTCAGGGAAGCTATACTAAGCCTGTGAATGGAAGCAACAACAACAACCAGTATGGCTCCAGGGAAGCTGTTCGTGATGAGTCGTACTGAAGCTGAAAAGTCCGCTGATGTAGTTTCTGGTACTTTTTCTCTCAACTCAACTGTAGTTAAAGCGTTATTTGATTCTAACGCAACCTATTCTTTTATTTTGTCATATGTTGTTCAGAGTTTAAGTCTAGTAGACTTTGAAGTCGTTGATATTCCCATTAGTATTCAAACTGGAGAAGTTGTGAAGTGTACTAAGATGTTTAGAGACTTACCTTTGAAGATAGAAGGTTGTACTTTTCCCTCTAATCTTATAGAATTTAATTTGGGAGACCTAGATGTTATTCTAGGAATGAACTGGCTAAGTTCTACAAAGCCAAGCTAGATTGTGAAGCTCAAAAGGTAGTTTTGAAGAGTCCTTCAGGGAAGTCGATTTCATACCGACGTAATAGGAAACCTAAGAGTTTTGGGATCACTTATGCTATGCAAGCTGAGAAATTGATAAGGAAAGGTTGTGAGTTATTCTTGTGTAGTGTGCGAGATGTAAGCAAGGAAGTTAAGTCGACGATTGAGGATGTACCTATTGTGAATGAGTTCTTAGATGTGTTTCCAAGTGAGATTTCTGGAATGCCGCCTAAGAGAGCCGTTGAGTTTACCATAGACTTAGTTCCTGGTACTGCACCTATTTCGAAAGCACCTTACAGTATGGCACCTCCTGAGATGAGTGAATTGAAGACTCAATTACAAGAATTGCTAGAGAAAGGTTGCATTAGACCTAGTGCGTCACCTTGGCGAGCACCAGTTTTATTTGTGAAGAAGAAGGATGGTAGTATGAGATCGTGTATTGATTATCGTGAGTTGAACAATGTCACTATTAAGAACAAGTATCATTTGCCTAGGAAAGATGATCTTTTCGATCAATTAAATGGAGCAAGTGTTTTCTCGAAGATTGATTTGCGTTCAGGGTATCATCAACTGAAGGTAGCCGATAAGGATATACCTAAGACTGCTTTTAGAACGAGATATGGTCACTATGAGTTTACTGTGATGCCATTTGGGTTGACAAATGCACCTGCAATATTTATGGACTTGATGGATAGGAGTTTCCATGAGTTCTTAGACAAGTTTGTCGTAGTATTCATTAACGACATTTTAATCTACTCGAAGAATGAAGAAGAGGATGATGAGCATTTGAGAATGGTTTTAGAGACGCTTAGGAGAAATCAATTGTCTGCCAAGTTCTCTAAGTGTGAGTTCCGTTTGGAGAAAGTCGCATTTTTGGGTCATTATATGTCTAAGGAAGGAGTTTCTGTGGATCCTGGGAAGATACAAGCCGTTAGTGAGTGGCCTAGACCGAAGAATGTGTCGGACATAAGAAGTATTCTGGGATTGCCTGATTATTATAGAAGGTTTGTGAAAGATTTCTCGAGAATAGCGAGACCTATGACTACTTTAATGAAGAAAGAGTCGAAGTTAGAATGGAATGAGAAGTGTGAGGAAGCCTTTCAGATTTTGAAGGATCGTTTAACCTCTGCACCTGTTTTGACTCTTCCCGATGCGAATGATGGATTCGAGGTATATAATGATGCTTCGAAGAATGGTCTAGGATGTGTTATAGTAGAATGGGAAGGTGATTGCGTATGCATCGCGTCAGTTGAAGCCGTATGAGTCTAATTACCCTACACATGACTTAGAGTTAGCTGGTATTGTGTTTGCATTGAATATTTGGAGACATTATCTCTATGGAGCGTCGTGAAGATATTCACCGACCATAAGAGTTTGAAGTATATTTTCACTCAGAAGGATCTCAATATGAGACAAAGGAGATGGTTGGAGTTGATCAAGGATTATGACTTGGATATCCACTATCATGAAGGGAAGGCGAATGAAGTCGTTGATGCTTTGAGTAGGAAGATGAGCCATAGCATGAATGCGTTGGTAGTTTCCGAAGAGTTGTATCGAGATATGCAAAGGCTTAATCTTGAGATTTTGAATCATGGAAAGATAGAAGCAAGATTGAGCGCTTTGTCGTTAGGATCTTCGATTTTCGATGAGGTCTTGGAGAGTCAAGTTAGAGATGAGCATCTTGACAAGATTAAAGAGAAAATGAAGAAAGAAAAAGAACTTGATTTTAAGATCCATGAGGATGAAAGTCTGAGATTCAAAGGAAGGTGGTGTATACCACAAAAGTGTGAAGAGGTTAAGAGGAAGCTTATGGAGGAAGGTCGCAATACTGCGTATTCGGTACACCCTGGTGGTGATAAGTTGTATAAAGACCTTTAGGAGAATTATTGGTGGACGAACATGAAGCGAGAAGTCGCTGAGTTTGTATCCAAGTGTTTGACTTGCCAGAAAGTGAATATAGATCACAAGAGACCTTTGGGAAAGGTCCAATCATTATAAGTCCCTGGATGGAAGTGGGATTCGATTTCTATGGATTTTGTGACAGCATAGCCGAAGACTAAGACTTGCAATGATCTCTATACTGTAAGGGAAGAGGGGTGGGACACCAAACTTAATGTATTGCCTAATTTACCCTTTGTTGTTTAATTAATAATTTACATAAAAAAATAATTTATCATAAAAAATAAATAAAAAATTAATGAGAACAATTGCATAAATAAACCACCTATAATCATCCCACAATTCCACTACATCACAAAAAATAACTACCCACCACTCACTCACCCACTCACCCAACCTCAATAAATAAATAACATACAAAAACTGATTCAAAATACCAAAACTATTATGATATAATTTTTGCACACATTGTGTGCATATAAGGCTAGTACTATTTGGGTGATTGTGGATCGATTGACTAAATCTATCGTCCTCATTCCGATCAAAGAGACGTGGAAGAAGAAGCAACTTGCGAAAGACTTATATCAAGCACGTCGCGAGACTCCATGGTGTGCCGAAGGATATTAGTTCAGATCGTGATTCGAGATTTCTCTCAAAGTTTTGGCAGAAAATTATGCGGAATCTTGGAACTACGTTAAAGATGAGTACTGCTTTTCACTTTGCAACAGATGGTCAGACTGAGAGGACCAATCAGACTATGGAGGACATGTTGAGTGTATGTGCAATTGATTTTCAAGGAAGTTGGGAAGACCAATTAGATTTGATTGAGTTTTCATATAACAATAGTTACCATGCGAGTATCAAAATGGCACCGTTTGAAGCTTTATATAGACGGAAGTGTAGAAGTCCTATTTATTGGAATGACTTCAGTGAGAATATAGTCCTAGGGATTGAATTCATTGAAGAGACCGTTAAGAATGTGAAGTTGATTCAAGCTAGAATCCAAGCTGCCCAGGATAGGCAGAAGAGTTACGTTTGAAAAGGCGTGAAGATGAGTTCGCCGTTGGAGATAAAGTGTTTTTGAAAGTCTCATCGACGAAAGGTGTTATGAGATTTGGTAAGAAAGGCAAGTTGAGTGCCAAGTACGTTGGTCCATATGAGATTTTGCAACGAGTTGGTAAAGTAACCTACAAGTTGGCTTTGCCGACAGAAATCGAGAAGATGCATGATGTGTTTCATATCTCACAGCTTAAGAGGTATATTATTGATGAGGATCACGTTCTAGAACCCGAAAGAGTTCAGATTAATAGTAGCCTGACGTATGAGGAAAGACCTGTGAAGATTTTGGACAAGAAGGTGTGTAGTACACGCAATAAGGATGTGGGTATCGTGAAAGTACTTTGGTCTAACCATGAGTCCTAGGAGGCAACATGGGAAGCCGAGGATGATATGAGGAAGAAGTATCTTGACTTGTTTGTTGAGGTGAGTTACGAGGGTGTATCTCGTTTTCTTTAAGAGGGGTAGAATGCGGTAGGAATTTCGCGCTTTTTGCCTATTTTATGGTATTTTTATGCATTTTTATGCTTATTTTTGCGATTTGCACATGTTGATGCAAAATAACGTGTCCATGAGTGACACATTTGAGTTTGAGTTGGTCAACTGTGCACATGAGTGACACAAGTATTTCTAAGTTCTCCGATTTGAAAAGTTTAAGTAATTTCGTGCCAAGTTTCCCGAAACTTCTTTTAAGAGGGGTAGACTGTAATCCCCATTTATATATATATATAAAGTATATTTATAATCGTTTTCCTTTTTACTTCATTTAATTATTTACGTGTTGACTATTTTGAAAGTCAAATGATCGTTTAAACGTTTTAAATAGTCATTAATATTTATTGGGTTGGGTTTGAAGTATTGAATATCTTATTAAATGTTTTGGGTTGATTTAAAATGGTATTTAATGTTGGGTGGAGGAGCCCAAATTGTTTCCTTAAGTTTGGTGATCAAGTTAAGGCCGAACCCAAAACCTAAAACTATTCACCTTAGGTTTCTAAGCAAACCTATGAATACCTCCCTAAACATTAAATTGGACACCCTAATTCTCCTTTTGCTCTCTCAAAACCGGCGCCCCTTACTCCCTCTCTTCTTCTCGTTTTTTCCGGCGCCGAGTACCACCACTCACCCTCACTCACTCGTTTTTCGGCCAACCACGCAGCAACACGAAGCAGCAGCCACGCGTGTTGCCACGCATCACCATTCGTCAGTCACACGCCTCCCCGCACGTGTTTCCGGTTTTTCATGGTTTCCTTTGGTTATTTCTTAATTCTTATCCTCTATTTAATGTTTAATTATATTATTAATATTAAAGTTATGATTTTTATGAGTTTTAATATGTTTTACAAATAAAATTGAAAACTTTATTCTTTGAATTATTAAAAATCTGATTTTTATTTATTATGAATATGAATTGTAATTTCAGATTTATTATCTATTATTTAAAGTGAGTTTTAAGTATGAAAGTAATGGTTTTTGAGGTTTTAAAGCCTAGATTTATAAATATTATATAAAAGGTTGTTAAAGGTTGGAACTTTGATGTTTTTAAAGTACTTTAAAATGAGTTTTAAAGCGTTTTAGAATAATTTATATTGCTGTGAATTAATTAGATTATTAATTCATTTATGTATTATTATTTTGTTAGGTGGAGATTTTACTTTAGGCGATTTCTAGAGTTTAAAGTGGCCTCTCACTTTGTCTAAACAAGGTGCGTAAATGTCCTTATGTGTTAGACTAGCATCATGTCCTAAGGATTAGGATTATTTATATTATCGTGTATAGAGAAACCTTTTGTGGTTCATACGTGACTATTGAATTGGAATTACGTGTTGTTGAGCATGTTATTAATTGCCTATATGTTTATCATATAATTGAATGGATGTTTGATTCAAGCATGTTGTTTGGAAGTATTTATATTTTGATCCATCGTGTCATGTGGATTAATAATATTTTATTATTGGAGTATGGAGTTTGGTATTGTTTCCCTTTATGGATATTTTATTATTTCTCAAAGGCCGAGGACTTTGTGAATAAGTTGGATTATTATTGATTATTATTACTTCCTCCGTTTCTAAATAAGTGGAACATAGACAAAGTGGGGGAAAACCAAGGAGGTTAGAGAGAGAAAGTTGAGGACCACAATTATAAAGAGAAAGGGTACTTTAACTAAATAAACAATTTGATATATATATTACTTGAGTAAGGGTAAGCATGTAATTTTATCTTTTAAAATGTCCTGTTTTGAGCTTGGTGTCACTTATTGTAACATTTCCGTATTAGGAAAATGTGTCACTTATTTAGAAATAGATGAAGTATTTTATTACTTCTCAAAGGTCGAGGATTTTGTGAGTAAGTTGGAGTATTATTGATTATGATTATTTTACTACTTTGCAAAGACCGAGGGCTTTGTAGGGTATGTATATTTATTGTCATTGGACATTCGATTGTTGATTTAAGTCAACAAATAAATTGGAGGATTAATTATTAGTCAATTGGAATTGTTTGATCACTTATTTAATCATAAGATAAAAGAGGAATATTTGTTGTTTCCATGTTATGTGTTGGTTGTTTGTTTAGAGTCCAACATCGAATAACTTATTAATACTTAAAGTGGAAGTGAATAGTAATAGCTTTAGACTTGTGCAAGTCTGAAGTTCTGGACTAGTATGAGTTGGAGTACATGGTGGTAGCCCATAGCTTTTCTTGGGGTCGGATTGATCATCATACCCTATTTTATTTTTAAAGGTTCCTCGATATCGTAGGTCAAGGGATTACGGAGTCGCGCCCGTAGTTCGGCTTCTATTTTGAAGGCTGGTTTTGGTTGGACAACTCGATCCATTGTCTATTCAATTTACTAAATATTTATCATGTTTTATGTTTTGTGAAGTCAAGTCCTATTTTACGAGTTGAAGTCTTGAGGTATCTTTATTGATCATGTTTTACTGCTTAGTAGTATCATGATAGGTTTCGTATTTTATTTTATTTATGTATGTACTCAGCTTTGCTGATTACGTGCTTTTATGCGTGTCGATCATAGATGTGCCTATTGATCATGTGATGACCCTTTATTGGTGAGCAGTTTTCAATTGAGTAATTGCCTACAGGTTTGGAAGACTTGATGTATCGTCTCAATTACTCATTTGAGATTTGGCAAGCGTTGATGAGAGATTGCTTTATTACTTTTATTGCTTCTTACCTTTACGTTACTTTAATTAAGTTGATTTATGGATAATTTATTTTAAATTCTTTAAATTGGTTTTGAATTATCTTTCGAGGTTTAAATAATGATTTGACAATTACTATGGTTCAGTATTTAATAAAGTTATTTAATGTTTTTCCGAAGCAAAACTCTGAGTAAGCCGATACGTTTTCACACGGGCGATAATGCCTTGATAATTCTCTATTTTAGTTGGAAAAATATATGTTTTATAAAGAGAGAATTTTTGGGGTGTTACACTTAAATCAACAATCGAATATCCAATGACAATAAATATACATACCCTACAAAGCCCCCGATCTTTGCAAAGTAGTAAAATAACCACAACCAATAATAGTCCAACTTACTCACAAAATCCTCGGCCTTTGAGAAGTAATAAAATAATAATAATAACAAATAATAATCCAACTTACTCACAAAGTCCTTGGCCTTTGAGAAGTAATAAAATATCCATTAAGGGAAATAATACAAAAATCCATAATCTAATAATAAAATATTATTAACCCGCATCACACGATGGATCAAAATATAAACACTTCCAACAACATGCTTGAATCAAACATCCATTCAATCATGTAATAAAACATATCGGCAATTAACATGCTCAACAACACGTAATTCCAATTCAATAGCCACGTATGATCCATAAGAGGGTTCCCTATACATGATACTATAAATAATCCTAATTAGGACATGATACTAGTCTAACACATAAGGATATGTACGTACCTTGTGTAGACAAAGTGAGAGGCCACTTTAAACTCTAGAAGTCGCCTAAAGTAAATTCTCCGCCTACCAAAACAATAACATAACAATGACTTAATATCCTAATTATTTCACAGCAATATAAATTATTTTAAAACGCTTCAAAACTCGTTTCAAAATACTTTTAAAACATTAAAGTTTCAACCTTTAACAACCTTCAATATAATACTATAAGGCTAGGCTTTAAAAATCTCAAAAATCATTACTTTCACACTTGAAACTCACTTTAAATAATAAATAATAGATCTGAATTTATAATTCATATTCATAATAAGTAAAAATCATATTTTTAATTACTTCAAACAATAAGGTTTCCAACTTTATTTATAAAACATATACTAATAAAAATCACAACTTTAATATTAAAACTTTAGTTAAACATTAAATAAAGGATAAAGGTTAAGAAATAACTAAAGAAAAGCACAAAAATCGGAAGAACAAAGGAGGAAAAACACACGACATGGGTTGCACGTGTGGCGGTTGGCGGCGCGTGCAGGCCACGCACGGCTGCTGTGCGTGCTACTGCTATCGGACGAAGAGAGGGGAGAGTGAGGGGGTGTGCATGGCTACCGTCGCGGCTGCACACGTGAGGGCGCAAGTGTGGTGGCGTGGGTTGCCGGAAAACCAATGGAGGTGAGGTGGTGGTGGCTGGCCAGTGGCACGCAAAACGAGGGAAGAAAGAGAGGGAGTGAGCGCCGGTTTTGAGGAGAGAAAAAGAGAGAAAATTAAAGTGTCCAAAATTTGGTGGTTAGGGAGGTATTTATAGGTTTGCGTAAAACCTAAGGTGAATAAGTTTAGGCTTTGGATTTGGGCTTTGGGTTGATCATCCAACCCTAAGGCTTCTCTACACAATATTAAAGATCATTTTAAACACAACCCAAAACATTTAATAAAATAGTCAATACTTAAAAATCCAACCCAATAAATATTTAAAATGTTTAAACAATCATTTGACTTTCAAAATAGTCAACACTTAAATAATAAAATAAAATAAATATGAAAATGATTATTAATATACTTTAAATATATTTATAAAATTCATAAAATTATGGGGGATTACATTGAAAGAGTTTTGAGTAATAACAAATTTGGAGGTTGATTATGAATAAACAATTTAAGAATACAATAATGCATAAATTGAGTATAACTATTGAGACACGAGTCACCTGACTTAGAAGATTATAATCTCTATACAATTGGACAATGCTCGAAATATACTTTAGAATAAGACATAGTTATACAAATGACAAAAATAATTGTTTTGGTAAACAATAGATTTTTATTAACCCGTGCATACAAGAATCTTTATTATATAAGAGAAAAGGGGGTGAGCACAAATTTGAAAAGAAAAAATCCTAACTTTTTTACTTATTCGGCAATGAATTATTTCGTGAATCAAATCTTTAACCGCTTAATTGCATCGCATGTATTTGACACTAGTTTATTACATAAGCGGAGAGGGAAAAGAAAAAAAGTAAAAAAAAATTGCTAATTGTTTAACTGATTTGATAATTAATCGTTCAACTAATTAGATTTTTTAATCGCTTTTTCTCACATCACATGCATTTGACGTCAATATAACAATAAAGAAAGCATAACAACTATATGATTATATTACTATAGTATAAATAAGAGAGTCTGATTAAAACACAAAATATTGATTTTAATCTGTATATTGCATGAATTTTATAACAAGTTTAGAATTAATAGGAAACACTGACCATAAACTCTTTCATCGTACCTTTTCATTTTAGGAAATGATGTTTTTTCCTGTATGTTAGCACTGAGGA
Source organism: Patellifolia procumbens (assembly GCA_947645195.1). Classification (NCBI taxonomy): domain Eukaryota; kingdom Viridiplantae; phylum Streptophyta; class Magnoliopsida; order Caryophyllales; family Amaranthaceae; genus Patellifolia; species Patellifolia procumbens. Next base: position 1,607,617 of record CANSGD010001040.1, read on the forward strand.
TATTAAACTTTTCAAAGGACTACGGATTAGTACAAGGTCTCCGAGCATTAACAATCTGTTTTTTTCCGGACGACGTTCTCTTATTCTTCCAAGCAACGGAGGACTCTTATCGTTCTATTACGGGCATTGTGCAGCAATACTACCAGATTTCAGGGCAAAAATATGAATCTGCCAAAGTCCTTTGTTAAGTTTAGCCCGAATACCACACCTTTAAGGATATCCTCAGTTTATCTCCAACACATCGAATGGATGGGCATTTGGGGGGTATCAATTGATATCACATGACATAAATCCACTCACTTTTCTTACTTAATTGATAAGGTATCTAGAATAATTCTGGGTTGGGGGCAAGCCCATTTATCTTTAACTTCAAAGTTGTACCTAGGGATGGCAATGGGTAATGGACCCGACCCGAATCCGAGGATCCGCATCCGTCTTGAGTGGATCTGGGTCCTCAAAATTAGGACCCGTAAAATCCGGGTAATGGACCCTACCCGGATCCTACTCATTGCCATCCCTAGTTGGACCTCATCAACACGGTTCTCATTGATAGTCTCTCATGTCATGCATTGTTTTATCGTTCCTAAAGGTATACTGAGTAAGATTGATGGTCTTATCTCTTGCTTCATTTGGGTGAAAGATGGTACTCGAGGCTTACCGTGGGCTACTAAGAAGATCTTGGCTATGCCTAAAGGTCTTGGGGGCTTGGGGTTACGGTCGCTTAAAGTCCTCAATGATACAACCCTGATGAGGACGACATGGCGCCTAGCTAATAAACCCTCTTCCTTGGTTTTCAGACTTCATAGAAATAACCGTTTTTCTCTTACCCTACCCCCTAAAGAAAATCACCATGAGAAGTTTAAATTTGGCCCAACATAAACTTATGCAGGGGGTGTCACTAGAAGGTAGGAAATGGCCGACTTATCAGAGCTTTTAAAGATCGTTGGGCAAACAAATCAACTCCGACTGTGAATAGTAAACTCCCGTTAGCAAATATCATAGCAGCACGAGTATGTAGGTACATTGATCATTTGAATCAATGTTGTAACTTTACCTTAGTACGCCAACATTTCTCCTCCGAGTCAACTAAGGTTATTTTAACCACTGAACTTTCGCTTACTGATCAAGAAGATCGTCTAGTTTGGAGTCACCATCCTTCAGGAATTCTGACTACAAAATCCAAAGTCCTGCCTACTATCGTCTGTTTAAATCTTTGTGGCACTTTCCCCTTTCGCCAAAGTGGAAATTCTTTCTGTGGCGGGTTCTCCGGGAAAGGTTAAGAATAATTTGAGGAAAAGACACCTCACTACTGATGTGTGCTGCGATTGTTGCCCTAGTAGTATAGAGGATTCAAAGCACATTTTTAATAGTTGTGCGGTTGCTCTTTGTGACACCCCCAAATTCCTCTCTATTTTCATAAATAATTTTCTACGTAAACCAGAGGTATCTAGAGGTGTTACCGCCACGGTGATACGTATACGGATGATAAAATAAAATATTAAATAAGTCTACTAACCTTTACAAATAAAACAGCGGAAGTCTTAACTTAAAATCTATCAAAGACAAACTAGAAACCCTTTAAGGCCCCTTATTAAAATCCTTAGAATTCCAAACTCCTAACTTGATATTTAAAACAGTCCCAAAACATGACTAATGTTCTTTGAGTGAAAATCTAATGAAATCAATGTTGCTTAACATAATAGTGAAAAACCACTTGCTGAAAGATCCCTTCCCAATGATGCTCATCATGAATACCTGAAAAGAAATCCTGCTCGCCATACAACATAAGGTTGAGATGGGTCGTTGCAGGTCCATAGTACAATGGACGACATACAAGAAAGTACACGTCAGCTATGGGCTGAGTACATACACACTAACAAAGTTTAAAGCATAACAAAACAACCTAGCATGATACTAACAAGGTAAAACATAGCATGACTTAACAACTCGACTCTTGACTCATCGGACAGACGATTAAATTACTTTATTATTGATTTGGCATTGAACGGGCACCGTCATCCACCAGGATTCGTACGGGCTACTACTATTTAAAAGTGATAAGAGCGTCCCTAGGACCGTCCTCAAATCGAATAACCTTGAAAGTGATAAGAGCGTCCCTAGGACCGACCTCAAATCGAATAACCTTGCCTACAACGTCAGTATGATCATACCTCTAAGTAAGAGTCTTACCTGGATCAACTTACTCAGAAAGTCTAGCTAACCTTAGCCATCTCGACGAATTACTAAAACTATAGGTCATCTACATCGTCATGTACAAGCCTGTGAAGAAATGTATAACACTGCGGTTGTCATTCCCCCCCATTGTTCAATACTCATAGGGGATCCATCCTACGAGTTTTAATGTCATTCTTTCTTTCACTTTAAGTGCTTTGGTATTTTATGAAAGTATAGACATGTACAAGAATGACATAAATACACACATGACACAAGGACAACTCATATAACCATATACATTCTCTTTTATCTTAAATCACGTTAGGTGATCAGATAACATTCCATTGATTAATTCCTTGACTTAACATGAAGTTACCTCGAACTTCTCAATTGAACTTACTATACTTGACTTGCTTAATCTCACAAGACTAAAAATTGCTTGATTACAAAATAAAGCATGCTTAAGGGCAACTTGCCATAAATAAACATGTAAGACCTTGCTTAACATGATACTTGCCTTTCCAATTAAACTTACTAAGCAACATGCTACTATAATACTTTCATACTTAACTCCTATGGATCACGTAACATCCAAGTCACTTAAAACATGATTTATCGTCATATAGACCAAACAATTGAGTCCTCTAATCATGACACTAAGTTTTTCATGCTTTACGACAATCTACGGAAACATAGACTAACATGATTCCTAATCTAGAATCTTGCTAACGTGTACGTACCTCAGAAGCGTGAATTCCACTCAACTACGTACTGAAACTCCCCTTCTACGAATTGGGTACCTAAAATACATATACTGAGTCATAATCAATACTCAATTCACATCAATTTATCATTTAGAAACTTAAAGAAAATCATATTTAAAACCTAACTATAATCTGATTTTTAGATTCTTTAAGCAATAAAATTCTTTTTTTTTTAATAAATACTATACTACACCTTTAATACATAAAAAAAAATATGAACATAATATGGTTATGCTTGTTTAAACTATAAAACTTTATATTAATTTATAAGCTGAAATTAAAATAAATCTAAGAGTAATTAATCTCAAGTATAATAGTTTGAGTATAGCAGTTCCAATAAATATAGTTTCAAGTAATAACACCAATTGATATACTCAAGTTTCCATAACAGGAACTCAAGCAAAGATCAAGTTTTTTTTATACGCTGCGACCCATCAGGCCACCACAGCTGCCGCCAGCGGCAGCTAACTGCAGCAGACACGCCGCACCGCCACCGTCTACAACCACGCACATCAACGGCCATAAACGAGGGCTTTAGACGGATTACAACAGACCAACAAGATTAAGGGGAAGAAACTCGTGGACGTTTAACACACGCGACTCAATCCGGCGACTCAATCCGGATAGCCACCAACTGATCGACGCGTGAATATTGGTTTACAACAGAGCTCGAAATTGTGGCAGAAAACAGAGTAAAACAAAGCAAGAAGATGTGAGTGCGAAATAAAGATACCGAAACCGAGCAAAAGAAGGAAAAGGACTCGCCGGAGTCGGAAACCACCAAGTTTTGGTTGGGCGTGAAGGCTGAGCTCGCCAGTGATGGAGTGAATCGATGAATCTTGAGAGAGAGCGTTGTTTCTCTTTTTTTTCTGTTGATGTTTTTCGGCCTAGTAAAGTGAAAGGAAGGGTATTTATAGTTTTTTTTTAATTACTAATTAAATTAGGATTATAAAATCATTAACCTAGTCAAACTCAGCTTAGGAAAGTCAAACAAGCTCCAAAATCACCTTAAAGTTTGATTTTTATAACTCTTTACGAAAATATTAAAACTCTAATATTTTAAACTCTAAATATATTATAAAACTTAATAGTTAATGACATATATTTACTAAAATAATCACAATTTTAAAGTATAAACCTTTACCAAAACTTTAAAAGATTATAATATTAAATGGTAAAAATACGAAGTATTACAGGCTACCCCCCTTAAAACAAGTTTCGTCCTCGAAACTTAGAATAAAGCTTGAATTATAAAACTTTACCGGCACTTTAAAAGATTAAAATATTAAATAGTAAGGAAAAATACGAAGTATTACAGGCTACCCCCTTTAAAACAAGTTTCGTCCTCGAAACTTAGAATAAAGCTTGAATGCATCCAACTTTTACAAGAGAAACTATAACTTATTAAATGGGCAATGCAACACTATAAGGGAAACAAAAGCATGCAAGAACGAGTGTGCTAATTTTCTCTCGCCTACCTACCCCCCCCTAAAAGGTGTGACGCCCCGACACTAAACTAACCTGAAATAATTCTGGATACTTATTTTTCATCTCCTCTTCAGCCTCCCAGGTTGCCTCCTCAGACACTTGGTTAGACCAAAGCACTTTGACAATTCTCACATCCTTATTCCTTGTACTTAGAACCTTTTGATCCAAAATCTTGACTGGTCTCTCTTCATACGAAAGAGTCTCATCTAATTCAATGGTTTCAGGTTGAAGTACATGTGAAACATCTGGAACATAACGCTTAAGCTGAGACACATGAAAAACATCGTGCACGCGCTCTAACTCATTTGGTAGCGCTAGTTTATATGCCACTTTCCCAATTCTCTTGACGATTTCATAAGGGCCTATAAACTTCGGACTCAACTTTCCTATCTTGCCAAATCTCATCACCCCTTCCATGGGTGACACTTTCAACAACACTTTCTCGCCAACTTCATATTCTTCTTCCCTCCTTTTTAAGTCAGCATATGATTTCTGACGATCCTGGGCCGCACGAATCTTCTCTTGAATGACCTTCACTTGGTGTGTGGTGTCTTCTATTAATTGTGGTCCCAATATCACTGTCTCGCTTATATCACTCCAACACACTGGGCTTCGACACTTCCTACCATACAACGCTTCAAATGCTGCCATTCCTATGCTTGCGTGATGACTATTATTGTATGAGAATTCGATAAGATCCAAATGATCGTCCCATGAACCCTGAGACTCCATAACACAGGCTCGTAGCATATCTTCTAGAGTTTGGATGGTTCTCTCAGTTTGACCATCTGTTGCAGGGTGCAAGGCAGTACTCTTGAGAAGTTTAGTCCCAAAAGCTTTCTGAAATGCTTCCCAAAAGTTGGATAAGAATCGGGAATCTCTATCAGAAACTATATCAGAAGGTACCCCATGAAGTCTGACCACGTGCTTGATGTAGGCCTTTGCTAGTTGTTCCATCTTCCACGTCTCCTTCATAGGTATGAAAACAGCAGATTTGGTCAATCGATCGACCACTACCCAAATGGTATCCAATCCTCCCCTAGTCTTTGGCAATGTAGTGACAAAGTCCATAGCTATCGAATCCCACTTCCAAACTGGAACATCAAGAGGTTGAATCTTTCCTTGGGGTCTCTTGTGCTCACTCTTGACCTTTTGACAAGTCAAGCAACGAGAAACAAACTCGGCTACTTCCCTCTTCATCTTCGGCCACCAAAACATCTTTTTCAAGTCTTTGTAGAGCTTGTATCCTCCAGGATGCACAGAATAAGGCGTATTGTGAGCCTCTTCCATGATCTTCTTCTTTAAATCTTCACAATTCTTAGGCACACACCATCTTCCCTTGTAACGTATGCTTCCATCATCATGAATTACGAACCCTTGTGCCTTTCCTTTTTTCATCTTTTCTTTCACTCTATCTAGTTTAACATCACCAGGCTGATTATCAATGATTTCTTGGAAGAACGATGGTTGTATGGTTAAAGCATTCAAGCTAGCTGTTATTTCTCCTGGTTGAACTACCTCTAAGTTTAACCTTGTCAATTCCTCACACAATTTATCAGCTATGACTAAGGCATTCACTCCATGACTCGATTTTCGGCTCAGTGCGTCAGCTACGACATTGGCCTTCCCTTCGTGGTACTGTATTTCAAGGTCATAATCCTTAATCAACTCTAACCACCTCCTTTGCCTCATGTTGAGATCTTTCTGAGTGAATATGTACTTCAAACTTTTATGGTCGGTGTAGATCTTGCAGGTTACCCCATAAAGGTAATGTCTCCAAATTTTGAGTGCAAAGACAATGGCTGCTAACTCTAAGTCATGAGTAGGATAGTTAGCTTCATAAGGTTTAAGCTGTCTCGAGGCATAAGCTATCACCTTTCTATTTTGCATAAGCACACACCCTAGCCCATTCTTTGACGCGTCACTATAAACCTCGAAACCCTATGTCCCATCTGGCAAAGTTAGGACATGTGCTGAAGTCAACCTTGCCTTCAAAGCCTGGAATGATTTCTCGCAATCTCCAGTCCACACATACTTCATCTCCTTCTTCATGAGATTGGTCATGGGTCGAGCTATACGAGAGAAATCTTTTACGAATCTTCGATAATACCCAGCTAGCCCTAAGAAACTCCTTACTTCAGTGACATTCCTTGGCACGGGCCATTCGCTGGCAGCTTTAATCTTAGCAGGGTCAACAGAAACCCCTTCCTTAGAAATGAAATGACCTAAGAACGACACTTTCTCAAGCCAAAATTCACACTTAGAGACTTTAGCATACAACTGGTTTTCCCTAAGAGTAAGCAAGATAGTCCGAAGGTGATTTTCATGCTCTTCACGAGTCTTTGAATAAATCAGGATGTCGTCTATGAACACTACAACAAACTTGTCTAAGAAAGGCCTAAATATACGATTCATAAGGTCCATAAACACAGCTGGAGCATTAGTCAAACCAAAAGGCATTACAGTGCATTCATAGTGACCATAACGAGTCCTAAAAGCAGTCTTAGGTATGTCTTGGTCCACTATCCTGAGTTGATGGTACCCTGAACGCAAGTCTATCTTGGAGAAAATACCAGCACCCTTAAGCTCATCGAACAAATCTTCAATCCTAGGTAAGGGGTACTTGTTCTTTATCGTGACGTTGTTGAGCTCACGGTAGTCAATACACAGCCTCAGACTACCATCTTTCTTCTTTACGAACAATACAGGGGCACCCCAAGGAGAAACACTCGGTCTTATATAACCCTTCTCCAACAGATCTTCTAGCTGAACTTTCAATTCATTCATTTCAGCAGGCGCCATCCTATAGGGTGCTTTAGAAATCGGTCCAGTTCCAGGAGCTAATTCTATATTGAACTCAACATCCCTTTTAGGTGGAATCCCCGGAATTTCTTCTGGGAATACATCTTGAAACTCATTTACTATCGGAACATCCTCCACTCGAATCTCCTCATTTTCCACCCTTCTAACACAACAAAAATATAAGGGGAATCCCTTTTGGACATAGGTTCTCAACCTCAAAGCACTAATGATTCTCACTCCTGGTTTTTCACACCATCTCTGATAAGATACATGGCTACCCAATGGGCTCCTCAAATCTACCTTTTGGGCTCGACAATCAATTTTTGCCTTATATTTTCCTAACCAATCCATCCCTAAAATGACATCCAACCCACCTAACTGAAATTCTATGAGGTCTGAAGGAAAATTTGATCCAGCAATACATATTTCTACACCCTCATGACGTTTCATACAGTCTACTACTTCCCCTGAAGGAACCGCTATTGGTATAGAAATAGGTTTGGGAGATTTAAGGCTAAGATTCTCAACAACAGAAGTAGAGATGAAAGAATAAGAGGCTCCTGAATCAAATAAAACTCTAACAGGTAACGAGTTTATAAAGAAAGTACCCGTGACAACATCATGAGACGCCTGAGCTTCGCTATTGTTCATAGCATTGAGCTTCCCTGGAATATTGTTGTTACCACCTTTGTAGCCTCCATTGCCATTTCCTCCTGCTTTTCCACCTTAAGCTTGCTGAGAATTCTGACCTCCTTGGAACTGGTAATGACCATTCCCATTCTTGTCTCCATTGTTGGGGCGGTTCTGAAAGTTTTTGTTATTCCCATTGTTACCCTTATCTTTGGAGTAGCACTCGTACCCCCTATGACCCTTCTTGCCACAAATTCTGCATTCTACAAGATTCCCTTCACAATCCTTACCCGGGTGGTTATTGGGACATCTTTTACAGAAATAGACTATTTCAGTCTTGCCACCATTGTTCTGATTTCTGTTGTTTCGATAGTTGCCATTGTTGTTGTTATTGTTGTTCTGGAAGTTGCCTCCTTGTCTCGGGCGCTTATCGAACTTTTGAGGGTTTTGAGCAGGGTTCTCCTTTCTCTTGTCTCCGCTAGAGGTATCTAGCTGGCGCTTACGGATGCCTTCTAGGTGAGCAGCTCGTTCAAATAGCGTGTCACTATTAGTGAAATTCTCTCCTCCTAGACGCCCTTGAAGATCTAAGTCCAAACCCAACTCAAACCTTGCAGCTTTCATCTCCTTAGTTGGAACGTTTTCAGGTGCAAAACGCATTAGCTCAGTGAATTTTCGGTAGTACTCCTGGACGCTCATTTCCATCCCGTCCATAGTCAATGTCATAAACTCCAAGGACTTCTGCTTCTTGAGGTATGGAGGATAAAATTTGGCACGGAGTGCCTCCTTAAATTGATCCCAGCCAAAGCCTACAGTAGCAAGAAGTGCAGCTTTGCGCTAATTCCACCAACAATCAGCCTCCTCTCGAACATAAAACATAGCATTAGTCACCTTCAAGTTATAAGGGCAGTTGATCGTTTCGAACAGTCGATCAAAATCTCGGATCCAGTCTTCTAAAGTAGCAGGGTCCCCTTTACCAGTGAAGAAAGGTGGCTTACTTTGCCCTATCTTCTTGAACATCTCACCACCAATATCATTTCTAGGAGCATCGCCCCTTGCTTGCACCAAGTTGTTAGTGACCTAAATCAATTGACCAAGAGTGGCCTGCATCTCCTGGATGTCAGTCATCTCGCCTCTACCATCACGTCCATTTCTACCAACGCGATTTCTCCCTGACATGTTGAACCTGTACGATTGGCAAAGCGTATTTTTAATGGCTTGGTAATTACTAACTTATTTGCGAGCGAATAGAACACGTTTTACCTCTTATACTTCTTAGAGATACACTTAATCTTTTCACAATATTATCAAGTCAAGTAATCCAAATAAATTGAACAAGACCTAATCCACGTACATAAGTCGCTTGACTTTCACATAGAGATAAGACCTATAAAAATTTAATTCTAAAATAATTCTTATAATTCCACTTTTAGGAAATGAAGCGCACCTAATATGCACTAAGTTCTACATGTAAACACATAAAATAAACAAACATATATACTTAATATCAACACATATATTTAACTCTAAAAGCATATAGTTGGAATGCAACCTCAAGACTTACATAAAGTCACAACCTATGCACACAAATAATGAACGATTCTATATGCTTTCCCTTTGATACCCCAAAATATTTTCAAATACATCAAAATGTGTTCAAGTGTGAAATAATTTTTGAGGTTGAAATTCAGTCAAAAATAAAGTAAAACAGTCAAACCTGGCTCTGATACCACTTTGTAACACCCCCAAATTCCTCTCTATTTTCATAAATAATTTTCTACGTTAACCAGAGGTATCTAGGGGTGTTACCGCCACGGTGATACGTATACGGCTGATAAAACAAAATATTAAATAAGTCTACTAACCTTTACAAATAAAACAGCGGAAGTCTTAACTTAAAATTTATCAAAGACAAACTAGAAACCCTTTAAGGCCCCTTATTAAAATCCTTAGAATTCCAAGCTCCTAACTTGATATTTAAAACAGTCCCAAAACATGACTAATGTTCTTTGAGTGAAAATCTAATGAAATCAATGTTGCTTAACATAATAGTGAAAAACCACTTGCTGAAAGATCCCTTCCCAATGATGCTCATCATGAATACCTGAAAAGAAATCCTGCTCGCCATACAACATAAGGTTGAGATGGGTCATTGCAGGTCCATAGTACAATGGACGACACACAAGAAAGTACACGTCAGCTATGGGCTGAGTACATACACACTAACAAAGTTTAAAGCATAACAAAACAACCTAGCATGATACTAACAAGGTAAAACATAGCATGACTTAACAACTCGACTCTTGACTCATCGGACAGACGATTAAATTACTTTATTATTGAATTGGCATTGAACGGGCACCGTCATCCACCAGGATTCGTACGGGCTACTACTATTTAAAAGTGATAAGAGCGTCCCTAGGACCGTCCTCAAATCGAATAACCTTGAAAGTGATAAGAGTGTCCCTAGGACCGACCTCAAATCGAATAACCTTGCCTACAACGTCAATATGATCATACCTCTAAGTAAGAGTATCACCTGGATCAACTTACTCAGAAAGTCTAGCTAACCTTAGCCATCTCGACGAATTACTAAAATTATAGGTCATCTACATCATCATGTAGAAGCCTGTGAAGAGATGTACAACACTGCGGTTGTCATTCCCCCCATTGTTCAATACTCATAGGGGATCCATCCTACGAGTTTTAATGTCATTATTTCTTTCACTTTAAGTGCTTTGGTATTTTATGAAAGTATAGACATGTACAAGAATGACATAAATACACACATGACACAAGGACAACTCATATAACCATATACATTCTCTTTTATCTTAAATCACGTTAGGTGATCAGATAACATTCCTTTGATTAATTCCTTGACTTAACATGAAGTTACCTCGAACTTCTCAATTGAACTTACCATACTTGACTTGCTTAATCTCAAAAGACTAAAAATTGCTTGTTTACAAAATAAAGCATGCTTAAGGGCAACTTGCCATAAATAAACATGTAAGACCTTGCTTAACATGATACTTGCCTTTCCAATTAAACTTACTAAGCAACATGCTACTATAATACTTTCATACTTAACTCCTATGGATCACGTAACATCCAAGTCACTTAAAACATGATTTATCGTCATATAGACCAAACAATTGAGTCCTCTAATCATGACACTAAGTTTTTCATGCTTTACGACAATCTACGAAAATATAGACTAACATGATTCCTAATCTAGAATCTTGCTAACGTGTACGTACCTCTGAAGCGTAAATTCCACACAATTACGTACTAAAATTCCCCTTCTACGAATTGAATACCTAAAATACATGTATTGAGTCATAATCAATACTCAATTCACATCAAGTTATCATTTAGAAACTTAAAGAAAATCATATTTAAAACCTAACTATAATCTGAATTTTAGATTCTTTAAGCAATAAAATTCTTTTTTTATTTGGATAAAAACTATACTACACCTTTAATACATAAAAAAAATATATGAACATAATATGGTTATGCTTGTTTAAACTATAAAACTTTATATTAATTTATAAGCTGAAATTAAAATAAATCTAAGAGTAATTAATTTCAAGTATAATAGTTTGAGTATAGCAGTTCCAATAAATATAGTTTCAAATAATAACACCAATTGATATACTCAAGTTTCCATAACAGGAACTCAAGCAAAGATCAAGTTTTTTTTTATACGCTGCGACCCATCAGGCCACCACAGTCGTCGCTAGCGGCAGCTAACTGTAGCAGCCACGCCGCACCGCCACCGTCTACAACCACGCACATCAATGGCCATAAACGAGGGCTTTAGACGGATTACAACAGACCAACAAGATTGAGGGGAAGAAACGCGTGGACGTTTAACACACGCGACTCAATCCAGCGACTGAATCCGGCGAGCCACCAACTGATCGACGCGTGAATATTGGTTTAAAACAGAGCTCGAAATTGTGGCAGAAAACAGAGTAAAACAGAGCAAGAAGATGTGAGTGCGAAATAAAGATGCCGAAACCGAGCAAAAGAAGGACAAGGACTCGCCGGAGTCGGAAACCACCAAGTTTTGGTTGGGCGTGAAGGCTGAGCTCGCCGGTGATGGAGTGAATCGATGAATCTTGAGAGAGAGCGCTGTTTCTCTTTTTTTTTTCTGTTGATGTTTTTCGGCCCAGTAAAGTGAAGGGAAGGGTATTTATAGTTTTTTTTAATTACTAATTAAATTAGGATTATAAAATCATTAACCTAGTCAAACTCAGCTTAGGAAAGTCAAACAAGCTCCAAAATCACCTTAAAGTTTGATTTTCATAACTCTTTAAGAAAATATTAAAATTCTAATATTTTAAACTCTAAATATATTATAAAACTTAATAGTTAATGACATATATTTACTAAAATAATCATAATTTAAAAGTATAAAACTTAACCAAAACTTTAAAAGATTATAATATTAAATGGTAAAAATACGGAGTATTACACTCTTGGTATTTGGAGTTGGACTCTGGTTTTATCTTTTATCTCTATAGATAGTTCAAGTTCCTGCGCAGACTGGATATCTAACAATATCGTACTCTTTATGAGCAAGGAAGGTCATACAAGTAAATCCATAAAAGTTTTTGTTGCCACACTCTGGCGCCTTTTGATATAGCGCAATGGTAGAGTTTTTCGAGCAAAGACACCAAGTTGTACTGCATCGGCTCATATCTGAAACTTATCACTGGTTCAACTACAGCAGGCCTTCGACCTCCAACAAAGAAGGCTCCGTTTTCTCCATCCACCGGAAGATAGCCAGCCATTCCCCACGGGTTTTTGCGGGGCTAATTTAGGCCGATATAAGATTGGGGCGACTACCCATCAATTACAATGTGACGCGGCGTGGCAGAAGACACCAATAAGGCAGGTTTTGGCTGGTCTCTCATTACCACTGATAGTATGGTTCAACAAGGCGGAGGCTCTTTTGGCCTAGCTTCTAGCGCTCTACATGCCGGGGCTCAAGCTTGCTTCATGTACATTAAGTGGGCACAGAACCAACGATTATCACGAGTTATGGTTTTCACTGACTCCTCCCAATTAGTTTTCATGTTACAGGATCAAGCACAGGTGGACATGACTATCTATTGACCATCGCCGCCTTCCGACAACAAGCTTGCTGTTTCGAACGGTGCCACCTCATTAAGGTTCTGAGGGAGAGTGTCCAGCAAGCTGACAAGATAGCTAAAAAGACTACCTCCGGACGATATTTTCTTTTAATACTATTATGTAATACTTCCTCCGTTTTTTTACTCGCATCGTTTCTATCTTTCACACTATTCATACATGCCCACTTAAATTAATATTGTGACTTATATGTAAGAAAAAATATAGTCATGTGGGATCTTGTTATATTCGTCTCAATGTATTGATTATTAAAATGTAATTTGCATAATTTTTTATTGTGTATAATTAAATATATCTAACATTTAAATTGTACATTAGATTACTTAAACTGGTTCAATGATGCGAGTAAAGAAAAAACAAAGTATGTCAACTCTATGTTATATGCCTCTTGTCAAAAAATAAAAAAAAGAAGAAAAAGAAACACCATAAACTTGAAATTTAAAGTGCCACTTTTCCAAATAAAAGAAAATCTTTATTTAATCTTCCCTTCTATCTTTCTTCCTCCCACCATCAAATTGAACCTTGTAGAAGTATAAATAACTCCAAATGCTTTACCTTACCCCCTCCAATCACATCTCCCCACCCCCCAACCTTCCTCAACCTAAAAAAATAAAAATTTCCCATCTTAAATTATAATCAAACCACTAATACACAATAAATACATATATATTTTCTGTGCTTTATATATCTTTCTTCCAAAAATTGCCGACGCCGCTAAAACCACCATTTCTGGAAGTTACCGGTACTGTAAATTCTCTTAGATTGTACATATAATTATGGCGAAGAAGAGGAAGTCGATAGCGACGAACCTGGATGAGGTGGATCGAACCATGTACACATCCTTTTGCAGCGCAGCCAACTCTCTTTCACAGCTTTACACCCAAGCCATGAACCACCAGAAACTCTCTTTTCAAGCCGGTGAACGCCATGGACTTGTATATCTCTCTTCTCTTTTTGATCTTTTGTTGAAATTTTCGTTTTTTGCTGTTGATTTGTGGTTTTCTGATTGTGGTTTTTTTATATTTAATAAACAGGGTTTTGTGGTTTTCTGATTGTGGGTTTTTTAATTTTTAATTTTTATTTTTGGTGTTGTTTTTGTCTGTGTGAATTTTTTATAATTTTTTAGTGGATTTTAGTGATGAGGGTTTCCATTTGATTATGATTTTTCAACTTGTTTGTACAGGTTGCAAAGTTGAGCAAATTGTTATTATTAAAATGGTGATTGGGTTATCCTTAATCTGTGATTTGCTTCAGTGTTTAGTCTAATCTGTTTTGGAGATTGTAATCTTGTTGTTTTGCTAACTATATAGTATAGAAGAATTGTAAAAAACAAAAGAGGGTATGTTGTAATCTTTGCTGTTGATGAGGGGAAGAAGGATATTGCTTGCCTGAAGCTAGGGCAAAGTATATCTTTTGTTTAGGGATTGTGTGATTAACCCTGAGTGAGGATGTAAAGGTTTCATGTGTTGCAATGGAGGACCACATATGTATTGTGGAAACATGTTCTTCAAGGTTGTTGTTCATGAAAGTAAAATTAGGGTGCGGCTGAATGGGAAATATGGCAATATGACGGCGGTGGAGAAGGATAGAAAATTGTGTGTGATGCTTTTGGGGAATGTAGAAAGCAATTGCCACATTGGCTGCTGTTTTTTTTTTTGTATGCTTGCTTTCCTTGAAGGAAAATTTGTTTGCTGCTTCACTCATTAGATGGAAACGGAAAGCTGTCATTTTCTGTTTCAGTTCTTGAGATCAGTTATCACCATCATGATGAAGTATAATCTTAATATGGAGGATGCTACATTTTGCATGCTTTCACAGTCCTGAAGAGCGTTTGACAATGTTGGACTGGAGGGAGCTGGGGCAATTGCATAATTCAGTGAAACAAGAATGGGATAAAATTCTGTAATTGGTAAATAATTGGTGAAAGCAAAGCAGGGAGTCCCGGAGTTGAATATGTGCTCTTGTATTTGGATAGCAGTCATCTATCTTTTGCATCATTTTCTTTTGTAATGAGCAATTTAGCATGCATATATGCATGAGAAGTTCAATCTTATTGTTTTGCTTTCTGTATTCCTTCCTACTACTTATATAGTTGCATTAGTACTATGTTTTTTTTAATCTTATATTCACATAAGAGTCATAAGATGCAATCGCCTTGGTTTACTCTCTCTTTTCAGGAAAAGCTTTATCAGTGGATTTTGAGACAGCAAGAGGCAGGAGTGAGAGTAACAACGGTTGACATGCTAAATTACCTCCAAGTAAGTATTTCAATTTGTTTTAGTTCTTTTCTATATCTTTCTTTCTATATCCCACTCTAGCTGTAGCTGGTGTTTCATAAAGAGTTAGTCAAATGGGGCAGAACATTAGTTGTTCATAGACACTCCAGAATAATTAGAATTTTCGTGTAAGAAGGTGACAAAAATGTTGAGGAACTAAAAGGAGGTCTACTAGAATTATAACCTTGTCATCCTATTTGTGCAAGCTTTTGACCATGATCAGCAATGATGTTTTAAAGTTGTAATAGGTTCTTTTGATTCTTTCTATGTGTTACCCATAATCTTTAGCAAGTTTATTAGCCTTGTTTCTTTGTGTTGTCGAGTGTTTGAAGTTTAATACATGGGTTTAAGGTGCATTGGAAGCTTATGGTTTTAGATTGAGTAGAAACAAGATGAAAGTATTTGGAGTGCAAGTTCATTAGCAAGGCGGGGACGGTCACATTGGATGGAAAAGTGGTTCACGGATAGGACGCCTTCCAAAAGGATGGAGAACTCGATGGTGACGTGACTCATAGAATTAACACGTGTTTTGGTAAAGTGGAAAAATATCATTGGGTTCCTTTGCTGTTTTTTTCATTCCCCATAAATTGAAGGGAAAATTCTATCATGTGGCACCGAGTTGGGCGTTGAAACAATGCCACGCTCATAAGATGAATGTGGCAAAGATGTTTATGTTATGATGGATATGTGCCCATACAAGGAAAGACCGATTAAGAAATGAGGTAAGAAAGGAGGTGATTCGGAAAATAAGTTACAGTTGCATCTATTGCAAAAAAAAATGATTTGGTCATGTGAGAAGGAGACCTTGTGATGATTCCGTTAAAAGACTAAGAAGAGTAGAGGGGTAATTAGATTGTAAGAGGTTGGGGAACTTTTAAGGTGACTTGGATGTAGGTAACTGAAAGTGATATGGACTTGGGATCGAGGAGAGCATGGTGTTGGGGAGAGTTGGGTGGAGGGAAAGTATTCACGTGGATGAAGGGTGTAATTACCTTATTCATTTGTCGATCTTTGATGTGTTTCTCTTTGTATTTAATTTTTTTTTGTCACACTTGTCGATGTTCAATCTTTTTAGCCGACCCCAAACCATTTTGGGAATAGGGCTTTGTTATTGTAATGTTTTAGTGCTAATGGCGGAAAACTTCGGACAAATTAGAAGATGAACTTTTACGAGAGAGTGGCGCTTACACTTGTTTAGATGAAGGAATTTGGAGGGAAGAGAGGGGTCTATTTTCCATTATTAGGGTGATAAATTGATTCCGGTAAAGGAAATGGGTGGAGATTAATGAAGTAAGACAAGAAATCCACACTTCCAGCGGAGCACCAATATACATATACATGTAATTCCTATATACTCCATCCGTTTGTTTATGTTTGTCCCATTTACTGTAGCTACAAATGCCAAGGAGTATAATGTCATAGGCATGTGGGTGGGGACAACAATTAAAAAGTTCACTTATTTTATACTACCTCCGTTCAAGTGTATTGCAACATAAGGGGTTGACACATTTATTAAGAAAAGCAAAAAAGTGGGTAATTTTCCCTACTTGCATCATGTGATAATAAGTAACGAAGAGAGAGAAAGGTTACACATGTGATCTTTTTGGTGATTAAAATAGAAAGGTTGCAATTAATATGAAATTGCCAAATAAGGTAAAGGTTGCAATACACTTGGAACGGATGTAGTAGTAAATTGGTGATTAAAGTAGGTGAGAGAAGATTATAAGGTACATGTGGGACCAAAAAGTGATAAAGTAGGGGTAAATGGGTAATATAATTTTTCCATATAAGGAAAGATGAAAAAGTAGGTCAAACAAAAAGAAACGGACAAAAACGGAAAGTAGGACAAACAAAAAGAAACGGAGGGAGTACATGGGATTGGAAAACTATCGAAAAATAATTGTATTCTACTCTTCTCATGTACGTGGAATTCCTATATACACGGGGTTGTGAAAACTATCAAGAAATTATTGTACTTACTCTTCGTTAGGTTGATAAAGATATGACCAACTCTTGGTAGACAATAGACTTAACGTTGAATAGAATGCCCATCTTGTGTTTGCTATTATGGCTCAAACATAGACAATAGAGTTAACGTTGAATAGAATGCCCATCTTGTGTTTGCTATTATGGCTCAAACATAATTACTTTATGCGTAACTTCCCTTCCACATCCATCCTTACTGTAGCCAACCGTGTTGTTATCCCAATCAAAGGCAAATTATTAGGGGGGACATGGAGGGGCCTGATCCTCGATGAAATATCACCCAATTTTTTTTAGTTTAAGACGCCTTTAGTACTTGATATTGTACAAAAGACCTATGGAAGACCAAATTAGACCCTAAAAACTGAAATTGACGTAATTGATGCACACAATTCCATAATATCTTTTTCTCTGTCGTGCTCCTCTCACTCTTCAATATACATGGGGGCTATTCTAAATTTGATAAATTACACCAGCTACTTAATTACTTATGGTTATTGGTTGAGATCAAGTTATGTACTTGAAGTGTAAAGTTGTTTTGTCAATTTTTAATCTACCATCGGGCATCAAGTATGTCCTTTTCTTGTAAAGTTTCTTTTTGTATGGTTAAGTTGAGCTTGCTCATTGTGTTTGTTTGCAAATTGTTTCAGCCAATTAGCAAAGTAACATAACAAAAAAAAGTTGGAGACATGTGGTAGTCTAATATTTATTGAATTAAGTTTGAAATGTTGACAATTATATTACTATTTTAAGTTTTTTTGTAGCTATAGTTCATATGATATCAATTATATTTACTATTATACTAGAAATATATTAGGATAATAAAGATATGATTAATATCTTTTAACTATATTTTTATGTTAGGAAATATTATTATCTTAGTGAATTTTCCAATAACCCTTAAATATAGTAAAAGGAATAAGATATCTTTTAGAGATATAGTTTCCTTGTACAAGTCCCTTAATACTTATATATATATATTGTACTCATGATTAATTATTGAACACAGTAATATAAAATCATATTATATTCTCTCCTTTCATAAACCTGTTATTATAATACAAACTATATCATATACTTCCTCTGTTTCACTATACTCGCAACATTAGCATGCATAGTAACCACTATTCATCTATCAATCTTATGTTATATTTTTTCCCAAGTGTATAAGAAAAAATATAGCCAAGTGAGATTTTATTTGATTTGCCTAAATGCATATCATTGTAATATCAACTTTTTATAATTTTTACTTATCAATAATTAGAGATATTACAGTTGAAAGTATTGCATTGGATAGTGTGCAAAAAAGAAACGTTGCGAGTATTGCGAAACGGAGGAAGTATGCCATACCTTTATCTTTTTGTAAAATAATTACTCTTGACTTTGACTGTATCATAACTATCATTTGGTTTGAACGGCTAGCCCTCTAAAGAACTATCTCCAAGGTCTGCCACTTATCTTTATGATAGAAAATTTGAAACCAACACCTTACTCTATAATTTTTTTCCTTCCTCTCTCCTCCGCCCTCCTTCCTTCCTTCCTAAATTTCTATCCAAATAAAATGTTAGTGTTAGAAGTGGGTGGTATAAAAAGTGTAGCTTTTGCGCCCGTAGATCTTTTGACGGCTTTCCATGAAATGTATATGGTAAAATTTAGATACTATCAACAGAAACTGATTATGTACCCTAGGTCCCTAACTCACTTGGACCCATACCCTAAAATAGGATATGAGTTTTATTTTGTAGGACCTTTTGGGTAAGAATAGGGTATTGGTCTTGCCTTGCCCGATAAGGATAAGGGTAAAAGTTGATTTTTTTAAACCCAACCTTTTTTTAATTAAACGTTTCTGAAGTTTCGATAAACAAATCCTTGTCATACAAACAAGTCATTACATGTAATCATATGGTCTTTTTTGTCTCACGCCTTGTCGAATATAGTCTTGCTAAGCCCATTAGTAACTATCACATTCACCGTCCACTAAGCCCTACGACCTTTAAATTTTAATGTTACTGCAGAATCCCCATTGTTATTTTGAAAGAGTTATGTATGAAACTGCTGAACAATGGGGGCATACTGCCATTTAAAATATAATAGTATGATTGGTTTTTTGAAATTATTAATATAATATGGTCTAATGATTCTATCCCATTTAAAAGATTTGTTCGTCTTACATGATTTCTCGGAATATTTTGTCATTTTTATTTAATATATGAATCATTCATTCTGATTATTTGCTCGAAAATCACACCTAGTAAAGCAACTAAAAACATTATTGATATAGAAGTTCATAAATGAATTCTAGTTTGTTGACTAGCTTTGTCAAGATTCTGGTTTGTTTTTGTAGTTCAATTTTAAGTTACCGTAACTCTTTACTCAGAACAAGAATTCATTTTAAGTGAATCGGCTTGTTCATTTATACATCTTGTGAGGCACATGATTATTGTTTTTCCGTATGATTTGTGTGGCTACTGGCTCTTCTATCTATATTGACATGCTAATATTCATGTGTTAGTTTTAATTCGTATTATTTACCCGAAGAAAAAATAGGCGATAGAAACTTGGAACATTATAAGCTTTTGACTAGATCCTACCCTAGATCCTCGACCTTGTGTGTATGGGTAAAGGTTGCAAACATTTAGAGCCTACGGGTATGAGTAGTCTAGAGGTCAAATTGAAAAACTAGGGTTTGGGTGACCTAGATCCTACCCATTGCCAAGCTTACTTAGGGGTTTAATGTCTTATGATGCATAGATTAAAGGGTTGGACTGTCTTTATGACAGTCAATACTTGTATTCATACTGTTGGACTTAGAGCTTTTCGTGCACAACATTTAGAATGAGAAACATCCATACTTCTGGGTCATTAATCAAGAACATTAGGGTGTCGTGGCCACAATGGTCTCAATGGTCTTGCACTCTCTAGTCCCTTGAAATTTTAGAACGTGAAGGGAAGAGAGGAACTATATCTCACTATTTCCGATGTTTCTGGTATAGAATATTTTATCGAGTTTTGTTCATAGAAATTCTTATTCAGTTCTTTTCCAACCTTATATTCTCCTTTTGGTTATCGAAGCTTGTATATCCTCCCTTTTAACTCTACATTAAATGTGGAGGGAATATGAGAAAGCTTGAAAAGAGGTTTAAGATATTTAGTAGCATGTTTGGCCAATGGCTCACAAGCATAAACTAATTTTCTCTAAAATTTGAAGAACTCAAAAGTTGGTGCGACTTATGTACAAGGAGTTTACTTTTCATTTTAACCCATGGTTCAAAAATAAGGTCGGTTTCGGTTTCGGTTTCGATTTCGGACAAGGGAATAATTGCGGTTTCGGGAAAACGGAACGAATATGTTGTCGAGGACCGTGTGTGGCAGGAATTTAGTTTCGAAGTTGTTTTTTTGGGTCTTTTTGCTGCAATTACTCTTTGATCTTAATGGAGTCATATAGGGTCATTGGTGGGGTGGTACTTCTTCTCTTTCTTTACTCTTGTTTTTGAGTCATTATTGGAAGGAGAGTGGTGAGTGCTAGTGTAAAAGTAAAGATCGGGAATCTCTTATGAGGAATCTGTAAAAACTGCAAAACGGTGGAACCCTTGTTATCACGGGTGATACGGCCGAAACTGCCAAAGTATCGAGTTTTATAAATCCAGCTTATTGAACAGGCCGAGTTCGGTTTGCGCAAGTTGAAAACCGCCACAACTCGGGCCGTATTTTTGCACCATATTTCAACCTCTCGTTGTATACTTGTATCTCAATATTCCCACATCAAATTCTATTTTCCTTTTCTCTCTTACTTTGTTTTTACTTCCTTAATCACATTACATTTAGGTAGTTATGATTGATATTGAAGTTTATCAGTTGTAGGGGAACTTTGGAAGCATTCTTTTGTTTGATAACGCTAGCTAGGGTTAGTATATGTCTCCTTGGAATGAGGTGATTGCTAAGGGCTTGATTACTTGTAGAAATTTTAGGGTTGAAAAGACAAGAATGGTTTGGCTAAAGGAATTTCTTTTGTTTTTGAAAAGAAATTACTAGATCTTATTTCTTTGATTCAGGCACTAAGAAAATGATTTCATCCCCTCAAATAAAGAAAAAAAAAAAAGAAATTGATTTCATGATTCATATGAATGTTGCCTTGAGATTTCGTTGTTAGATCGACAAAAAGCTTGATCTAATTTTTGTTTCATGAATCTTCTCGAAACTGCATTCACACATTCTTATAAAAAGCTGCTTTACAAGTTCCGAACTTAAGGTTTTCTTTTTGCATTTGAGCACTTGACAATCCGTTTTCTAGTAGTGAGGTACGGGGAATGGGATGATAGTCTTCTGTAGAAGCTGTTTTCGGATGACCCAAAAATGAATATTCTGTCGAAATTGTGCTGTGAAATCCAAACATATATTAAAAAAAACAAAACCCTTTATGTTCCTTTTGCCCTCATTACTTGTTTTTCTTTCTATGCTTGTAAAATTAACTTTTTTTTTCAGCGTGTTTGGCGGGCCTATTTTAGCTCATATTATTACAAGTGCCTTACAAGTTGGTAATCCATTTCCGTGGCTCCGACTGGCTCCGACTTTATTTTCGCATGTTGCCAATACTTTTTAATTATTTTCGGCCAATCTTTCCCTATTTCTTCACTATTTTTCTTTTTGCTTTTGTTCTTGGAAAATTTTAACCTTTTTTTTGCAGCGGCGGAATATTTAGTTTATATTACTACAAATGTCTTTAAATTTGGGATCGTGGAGCCATCATGTTGCCAATACTTTTAAGGGAATATTCTAATTGGTAACTCATTGTTTTTCAAAAGTTCTCAAAGGTGACCAAATTTTTTTTTTTTTTCTTCTTGGTTTTACAAAATGACCCTATTCCATAATCGACTTAAGTGACATTAATGGCGAAATTCCTTTAACTAAACCGTTAACTCCTTCTTTCTTCTTCCTTTTCCCTTTTTCCTCTTTCCTTCATAAACTTCATTAATGAACATTCTTTAAAGTAGCCCCTTCACCTTCCTTCCCCCTAAAATTGAAAACCTCGCTTTTTTATTGGCCTTGGAAAGCTGCGTATGACTAGCGAACAAGGAATTGTGTTGTTTTTCTTGGTTTTGTATATCATCAATCCACCCCAAATTTGTAACTCGAATTCCAAACTTAAAAATCTAAAATCCACAAAGTGAGGAAAGCCCAATTTGGAAAGCTACAACTTCTGCACAACTTCAATTTGAAAAGTGTCGATCGAGAGCACCGTAGAAAGCTTCAAGAGAAGTTTCAAATTGAAGTTTGAAAACATCATCAAGAATATTTTTAGTATACAGCAGCAAGCAAAATCAAGTCTTGCTCTTCACTTCTTTTCCCTTCCTCTCTGTCTCACTACTTTTCTCTTTAACGGTTGCTCCACTCACTGTCTATGGATCTTCATTTTAATTTGAGTGTTTCTAATGCTTCAGAACCGAACTGTCTGATTTCTTCCCTAGAACCTCCCGATTCACAATTCCAAAATTCTTCCTTTTTTCAGCTCCTCAAAATCCCCTTCCAAATTGGAAGAAACCTAGATAAGTCCTCTTGTTGTCCTTCTCTTTTTGTCCAACTTAAGCCTCTTTCTGCTACCATTCTCCCACAAAATGCTTAAGAACAAGTTGTACTTCTTCAAAAACCACCCAAACTTCCGCAAATTCTAAGCATTCTATTTTTTCTCTCCAACGCCAAAAATGTTCTCCTTTTTCTTTTAACCCTTAAATTAGAGACCCTAAACTCTTTTGAGGAAACTTTTCTTTTCAGGAAACCCCACATCCAATCACCAAAGAAAATGCCCTTTTGATGCTTAAGCCACGGGAAAAGACTTAGCTATTTTGCAATTGGGTGAAGGCACAATATTGGGCGAGGGTTCAATGAATGCAGAGGGAGTGAGGAGAGAGAGTGGTGTGCTCAATACAAGAAGCTTTATTAGTAATCAATGGAGTTTAGGAAGGAAAGGGGAAGAAGAAAGAAGTAAAGAAAAACGGCGGAGAAGGACTTAACAGAGATATTACCGGAAAAACATCATTAATGTCACCTTGGTTAAATCAATGGTCATTTTGTATATTAAAAAAAAAGCTTTGGTTACCGATGAGGTTTTTTAAAACTGGGGTCACCAATGAGAATATCCTCTTAATTATTTTCGGCTAATCTTTCGTTTGTAGTTGTTATTCTTTTACTTGAAACATTATCATTATGACTATAAAACACAGCTTGTCACTTATTGGAACTTGTGGTTCAGCACGATTCCATATTATTTGCTTCTATGGAGTATTCTGCAACCTGAATACCAAGTGCACTTATATAATATGCACTTTTAACCTTATTTTAATTAAGGGTGCACAAGATGAGCTCTGACGATCAGAAAAACGTCTATATGCTAGGCCAATCCAGGTGCGGTTGGGCCGCCTTGGCCGCTTTTGGGGCAGAGGCAGGAGAAGAGAAATAGATCCAAATTAAAGACTTAAAAAGACCAAGATCATAAAACTAAGATGCGCCTTGCACCTAGGCTCCGGGGACCCTTTGCTCCTCGGTGCATCTCGCCCCTTTTAAAACTAAGCTTGTAACACAGCCTGATTATTAGAAAGCATGCCTTTTGTATATTGCTGTTTGAATCTTCTATTGTTTTACTTAGCTTATAGGCTCACAGTTAATCTTATGCCTATCATGTGTGCCTATGTTGCTCAGACTCGAGTTTGGGTGTCATATCCAAGTAGGGATCGGAGGATCCGACACTTTGATTTCAAAAATTATGAGATACGGGGATACGGTCAATAGAGTGTCTTGACCTATTTTTTGGATACGCCTATCTATTCAAGTGTCGAGGAACATTATCCGACACTTTTTACTCAATAAAAATAATAAAGAATTCATGTCAAAAAAAATAAAATAAAAAATAAAGCATTATCATATAAAGCGTTATCATCACCTAATCTTGTTAGATTTTATTTTTTTAAATTTCTTTTTCCTCCTACCCAAGTTAATGCTTTCCAATATTTTCATTGGTAACCAACATAACTTAATTACTTAATAAATCACCTTTCAAAATCAAATTACCCATAAAAAATAAAACTACATAAATTTATATTTTTATAAAATAATCCCAAAAGACTAAAGTACTTTTTAACGTAATCTTATAAAAATAAAAAGGGGGGATTAGACAATAAAAAAGTAACAACTAAACTACTATTTTTTATTTCTTATTAAAATCTGATGAATAAAATAAAACCAGACTAGTGATTATATATATAATCCTACTACTTGTTGGGCGTTGAGCCTCTAACTTCATAAAGCCTATTCTTTCCTTTTTCTTTTTTATTTTTCTTTTTTTTAAAGTGATGATACAGACTATTTATTTACATAACATTATAAAATCAAAAAAAAATAAAAATAAAAAAATCGAAGAGTATTTGAATAGTCATCTGGCTATTTTGTGTCAGTGGGGTCTATTACATTAATAAGGAGAGTGCTTGACTGCTTACAATTTCACTGGTACTTTTTGTATTTTTTAATGAAAGTGGGGACCGTGGAGTATAGGTTGTTTCTTCATTCTATCTTCAAGCTTTCATCCCTTCGACATTACTGCAATATCAAAAACCTCCATTTCCACCATCCCACTTTAATTCTTGCACTTGAAAAAAGAAATCAAAAATAAAAATCAAATACACCAAAACATTTGTATCACCCGCACAAACAAAAGCCCTAATGTAATTTTATGAATAATTGATCAGAAATCCCTCCTTCACAAATCTAGGGTTCGCGACCCGGAGCGATTTTCAGATCATCTCCGACACTTTCCTGATACGCGTGTCGACACTTCCACCCAGACGTGTCGAGCGTCGTGTCGAGTCGACACGCGATACTCCGGGGGAAGCAGGGTGTCGGAGCAACATAGATGTGTGCTGTGTAAAGTTATCCTTTCCTCCATCTTAGACCGAAAAAACCAGGTTTCTTCGGTCTTTCTTTCGTATCTTGTATATGGATACCTGATATTTTTGCTTGCATAACTCGGTTAGTCCTTTGTCAATGACATGTTATTGGCATCATGCAGAATGAGCTTGATTACTGTGGAGATGAGCCGTCTATGTCTCCTCGAGCACCAGTCCAGCACCACCATTCTCAAGCTCCCGCGCATATTGGAAATACAGGATTCCTTGTTTCTGGACCATCAGCCCAATCGCTAGCTACGCAGGCACCTAGATCTGAGCATTATGATAATCAGACTAAGAACTCAGTTTTCTCTAATGCTTTGTCAAGTCCAGTTCGCAGGACTCTTCAGCACTATCAAATAGCTCAAGGAGGATATTGCCCTAGTGGTGGACCCGCACCAGGTAATGCTGCACGAAGTAACGAAGGCAATTACGTGAATAATCAGAGTAGAGATTCGAACTCGAATGATTCGTCAATGGACATGCATCAAGATAGCCCAGGTCCAGAATCTAACTACTAATTGTTATTTTATCTGTCCCATAAGCTGATCGCCATGGGTGAATGTTCTGTGCCGTGTGGAATAGCCAGGGTTGCTTTTTATTGATGCAACATAGCTGGCATGATGAATAGAGCTACGGATGAGGGAATGGTCCAGGGACAGAAAAATAAACTTGGTGCTATTCATAGGCTTGAGGTGTGTGAAAAGGATGGAAGGGTGGATTGTGTGCGTTTGTATCTGTAGGATGCATAACAAAGGCTGTCAGTGCAGTTCAATGAATTTAGCGTTTTGTCTATCAAATGGTGGTATTAAAGTAGTATACTTTACTGATGTCAAATTGTCTAATTTGGTAATGTTTGTTGTTGATTAATTGAAGAAGGGTGATTGTATCTCTTTTAAATGTCTTTATCTTCTTGATCTATACATCATGTTTACTAGATGTACAAAGGCATTGGAAATTGTGAGTGGCTCTTTGGTGGAGTTTCACGACCAAACCCTGTTGTTTGCTTAGCTAAATTGCTGTATTTGGCTGATAATAAGCTGAAAAGCTTTACAAGCATAACGGAGTAGGGGCTTCTTGCACATTACATTGCCAATGTTTCAGACCACGTAGAGGTGACAATTACACTGTTTTGCATCATTCAACAAAAAACTAATTTTATTAAGTGCAACTTCTGAAAATTTCAGTTTTTACATAACCTTATTTTCCATCAGAAAAAAAAAACTTATTTGAGGTCTGATTTTAATATCACATTTAGGTAAAATAAGGGTAGTTTAGTAATATAGTATGGTAAAACTTTTAAGCGACGTGACCAGAGAACTCTGAGAAATTCCTAAACTAAAATTGACTGCAATCAAGTTTTATTATGATTCAGAAATTGACCAGTAACCAACCTGAAGGTGAACTGGTAGTCAAGTTGACATGATAATTTGTGCCTGATTTGTACTCACCTCTTGATTTGTACTCGAGGTGACTGGACAATTCGAATCGATCAATCTTGGAAGTGTAATCTATAATAATATTTGAGTGCTTCTATCTTTTAAGCTTGGAGAATCTTGCTCTCGTGTAGTAAGGTTATGTTTTTTTGGATTGAATGGGGGCTGAATTCAATAGATGATACTAATAGATTTAAAACTGAATTGAAATTAATGAAGTTGAACAGAAAAAATCATGGCGTAAGTAGGATGTAAATGTTTTCAATTGATGGACTTTTTCAATCAACTAAGGATCTTATTGGACAATTGTACTTAAATGTTTTTTTCCCCTGGTGTAGACAACCATGGTACAATGATGTATATGAAATTTTGATCTCATTTGAGGTAACTTTGTACAAATGTTTTCTTTTCTTTTCTCTTGTATTTATTAATAAACTCATTTTTAATGTTGTTCACTCGGGGCTTCTAGTTTGCTAGAATTTCTCGAGAACTTTTGTATTGATTTTAGGAGAAGACAATTAAAGCTTTTATTAACTACTAGTGTTAGATGAAAAACTTGATCATGAGTTGAGAGCAAAGGTATATGTTTGATTTTTTTTCAAACTAATCCAATCAGATCTGCTAAACCCATTTTCCTTCTAATTTATTCAATTATTTAAAAAGTTATTAAAAGAGGTGGTCTAACTTTATATTGAAATTAGACCAACTTAAACCAATTACTTTCTTCACAAAGCTCATCATTTTATTCAAAAAGGTGTTTTATTATTTTCTTTCTAT
Source organism: Patellifolia procumbens (assembly GCA_947645195.1). Classification (NCBI taxonomy): domain Eukaryota; kingdom Viridiplantae; phylum Streptophyta; class Magnoliopsida; order Caryophyllales; family Amaranthaceae; genus Patellifolia; species Patellifolia procumbens. The sequence continues at coordinate 1,635,045 of CANSGD010001040.1, forward strand.
TGAACTTGAGTTGTTGCCTGATTTTAAATTAAAATTAGCAGCCTCTCTTAAGACCAACTTGTTCATCGACATAGAAATAATAGTGTTTTTCTCGTTATGCTAGTATATGTTACCTCCGTCCCATATTAGATGCAACCATTTGACTGACACAATTGCCAATACACAACTTTGACCATTAATATATTTAACTATTAATTTTTAACAATTATGAAAACTTGATATTTGAAATTCTACATTGAGAAAAATCTAAAAACATCTTATTTACTAACATTTGGTTTTATAAGATTGTTAAAAATCATGGTCAAAGTAAGACATATGAATAGTGTAAAAGTCAAACTTTTGCAACTAATATGAAACATAGGGAATAATTAGAGTTTCCTATAATATATGTGGTGAAAATATGTTTCTCATGGCTTGCTCTGTAAACTAAATATATCAATTTAGACAAACCAAATGCAATTCAATTATGTTAATTTCTGTCATAATTTTTCACTTAATTAATTTAAATTGAGAGCTCAAATTCAAAGCCAAAATTACATGATCAATAATTACCTATTCCAAAGAAGAGGTTAGGCTAGTTCTATTTATATTTATGGGGATAGAAAATAAAACCTTGAAAAAGAAAAAGAAACACAGCCCCCACTCCCAAGTCCCAGTCTCCCCACAGTCCACTTTTATATTTATAAACTACAATACTAATAATAATAATAATAATAATATCAATTTGTAGCTGTTTCTTAGTTTCTCAACAAATTGGCAAATTGTTTGTAGAGTTCATCCATCTCCATTCTCCATCTTCATCTCTCTCCTTTTTCTCTCTCTCCTTCTTTTTCCATCTTTTCCTCAATCGCTGCTTACTCCCCATTCCCCAATTAACTCGCCCCCCCCGGAGATCTCTCTCTATATCAGATCTGCTCTATTTCTTCCTTATCTCCTCAGGTATTTCCCAATTTCTCCACTTCTTTTTACTCATTTACTTTTTCCACTTTCCACTTCCTTTTTTTTTTTTTTTTTTAAGTTTATCAATCTGCATTTTCCAACTTCTACTATTTCAGTAATTGTTTCCCGTTAATTTCAACTACACTTTACTACTGTTGCTTACACAATCGCTGCTGCATGTTAACAGATGGTATAATTTATTTTTAGCCTAAGTTCTCATTTACCGCTGATTCTTGTGTTAACTGTGATCAAACCCCCTAAAAGCTCTATGATTCTGTTTATTTTTTTGGATTACTTTTTCTTTTTTAATTTTTTTTTTTTTGGTTGATGTACGATCTCCTAAACTTGGTTGCCAATTTGGGAATATTACTGTTTCGCCTTTTTTATATACTTGCTCCACCTTTCCAATCTTCTTCTTTTTTGCTCTCTCATCCTCTACATTTTTTTTAATTTTTTATTTTAATGTAATGTATAAATTGATCCTTTTATAATGTTGAACTAGTTTTATATGCAGGCGATGCTCGTCAAGATATATAAAAACTTCATTAGTGAAGCAATTTAGTATTGAGTAGTAGTGCTGAGAGTGTGTGCTTATCCGAGGCTAGCAATAGCTGTTTTTGTAGTGACTCATGCTGTAACCTAGAATATATACATTTGGAGTATTGAAATTTATCAAAATTTTTGAACCAAAAATTGATGCTGAATGGTAATATATCCCTCGCATGAAATTATATGTTTCAGGAAATTGTTTTTTCTTTTCTATTGGTCTTGTGTAATGGAATTTAAGTAAACCTAGATTATAGGAACAGGTTATTTAGGGGAATTGGTAAGTAAGTGAGACAAATCCTACAAAAAGAGCTATAAAGGTCCTAGAATTATTATAATTGAATGTCAACCACAAGGCAATTGCGTCACGGGCTTGTTAGGAATATTGGTAATTGAGAATTTTGTCTTCGGCTTGAGATTGTGCTTTGGTAATCAACTATTCTCACAAGTACAGTTCAGTTTAGTTCCATTGAGTCCAATGAACAGAACCTACGTGTTGTCTTTTCCTGGGGCATTTTTACTTTACTTTTTAAACTGATATGGTTGACATAATTGTGTCAGAAAACTGCAACATAAGAATTTGAAGGGTCTGGGGCATGAACGGTAAATAGTTGCTGGTGCCCAGATGAGAAGAACTGATGTTATTAGCAGTCGAAGGAGGAGGGTTTTTCTCTTCTTCAGCTTCTGGGTATAGCAAGGGCCTGACCCTTTTGCTTCTTGGTCAGAAGAGTGATGAGAAGCACATGAGAGTTGCTCCTTGGAATCAATACCAGTTGGTGGACCACGATACTGAAAGTGACCTCCAGCTGGCTTCTGGAAAGAATCGACTTACCCGCGGGTGCGCTACCTTTGTCTGCTTTGGTCGCGCTTCCGCAGGACTTGATGGGCAGTCCCAACTTAAAGTAGGTCCTACTGAACCGCAAGATATCTTGCCGACTGGTCCTGCAAATGAGGGGGAGAAGGAACAGACCATTGTTGTTGACGATGATAACTTTGCTAGAAACATCACTCTCAAGAGTAGCCTGAAGAAGTCATCTCATAATACTTCACAAACTACTAAAACCATTGATGGCCAACAGCCCCTGGCTGAAGAGGGTACTGATCTCTCTGAACATACAGAACGGAGAAAAGTGCAGTGGACAGATGCATGTGGGAAAGACCTTGCAGAGATCAGAGAATTTGAGCTAAGGTATATGGCCGTTCGGAGCTATAGTTTCTTATGAATTCTATTAGTTCTGTGCTATGCAGAAATGTTATGTTTATGTGGTCTTGTGCTTTCTTGCTATTATTGCCTTCTATTTCATCTCAACATTTAATATTTTCTGCAAAAAGGAATTTGCAGTGCATTTACTGTAAGATAGTACTATAGTACCTAGTTCGTTAAAGACTTATAATTTCCTGAAGCTAGGTCCAAAGTAATGAGTTCTTAAGGATGTATCCGCTTACATTTACGTAAATTTTACCTTGAACAAACTCCTCATGGCCGTCTTACTAACAGCATGACTCTGGTTATGATGGGCTTTCTCATCCTCGTTTTCTAGCAAAAACTTTCACTTCGTATCTTGTTAACTCTAATATATTGGTTTCTTCAAACTCTGATTCTTTATAGGTTTTTTGAACTTAATTTTCAGTTTGGTTGTATCACTAGTCAAAATGGCCAAATTGAGCCTCATTGTCAATTGAAGGGAAGCAGGTTGTGGACGTTCCTAGGAATTTATAGATCTGAATCCATGTATGATAGCTGGAAGCTTTACATTGGTTGTCAGCTAACTAAGACAACCCTCCCCCAAATTGCTCAGATAAAGATTATATAATATCACAATAATTATCTTGTTGCAACTTGCAGTGTATTTAACAAATTTCATTAGATCGGAGTCAGTTGTTTGACATAACTTCTGGGACATGTGAAGACGACATTTTGACATTCGAAATTCCATATTCTATTTTTTTGTTTCTCTTTCTGCCTGGAGTATTGGAAATGCTTTCTAGATTATTGTGTACTCTCTCCATCTCATATATGCTACTAAATATATCTGATATTAGGATTCCCAATTGAATGGATAAACGTTGGTATATTGCACTGACAGTTACAGTTTCAGTAGGGACCATGCGAGTGGTAAATGCAGTAGACTAAGTACTCAATGCATTTTTCTTTTTGTTATGGTTTGGTTTAGCAACATGTTAGCAACTTTGTGGAAGGGAATATTCATGTACATCAGTTTAATACTCAAATGTATTTGTGTGTTTTGTATGTGTGTTTCTTTCATTTCTACTGATTTATGTTTGGGTGGTGGTGAAGGAGTTGGAGGTTTCTTATGCAGTTGCTTTTTGGAGTTTAATGTGGCTTACCACCATACCATACTAATAACCAATGCCCCTGACAAGGTTTCTACCTAGGGTACCAAGATTGGAGGGGGTGTTGGTTCAGCTGTAGACAGCCTTACCTGTATGATTGCGAAGAGGCTCTTTCAGCCTGCTATAATTGTGTGGGTGTTGCTCTTTTTGACCCCAAATAGCACTAGTTGGGTGTAGCAATTTAAGGACAAGTCAGAGATACTTTTGATTAACGTCACTGTTTGGATTTTGAAAATCTGAAGTAACGTGGTGAGTATGTGAACTACTGGGAATTTATTATTTTCTTTCTTTTGTGTAATGTACTTATAATCGACTGGAATACGTAGAATTCCTTTGTGATGCTTAGAAAGTTTTTCTTTTGGTTGAGGCATGCCTAAGAGGTGCATAGTTAAGTGGATAATTTTCCTAAAAGCTACAACAGAACAATAGCACCCAACCACGCCTGGCCTGGAGAAGTGAAAATCAACTGGTTGGGAATTGACTCCACCTTCGAGCTCCCACTTTTCACTCCTGTGTTAGAAGAAGTTGAAGTGTATTAATTTTTTGCTGGATCAAATGTTACAAATTGCTCATATGTCGAAGGTGGTCTTCGACTTCTCCAAAAATGTAAATATATTGCTTGAAAAAACTGTTACTGAAGTACAAAACAATACAATAGCCCTCACGGTCTGTTTGGTAAATGGTGGTCATGGTAATAGGATCATGTGTAATTTGGAAGGAGATTTCCCTACTTTTTCAATGTTAATGAAGACACATCTTCAAACATTATTTCCGTTACAATTTTTGGTTCCCACTCACGTTTTAGTTGGTAATGTATGAATTATGAAATCTTATGAAGATAATCACAAGTTAGTTTTTTTTTTTGTTGGGTGGGGGGGGGCAGCAAGTGATGCGCCGGTGATAAGACTTGAGAGTGGCGGAGTAATCAAATGGCAAGGGGGAGGGAAAAGTCTAGGATGACTTCAATGAAGGTAGTTGAAAGTGATATGGGTTTACTTGGGATCGATGAGAGCATGACGTTGAATAAAAGTGAAAGGAGGGACAATATTTACGTGGAGGAAGGGGTGTGATTAGCTTATTTATTTGTTTATCTTTAATGTGTTTGTCTTTGTGTTTAAAACAATTAAAACTTTTTAGAACTTTTTGTCTCACTTGTCGATGCCATCTTCTCTTTCAACGGCTTTAGACGACGATTCATTCGAGCATTACCATAGATATTAATATGATACTTCCAATACAAAGTTACATATAAATTTGTTCCTATTACCATAATTTATTACCATCTACCAAATAGGCTGTTCGTCCATTACATTCAATTGTTCAAGTACCCTAATTCTAAGGGTGGAGAAAAACAATTCACATTATCTGGTTCGGATGTAAGAGGCTGCTTACTTGTAGTAGATCATTACATCTCTTTCAAGGCAGAGTTAGTGAAATATGCAAGCTCTTTATGTTTTCTATTTTATCGGATTAGTCATTAAGACTTGTATGGCACACAAGGGGTGTCACCCATTTTGATAATTAAGTTACCAATATACTTCTGAATTTGTTAAGCTGTTATTGGAGGGGGTGAGGGCAGTGTGAAATTGCCCGAGAAATATGAGTTTGGATTGTCTCTCAAAAGGCACTTCAGATCATACGTTCCGACGGCAGATGGTACTTGCTCTGTTTTCACTCTGATTGCATCTGTCTTTTGTGTAATGGCCTTAACTTTGACTGTAAATCATTTTTCGTTCCTTTTCTGTTTATTGTTCTCTTGACTAAGCTCTGTTTATCCGGATTGCAATGATCCAGTTATGAATTTCGTCAATGACAGTACTTGGAATCATATGCACTCTCTCTTAGCTGATCTTTTTAATCTCTATGCTAAATTTGTATGATTCTGCATATAGATGCCTCTGATATGCATCTGTCGTGTGGAACCATATTTCAATTTACGTACACAAATATCATTCCCTTGCTTGAAACTAAAATTTGCCAAATGAAATTGCAGCGAACATGGCGAATCAGATGATGAATTTGTCAATGGGAATGGAAAGACTTGTTCTTGCAGAATTATGTAATTTGGGCTTGTAGAACCCATTTGTTTGGTTTCGAATTCTGCATCGTGAAGGGCATGATATTCGGAGTTACTGAGTGTTGTTGCCCGATTTATCGCCTACCAAGTGGAAAACTAGAGCGAGGTGACTCGAGGTTTCGGGTGCATGTTGGTTTGAGTACAGCCGTCTGCAAAGATCCACCATCGGATGCTTTTTCCTGGCTGACTCACTTTGTTAATATCTTGTCAATTTTGTTTCATTGAGTGGACCATCAGATTGGATTTTTTCTTTAGATCATCCTTTTAATCATTTTTTCTACCTCTATTCCTCTCTATAGTTTCTCCTTTCCCCATCCTTTTTTATTTGGGTTACCAGATCATGTCCTTTTTCTCTTTTATGACAGATTGTGTATTTGTTGCCGTAATTAAAGTGCTATTGCATTCAATCTTGTTTACGCTGCCTAAAAATTCTGAAGTCGGCCATGCATTAGCAGGTCAGTTTCGATGTCCTGTCTCATTCAATCTTGTTCCAACATGCGTAGTTTTCGCTTGTAATGTCACCGAGGTAGTAGAGTAAGACCTTTTTCTTTTTGATCGAATAAATTTGAACTAAACATAGATTACTTTTACTGAAATTGTGACAGTAAACAAGTACAAGAGGAAATTTAGCTAATCTCAATCGAAATTATTTCACCGGAGTTATTCTAACATAGAAGTAATATATTTACAAGGCCAAATAATGATTTCAACATGGACACATAAATTTACTGTTCGGATTGGACTTGATTTGGATTAATCCAAATTAGTAATCCGATTTGGACTTGATTAAAGGCTGGATTTCAACCAAATTATTTACATTCTCACCAAAAAAGAGATGGTGTTCAACTTCTTATAAATGTACTAATTATTTCTGGGGTTGTGGATGGCCAAGTGGAGTTGAATACAACCGCAAATTCTAAGAAGCACGTGACAGTCACGAACGTAAGTGCAAGTGGGCATTATCCATTCCCAAATAAAACGATGAAATAACCAATAAATGACATCCACATTTCATCTACCCACTTAAACTAACTTTCTCTGATTCTGATGACACTTTCATTCATCTGACTCTCTATCCCCTGATTCTTGTTTCTCCTCCTTAATCCAAATCCCACAAAATTCAGACAAACAGATAATTGGAATGTCAGTAGCAACATCAATCCCATGTATGAGATTAGCAGCAACAACTACAACAACTTCATCATCATCTTCTTCTTCATCTTCATCAACAACCTTAAGGCTATGTAGTAGTCATATTAGTAAGCCTAATAGTATGTCATTTACTATTAGGAGCTCACAAACAGAGGGTCCTATTAGAAGACCTATGGCTCCTTCTCCTACTCCTCCTCTTAAGGACCCTACTCCTCCTCTTCAGCCCCCTTCTCCGTCGTCTCCGCCACCGCCTAAGCCCGTCTCGGCTGCCTCCGTTGTCATAGATGATAATAAGAGTTCAATTACAATGGAGTTTCAGAGGGCTAAAGCTAAGGAACTTCAGGATTATTTTAAGCAGAAGAAGCTTGAAGCTGCTGCTCAAGGTCCTGCTTTTGGTTTTGTTCCTAAAAATGAGATCAATAATGGCAGGTTTGTCTCTTTTTTGATGTCCTTCTTTTGCATTTTTATAAATGTTTAATTAGTTTCTTGGCCCCGGCAATGCTCCGAGGATTTATAATGATAGAATTATGAAATGTTACAAATTGAAAGGATTACTACGATAGATTTAGGCTATGTTCTTTTGCACTTTAAAGCGAACCGAACTGAGTTGTAATGAACTTAAATGTGAAGCAAAAGGAGAGGAGCTGAACTGAAATTAATGGAGCTGAACTAGACTAAATTGAACTAAACCAAAAGAATAGGGCCTAAAGTGAAGTGTTATTGGTGGTAATATTATTGACTCTTTATCCTTCCTCCTTTTTATTTTAAAAGCAACAATTACACCTTTTCACTATTTACACTCCTCACTTTGACTAAGTTTTGTGATTTGTACATAATAAAAAATATAGTCAAGTGGGATTTTATTAGATTGGTCTCGTGACATACTTTTATAATATGTAATTTTTATAATATTAATTATATGTAACTATAGATATTGGTAGTTAAAGTAATGCATAAGTATACGTAAAAGTGCAATTGTTGCATTAAAAATGAAACGGAGGAAGTAATTCATATGTAACACTATAGAGAAAGTCGGGTACAACCGTACATGCGTTCAAGGTAATAAAACTTCATTCCCAGACACGCGATCTTCTTCATATATTCTTATAACCACTCATAATTAGCTCTTAATTGAGGATGGACATAGAAAAATTGATATGTGGATGGAAAAATTAGACATTATAGGAGCATGTGTGTTTTTTGTTGATTCTCATTCCTCCATCACCATCTAGTTCTATTACCAGGGACAAGTTGGATTGTGTACAATTTCACATATATTCATTTTCATCAACTCTATGGTGAACTTGCATCAAAATAAGTGTAGAGCAATAAGCTAAGAGCATCTATAACGATTAAGCTAAATTGTTTATTGCTTACTTTTCCATGTCATTTTTTACAGCTACATTATTTTAGAGCTACAACTTACTCAATGGTGAGCTAAAACACATGTAACTAGAATAGTTTCACATACCAAAAATATCTAACCATATTTATTTTACTTTAATTTACAAAGAATAATTTTATTTTTAAAATAAATATGTTTCTTTTTTTAATTGTTTCAAGCTAGTAGCTTAGAGCATCTACCATTGTATATAAGAACTAGCTTGCAAATATAAAAATACTTCAAGCTAGTAGCTGACCATTGGACATTGTAGCTTATTTGAGCTAGGTAGCCAAAACAAGCTACTAGCTCAATTGAGATCAAAGAGGAAAGAACAATAAATGCTCATGATTTAAAGAATAAAAATCGATGTTGGTAGGAAACATTTAGCTACTTACATTGTTGGTTACCAATGGAGGAAATGATGGCTTAAAGTAATATAGTCCGAACTTGTGAGGTGGAGATGGGTGTTGGAGAATTGGTTTTCGAGATAAATGGTACGTGTGTGTTTGTTATCTTGAAAGATGTCTTTGAGACGATCCCACGCTTCTTGAGCGGTGGAACTGGGTTCGAAAATGGTGAGCATAAGGTCTTCGGTGATAGTGCCGTAAATCCATTGGAGTACTACGGTATCAAGACGTCCCCATAGTTCTTTATCTTTGATCGCAACGGTATCTTCCGGCGGAATAATATGGTCAAGGACTTGGTTTGCGCGAGCGGTGATATTGAAGAGCTCGGCCCAAGAGGAGTAGTAGACGTTCTCAACGTCGAGGACAAGGGGATATGGTGTTTATTGTTGAGACCAATTGCAGGATGATATGCGACTTTGCCATCGGCAGCCATTGAAACGAAGGGAAGGGAAGGTAGGGGACGGTGAGGGCGACGGCTAGAAGGAGATTAGAGAGGAGGAAAAAATTACCTAGGCTCTGATTACCATAATAGAAATGATATTTCCCTTAAACAATAATTATGTTACAAGAGAGTATTTGTATGCAAGCTAACTAATTAGCTAGAAACTAGGAAACTAATTACTCCCTCTGTATTAAAAAAAACGCAACGTTTAGGAGTGGCACAAGCTCCTAGGCAAAATTTCATAATGTAAATTTAGGGAGAAAATTAAACTTTTAAGGAGAGAGAAAGTGATATTAGTGATCTTCCCACCACCTTCAATACCAACCACCACGCCAACTTGACCACCACGTCAACCACCACCTTCAACTCCGACCACCAACAACCACCAACTTCAACACACCAACCACCAACCACCACCAACCACCAACTTCAACACACTAACCACCAACTTCAACACACCAACCACCACCTTCAACACTTCAATCACCACCGTCGTCACACAACCACCAACTTCAACACCCAACTCGAACACCGCAACCCAGAAATTCGAACACCGCAACCCAGAAATTCGCACCACCGCAACCCAGAAATTCGCACCACCCAACAACAAACGAAAACACCAAACAACGACGAACAATAACCCAACAACGACGAACAACAACAACGAAGGTGATGAAGATGGTGAACCCTAGAAATTCGATTGATAGCGGTGTGAAGGGGTAACGAAGGTGACGAAGATGGTGATGGTTAGGGTTTCGTGGTGGAAGTGGCGGTGGTTAGGGCTTTGTGGTGGTTCTTACGGTGAAATTAGATTGGATGGTGGTGTTGGGTGAATTTAGGGTTAATTTGGAATAATTGGGTTAGGAGTTGTAGGAGATCATTAAGTTTAATTGATTTATAGTTAAATTATAATGATAATTTGGGATGTTTTAATTATGATTAAGTAATGACATTTTTGTAATTAAAGCAAAAAAAAATTACCTAAAATGAAAAGTTTTCAATTATTGCATTTATTTTGTTACATCCTAAAATGGCAAAAGTTGCGTTTTTTTTTATACGGAGGGAGTACAAAAGACATACATCAAATATTTACATAACTAACAAGAATATTGACATATTCTATCAATGGCTAGCAACAAAGGGAGTAGCTTGACCATTGTAAATGCTCTTATTCTAACTACATAGCTCACTTGAGCTATGGTGTCCAATAGTAAGCTAGTTACTTGAATTTTTAGCTAATTTGCAAGCTAGTCTTATTTGACACCATTATGGATGCTCTATTATGGATCATATGACTCGATGCCACTTGTTGCATGCTAATTGGTAGAGTAGCTTCTTGGGTAGATCAAAGTTGTCAAATGTTGATACGCTAATTACAAGCAAGCTTGTTTATTTGGAAGTGGTATTTTTTTTCCCAGTTTTTTCCTAGTATTGAATTATTTTCAAAGTGATCATCTTAACTGTTCTTATTTTCATTTTCTGTTCGTTTTGATACAATGTTATGCTAAAACATTAGTATTTTAAGGATGATCCTAAATACCAACTACCAGTGGCGGATCCAGGAATTCAGAAGTGTGGGTTCGAAATTGTTTTTTTTTATTAAAAAAGCTCCACTGCATAACAAAGATTTAGTACACCGCCTTTATGTATGAATAATGAGATGATTTCAATTTACATTCACTGGATTCAATGAACCCGTTGAACCCTATGTGGCTCCGCCACTGCCAACTACTTACCTTCTATATGTAGGAATGACTTGGCTAAAACATTATTATTTCAATGATGTTCAGTTAATCATAAGTTCCGATGGATTAAAAAAACTTTTCATCTTACCTTAAATACTTGTTTGGGATTCTGGATAATTCTACTGTTTTACATGAGTATCAACACTTAATACTTCATTTTGGGCCGGAATCTAACTGGGCTATGATTTATGAAACAAACATACAGATGGGCAATGTTTGGTTTTGCTGTTGGGATGCTGACAGAGTATGCAACTGGATCTGACTTTGTGGATCAAGTAAAACTCATTCTCTCCAATTTGGGGATTGTAGATTTAGATTGAGCATAATTAATTCTATTATATGTTATTTTATCCTACTTATACAGTGTATACCCCCTGTTGTGTTATTTCTGTAATCAGATATTTTAATTTTCTTCGACTCTCGGTTGCCATTACTTCTATTTACTTCTGTATTTTTGCGAGAATATATCTGGAGAAGCAAATTGCCTCAAATTTTCTACTACAGTTTACCCTAAGATATCATTCTCTACTTTCCTCTTTTCATTGGTTGGTAAAGTATTGTATGGTGGCATCCAAGAATTGTCATCGAATCCTAGTTATATCACCGCATTATATATTAGTTTCTTATAATAAAATATGTAATTTATAGAATTTGAAAAATATAGATTGTCTCTTAATCAAATATGTAATGAAGGACGAGAAAAAAAGAAATAGATTTTAATTTTCTGGGGTTTTCTATGATATGTCATTGTGTCTTTTCAGTTTCTAATGTTGTACTCCAACATTTTGAAAGTTTCACACGTTATTCCTAAATGTATATATTCTAATCTAATGTACCCATACTTTTAAGTACACTTTAATTAATCCATTACGGAGGCTTTAGTTGTTGGTAGAAATTAAATACTTCATCCGTTTCTAAATAAGTGGAACATAGAGAAAGTGAGGGAAAACCAATGAGGCTAGAGAGAGAAAGTTGGAACCACAATTAAAAAGAGAAAGGGTACTTTAACTAAATAAACAATTGGATATATATTGCTTGAGTAAGGGTAATCATGTAATTTTATCATTTAAAATGTCCTATTTTGAGCTTGGTGTCACTTTTTGTTACATTTTCATATTAGGAAAATGTGTCACTTATTTAGAAACGGATGAAGTATCTATTTAACGTCAAGGTCACGATGAGGTTTGTGACTTAATCTTGATCATAGGATGTCTAAGTTACTTGTTTTGATCTTTGTAATGTTTATGCAAAAAAAGTATAAGGTTGCGATGTGCGTGTTTGTGGCAACAACCAACAACATTCGAAGTTGGAAACCATCAGCAGGCCGCTGACCGTCGCTTAGGACCCGTTGGTTGCACGCGGGTAGAGCAGGAAATGTGGGCGTCGTTCTTTAAGGAAGTCGCTAGCCGTGGCTTTGGACCCTCAGGTCACGGCCGACCTCAGCGCTCGACATTCAACCGTAGTCGAGGTTCTTCTTCTTTTCTACCCATATTAGCATTTGTATTATTAACCCATATAAAGGAGCATTATTAGGGTGAATTAGGATCATCACAAGAAAAGAACAAACATTAGAGAAGTTCTAAAGAGAGAACTTTGAGAGATTAATTGAAAAGAGTATCCGGGCGAATTTCTTGACTATTATTTTTTTGGTTTTTTTCAATTAAAATTAAGAATCCTTAACTAGAAAATTTGACTTCTGTTAGTACTAATGACATTTTGTCTATTTATACTGACCTCAATGACATATGAGTTAAATCAAAAATCAGGAGGTATTTTGGCTATTAGCCCTAACCTCAGGGGTACCTCAGAAAATTTCCCATTTTTTGTTTCAAATCGCTGAACACGATTTATCTGAATTGCGCTTAATACCTGAATTGGGGCGAGGATGGGGCAGGTGTGAAGCGGGTGTGAGGGTTCGCACGGGGGATGGGTCAAGGATAGATTTTATATCCGTTGGGGCGGGGATAACATCCTCCCCAACCATGGGTGATGGGGCGAAGATGAGGATGAGTTTTTTAGACGGGGATGGGTATGGAGGAACCAGCCTCCGCACCCGACCCGTCCCATTGACATCCCTACTCTAATGTATGCACCTAACTTCAAGCCATGATGTAAAACCATCAAAGAGCAAGTCACATTCACAATATATTTCTAAATGGACTTATGACTTGTCGAGTTGGTGCTAATACTCCTATCATGTGAAGCTCCAGGATCCAGAAGTCTTTTTTAGGTGTTTCTTTAGGTGAATAAATCAAGAAGTCTGATTATTTACTATTTTTACGTTTTTGAATTAGAGCCTGCTCAACAAGAGTCTGATTAGGGTTTTTTTTGCTACATATTTATTTATAAGAAATAATCATAGCTCAGTCAATTTTTCATTATTTCTAGAACCGTAGGAGTGAGAGAAGCATATTTCTTGAGTGTCAGGGGTAAAAAACTAGTTCCTCTGGCTGGATGAGACCAACACTAACTTGTTTTATACATATAAAACCATGAAGGTGGGAAGAGAATCAAGTTCAATGCCTCTTCAATTACGACGAATGTCCTTTTTTTTTTGGGAAGAAGAATGTCCTAAATTTTGAAAGAGCAATGTCCTGCATATTTCTAAGATACTCCTAATTTGCAATTCTAATTTGTCGTAAATTTTGAGAAGTGTTACTAGATACTGTTTTAAATTCTTTCATATTCTTCTCTTTCGCTGAGAATCTTTGTGGTGGAAATATTTTGTATTTTTGTCACCATTTACTATATAAATGGCCTATTTGATGTTGAAGATGTATGGAGAAGCGAGGAGGAGGACGTGGAGAAGGTGGTTGTAAATTACTCTAGTGACTTGTTTATGTCGTCCAATCCTTCTCAAGCTAGTATTGAAGAAGTCCTACATTTGGTGTTGCTTTCTATCACGCATATGAGAGAATTCCGTCTGACTAGAGGTTGTTCAAAGGAGGTGTGGGACACACTGAATCAAATGTATCTATGCAAAGCCTCGGGCCCAGATGGTATGCATGCTGTTTTCTACCAGCACTTTTAGAGTATTGTAGGAGATGAGGTGGCCTCTCTAGTTATTGGGATAGTCCACAACATTCGACCCCCTGATGAGCTTAATAGGACAAACGTGGCACTAATCCGAAAGGTAAAAACTCCCACTCTTGTCTATGAATTTAGACCCACTAGTTTATGCCATCTGATGTACAAATTGGCTACCAAAGTCCTTACTAATAGGTTAAAACATATCGTTCCTGATGTCGTGTTTGAAAATTCAAAGTGCTTTTGTCCCTGGGAGACTAATAAAGAATAGGAGAAAGAGCAGAAAAGGAAACGTTGCCTTAAAACTGCATATGAGCAAGGAATATGACAGAGTGGAGGGGTGTTTTCTTACAAGTGTACTGCTGAAACTAGGGTTTATGAGGCTTGGGTGAATATTGTTATGAGTTGTGCTCGTTTGTGCGATATTCTTTTGTGGTGAATGTGGTGATGTGGCTCATACTCGAGGCCTCAGACAGGGGGATCCAATTCCCTATTTGTTCATTATTATTGCTGATGCCTTGTCTGCTCTTATTAATAATATTGTGACTACCAAACAGATTCATGGGGCTAAGGCTAGCCGGAGTGGTCCTGAAATCTCGCACCTCCTTTTTGCCGACGATAGCTTGTTGTTTGCTAGAGAGAACCGTAATAAATGCAAGAAAATAATTGAAATTCTCAACGAATATAAAGCTGCATCGGGCCAAAAAAAATTATCCAAAAATCGGGGATTTCCTTTAGCAAAGGTGTTGGTGCTAGTCAAAGAGCGGAGTTAATAGAAGTTCTCGTTATGCGTCTTGATCGACCTGCGAAATACTTCCTCTGTTTCTAAATAAGTGACACATTTGAATAGTGTTTACTATTCACAGTTTAGACTTTGATTAGCTTTTGTGATTTATATTTTAAGAAAAACATAGTCATGTGGGATCTTGTTAGATTCGTCTCAATGTGAATTTTTTTAATATCAACTTTTTATAATTTTTCCTTATTGATAATTGTAGATATTAATGGTTTAAATAATGCATTGGCAAGCGTGTAAACAAGAAGTGTGTCACTTATTTAGAAACGGAGGAAGTATCTTGAGGTTCCTACTTTAGTGAGACGTTCAAAGAAGCGAGTCTTTAGTGTGCTGCAGGACAAAATTTGGAAGAACCTACAGGGGTGGAAAGAATAGCTATTATCTCGAGCAAGCAAGGAGATTTTATTGAAAGTTGTTATCCAGGCAAGCCTAACTTATCTGATGGGTGTTTATA
Source organism: Patellifolia procumbens (assembly GCA_947645195.1). Classification (NCBI taxonomy): domain Eukaryota; kingdom Viridiplantae; phylum Streptophyta; class Magnoliopsida; order Caryophyllales; family Amaranthaceae; genus Patellifolia; species Patellifolia procumbens. The sequence continues at coordinate 1,650,369 of CANSGD010001040.1, forward strand.
AAATTCCAGGGAATGTGATACAAGTTATTCATTTGGTCATGGCTAGATTTTGGTGGGGGCAGCGGGGTAATGAGAAAAAGATCCATTGAAAGAGTTGGGATTCGTTGTGCTCCCCAAAATATATTGGTGCATGAGGTTTCACGGCCTTAATGTCTTCAGTGATAGGCTTTACTAGGGAGGCAACTTTGGTGACTTATCCAGGCGAAGGAGTCGTCGTTGGTAGGACGTGTTTTTACACTCTAAATACTACTCGAATTCCAACTTTCTTGAATCATATTTGGGTCACTTAGGGAGTTTCTTTTGGAAGAGCATGTGGGGCGCTAAGTCTGTGGTGAAGGCAGGGTTGTTATAGAGAGTTGGTAATGTTGCTAATATCGATATTTGGAAAGTCCCTTGGGTCACTTAGGGAGTTACAATCGCTTCATTGTAGGTGAGAGGGTGGAGGGCGTTAAGAAGGTGAGTGACTTGATTAATTTTGAAAGGATGGAATGAAACCATGCTCTTATTGAGAGTTCGTTTGACAAGAGGGATGTGAAGGCTAATCTTGTTGTTCCCTTAGTTTGCGTTGCTCCGATGATGAGCTATCTTGGGCTTTCTCAAAGGACGATAGATATCCCGTGAAGACGGCTTATATCCTTGGCAAGCCGTGTAACTTTGATAATATTCATATAGCCTGGGTTATGTTGTGGTCTTGAGACACCCCCTCAAAGTTGAGGCATGTTCTTTGGTGTATGTGTATAGGCCCCGTGCGGTTGGTTGTTGCTTCATAAGCGCCATCTCCTTGAGGTTAATCTCTGTCTATTTGTAATGAGGTTCCTGAATCTCTGTTTCACTGTCTCTTTGATTGCTCGAGGCTGCGTAAGGTATGGAGTGCAGGGGTTGTGCTTATTTTTTGCCGCCTAGTAGAGAGACTCCTCTTCTTGAGTTGATGGAGGTATGGGGGTCGAAGGATAAGAAAAAACTCCAGTTTGCTTGTAGTCTAGCTTGGCTTTTGTGGTACCGAAGGAATAAGGATGTGTTTGAGAACGTTTCCATGAAAAATGAGTCTTTAGTTCAGCAAGCTATTTCTTAGCTAAAGATTATAGCAATTACGATTGCGTAAAATCTATGGTCCGGTCGGGGGTACTCAAGCTAGCAAACCGAGGAGCCTAAAGGTTTGGCTGGATCCTGCTCATGGTTTCATTAAATTGAATGCTGATGCTGCAGCGGGTAAGGAAAATTGGGTAGGTTTGGGGGTAGTAGCCAGGGACTCTCAGGGGGAAGTGTTATGTGCGGCAACGAGAAGGCTGTTGGAAATTTTAGGCGGAAGTAGTTGGTGAGCTTGATGTATGAGTAATAATATTGGTCAAGAGAAGATATTGCTTATGGATGTATGAATTAAGGGAGAGTAGTTTTGTGAAATGGTTTACTTTTATTAATAGCTTTTGTAAGCCTTTTTGTGTTACATCTCAAGGAGAATACATCATGCATATATATAGATTGTTAATGTCGGTGAAAATGTTAACCGACTTTGTGGCTTCAAGCACTAGAATTTTATAGGTAGTTTAATAAAGTTAGTAGCCTAGATTTTTCTAGGACATATTTTTACTAGATCTTTCTTCAGCTATTTCTAGATGCATAGATATTTACATGGCTTAGATTTTTCTAGAAAAATTTCACTACATAATTTCAAGAATTTTCTAGATTAATATCTAATACTCCCCCTTAATCTGAAAATTCTTGAACACCAAGTTGTTTTCTAAGTTGTATGAACTTTTCTGTTGGAATTGCCTTTGTGAATATATCTGCAAGTTGCTCTCCTGTTTTGCAGAATTGTAGCTCGATCTCCTTCTTCTCGACCAACTCGCGAATAAAGTGGTGTCTTAACTCGATGTGCTTTGATCTGCTGTGGAAGACCGGATTCTTTGTCATTGCTATAGTGGACATGTTGTCACAGAATATGGTTGTTGAATCGTCTTGTGTTTGTTGTAGATCGACCAACATCCTTCTAAGCCATACTGCTTCACATGCTGCACTTGTTGTTGCAATATACTCTGCTTCGGCGGATGATAGCTCTATTGTCGCTTGTTTCTTTGATGACATACCCGCTTGTGCTCTTCCTGTCATCCACGCTTCCAGCCCAATCACTGTCTGTGTACCCTGTAAGTCTGTAATCTTCTTCTTTTTCATATAGGATTCCATAGCTCTTTGTTCCCTTTATGTACCTGAGAATTCTTTTTGTTGCTGCTAAGTGAGCTTTACTTGGCTCACTCATGAATCTGGATACTACGCTGACAGCATGTACTATGTCGGGCCTAGTGTGTGTGAGATAGATGAGAGATTCAACCAAACTTCTATATATTGATGCATCGACCTTATCCTGGCCATCATTCTTTGACAGCTTCTCACTCAGTGCCATTGGGGAAGTCAATGGTTTGCAATCTTTCATATTAAATTTCTTAAGTAGGTCTTCTGCATACTTTTCTTGTGAAAGGAATATCCTTCCTGGCCTTTGCTTGACTTGCATACCAAGGAAGTATTTCATAGTTCCAAGGTCGGTCATCTCGTACTCTGACATCATTATCTTTTTAAAATCTTCAATCATCTTTGGATTTGTGCCTGTGTAGATTAGATCATCTACATAGAGGCATAATATGAGAAAATCATGTGACCCTTGGGTCTTGATATAGAGCGACGGCTCACTTGGGCTTTTTGTGAAGCCATTTTGAAGAAGATAGCTATCTATCTTGCTATTCCATGCACGAGGAGCTTGCTTGAGCCCGTAAAGGGCTTTACGAAGGCGGTAAACTTTATCGTTTTGGCCTTCGATAATATAACCTTGTGGTTGCTCGACATATACTTCTTCTTCGAGCTCCCCGTTAAGAAATGCTGACTTCACATCTAATTGAAAAACTGGTAAGTTAAATTGAGCTGCTAGTGCAAGGACTGACCTGATTGTCTCCATGCGGACTACTGGAGCATAAGTCTCGCTGAAGTCATTTCCTGGTTGTTGAGAGTAACCTTTTGCGACGAGACGAGCCTTGTATTTCTTGATGGAGCCATCTTCGTTATACTTAACCTTGTAGACCCATTTGAGACCGATGACTTCTTTGTCTTCAGGCTTCTCAACAAGCTCCCATGTGTTGTTTTTTTCGATCATCTTGATTTCTTCATTCATGGCCTCGATCCACTTGTCTTCTCGAGCAGCTTCTTGAAAACTTTGTGGTTCGCTTGTGAAGAGAGCCATCATTGCATGATTGCATTCGTAGTCTTGTAAGTAGATTGGTGCATGTCTGTCTCGATACGATCGACGAATTTCCTGAGTTGGTCTTGATTCTCGTGATGAGCTTGAGCTTGGGCTTAATGGTGATCTTGGGCTCCTTGACGATGATGGACTTTGGGATGATTGTATTGATGGCTGACTTGGACCTTCTTCTTGATCTGGTCTTGGTGGCGGTATATCTCCTTTTACGGGTTGAGATTTATTCTCCGTCCATATCCACTGTGCTCCTTCGTCAAAGATGACGTCTCTTGAGATGATTAATTTCTTAGATTCAAGCTGGTATAGGCGATATCCTTTTGACTCATCACTGTATCCAATGAAGATACATTTCTCGCCTTTGCCGTCGAGTTTTTCCCGATTTTCCTTTGGCACGTGGGCATATGCAATGCACCCGAAAACTTTGAGGTGCTCGACACTTGGTTTCTCTTATGCCAAGCTTCATAGGGCGTAGTACCCTTGACGACTTTCGTGGGGGATCTGTTGAGAATATACACTGCTGTATGGATGGCTTCTGCCCAAAAATATTTTGGCAATTCCTTGGCTTGCATCATACTACGAGCCATTTCAGCAATGGTTCTGTTTTTCCTTTCCGCAACACCATTTTGTTGTGGTGTGCGTCTTACTGTTAATTCTCTTTTAATACCATGTTCCTTGCAGAAGCTGTTGAACTCTTTGCTTGTGAATTCTCCCCCACGATCTGTTCTGAGAATTTTTATAAAATGCCCACTTTGTTTTTCTGTGAGGGCTTTGAATTGCATGAAGTGGGAAAGTGCTTCTGATTTTTTCTCCAATATATAAACACATCATGCGAGTGAAATCATCAACAAATAATAGAAAATATCTTTTTCCGCCAAGAGACGGATTCTTGGTAGGGCCCCATATATCTGCATGAACAAGTTCTAACGGAACTCTAGCCCTCCAAGAAGAAGTTAGAAAGGGCAATCTATGCATCTTTCCATAAATACAACCCTCACATATTTTCTTTTCATTGTTTATTGATGGAAGTCCGATCACCATTTCCTTTTGTTTTAACAGTTTTAAACTGTTAAAATTTAAGTGCCCGAATCTTAAGTGCCATAATATTGATTCATCTATAGTAGAGCTCAATGCACAATTATTTTCCAAGTGCATGTTCAGAGGAAATATTTTGTTGGAAGCCATTTGAGTCGTAGTAATTAATTGTCCTTTTTTCTTGTCAAATATGAGGCATTTATTATCATCAAATTTTAACATATAACCTCTTTGAATTAGTTGGCCCACACTTAATAAATTTTGCGCAAGACCGGGGACATAAGTAATAAATTTAGAAGAGCCGTTTTTGGTTCTAACGGCAATTGTCCCCTTTCCAGCAACTTCCTGGTTGGTTCCATCACCAAGAGTAATGTGAGATTTAACATTTTCATTAAGACTGACAAAAGAATTTCTGTTGCCAGTCATGTGGTTCAAACAACCACTATCAATATACCATGTATCATTTAACTCTTGGTGAGCATTTAGACAAGTATAGAATAATTGATCATTAGATTCCTTGTTTTCAGAAAAATTGGCCTCCTCCTTTTGTCGGTACCAACAATCCTTTTTCAAATGAGTATGTCTTTTACACCTTTTACATTTATACCGACAATCTTGTGTATTATGGCCATTTTTCTTACATAAATTACAGTGTGAACCAGTTTGATTATTTTCTCGACTCCCATTATTTTTATAAATTTCTCTCCCCCTGCCACGGTTATATGAAGTACCTCCTTTACCATAGCCATTTTTAATTTTATTTTCTCCGTTATTAGAAAATTTTAATTTGGCTTGGAAAGCTTGTTCTAGTGGCTGTTCCGAGAATCTACACATTCTATCTTCGTGTGCTAGAAGAGATCCCATTAATTCAGTTAGACTTAGTTTAGTCAAGTCTTTGTTGGACTCTTCTATAGCAGCCACTACATGATCATAATATTTAGGGAGACTTCTTAATATTTTCCGGACAACTTGGACATCTTCAATTTTATCTCCATTAGTTCGGATTTGATTTATAACATTTGAAACTCGACTAAAAAATGTTTGAATAGTTTCATTCTCTGTCATTAATAAATTATCGAAGTCTCTCCATAAAGATTGAAGTTTAAAGAGAATTACCTTTTCGGATCCTCTATATTTTGTTTCCAAAATACTCCAAGCCTCCATGGCCGTTGTGGCAGCCATAATTGTGGAAAGTATTGTTTCATCTACTCCCCGATAAATAATGGATAGGGCATAGTGATCCCTTCTTTTATTTTGTTTATATAAATTTCTTTTGTTTTCATCCCAAGAGGCCTCTTCATTGGCATCTTTGGGTTTTTCATATCCCTCTTGGACAATATCCCAGAGGTCTTGGGTAATAAATATTGACCTTATTTGGATACTCCATTGTTCATATTTCTCTCCTTTAAATGTAGGTACCCAATTGATTTGGGGATTGAAAGAGTTGGTGTTTGGGGTAGTCATTTTTATTTTGTAGTGTTAAATTTTAGTTAAAGGGAGTTGAATATGTGGTATTTGAAGTTGAGGGATGAATATATGTAATTGTTGAAGGCTTTGGATTATTGTGGCTCTTGATACCAATTGTTGGAAATTTTAGGCGGAAGTAGTTGGTGAGCTTGATGTATGAGTAATAATATTGGTCAAGAGAAGATATTGCTTATGGATGTATGAATTAAGGGAGAGTAGTTTTGTGAAATGGTTGACTTTTATTAATAGCTTTTGTAAGCCTTTTTGTGTTACATCTCAAGGAGAATACATCATGCATATATATAGATTGTTAATGTCGGTGAAAATGTTAACCGACTTTGTGGCTTCAAGCACTAGAATTTTATAGGTAGTTTAATAAAGTTAGTAGCCTAGATTTTTCTAGGACATTTTTTTACTAGATCTTTCTTAAGCTATTTCTAGATGCATAGATATTTACATGGCTTAGATTTTTCTAGAAAAATTTCACTACATAATTTCAAGAATTTTCTAGATTAATATCTAATAAAGGCTTCGTGCGTGGTGGCCTCCCGAAGTTGCTGAGGGGGAGACCCTAGTTTTTGCTACGGTAATCGTGAAAGTCCATAAATGGGAGAAGGTGGTTTTCGAGACCAATTGTCAAACCATTGTTCATAGGTTGTCTCCTGGAGCTTTTTTTCTTACTGAATTGGATACTGTTGGATCACAAGGAGACACTCAAGAAGGGGGGAGGGTTGAATTGAGTGTGGTATTTTCTAAATTTTATCGAACTTTCCTTTAAAATCTCAGAGACCTTCTCTGAGCTTTTGAGTTGTGTATATGAGTATTGTTAATTCAATAAGACTTTCTAGAATAGTAAAGAGCAAGACTGTAATAAAGAGACGAGACAAGCAATTTTACCGTGGTTCAATCTCACCTTTGAGATCTACGTCCACCCTAACTATTCTTTTTATTACTTTTGAATTGCAATTATCACACCCTTGATACACAATTCCCCCACTACTAACCCTAGTAGTGCACCCCAACACCTAACTCTAAGTGTTGCCAAATTAAGTTTAATTCCCTTAGAAACTCAACTTAACACTCTCTATAAAAGATGAAATTACAGAAAGATTTGAATCCTCTTTTTGTGTGCTTCTTAGTTAAGCAGTTTAGAGGTATTTATCGAGCTTAAATATGTGTTTTTCTGTCACAGATCTCAGTGCTGATCTCAGAGATGTTAAAGATATGTTTCCGAAAATAGCTCTCTAAAACAATTACTAGAAACGCGTATCTTTTATATTTTCTGATCTTTTTATTCTTTGTCAAGGCTCACGTTTTTCAAATCAGTTTTTAAGCTTTACAAAGATAGAATTGTCCACTTGATAGTTTCCTAAACTTAAGCAAGCAATTATCTTTAAAGAAGATTTTATCTTCTTTAAGATATTTGTTTCCTAATAGTATTAGGGCTGATTTTTATAGACAGATTCTTTTCTTTAAAATCAGAAATTTCTAAAACCTTTTTATTCCAAAAACTTATCTTTTCCGAAAAAAGATATTCCAGAATTTTTTTTTTAAAACAATTTTTTCAAAAAACGATTTTCCCTTTTTTTTTTGTTTTCGCAAATCGTTTTGTTTAGGTGTTATATTATAGATTGCATTTATTTTACTATCTCAAGTAAAATATCTACAATCTCTAATATTACACCTTAGCACTTTGATCTGTTATTTACAAACACACATTTTTACAAATGTCCTTAGTCTAAAGCTTTTGACAAGAGTTTCTTCGAGACTTCGTTTAGGCATCTGCAACAAAAACTTCACCAAACATGTTAGATCAACTAATTATGTTTATCATCATCAAAAGTATATAGGACATAAAGTCCTAAGTCTAACAAATTCCCCCTTTTTGATGATGACAAACATATTCAAATATTTCCCCCTCAAATGATGCATCATGTATTATAATTACTTGGGAAAACAACAGAATATGACAATAGGCCCAATAGCATATATACTATAAAGAACATGGGATCTTCTTAGGAAACAGTTATGTAAGTGCCTAGTCTTCCCCCTTTTGACATTATCAAAAAGGAGGATCAAAAAACTACAGCCAATGCCGAGCATATCAAGAGTAGACAAATAAAGGCAGAAATAGCTCTAGCACAATAATCTAGTGATGCTGGTGCTACAGTTAAACCAACTCACAATCCCAAAAGTTAGATCATCATTCACAAAATATTTCCAAAAGCAGTTAAGAAAAAAAGTTTGTTAAAGATAGTGCATCACCAACAGAGCAAAAGAAACCACAAGCAGCAATGGAGTTAACGAGGTGGAGGACGAGAAGCTGATATGGCAAGAAGGGACATGACTTGGCGATGGCGCCTCTCCTGAACACGAATCTGTGCCACAAGCTGCTGTAACTGCCTCCCCTGTTTTATAACACAATCATGAAGTTTCAAGCAACCCACACATGCCTCACGAGGCCGAAATCCCAGATAATCCTTTTTCAGCAACTCGCCACCCATAACACACAAGTCCATCTTGGTAAGAATCCCGTCATGCATGATATCTTTAGGAGACATACCCTGATCATCATCCTGAATAACCTTAGCAGCTCTAAACAATCTAGTAAGCCAAACCCCATAGGGAAGAAAGGAACTATTTGAGGATTGAACGTGTTTAATATGGTGAAGAATGAGATGGGGCAGACTCACAGGCAAGTTTTGAGCAAAGTGCCAGAGAAGCACTTGATCCATGATTAAGCAATCCCCTCGATTTTCAGTACGAGGCAGGAGGGTTTTGGTGATCAACATTCGAGAAAGCTTGAAATCAGCCGAAAGGTAAGAGGAGGAGAAATTTTGGCCATGAGTGAAAGGTTGGCCAGAAAGAGAGGTGCTGATTGATGCATTGTCAATACCAGAAAGTAAAGGCCAATGTTTGGCATTATAATCACTTAAACCAACACAAGGAACTCCAAGAATTGCTGCAATGTCTTTAACAGAATAAAACAAATTCTTCCCATTAACTTCAGCACCAAAAGCCAAATCATCCGTTAATATCACAGTATTGTAGAATTGAGGAACTTCAGACTCAAAGACATAATCAGAGTAACTAAGCAAAGCATTCCATCCTTGTAACGCAACCAAATCAGAAAGAGTATGAAATTCAGGCCTACGAAACCAAGAATTAGGAAAAATTCGACCATGAAGAATATTTGGGTGACCTTTGGATTTTTTGTTAGGGTTCGAACTTGATGGGGAACCAATGCCAGTACTTTGAGATGCAGCTCGTTTTCTCTTCTTGACGACCTTAGGAGAAGATGGTGGTGAAGATCGAGCAGGTGGCGACGACGGTGGTGGAGAAGATGGAGTCGGCGGCGACGATGGTGGTGAAGATGGTTGCGTGGTCTGAGTTGCGATCATTTTCTCGAGCAGCGGAGAGGAGGATGTCTTTGCACGTGTGGTTCGACGCGTGCCAGGAGTGGTGGTGATGGTTTTTGGTTTTTGAGGTGGTTTGCGGGTAGTTTTGCGTTTGGGTGGTTTGTTGAGCTTGACCCTCACCATGGTGAGATGAAGGGTTGAGGGTTGATGACGGTGGAAGGAAGGGAGGAAGGTGGGAGGTCGAGGGAGTGAGAAAGGGTTTGGGAGGTTTTGGGAGTTTGGGAAAGAGGAAATGAAGTGGGTTTGCAGGGTTTAGGGGGGTCGGTGTGTGTGGGATTTGGGTAGGTTAGTGGGCTTGGGAAGTGGGATAAGTAAGAGGGATAAGAAGAGGGGTGGGCGAAAGGGAAATTGTGGAGAGTGGGTCTGCTTTATGTTGGATCTCCATGCTTGTTAGCTTTGCTTCCTTTATTGTTAACAGAATTTTCGAAATCAAGTAAAACTTTTTGAAAAGCAGATTCAGGATATTTTCGAAAACATAGAAATTACAATGTTTTGGATGATCTTACAAAAGGGCAACTTAGGTTTTGACTATGAGGACAGCATCAATAGACTAGGCGAGTTTTTCATTGAATATTTCATTGACTCTATCACACAACAAGCACATAAATATGAATTGAAATCCAAGTTCACATGAGTTTTAGGAGAGTCATAGGCACATTACGCACACTAATTTCCATGGATTAATCCCAAAGCCACTCGTAATTTTTCAAAACGTTCTCGAGCAAGTGGTTTTGTGAAAATATCAGCTATTTGGTCATCAGTGTTGACGAATTCAAGTGATATATTACCCTTTTCAACATTGTCACGCAAAAAGTGAAATCTTATTTCAATATGTTTGGTGCGTGAATGTTGAACCGGATTTTTTGAAATGTTAATTGCACTTGTATTGTCACACATGATAGGCACATTGTCAATAATTACTCCGAAATCACGGAGTTGCTGCCTTACCCAAAGTATTTGAGAGCAACAAGATGCAGCAGAGACATACTCAGCCTCAGCGGTGGAAAGGGCAACTGAATGCTGCTTTTTCGAGGCCCATGAGATCAAGCATGGTCCTATAAAAGTTGCCATTCCGGAGGTACTCTTTCTATCTACCAAAAAACCTGCATAATCAGCATCTGAAAAACCAACCAAGTCAAAGTTCCCTTCTTTGGGGTACCACAGATACAGACTAGAAGAGCCTCTTAAATAGCCAAGGATTCGCTTCACAGCTTTAAGATGAGACTCTTTAGGACAAGATTGAAATCGAGCACAAAGGCACACACTATGTAAAATATCGGGTCTACTAGCAGTGAGATAGAGAAGTGAGCCAATCATACCTCTATAGACCGTCTCATCAATTTTATTACCTTTGTCGTCAATATCCAGTTTGCACGCTGTTGCCATGGGAGTGGTATGAGTTTTCGAGTCTTCCATCCCATATTTCTTAAGAATTTCCTTCACATACTTTTGTTGATGTATCATGATTCCTGTGGAAAGTTGTTTAATCTGCAAACCTAGGAAGAAACCTAATTCTCCCATCATTGACATTTCAAACTCACTTTTCATTAGTTCAGCAAAATAATGGCACATCACATCGTTTGTGGCCCCAAAAATAATATCATCCACATAAATTTGAACAACTAACAGTTCTTCCCCCTTAGTTTTTAGAAACAATGTTCTATCCACTGAGCCACGTTTAAATCCATTTTCCAACAAAAAATTTGACAAGCGTTCATACCAAGCTCGAGGAGCTTGTTTTAACCCATATAGAGCTTTGTCCAGTTTAAACACATAGTTAGGAAAATCAGGGTCAACAAAACCGGGGGGTTGTTCAACATAAACAATTTCTTTCAAATAGCCGTTAAGAAAGGCGGTCTTAACATCCATTTGAAAGAGGGTGATATTTTTATGGGCAGCAAAGGCAATCAGAATTCTTATAGCTTCTAGACGTGCTACTGGAGCAAAAGTCTCATCAAAGTCAATTCCCTCTTGTTGATTGAATCCTTGACATACAAGTCTGGCTTTATTTCGAACAATCATCCCACTATCATCCAACTTATTCCGAAAAACCCATTTTGTACCAATAACGGATTGAGTAGTGGGACGAGGTTCCAAATGCCAGACTTCATTTCTTTTAAATTGGTCAAGTTCATCTTGCATGGCAAGAATCCAATTAGGGTCAGTTAAAGCAACTTTGAAATTTGCAGGTTCAATTTCAGATATAAAAGCGTTGAAAGCACAAAAGTTTTTAAGAGATGATCTTGTTTGTACTCCTTTTGCAATATCTGTCATTATGAGATCAGTAGGATGTGAGCTTTGATGTTTCCACTTTCTCGGAGTAAAAGGAAGATGTGAAGGCACAGTGCCTTTTACAGAGAGCTGCTCAGTGCCTTCCACTGAGATTGAGGTTGGAGTTTGATTTTCTTCTAAATCAGAACAGTTCATCTCATCTCTATTAATTCCTGTTTCTGTATTCTGTATAACATTGACATTTTCAGGAATATTGTCCACTTGATTTTTCTTTTGAACTTCTGACTGTGCCTCTCTCAGAGCTTCTGACTGTGCCCCTGATTGTACCTCAGATCGTTTTTCAGCAAGACGATCGTCTGGTGCATTTGATGATTCTCGTATTAATCCAATTGAGAAGTCCTCATCATCAACCTCCAATACTTGCTCAGTATGGTCCGTTTCATCAAATATTATGTGGATAGTCTCCTCCATTCTCATTGTTCTTTTATTGTAAACCTTGTAGGCTTTACTATGGGAGGAGTATCCAATAAAAATTGCTTCATCACTTCTAGGATCAAAATTTCCCAAATTATTCTTACCGTTATTATGCACATAGCACTTGCAACCAAAGCATCTTAGGTGAGAAATATTTGGTTTTCGCCCCTTTAAAAGTTCATAGGGGGTTTTGTTTAAAATCTTTCGAATCATAGTTCTATTGTAAATGTAACATGCCGTATTTACCGCCTCGGCCCAAAAATTTCTAGGTAAGGCACTATACAATAACATAGTACGGGACATGTCTTCCAGAGTACGATTCATCCTTTCTACCACTCCATTTTGCTGTGGAGTCCTTGGAGCGGAGAAATTATGATCAATACCATTCTCATTGCAAAATACTTCAAAATTAGTGTTTTCAAACTCAGTGCCATGATCAGTGCGTACTGATAGTAATTTGCAATTTAGTTGATTTTGGACTTTACGAATATGGACAAGAAATACCTCGAAGGTTTCATCTTTTCCACCAATGAATAATGTCCATACATATCTAGTGAAGTCATCCACAAGGACTAGCACGTATTTGCTACCACCTCTACTTCTAACTCGCATTGGCCCACAAAGATCCATATGGATTAGTTCCAATGGTTTAGAGGTGCTAACAAATTTCTTTGATTTAAAAGACGATCGAACATGTTTACATCTAGCACATGCTTGACAAACCATTTCCCAATCGAAGTTTATTGAGGGTAAACCATCAACCAACTCCAATTTTCTAAGTTTGTTAAGCAATCTAGAACTAACATGTCCGAGTCTTTTATGCCAAAGCCATGGATTGTCGTGCAAAACGCTCATGCAAGAGATGATATTATCAGGGAGATTGCTTAGACAAGTCATGTAAACGTTATTTATTCTCTTCCCTTCTAATATCATCTCTTTTGAGTCCTTGTTTATAATTTTACAAAGATTGGCATGAAATTCTACTGTGTTACCTCGATCACACAACTGTGATATGCTCAACAAGTTGTGTTTCAAACCACTTACTAACAAGACATTTTCTATGGAGTGTGTCAAGCATTTACCGACTTTTCCAATACCAATGATTTCTCCCTTTTTATTGTCGCCAAATGTGACACACCCGCCTTGATAGGCTACTAATGAGAGGAATTGTTTTTTGTCTCCAGTCATGTGTCGTGAGCAGCCGCTGTCCAAGTACCATAAGCTGCTCCCTCTCATGTTCACCTGCAAAATTTTCAAACGTTAGTCTTGGGAACCCAGATTTTCTTGGGTCCCTTCTCTTTCTTTTGCGCATATAATATGTCTTTTCTTACCCATATTTGTTTTGCATGTTTCATATTTTTTTCCATATAATTTTTCTTGACTGTGCATTTATCTTGGATGTGGCCATTTTTTCCACAGAAATAGCAAATCAAATATTCGGGAAGATCGACATACTTTCGCTTTCGAAAGTCTCTTTCATAATTTTTAGCTCTGAGACCTGTATTGAGCTTCTGGTCAGTATATCCTAAACCATGTCTGTTTCGATTGTTTGTTTGAGAGATCATATGGTCTAGGATACTACTACCAGGTGTGGCAATTTTTGACTTCTGCAGTTGCACCTTCAAAGACTCAATTGTTGCTTTCAAGTTTTCATTTTTGTCATTTAGGGTGTTTAAGTCATGTTTGGCTTTTTCAAAATCTTCATAAAGTTTTGTACCTTGTCCTTCATTAATAAGGTCAACCGTAGAGTTTTCCTTTTCATTTTTCAGTTCCAGTAGTTCAAGGTTCAAAACGTTTATTTGTTTTTCAAAGTTAAGATTCTTAGCCTCAAGCTCAGTATAGGGCACAGTGCTGTCTACAATTTCTTTAGCAAGAGCTTTTTCATATTTTAGCGCACTTATCTCAACGACTTGGTCATTTATCATTTGTCCAATTCTTTATTTCTTTTGACCATGTCCTTGTTATCATCCAGCAATTCCTTATATTCCAATTCCAACCCAATTTTTTGCTTAGTGATGTTTTTCAAATCTTTTTTCATGTTTAAAAATTCATCACGCATTTCTTGACAATCGTCAATAACATTGCTAAGCAACGCAATTAGTTTGTTTTTGGATAATAGAGGAATCTTAGATTTCAAAGAGGTGAGATTTACCTCTGCATTGTCCTCCTCATCTTGAGAGGTGGGTGTTTTCGCCATAAGACATAGATGCGAGTCATCTAGGTACTGATACCTTCTCTGAGATCCTTCAGTTACATTTAGATGCGGATTCTCCCCATACGGCTGCTACCATGGCCTTCTTGAACTCCCTTTTTGATTGTTCTCTTTTGTCTTTGGGTCTTTCATTTTCCCACAAGGGACATTCCTTGATCCTGTGGCTATATTATCCACACTTAAAACATCCAGAGTTAGTAGCACTTTTCTTTGGGACAAAATTGGTGTTTTTGCCTTTAAAGTTTCCATTTTTGTTGTTAAAATTTTTGTTCTTTTGTAGAAAACTTTTAAATCTTCTAGTTAGAAAGGCAACATCCTCATCACTATCACTTTCATCATCGTTAAAATCAGTTTTCAAAGCAAGACCTTTGCTTTTTGGTTCGGGAGCCTTTGTATCAAGAACAGGTTCATGTGTCATAAGTGACCCAATTAATTGTTCTAGAGATAGGGTTGTCAAGTCTTTGGCTTCTTGAATAGCCGTTATTTTGGGAAGCCAACGACCTGACAAACTCCTCAAGACTTTCCTAACCAGATCTTCCGAAGCATAGATCTTTCCAAGAGAACGTAATTCGTTAGTGATTATGGTAAAACGAGTGAACATTTCTTTTATTGACTCATCTTTATTCATAGTAAATAACTCATATTGTTGTACTAATAAATCAATACGTGATTGCTTTACCTCGTTCGTACCTTCGTGGGCTAACTCAAGAGTGTCCCATATTTCTTTTGCTGTAGAGCATGCGGAGATTCTTGAGTATTCTTCTGGTCCAATACCGTACTGAAGAATACTCATGGCTTTGAAGTTCTTTTCGGCCTTCCCATAGTCAACGGAGTCATAGTCATCCTCATCCTTCTCGATCATCTTTCCTTCTTTGTCTTTCGTCTGGATGGGGATGGGTCCTTTTCTTATTATCTTCCAGCATTCAAAGTCGGACCCTTGAATGTATATTCTCATTCTGGTCTTCCACCATCCGTAGTCTTTGCCGTTGAAGATGGGACACTTCGAGTGTCGGTCTCGGGAGTCTTCTTATGAATTCATGCTAGTTATTCTCTAGGGATTAACCTTACAAGAATATTAGGCTCTGATACCAATTGTTGGATCACAAGGAGACACTCAAGAAGGGGGGGTTGAATTGAGTGTGGTATTTTCTAAATTTTATCGAACTTTCCTTTAAAATCTCAGAGACCTTCTCTGAGCTTTTGAGTTGTGTATATGAGTATTGTTAATTCAATAAGACTTTCTAGAATAGTAAAGAGCAAGACTGTAATAAAGAGACGAGACAAGCAATTTTACCGTGGTTCAATCTCACCTTTGAGATCTACGTCCACCCTAACTATTCTTTTTATTACTTTTGAATTGCAATTATCACACCTTTGATACACAATTCCCCCACTACTAACCCTAGTAGTGCACCCCAACACCTAACTCTAAGTGTTGCCAAATTAAGTTTAATTCCCTTAGAAACTCAACTTAACACTCTCTATAAAAGATGAAATTACAGAAAGATTTGAATCCTCTTTTTGTGTGCTTCTTAGTTAAGCAGTTTAGAGGTATTTATCGAGCTTAAATATGTGTTTTTCTGTCACAGATCTCAGTGCTGATCTCAGAGATGTTAAAGATATGTTTCCGAAAATAGCTCTCTAAAACAATTACTGGAAACGCGTATCTTTTATATTTTCTGATCTTTTTATTCTTTGTCAAGGCTCACGTTTTTCAAATCAGTTTTTAAGCTTTACAAAGATAGAATTGTCCACTTGATAGTTTCCTAAACTTAAGCAAGCAATTATCTTTAAAGAAGATTTTATCTTCTTTAAGATATTTGTTTCCTAATAGTATTATGGCTGATTTTTATAGACAGATTCTTTTCTTTAAAATCAGAAATTTCTAAAACCTTTTTATTCCAAAAACTTATCTTTTCCGAAAAAAGATATTCCAGAATATTTTTTTTAAAACAATTTTTTCAAAAAACGATTTTCCCTTTTTTTTTTTGTTTTCGCAAATCGTTTTGTTTAGGTGTTATATTATAGATTGCATTTATTTTACTATCTCAAGTAAAATATCTACAATCTCTAATATTACACCTTAGCACTTTGATCTGTTATTTACAAACACACATTTTTACAAATGTCCTTAGTCTAAAGCTTTTGACAAGAGTTTCTTCGAGACTTCGTTTAGGCATCTGCAACAAAAACTTCACCAAACATGTTAGATCAACTAATTATGTTTATCATCATCAAAAGTATATAGGACATAAAGTCCTAAGTCTAACAGATACCATCTTGGAGGATGCAATAGTCTTGAGTAAAGATTTTATCTCTATAGCTGGTCACATGTTTGTAGGGAACACAATTTTGTAGCTCATTATTTAGCTAGTCAGTGTCATTTGGGGTTAAATAACAATGAGAACTTCATTGTCCATCGAAGGCCGCACCTTATGTACTTATGCACTCCTGGTCCCATGATTAATAATATGCGCTAACGAATTCTCTTTCAAAAAAAATTCTTTCACTGATTATAAATGCAGTGAAACTAACAATATATGTCATTCAGGTAAAAAAACAATATATATCATTAAAAATTATCATGACATGTAACCAAATGTTATGCTCCATTATATTAGTTGTAACACTTCCCTAGTAAGCAAAAGAAACAGAAGAAGTACAATAAAAAGGTGGTCAATCTTCGTCGATCTTCATAATTGATATACCTCATTATTTTTTGGCACTTTCGACATCTCTTCTATCACATGAATCTCCTAATTAACAATAGCTGGACTTGTCAATCTTCATAACCATCATAGCTTATATCACTAAACTTGTTCTTGATCCACTTGAAGCTGCTCTTAACTGATGATTTAACTTTACCTTCAACAGAAAACATGTTGTAAGAAGCAACCCTTCTCTTCCTCTTACTCTCCGGATCATTGTTTGCCGAGAAACTAGATGATGATCCAAGCTTATTGCTTGGACCATTGAAATTATATGTTTTTGATGATGATCTCTTAATTTCATAATCTTCTGTTTGCACCTCAAATTTCCCATAGTGAGGATATGATCTGCTCTTCTCCATATTCAAGTTGTATCATAAAACATAAAAGTGTACACTGATTTCTTGATTTTTTGTTCACAATTTTGTGTTTTAGTTTAGTGTGTATATATGGCCCGAAGAAGATGGACCAAACCACGCTTATTGTTTAATTTTAATGTAATTGGCCACCTAAATATGTCATGTAAAAGTGGTACTTCACCAAAGCATGGTTAATGGAATAATTACTTGTTGGGACATTATTGTATAGGTCTCGCATGCAGCAAGAAAAGCAGAGTAGACAGAATTTCCTATGCGGCTAGGTCATTATTATCAGGTCTTGAATATATATTTCTCAAAAAATTAATAAGGAAAAAGGTAAAGAAAAAGTGAGATGATGCTTAAGGTCCTGCTAGTCCTAGTTATAGTTCGGAAATTATTGAGAAATTAGTTTTTAAATTTCGTAAATGTATGGACCATATACAATAATTATGATTTTTTTGTTTAATGGCGAGAATATAAGAATAGACACTTAGATAGCTAGACCCCCTTTCCAGCTACAGTATCTAGATTTGGCGAGCCGATAACAAATTAACATTTGTTGGTTTAAACTTTAGCACGGCAATCTCTACTATTACAACATTGACAACTACAAATACTCAAAACACACTTACTACTTGTACAATGCTTCTTTCGCCGGCTGAAAAGAAATGAACACATTAACACATGTTGGTTGAATGAAACTGATGAAGGTCTATGATTACTGATTAGGTTTTTGGACTAGTTGGTACTGCAACAAGTTGTACTCTAGGAAATACGATTGTAAGTGCAAAATAGAGCAATATAGTTAAAAGACAAAAATGTAACTAATGATATTTTGAAGAAGCAATAACAAGATGGTTCAAGCAATACTATTGATCAGTACAAGATGAACTATATCATATTCCATCTATCTTATTCCCATAGTGGTACACGCCTATACGGCCATAAATCGAACACACAAATCATACAAACTTCTTCCACATAAAAAACTACACATTGCACGTATCGATCGTACTTAATACTGTGACAATTTCCCTTCTTGTGCTGCTCCTCTCACGATAGACCAAGATCCTAGATTATTACCATTCCTCGCGGAGCAATTTGCACGAATCTCCCCTTGTGATCCGGTCAACACACCAAGTTGGCCCATTTTGATCATACCATCTATAAACTTTTCAAAAAACAATGTCTGGTTAACGGCAAAGCTTGTGACAATACTCTTAGTCCTTGAATCAGTATATAAATCTTGATCTGAGGTAAACAAGCCTTGACGATTCATGAGGTCCACAAAGTATTTGTTGTCGAAAATATTAGGAGTTCGAAGATCTAAATTTGTGGTGTTGGTAGTGTTCGCAGCAGGGCATGTAAGCTTAAGGTTCCTAGCAAAGGTTTGGTCCATGTTGGAGTCTTGAGTAGGGTAAAGTCTATTGGTGAAAGAGGTACAATGACCAATTCCGATGGTGTGGCCACCTGAGAGTGCGACTAGATCGGTTGTAGTGAAGTTTTTAGAGGTAAATAAGCTAAGAAGAGAAGTAGTATTGAAAGTTGGTGGTGGTAGATTGGCTAATGTAACGTTTGTTGTTGCGAAGTTTTGACCATCTCTTCTTCCCAAGGGGACATTGTAGTATGGTCCACCTGACTGTATCATGGACATGAGATAGTAATTAGTGAGAGCATTCAGCTTGCATGAAAAATGCTTCAATATTTGTTGTATAAGTAGTAGAATTTACATGAACTTCTTGGTACAACTATATTTCGCAATACATGTAGCTTTTTGGAAATTTACACTATCCATAGACTATCTTCGCCTTATTTTCTTTTACCAATATAGGAAAAAAATGCTATTAATAATATAATGTTGGATAAGTTTCAAATATTGTGAAAATATTAATATTTTTTGTTGTTCTTTACTAATCAAGAGTTAAAGATATTGATAGTTGATGTCGTGTGGAAGCTGGGATAGTGTTATGCAAACAGCAAAAGTATTCTATTGTTAAAACTTACAAAAAATTGAGTGGGATTAGCACTCTGTTTGTTTGCTTGGAGAAAGTTATGCTGCAAGAATCTAGTTGCTCCAAAGAGGATATTCATTTTATGGTTAGCTTTGAAAGATAGGATGGCTGCTAGGGACAAATTGAGCTCTTGGAATGTCACTACAAAAACCTGTTGTGGTTTTTGCAAATCATATGATGATTCAATACAACATTTGTCCTTCATTTTGCTTGCCTTTTCTCATGCTAAAAAAAGATAGAGTGTCTGCTACTTATCAGGTTAAGGTTGCTATTGCTTTGAAGGCCGGCAGGAAGATAATTGATGTTGCTAGACACTATCCAATTCTTTATTTTGACTATTGTTTTGACACATATTAAGCCCATAAAATGCAAGAGTTTCTTTATATTACTAAGTGCCTGTTCTCTTCATTAATTTTAGTTAAGTTCAGTTCAGCTCCGATAAATTCGGGTCAGTTCAGGTAAGTTCAGCTCTAATAAGTTCCGTTCAGTTCAACTCCAATAAGTTCAGTTCAAATCCAATAAGTTCAGTTTAGTTCACTTCAGTTCAGCTTCATTCATTATTTAACCATTTTGTTTATATTATTATTATTGTTGATCTAATTTATTTTACTTATTATTATTGTTGTTGTTATTATTATTATTATTATTATTATTGTTATTAATTAAAATCTTGTTATTATTATTATTATTATTATTTTTATAGATTATTTTTTTTATTATTCTTTACTCATTATTATTACTATTATTATGACTGAGCAAGGTTTGGGTGGGTGCACGGTGTAACCAAATTTCATGCAAATACGAGAATTATAGTATTCAATTGTTGTTTTATTTTTTAACGACTAGATATTCACTGTTACATCATATAAATAAGCTACAAAAATCTAGAAGATACTAAATAGTTACAAAGTTGCTAATAATACTGGAGTACTCCCTTTGTCCTACATTAGTTGTAATAGTTTGACTTTTGCACTATTCATATGTCTCAGTTTGACCACGATTTTTAACTAACATATTCAACCAAATGTGAGTAAATAAGATGTTCTTAAATGATTGTCTCAATGTATAAATTTGACATATAAAATTTTCATATTTTTTTTTACTAATTGATAGTTAGATATGTTAATGATCAAAGTTGTGTATTGGCAAGTGTGTTAGTCAAACTGTTGCAACTAATATGGGACGGATGTAGTACTATTTAAGGTACAACATTTTTGTTATATTGCATATTAAAGCTACTCTGGCGGTTTTGTGGTGGGGTTTGATTTATAAATATTATAGACCAACCTACCAAAAATCGTGATTTGGTTAGAAGCACTCAACAACCCATGTTTTAAACTAATGATTATTATAATTGCTAATTATTATCATAATGATAATATTAATTTACTTCTTAGACATTATTGTTATTATATCATCATCATCAAGTATTAATTTATTAATACTAATAATAGTAATTACTCATTATTAACTATTATTATTATCATTAATTATTATTTTTAAAATTAATTTATTATTATTTATTATTTATTAATAACTATCATTTAATAACATCAAAAATAATGTTATCATGATTCATTTGATAATTCTAAATTATTAATTTCATTATTATTACTTATAATTATAATTACTTATGATTTAATATTCATTATAATTATTATTTATATATTTATTACAATTCAATTCAATTCAATTCAATTCAGTTCAGTTCAGTTCAGTTCAGCTCAGCTCCAATCAGTTCAGTTCAGTTCAGCCCCAATAAGTTTAATTTAGTTTAGTTTTGTTCAACACCAATAAGTTCAGTCAATTTACAATTAGACGAAGATGCCCTAACTAAAGCTAGTAAACCTAGTAGTTTCCTACTAAAAGTCAACCTAACTAGCTTCAGAAAGCATTAGTACCCACCTTCTATAAAGGGTTGTCGTAGTACAATCTTCATATGCCATTGACATAAGAGTAGATCATAGACCACTCATATATAAAGAGCACTTTTTACATCTACACACAACTCTAAAAACTATCTCATTGATATTTTGCTCTATGGTCATTAATCTTTGTTCAAAGACATTACAATTTTTTTGAAATTAAGTTCACATGTTACTTTACATTACAAACATTGCAAGTTTTAGGTGGTATGAACCAATCATTATCCACCAATGCCATTTTAAAATGAAATACTACATATTTCACTAGACTGTAGATACTCTCTTCAATCTATTTCTAAATAATAGTTACAATTTTTTTTAAACTGTTTCTTGTTAATAGTTAGATATTGATACCTTTTCTACTTTAGGTAAAACGTCACATCTCATATCTTCTTTTCTCCCACAACTTTGAGCCTACAACTCATTTGATAATCTCATTTAATTGCCCACGTTTTTACTTTTTGTATTTTCAATTTCTTATTTTCTCTAGTGTCTAACAAATCACCCCATATTTTTAACACTACCTTATTCTCCCCGATAGAAAAGTGTAGCTAATAAAATTGAAACATGGAGTATCATTTAACACAAGGATTGTAAGAGAAATATCTTAGGTGGCTTTAATATACAACAGTTGATTCCACATGACCAAAACTGAAAAGGGAAACATTCGCTTTTATTTCATGCTATAACTTTTGGCACAAATTATTAAAGTGATTTGATGCCATTAGCCCATTAACTGAATGAAACTATGAAAGGGCCCATGACTTCCTTTCTCTAATGTAGTGTTGAGTAGCTAATTTACTATTAGTCACACTTAGTGGTCGAAATGTTTCAATGTTGAAAGTAGGGCCGTTTTAAAGATTTTGAGGGCCTGGTTCTAACATGAGAATAAGCCCTTTAAATTCATATCAAAAATTAAAGTTAGATGGTTGAATAAAGGTGGAAAGTTGCAAATGTACGGATGGATCGTTAAGAATTTTTATTAATAATGGAAAACAAGAAAGATACCCTCAAATATGAAGTAAAAATCTTGAAAAAATAAATATGGGGCCCTTGTAATTTTAGGGCCCTGTGCTATAGGGCTCCTTGCACACCCTCATCGACCCCCCTGGTTGAAAGTATCAACTCTTAAGTCATATTGCATCCTAAATGATCAGATTGTAACACCCGTGATTTTAAGTCTGAGAGGAGTGTAAAAGTTAATATGATTAAATATAGAAATTTCTACCTAGTAGTTTTTATTTAGAAAATGATTATTTAATTTTGTGAACTGTAAGTTTTTAAAAGTCGATATTGTATGTTTATAAAATGAAAAATATATTTTATAAACAGAGAAATTTTGTTTAAACCGATAGTTTATGTTCATAAACTGATAAATCAAAAATTTGAAGTAGATAGGTTATGTCTATAAACCGATAAATTATGTCCATAAACTGATAAATATCTTATAAATCTATAAGATAATATTTTAAACTGATAACAATATGTCAAATTAAAATTAATCTTATTAAACTATTTTACCAACATGCGTCTCAACCAAATTAAATGCTTTTGGCTATTAATTGTCCAACTTCTTGCTAAGAGAGTATAATAGCAAACTTACACGTAAAAAAGAGTGAAGCAAGTATAGACTGAGAAAACTTGACAAATGCGTGTGAAATAGAGAAAATTGTTGAAAGCGATACTTCTTTAACCCACCCTGGCACCCTCCAACTTATCTCTCAAAGTCATGAAGAAGGTAAGAAAAAACTTCTAATTATGAGTGTTGTCTCCAAAATTAAAGATTAACGGTTTGATTATTATTTGACTTTTGCGGTAATCATCCAACAAAAAGAGGAGCGAATACCAGTGCATGTAAACAGCATGTGGGAATTAGGATATATCATTGAAAGTCTAATATGCTCCGGTTAGGTTGACCTTTGTTATCTCTTCTCTTGTTTTTTTTTTTATAAAACTAATTTTTAGACATAAGTGATGTCGTGGGTTTGTGTGTAAATAGGGATGACAAATGGGTAAATATTGTGGGTTTTTGCACCGCAGTCTTCCCAGTTGGGATAGGTATAGATATAAGTTTGGTGGGTGGTGGATGGGTATAATGAATTATACCTGTTATGGGTAGTGGATAGGTGGTGGGTATAAGGGTATATCAGCCCCATATCCACCCGTCTCGCCCCATATCCACCCGTCCATATCTGTCCGCCCAATACCCACCTGATAACCTTTTAATAATTTTATGTTATTATTATTCCAAAAAGTATATTAACCTAAGACTTTAGACTTTATTAGCCCATTGGGCTAAGGGACTTGTCAAAGGACATAATGGAGAAATCATCACTTCAATGAAGTAGTAGGAAGTGTGGTTTTTCATAGTTTCCTTGATATAGAATTTGTTATTTTTGAAAGATATTGGACATGTGAGTATAGGCGGGTATGCATGGGTACGAAGTGGGTATGGACGGGTGGGTATACCCAATTTGATAATGGGGATAGGGATGGAGTTGGTTTTAAAGATATACCCACATGGAAGACGTATGTATGAGATGTGTACACGCCATAAGTGGTGGGTAGGTGGTCCCATATGTACCTTATATATCATCTTTTACAAGTATCTTGTCTTTTAAATCTAGGAAATCTCTAGAAAATATTGAAGAAGACCAACTAAGGCCCAAAAAACAAATAGTCAACCACTATAAATTCAATTTAACTACTTTAATAAGTTTCAGTAAAAATAAGTTTAGTTTAGTAAAAAATAAGTTATGTTCAACAAAAATAATTATGTTCAATTCAGTAGTAATAAGTTCAGTTCAGTAAGAATAAGTTCAATTTAGTAAAATTCAGTTTCAACCGTACCCTTATTAAATTGTTAAGGAATTTAGTAAAAATAAATTCCGTCCAGTAAAAATAAGTTTATTTCATTAGCAATAAGTTTAGTAAATATAAGTCTAGTTCAATAAAAATGAAAGAACAGGGCCTAAATTCATAAAATTGCCCAACTATAAAGTCAATAGGTGTTAGTCCAATATATACTCATTACAACCTAGAATAAAAATTGTATTCAACCTTAAATACAAATTAGTATAGCATAAAAGTATTTTGACTTGCCCAATGGCATAGCTTGAACAACGCGTTGCATTGGGTGTTTAATTGACTGGAGGCTGTTGACTGGTGGCTCTTTATGTCGGTTGTTTGACCGGTTTTTTTGCACCTTGTTTGACGACTGTATAATTTCGTTGCTGATTATAAAAATATTTGGTAAAATCGGCTGAAAGCATGGCTGTTTAGTACACATTGAAAGCAAAAGCCAAAAGCTAGCTAGGAAAAAGCTGCTAAAAGTAGGTTTGCCTATTAGCTGAAAAGTCACTTTTCTACAAAA
Organism: Patellifolia procumbens; assembly: GCA_947645195.1. Taxonomy (NCBI): domain Eukaryota; kingdom Viridiplantae; phylum Streptophyta; class Magnoliopsida; order Caryophyllales; family Amaranthaceae; genus Patellifolia; species Patellifolia procumbens. The sequence goes on from CANSGD010001040.1 coordinate 1,674,823, forward strand.
AGTCATTATTAAACACTTTATTGACTGTTTGACCGCATACAAAAGGCAAAAGCCACCTAAAAGCCATTTGCCAAACATATCGTATTCGTGAAATTTGCAAGCAGGGTTAGATTGTTTGAAGCTACAAATATGGAGCAAAATATCTTAAATATGCCTCCTCTCCTCTAGTATGTCCCTTTTCTTTATACCAAGCAAGGCTCTTTATTCCCATAAAAAAAAGGAAAAAAAAGAAGCTACTACCAAGCTTGAGTAGTATTGAGTTTATATTTTCATAATTAACTACATGGACTTACAATAGTGAATACCATATTATCATTTGTGACAAGCAATTCTACCTTTTTTAGTCACTACAATTTTTCAGGCATGATCGAGTACTATTTTTACAAAATATTATTCAAAATAAGTTAGTCAAATCTACGCTTTAATAGACGACCGAAAAATGATCTTAAAACATACTTTTAGAACTAGAAATTTATGGTAAAAGTATCATACCAGCAAAATAGACTCACGAGCAGCAAGTGCAGTGATATCAGAACAAGATACAACTTGGCCACATTGGTTCTGAATAAGGGCTTGAATGTCATTGATGATCTTGAATGCTGCAGCTCTCAATGTCAAATTCGGAATCGCGCTCTTCTCACTTGGACCACTTGCCGATCCATCTAGCAATACTGATCCATCACATCCCTTACAACCATATGAAAGACCGGGCAAAGTAAGTTTACTAGCTATTTGATCATGACACTAAAAAATGTTGTGAACTTTATACTTATATATCTGATTTTCATTAATTGTAACATACGTCTTTTGGATCTAAATCTCATATAAAAATGATAATAAAATTACTTGATGGAATGCTATGCGACATTGTTATCTTCATGAAGGGAATTTTTTCGTTAGTTTTACTACCTAGTCAAATATATGAATGATCAAAGCTTCACATTACAGATTGTAGAAGCTACACATTATGCAACTAATAAAAGACCAATAGAGTATATGTATAGTGTGAAATCCTTTTAAAATAAGCTCAATTTGAATTCAAAGTTGTACGTTTAAAATCATGGAAAATCAAACCTTACAACTTATCGAAAATGTTGCAGTATTTACTATTTTGTAAGAAAGTTTACGCAAATGATAATAGTAATACCTGAACAAAGCAATCATGGAAATGAAGACGAAGCAAACCAGCAGCTTGAGTAGTATCATTTTCAAGAACCTGCAAAAGATGAATTCTAACAATGGATTCCAAATTTGGGCAGCTTGTTGAATAAAAGGAGTAAGAAAGACCAGGCACAACTGGTACTGTGCTCTGACCCTCAGATATTACTACTAGCAGGGATGACACTATAACTAAGAAAATAGGTAAATAGGAGGCCATTTTTTTTTGGGTTCAGAGCCTTATCTCTAGTGTACGTGTTTTTATTTGATTCTATTATGGAGCAATTATGGCAATTTAAAGGCAAATAAAGGAGGTTAGAAAAAAAATTATTATATGAAGCCGACTACATCACCCTTTCTCTCTTCTCTCCTATTATTTACTATTAGTCTGAAATGCACGTGATGTATGCAACAATTAAAAATTTAATCAGTAAAGTGATTAATTATCTAATTAATAAAGTATTAAGTTTTTCTTTTGGTGTCCAGCCCCACCTCTTCCCTTATATAATAGAGATTTCTTTCATTTAGAGGTTAAGAAAGTCTTTTTAATTTTCATGATTTGTACGAGCTATTGTATTTTTCTTTATATATAAATATATATATGCGCATTGTGTTAGTAATACATTTACATATATGATGTCTCTTAGATAAGGGAAGAGGGTGAACACGAAAAAGAAAGAGCTTCTTTACTAATTCAACAATTAACTGTTTCACGAATTAATTCTTTGCCCGTTTTCCCATACATTAAATACATTTGACGATAGTACTAAATAAAACAACGCATAATTATTGAACTATTTTGATTAGTTGAATTTGGTATAAGGTGTGTGATATCAAATATTGGTGATACAAAAGCAAAATATACCTTTTGTTCAAATTTGAAGCCAAAATCATCACTATTTGAACTATTTGATTATAGTCTTAAAAATGTCCATCTCTGGTTTAACCACTTATTTTTGCCCTTTTCATGGTTTGATTGTTTCCTGGTTGCAAAACATAAATTGTGCTCAAACCCTAATTTAAATGGGTTATTTCAAGTTGTATTATTTTGCCAGGTCTAGTTTGAATAAGATATGATATGATCTTTAAATCCAAAAATCAATTTTTTATTTTTTAAAACAAGAGGTCAGAAAACAAATGGCTTTAGAAAATTTATGGTCTTTATTTTATTGGTTAGTTGAAAAATAGGTCGTTGTCAGAATTGAATAGTGTTATATGCTTGTTATTTTCCACATGGACGACTTGCGGACAAGCATCCCGTTGGTATTTAATTTCGTCTTGTGGTTGGCCTAAGCTCGAATAAAGCATCTCCCTGTCTCTTGAAAAACAAAATTTTACAAAATTACAGTATTGACAAAATGTTTGGATATATTGCATTTCACACTAAGCTATGTTCTTTTAAACTAAATTAAAATAAATTAATTAGACTGAATTATATTAAATAAAATTAATGGACTAAATTGAAGTAAAATGTATTTCAATTAATCCAGTTCAAAAAATTGGGCCTAATAGAGCTTGATCAATTAAGTTGTGTGTTATCGCCCCACGCAATCCAAAAGCGACTAGTGTTCACCTTGATAATAACCCGACCTGGTATTAACGTAACCAGTTTACAACTCTACATGTCAATTACACCGATCTGTTTTCGAGTCGAAACCGTTTCAATAACTCGGAACCGTTTCAACACAAGAGAAGCTGGTGTGACCACCTGTGCAAGAACCAAAACCTGTTTGATTCGATCCGGTAGTAACCTGACTCGTCACGGAATCAATTTGAATTGACCCGACCTAATATCAACTTGAAACTAATTCATATGTAATACTTATTTAATATGATAACTACGTAATTATCTTCGCTTTCTTCTATATTAATCAATTTTAAATTTATTAATTTTTTTTTATACTTATACTCCCTTTGATCCTTTTATTTGTCCCATTTATTATAGCTCCAAATGCCAAAGAAGCTGATGTCATAGGCATGTGCTTGGGGACAACAATTAAGGAGTCTACTTATTTTATAGTAAATGCGGTGAAAGAAAATTATAAGGTACATGTTGCACTAAAACTGATAAAGCAGGGGTAGAGGAGTGATATAATTTTTCCATATAGGAAAAGATGAAAAAGTAAGACAAATAAAAAGAAATGGACAAAAATGAAAAATATGACAAATAAAAAGAAATGGAGGGAGTATATATACACGATTTACACAGTATTCAAAAATATTAACTAAATAGTAATTATTTTATAATTATTGCATGACAACATTATTTTGAAATTCTGTTATGAATTATCATAATTTTTTTCTCAATAATATCTAGGATTCACTATAACTAAACAGTTGTCACAATAACCATTTGCATTGTATTGCACTGTTAGTCCCCAGCGATGCTCGGGTTATTAGTTAGCGATAACTAATATAATATAGCGTGTAAAATATCATTAAAAAATATAAGTCATCTTAATTAGACAACCTTTAAACTTGGTTTTCATTTATGTATCATCATTATTGTTGATAGAAGTATCAATAATAATATGGGTGAAAGTATTGGGTCAGACCGTCTGACCAATACTTATTGTCAGACGGAGCCCAAAACTTCTCTCTCAACTGTTTCTCGCCATTTCTCTGTTCATCATCTTCTTCGCAGACCCACCGTGGCTGCCACTACAGCCCCCGTAGCTTTCATCGTCCCTGACGCAGTCAAACCGTCGAAAACCGAAGTCCATCTGACTACTACTGATTGCTTAAGAGAGCTCGACTGCTCGTCAAGCAGGCTGCTTTAACCTTTATACATAGCTCATAGAAGCGGCATACTCTTATGCCATTCAATTCCCAGAAAGTTACGATAAGAAAAATGAAAAATGAATAGCAAATTGAGCTCGTGTGTATGGCGTTGTAAGAGCTCCAACAACAGAAATAAAGGATCGAAAATTGAGTTCATGTGTTTGCTCCAAAGTTTCAGTGTTTATCATTTCTACCTCCTCATTTGTATCAAGGAAGAACCATTATTACATTTTAACAGGATAAACAATCAGTATGCAAACCCTTCTATTTTCAGTAAGTTATTTGCTTTCAGTTAGAACTTATTTGTTTTCATTTACTTAAGTTTTGTTTTCAGTTAGGTTTTTTTTTATTTTAGTTAGTTGTTAAATGAAAGAATAAGAAAACTAATTGAAAGGATAATATAAGTAACTGAAAACTAATTTTCTTTCATTTAGAAAGTATTTTATTTCATTTAGTTAAGTTTGTTAATTACTTAGAATAAAACACGTAAATGAAACAACAAGATAACTAACTGAACTTAGAATACAACCAATTGAAAGAAAAAAGATCAACTGAACATAAAATGGGTCCAATCTAATGAATAGAAGATTGATATATTGATTTCTTATAGAGTTTTTCCCTTTCTTTACAAGCTAAATTGAGCGATATTGATGCCCTTAGGAGCTATTTATGCTAACTATTTTGATATAGTCGTGGTTCGTGTGTTCCATATCATTTTGCAGGTTTTTAGGGAAAAACTCCCTATTTACTTGATGTTTTGAGCACCACGCTGTAGCGGAAGGTTATGAGGCATCTTGGCGGTCTCGAGATGGTATTCGGACCCCGTTGTGAAGAAGAAATATGCAAAAGACTTGGCGTCTGAAGCCAAGTAGAGGTAAGAAATAAAAGAGCTTCGCCCGATCGGGTCGGGCAACCACCGCCCGATCGGGTACGAGTATTTTGGCCAGAACTTCAGATTTTCCACCCGATCGGGCGGACTTGCCCGATCCCGTCGGGCGGACCTACACTTGGCCATATGTTGCTGCTTTTATGGGAGCTGGAGAAGACAACCACCCGATGGCATCGGGTGGTCCTGCCCGATCGGGTGCTAGGGTTGCGGCCTTGATCGGGTGGATGTTGCCCGATCTCATCGGGTGAAGCCTTATTTGCAGATGCTGGAAACTTGTTCCGCCCGATCGGGTGGACGACACGGGGGACGCGATTTTGCGTCTTTTTCCCACTTTATCTTATTGTTTTCTTAGGAACTATAAATACATTTTAGGTTGTTTTTATTTGTATCTTTTATTATATTGAACATTTAGAGAGCTTTCAGCCTAGTTCTTAATAATTTTCCATTGTAGAAGAGATTCGAATATTGTTTCAATTCAATTAAAGTTCCCGCTTTCCGTCAATTTGGTAATCATCTTTCCTATTGCTTTATTCTTATCTCTCAATTGTTCTAGTTTAATTGCTTATTATTCGATTAGTTCATGATGCAATTCTTAGGGTTTCCAATTAGCTTTGTTATTGTCAATTTAATCATGTCTGAGTAGTTCTCTTTCTAGGGTGTTAGATAGGAAGCCATGTTTATACCATGATTGTTATTTAGACTTCTATTGATTCTTAGGGCTTGATTAGTGTGATTGATATGTGGTTTGTTCTTAATTAGTAATTAATGTTAGTGGCCAATTTCATTGATTGCTTGTGGTTAATAGTTGTTTGCACAGATCCGTCTTACGACTAGAGGCCTAGGACACATCAGTAGTTCTGATTACGTTAGTGAACATGCGGCGTATGTTGAACTATGAGCGTTAAGTCTTAACCACAACTCAACACATGCTCTAATCCCTCGACTCTTGACTTAGGTTTTGATAGTAGTTGACCTTGTTTGATTGGTATAAGCATGGTGGACCGACCTAATACCCTAGGATTTTATTCCATAGTTAAATCCTCGATTTCATTCGTATTCCTTAGCTTACTCATTAGTTCAATTAATTCTCCCTATTTTCATCTGAAGTAGTTAGTTAATTAAATATTAATATAGAAACTCTGTCTCCCTGCGGATTCGACTCTGCTTCCACTGACTACCTTAGTTAGAGGACTGTATGTTTATCTTTGAATAGGTGATACGACTAAATCCTATCAAATTTTGGTGCCGTTGCCGGGGAGACGGCTAGTTTTCTAGTTTTTTATTCGATTAATTAGCGTACTTCTTTTTGCCTCATTGGAACCTCCAGTTCCAATTGAGGCCGTTCTTACGGTTATCTTGTCGTTTTCTCTTATATGTCCAGGTATCAAAAGAAAACTCATATTATTCCTGGAGATTCCGACACAGAAGCAATACTTCGGGATCTTAGAGCAGAATTTGATCAAGTGAAGCCAGTTTCAGAGATTTCTACATCACCAATGGCGAAGTCACTGAAATCATATGGGGTGCCTAATCCTGAAGGCATACCCACACGTCCACAGATGCCCACTATTGCTGCGAACAATTTTGAAATCAAACCTGCACTAATTAATATGGTGCAGCAGAATCAGTTTAGTGGGCATCCTTCCGAAGATCCGGCCAACCATCTGCAGAGATTCCAACAACTCTGCAGAACTGTTAAACATCAAGGGGTCACACCTGAGCAGCTGAAAGTTATGTTATTTGAGTTCTCTCTCAGAGACAAGGCTCAGAGGTGGTTCAGCGATATCACTGAGACAGAATGGCCGGCGATTTCTGCTGCATTTCTTCATGAGTATTACCCTCCCACAAAAACAGCAGAAATCAGGAACAAGTTGGCCACGTTTTCCCAAGAGCCAGATGAGACATTGAGGGAATCGTGGACTAGATTCAGAGACCTACAGAGAGAGTGTCCACATCATAATATGGACAAGTGGTTTCTGACGCAGACTTTTTATAATGGTCTGCAACCTCAGACGAAGAGTACTGTTGATTCGTCTGCAGGAGGAGTCTTTTTGGACAAGGCCGTTGATGAGGGTTATGACTTCCTAGCAAATCTTGCAGCCAATGACCACTCATCATCTAGGAGTTTGACTAAGAAAGTACTTGAAGTTGACGCTATTTCATTGCTTACATCTCAGATGGCTCAACTAACTCAGCAACTACAAACAATGAAGTCCTCTAGTTCAACACCTCCACCTATGAGCATCAATGCCATGTCGGCAGTTGCACCCATCACTTCATCTTACTGCGAGGTGTGTGGTATTCAGGGCCACTTCGGCCATGATTGTCAGTTCAGCCAGAATCAGATGGAGCAGGCTAATGCTTTTCAGCAAAGACAACTAAATAAACCCTACTCCAACACATTCAATCCTGGTTGGAAAGACAACCCACTTCTTTCCTATAGAAGCAACAACGTTAAGAACCCACAGCCACAAAATTCCTACCATCCCCCACAAAATTCCTATCAACCTCCACCCAAAACCCAACTACTACCAAAACCAAGGGAACTCTCACAATCCCCCTGGTTTCCAAAGACCTGCCCATCAAAATTAGTATTATCTATGCAAAAGAAAAATGAGGAGGCACAGAAAACTCAAGAGAGACAGTTGTTGGCTATGCAGAAATCCAATGAGGATGCACAGAGGGCTCAAGAGAAGCACATAAAACTTCTCGAGACCCAGATTGCTCAGTTGGCAAAAACTAGTGCACAGAGGCAGCAGGGACAGTTGCCAGGGCAACCTACACATAGGGAGCAAGCAAATGCCGTTACTCTTCGTAGTGGCACTGCTTATTGATAGGCTAAAGTCGTATCACCTAATCAAAGATAAACCTACAGTCCTCTAACTACGGTAGTCAATGGAAGCAGGGTCGAATCCACAGGGAGACAGAGTTTCTAAATTAATATTCAAACAATTAGCTACTTCAGATGAAATCAGGGAAGAATTAACTGAACTAATAATTAATCTAAGGAAAATGAATTAAATCAAGGAATTAACTATGGACTAAAAACCTAGGGTATTAGGTCGGTCCACCATGCTTATACCAATCAAATAGGGTCAACTACTATCAAAACCTAAGTCAAGAGTCGGGGGATTAGAGCATGTGTTGAGCTATGGTTAAGACTCAACGCTCATAGTTCAACATGCGCCGCATGTTCACTAACGTAATCAGAACTACTGACGTGTCCTAAGCCTCTAGTCGTAAGATAGATCTGTGCAAACAACTATTAACCACAAGCAATCAATGAAATTGTACACTGACATTAATTACTCACTAAGAACAAACCACATCACAATCACCTTAATCAAACCCTAGAAATCGATAGAAATCTAAATCACAATCAGGGTATAAACATGGCTTTCCTATCTAACACCCTATAAAGAGAACTACTCACTCATAATCGAATTAACAACAGCAAAACTAATATGAAACCCTAATAATTGCATCATGTATAATTGAATAAATAAACTAAGCAATCAAGAATAAAGAAAGAGATTAGGGCAAAGAAGAATACCAATTGACAGAAAGCAGGAACTTTTATTGAAATCGAATAGGTTCAATCACCTTTAATCTAATCTAAAGTGTTTATATATAAAAGTAAAATTAAAATTCTAAAACTAAATTAATGGGAACTTATGGCGTGAGATCCTCCAAAATCAAAAGAGTTCACTATTTATATGCCACTCCTAAAAGCTAATTAAAAGTAAACTAATAATGAAATAAAAAGAATAAGATAGAATTTAATCAAGCCTAAGACTCCTCTTAAACGCATACCAGCTCAGCATTTTAAATTTTTAATCCCTTGCTATACAATGAGCTGCGTCAAAGTGGGCTTATTCAAATCAGCAGCATTAATGATACATTCAGCCCACCCGATAAATCACCCGATCGGGTCCATCACTCAAGGGGCCCAGCTGCTTGTCTTGTAGCGCAGCACAGCAATTGGCCCAGCGTTTAATTGACAAGCAAACAGTAGCGTGCAGCATTATGGCTGAATGAGGTGCTGGGCCTGCCACCCGATCGGGTTGGCTGCAACTGCCCGATCGGGCCTGGGGAAAAGTGAGCCCAAATTGGCTCTTGCTTCTTGGACGCAGCCACAAGGTGAAATGAATCAATGTGTGGGCCTGCCCGATCGGGCCAATTTCACCCGATCGGGCCAATTCCACCCGATCGGTTTAGTACTAAAATTTGTCTTCATGTTTTCTTTGCGTTTCCACCCGATTGGATCGGGTGAGGTCCGCCCGATCGGGTACAAAACTTCACCGCCCGATCAATAAATCTTCGCCTGATCGGGCCATTTCTTGCCCGATCTGAGTACGGAAAACTCTTTTTTGACTCTTTGGCTCTCAATTCTTCACGTTTAGAGGTCTTGGGACCTCCTAAACTATCCATAAAGCTCGTGAGCCATCCTATGTGCCTCGTAACATCTCGTAAAGCCGTGGTTGCTTCCAAATAACTCGGAAATAAGGAGAAAACTCGCTAAAACCTGCAATTCAATACTAAAACACAAAACCACAACTACATACGATAGTTAGCATAAAATAGCTCCGAAGAGCTCCAATGACGCACAAATTAGCTCGTAAATAAGGGAGAAAACTCTATATAATTATGTGATATCACTTATGCTGCTCCTCCTATGCCCATTGATGATGATACTGTCCCTAGCAAGGAGAAGGAGGTAGTAGAGAAGGAATTGGAGAAGAATTCGACGTCTGATGTCGAACTATCTGAAACAGCTGAACAGGAAGAAAAGTAGAAGGAGAAGGAGAAGGCTTCTGATACACCTTTTACACCAAGTTTGCCTTTTCCTCATTGAATGCAAAAGTCCAAGGTGGATCAGCAACTTGGTAAGTTCTTGGTTATGGTCAAGAACCTTGAGGTAACGGTTCCTTTCACTGAAGTTATTTCTCAAGTGCCTGTCTATGCTAAGTTTATGAAGGAAATGATCACTAAAAAGAGAGATTTTGGTGGGGTAGATAGAGTCGCACTCACTGAAGAGTGTAGTGTCGTTTTGCAAAATAAATCTCCACCTAAATTGAAAGATCCTGGTAGCTTTTCCATCCCTTGTCATGTAGGTGCACTTTTTATTGATAAAGCATTATGTGATTTAGGTGCGTCTGTGTCTGTCATGCCTTTGTCTGTCTGTAATAAACTGAATATGGGGGCACTTAAGTGCACTCAAATTACTTTGCAGATGGCTGACCGTTCTATAAAATACCCTCTAGGTGTTTTAGAAGACGTCCCTGTTAGGGTGGGAAAGTTTTACATTCCTGTGGATTTTGTTGTATTGGATATGGAGGAGGATGCCCAAATTCCTATTATTTTGGGAAGACCATTTTTGTGCACTGCAGGTGCTGTTATTGATGTCAAGTCAGGGTCTTTGACTTTGAGTGTTGGTGATGATACTGTCACTTTTAAACTAACCAATGCTATGAAGTCTCCTATGCTTCAAGAATCTTGCTGCAGGATAGATGTGGTAGACAAAGCTGTGATGTCTGCATTTCAGCAGATACGTGATGCTGACCCATTGGAGGTGGCATTGACTGAGAGTGACTGCTTAGGAATCGATACTGATGTTGATGCCTGCCTTGCTTATTTAGAGGGTCATGGAGCTGAACAGAAACAGGAAACTGTGGTACTTAAAAGTGTATGCTCTAGTTCTACTCTTCACGTAACTAAGGTGGAACTCAAGCCACTACCCTCTCATTTGAAGTATGCATTTTTTGATTATAAGGAAGAGTATCCTGTGATTGTCAGTACTAAACTCACAGATAGCCAATTGAAAAGCTTACTTACTGTGCTTCGTATACACAAGAAGGCTATTGGGTATAGTATTGATGATCTTAAGGGCATTAGTCCTGATTTTTGTATGCATCGTATTAATCTTGAAGAGGATCACCGCCCTTGCATTCAACCTCAGAGACGTTTGAATCCTAATATGCAAGAGGTGGTGAAGAAAGGAATTATGAAACTGTTAGATGCAGGGATCATTTATCCCATTGCTGATTCGAAGTGGGTCAGTCTTGTGCAAGTGGTTCCCAAGAAGGGGGGGACCACTGTTGTTGAAAATGAAATGGGTGATTTGATTCCCACTAGGACTGTCATAGGGTGGCGTATGTGCATTGATTATCGTAGACTTAATAATGCCACTCTGAAAGACCATTTCCCCCTCCCCATTAATGATCAGATGTTGGAAAGGCTAGCCAAACATAGCTATTTCTGTTATCTGGATGGATATTCTGGTTTTTTTCAAATCCCCATCCATCCAGATGATCAGGAAAAGACTACGTTTACATGTCCTTATGGTACTTTTGCATATCACAGGATGCCATTTGGATTGTGTAACGCTCCCGCTACTTTCCAACGCTGCATGATGGCCATATTCTCTTATTTTATTGAAAATATCATGGAAGTGTTTATGGATGATTTCAGTGTTTATGGTTCTGATTTTGATGTTTGCCTGCATAATTTGTCCAAAGTGCTTGAAAGATGTGTAGAGGCAAACCTCGTGCTTAATTGGGAAAAATGTCACTTCATGGTGAATGAAGGTGTCGTTTTAGGTCACTTGATTTCTGAGCGTGGCATCCAAGTGGATAGAGCAAAGATTGAGGTGATCGAGAAACTTCCCCCTCCAATGAATGTCAAAGGAGTGAGGAGTTTTCTGGGTCATGCGGGGTTTTATCGCAGGTTTATCAAAGATTTTTCGAAAATTGCGAATCCCCTCACTCAATTGTTGCTAAAGGGTGCCACGTTCGATTTTACTAATGATTGTTTGGAGTCTTTTGACATGATAAAGACAGCTTTGATCACTGCCCCTATTATACAACCTCCAGATTGGAATCTCCCTTTCGAGATCATATTTGATGCTAGTGATTATGCAATAGGGGCAGTACTTGGTTAGCGGAAGGATAAGCTACTCCATGTTATTCACTATGCTAGAAAAACTTTGGATCCAGCCCAGGTTAATTATGCCACGACAGAGAAGGAGTTGCTAGCCATAGTCTATGCATTGGATAAATTTCGAGCCTATCTGATAGGTTCGAAAGTTATAGTACACACTGATCATGCTGCTTTGAAGTACTTGATGGCCAAGAAGGAGGCCAAACCTAGACTCATCAGATGGATTCTTTTGCTGCAAGAGTTCGACTTGGAAATCAAAGATAAGAAGGGTGCTGCGAATGTGGTCGCCGACCACCTTTCTAGGTTGAGGTTTGGATCACCTTCTGACCCTCCTATAGATGACTCTTTTCCTGATGATCATTTGTTTTCTGTGTCCTCTAAATCTCCTTGGTATGCTGATTTTGCTAACTACTGTGTTAGTGGTTCTCATCCTCCCAATCTTACATATCAGCAGCCCAAAATTTTTTATCATGACGCTAGAATGTATTTTTGGGAGGATCCTTTCCTATATAAGAAGTGCTCCGACGGGATGTTTTGTCGTTGCATTCCTGATTGGGAAATAGAGGGTGTTTTGCTACATTGTCATAGTATGCCTTCTAGTGGTCATCTAGGCTCCCAAGCGACTGGTTTTAGAGTCTTCCATAGTGTTTTCTATTTGCCTTCAATTTTCAAAGATGCCCGTGCCTGTTGTCTGTCTTGTGATGCATGTCAAAGGACGGGTAATATTTCAAAAAGGCAAGAGATGCCACAGAGTGGGATTTGAGAGGTCGAACCTTTTGATGTGTGGGGGATTGACTTTATGGGACCTTTTCCTACCTCTTGTGGGAATAGGTATATTTTAGTGGCCGTCGACTATGTGACTAAATGGGAGGAAGCTATAGCATCACCAACCAATGCTTCCAAGGTTGTCATGAAGATGCTTAAGAAAATAATCTTTCCCCGTTTTGGTGTCCCCCGTGTCGTAATTAGTGATGGAGGTTCTCACTTTCATAAGAGCACCTTCAAGGCCCTATTGACAAAACATGGAGTCACCCACAAAGTCGGTCTTGCCTATCACCCTCAGACTAGTGGCCAAGTAGAAGTGTCTAATAGGCAAATTAAGAGGATCCTTGAGAAAGTTGTCACTAAGGCTAGAAAAGATTGGTCTTTGAAACTTGATGATACTCTTTGGGCGCTCCGCACTGCTTTTAAGACTCCTTTGGGTACCACACCCTATCGACTGGTTTATGGCAAAGCATGTCATCTACCAGTTGAGATGGAGTATCTTTCAGCGTGGGCGGTCAAAGAGATTAACTTTGATTTGACAGCTGCAGGTGAAGCACGACTTCTTCAACTCAATGAGTTGGATGAGCTCCGTTTGGATTCTTATGAGAATCACAGGCTCTATAAAGAGAAAACGAAGAAGTTGCATGATAAGATGATAGGTAAAAGAGAGTTCAAGGTTGGGGACAAGGTCTTATTGTTCAATTCCAAGGTTAGACTGTTTCCTGGAAAGCTCAAATCTCGATGGTCTGGACCATTCGAGGTGACACAAGTAAAGGCACATGGTGCCATCGAGGTTGCCAACCAAAAAGGAGAGAAGTTTAAGGCAAATGGACAGCGTCTGAAGCTGTACCATGAGGGTGCCTTTGTTGGTTGTGTGGAGGAAATCCGCTTTGATTCCTCCCCACTTGATTCATCTGTCTAGAGAGGTAATATGGTCGTGTGGGACCTTCATAAACCAGCTCTTTGCGGGAGGCAACCCGTATCCCTTAGTTAGTTTTTCTTTTCCTTTGTTTCGTAGTTTGTAGCATGTGAGAGAGCGTGAGGGTACTAATGTGTTCCTAGATCTTGTGTGTTTTGATGTGCAGATATGCCATTTGAGGAGAAAACTGAGCCATGCTTGCCCCATACTTGCAAAAAGTCGAGCTACTTACTGAACAGTAGCTCGCCCGATGAGATCGGGCGACCACTGCCCGATCGGGCGGGCGTAAAACCCTGCTGATGAAAGAATAAGAGGTGCACCGGATCACATCGGGAAAGGTGTGCCCGATCGGGTGCGCAACCCTAGCACCCGATCAAAAATACCTTGCCCGATCGGGTGCCAGATTGGGTGAATGAGCAAAAAAGTCAAAGTCAAATCTGCCAAAATATCGTCCCACCCGATGGCATCGGGCGCACCTCGCCCGATCGGGCCCGCGACATGAGTACCCGATCAATAATAGGTTGCCCGATCGGGCGGAGCCCTTATTTCCCAGCCACAAAAAAATGAAGTTTCACCCGATCGGGCGGCCCAGTGCCTGATCGGGCCTGCGACCATTACACCATCAAAACCACACGGTTTCCTCCCTTTTCTTTCCATACCATTCACTCCTTAGCCTTCAACACACACACACTCTCTCTCTTCACTCATCTTCAACCTCCAAACCCCAAACCCCAAACCCCAACCTCCATTAAAACTCCATTTTTGTACCTCAAATCTTCATCCTTTCTCCTCCAAACTCCATAAAATCCCTTCCTTTTCTCTTTTCACCCTCCATCTCACAAATTTCTACTCACAAAAATCATCCTCCCTTCTCCTTTCTCTTCACCACTCTCCCAAAACTCCATCCTTTGTGTTCAAAAAGGGTTACAAGGTTCAAACTCACCATGGCAAGCAAGTTTAGGAGGCTCATTAGAGGTGAAGGCTCGCGATCTAGGCGGGAAGCAACACCACCACCACCACCACAAGTTCCCCAAGATCCCCAGTACCCGGAAATCATTTTCCGGGACGATGAACATCACGAAAAGTTCCTTCGATTTAAAAAACGTGAGGTACTTTCTACTCGTTTTCTTGATCTTGAACTTTTGTCTAAATTGGGATTAACTGAGGATTTTAAGGAATTTATGAAAATTTTGGGCATGGAGTCACTTTATAATGTGCATGTTAATACATATCCTCCATTATTCTATGAATTTTTCAGCAGTTTTAGTCTGACTAAGCCCCGGGCCGGTCAGTCACCCATGTTCACTTCAGACTACTAAACCAAGACCACTCCCTCACCCTTAGGGACTTTGCGGGGGTTCTTCGGTTACAGGATCAGGGTGACTATTACCCACCGGACCACTTCAAAATGGCCCATACTTATTTCATGCTGACAGGGGACAATACGCCTTTTGACATACAACATAGTCATTGGGCGAATTTCCATCATCCAATATTTAGCATCTGGCTAAGATTCATGGCCCAGACTCTTTTAGGGCGGTATGAGGGTCACGTGGTCCGGGGGGCCAAGTTAGTTGCCATAGCTAGCTACATTGCCAAAGGCTCTACGGAATCATTTCAATACAATTTGGCACACCACGTAGCTATCCAGTTCGAGCGTATCTCGAACTCGCTCCCTAAGCCTAGGGAAGATGGTACTTAGACCTCTAGGAGGCTAGTCAACGGGGGGTTGATCACTTTGTTTGCCCGGCAAATTGCCGGCTTTGACGAGACCCAACATACCCCCGTCCTTGGCCCTACCCTCATCGACCTCACCTACCTCAACACCCTTAAAGTCCTAAACCGCTTGCCTGACCATAGATTTCAGTGGCTAATTAAATAAAAAAAATCCATCATCCTACCCGACCCTAGAGCCCGCTTGCGGCCCCGTCAGGAGAACTACCTACTCCTTATAGAGGGAGTTGACCTTATGGTCCCTGACCCCGAGCCCCCTCGTCATTCCTACCATAGGCGGCATACGCCGATCTTGGACGAGGGCGCCTCCACTTCTGCCCCTCCCCCTCCTCCCCCTCACACGGACACATTTGATTTCACTTCTATGATGTCGACCCTAGGTCGCATGGAGACGGGGATGGGACGATGGAAGGGATGATCAACGCGAACACCGCCACCCTCGCTGGATATGGCACTCACATTGATCAGCTCTACACCCGTGTTGATGAGATGGGGGGACGGATGAACACCTTGGCCAACGACCAGCATTACGCCCTTTATCCTCTCTATGATGACTGCTCAACACCCCTCGTGGTACCATTGGAACCCGAGTTACGGCCAGCCTGCCGGTCCGAGTGATGATATGGCAGAGGATGAGGAGGAGGAGCCTGCTAGACAGTCTGTCTCTTTAGGAGACTTTGGTCTTGGGCCTAGTGGTTTTGGCGGTGGTTTTGATGCAGCATACCTGATTTGGTTAGATTGTGAGGCCTTTTCTAGCCTATTGGATTCATATTATTATCCAGTCTATGTTTTTGGTGTGTTAGTTCCTCCCTAGCGGATTGATCTTGACTTTGACTTCGTACTCATTTGATGTTTGGTGACTTGTTACATTTGCTATGATAGAGGCGTTCTTTTGACTTATTCTCGAGCCCCAGAGTGTAATTTCATTATATTTTTATCCTCCTTAGCCCCGCTGAGCCTAATGACTTGTTTCGTGCTACTGACCCTTATTACATGCCCATGGCCTTCATATATTTATTATTCCCAAGCCTAGCTTGGGGGAGCATTTGTGTGGGTTTGGTTTGAAATTTGTTCTATGGTTTGCTTTGCTTGAGGAATAAAAGTGTATTATTTATGGCTTCGAATGTGTGAAAAATGAAAGAAAATTCGAGTTTTGAGGTACGTGGATGTTGATTCGAAAAGAAAAGAAAAGAAAGAAAAAAAAAATGAAGAATCAAAACTTCAAAGAAAATAAAAACCCCTCATTCACGTTGTCTACAAAGAAAAAAAAATATTTATGCCTCATTGCTTGAAGATTTGGGTTGTTGTGAGTCATTGTATGAGAGTTGGGATTCATCTTGTGGTTACTTGATATTGTTGGGAGTTGTTTCGGCCATCTTCGGCCTTGATATGGATTACTTTTGCTCCCTCATGCTCGGTTTTCCACCACATTTCCTAGAATACTTCCCTACCCTTACCTAAGCCTCATTACAACCCGTAAAAGCCCTCTTGAGCTTGTGCCTACAATGTCTATTGGATTGATTTTGAGTCAGTTTGTCAAAGTTAAAGAGTATGTCTTCTAGTTGAGTCGACTTGATTAGGATGAGCGACATTTTACCTTCTTAAACACATGAGAGTGTGAGTGGGAAGGGACATTTATGGTCGGGTCGGTGAGTGTTTGGGCATATTCTTTGCCTGCCACAAAATTGAGAGGAGTGACACCCTTTGTGAGCACCTTTTCAGGATCTGTATGCCTAGTAGTCACATTAACTTGATGAATTGCTTGGATGATTGGTGGTTGGATGGATTTGATTTGCCGAACTTGAATTATGCCTGCTTGAACGATTCTTAGTCTTGAAAATATTTTTGAGCTTGAATTGTTATATCGCAATTTATTCCATGATCATGTTCTATTTGCTTGAGGATAAGCAAAGGTTTAGTTTGGGGGAATTTGATATATTGATTTCTTATAGAGTTTTTCCCTTTCCTTACAAGCTAAATTGCGCGATATTGATGCTCTTAGGAGATATTTATGCTAACTATTTCGATATAGTTGTGGTTTGTGTGTTCCATATCATTTTGCAGGTTTTTAGGGAAAAACTCCCTATTTACTTGATGTTTTGAGCACCACGCTGTAGCGGAAGGTTATGAGGCATCTTGGCGGTCTCGAGATGGTATTCGGACCCCGTTGTGAAGAAGAAATATGCAAAAGACTTGGCGTCTGAAGCCAAGTAGAGGCAAGAAATAAAAGATCTTCGCCCGATCGGGTCGGGCAACCACCGCCCGATCGGGTACGAGTATTTTGGCCAGAACTTCAGATTTTCCGCCCGATCGGGCGGACCTACACTTGGCCATATGTTGCTGCTTTTATGGGAGCTGGAGAAGACAACCACCCGATGGCATCGGGTGGTCCTGCCCCATCGGGTGCTAGGGTTTCGGCCCCGATCGGGTGGATGTTGCCCGATCTCATCGGGTGAAGCCTGATGTCACGTATTTATATAGTCTTTTCTCCCTTATTTACAAGCTAATTTGTGCGTCATTGGAGCTCTTGGGAGCTATTTTGTGCTAACTATCGTATATAGTTGTGGTTTTGTATTTTAGTGTTGAATTGCAGGTTTTAGGGAGTTTTCTCCCTATTCCCGAATCATTTGGAAGCAACCACGGCTTTACGAGATGTTACGGGGCACGTAGGATGGCTCACGAGCTTTATGGGTAGTTTAGGAGGTCCCAAGACCCCTAAACGTGAAGATTAGAGAGCCAAAGAGTCAAAAAGGAGGTTTCCGTGCACTGATCGGGCAGAAATGGCCCGATCGGCCGAAGTATTTATGATCGGGTATGAAAGTTGCGGACCCGATCGGGCAAGGTATGCCTGATCGGATCGGGCGAGCACACATGTGCCCAGACCCGATCGGGCATCCACCGCCCGTCCCCATCGGGTCTAGTGCTGCTAGGTCTTATTGGGACGCTGCTGAGGAGGCGAGCTTGCTGGCACTTTTTGCCGCCTGGCCCGATCGGGTGGGCCGTAACATTTGGTTAAATGCTGCGCTGCTGCTAACTAAGGCCCAGAAGACAAAGTTTGCTTATTGGGTGTCGGCCCGATCTGGTGGATGGCTCGGGCCCGATCGGGTCTGGCGCCATTTGTCGCGATTTTCGACTTTTGCTTCCTATGTTTAATTAGACTTGAGGGATATTATAAATAGTTTTTTCCTCATTATTTAGGGAGATCTTTTATTCATCTTTTCACTGTTTTAGACTCTAGTTTATTTCTCATTGTTCTTAGTCTAGTTTAAACACTTTAGATTAATTTAGAGGTGATCAAACCTATTTCGATTTCAATAAAAGTTCCTGCTTTCCGTCAATTGGTACTCTTTCCTACCCTTATCTCTTTTGTTATTCTTGATTGCTTAATTTATTTATTTAATCGTTCATGATGCAATTGTTAGGGTTTCATATTAGTTTTGTCGTTGTTAATTCGATCATGTCTGAGTAGTCTCTTTCTAGGGTGTTAGATAGGAAAGCCATGTTTATACCATGATTGTGATTTAGATTTCTATCAATTTCTAGGGCTTGATTAGGGTGATTGTGATGTGGTTTGTTCTTTATTGTGTAATTAATGTTATTGCGCAATTTCATTGGTTGCTTGTGGTAAATAGTTGTTTGTACAGATCCGTCTTACGACTAGAGGCCTAGGACACATCAGTAGTTTGATTACGTTAGTGACCATGCGGCGCATGTTGAACTATGAGCGTTGATCTTAACCACAGCTCAACATAGGCTCTAATCCCCCGACTGTTGACTTAGGTTTTGGTAGTAGTTGACCCTATTTGATTGGTATAAGCATGGTGGACCGACCTAATACCCTAGGTTTTTAGTCCATAGTCAATTCCTCGATTTATCCCGTCTTCTGTAGTTTTTTTTATTAGTTTAATTAATTCTTCCCTGATTTCATCTGGAGTAGCTGAATTGGTTAAATATTGATTTAGAAACTCTGTCTCCCTGTGGATTCGACCCTGCTTCCACTGACTACCTAGTTAGAGGTCTGTAGGTTTATTTTTGATTAGGTGATACGACTAAACCTTATCAAAGCCTTATTTGCAGATGCTGGAAACTTGTTCCCAGACCCGATCGGGCGGCCCTTTGCCCGATCGGGTGAACGACACGGGGGACGCGATTTTGCGTCTTTTTCCCACTTTATCTTATTGTTTTCTTAGGAACTATAAATACTTTTTAAGTTGTTTTTATTTGTATCTTTTATTATATTGAACATTTAGAGAGCTTTCAGCCTAGTTCTTAATAGTTTTCCATTGTAGAAGAGATTCGAATATTGTTTCAATTCAATTAAAGTTCCCGCTTTCCGTCAATTTGGTAATCATCTTTCCTATTGCTTTATTCTTATCTCTCAATTATTCTAGTTTAATTGCTTATTATTCGATTAGTTCATGATGAAATTCTTAGGGTTTCCAATTAGCTTTGTTATTGTCAATTTAATCATGTCTGAGTAGTTCTCTTTCTAGGGTGTTAGATAGGGAAGCCATGTTTATACCATGATTGTTATTTAGACTTATATTGATTTTTGGGGCTTGATTAGAGTGATTGTGATGTGTTTGTTCTTAATTAGTAATTAATATTAGTGGCCAATTTCATTGATTGCTTGTGGTTAATAGTTGTTTGCACAGATCCGTCTTACGACTACAGGCCTAGGACACATCAGTAGTTCTGATTACGTTAGTGAACATGCGGCGTATGTTGAACTATGAGCGTTGAGTCTTAACCATAGCTCAACACATGCTCTAATCCCTCGACTCTTGACTTAGGTTTTGGATAGTAGTTGACCTTGTTTGATTGGTATAAGCATGGTGGACCGACCTAATACCCTAGGCTTTTATTCCATAGTTAAATCCTCGATTTCATTCGTATTCCTTAGCTTACTCATTAGTTCAATTAATTCTCCCTATTTTCATCTGAAGTAGTTAGTTAATTGAATATTAATATAGAAACTCTGTCTCCCTGCGGATTCAACCCTGCTTCCACTGACTACCTTAGTTAGAGGACTTTAGGTTTATCTTTGAATAGGTGATACGACTAAATCCTATCAAAGATCCAACTGAAAGAATAGAAGGTCCAACTAGACTTATCCACTGAGCAACTAAAATTAAAATACATCCAACTGAAAAAATTTGAAACCAACTGAAATCCGTCTGACACAATACCTTCTCATAATATGGTGGCATAGTGGTTGTTGCTATTCATTCCATACATGAGGTTGGGGGTTCGAATCTTTCATATTGACATTTTTTAATGTATGAGAATGTTGTGGGATAAAATGTTATTGAAAGAGGGATGGTGACATGTAGCGGATAGGAAGTCTTGCTTACGCTTTTTAATATATATATAGATTATTATAGGTCTACAGCTAAAACAAAAATCTACTCCAAGAAGAATCAATGAATTAGTTAAATTTATAGCAATGGCTATAGACTATTAATCGAATAGAAATTACATAATGCATACTTATCTATATAGTATATATTAAAAAGCGTGAGCACTCTGTAATTCTCCACATGTCAGTGTCCCTTCTTTTTAACATTTAATTTACGTTATTCTCATAATAACAATAAATTGTCCATGAGAAGTTTTGATCCCGAGACCTCATATATGGAAGGTAAATGCTCTAACTATTGCTTCACTACACTATTGTTGCTTCTTTTCAATAAAAAACAATAATTAAGTTACAATCTACGGAAATTCTCCATGGTGGCCCTTAGGTCTCAGGAATTCCTAGTGGCGGAAATTTTTTAAAAAATAATTTCCGTTGGTAGCCCTACTTTACAAATTATTCCCAAACATAACCTTAATGAAGAATATTCTTTTGATAATAAAGCATAATCCGTTATTTAACAGTTAAGGCGGTCACTTGCACATGAAACGAGGCATTTTGGGTCGCTTTTTGCCATTTGTGACCTCAAAATCAACCCTTAAGGGCTAAAACTGACCTCCTAAAATTAATCATTGAGGGCAAAAAATGACCCAAAATGTGTCATTTTACGTGCGAGTAACTGCCTTAACAATTAACTAACGGAATATGCTTTAGTATTAATGAAATATTCTACATTAATGTTATGTTTTGAGAATAATTTGTAAAGCAAGGCTACCAACGAGCTTTTAATTTGGAATATCCACCACTGAGATTTCTTGAGACTTAAGGGCCAACATTGGGAATTTCCCATATTTTAATTGCATTTATGTTATTCTCATAAAAAGGGTAAATTGTCCATGAGAAGTTTTGAACCCGCGATCTCATATATGAAACTAAATGCTTTAACCATTGCTCCACTACACTATTGTTGTTTCTTTTATCAAAAGTAATAATTATGTTATGGGTTTTCAATGAAAAACAATAATTTAGTTACATTTATGAATAAGCTACTCATTTATTAATTTTTGCTAACGTCTTTCTACATCAAATTTCAGTTGTAAAGTACAAAAATATAGTACAGATAAACCGGGGACATTATTCGGGTCTAAATACTAGTTTAATATAATAAATTGATAATGACAAGAATCAAATAAGACCATAAAAATTACATATAATTGTGATTTTTTACATAACTTTTAAAACAGGTACTTCGGATATAATCTCTAAACACTTAAAAATTTAGCTATATCCTAATTTCATGGCTTATGCTAATTGCTGCTTGTGCAAATTTAGAGTTCACCACAACTTTCACAATTAATGTACCATAACCGTTTCTTTTTATCAAATTTAGAACAAAAGTTTTAAATTTTTTTATAAGAATAATAATTAATAAGAAAAATTATTATTATTATTATAATACTTAATAATAATAATAATAATAATTATTATTATTATTATAGTTATAATAGTTTTGCTATTGCTAAAGGAGTGGGGGCCCAGATAGTATCTCGGCTTCCCACTTACTTTTTGTAAATTTTTTGAACTTGTTTATAATAATAATAATAATAATAATAATAATAATAATAATAATAATAATAATAATAATAATAATAATAATAATAATAAAAAACAACCCTAAGACCTATTGGCAAAATCTACTTTTTCTTTAACTTCTCGGTAGTTAGCTTTGTGGAAGTTACAGCAGGGGGACCACACCTCATATTGGCTCCGGGCAGTTCCTATTTCAGGGTGGGGTCAGACGATGAACCCTAAGACCTATCGGATGTGTTGTGTTATCGGTTGGGTGTTCCTTTGTTCTCTACTTCGATGTCGTGCTCTACTTGCTCTAGGATTGTAGCTAGGGTTATTTTTGGTGATCATGCGGGGCGTGTGCTAGTATTGTGGGTATTAAACATCGGCATAATGTCGTTCGGATACACTTGTTGATGTTTGCTATCGGTCTGGTATTTCGGCAAGAAAGGAGGTTGACATTGGGTTGTCTGGACGGAACGACAGGGCCAGTTAAAAAACAGGGCCTAATAGAGTTGGACCAGTTAAGTTGTGTGTTATCGCCCTACGTAATCAAAAACCGACTAGTGTTCGCCTCGATTATAGCTCGACCTGGTATTGACCTTACCAGTTTACAACTCTACATGTCAATTACATCGACCTGTTTTCAACTCAAAACCGTTTCAATATCTTGGAACCGTTTCAACACAAGAGAAACTGGTGTGACCACCTGTTGCAAGAACCAAAACATGTTTGATTAGATCCGGTAGTAACCTGACTCGTTACTGAATCTATTCGAATTGACCGGACCTAATATAAACTCGAAACTCATTCATATGTAATACTTATTTAATATGATAACTAAGTAATTATCTTCGCTTTCTTCTATATTAATCAATTTTAACTTTATTAAAAAAAATTATATACTTATACTCCCTCCGATTCTTTTTATTTGTCTCATTTATTGTAGCTCCAAATGCCAAGAAAGCTAATGGTTGGGGACAACAATTAAATAATATACTTATTTATAGTAAATGTGGTGATTAAAGTAGGTGAGAGAAAATTATAAGGTACATGTTGCACTAAAAGTGATAAATAGGGGTGGGTAATATAATTTTCCCATATAGGGAAAGATGAAAAGGTAAGACAAACAAAAAGAAATGGACAAAAACGAAAAGTATGACAAATAAAAAGAAATGAAGGGAGTATATTCAAAAAATTAACTAAATAGTAATTATTTTATAGTTATTGCATGACAACATTAATTTGAAAATTTACTACTCCCTCCGTAACAAAAAACTTGCAACATTTGGACTAGGGTAGATTCCTAGGCAAAATTTCTTAATCATTATGTTAACTTAATTAAACAACAACATCAATCTTAATCAACAATATTCAGCCCACCACCACCAAACTGAAATCTCTCCACCACCGCCACCAGCAGCGACCTCAACACGCCACCACCACCAGCAGCGCAACTCTCAACTCACCACCAACCGCATCTCATTCAGCCTTAAAGTTTGAAGTCGACCCACCACCCTCATCACCGCGAAAACGAGCCACCATCACCGAAATCGGACAACCACCACCGAATCGGACTACCACCACAGAATTCGGGCCACCATCGTCAAACTCGAGCCACAAACCTCAACAAATCCCCCAATAAACCCCTAAATTGAGACAAAATTAAGCCACAAACCCCCTTAAATTTGACACAAATTTCGAGCCACACCAGATCTATGCGACTCCATGTTGTTCTGGGTTCGATGGTGGTTTTGTCGGCAGTTTCAGGTTTGAACGAGATGGTGTTCGTGGTTCTAGGTTGGTAGTGGTTGTTTTAGGGAAAAATGGGTTGCGATTTGGTGTTGGTAGATGTCGGCCGGTGTGGTGGGTCGACTTTGGTCGGTCGGCAGTGGTGGAGCGAAGGTGAATGGTGGAGGTTCGAAGGTGAGTGGTTTTCATGGTGGTTTGAAGGTGAGTGGGGTTCATGGTGGTTCGATGTGTGACAGAAGAATTGGTGGTGGTGTTGAGTTTTGGCGTGGTCTGGTGATGTTGGTGGTGGTCCTCGAAGCCAGTCGGTGTTGCACGGGGGTGAGCAGTGGTGCTATGCGGTGGTTGTGGAGGAAGATGGCCGAATGTGGTGGAAGGTGTGGTTGTTGGGTTAATTCATAATGAAATATCACAAAAGTATAATTTAGGGTTAAGTTTAATAAGTAATGGCATTTGTGTAATTTTTAGCAAAAACATTTGCCAAAAATGGAAAGATAACGAATTGTTGCAAGTAATATGTTACAACTAAAAATAGAAACTGTTGCAAGTAATTCGTTACGGTGGGAGTATTAATTATCATAATGTTTTTTCTCAATAATATCTAGGATCTCTATCATATAAGTGAAGAGGTGGGGGTGGACTCCAAAAAGGAAAAAAAGGAAAATTAAACAAAATAAATCAATGAGTTTATTAAGTAATTAAGTATTATTTTCAAATTTAGCCATCAGATTTTTAATAAAGATGGTCAAAACTTCTAACTTAAATATCTAAAAATCTACGATGTAAAAACAATTAAAAAAATATCAATGATTATATTTTCTTGAGATCTATAGTTAGACACCCACTTTGCGATACTTTTATATACTTTTGAATTTTTTTATTTTGAAATACATGAGTAATTGATTGTTCATGAGTGAAGGTACATTTGATCAAGTTGATCATGATAAAGTATTACAACATGAGTAAGAAATATGATAAAGTATTTTCAAGTACTTTTTGAATTTTTTCTCATTTGGACAATGAGAAAAAAATACCTTACCGGGTACTATATAACACAAGTTGTAGTTGATGGTGGGGAGTAAGGGATGTTTTCAAAGAAAAATGAGCCAAAATGAATTTAGCTTGAAAACAAAATATGTTGTGTACCTTCACATTTTATCATGTTACAGTAGCCAAAGCATACATCGTATGCAAATAAAATTAGGATTTTTTGTTCAAAACCACCTTAATTTTGCACGTTTTTAGAAACTCCCACCTTAATGAACTTTTCTTTTAAATTTTCACTTATCATTCCCAATTTTATTAGAAACTCCCACCAATTAATGATTTTTGTTAAATTCCGTTGACAAAACCGTGAAGTGGGCCCCATATATGCATTTTATTATTAGTTTACGCTGAAATTGAAGTCAATTTCATCAATTTAAGGGCAAATCCACAACAAATTTAGAGCAAATTTGGAACGAATTACAACTATTTGGAAAGAATTGCAACTATTTCAAGTTCCATTTTGTTAACAAAATGTATATGTGGGACCCACTTAACGGTTTGTTAATGAAATTTGACAAATACCGTTAAGTGGTGGGAGTTATATAACAGTTAAGGCGGTCACTTGTACATAAAACGAGGCATTTTAGGTCGCTTTTGCCAATTGCAACCTCAAATTCAACCCTTAAGGGCTAAAACTGACCCCATAAAATTAATCATTGAGGGCAAAAAATGACCCAAAATGTCTTGTTTTACGTGTGAGTGACTGCCTTAACGATTAAGTAATGGAATATGCTTTAGTATTAATGAAATATTTTTCATTAATGTTATGTTTGGGAATAATTTGTAAAGCAGGGCTACTAACGAGATTTTTTTTTGGAATTTCCACCACTGAGAATTCTTTAGACCTAAAGACCACCACTGGGAATTTTCCATATTTTAATTGCATTGATATTATTCTCATAAAAAAGGGCAAATTGTCCATGAGACGTTTTGAACTCGCGATCTCATATATGGAAGCTTGCTCCACTACGGTATTGTTGTTTCTTTTATCAAAAGTAATAATCATGTTATGGGTTTTCAATGAAAAATAATACTTTAGTTACAATATCTTAATTGCATTTATGAATAAAGCTACTCATTTATAAATTGATGCTCACATCTTTCTACATCAAATTTCAGTTGTAAAGTACTAGGAAATTTTGTAAAATACTACCTTTTTTGGTACACATTGAAGGTTTAACTACCTTTTCTAATTTTGTTTTAATTTAACTACCTCTTATAATTAAAACCAGTAGGTTTCACTAACAAAACCACTTTCAGGCCAAATTTTAGTGGTTTTCCGTCATGTTCTTCATTTCCCCCCTCAAATTTCCTTCGATTTTCTCATTCAATACGACCCTAATTCATCAATTTAGGTGAAATTTAAAGATTATTTTCAATTAATCATTTATTTGGGCATCAATTACTGAATGAAGTGCCCAAATCTTCAATTGAACGTTTTTTTTTGGCAAACCCAGATTCCGGCGGACACATTGGGCAGCAGATATTCCACCCCTACATGGTTACCACCACTAAACAACCCCGATTTCGCCGGCGAGAAGATAACCACCACCAAAACAAACATTGAGCTGCCCACGGTGGCTGTCGGAACCTGGTGCAACCTTCTCGCCGGCGAAATCTGGGTTGTTTGGTGGTGGTTACCCTCTTGCCGGCGGAATTTAGTTTGCCCACTGTGGTTGCCGGAGTTTGGACTAATAGGATTTGTAAAAAAAAACCTCCAATTGAAGATTTGGGCACTTTTGAAAAGAATCTTCAATTTCCTCTAAATTGATGAACTAGGGTTGGATTTAGTGAGGAAATCGAATGAAAATTAGGGGGAAGATGAAGAACATGACGGAAAACCACTGAAGGGTAAAATCGTCATAAAACAATTTGGCTTGAAAGTGGTTTTGATAGTGAAACCTACTGGTTTTAATTATAAGAGGTAGTTAAAGTAAAATAAAATTAGAAAAAGAAGTTAAACCAACAATGTGTATTATAAAAGGGGGTTTTTGACAAAAAATCCAAAGTACTAAAATATAGTACAGATAAACCCGGGGCATTACCTGCGTCTAAATGCTAGTTTAATATAATAACTTGATAATGACAAGAATCAAATAAGATCATAAAAAATTACATATAATTGTTATTTTTTACATAACTTTTAAAACATGTACTCCATATTTAATATCTAAACACTTAAAAATCTAGCTATTTCCTATTTTCATGGCTTATGCTAATTGCTGCTTGTGCAAATTCAGACTTCACCACAACTTTCACAATGTACCATAACCGTTTCTTTTTATCATATATTGAACAAAAGTTTTAATTTTTTATAAGAATAATTACTTAATAATTATAGTTATTTTTATTATAAAACTATATTTCAAAACTATATTTTGCTTTGTGTACTTGTCCTCCTTGTGCCTTTGATGTGGCTTCCGGTCTTTCGATGGGGTCTTCGGTCTTCTTTGGAGTATATTGTTACTGCTTCGGTACCTGGATTTGCCGATTGGCAGTGGCGTCTTTCTACCTTACCTTTTGCCTTTGGAGGACTTACTGTTTATTGCGCTAGTGATGTTCGGCATTATGCTTATCTCGCGCGTATCTCGTTTGCTGTCTGCTGGTTTACAAACTAAGCTTCTACGTCATGCAAGTATTATTGGTTCTGGTCGTGCCTTTGAAGATGCGTTGAGTCTTTTTTACAGAACTGTGGATTCTAACATTTTAAGTAATCCTAGTGTAGTTGCTGCCCCTAAACTTATGAAGAAATTGGCAGATATATACGTCACAAAGGTTACGGTATTTGCAGAATCAAATTTTTCTTTATCTGCTCGACACGTAGCTTTGTGGAAGTCACATTAGGGGGACCACACCTCAGATTGGCTTTGGGCAGTTGCTATTTCGAGGTTGGATCAGACGATGAACCCTAAGACTTGTCGCAGTGTGTTGTATTACCGGTTGGGTGTCCCTTTCTTCTCTACTTCGATGCGTGCTCTGCTTGCTCTAGTGTTTTTGCTGGGGATATTGTCGATGATCATGCGGTGTCATGTGCTGGTATTTTGGGTATTAAACATCAGCATAATGTAGTTCGAGATACACTTGTTGATATTCGCTACCAGTCTGGGACCACAACTACTAATTCATCCGCTAATATATTTCCGAAAAGTCGAGAACTAAGTGATAGAGGTTTTGTGAATTCTTCTAAGATGTTAATGGGTAAAAGAATTGGAGTTGGTTGAATATATTTACCAAAATAACCTAATCCTTTTTTTGTAAGACCCTCATAAAAATAGGCTACTGACGTGAGTAAAGCTAAAGTAACAGTAGTATTTATATCATTCGTGGGTGCGGCTAACTCCCCGTGAGGTAATTGTATGATTTTCCAAGGTAAAAGAGCCCCTGACCAATTAAAAAGAAAAATAAATAGAAACATAGTTCCAATAAAGGGAACCCAAGGGCGATATTCGTCTCCAATTTGAGATTTTCTCATGTCTCGAATTAATTCAAGGACATATTCAAAATATTTTGACCGCCAGTAGGAATGGTTTGTGGGCTGCGAACAGCTATAACCGCTGAACCTAATAAGATAGCAATTACAACCCAAGAAGTTATAAGTATCTGGTCGTTTCGGCAAGAAAGGAGGTTGACATTGGGTTGTCTAAGGGGAACGACGGGGCCCTCAAACCTATAGATGTGCTTCTTTATTCTTGGGATCGTGGTTGTGATGTGTGTGTCGACTTGACAGGGTCTTCTACCCTGACCTAGTCTGGGTTGTCTGACTTTTTTCGTGGACGTGTTGTTGCTGATGTGGCTCATGGAAGCGAGTCAAGTATGAAGCTTGTTGTCGAGCAATTGGGTATGGCTTCCTTCCCTTTTCCTTTTCTTCTCTTGGGGGAATTGGATAAGGAGGCTGTTGCGTTGCTGTAGCGGGTTTAGAATTTCTCGAAGACTCAAGACATAGGGGCACGTGTTGTTGCCTATATTTTCACTAGGATAGGGTTCGCTATAGCTAGAGGAGTGGGTACTCAGATTGCATTTTGGTTGCCCACTAATTTCTTGTAGGTTGTATGATTTTGTCCATTTTTTTAAAATAATAATAAGAATAAGAATAATATTAATAATACTTAATAATAATGATAAAATGATAATAATAATTTTTATAGTTAATAATAATCCTCCCTCCGTTTTTATTTATTAATAGGGACATTTTGACATTTGTTACCATTCACAATTTACTCTTTGACCACCTTGTGTTATCTATACGTAAGAAAAAACATAGTCATCTAGTATCTTGTTTGATTCATATTAATGTGTAGTTTTTTAATATCAACTTTACATAATTTTTACTTAGGTGCAATTACAGATGCATGTTCTCAAAGATATGCATTGACAAACGCGAAAAGTACAAAACTTCCAATTAAATAAAAATAGAGGGAGTAATATTTTATTATTATTATTATTATTGTAATACTAATACTACTAATAATAATAATATTAATAATAATAATATTAATAATAATAATGATAATAATAATAATACTAATAATAATTAATTACAATAATAATAATTATTATATAATAACAATGATGATAAAGATAATGATGATACTACTACTACACTACTACTATTACTACTACCTCTACTACTACTACTAATAGTAATAGTAATAATAATAATTATAATTATAATTATAATAATAATTGTAATAATAATTGTAATAAAAATAATCTAACATATGGACAGGCCCGTCCCTAGGGCAGGGCAAACGGGGCGGCTGTCCTGGGCACCTCGGAGGGAGGATTAGCTTTAGTTGGAAAGCAGACTTATAGAAGATATATAATAGTTTGCTTACAATGTTCACAAATGAAACATGGTAGCTAACTGGTTTGTTGAGCGTGCACTAAAATTGCAAAGTACATTGAAGGAGCTGGGTTCGAATATTCTTCCAATCTCCTTGTCACGGTCTGAGGGTTTGGACGCTTGGGACGTGCGGCACGCTCTTGCCTATCCGTGGGCAAGGGCGTAAGCCTTCTGCGGAAAGGGACAAAGGGGCTCGTGGGTGCACGAGCAACAATGTGTTTGAAGGGCAGTACTCTTGCGTATTCGCTACAAGAGCGAAGGGAAGAGGGTCGAACGCGGCAGTCATGTTCGCTGGGCGGGCAAAAGCGGGGCCGATGACGGAAATTCTCATATCACGAAATTTGGAGGGACGATTTAAGACATCGAGGTGGCTCAAAACTGAGGTTGCCTAAACAAAACAATGTTTAAAGCATGCATACAACTGATAGGCGGGTTTAGTGGTGAACAAACAATTCATTCATCATCTCCCCCTAAAGAGGCTTAAATTTGAGATAATACATATTTCCAATCAACACTGGTTTTGCAGTTACTCCACAATGAAATTTTAAACCTATACAGGATTGCTAGAACATAAAATAAAGCACTAGAAAGCATAAAGAAAGGAAAATACAAGTAAAGGAAGGTTAGATTCTAACACTCCTACTCCTTTTTATTTCTCTTATTTTGCTTATGGTACTTTGTTTTTATTTTTCTTATTTTATTTAACGTACATTTTATTTTACCTACTTTCTTATTTAAGTCATCTAATAAAAGAAAGTATACCTTTTCTTAATTTTTATCTTAGTATCCTATCATACTAGTTATTGTAAATTTTGGTCGACTTGTTACTTACTCTTATTTTTATACTAGAGAGTGTAAGATGGGTGCAAATTAAGCTTTATATTGTAAAGTTATATACTGAGTATACTATATGAAACAGTAGAAACCCAAACCTACAGTGATACAAGTATTAAATTTTAATTTGAATTATGACTGCTTAATCCCACCTTAATACCACCATTATTCACTCCTTAAACCACTATTTAAGTACACCAAAATGCTGTCAGTTACACCAGAAAATACTTCTCTTCCCTTGCTATTTCACACGCCTCTCCTCCGAAGAAGGGAAGGAAACCTCTTGTTTTTCCTCCAATCAAAGTTCAGATTTTTGTTACTCTTGCAAGTCCAATTCACGCTATTAGGGGTCATTTATAAAGGGCTTTTTGTATGTGTTCATAGGCTTCGAAGAAGGGGACCATCCGTGTTGGAAATGTAGAGGGAAGAGTGGTGGACTAGTTTATTAAATATTTTCTTTTATTCATTGCTTGAAATGAGTTACATCACCTCTTGGGTATTTATAGACTTAGTATTACATTATCTAGAGTTTTCTACTAATTACCACTAGTTAGATATTTAACCTAGACATTTCTAGAATTTGATATTTCTAGATTTTTTTTTTTACACAAACTAAAATATTTTAAACTTAGATTTTTTACATAGATATTTTACAAGATTTTTCTAGACAATTCAACATATACATATAAGATTTTTCCTTACATTACATGACTTATCTAGAATTTTCTAGATTAACTTTCATCACTCCCCCTTAATCTTGAAAATTCTTGTAATTCAAAATAATCCTGTGTTAATGCCCTTGTCATCAACAATCTTGAGCTTGGAAAAGCTTGCTTTTTTGGTGCTCATGTCACCAATTATCTCATCTTCTTTCCTTCTTCGTATCCTGTTGATCTTCGACATTGTGTTGGTACTCATGTTACCAAATCTTCCACTGATGATGCCCATGTCACCAGTCATCTTGCAAAATCTATTATTTCTCTAAACTTTTCTTTGTTGTTGGTGCTCATGTCACCAACCTTTACTGCTAATGCCCTTGTCATTAGCAACCTTTAATAAATTTCTTTTTCAAAACAAACTTTCATCATTGTTTTCACCACCAAAGTTGGCAATCTCCTTATTTTCCTTCATCCTATAATTCTTTCCAATGTGACAGAACCTTTTGCATACCCAACATTGTGCGTTCCCTTTAAAGTAGCAATCTGCACTATCATGGTTAGTCCTTTTACAAATTTTACAAAAAACTTTGGCTTCCATGCCTTTATAGTTTGTTGACTTCTCTTCATCTCCATCATTGTCATTCTTCGTTGATCTAATGTCTTTTTTATCTTCTTTATTTTGAAAGATAATTTTGTTTGAAAAGCCATCTCTTCAGCTTCTTCATTAGCATGTCTATCAGTGATCCCATTAATTGTTCAACTGATATTATTGATAAATCTTTTGTTTCTTCAATTATATCCACAATGTCATCATATTTATACGTTAAAGTTAACAAAATTTTCTTGACAATTTTTTTATCCAAGATATTCTCTCCGAATGATTTCATTTGATTAACTATTTCAACTACTCTTGAAAAATAATCCTTCATTGATTCTCCTTTTTCATTTTTATGTTTTCAAAATCTCCCCTTAAATATTAAAGTTTGATACTTCTCACCTTGTTATCTCCTTGAAACTCTTGTTTCCAGATCTCCCACGCCTCCTTTGCCGTATTTGCCCTTATGATTCTTGGAAATATTGTCTCGGAGAGTGCATTTTGTATCAAATATAAAGCTTTGGCATCCTTCATCCTTTCCTCCTCAAGCTTCTTCTTTCGAGCTTCACTCAAAGCACTCTCATCCTCATATTCTTCATATCCTTGATCAACTAATCTCCATAAGCCATGTGATCTTAACAATGTTTTCATTTTTAACTTCCAAAAATCATAATTTTCTCCCCCAAAAATTGGAATGGGAAATTGGATATTAGCTATTTGATTTGTATTTTTTTTTGTACTAGGCTAGTTTTGGTTTGTTCGGAAAGCTTTTGGTATGTATGTTGGGAATGCTACAAGCTCTGATACCAAATGTTGGAACTGTAGAAGGAAGAGTGGTGGACTAGTTTATGAAATGTTTTCTTTTATTCATTGCTTGAAATGAGTTACATCACCTCTTGGGTATTTATAGACTTAGTATTACATTATCTAGAGTTTTCTACTAATTACCACTAGTTAGATATTTAACCTAGATATTTCTAGAATTTGATATTTTTAGATATTTCTAACATAAACTAAAATATTCTAAACTTAGGTTTTTTACATAGATACTTTACAAGATTTTTCTAGACACTTCAACACATACATATAAGATTTTTTCTTACATTACATGACTTATCTAGAATTTTCTAGATTAACTTTCATCAATCCACGCGACACTTAAACTTTTCTATTGTTATCTTGCGTTCTACGAGGTGATCAAGGTAACTAGCACTTTTCTAACACGTTAAGAGATAAGTAGTAACCTTAGCCGTGTTACAATTCTCGTTAGAGGACTTGGAATCATGTATTGGGTGTTATTTAGGAGTTCTTATATACTACTCGTGTTAGAATCATGATAGGGTTAATTTTCGTTTGGAGTTTCATGTGCCTAATATCATGCCTATCTTGTGCGTGGTACCATTAAGTATTTCATGGCTTGTTAGCATAATAGTACTTGCATTGCGTACGAATTAGAGTCTTGAAATCATGTTCATGCCTTTGCATTGGTCATTTTATTGTATTGGTGTTTGAGTAGTTTAGGGTACAAAAGGATGAAATTTATAAATTCTGTAAATTTACTGTTTGAGGGTTATTAAAATTAAGTTTAACTATTTTCTCATGTTAAACTTATCTTAATTTTGTATAGTAAAAGGGCACGTTGAACTTTGGTTGAATTGGTATGAGGTATGATGAATTGTTTTTGTGCGTATGACGTTGTGAAATTGCAAGCCTTCGGTTGTACGCAGGGATCGAGCAGACCAGAAGCCATAGCTCGCGACCTGCGAGCAGTTTCGCACCTTGCAAGGCTTCCAGTTCACGGTGGGGTTTTTCTTCCCGGTTGTTCATAGTTTTTGTCTTGTTTCTGCTTCGCTCACAGTACTTGTAAATGTATGTTAGTAAGTGATTATGATGTTTTTAAAATGTTTAAACTTATTTTGGGTATAACGTACGATGCCTGGAATTGTTAATGCATGTTTTTGTTTCGTCTGATGGTTGTCGATAGGATGTGTATGTTATGCCAAATTTGAGTTCTCGACGTCGTAATGCTCGAGGGAGAATAAGACTTTCCTTAGCGTTACTTAACCAAGAGTTATGTACGGAGGGTATCGTGACTTTGTTGTAATTAACTTTGTACCCAAACTCGGATAGCGACTTTGATGTATTCTACACTCTACCGATTTATTTTTAACATACTTTGATGAGTATGCCATGCATACTCTTAGGACATGTGAATATTGATGATTTGATGAATTTGAGTTTTGATGATTTGAAATATATTGTGTTATTATTTGTTTTGATGTGCTTATTTTTAATTGAGTTGGGTATCCTAAGGAACAGTGTTCCGAGGGTCACGAACATGCACTCTGAGAGATTAGGGGGCACTAAGCTGAGTTTTACCATGCATTGGAGATACCTAGGACTATGTTGTCGTCCGAAAGGATGGTAAATACTGCAAGTTTTGTCGCGAATCGGGAGCTTGACTATCTTAGACATAGACGGTAGGGTACGTAACCCATAGACTGTTCTGGAGGTTGCGGTCTGACATTTCTTGAGGAAGTGGGTTGTGGGTCACTAGCGATCACTTTCTCGATATTAAATAGATGTTTACCAATTATGAAGTTTTTACTATTCTCTTATTATGATAATTATTGCTTATTCCATGTATTTATTTAATTATGCTTTCTTAAATTATTTATTCTAAGCATGTTGTTGCTAGAAAGTCGTAGGTACTGTTATTTTCTACTGTTGTTAGACTTATGTTGTTGTGTAGGTGACATTTATTCTAACCTTACTTAAAGATCACTGTTTGAAGACTAAGTTGGGGTGAGAGATGCTAGTTACTCCGCCATTTTATTGAATATATTGCAGATGATGATGTTGTTTAGGATTGTTACGCTGTGAACGGGGGGTGGTGAGATTTAACCATGTTAGCAAGGAAGTGGTGCTAGTAATTGTGGACGAGCACTATGAGTCAGGGATTAGGACCTCTTTCCTAGTCGGTCTTAAGTAGATTTTTCTTGGTTAATGAAGTTTATGTTTTGAGATGGTTTAGGGTTTATTTTCTCTTAAACTATGGTTAATTTGATGTTCCTACATCCCTTTTTGGATAATCATGGAGTAGTTTTGTGGTGAGGGTATATATGGGACCTCGTCCCTCTACACATTTCGAGATTAACTAAATAATATAATCTAATTTCACCCAAGGGTATCATTTCGGTCTCGGTGGTATATCCGCTACTACTAATACGATCTTTTTATTTACTTATTTAAGTTAATTTACAATATGTAATTGACGGAATGTTAAAAAAAAGATTTTGTATTTTGTCGTTTGAATTAAACTTAATTACCAGAATGTCATCCATTTAGGCTAGTATTGAGCTAAGTTTTTGTGTCCAGCTTAGGAAAATTCACTAGTTTGTAGTATTTGAGGAAACTGATATCTCAAGTAATGATTGTTTGTAATAAATCGCTACTTGAGCTAGTAGTTTTCAGCTTCATCATTCTGTAAGAATCTAAATTTGGGCCTTGGCTAAATTTCGTTCTGTAAAAAAAAAACAAGTGCATAGAGAAATAATAAGATCAGGAACTTAATTTTATAAAGTGCCTAAACAGTGAAACGAAAAAAATTCACACAAATTATTTTTGCTTTTATCGAATGAGATAAATCTAATAACTTTTATATCTAACATTGTTCTAATTCCACAGTTGAAAATAGTGCTATGACAAACATTGATAAGACGATTGTAGATATTAGAAAATCACATATAGTAACAGCGGGATAAATATTCAAGTGCAAATACTACAACTATAATCCTATATTATTAAGCATGGAACTAGATCTAGATAATTAAGGCTTTTTTTTTCATTATTCTGACATCTTAGTTTATTATGGCTTACAACATGGAGGCAAAACATTAAACAAAAGTAAAGCAATGCTACTTGAAAACCCTTGTAAATATCTCTTAATATTGCGATAATCCTTCTTCTTGAACACCCTCTTCTACCACAGACCACAAGTCTACCTTTTTAGCATTTCTTACCGAGCAATCTGCACGAATCTCACCTTGTTTGCCAGACAATACACCGAGTTGTCCCATTTTCAACATTGCTATTACAAACTTCTCAAAAAACAGCTTTTGATTTGTAGCAAAACTAGTGACAATGCCTTTCGTCCTTGGATCTGTATACAAATCTTGATCGGAGGTAAACAATCCTTGACGATTCATAAGATCGACGTAATACTTGTTGTCGAAAATGTTAGGAGAACGAATATCCAAATTTGTAGTGTTGTCAGTATTTGAGGTAGGGCAAGTAAGTTTAAGGTTCTTAGCATAAGTTTGATCCATCGTCTTATCTTGAGAAGGGTAGAGTCTAGAAGTAAAGGAAGTGCAATGACCGCGTCCTATGGTGTGGCCACCGGAGAGGGCGACAACATCAGTAGCATCAAAATTCTTGGTTGAAAGGGAGTTGAGAATGGTAGTAGTGTTGCTAGATGGTGCTGGTAAATTGGCTAGTGTTGCATCTCTTGTGGCAAAATTTAGACTATCCTTTCTTCCTAATGGGATATTATAGTTTGGTCCACCTGACTGCAAAACAAAGGGATAAATTTTAATATGAAAACAATATTAACCAAGAACGGTTCATCTTTTAAGATAATTACAAACATAAGATTGTAACCATATATATATATATATAGAGAGAGAGAGAATTATACCAACACAACGGAGTCACGAGCGGCAAGAGCGGTGATATCTGCGCATGAAACTACTCTACCACATGCCTTATGCACAAGAGCACGAAGATCGTTTATAATCTTGAATGCCTCTTTTCTTAGGGATAAGTTTGGAGGCGCATCCTGTTCACTAGGTCCACTAGCGGATCCATCCAACAATACTGATCCATCGCATCCCTAATTCAATTTTTTCAAAGATGACAAATTTAGATGTATAAACATGGTAAATAGATCAAAATATTGCATATTTCGAATCTTTCATGTAGAAAGTTTTGTTTTTCTTTTCCGATAATTGGTCAAATTGGGTGTTTTTTCCATCATTCTTTGGCTAGATCTGTTTTCCATCTTTCTAGAGAGCTCCATTAAAAGTATTCTCTACAAAATCAAATGTAGACATTCTTATGATTTAATGATTGACTTTTATAAGACATGAACAAAGTTAAAGTAAGTTGTGTTTCAAGGTGCCACGTGGATTCCACATAAACAGATAGGATAGGCCATGTATTCAATACCTAGCATTATTAGCACCACTACTAAGGTATTCTTCAATTCACATTAAAATAATACTTTATTTGTTTTTTATTAGATGTAACATTTGGCTTTTTATATTTGTTGAGACACGACTTTGATTTACTATATCTCTAATGTGTAATTATAAATATTATAAAAATATATATATTTGAAAATGTATATCGAGTCAGATCAAACAAGATCTCACATGACTATATTTTTCCTTATGTATAAATAGCTATTAAAGGACAAAGTGGATTGGTTAAATAGTGCCCAAATCAATATGTTACATCTAAAGAAGGACTTAGGGAGTAATATTCAGTAAAAATAAATTCAGTTCAGTAAAAAAAGTTCAATTCAGCAAAAATAAGTTCAGTTCGAGAAAATAAATTTAGTTGAGTAAAAATCAGTAGCGCAATAAAGGAAAAGCAAAACAAATCAGTAAAAATAAGTTCAATTCAATAAAAATAAGTTCAGTTTCGTAAAGATAAGTCCAGTTCAGCAAAAATAAGTTCAATTCAGTAGAAATAAGTTCAGTTCAGTAAAAATAAACTCACTTCGTTAATAATAAAGTGAACTGAACATGACTTCAGTGACTACAATTTACTCAATTAGGGGGGGTTTGGTTAAAAGTAGGAAAAGGGAAAGAAATGGAGAAAAGATTAAGTAGGAAAAAGAACACAAACGCCCCTTAATCTAGAAGTGATAAAAAAAAATTAAACTGGCAAAACAAAACAAATACAACGTCATATTTACTTCCTCCGTCCCAAGCTAAGTCCAACATTTGAGCAAAAAGTACTCTACTTTTTGATCAAATATTATACTTAAATTGAGACGGAGCCAACGGAGGGAGTAATAGAGTATGGAGCTGGTGAGAGTAATGACATTATGCCATAGGGAAGAAGAATGTTGTCGGATTGCACATGCTACTAACGCAATAAAAGAAGTAAGATTAGGTTAGCTGCCTTAATAAATCCTTGCTTTAGCTACTTTATATAGCTAATCCCACTTATTCAATTAAAAATCCGACATTTGGGTTTTATCTCCGAAAGCAGACGTGTCAGACTAACAACTAGACGACAATAACGTGCGATATTTGTTCGGGATAGAGTCTAGAGTCTACAATGAATCCGATGTTATATTATGCAGTATGCACCAATCTCCCAATGAATCCGGTGTATTTGACATCAACGAGTCATTTTAATTAGTAAAAGGTTAATCTAATAAAAAGAGTTACTCGGAAAAAATGAGTCACTTGAGAATAATTGCGCTATAAAATAAGTCATTTTTAAAAGGATTATTTCAGAATTTAGATATATTAAATTCATTATGCACTTATTAAAGACTTTCTACTACTTCAAACACCACATATTATTAAAAGAGACGATCTAATCTAATTTTAATTTTAAATTAAACCGATATATGCCTACATCATTATAACAAGCCCGTTTCATTTAATTGTAACCTAACAATGTTTTTGGACATTTCACGCCAACTCAGTTGTCTGTTCACTTTCCATTCTTTAATTCACTTTTAGTCTTGAAATAAATTATTAAAAAAACACATGAGACTTACAGAATAAATTAAATTAGTCACTAAATGGATTAAACTAATCATATAATGAATTAACAATGTGATTGTTGAATAGATTAAATACTTATGAAATGAATTAAACAAACCACTAATTTTTGAAAAAGACGATTTGTTCTCTTTAATATTGGACTTGAGCATGCATAATATTAATTTAGAAGTAGGCGGTCTCTTACAAGACAAGTTGAACAAATATTTCGGTTTTTCGTCCGTCCTATAATAGTTTAAACAATTATATATTTTCCATGTAACCTCATAAATATTTAAGTACTTTTGTAATACTCTAAGCATTTTAATCGACAATTAATTAGGATAAATGTGTCACAAAACTTTTGTTATAGGTGATGTACAGTGATAAAAAAAAACGGTAGATAAGATAAACTGGGATACAATTAAGTGAAATAATAATAAAAACATGGCCCAAAATAGTAAAAACAAAAGTGAAACCATCAAACACGAATAAACCTAAATGAATAGTAACAATAAATAAGCAGAGTAGAGAGTAATTTTTATTTAGCCGTATAAAAAAACACAAACAATAAGTAATTATAATAAGATAATATTAGTACCTGAACAAAGCAATCATGAAAGTGAAGGCGAAGCAAACCAGCAGCCAGGGTGACGTCCTTCTGGATAACCTGTTTAAGATGATTTCTTACAATTGATTCCAGTTTAGGGCAGTTAGAAGCATAAAAAGAGTATGATAACCCTGGTGCTACTGGTACACTTATGCTCTCACTCGCAACCGACAATGACAATATAGCTAATGCTATTAAAGCCAAATGGGAAGGATGAGCCATTTCGAGTATTTATGGTTTTGGGATTGCAAGTGTATCTTAGTTATCGTTCTTCACTTGGTTGTATGGCCAACTTATGTAGTCAATATATAAGCAGGAAAAGGCGATGAGCATGTGTTTTTAATACTATTATTAGTCATAGGTTAGGTGAAAATTCTACATGTGGTCAGTCATCATTATTGAATAGTTTGCCTTTACTTTTTTTCTACTATAGGTTCCAGGCGGCTTGCTATGATAAGAAAAGGGTTCACTTACTTTTGTGTGTATGATGAATTTTTAAAATTTGGTAGAAGAAAGGTTTAAGGGACTTTTTTCTTAAAGGTGAACTATAAGCTATTGTGTACTTCCTTCGTTTTTGTTAATATGCATTTTTTTAATATTTTGGGGTGTTTTTGTTAATTGGTACATTTCTACCTTTTCTCATAAATAGAAGGTTGACCCACATAATTATTACACTTCTCTCCTACTTTTTCTTTCCTTCTCTCTACCTTTTTCACTTTTTCCTTACTTTTACTCAGCTTTTCTCTTATTTTTGCACTTTTTCTTTGGTTCGCGCGCAAAACCAAACATGCATATAAAAAAACGGAGGTAGTATATAATATATGAGTACCACATATACTTAGAGGCGGATCCAAGATTTTTCAGATGGTGGCTCACCAACAATTATCGAAATTGGAACTTACAATAATTTTTTTTTTATCAAAAGTAGTTCGTAATAAATTTATTCCAAAAGTAGAAAAAAAATTATTCATATTACACCTACATAAAACTAAAAAATACAACCAAATGTCCACATAGTAGTGCAAACTACAACTAAATAGTACTAAAATAAAAGAATACTCATAACAATTGAAATTTCAATTAATCAATTCTCAAGAAAAAGATGATTTCCTAATTATTTTGAAACATGAAGAATAAAAAAAGGAGGAAGACAGACTTTTGGGAGAAAATTTTTGCTGCTTGTGAATCAATTGAGCCTATTAACACTTGCCTAAAACAAACAATAAAATTTGCCTTCCTTGTTTCTCTTATTCTTCAAAAAAAGAACATAAATGGAGAAAATATGAGACAACCATTTTGGGAAAATGAAAAGTTCATTACGCGATAACGTGAGTATAGAAAAACAACTTAGCCATCAACAATACCAAAATCTATATATATATATTAAAACGCGTAAGTACGGGTTGCAGCTTGCCACGTGTCACTCCATGTCAGCGTCACTAATGTACGTGATTATTTGCAATACACAAAATACAAGTAATGAGTTTTGAACACGTGACCTATTAATTGTAATGTTATATGCTCTACCACCAAACCACATCCTTGTTTGTTGTCATCTTGTAATTAAGAAGTACTTTTACCTTGATTAACCTTTTGAAAAAAGTAAAAAGATCTCATTCATTACATTTTTTCATGTTCCTTTTAATTTATTTTTTTGATTCTTAAATTATACCCTCAAAATTTTAATACCTTGATTAAGTTTTGGAATAAAGTTAAGGGACTTCATTCATTATATTTTTTCATGTTCATTTTAATTTGTTTATTTGATTATTAAATTATACCATCAAAATTTTAATACATTTATTAAGTTTTGGGAAAAAGTAAAGAGACTTCATTACATTTTTTCATGTTACTTTTAATTTGTTTATTTGATTCTTAAATTATGTCATCGGAATTAAAATATTAACAAAAAAATTTATGAGGAATATTATTCTAACTCAATTAACAAAATAAACCACGGGCATCATTGGGGGCCACACAACCAGGGCCGGTTTTGAGGGTAGGCCTCGAGTGCGACCGCCTAGGGCCCAACTCTTCAAGGGGCCCAAATTACAAAATGTCATATATATAGTAAAACATTTGCTTCAATGCGGGGATACTCCGAGAATACCGAAGAAGAAAAGAAGAAAGAGAATCTTTAGGGACCTTTATTACTTTCTTTTTCCTAAACTTTCACTTCCTAATTCTAATATTTTGCCAATCTCATGAACTTGTTCATATATTCCCAATAATCCCACCTTTAATTCAAATGGAAAACATTATTTTCCCCAAAAGGTTCAACAATTAATAGCAAATTTTTGTCCAATATTCTCATTGAATAGCGATAAAAATTTTTATCATCTATAATTTGTACAATACCACACTCCAATTCATATTAGTTTCAATCATCTAAAACAATTTTACTAAAAAAAAATATTCTGATCAAGGAGCTTTGAAAATCAATTGAAAAACTATTATCTATACTGAGTAAGTCTTGGGATAGACCATCAAGATCAAAAGGTTTTAATTTAAAGTAACAAGGTTTTAGCTCATATAATCATTGAGGTTTTTACTTAAAAGCATAAGTGTTAAAATTTTAAAACTTTGAACTCAACCTTACCATTTCAACTTAAACATCATACTGTCTATCCATGTACTCACCGTCAAACATAAGTCTCTGTATTAATTTTGATATTTGATTTCTTCTTGATTTTATTTTTAAA
Source organism: Patellifolia procumbens (assembly GCA_947645195.1). Lineage (NCBI taxonomy): Eukaryota > Viridiplantae > Streptophyta > Magnoliopsida > Caryophyllales > Amaranthaceae > Patellifolia > Patellifolia procumbens. The sequence continues at coordinate 1,716,754 of CANSGD010001040.1, forward strand.
TGTCATTGTTTCGTAATATCTTTACACATTCTATAATTTTTTTCCCAAAATTTTTATTTTTTTGAACAATTTTTTTCCTTTTCAAATTCTTATTTTCATATGGGTGTTTGGGTATTTTTCATGGATATACATAGTTTTCTCTTTTTGGTGATAAATGATGACCTTAACATGGGAAGGACTTTTAGATTATCGGCAACGATGGTGGAGTTCAATACTTATGCCAAATCTTTTGAGCAAAAGAAGTTACTGAAGAAATGAACTAAAGCGTATTAATAGTACTATATTTCTAAAAGACAAATGCCCTATTTGTTTTTGCATAGTTTTGAGACACAACTTCAAAAAATTAATATCTAATTTCAGATATATGAAGAAAAAATCTATATTTTTGGGGCCCATTTTTGGTTTTTCGCCTGGGGCCCCCAAAATGTCAGGAACGGCACTGCACACAACACTAGTTTAATTGAAAAGTCATCTGCATTTCATCGAACACTTGATACGCATCCCAAATACCATAAATTGATAACTAATATTAACATTATCGGTCACAATACTTGATGAACATAACAATATTGAAAACAAAGTAGCACAATAAACAAATTGAACAACCAGCTCCAAAAAAAATAACACATTAGCTTCAATTTCTAAACTGAAGTAGGATAATCTTACTTTAACAAGAGAACAAAGATAATGGTAAATCGTCAATAGGAGCTTGGTTCGCTTGGGTACTTACACTTAGTTTTGAAACCATCAAAATGCCCGGGGAGCGAAGGAGAACACGAATTAAATCGCAGGCCACAGCGCCAGTGTCCAAATTCCGGTGAACTAAGTGAGTGAGTGACAGGGAGAAAGAAAGAAGAGATGTGAGAGAAAGGGAGAAGAGAAGAGATGTGAGAGAAAGGGAGAAGAGATGCAGATGTGAGAGAAAGGAATTAAGAAGATGTGAGATGCTTCACTGCATAAGCACGTGGCGTGCTTGAGCGTTGAGGAATTGAGTTTTTTTGTATCCTGGTGCACTAGGTATATACTGCCTCAGCCCCTGCATATACTAATGTTGTGTGTCTTTAGACTGGAGTAATGTTAATTATTTTCGGTTCAGTCTATTTCAGTCCAGTTTATTTCATTTTTTTGTTTGAATTAATCCAATCTAGTCCATTCTATTTCATTTTTGTTTGAATTAGTTCAATTCATCCAGTCTTGCTAGTTCTGTTCACTTTGTCCACTCTAAAAAACAATTATTTCTAGCTTTTTGTTTGTCAATCGGTTTAGGTCCACAAACGTAATGTGAATTTTTCTCTCAGATTCTGAATGAAAATATACACTAATTTGAATTCAAATTCAAATTATTTATAACTTCCAATACAATATTATTTAGTACCTAAGATTACTAAGAAATACTCCTTTGACACATTAAATCTAATAGAATTTTTTCACTAAATAATGTTATCGTGGGAAATAACTTCCCCTTTACACGATTTTGAAAACTTATTCCTCCTATATCGTCCACATCAGCATAGCGTCACTATTTTTTTTGGGAAATTCCCAATGGTATGTCTATAGTTTTTTAGTTTTCTAATGGTAGGACTATACTTTTCAAAATCCCAAAAATAAGCCCTTCTATTTTTTTATGTCCCAAATGTGATATTTAGTAAGTAGAAAACTGTTTAATCAATGTTAAATGATGTTTAAAAGGGTTATAAGTCTTAACCTTGATTAGCTACCATAGTTTAGTGTTTTTCCTCCAATTATAACTCTCCTTTCTTAACCGTGATATTACAACTCTGTTTAGCTACTAATTTCCCTCCTCCCTTCCACCCATTTGTGTTGGTCTTCTCCTTCACCTTTTTTTTTTTTTTTCTCTTTTTTAAATTGATGCTTCCATGTTAATCTACTCATACTCCATGTTATAACTCTTTTTTTTTACATTGATGTTTTTCTATGATTCTAATCAAAGTAGCAATTGCTTGTTTGCTATCTCAAGTTGCATTGCACAGTCAACGAAACCAATTCCAAACAAAATTTACAAAGCAACAAACGAATTTATCCAAATTTCTAAAAAATTAAACAAATAAAAAACGAAAAGCAACGAAATTTAAGGTCTAGCAAACACTCTACAAGTTAATTACTTTGCAAATTAAAAGTACTAATATTAGGGGATAGCAAAGGTACCAGAGATGCTTGTAGTATAATTTGACTAAGATGAAATCAGTCGCTTCTTCACTTCAAAATATTTGATAGGTTGAATTTTTTATGGGAAATTCTGTTTTTTACTGTGAATTTCGACACCATAAAAAAGAAGAGGAAGAAACTTCGTTAACCAATGGAGAATTTCTTCGCTCAAAAAAGCACAAGCTTTGGAGAAGAAGAGGTGGATCGGTTTTCATTTGAAAGAAACTGTAAACGAGAGTTAGATGGGAGCAGTAAGAAAGGAAATAGGGTAAATGAAAATATTAAATTAAACTTCATCATTTAACTATGGTTAAGGTTAAGTTCAATTATATTAAGGTCAAATCACCCATTAAACAGAAACAATTAAAATTTAACAGAGTTTAGTACACTAATATCACGGATAATACATGGACAATAATAAGGGTTTATTTTTAGGATTTTGAAAAGTATAGCCATACCATTGGGAAACTAATATAGACATATCATTGGGAATTTCCCTTTTTTTTTTCACCCAGACAAAATCGTCGTTGCCATAAGTGGCTGCGCCTAATTAATCGGCCATTAATGACAATTACATTCCACTATTTCAGTCAGCCGTCATTGCCACTAAAACCCAATCTCTAATGCCGATGATGGTTAGTTTGGGAGAATTTGCCCCAATTTTGAGCAACAAATCATAATTTCATCCTTCAATCCCTGATGTATCTTCTCTCTGTCTTACAATGCACTGTCACCACATTCACCACCAATTTCGGCCACCACCATCACCCCTGTAGCCTTCAACACAAACTGATAACGATGCCTACCTCGCCGGAGCAACCTTCCACTTGTCGACTGCCTTATTTGGGGCTCATTGTTAGTTTTTGTTAATTCTTTTTAGGATTTTTGAATTTTTCTTGATTGAGAATTTCAGAATTTGGTGATTAACATTGAAATTTGAAATATTAATTGAATGTAGTTGTTTTTCTTAAGCTTAATTACAATTATAAACATATGCTTGATTATCATTGGATAGATACTACATCTGCCTGATATTAGTTGCAACAGTTTGACTGGCACACTTGTAAATACACAACTTCTACTATTAATATATCTAACTATCAATTAGCAAAAAATATGAAAAATTGATATGTTAAATTTATACATTCAGATTAATCTAAGAACATCTTATTTACTCACATTTGGTTTAATATGTTAGTTGAAAATCATGGTCAAAGTTTGGCATATGAATAGTGTAAAAGTGAAATTGTTTCAACTAATATGGGACAGAGGGAGTATTTGTCTTTTAAATAGTTGGGAAACTTGGGAGTTTGAATGTATATATGGCTTTGAATGTAGTGATCTATTCTTAAAATGCAATGAATATATGCTTATGATCTATGAATGTATGTATATAAAGGTATTGTTTTGAGAATTTATAAACTTACTTATGAATGTGAAAAAATTACTTGAATGTATATGAAGCTAGTTTATGCTTAACTATGTATGTAAATAAAGAAACATTGTAGCCAAATTATTAGTATACTTGATGATGTTGAATGTATATGAAGGTAGTTTTGGACAAAATATAGTTGAATGTATATGATGGTAGTTTTAGAAAAATTTATGAATTTACTTAAGTTGTTGGTCTTGATATCGTGTATAGAGGAAGGAACGAGATTTTTTTCCATAATTTTGGATAGGGGATTTTTCTGAGGTGTTGAATATTGTGTATACAGGTCTTGGGATTGACTCAAAGATTATGAGTTTGAATCTTTAATTTTAATGAAATAACCAATGCAAGGAGATTATGCTCCTATTCCACTAGAGGATGACCATTCAGTGAGTGTTATGTGGCTTTAAATGATACAAACCTCCACTACCCGAATGGAAATATATGTCAACCAAGCTCCCATTCAAGCAATGAGTAGTATGAAAATGCATTCATCGTCTCCTAGCCTCCTACTGTGCAGCTCAGATCATTCACCACAATGCTTTCTTATCCTAGCTATGTGAGTGAGCACTTATCTGACGTTACCTAACTTGCTCAATCCCCCATTGCTCATACTTTTGATGGTTTGAATGATAATGATGTGGTTTTGGTTGAGGACGATGAGATTCCTCATGAGGACTCTAATGGAGATGAGGATGGTGAGGAGAGGACGCGGCTTATAAGTTCATTCGAGAGGGTGCTCCTTCAAAAGACTAGTGTAAAACTAATAAAGCGGATGAAAGAATAATTAATGCGTAGGAGACTATGGAGATGTACATCTGGTGCTACTCGACTGGTCTACTACAGAGATGCACTAGACCATCAGAGTGAGGAGAAGGTGCAAATCCCTTGCTCACTAGTCGCTTCAGGACTATATAGATTTATGATGCATTTACTTACCGTATAATGTATTTTAGATGACTTGGCAGTCGTATGCTGAGGCGAGGCGAAACGTTCTTTTTACGATTTGTTGAGCTGATAATCATGTGTAACGCATGATTTCCCCCTTGATCTAATTTGACATCATTGAGATTCATATGCCCAATTGAGTGATGAGACATTTTGGATATGAGCATATGGTACCGGCGCCATGTGACACCAATGTTTCTCTTCATGCCACCGACATTCGCAGAACAAGAAGTATCCCTATGTTTATCAGAAATAGGAGTGCGGTCAGCATAAGATCAGACCATGCTAGTTTAGGGTAGGCCAAGCAAGCCCCACTGCGGTGATGGACGAGTAAATGAGGTAGTATCATTGTATCACAAGGTTGCGCATCACGGGTCCTACATAACGACCCCCATCCACACATTACATAGATCATTAGACGCCAGATTGGTAAGTTTGCGATTAAGTACATATTTATCTATTGCATTGATTATATAATTTAGCCAAGTATTGCAATTTTTTCCTTCCATGCAAACTCATATGCTCAACAACGTGGCTTATCGGTGCGGTACATCTTTGGAGCTAGGCTGCCCACTCATTGTGATGGAGAATGGATACCAGCTATATGCCTAAACGCCGATGGACATGACGATAATGAGCATTGATGTTATTATCAGTGCTGGATATGGTCAGATCATGCAAGATATGCCCTCATCTTCCATGCTTAGATCCTCTTCCATACCAGGATCTAGCTTGCGATGGCCTTTTCGGCTTTCAGATCCAACTACCTCGTTTCATATGGTCATCTCGCCCTCGGCCCTCTCTGACAACCAACATATTAGTGTTATCTGCCTTTAACTTTATCAAATGATTCCATTCCAGAGTTTGATTACTCATCAACTAGATCTATGCAGCCTTCCAGACAACGAAGAAGGTAAGTGAGCTAGGAGTGATTTTAGTTGATTCTCTTGTACATCATAACTCTTTTGATATTTTGTTTACGAATTGTAAACTTTAAAACTTTTCAATTCCGTTAAGATGTAAATCATTTATTGATCTTTTTATATAATTTGGTTATGTTTGGATGTTTGTAGATTGGTTTTGGTTGAAGGTTTGTGAATTGGTTTTGGTTGGAGGTTTGTGAATTGATTTTGAGATTTGGCATAGAGGATTGTATAAATGGAGGATTTTAGGAATGGATGATTGTGTAATTTGTTGGTTTCGGAGTTGGAGAATCCAATTTCTTTACTTGTTCAATGCATAGGAATTGTGGCATAGCCTCCTTTGTATAAATCAAAAGTATATTAAAAAATAAGACCGAAAATGTTAATGGTATTAATAATACCACTAAACATAAATATAAAAAAGATATAATAGGCTTATACCACTAATCACGTTATCGTCTTTCCCTTTTCAAATGTTATTGGCAAGAGCGCTTTTGATTTTTCAACCGTTATTACCAATTGCAGTTGGCCTTAAATGATAGGGATCATTGGAAATAACGGTAAACTGACGTTTTTTCAAATAAACAAAGGCTGGTTTCGACATGGATGGTGTGAGTGAAATAAGTTTTCAAAAAAGTGTAAAGTGGGATATGGTTTTGTTATAAACTTTTTTCACGGGAAAGTTTGACTTTAATAAGAACTTTTTGCAAGATATAACATTTTAAACATATGTTTTGCAGAGAACTATCATTAATTTCCTTTTCTTTTGCAAAAAGTACCTTCTAAGGCATTGTTTATGCGAGAAACAACATTTTGTTTACAATTTGACAAAATCAAAATTTTGGATTATTTAACAGTACTATAGCATTTTACCATATAAATATTCCAACTTCGTTATGCAATTTCTTCTAATTGGTTACGAACAATCTTTTTTTTCAATTTATTCATCACTTATAAATTGCTCATTGAGATGACAATTGGATAGAGAAGTTCATAAAGTACCAAGGTAGCAATGTGGATAAAGAAGTTCATACATAATTACAATAGAACCAAGGTAGTAATGTGGATTAAAACGTTATAAACGAGGTAGATCGATGTGGTCCCTAGTATTGTTGGTTATGCTGAAATTCATAATGACAATAATGGTGTTATAACTTGAGTAAAAGAACCAATAAATCCTATTGGAAGCATATCATCAGATTATATCATTTGATTAGATAAATAAATCACAACGAGAATGTTGAAATTTACTCCAAAGTACCAACGACCGATAATGCATCAGATTGGTGAATAAACCCTACTATATCCAAAGCATGAGAAGCAGACAATCGTTATAAGACTTTTAAAGTAGAATGGCTTGCTTAGATGTTTTTGTTTATTGTCAAATATTTCTTGTGCTATCTATGAAGAAAATATTTAGAATGATCACCGCCTATTAGGATTTCCATTTTACAATTTTAAAGATTAAATGTTTAAAAAAGGTTTTACAGAAATAAAATTACGTATGAAGAGTTTTGGATGATAAAAAATAGTTTCATTATGAATAAACAACTTAAGTGTTATATAATATGAGCACTATAAGAGGAGGGGGTGAATTATGGTGAGAGAATATGCTATACTTTTTGCGGAAATAAAAGTTAGCTAGGGAACACGAAAAGGGAACACAAGAGATTTTAGCGAGGAAAAACTTCCTAGGCCCAATAGGAAGAAATGACCTCGACCACAAAGGATTTTGACTCTAAACTTTCCACTATAAAAGGCCAAACGACTCTGTTTACAAACCTATTACTTTTCTCTCGGGCCACAACTTGAGTTCCTAAACTCAATTTCCCAACAACAGTTCCCACAACTGTTGTTCCTCTCGAACTTCCCTCGAAGTTCCTCTCTTTCTCTTTCTTACGCTTCACTCAAAGCTTCTGAAACTTACAAGAGTTTACTCAAACCCTTACCTAAAAATACAATGTGTAATATAATGAAAGAGTATAAACTCGAATAAAGTAAGTATGAATTCTCTTAGGAACGCACTACTTCAAAACGAGTCACGTTTTACTGCGCCGAGATTTTGACCGTCAAGAAATTCTCGACGATTTATAGCGTCGAGATTCTCGGCGCTTTTCTGTACCTTCCCTGACCTTAGGCACTTAAAAGCGCCGAGATTCTCGGCGCTTTCGTGTGCCTCCACCAACTAATCAGCACCCAAAAGCGCCGAGCTTCTGGACGCTAACCCTCGACATTTTATAGTGCTGAGCTTCGTGGTATTTTTGTGTGCTAAAAATGTGCGAGATCTTTTTTCTCATTATTTTTTATTCATTTTTCCTCACCATTCGTCTTGTTTTATAAATCATCTCATTGTTGCAAATAAACGTCGAATAATATAAAGTCAAGGCAAAAATTAAAGGCTAATAAAACAATCTTATTTATTATGAATAATGATAAATACTACAATTTTAGTGTTATAATTAAGATTACTTAAAAGCGAAATGAAAAGGTAAGACATACTACATATATGAAAATCTTTATACATAGAGCTATATTACTAACATTTATGTTTATCACTTAAATCTAGCAAATTCCAAGCCGCAAGAACGTCATGCTTCGAGCTTCTTGTCATCATTCTCCACTTCCTTCTAAGATTACTTGCAAATTTTGCAATAGCACACTAATCTAATTTGTAGATAGAAAAAGAAAACATTAATAGTTCAGCAACGGTAGATACAAAAATAATTCTGGAGCAACAATTAACAATGAAACTACATCAACTAATTTTCAGCTTAATCATTTACATTCATATGACTTTGATCTCGGGCTGAATTATCAGCTGGTTCGCCATCACTGTCCAAGAATATAACAGCTTGAAATTTGGCATTTCATGACGAACGAGCTGAGGCTGATCAGCCTCAGCTGCCGAAGCACCCGACACGCAACCAACCCTCTCACACACTGGATGTTGCATGAACAACCAGGATACAATCCCTAACAGCCCCTTAATAAAGTCCCCAATCAGTCCCTTAAATCCTTAATCACTTGTACGCATATAGGACCAACAGTCGCGGATCTACAACCCGTAATATACGACCTGACACACTATAAAACTCACAATATTATGCAAAGCACCAACACCAATCCCAGGGAATTATGCTCATTGAACTTCAGAACGTATGATAACATAATACTTAATTGGAACTGAATCCAACAGTCAACAAACAGAGTGTGAAGATGAAACTTAAACATAAACATAAATCTCAACATAAAATCCAATAGATTAGGCCTTTTAGTATATAGATGTTCTGAAGATAGGAAATTAGGATAAGATTTGAGGCAACAACGAAAGACTTGACTGAATGACGTACCTTGTTCGAAACTCTAGTATAAAAGGGTTGCCAACGTCAAAGATAAAAGGCTTGGAGTCTGGACATGAAAATGGAATTTGAGATGAGTTATTTCAATTCATGAGAGATGCTCATTATGTATATGGCAAGACAAACCACACAAAACAACCATAAACAAGTGCATATGCCACAAACAATTAAGAGATACTTATCAAAGGATAGTTAGTTAAGCTAAGCAAGAGAAGCAGCCCACTCACTTAAAATTGAGCTTTCTTCATACTAAAGAGCAGGAGCTAACAATAACATATGTATTTTTTTTTTTGCCGGACACAAATATATATAAGAGAAGCAAAATCATTAAGCATGACTGAAGGCACTGAAAGGATAGCAAGAAAATAATGTTAGATTACCTTCTATTGTATGTCCGCCATTCAAAATATGACCAAACATGTCATTACTTCCTTTGCCATTGCAAATGTATAAGCTGCAATTGTTAGTGCTTTCATCAATGAAAATTGATTAAACATTATTTTACAGAGCTAAGAACTGAAACAGAGGCGACTAAAATTCTTATCAGCATGTGCCAGTTCTGAATGCCATGCATCAGAGTGTTCTAAGGACCTTAAACAACTTATTTCAAAAGGTGAAATTTGAAGGAATGAAAATTTCCAATGTCCAGATGCTTGATCAGTACCAGATTTTTGAAAGACAACAGTTTCTAGCCACTATTTCCAAGATGGAAAACAGCAAAGCAAAAAAAAGGAACTATGCTAAAGAAAAAGATTGGTCATTTAACGAATAAAGGCAAATCAAAATGTTATCACAAATCATTCTTCTGCAAGAAGATTAAGCAACACATGAGAAAAAATTATGAACATTGTATTAACAGTAGAGATTGTGAATCGACACAAGCAAGTAGATACAGCGGCATCGCAAAGCAAGAAAAATGAACAAAAAACTAACTTACTTATCCCTATTAGAAGCAGCCTTTTGCCGGACTTCTTGTATCCTTTCTTTGTCATTCAATAAAAGAACAAGACTCTGAGATTTCCTTCGCACATTGTTTCCTTGATCTCTTCCACTGGAGTCAATATATTGACAATCGGACAATGTCTGCAGGAAATTTAGAGCATCACAAACAAGTAAGAAAAAAAGGGGGCCTCTAGTTATAGACATGGAACTGGTGAAAGTGAAATAAAATGGACAAAATTTTAATCCAAAGTTTGCATTAAAGGTTGAATCTTTACACATTTTGGGTAAGCATGTTCTTTTATTTCATCTATAACTCGCCCAGACCTATATGCCACCAAGTACTCCAAAACTGTCAAAGCCTGAAAGCATCAAAGATGGATAGAGGATTCAGTTAATGCAATTCATAGAAACTCAGTGTAGAAGAAGCAAATTAGATAGAAAATACATAAAATAAAATAACTCCAGAAAATCCATACCAAATGATAGACTAATCAAACTCTCTAAATCTTGGAAGGGGTATGCAGGAATGACAATATAGGTGCAAGTCACAAAGATAAGAGTTCAATAAAAGAACACAAATAAATTGAACCAGCTAAAAGACTTCAACCAATAATTTTTGTGTAGCTGCAAGAAGCAATAAGATAAAATGCTCATCTTCATCACAAACAAGATCATGAGGATACAATCATTCGAACTCTACAACAAATCCGCCTAAGTAAAAGAGGGCTGAAAGAGAGAGAAAGAGAAGATCTATAATAAAGGTACAACACCTTACCCGTAGTTGAATCCCAAAGATGAACAGGATGGGCACGAGTAGTAGTTGCACACACACAGTTCGTCGTATCTGAAAAGGAAAACAAAAACTAGATGATACTATATATCAAGGGTCCGATGGGAACAACCTCTTTGCAATCACTATTCTAAGATCACGGTATGAGACACAACATCAATGTCTACATCATGCAGCATGGGAAATATGTGAGATAACCTCAGGTCACAAGTCTTTTGTAATCAACACCACTTCACATCACATAGCTGCCCCAAAACTGTCTGAAAAAAATCCCCATTTATAGCCCGGAAACTGCGAGAAACTACAGCACAAACAACAACAAAATTGACACAGAAACGACCACAATAATTACAGCAATCTGCAGACCATACAGCCCATAAAACATACTTGAAATGGCAACAAAGACAACAATGATATAGGCATATTGACAGCACAATTGCACCCTGGTACAACACTACAATGTAAAGAGAAACGCTTAATTCTGTCAATAGACTTAAAAAATTGGCGTGAATAATGTAAAGGGAAACGCTTAATTATGTCAATAGACTTAATTCTGACAATAGTCATCCCAGGTAAAGTGTGCTAGAAATGCGATTGAAGGTCAGCATTGTTGGAGCTTTAGTGCATTCTAGGGTCATCTTCTCTATATATACACTAGAGCTGGATTATAAAAACTTGACCGTCTATGATGACAACTTCTGATTTTCATAAATTAGCCGCAGAATAGTTTAATGGTGATGAGATACTTTGAAGTTTTGGCTCTATTAATTCGAAGCTCTGCTCTGATATTATTGCAGTGCAAATCTCACACATAATTTTTACTGGGCTGGAAGATTATAAAGCTCGAGGAACTCAAGCATCCCCCTATTTTACTGTTACACAATACACAGAATTTGCTAACAACAAAGACATGGTACTTGTCCGTGGAGATGTAGTTTTTACAAGCAAGCTCTCAGACGAGGAAGCAAAACAGCTTTTGGTGACCACCCAATCTTTTTATCTTAACGATGCGAGGTACAAATTGGTGGAACGGTTCAACAAACAGACTCGTGACTTCGAGTTTAAGAATGTATTGCAAGCCTTGAATATGCCTTCAATGTAATATGTAAATCAGCAAAACCTTACTCCGGCTTGATTCTGCGGGATTTGGGATACTAAGCAGAATAAAACACAAGATTACACATAAGTTTTTGGATTTCAGCATGATTTAGTTTGTAGCTATGCCTCCATTAGATACTACTCACTTGATAACGCGGTTGGGACTGCGGCATTGTAACATCCCTTTTTATAACCATTATTCACGCCAATTTTTTAAGTCTATTGACATAATTAAGCATTTCTCTTTACATTGTAGAGATAATCAAAAACTTATAGGTGAAACTGTTTTTTATGATTTTCTTACTATCTTCATATATGCAATTACTGAATGCTTTTGTAGAACTTATTCTAGTTAAAACTAACGAAAATAATAATAACTCATTTTTTCTTGTTGAAACTAATTTTGCTGAAGAGAACTGGACCTTAGTATGACAAATTTAAAAGATGAAAAAACCAAATGGTGCGATAGATAAATAACGGACAAAGAAAGATGTAATGAGTCTGATTCCACCCAAATGGTGCGATAGACAAATGGCGGTTGAAGCTTATAGGTGACTACACAACCGCCATAAGAAAATCAACTAACATGGGTGCTTTAGCTTCTATTTAGAAACCTAGCTAACAGTGTATAGAGGTGCAGGTTTCTATAATGCAAAAGGTATAATCAAGAGCATGAAAATCAGTTAACTTACATGGATTAATTATTAGGAAGTGCAATTACAACGGCAGGTAAAGAGACGGGGGCTACTGTTGCTGCCCAATGTTCGCTGTTGCTGCTTGTGGATCAACTTTTGCAACACTGACATCATGTACCACAAAGTATTGACTAATTGTTGAAGTTCCCATGAAGTGATAAATAAGGTTGTCTTTTACAGAGAAACGACTCTGGCGATCATTCATCATAACTCAAGTAGATGTTAAAAAGATAGGACATTAGGATAAATGCCAAACATGTAAAATCAAACTAAAGGCCATAATGAAAAAGAAACATACCGAATCGCTTCCCTGAGAAAGTCCCAAGAGGCACATGATCCCAACAATGAAAAACCATAAATATCAAACAAACCAACGTCAAAAATTATGGCACATCATTGCCTACATCAAACAAGTCCCTAGGCTTAGTCTTAATAACATGTAACCATCCCTTTTTAAGCTCATCCTCGACGTAAAACATTTGTCGTGCTTGAGACGAGAAAACAAATGGATCATCACCCAAATTTCGACCAGTGTTTATCAACTTTGAGAAATTGACACAAACGCTACCACTTGCACTCTTCTTCAAACTCCTGTGTATATCAACCCAATCGCAATGAAACAAGACAACCTTGCAAGAATCATAATAATCTAATTCATATATTGCTTTGAGCTTTCCATAATATTCTAGGCCCTCAGCTTGAACCATAACTCCAGAATTTTGAGTCTTTCGATACCGTTCAAGCTCCATAATATCAAATTTAAAGCCATTGACAACAAAGCCTTTCATTTTCTTGACGCGATTACTTAAGCCCAATGCCAATGATTTTCTCAACTTCCCTTCTTTGGATCTATCATCTAAATTATGAATCTACAATTATGAAAGTTTGAACTTGAGATAAATTTAATAAGCAAAAAGTTATCATGCATAAAAGACTTTTTATTTTTTATTTACGATATAGTAGAGCATGTGACCTGATTTTGCAACCATGTTGCAGACTCATTAACTATCCACTCATATTCATTTGGCTTATTATGTCCAAATGGAATCTCTTGTCACTTTAAAACCTTGAATTGCCTTTACCAAAACATAGGAAAGTATTACATTACCATTTCTATATACTTAAGGAAATCCAAAAAGTATCATGATATTACTTACTTGATGACGGTTTTCATCTCATTAGAATGAATCAAAACATAGCGATGTGCTTGGATTAAACTTTATCATCGAGACAAAAATTTGTACCTTCCCAATCACTCGACCACCCGAGTCAAATAAATAGGAATCGAAGCCCACACTACCTTCATCATTTCTCTTAAGTTTATTGAAAACGGTTTCAACACCTTCTAGGTATCTTGAACAAAAAAGAATTGTCTCCCTTAGCAAGTATCCTTCCGCTATAGACCCCTAAGGTTGGGCTTTGTTACTTACTTGTGATTTCATATACGGCAAGTACCTTAAACAATTGTACCTAACGTTAATATACAAGAGAACAAAAAGAAAATTTTAATTGGTTGAAACAAACAAAATATAAGTTCAAGATAATGGCCTTTCAACAGGGTACATCCATCTATAATGAACGGGTCCACCAAGTTTGACCTCTTCGACTAAATGAATCAATAAATGAACCATTATAGTGAAAAAGGTCGGTAGAAACTCCTTTTCTAGCTTGCAAAGAATCAATACAACATTTGATTGCATGTCTTTCTTTTAATAGTCGGAGAGCATAACTTCTTTTAAAAAGAAGACAACTCCTCGAGCAAGTCAATAACTTGAGTGTGCTCTTAAAGCAACGGGAAGAACATCCTGCATGATGACGTGATTGTCATGACTCTTCAAGTTCATAAGTCTTTGTCCTCTTTGCTGTTTCAAATTAACACACCTTTGCAAGTTGGACCCATATCCATCATGGAATTTAATCTTTTGCAAAACTTTCAAAAATTGTACTTTGTCATTTTCTTTCATATAGAATGAAGCAAGAGGCATTTCTAACTTTCTGTATGAGTTCGTCGTAAGCCAAAGATGTTGCTTTATTCCCAACTCCTTAAGAGCGTCTCTAGGTTTCTCATCATATCTACTCTTATCCATGTCTAAAAGAGTTCCTAACAAATTGTCACAAACATTCTTTTCATTGTGCATGACATCTAGACTATGTCGCAAAGGATAGGCTCCCAATACTCTAAGTCAAATTATATACTTCTCTTGGTGCAAAGAACATTGACATCCTCACCCACACCTTCACCATCACCATCACCATTAACAGCTTCGCTAGTAGATATGGTAGCCACTTGTTTCCTTTTCTTCCTCCCTCTACTTTGTGATAGTTTCTTTTTCTTTCCATAGACATATTGAGTGCATTCTTGCTCCCTTAAAATATCACTTCCATTAGCATAGGCCGGAGCACAACCATGTTCCTCTTTCCCATCAAATAATGGGGCTTGTGAACGATATGGATGATCGAGTGGCAACCATTTTGGATGTCCAAGGTAGCAAATTTTACCCCCAAATCTGTATGAATCAGTAGAATGGGTGCAAACGGGGCAAGCTTTGTAACCTTTAGTACTCCATCCGATAACATAGCATATGCAGGGAAGTCATTTATAGTGGAGTGCAAGGCTGCTCGTAGCTTGAAATTCTTTCCCGTATAAGCATCAACACCATCCCACAATAATTGCAACTCATGGATTAATGGTTTCATGTACACGTCAATATTAATTCCGGGACTCAATTTTCCTGGAATAATAGGTGAAAGGATAAATGAAGATGGTTTCATGCAAAGCCATGGTGGCAAGTTATAAGGAATCAAAACTATCGGCCAAGTGCTATAATTAGTACTCATCAAACGATACGGGTTAAAGCCATAAGTAGCCAAACCTAATCTAACACTTCGAGGATCAGCGGCAAACACATAATATCTTTCATCAAATTTTTCCCAAAGCCTCGCCATGTGCCGGGTGCTCCAAAATCCCATTATCCTTGCGTTCGCCATAGTCTTTATCATGCCATCTCATATCCTTTAAGGTTTTAGATGACATGTAAATTCTTTCTAGTCTCGGAATAAGAGGAAAATACCGCATTAACTTAGATGCCTCACCTATCTTACAAGCATCCTCACCAGCATCACTTGTTGCATTATCCTCCCTACCCTTAATTGTCTTCCATATTGACTTATGACATATATGACATTCATTTTAATTGGCAAATTCTCTCCAATATAGCATACAGTCATTAGGACAAGCATCAATCTTCTCATATCCTAGTCCCACATCTGTAATTATCTTATTTCCTTCATAATAAGATGATGGAAACTCCTTAATTTGAGGAAATGCGGCTATTTCAAGTTCTAGCAATTTGGTAAATGATTCATTACACCAATTATACGTACACTTGAGGTGAAACAAATGCAAAAGAAAAGCTAGCTTTGAGAAAGTAGTGCACCCCTCATAAAGACCCTTATTAGATGCTTCAAGTAGTCATCTATACCTAGTCTCCTCTTCTTTTGTATGAAAATTGGGAACTTCATCCCCTTCCCCATCATGGGAATCCATAACTCCATACATGTCATCTAATCTTTCTTTCTCATACCTTGGTTCACAAAAATGATCTTGAGGTTGAGGTTGAGGTTGACGACTGGATTGTGAATGTCAAACCCAAAATCTTCCCTTAACAACCCACTAATATCATCTTGACCTAGTGACAATTCGTAATTAAAGGTCTCTTGTGGATTACTTTGGTCATCATCTTTACAATGGAAATTTCATATTCTATAATCCTTGTAGAAACCATTAAACAAAATGTGTCCTCCTACTTCATCTACGACAAACCATTTACGCAATTTGCACTTATTACAAGGACATCGAGTTTTTCCTTGTATGAGAGTTTCATTTGCTAACTCAATAAATGCCATACAATAACCAAGATCACCCTTTCGTAAATCAATCCAACTCGTATCCATCTCTACACAAAATATAAAATTTTATTTAAAAAAAACATATAGCTACTGCCTACTATAAAACAAGAGACAACCTACTATGAATGCATAAATTATGATGAATCACAATAACTTCATGGAACAAGGAATTCATGGAGTACCATACATAACCAAAATATATGAATCTTTAAACTATAATATGTAACACTTCCATTTTGAACATTCAAAATGCTGGAGAAGTGGAAATTTTGCAACATTTCATCACACCATTATATGCAATTTCTTTATCTAATTGACATATATGATAGATGCTAGAAATTCAAACAATTAATGTTATTAACATACACTTCTATACCAAAGTTTCATGCCAAGAAAAGCCGCTATAAGAACAAAATTAAACTAATGTTCAAAATGAAATCATTAATAAGAAAAGAAATAATAAATCACAATACCGTGGCACTAGGAGAACTAAGACCAATGATCTTCTTCAGCATTATACAATATATACTGCAAAACAAAAAAAATTGAGTTAATAAGAAACTAAATATCGACAATAAAAGCTTAATCTTTCTTTTCCTTTCTTCGGCTACATTTGTCAATTAATTGTTTTTCTCTCACACACAATAAAAGCACTCTTTTCTCACTCAAAAAAGTTGAAATCATCATCTCACATGATGAAGAGTGGGCGGCAAGGAAGGATATTGGCACTATTAATCTTAATGTAAGATGTAGAGTAGTAGATGATATTGGCACTATTAATCTTCTATCCATTAACAAAAACTGGAAGCAAAATTTTGAGTGTCTACTCTGGCCATGGCATTGAGACTCAGGCTATCGCCTTATTGTTCTTGTTAACTTATTATAATCTGGTCAAGCTACCAAATGAGGCAGAGTGGTACTCAAGCTTGACATAGCAAGATTTGAAAGGCTGACACCATATACACCGATCAGCTAACTAAAGGCAGGAGGACATTTAGTATAGAAGCATTGGTTTGTTAGAGAACCATGAGCTCAAACTTGTCAAGATAACGTACATGTTCTGCAAATTCAAATGATTGTTGCGCTGCTATAGCATGAAAAATTGTAACCTCAATGTAAAATCTAAACTCAATGCAAAGATGAATTACACACTGCATCGAATTTTCAAGAAGGTGCAGTGGGAAAATATCACTAATTCATGCGAAATATGGACATAATCCATTGATCCAAAAGTTTCAGGAGAGGGCATGACAATTACTCAATGGTCAGGAGCTTGCAAGCTTGGAACTTTGACAAATATCATTATAGAAATCGACAAGATTATAGCAATAAGATCCACCAAAAGTACATACAATTCACAGATTGCAAAGAGGAGGACAACGATGTTACAACGACTTGGCTACAAGCAACTCTGTGCCATGTGAGACTTGGTTATTTTTTGAGTAATTTTCCATGTTTTTAGCCTAAATGAAGTGCCCATATCCAAGTATCGAGCACCTGACACTAAGTATTTGAGGTGAAATACAAACTTCAAGTAACATGGAAAAGTAATCCTAATAGATAAGAATGATTCTTGAACACAAAATGAGCAAAAGATACCACCTCATCTCGAATAGAACATGCTTTCTGACCTCGCCGGAGAGTCGAATTTGAACTTATTACATTTTGGTCATAGTATTGGAATAATTACAGAGTGTCTCTCAGGACATTAGGTAGTTTGTGAGAAGGTGTAGGGGCTGCTGAAAATATTAAGGGCCTGTTTGTTTCACCTCATTGGAAAGAAAAGGAAAGAATAAGTAGAAACGATGTGGGATACGAAACAAGAAAGGAACCCCCGTATGTTTAGTTACCAAATATTTGTTCTTTCTCTTTTCCTATTCAAATCACCACTCCAGTGATGCCTTCCTCCTATTTCATGTGTGTCTATTAATGCCACTGCTAATTAAACTTAGGTCAGACTACCAGCCGAGACGAAGCCTTTGAAGAATCTTTTTGAATTCCGAATATGTATGATTCATCGGCTTGCGAGCAGAAATAATTTAGTTACGCGTCAATTCCTCTGTAAATTTTCAAGTATGCATCATTTCTACTGCACTCCAGGTTAGCCTTCTACCTCTATTGTTCATACATACACAAAAGGACACTTTCTACACCCAACAAATCAGATGGGAACATTGATATGCATAGCTATAATTGCAAATGCTTGCAAAGATCACATCTTCTTTGATGGTGTTTAATAAAATATCAAGATGGGTATTTTCAATGAAGTCTTTTTCTTCAGTTTCTAATGTAATTCATGTTCGAAAATTTTCAAATACCGACCAAAATGTGCTAAATAAGAGTGAGATTGACCCTAAAGCACAGTACTTGAATAAAAAGGGTTATGCCCAGATAAGTTAATCAAAGCTTTCAATAGTACTCATGATTTCAACTCATCTTTGAAGGTATTTCTTTGTTATTGATGATAATTAATTAAGAAATAAAAATTACCTGGTGGTGGAGGTTTCGAAGGAGACCTCGACAAAGAAAGCGGCAGAAGCAAACAAATGAAAGGTGCTGCAAGCGACTGGTGAGCGAATTTGATACCTTGAATTTGATACCAACGAATTTGTCAAAATTGAAATCGAAATTTAACGAATTGAACGAATTCCAATTCAGCAGGTGAGCGAATTGATACCTTGAATTGAACAAATTGATAACTTGAATTGAACGAATTCCAATTGAGCAGTTGAGAACTTGAGACTACAGCGACTGGTGTAGATTACTGGTGTAGATCTAGGTTGAATTCTAATTGAGGGCAGTTGCTTGAGATGAGAGAGACGATTGATGCTGATGCAGTTAGAGATGGTGGGCGAAAATTGGGGTGGATTACTGTTTCATTAACTTTGTCTTTTGCGGGCAATATCACTTGAAATTTTGGTTTTTGCGGGCAATGTAAGGGGCACGTGCCGATCACGTGAACAATCTCGACGCTTTTATGAGTTGACTTTTCCCTCGGCGCGTAAACGCGTCGAGATAACACGCTTTTCATTAATTCCCTTCAACGCTACTAGGTTGCGCCGAGCATAAAGTGCCGAGAAACTAAGCGTTTTGTAGTAGTGACAGCACTAACTCTTTAAGATAACTAAGAATATTTGGCTAAGTTAGACACAATTAATTCCAAGGTATTAGGCGCCTATTTATAATGTACTTAGGCAAGACCACTACTTATGCCCACTAATCCATGATGTCCATTACTTTAATTTATTTATTAGTTTAAACTTTCCTTGAGAAATAATTAACCACTAACCCACTACTTAACACTACTACAAAATGCGTAGTATCTCGGCGCATCAGACTTGCGTTGGGTGGAGTTTTCTCTATCCCGTGCTTTCTCGGCGCTTTTTCAAGTCGAGAGTGTTCTTGACACAATACATCGCCTAGAATTGTGAATAATGCACCTGCTACACACGTGCCCTTCTCAACCGAGGCGGGATTTCAAAATTTGGGGGAAAAAGAGCGGTCTTATGTCACTTGACACAGTTACACTCAGTCACTCCCTCTCCCTCCCTCTCTCTCGGTCTGTCCTCCTTCTTCAGCCACCTTGAAATCTTTTTGTTACACTCACAGTTACCTTTCAGATTTCTGCCAATTAAACAATTAGTGAGATGAATCACTTGATAAATCGAGTTCCTCATCAATTTTTTTCAGGTATTGTTTTCTTCTCCACTTTCCAGATCTAAATTCTAGGGTTATTTTTTCCTGATTTCAAAGTTAATCTTTCCATATTCTTGTTGAGTAATTTGTAAAATTTTCATCACCTTTTAAATTAATCACTGTAATGACCAACGTGACAAACTTATTGATGCTCTTGACCTCTCAACTCAGCTTTTTTGAATCGAACGAGTCGTTTACATGAAGGTTGGTGCTTCACTTTGGGGATTAGAGTTCTTTCCATATTTTTAATTACTGTTCTTTTAGGTTTACTGCGTGCTAGTAATTTGTACGCTATTCATCTGTTCTCCTTAGCCTTTCCTTTTCTCGTAGTTATTGAATTTTTGTCTATGTTATTTCTTGTTCTGTAAGTTGCTAAAGCTTCTCAATCATTCATTATTCTGATTCAACTTTGTGTGTATATATATATATATATATTAAAATTAATATTAAACATGGGAGTGAAAAATAATAGCTTATTACTAGCTTTATGCCAAAATCAAATTTGATAGGCAATGTCCTGTAATGAGAGTAAATGCAGAGTATTTTCAGACTTCCATAATTTTTGATTCAATAGATAGTGTTTTGTAGCTCTAACCAGTTCTTAGGGAAATGAATTTACATTCTTCCTCTATGTGGAGAAACCTATTATCTTGGCTTTTATGTGTTCTAATTCCATTTATGCATCTCCAACTTTTAATTACATAGTTGAAGGTTAACCAAGTTATTTCTGGGTTTTACCAACTTGAAGATTACTAGTAGTTTGTATAGAAAAGACATACCAAAAAGCACCTTGCTAAGTAACAAATAAGCTAGTACCTAGAGTTATCTGTTGGTAGAAAAAAGAGCTGGAAATTTACTTCCTCGTTGTATATGATAGTAGGTGATTACTTTTGTGATCTTTCATGTCCTAAGTACATGTTGGATGCTGCCATACACTTGCCATTAACTTAATCATTTTCTTTCATCTTTTCCTTCATTGTTTGGCTGGTTCACTCTTATAAACCGTCACAACAACTTGCTTATCCTAATTCACTTGAGTTAATAATTCTCCATTTCCTTTTCTGGATTCATCTGATTTCATGCCAAGCTGTATCTTTTAGCAAATTGTAGTAAATTAATAATTGTTTTACTCCCGTCAAATAACAATAGTTTTATTTTACCATCTGATGAGATAAAGTGTAAGAAATTAATTCCTATTTGAACAAGTAATTTAATGGAATCAGTTGTTGAGCTATTAGCATTGCATCCATGTTGCCCTGAATCTAATACATTAGAAAGAGAATGAAACTATATGAACTTCGCCGTCGAAATCGTTTGTTTCTTGTTCGTATGATTGTTTTAGTAGTTGATGGTAATTGACCCTGAAAAGAAAACCATATGTGAACATGTAATAATAAAGGTTGTATTCCTCACTCCTTTAATCTAGACGGCTGTTTGAGCCTTGAGCTCCAACAAATTCAGTGGTTACAATTCACCACTTGAGCATCACGAACACAAACTAAATCCCTCCAAAAGGTGGAAAAGAACATGGATATCTTACTTAAGAAAATGCAAACAATGCTATTTTGTAAGCGAAGTTGAACATAAGAGGTCAGGTTATAATCTCACTCAGCAGAATGTGGTCGAATTCGCTAATATTCCTTTTCAGATTACAATGTTAAATGTAATCTTGGTTATTTAGTAGTGAGAAACTTAATGTTTAAGTTCTTTCATTCTCCCACGCCTTTCTTCTTCTCATAGAGCCAAGGTGGTAAATTTTTTGTGCCTCATGGCTATAATAAGTTCCTTAGTTACGTAACAAATTTTCTTTTCATCATTCTCTTATTCTAGCTATGTTTATGGGTGTATTTTGCCTCGTCAGGTAGCTACATGTTATGCAGAATAAAGATCTTGATGAACCAGGGAAAAAAGGAGTTGACATGCTTCTAATGTAGCTGTACATGTCCTGGATTGCACTGAAGAGATGGAGAAGCTTGCATCTACATTGAATAGTTGTGTTGTAGTACGTATTCTTTTTATTCTAAGTGGGGTGAACTGATTTGTGCACCTTTTATTCTAATCAGCGCCTAATCTATATTGTGAAAGCATCAGATGCCTAGTCTAAGAAAGAACATTTGGCCCAGCCAGCAAAATGGAAGCGCTTGCTTGGGAAGGTTGTGTGGAGTTGCTTACTCATTTTATTCTTCCTTGTGAGCAAGTAAATTTACTTTTTCTTACTTTCAGGTTGCCGAACCTTCTGTCCAGTTGCTTATTGTTGTTGAAAAACCTTGTTTTCCTTCCCATCTTAGCCTATTTTTTCTTGTTTATTTCTTGGAGTAGGACAAGTTGGAACAACAGATTAAATCTTCTGTGAATCTTTCATTCTACTCGTTTTCAAATAGGGAACAAGAGTTAAAGCGAGAACTTAAAAATGCTCTTGAAGAACTAAGAAGAACCTCTAACGCGAAGTGGTTTTTTGAACCAGATTTGAGCAAGTCAGAATATGTAATTGTGTTGGATCAGCAGTTGATCCAGGCATCGGCCTAAAGAGCCAACTAGAATTCCTGAGTCCGTTGGAGGGCCACCTGTGGCATCAACGTCTAAAGGAAAATTTCAAGCTGTTATATTCCTGGACAATGATTTCAATGATGGCAAACCAACTGATAATTTAGCTCGAGATCGAAGTCATATGAACACAAATGATCATCAAAGTGTTTCTGAATCAGAGGTAGTGGTATTGGATGAGGATGAGGATGAGGAAGAGGGTAATGAACCAAAATCTCTTTTACTCATCTACTGTGTGGTATTGGTATAAAGTTACCCTATCTTCCAAAGTGAAAGTCCTTCAGGTATTGCTCGAGTCTCTTACGCAAAGCATTACCGGTATCTTAGTTTTCTTTTTCGTTTTGAGATTTTTATTGAAATGCATACTTGTGATATTTAGTGATTCATTTAGAGAGGTTTAATTGATGCGACAATTGCTGGTTGCTCATATCTGATTTTATGGTTGCTGTAGTCTCCATGTGAACTATGTTTTAGTTCTTTTTCTCAACACAGAAGGGTCATTGTAAACCTTAGAGTTAGAGTACCATTGAATTTATATAGTTTTTTTTCTCGCCTATTTCACATTTTGGCTATTAAAGCTGCAGAAGATGCCTTTTCCTTTAATTTGTGTGGTAGGAGTATTTGTGACGGCCTATGTCTTGTCGGCTCCAACTGGCTACAGGTTCTCTTTTGAACTGCTACAGCACACATTGTGTTGCCCGTTAGTCGCAAGGTGGTTTAGTGCGGTGCTGCCTCTTTTCCGCGTTCTGCTTGCTGCTACTTTTCCTCTGTTTTTTTGTCGTTCTATCGCTGCCCTTTGTATTTGTTGTTGTTCTGGTATGTTGTACGACAAGTGCATCTCATTCCCTTCACTTTGATTATTGTAAGATTTATAAAGGTTGGGTTCTTTGTTTTACCTTAGAGAAGGATTTTCTGTGCCGGGAGATTACGGAAATAGTGTCGAGAAAACCCGCTTTTTGTAGTAGAGAATTGAATTAATAAACAGTAGTTCAAATTACGGATAACAAATGTCAAGGTTTGATTACAGACCACATATTATGCAACAACATTTTGCGGAAATATGTACAATTTCATCATCCTTCTTGCTCCGGAAATATCTTTTTATCTATCGGTCCTGAACTATTAATGTTTTCTTTTCCTATCTCAGATTAGATTAGTATGATATTGCAAAATTTTCAAGTAATTTTAGAAGAAACCGGAGAATGACAACAAGGAGCTCGAAGCATGACGTTCTTGCGGCTTGGAATTTGCTAAATTTAAGTGATAAACATAGATCTTAGTAATATAACTCTATGTATAAAGATTTTCATATACTTCATTTCTATTTTTATGTAATCTTAATTATAACACTAAGATTGTAGTACTTTTGTTATCATTATTCATAGTAAATAAGATTGTTTTGTTAGTCTTTTGCCTTAACTTTATATTATTTGATGTTCATTTGAGACAATGAAATGCATTTATAAAACAAGACGAATAGAGAGGATCTCTTAGTAGCGGTAACATTTTCAGCACACAAAAGTGCCAAGAAGCTCGAGTGGAGGCACACAAAAGCGCCGAGATTCTCGGCGCTTTTAAGCGCCTAGGGTTAGAGGAGGCACACAAAAGCGCCGAGAATTTCTCGACGGCCAAAATCTCGGCGCTCCCTGAAAGCGCCGAGAAATAAATTCTCGGCCCTTTACTGCGTCGAGATATTGCCTAAAAAGCGCCGAGAAATGACGCGTTTTGTAGTAGTGTATAACTAAATAATGAGAAGCAGCATGTACAACGACGTGGTTTATAAACTTGAAGCTTAATTAAACTAATTAAAAATAAATTAAGGCTTTGGAAGAAAACAATCAAGCCCACTAAGCACTTCACTCTGAAACGTGTAGCAGTAATATAGAACGTGATATTTTGCTTGGGGAGTAATTAAATCATTTTCTTTAATTAGTTTTTCGAAAAATATATTTTATAAATATCTTAAACATAATCGAAAATCATCATTAAGTTTTGAAAGAAAAAAATCATTTTAAAACAAAAAATCAGATTAAGTTTTATAAATAAAATATTTTGAAATACATAAAATATTAAAGATAAGATTTAAAAGATTTTGATATTATCCAAATTAAATAAGAAAATTATTTAAAATAAATTCCTAATAAACTAACAACTAACTCCCTAAAGTCATGGATCAAGTCAAAACTAACTATGGACTCTCTAACAAACTTACTTGGGTGCACAACAATGTTAGGCTTACAACTTGGGAATTGTTAGATGTTCCTAATTAAAGTCATTTCTAGGTCTGTTCCCTAACCTTGTTCCTAATAGTACCGATGTCTGTTCCTGTCATAGGAATAGAACTAAGTTCCGTTTGAGAATTCAACACAAACTAGATTAAGTATGTACTTAACCTTAACAAGAAGATATTAAATACATCCTAATATTAATTCTCCAATTTAATCTTCTATCAAGTATTCTCTTTGCTCGAGAATGAATTACCTAGCAATATCATAAATAAAACACAATATGTCTTTTGTTGGTTAAGTCATCTGCAAAACTCAAGGGTCAATACTTTTTGAAGATGGCAACAAAAGGCATATACAATATAATAAAATTTAAATTTTAAACAAGTCATATTAAACTATTTAACAAATTAATGCAACTAAGTTAAATTAAATTCTAATAGAATTTTTATCTTATTTTTAACTTAAGAGAAAAACGATTTTCAACTAGGGAACATGAACAAGGCTAGAATTTTTTTACTCTTATTGCCTTTCTCTTTCCCCCTTTGGCATCTTCAAAAACATTGTTCCACGATTTCGAAAAGATGAATTTTATCTATCAAAACACATCACACCACTACACTTAGTTAAAAACAAGTTAGTTAGTATAAGCAAATAACACATTCAACTCTTAAAACTGCGATCCAAGAATATTAGCTCTTCAAAAGACGCACACATGCAAAAAGATTCAACTTAATATTAGCTAATTAACGTTGTTCCATTGTAGCATGCATAAGAAGGAAAGAAAATTAAACGTTGTTCCCATAATTGACTAAGAAAAAGGATAAAACTAAGAATAGTGTCCAGGCTTGAGGAGAGGGGAGTTGTTCGACTTCTACCACCACATCATTAAGTTTGTCCATCACTTTCTTGTGGTTGTGTTCTACGGTTTGAGAAAGCTTGAATATCATGGACTCCAATAACATCATGTTGTGTTCACTTTTTGGAGCACCATAAGATTCGTCATAAGTTGTTCCATGACAACCTCTTGAACCGTAAACGCCTTATCAACCTTTTCCGACAACCCTTTCACAATCTTGTTCACATCTTGAGCTTCTTGAGAAAATTCCATCATTGCCTCTGATCATTACCAAAGTAAACAAATGATCCAACCTTTGAACATATGCAAAGGTTTAAGTAGTACCAATGGAGGGGCTTGGAGATGTAGATGATGAAGGTTTTTGTGGATTGGTTGCGGCAATGGGTTCCTTAGGATCAGGAACAGCAGGTTGTTCCTCAGTGATGGGAACAACAACCGGTTCCTTTCCCTTAGGAGCAACAGTGACAAGTTATTTGGAAGGGGGAGGAATTAGTGAGTTTTGTGGCTTGTTGTGTTTGGGGGATGCAGTTTTGGTGGTGAAGTTTCCATCGGAACAGGGTATTGTTCCCTTGATGAAGGAACACAAGCCTCATAAGCCTCTTGAGCAATTAATTGTACCTCATCATCAAGCTCAAAAGAAGGAGAGCTCAATACCTTCAAGTTGCGAATGCGCCTACTTGATCTAGAAGCTTGTAAAACCGTTCTCTCCTTCTCCAATTCTTCCTTGTCAACAACTTTCTTCCTTTTATCCTTTTCTTTTTCTTCTTTTTCCTTTTATTTTTCTATTTTTTCAATTTTTTCAATTTTCTTTTTCTAATTTTTCTTTTTCTTCTTCTTCTTTTTTCGATTTCTACCTCAATGTCAGTTTCCTCATTCTCTTCTTCTTCACCATCATTCTCTACCTCATCATCATCCAAGTTGGTTCTACCTTGCATGACTTCCCCATCAACAATCGAGAATTTCAAGTTATTGAGTGCCTTTGTGTTCAACAAATCCCGTTGTAACACCAACTTGAGGAACTTCATCAAGTTTCACATTAAACTTCTTTAATAGAACCGTAACTAGGGCTCCATATCCTACAACAACTCCATTCTCAATGCAATGATTCAAGTGTTGAATCATAAGGAAGGAATATTAATTGGTTTATGTGATGCAAGGCAATGAATATAAATCAAATCCAACATGCCAACCAAAGCACGTTTACAAAGACGAGGCAAAAGAGCTTTTTTAAGTAGGTGAAATTAAAGAGTATTTTGTGGAAGGGGGATAACAAATTATGATCTATTGAGGTAGCACCTCTTTTACCACCATACTTCACTACTAGATCAGTATAAGAAATATCAGAAAAAGGGTATGCCCCGCTCTGTTTCTTAAAGTAAACTTCAATTCCCTTCCAGGAACACCAAACAGTTTTCCCAAGGAATCACAATTAAAATCAATTTGTGTTCCTCTCACAAGAGTAGAACAATTTTTCTCCTCGTCCATAGAAAAGTTCTCACATAATTCGTCCATTATTTTGGGAACGAGACATTGACCATAGCAATTCTCAAATAGTAGTTCCGGACCCTGAAATTTTAGAATTTCTAGCAATTAATGAAAATTTACTCGTCTACACCAAGCAAGATCAATACAGAAGCCCGAAACATACCTAGATGGAGTCGATTTCCTTCTCGCCATCTTTGATGTTCCTTTTCTAGGAACAGAAGGTTCCCCCTCAGATTTTGCATGTGAACTTTCAACTTTCATTTCCACCGTTCTTCACTTTGTTTCCTTTTTCTCAAAAGTCGTGTGGGTGAATTGGGAGAGATATCCATGGGAGTTGGTGAGTCGTTGTGAGTAGAAGAGGGAGAGGGTTTTACGAATTTAGTTTGGGTGTGGAGGAATTGATTTTTTGTGAGATTCATGTTTGAAGGAAAGGGGCGCTTTTTATGTGGGTGAATGGATGCAATTTTTGGTTTAGTAGGAAAGCTTAAGATTAATTTAATGGAGATCATTAATGAGGAGATTAATGAAGAAGATGAAAGGTTTAAATAAAAATTGACTAATCCGTGTAAGGCACACGGTTTTGGAGGGAAAAATAAGAGAAATTTAGGAAAAGAATTTAAGATAATATTTCCCATCTAATTTGAGAGATATAGGAAAGAGAATAAAAAATAATATCAGAATATTATTGTATTTTTAATTGAATTTAGAAACTTAAACAAATCATTAATCTAATATGATGAGAACAGCATTTGGGAACAACGGATGGGAACTGAGAAGCTTGCTACTTTGGAATGCAATTAATCTTTTAATCCCTTGTTAACTCTTAAGGCATAGAATTGTCTAGAGAACACTAAGGATAATATTATTGGACATTGGTGAGCAATTTTCACACAAATTCACTTATACATATGGAATAATCATATAAAAAGTTGTGATGCATTCAAATAAATAAATTTACCAAATTTATTCACACATAAATAATGCCAAAGAGTCAAACCAAAAGGAAAAAAGATTATAGCAATTATTTCAACTTAATCAAGCCAAGTTCAAGTCTCAGTTTGTCAAATCGATCTCCATTTAAGGGCTTTGTCAGAATATCAGCAATCTGACATTCAGTTTCACAAAATTCCATTTTAATTTGGCCCTTTTCAACGTTGTCCTTAAGAAAATGTTGCTTAATATGAATATGCTTAACTCTAGAATGTTGCATGAGATCTTTAGAAATACTAATAGCACTAGTATTATCACAATAGATGGGAACACATTCAAAGTAAATACCATAGTCACGTAGTTGTTATTTTATCCAAATCATTTGGGAATAACATGTTGCTGCTGTAACATATTCGCCTCAGCTGTAGATAAAGCAATTGTGTTTGCTTCTTGGTACTCCAAGAAACTAAACTATGACTAAGGAACTGAACCAAACCTGATGTACTCTTTCTATTGACTAGATCTCCAGCATAGTCAGCATCTGCAAATCCTTTCAACTCAAAGGTATCACTTCTTGAAAAGAACAAGCTTAAGTCATCTGTTCCTTTGAGTTATCTTAGGATCCTCTTCACTGCTGTGAGATGAGATTCCTTCGGATTGGCTTAAAACCTACCACATAGACCTACACTAAAAGCAATATTGGGAGGACTTGCAGTTAGATATAACAATGAGCCAATCATACCTCGATACTTGGTTTGATCCACACTTGTTCCTATAGCATCCTCATCCAACCTAGTTGAAGTTCCCATAGGTATATGGTTTAATTTTTAAGCCTCCAAACCATACTTCTTCATTAGTTCCTTAATATACTTTTGTTGATGAACGTAAATTCCTTCCTCTGTTTGTTTAATTTGTAGCCCAAGAAGAAATTGAGCTCACCCATCATACTCATTTCGAACTCTTTACTCATGAGATTAGCAAAGTCCTTGGACAAAGATTCATTAGTGGCACCAAATATAATATCGTCAACATATATTTGAACTACTAATAAATGTTTCCCTTTTGATTTCAAAAACAAGGTCATATCAAGTTTTCCTCTTTTAAATTCATTTTCAAGAAGGAACTTTGAAAGCCTTTCATACCATGCTTTAGGAGCTTGCTTTAACCCATAAAGAGCTTTGTCAAGCTTAAAGACATAATTGGGAAGATCTTTATTTTCGAAACCAGGAGGTTGATCAACATAAACCTCTTCATTTAAATACCCATTTAGAAACGCACATGTCACATCCATTTGATACAATTTAAAACCCATGAAAGTAGCAAAAGCAATAAATATTCTAATTGCTTATAATCTAGCAATGGGAGCAAAAGTTTCTTCATAATCAATATCTTTCTTTTGATTGTATCCTTTCACAACCAAACGCGCCTTGTTCCTTATCTTTCCGAACTCATCCAACTTGTTCCTAAACACCCATTTTAAACCAATCACCTTATAATGTTTAGGTTTAGGCTTAAGGTGCCAAACCTTGTTCCTTTCAAATTGGTGGAGTTCATCTTGCATAGCTACGATCCAATCAACAACAGTGAGAGCTTCTTTATGGTTGTTGGGTTCCATCATAGAAAGAAAAGCATGAAAATCACAAAAAAATTTAATTTGAGATCTCGATTGAGTTCCCTTGTGAATATCACTGATAATTAGTCCCACAGGATGGGAACGCTGATATCTCCAAGGCTTTGGTTGGAAATCCTGGATGGGAACTTGATTTCCTTGTGGAGTTTCTAGATCATCTTCATGTTCTTGAGAACCAAGTTCAACAATGGAGGATTCATTCACTTGTGTATCCTCACTTAGTTCATCTTCAGTGTTGGGAACAGGAACATGATGTTGTTCCTTTGGCTTTGTTCCCTTGACTTCTTCTTCTTCCAAAATATCATCAGTGAGAATTTGATCTTTTATCAAACCTATCTCGAAGTCATCTTCAACCTGTGTGCTTGGAATAAATTTATCTGTTTCATCAAAAATAATATGTACACTTTGTTCTACGCACATGCTCCTCTTATTATAAACTCATTAGCCTTGATACTTGAAGCATAACCTAGAAATACCGCTTCATCACTCCTAGCATCAAATTTCCCAAGACTTTGTTTCCCATTATTATGAACAAAACATTTACATCCAAATGTCCTAAAATAGGTAATATTGGACTTTTTACCAAAATAAAGCTCATAAGGAGGTTTGTTCACCAAAGGTCTTACCGTGGCACGATTTATAATATGACAAACAGTATTCACAGCTTCGGCCCAAAAGTTCCTAGGAAGTCCACTAGCTATCAACATAGTTCTAGCCATCTCGTCTAAGGTTCTATTCTTCCTTTCAACATCACCATTTTGTTGAGGTGTCCTAGGGGCGGAAAAATTATGGTCCAAGCCATGTTCCCTACTAAAATCGTCAAACTTAAAGTTCTCAAATTCCTTGCCATGATAGGATCTAATGTGCAACAGCTTTTAACCACTCAAATTTTGAACTTTCTTTGCAAACACTAAGAACTCATCATAAGTCTCATCCTTACTAGAAAGAAAAATAACCCATGTAAATCTCGAATAGTCATCAACAATCACTAGCAGATACTTCTTGCCACTCGTACTTTGAATCCTCATTGGTCCACACAAATCCTTATGATATAATTCTTATGGTCTGGTGGTACTCACCATATTTTTGGACTTAAAGGAGGACCTAACTTGCTTCCCTTTAGCACACGCATCACAAACTCAATCTATGTGAAACTTAATAGAAGCTAAACCTAAAACTAGTTCTTTCGATCGAAGTTTGTCAAGTAAAGAAAAACTAGTATGTCCAAGACGCATATGCCATAATAACGGACTATCATCAATAACACTAAGGCATGTAAATTGATTTTTGGGAACAAGGTCAAGATCCACAACATATGTGTTCCCTTTCCTTGTTCCTTCTAAAACGACATCCATAGGGCTTTTGTTGACGAACAAACACTTTTCGCTATTAAACTTCACATTATTCCCCTTATCACATAATTGGGAAATACTCAACAAATTATGCTTCAAACCATCAACTAGAAAAACATTATCTATGGAATGTGACGATGACTTACCAACTTTGCCCATGGCAACTATGTTGTCTTTCATGTTGTCACCAAAAGTCACAATTCCACCATCATAGGCAGAGAGTGAGAAAAATCATGATCTATCACTAGTCATATGCTTTGAACAACCACTGTCTAGGTACCATGTGTTGTTCCCTCTCGCTCTAGCGTGCAAGGAAACTAATTGTTATAGTTAGGAACCCAATCTTTCTTGGGTTCCTTTTCTTCATTAACATTAGATTTCTCTTTCCAATTTTTGTCTAATCGACCAAGTCTAATAGGACATGAGTTCCTATAATGACAAGTTTTCCCACAAAACTTACAAACTTTATCAATTGGTAAATCAACTCTCTTTTTGGTTTTTCAAATTTCTTTTTATAATTAAAACCAAGACCTTCAGTTCGTTTGGTTTGAGGGTTTTTAATCCAATTAGGAATCGGAAGGAACTTCTTCTTGTTCCTACTTAAGTTCAGTTCCCCTTCAAGTTCCTTGTTCTCTTTTTCCAAAAACAAAACATGATTTTTCAATTCTTTTATTTCAGATTTGAAACTTTGTAAGGGAACTGACATAATGTCAAAGGAACTCACTTCAGGAACAAATTATTTTAATTGAGATAACTCAAGGCTTAATAAGTAGTTCTCATTTTTAACAATTTTGAAATCCTCTTTTAAACTTAGATTTTTATCAAACAATTCGAAAAATCTTTTTTCAATGTCGGTTCGAATACTTTTAAGCCAAGAAGTGTGTTCTTTTGCAACAACTAAAGCATGTTGACTTTGTTTCAACTTAATGGACTAATCTTTGCAATCATTTACAACATCAACAATAAATTCAAATAATTGCTCTTTACTTTAAGAATTCAGACGAGTTTTAATAGTGTCTAATCTTTCTCAAGAGATTCAGAATTGTCGAATGCCATGAGACAAAAGTTTGTTGTTTCCTCATTAGGTTGAGGATCATCTTCTTGCTCGGAATCAGATTCTCCCCATGTAGCAACCATTGATTTCTTTAAGTCGGATCTGGTATAGGAACTCTTGTACTCCTTGTTCCTATCTATGCTTCGTTCCCTTCCTTTGCCTTGATCTTATTACCATTGGGGACATTCCTTAATAAAATGATCGGAACTGCCACATTTATGACAAACAGGTTTGTTAGAATATTTCTTACCTTTACCTTTGTATTCTCCATTTTTCATGTTCCCAAAAATCCTTTTGAATTTTCGGACCATGCGAGCGGATTCCTCTTCGTCAGTTTCCGAGTCATCACTTTCATCTGCTTTTAAGGCGATCGACTTCTGTTTGGACTGATCTCCATTTTCATTGTCCAAGTGTAGCTCATGAGTCATAAGGGAACCAGCAAGTTGTTCCATATTGAACTTCGTGAAGTCCTTAGTTTCTTGTAAGGCCGTGACCTTAGCCATCCAATGATCCCTAGGAAGGCTCCTTAGGACCTTACGTACCTGTTCCTCAGAGGTAATCACTTTTCCAAGAGAGGTTAGCTCATTAATAATATTTATAAAGCGTGTAAACATCTCTTGAATAGATTCTTTTGATTTCATTTGAAAAAGTTCATATTGGTTCATCAAAAGATTTATTTTTGATCTCTTAACTTCACTCGTTCCTTCATGAGTGACTTCAAGAAGATCCCAAATTTGTTTTGCGGTTTTGAATCCCCTGACACCATTGTGTTCTTGGGGTCCAAGACCACAATGAAGCAGTTCAATGGCAAGAGCATTAATTTCCATCTTTTCGAAATCAGCTTTGTCAAAATCAGAAATGGATTTAGGAATTACCTCGTTCTTGTAATTAGTGGTAGTGACTTCAAAGTCGCCTACCTCTATGACTCACTGACAGGATAAAGTCGTATCACCTAATCAATGATAATCCTAAGTCCTCTAACAACAGTAGTCAAGGGAAGTAGGGTCAAATCCACAGAGAGACAGAGTTTCTAAGTTAGTATTCAGCCAAACAGCTACTTCAGACAAAATCAGATAGAAATCAGCTGAACAACTATTTAGACTAAAGAAAGCAATATAAAGATGGGAATTAAACTATGAATTAAAGGTCTAGGAAATTAGTTCGGTCTACCATGCTTATACCAATCAAAGGATCAAACAACTATCATAACCTAGGTCAAGAATCAATATATTAGAGCACGTGTTAAGCTATGGTTAAGACTTAACGCCCATAATTCAACATATGACGCATGTTCACTAACATAATCAGAATTACTGATGTGTACTAGACCTCTAAAAGTAAGACAGATCTGTGCAAACGATTATTAACCATAAGCAATCAATGAAACTGCGCAATAACATTAATTACTCATCAGGAACAAATCACACCATAATCAATCTAATCAATCCCTAGAAATAAATAGAAATTCAAATATGAATCATGGTATAAACATGGTTTTCCTCTCTAAAACCCTAGAAATTAGATTACTCAGACATGATTGAATAAACAATAATAAATTTAATATGAAAATCTAAACTTTGCATCATGAACTGATGAATTAAGCAGTCAATGATTAAACAAAGAAAGTAAGAGAGACGAACAATATCGAATGACGGAAAGCAATAACTTTAATTGAAATAATCCGAGGTTTGATCTCCTCCAAAACTAATCTAAAGTGTTTACCCTAAGAAACCAATTACAACTAAACTAATGAAAGCTGAAAATAAAAGTGTCTTCAAAATAATAAAGCTTAGATTTTTATAATGAATCCTAAACTAACTAGAAAAAGGAAAGCTCTGCGTGCCCTGTCCGATCGGGCAAAACGGCCCAACCAAATCGGGCGGAAATCCTGCGATTTTATGTCAACTTGCAAAGGCCATATCTCTCAAACCAGACGTCCTATTGGGCCGTGTGACATATCATTGGAAAGGTCTTGAATTCTAGAATCCAATCCAATTGGAATTTCTTGATTATCAATTTTCTATCTGGAGTTATGATAAAAATAGTGAGCGTGTGCCAGTTTTGGCACTTCTTTTACTAACTCTTTGCTTTATTCCAACTCAAAATTGTCCCAAACGAATGCATAATGATCCTTTCGCAAGCTACCTTCATCCTCAATGATTAATAGGCTTGATCTTATATAATCATAGAGTTTTTTGTCAGAAACAACCTTTTATAATCAATTTTTTTTTGCAAAAAACAACCGTCTATAGTTAACGGTCAATGACGGCAATTAGAAAAAGGTTTCATTTCGCAAAAAAATTTGGTTTTAGGTTGTAAGTTGTAAAAAAAAATTTACAAGGTTGTTATAAAAGGTTGTTTCTGACAAAAAACTCATAATCATAATCAATTTGCATCAAAATAACCTGAAAATCATCGAAACACGCAAATGGGGAGTAGTAGAGCACAACTTATGTAAATTCATGCCATTATGCACCTAAATGCTCTAAAAGGAGTTCTAAATGCTATCTAAATGCACCTAAAAACTATATATAAATGTGATACATCAAACTCCCCCAAGCTAAACCTTTGCTTGTCCTTAAGCAAATAAAACATGAACATCGAATAAATTGCCTCAGCCCAAATATAAAACTTTCGAAGCTTAAAACATTTTGAAGGCAAAGAATCGTTCAAGCAGGCAAAATTCAAGTTCAGCTATTTAGATCCATCCAGCTCCCAATCATCTAAGCAAATCGTCAAATTTAACTATCCACAAGGCATACAAATCCTGAAAAGGAGCTCACAAAGATGTAATTCCTCTCAATTTTGTGGCAGGCAAAGAATGTGCCCGAACACTCATCCACCAGACCATAATGTCCCTTCCCACTCACACTCTCATGTGTTTAAGAGGATTAAATGACACGCAACCTGGCTAAATCGACTCAATTAGCAGACATACTCTTTAACTTTGATAAACTAACTCGAAATCAATCCAATAAACAATGCAGACACAAGCTCAAGTGGACTTTATAGGGTTGTAATGGGGCTTAGGCAAGAGGTAGGAAATATTTTTAGGAAATGTGGTGGAAAAACCAAGAATGGGGGAGCAAAGATCACTCAAACTAAGCCGAAGATGGCCGAAGCAACTCCCAACAACACCATATAACCACAAAATATAACCTAAATCTTATAAATAGATGAAAACTCACAATAAACCCAATTTTCAAGCAGAGTAGCACATTTTTCTCTATAAACAACGTGAATGAAGGAACTTCAAACTCTTTTTGAACTTTCAATTCTTTTTCTTTCATTTTTCGAACCAAACATTCACGCAACTCAAACTTTGCTTTTTCTTTTCTTTTTGTCACACTTAAACCACATCAAATACACTTTAATTCCCCAAAAACCAAACCAAACCATAAAACCAATCTCAAACTCAACCCAATAAAAGCTCCCCCAAGCTAGGCTTGGGAATAATATCGAAATAAAGGTCATGGGCTCATAATAAGGGTTTAAGTAACACGAAACAGGTCATTAGGCTCAGCGGGGCTAAGGAGGATAAAAGTATATCAAACATTCCATCTGAGGCTCAAGAATCAGACAAAAGAACGCCTCTATCACAGCAAATGTTATAAGTAATCGAATATCAGATAAGTACGAAGTCAAACTCAAGATCAATCCATCAAAGAGGAACTAACACACAAAAACAGACAGGATACTGAGATGAATCCAATAGGCTACAAAGAGGCCTCACAGTCTAACCAATTCAAGCATGCAACACAATGTAGTGTATAATAATCAAAACTCACTCGAAATCAGAGCAATCAAATATCAAATGATAGCCTCATGATCACAAATGCCCAGCTATCCTGATGACAGAGTCAAATAATTTTCAATAAGAGCACAACAAGGGGCACAGGGAGGCAACTAAACCAGTCATGTGAGTCATATTTTTTTGATTTTTTAAGTATTTTTCGAAAGCAATAAATCTAACCTAAAGAGAAGTAAAAAAAAGATAGAGAATACAAACAGAAATCCTCCCCCAAGCTGAACTTGGCAGTGTCCTCAATGCCAAAAGGTGAAGAAAGGACGATGCAAAGAGGAAAAACAACGTTAGTGCCCTCACTCTCTCTCACTAAAAAAAGAGAAATAAAAATACAATAAGGGAAAATTACGGGTTGCCTCCCGCACACGCTTGTTTATAAAGGTCCCGTACGACCATATTACCTCAACCATCAGTTAGATGAGATACATTGTTGTAGGAATAGTACCCAAAATTCCCATACACGACCTTATCTAATCATCACTGGAAGAGTCCAATGCCTTGATTAACTTATCAAATGCGCCTGCAAACATGTCATTGAGCACTAGATATGGCTTGATGACAAGCGCATCTATTTTCACATAAATAATATCAGAAGAAACAAATGATTTGTGAAGATAAGTAAAATCAAAATAAAAGGGAGAAAAGAAGGACAATGAACAACTTCCCTTTGGTGACGTAGGCGTTGAGGGCCTCAAGGAGAGAATAGGAGCAACCGCAACTGTGAGAAAATATAGGGCATGACGAATAGGGAGAGAAAGGACAATATCAAGTCTATGTGAAGATGGAGTATAGGGACATGGCATAATAGGCTCAACCTTGACGGTTTTACTTACAATTTCACCATCCTCAATAATGGGCTCGTCAACACAAGGGCTCTCAACCAAGAGTTATTCCTCTATCAAAACATTCATTACATCCACATTCCCCTCAGTCTGATCATTCTTTTCAATATTGGGAGTCAGATTATTATCATTCACCTCTAATATGGTATTCTCAACACAATCATCATCACAATCATAATCATCATAATCACCTGTTGACTATCAAGTTGCAAAGCAAGTGATTGAATAGAATTTGAGATACGTTCGAGGTCAGACATCAAGTCTTTATTAAATTTTTCAGTTTGTTTACCATAAGACTCAAGCATCTGCATAAGTAGACATATACTCACTGATGATTCAGACGATTCAGATTGTGAATAATTACAGACTCCATGTGGGTCAGAAGGGGTATAATCAGTTGCATAAGACTCATTAGGGAAATGATTAAATTCATGGGAATTCATGCATATACATTATTTGAATATTGACAATAAGAATATGCATCAGACACATAACTATTGTAATACCCATTATCAAAATTATATTGCCCTTGCAAATTAGAATACCCATTATTGTAGTCTTGCCCCTGATAATAGGTATATCCATTATATAGTCATATTGCCCTTGAAAATTGGACTATCCATTATAGTTGTTATATTGCCCCTGATAATTAGGATAACCTTCCCGATACGAATTATAACCAGGCTACTCCATATAAACTCATGAGTAAGGAAGTAAGAAAAAAGAAAGAATTTACAAAAATAAAAAATAAAAAATATTTACACAAGAAAAGTAGTCTGAATAATCGAACAAAAATTGAGAAAACTAGCCGTCTCCCCGGTAACGGCGCCAAAATTTGACAGGCTAAAACCCTAGATATTAGACTACTCGGACATGATTGAATCAACAATAATAAATCTAATATAAAAATCTAAACTTTGCATCATGAACTAATGAATTAAGCAGTCAGATTACACTAAGAAGCTAAGAGAGAAGAACAATACCGAATGACGGAAAGCAATAACTTTAATTGAAATAATCCGAGGTTTGATCTCCTCCAAAACTAATTTAAAGTGTTTATTCTAAGAAAGCAATTAAAATTGAACTAATGAAAGCTGAAAATAAAAGTGTCTTCAAAATAATAAAGCTTAGCTATTTATAATGAATCCTAAACTAATTAGAAAAAGGAAAGCTCCTCGTGCCCTGTCCGATCGGGCTAAACGGCCTGACCAAATCGGAACTCCTCCGATTTTGGGTCAACTTGCAAAGGCCATATCTCTCAAACCAGACGTCCGATTGGGCCGTGTGACCCATCATTGGAAAGGTCTTGAAGTCTATAATCCAACCCAATTGGAATTTCTTTGCTTCATTCCAACTCAAAATTGTCCCGAACGGATGCATTATGGTCCTTTTGCAAGCTACCTACATCCTCAATGATTAATATACTTGATCTTATATAATCATAACCAATTTGCATCAAAATAACTTGAAAATCATCGAAACACGCAAACGGGGAGTAGTTGTGCCTAAAAACTATATATAAATGTGATACATCACTCACTATACCTGGTAATTATCGGCTTTGATGAGGATCTCTATTCCATTAGGTACTTGTTGTTGAACATTGGTGACCTCTGTGTAGAGCTTCCAGTTTCTCTAGTATTCATATTTTCAAAGATCTCAAACTCAACAGGGTTTCCGGTGTTTTTAGAGTTCACGCTCTAATACGAATTGTTATATAATATGAGCATTATAAAAGACGGGGTGTGAATTATAATGAGAGAATATGTTATACTTTT
Organism: Patellifolia procumbens; assembly: GCA_947645195.1. Lineage (NCBI taxonomy): Eukaryota > Viridiplantae > Streptophyta > Magnoliopsida > Caryophyllales > Amaranthaceae > Patellifolia > Patellifolia procumbens. Next base: position 1,755,216 of record CANSGD010001040.1, read on the forward strand.
TGCGAAAATAAAAGCTAGCTAGGGAACACGAATAGGGAACACGAGAGATTTTAGCGAGGAAAAACTTCCTAGGCCCAATAGGAAGAAACGACCTCGACCACAAAGGATTTTGACTAATAGGCCAAACAACTCTGTCTACAAACCTATTACTTTTCTCTCGGGCCACAACTTGAGTTCCTAAATTCAAGTTTCCAACGACAGTTCGCACAATTGTTGTTCCCCTCAAACATCCCTTGAAGTTCATCTCTTTCTCTTTCTCACGCTTCACTCAAAGCTTCTGACATTTACAAGAGTTTACTCAAACCCTTACCCAAAAATACAATGTGTAATACAATGGAAGAGTATAAACTCGAATAAAGTAAGTATGAATTCTCTTAGGAACGACACTGACTCTTTAAGACAACTTAGAATATTTGGCTAAGTCACACACAATTAATTCCAAGGTATTAGGCGTCTAGTTATAATGTACTTAGTCAAGACCACTACTTAGCCCACTAATCCATGATGTCCATTACTTTAATTTATTATTAGTTTAAACTTTTCTTCAGAAATAATTAACCACTAACCCCCTACTTAACTAAATAATGAGAAGCAGTATGTACAACGTGGTTTATAAACTTGAAGCTTAATTAAACTAATTAGAAATAAATTAAGGCGTGGGAAGAAAACAATCAAGCCCACTAACCACTTCACTGTAAAACATGTAGCAGTAATATAGAACGTGATATTTTGTCTTGGGGAGTAATTAAATCATTTTCTTTAATTAGTTTTTAGGAAAATATCTTAAACATAACCGCAAATCATAATTAAGTTTTGAAAGAAAAAATCCTCTTAACACCGAAAATCAGATTAAGTATTATAAATAAAATATTTTGAAATACAAATAATATAAAAGATAAGATTTAAAAGATTTTGATATTATCCTAATTAAATCATAAAATCATTTAAAATAAATTCCTAACAAACTAACAACTAACTCCCTAAAGTCATGGATCAAGTCAAAACTAACTAAGGACTCTCTAACAAACTTACTTGGGCACACATCAATGTTAGGCGCACAACTTGGGAATTGTTAGCTGTTCCTAATTAAAGTCATTTCTAGATCTGTTCCCTAACCTTGTTCCTAATAGTGTCAGTGTCTGTTCCTGTCATAGGAATATAACTAAGTTCCGTTTGAGATTTCAACAAAAACTAGATCAAGTATTTACTCGACCTTAACAAGAAGATATTAAATACATCCTAGTGTATTCTAATCTTCACTCCAAGCTTGATACTTCATCTTTCGAACATCTTCACTTCGATCTTCGATTAATTCTCCAATTTAATCTTCGATCAAGTATTCTCTTTGCTTGAGAATGAATCACCGAGTAATATCATAAATAAAACACAATATGTCTTTTGTTGGTTAAGTCATCTTCAAAACTCAAGGGTCAACATTAAGAATATGATAATTTAAGATTATATCATTGGAGAGTGATCTTTATATGCTTTAAATTTTGATCCATTTATCATTAAATAAAACGAGCAATAAGAATATTTTTTTAATGAATAATAATATCACTAGTGCATAGTTGGCCTTAGGTAGCACCCTAAAAGTGTTACTGAAAAGCTTAAAAGTGTTACTATAGGCAATAGATAACACTTTTTAAAGTGAAACATCTGCCAATGCTACATATTCTCTAAGGTAACACTTTTCAATCCTAATGTATCACTTTTTCAAGTGTTACGTAAAATTCTCTAATGTAACACTTTTTTGAAACTAATGTATCATTTGTATAGTGCTACTTATATTATTTTATGTAACACTCTTTCATCTATTGTAATATTTTCTAGATCACCATTTGAACTATAGTAACACTTTATTAGATGTTACGTATCACTTTACATTACCGTATCTAACACACTATTAGATATTAGGTAACACTTTTTCATTTGTTCGCTTTCCTTATTAACAGTTCTATTTGGAATCTATCATATCTTTCTCATAGTAGCTTTTAACTAAAACTTACAAACGCGATAAACAAAAAAAAAATAGAATCACATTATAAATATAAATGAGTATATTCTCAATGGTTATTGTAAAAAATGATACATAGTAGTCATCAATTGAAAACACACTAACGTATTCAAAACAAAAATAGTTGATCCAAAAATTCAGTCACATAATAATCTCTCCCTAAATAAATGTAATCTCTAGACGAACATTTATTTGTTTCTTCGATCATGTTCAATTACATCATCCTATCCATACATCTCCCCCGAAACATCATCAATCCTTGCTACTCTTACATTATCTTCATCATCCTGTAATAAGAATAAAAAAAAGTATGCCAAGAGAAAATTATCTTGGCAAACAATCAGAACAAAAAGTATAGTTGCATTGGTTGATGTCACGGTACGGTTACCGGTTAACCACGTAACCGATATTTTATTTTTCTTTCAAATTTTCTTTAAATTTTTTTTTATTGTTCCCGAGCTGCTGCTGCCGAAGACCTGTTGCTGCTGAAGAGTTATTGCTGCTGCTTCTGCTGTGTTGATGCCTATGCTGTGTTGCTGCTGCTGCTGTCGATGTTGCTGCCGCTGCTGTTGTTGCTGCCGCTGCTACTGCGAGTGCTGCTGTTGCTGCAAGTTCTGCTATTGCTGCCGCATAGTTGTTGTTGGGCAACTGCTGCCCACGATCGCTCACTCCATGATAGCCATTTAATAACAATTAATTTGTGATAAAATTAAGGTTATTAAACGTATTACTTTGAGGTTGAGAAAGGGAAATACAAGAGACCAAGTTAGAACTACAATATAAATTCGGGTGCCTAAATCTGGTCCATTCACACAGCCATGCACAATAATTTGTAATTCACTTAACTTGTCACTGCCATTGTTAAGCCTAAGCCTCTCTGAAGTAGTAGAAGGACAAGAATTCATGATCATTTTTTGGGAGGAGTATAATGTGAACAGGAAAATTGAAAATTGAGAAGCCTAATCTTATATATGAAAAGAAATTAATGTCGAAATCAAGGAACAAATTAATAATAACAGCACAAAGATGGATGAAAATGAAAGGAGCAAGGAGCGATTTACCATTCAAATTGTTGCAATATGAATACATAGCTGGAAACCCTAACCCTAACCCAGTAACATAATTGATTTGAAGTTGAACTGCTTCTGCTATATTGTTGCAATCACCATGACAAGTGGATTAAGAAATCGCTGTATAATATGATAATGTACTATAATTTTTCTTTACGAAAACAAACTATTTGGTTTTGAAGAGAATTCACAGCAAACAGCAAAAGGAGCAAGAACAAAACACTTCGTAGTAGGCTTTGAGAAAACAAAAAAAAACATACAAAAATTGAGATAAACATTTGTTTAAGAACTTAGAAAATAATTGAAAAATACCTCTTGAAGCTCTTGTTCATTTGGTTCTGTGATTTCTATATCCGATGACACGCCCAGCGATCGAGTCAAATTAGTAAAGGATTCGGGAGGGAGTTGTTGCTTAAACATCTTCATGACTTCTCCAACGGTATCTTTCACAATTTGATCCTTATAAGGTTTCAAAAATTCATCTGGGATGATTACACCACCCAAAGCTATAGTGTCCTTACTCTTTCTTCCTTTCACAATTGAATACCTTCTAAGTTGCCTTTGGTTTTCTGTGTTATCAAGCTTCATTACTTCACGATATGCTCTGCCTCCATCAATCTGCCTTTCCATTTGAAGTTCCTCCATCTTGTCCTTAATCACAAATAATGAAAGCATTATTAAAATCTACCACAAGTTAAGATGAGAAAAGCGTAGTCTAAACAAATGTAAAGGCAACCAAACTTACAATATTATCCTTAATAGGCTCGTAACATGTTTTGTATCGCTTTCCCTCTTCCCTCTTACGAGACTCTTTGTATAATTGTGCTTCAGATGGTCGTTTCTTCTCATTATCTTGTTGTTGCTACCATGAAAAAATTGAAAAAAGTCAAAGTTTTAAAAAAAAAAGGATCGTGAAGCAGAAGGGCTGCCCCTTGCTTACTGTAATTAACTTACCAATTCCTGTTCCTTCCGCGCAAACCTAATGGGCCCCATAGTATGCCTATCTTTTTGGTTGATACTGCTTTCTCTATTCTTCTTACTTTCTTCCTGCTCGTGAATAAAATAAACATAACTTAGAAAATGGCACTCTGAAATTTGACCTAGATATCTTAGGTAAAATAAAAGCATAACAAGTACTTCGATAATATCTTCATTCCAGAAATCTAATAGTTGCTTGAAATAATCTTTCGGAATATTGTCGGTAGCATTTTCATATCGGTCACCATCATTGTCGTAAGCGCTAAAGTGCCTCTTTTTCACAATGCTTTTATGTCGACGCCAAAGCCTTCCAACTAATGCCAACACATTGTCCTTTCCTTCTTCAGAGATAACGAATTCAGTCTGCATCAATAATAAGACATTTAGAGGGATATTCAAAGAGATCAAGAATTTAAGAGTTCTTATGCATATTAAACGACACGAACCTTGATATATTTCCAAATTTTATCTTTATGAAGGACCTTATGCCAATTAATTTTGTTCAATGGCGAAAGACTTGAGTTACGAGCAATAGTGCCGAGAAACCTTGAAAATTTATCTAAAGTCTTCTTATCAGGACCAATAGGCTTCCCCACTTCATTCAAAATTATTGGCTTACGATCATCTAATGTCCATTCATGGACATCTTTTCACATAGTTGGTCCTCTAGTTCGCTTCACTTTTGACAATGCTATATAGAAACCAAAAAACGCATTTGGCAAAATGTATTCATATTTATAAAAAATAGCAAAATGTATTCATATTTATAAAAAATAGAAAAATGTATTCATATATTTTTAAAAAAATTAGCAAAATGTATTATCTCATCATCATAGAAAATCGGAATTTTAAACTTTAGTATTATAAGATAGTGAAACATTACCTCTGCCACCTTCATCAATACCACCTTGAATATCATCATTACGACCTTGAAAATCATCAATACCATTTTCACCATCATCATCTAATTCATGCTCCGATTCTGGGACATGTGAGCACATGCTATTTTGATTTTCTTCCTCTAGATCATGTTGGAATGAATTTACCTCTGGAAATCTCTCCATTTGGGAACCAACTACTTGATGTTTTAGAACTTGCAAAACATTTGGTTGAGTGTTAGTTTGTGGCAGGAATAACCCATGTTGTTTCTTTCTCATTTCCTTTTCTTTTAACATTGCTTTAATCTTAATGTAATCACCGAGTGAGCCAGGAGCAACCATTGTCTTACTCTGCCCCATCTTTGTTTTGCAGCGATGCTCAACTTCTTTCTCCTGTCGGCTTTGGAATGTTGATTTAGTGTGGGCGGCAGCAGACTTTCTTACCCTTTCGTCAGAATTCACTATTGTAGTAGCGCCTACTTTTTGCTGCTCCTGAGACTGGGTCAGAACACTCTGTTGCAACCCTTGCTGTAAGTGTTGCTTTTGAGTCTTTGATTGACGCATCTTAGCTTGAGCTGCCATTGAGCCTGAAGAAAAATCTGTCTTCTCTTTAAGAGCCAAAACCTTTTAAAAAATGAATGATAAGTATATGACTAAACATAACGGTAATGTTAACAGTTGTAATCAGTAATTGTCTTGAACTAAAGAATTACCTTCTTAGAGCGAGACCTTATGTTTACAGATTTAATCCTTAAGTTTGTGCCGTCCTCATCACTCAATTGGATCTCCTCTTCAGTTGGTGTGTACTCATCACTACCTTCGATCACCCGCTTATTTTGCTTTTTACTTTTCTTTGATTGAAATAATTCATACGCCATTGTAATAACTCCCATTTCCTTCATTTTCATTTTGTTTTGTGCGATCCTCATTTCCCTAGCCTTTTCATAACATGTCATATTAATATCACTTCCTGCAAAAAGAAGTTAAAATCAATTGAAAAACAGATCAATAACTAGTGATCAAAGTAATGAGACTGTGTTTCCATCACATAATGCTTGTCTAACAATCCTTCATACTAGAGTTACTCAGTCAATTTAACTTAAAGGCATCAATTGGCATCTCCTGGCAGTTTGAGGTATGGTACACTGCCGCGTGAAGCTGTTTGCACGGAGAACCTGACTCCATGGCTGAAGTTACTGCCTTGTCGAGATAAGGCTGGTCTTGCCGAACTAATGGATCGGCCATCTGTTTATCGTGGATTTTACCATTCTCAGAGGCTGCACTTGGTTTCCAATGGCTTTGGTTCAGATATTGTTGGTTCAGAAATTAAACTTGTTCAAACCCTTACAGTTGTTCTCCAGCCTATAAGCCAAAGATGGGTCAAAACTTATAGTGGTGGCTCTACTATGCAACCAAATTGGTCCGTGAGCCAAATATTTGGAAGGAAAGTTAACAAAAGATGTGTTCTTGCCAAATCTAGCAATATGTTCCTTCAACTTGACAGAGGTCTAGTCTCTGAACTGAAAAATAATGGAATGGATCCTGATGTTGCAGCTTCTGAAAGTTCATCACTAATCCAGTATTTGAACTGTCGCCGGCCCCTGATAAGGTGATTAGAGAAGTTGATAACTTAAAGAATGAGGAGTCATCTATTCTTTATTTGTTCATTATTGAGAAATATGTTGATGCTATACCATTTGATTTAGCGCTGACCTGGAAACTTCCTGTGGTCTGGTCATGCTCCCAAGCACCATTACTAGCCAATAGATTCTTGATGGGAAGTGGGAATGAAAGGGGTGCTATAGTTATTTCTTTGAAATCTGTTGGTCAGCATAAGCATCATCATCTGTTGGGTTCTGGTGCTTCTGGCGACAGGTGCAACTTACACGTCAACGTTTTCCAAGTTGTCCCTTGGTATGTTAAGGTGTATTATCATACATTTAAAATATACATTAATGGTCAAGTTCACCCTGCTACTAATGTCACCAGAAAAATGCGTGTTTCTCCTTCTGAAGACAAGGTTTCCCCTGGAGCATTGGAGTTGGCATTGACATTTCCCTCCCGCATGAAGTCAGCTGCGCTTTCTTTGGATTTTGATAAGGTATGCCTGAAATATCTCTGTTTCATGCTGGTGTATCTTCACTGAGTAAATTGAAATAGGTTTTGCATAGGCTTAGCCCTATTAATTATAAGGGAAGCAAATACCATAGTCTACCTGAACCAAGATAAGTACATGGATTCCTAAAAGGATGTAATCAGCTTGTGAGTTCATCTCTATTCTATATGGAGCTCGTGTAGCCCATGCCAAATCAATCATTTTGTATATCATGGAGACATGATTTTGTAGCCTCTAGGTCATCGGAGGGGTAAAGTACTGTGAATGGAAAATTTTGCATAATCTGTTTGCCAGTTGAGTTTGAAATCATGGATCCTTCATATAATAGGCCATATGGATTAATACCAAATCAACCAGTTCGATTCCTGTCATGAGGCTTTAAAATTCAATCGCTTGTTTTAAAGAGCTATAGGTTAACTGTGTCCAAAATTTGTGCTGATGTGCACCACAGAAACAAATACCAAGCTTCAGGGTTCGGGAAGCGAAAGCAATTGAAGAAAAAGGCATCTCATTTCGTTTAAAAATGTGTGCGGCAGCCCTCCACCCTCTTTTGTAATGTAACCATAACAGAATTCTGACACAACTTACGAAATTAGAAGAAAAGATGATCTAAGTAAGGCATAAAAAGAGACTATGGATACACATCACTTACTATATTGCAGAGTCAAAAACATGTAATTGAGACCGTGTACTTACAAGTAGTCAGTGCTCTACTACCGATTGGAGAAGTATTTGAGGAGGCCTGCCTGACTTTATGCCTTGGGTTGTAGAACTTATAGTCCCTGGCAATACCAAATACCTGAACCTGTAGCAGCATAAAAGCTAAATTCACTAGTATCATCATTCTTCTATGCACAAATTGATATAGACAACCAAACTTTGCCTGGACCGAGTATCCGACTGAGATAATCCTACCCGAAACTGAGCTGAAACAATCTACACTTATTCGCATATTAAACACCAGAACTAACTGATTCCAAACAAGAACCAGAAGTGACTGATTCCAAACAAGAACCCAAAGTGACTGATTCCAAACAAGAACCAGAAGTGACTGATTCCAAACAAGAACTAGAAGTGACTGATTCCAAACAAGAACCAGAAGAGACTGAACCAAACAATGACATGCAAGAAGTAGTTCGTTGATTTTGCAGGTTATTTGTAAATAAGAACCAGAACTGAACCAAGCTAATGCAGACGGATAAATATATGTTCTTTAGATCTGTCACAATAACATATGTCACAAGAACACACGCAGAAGAAGTTTGGTTACTTGTAAAAGGATCAGCCCACGTAAAGACTTTACTCTATCTGCCAAATTCATTATACTTCTTTTTTGCAGTCAAAATACTACTAAATCACACATGCATACTAACTAGCAAGCTATGCAAGGTTCACTCTGTATATAAAAGTGGCTATAGCAAATGCCGCAGCAGTATGTGTTAGAGGAAAGCATTATGCAGCATCATGATTTAGCTAAATGAACGAAAATAAACCATTATGACGATATCGAAGACCTCTAGTAAGCTAAAAAAAGCTATTGTAACTGCTAAATTCATCAAGGCAATGGAAAGACTTAAAAAGCTTAGCCCACGTAAACCACGACATAGGAAGAGAGAATTTATAAAAAGTAATACATAACTTAATAGTTCGATCATTAAAACCGAAGCAACGCAACAATAATGAAAAGTATCTAACTAAAAGCAACACAACAATAATGGAGCTTCCCCTATTCGAAATCGACGGGTTGCATCCAATCCCAATCTGTCTTATCTACATCAGAATTATCTTCACGACTCTCAACACATGGTTCAGTGTTCATGGTATTTCGATGAACTTCGACTCTGTCAGATGCACCATCTCTACACCAAGTTATATCATCAGCAACAACTCTAGGAATAGTTAAATCCTCAACAGGTTCATTAACTTTACTAAAATATGTGTCTGCGGATTGCCCCTCTGTATTAAAGAAGTCTCTAGACAACTTTCGATGCACATAATGCCAAGACAAAAGGGTCATCCCTTGAACACAATCTCTTAAAGTTTACACGAGTCATGCCATAGTTGTCTATTTCCACATGAAACCAATCACAGCTGAACAAGATGATAGTAAATGCAGTCCAGTAATCTATCTCAATTATTTCTTTTATTTTCCCATAATAAGTGATACTACCAAGAACGGGATTGCTATCCTTTCTACTAGCGAAGCTTGAAGTTATTGCTGTCAACGAGGCTCCACTATTTTGGCTTTTACATTTCTCATCATGCTCTTTCGTGTAAAAGTTATAGCCTTTGCAAAAATATCTGGTGTATCTCCTTGCAACAGTTGAAGGACCCAAGGAAAACCACCTAATATTATCACTAACATTATCCAACTCAACCCTTTCCCTAAACCAATCCACGATCTCGTTACTATGCTGTCGGGCTTCTCTCCACCTTCTTTTCCGTTTATCTCTGGAACATTTTTTTATAAACTCTTCATGCTCCCTACATTAACGGATACCATAAAATTACATTAGACCAATACTATAACATATAATTAAAACATAAAAGACAAGATTGATTCTCACTTGATTTATTTCTCAACTTGCTCATCATCACAATTGAACAGTGCATATCGATGAGCTTGAATTCTTGTATTTGCATCCAAATTGTACACAATCCCTTTCTTCTTTCCTTTTTTCTTCCTCCCAAGAGGATGGCCTATCTTAGGGAACATAGGAGATTCAACATCAACTTTACTAGCGCCGTAACCGAATCCTTTACGGCGCTTCTTTACAACATCATGCAAATATCTAGAGCAGAATATCAAACACTCTTCGGCCACATAACCGTCCGCTATAGAAGCCTCTGGGCGACTTTTATTTTTGACGTAAGATTTCAGCTTCCCCAAATACCTCTCTATAGGATACCTCTCTATAGGATACATCCACCAACCACACACTGGTCCACCAAGTTTTATTTCATCAACCAAATGAATCGGCAAGTGAACCATTATGTCAAAAAATGACGGTGGAAATATCCTCTTGAGTTCACAAAGAGTCTCATTAATCTCAATCTCAAGGCGATCTAAATCTTTTGGATCAATGGCCGTAGTACATATGGCTCTGAAAAATGCACTGAATCTAATAAGAGGTAATGCCACATGCTTTGGCAAAACTTTTCTAATCCCATACGGAAGTAAATGCTGCGTTATGATATGAGCATTGATATCACGTATTTATATAGAATTTTCTCCCTTATTTACAAGCTAATTTGTGCGTCATTGGAGCTCTTGGGAGCTATTTTGTGCTAACTATCGTATATAGTTGTGGTTTTGTGTTTTAGTGTTGAATTGCAGGTTCTAGGGAGTTTTCTCCTTATTCCCGAGCCATTTGGAAGCAACCACGGCTTTACGAGATGTTACGAGGCACGTAGGATGGCTCACGAGCTTTATGGGTAGTTTAAGAGGTCCCAAGACCTCTAAACGTGAAGATTTAAGAGCCAAAGAGTCAAAAAGGAGTTTTCGGTACTCTGATCGGGCATAAATGGCCCGATCGGGCGAAGATTTATTGATCGGGTATAGAAGTTGCGGACCCGATCGGGCAAGCGTTGCCCGACACGATCGGGCGAGAATCCATGTCCCAGACCCGATCGGGCACTCACTGCCCGACCCGATCGGGTGGGTGACCCACACATCCCATTGTGCTGCTGCTGCTTGGGCGAACGTTATTGCTGCTGCTGGGCCTGATTACTAACCCGATCGTGTGCCTGATCGGGTGGGCCGCAATTCGTGACTTGGGCTTGCTATGCTGCTGCGCTGAGACGTGAAATAAAGGGGCGAAAGAATTTACTATAGGCCCGATCGGGTGGCATTTGGCCCGATCAGGTCTGGTGCATTATTTCGCGATTTTGTCCTTTTGAATTCCGTTTTAAGTTAGACTATGAGGGGTATTATAAATACCTTTTCCTCATTATTTTAGAGACATCTTTTATCATTTTCTATTATCTTAGACTCCAGTTTATTCCTCATTGTTCTTAGATTAGTTTAAACACTTTAGATTAGATTAAAGGTGATTGAACCTGTTCGATTTCAATAAAAGTTCCTGCTTTCTGTCAATTGGTATTCTTCTTTACCCTAATCTCTTTTATTATTCTTAATTGCTTAGCCTAATTATTTAATTATTCATGATGCAATTATTAGGGTTTCCTATTAGTTTTGTTGTTGTTAATTCGATTATGAGTGAGTAGTTCTCTTTCTAGGGTGTTAGATAGGAAAGCCATGTTTGTACCATGATTTTGATCTAGATTTCTGTCAATTTCTAGGGCTTGATTAGGGTGATTGTGATGTGGTTTGTTCTTATTGAGTAATTGATGTCAGTGTACAATTTCATTGATTGCTTGTGGTTAATAGTTGTTTGCATAGATCCGTCTTACGCCTAGAGGCCTAGGACACGTCAGTAGTTCTGATTACGTTAGTGAACATGCGGCGTATGTTGAAATATGAGCGTTGAGTCTTAACCATAGCTCAACACATGCTCTAATCCCCCGACTCTTGACTTAGGTTTTGATAGTAGTTGACCCTATTTGATTGGTATAAGCATGGTGGACCGACCTAATACCCTAGGTTTTTAGTCCATAATTAATTCATCGATTTAATTTGTCTTTCTTAGCCTAGTCTTTAGTTCAGTTAATTCTTCCCTGATTTCATCTGGAGTAGCTGATTGATTGAATATTAATTTAGAAACTCTGTCTCCCTGTGGATTCGACCCTGCTTCCATTGACTACCATAGTTAGAGGATTGTAGGTTTATTTTTGATTAGGTGATACGAGTAAAACCTATCAAATTTTGGCGCTGTTGCCGGGGAGACGGCCTCACGAGGAAGGTACTGGAGGTAGATGCCATAGAATGAGGATGCCCAGATTCCCATTATTCTGGGTAGGCCATTTTTGTGTACTGCTGGTGCTGTCATGATGTCAAGTCTGAGTCTTTAACTCTGAGTGTTGGTGATGATAAAGTGATGTTTAAACTAACCAATGTTGTTAAGACACCTATGCTTGAACAATCTTGTTGCAGGGATTAGGATGAAGTAGGTGTGGAGAAGGTTCCAACTACACCTAAGGTTGCCTCACCGTCTGGAGGCATTATCAAGAACATTTGTATGGGTTGAGTTTGAGATTGGTTTCTTTGTTTAGTTTGGTTGTTGAGGAATTTAAAAGTGTATTTGTTGTGGCTTGAGAGCGAGAAAAAGAAAAGAGAAAGCAAATTTAGAGTTGCGTGAATGAAGTTCAGAAAAATGAAAGAAAAATGAAATAAAAGTTCAAAAGAATTCGAAGTTCTTTCATTCACGTACGTTCTTAAAGAAATATTCGCTTCATTGCTTGAAAATTGGGTTTATTCTGAGTTCTTCATTGATTTATGAGAGTTGGGTTACTTTACGTGGTCTTATGGTGTTGTAGGGAGTTGTGTAGGCCATCTTAGGCCTTGTTTGAATGATTAGGTGCTCCCCCTTTCTTGGTTTTTCGACCACATTACCCAAAAGTATCCCCTACCTCTTACCTAAGCCCCATTACAACCCTCTAAAGTCCTCTTGAGCTCGTGTCTGCATTGTTCATTTGATTGATTTCGAGTCAGTTTGTCAAAGTTAAAGAGTAAATCTGCTAATTGAGTCGACTTGACTAGGATGAGCGTCATTGAACCTTCTTAAACACATGAGAGTGTGAGTGGGAAGGGTATTTATGGTCGGGTTGGTGAGTGTTCGGGCATAATCTTTGCCTGCCACAAAATAGAGAGGAGTGACACCCTTGTGAGAGCCTTTTCAGGACTTGTATGCCTTGTGGATGCTTGAATTTGATAAATTGCTTGGATGATTGGTGGTTGGATGGATTTGATTAGCCAAACTTGAATTATGCCTGCTTGAACGTTTCTTAGTCTTGAAAATGTTTTGAGCTTTGATTGATTTTTATCTATGGGTTGAGGCAATCTATTCCATGTTCATGTTCTGTTTGCTTGAGGACAAGCAAAGGTTAAGCTTGGGGGAGTTTGATATCACGTATTTATATAGACTTTTCTCCCTTATTTACAAGCTAATTTGTGCGTCATTGGAGCTCTTGGGAGCTATTTTGTGCTAACTATCATATATAGTTGTGGTTTTGTGTTTTAGTGTTGAATTGCAGGTTCTAGGGAGTTTTCTCCATATTCCCGAGCCATTTAGAAGCAACCACGGCTTTACGAGATGTTACGAGGCACGTAGGACGGCTCACGAGATTTATGGGTAGTTTAGGAGGTCCCAAGACCTCTAAACGTGAAAAATTAAGAGCCAAAGAGTCAAAAAGGAGTTTTTCGTACTCTGATCGGGCAAAAATGGCCCGATCGGGCGAAGATTTATTGATCGGGTATAGAAGTTGCGGACCCGATCGGGCAAGCGTTGCCAGACACGATCGGGCGAGAATCCATGTCCCAGACCCGATCGGGCACTCACTGCCCGACCCGATCGGGTGGGTGACCCACACATCCCATTATGCTGCTGCTGCTTGAGCGAACGTTATTGCTGCTGCTGGGCCTGATTACTACCAGCCCGATCCTCAACCCGATCGTGTGCCTGATCGGGTGGGCCGCAATTCGTGACGTGGGCTTTCTATGCTGCTGCGCTGAGACGTGAAACAAAGGGGCGAAAGAATTTACTATAGGCCCGATCGGGTGGCATTTGGCCTGATCGGGTCTGGTGCATTATTTCGCGATTTCGTCCTTTTGAATTCCGTTTTAAGTTAGACTTTGAGGGGTATTATAAATACCTTTTCCTCATTATTTTAGATCCATCTTTTATCATCTTCTATTATCTTAGACTCCAGTTTATTCCTCATTGTTCTTAGATTAGTTTAAACACTTTAGATTAGATTAAAGGTGATTGAACCTATTCGATTTCAATAAAAGTTCCTGCTTTCTGTCAATTGGTATTCTTCTTTACCCTAATCTCTTTTATTATTCTTAATTGCTTAGCCTAATTATTTAATTATTCATGATGCAATTATTATGGTTTCCTATTAGTTTTGTTGTTGTTAATTCGATTATGAGTGAGTAGTTCTCTTTCTAGGGTGTTAGATAGGAAAGCCATGTTTGTACCATGATTGTGATCTAGATTTCTGTCAATTTCTAGGGCTTGATTAGGGTGATTGTGATGTGGTTTGTTCTTATTGAGTAATTGATGTCAGTACAATTTCATTGATTGCTTGTGGTTAATAGTTGTTTGCATAGATCCGTCTTACGACTAGAGGCCTATGACACGTCAGTAGTTCTGATTACGTTAGTGAACATGCGGCGTATGTTGAACTATGAGCGTTGAGTCTTAACCATAGCTCAACACATGCTCTAATCCCCCGACTCTTGACTTAGGTTTTGATAGTAGTTGACCCTATTTGATTGGTATAAGCATGGTGGACCGACCTAATACCCTAGGTTTTTAGTCCATAGTTAATTCATCGATTTAATTTGACTTTCTTAGGCTAGTCTTTAGTTTAGTTAATTCTTCCCTGATTTCATCTGGAGTGGCTGATTGATTTAATATTAATTTAGAAACTCTGTCTCCCTGTGGATTCGACCCTGCTTCCATTGACTACCATAGTTAGAGGATTGTAGGTTTATTTTTGATTAGGTGATACGACTAAAACCTATCAAGCATCGTGACTCTTATACCCTAATATCTTTCCCTCCTTTACTTGCACACACCGAGCAATATTTGATGCACACCCTTGAGGAAGCTTTGCCTTCTTCAAAACACTACAAAACATGCTTTTCTCATCCTTTGTCGTTGAAAATGATGCTTTCGGCAGCAAAACGTACCGCTCATCATCTGATTTCTTGGGATGCAATTCTTGTTTAACCCCCATTTCTTGCAAATGTAATCGAGCCTTATGATGATCTTTAGACTTTCCAGGTCCGTCTAACAAAGTTGACAACACACTATCACAAATGTTTTTTTTCTATGTGCATGACATCCAAATGATGGGGACAAGCATTATCTTTCCAATACGGCAAAGTATGAAAGATAGATGACTTCCTCCAAGGAAAATCTTTATAATTCTTCTTTGGTTGTAACTTTTCGAAAATATTTTCCCAATCCTCCAGCAAGCTTTGAATTTTGTCCCGACTCAAACGATCTGGATATATTCTCTCTTCCTTTTCCCCATCAAAAGACTTCGCATCATGCTGCCAAGGATGATTGGGAGCCAAACCACGACGATGACCCATATAACATGACTTGTTACTATTGCTCAAATGTCGATGATGAGTCTCATAATGGCAATAGGGGCATGCAAACTTCCCTTTGGTGCTCCAACCAGACAACATGGCGTATCCTGGAAAGTCACTTGTCGTAGATTGTAAGAATCCATGCATTTTAAAAGTGTTGCCCTTTGAAGCATCATACGTGTCCAACCCATACTGCCATAGTTCTTTAAGCTCTTCTATTAAAGGTTGGAGGTAGACGTTAATGTCTTTTCCAGGAGAGGTGGGACCCGGAATAAGCAAAGACAACATCAGGAACTCTGTCTTCGTGCACAACCATGGCGGTAAGTTATAATTAATTAAAACAACAGACCATGTACTATGTTGGGTTCTCATGGTGCGAAACGGATAGAATCCATCACTCGCAAGACCGAGACGAACATTACGTGACTCACTAGCAAAGCTCGAGTGTTCTTGATCAAACTTCTTCCAAGCCTCTCCGTCAGCACGATGCCTTAAAAGCTCATCTTTGTCCTTCCTTTCCTCATGCCACCTCATCAACTCTGCTGTTTCCGAGCACATGTAAAGCCTTTGTAGCCTTGGTTTTAAGAGGAAAATGCCAAACTAATTTTGCTGGAACTTTATGTACATTCTTAGTTGATTCAGTACTAGTTGATTCATTATCCTTCCACCTTGAAGTTTGACAAACATGGCAAGATGTATCAGCTTCATGCTCCTTCCAATAAAGCATACAATCATTACGACATGCATGAATTTTGTCATAATGAAGACCCAAATCTTTCACCAATTTTTTTGCCTCGTTGAAAGACTTAGGCAATTTGGCTTCAGGTATTAATTCTCGCAACAACTCCAAGATATATGAAAAGGATGAATTAGTCATCCCATGAACACACTTCAAAAGGTACAAGAAAATAAGGAATGATAGTTTTGAGAATGTTTTACACCCTGGAAATAGCTCTTGTTTTCCATCTTCAACCAACCTAAAAAACTTCTTAGTCTCCGCATCAACTGCATCTTGAACCCCTTCATGGTTGTGTGAAAACCTTTCTGCCGTATCTCTATGGGTATCATATATGAGACCGTCCATGTCATCGTGGGTGACATTGTCTTCACTTAAACTCTCCACATTTGACTTTGAAGACATACCCTTCTCATGAAGACTCCATCCTTCAGTGTTAGGTTGAATCCCATTCGCAATCAAATGATTATACACTTTCTCTCTATGGTGCCAAAAACGATTATAACACACCTTACATGAGCAAGTGATCTGATCTCCGATTGCTCGTGTAGCAAATGTTTTATCTAGATAATCCTCCACTCCAGTCTCATACTCGTTGCTAGATTGTAGGAAGTTGGTCCAACTACTCATTCCGTCACCTTTACAATATGCAAAATCAAACATAATTCATATAGAAAATTAAAACAATTCCATGGCTTATAAGGAATTAAAATAGACAAAAAAAATTATAACCAATTATCGATCATAGATTAGAATCAAATTTTTTACGTATCACTTTACATTACCGTATATCCACATAGTACAGAGAAAAAACAAACAAATATTACTACAAACTATTATAATTGTTTGCGACCAGTTCTCATGTTT
Organism: Patellifolia procumbens; assembly: GCA_947645195.1. Classification (NCBI taxonomy): domain Eukaryota; kingdom Viridiplantae; phylum Streptophyta; class Magnoliopsida; order Caryophyllales; family Amaranthaceae; genus Patellifolia; species Patellifolia procumbens. Next base: position 1,772,102 of record CANSGD010001040.1, read on the forward strand.
TGTGATTTATCATATCATTCATGCTAACATTTAAATAAACAGTCATTCTCTAAATAAGTAATAGGTGAACATATATCTATTTTCAATTTAATCAATATGGAGCATCTAAACACAGGGTCAGAACTTCAACTAAGTGAGTATAAAATAACAACTTAGCCATCAACAATACCACAATTTAATTGAAAACTCATCTGCACATTTCAACGAACACTATATACATCCCAAATACCATAAACTGTTAACTAATATTAATATCATCAGACACAATACTTAGGATTAACATAACAACATTGAAACCATAATAGCACAATTAACAAATTTTAGTCTCTCCATTGGCAAAGTCAGTCCCACAACCAGCCGACATCAAGTATGATTCCAATCATGTATAACAATGCCTAAATTCCTAAATTAACATTTTTAATTCAGCATTCTAATTCAAAATCCTAATTCACAATTCTAATTCACAACCAAGCAGTAATCAATCAAGATGGAACAATGAAAGAAATTGAGCGCAATGAAACAATAATCACATATGATTCTAATCATTTATAAGAATACCTAAACTCCTAAATTCAGATTTCTAATTCACAATCAAGCAGTAATTAATTAACATGGAACAATTCTAATTCAAAAATCCCTAAATTCCCAATTCTAATTCACAATTGATTAAAATGCAACGAAAGTAAAAAAACTGACCACCACGATTTGAAACACCAGCCTTGAAGCACCGGATACAGACGACTGCCACTAGTAGCACGCCTGAGAGCGAAGAAATTCAGTGAAGATTGAATTCAGTACGATGGTTCCCAAATCCAATTCACAATTGATTAGAATGCAACGAAAGTAAAAAAAACTGACCACCACGATTTGAAGCACCAGCCTTGAAGCACCGGATACAGACGGCTGCCACCAGTAGCACGCCTGAGAGCGAAGAAATTCAGTGAAGATTGGCAGTACGATGGTTCTGCAAGAAGTACTCAAAAAACGAAGTATGTCTCTGCCGCCAAACCTTGAATTCAGTGAAGATTGTGTTTAATTATTGATTAACCTAGAATGGCGGTTGATTATGCTAAAACACATTTAGCGCCTAATTGCCTTGTGAATTTTGATAATAACCGCCCAATTAAGTTTCTAATTTTGAAAAAAATGGTATAAAGTATATTTTAAATAATAAAATATATATAATTATGTAACATTTTTATAAATAAAAAAGGTAACACTTTTAAATAAAAAAGGTAACACTTTAAAAGTGTTACTTAAAATGTTGCTAATTTCAAAAGTGTTACCTTGAAATGTTACTTGGTTAAAAAGTGCTACTATAAAGTGTTACCTAATTTAAAGTGTTACAATAAAGTGTTATCTATTAACAAAGTGTTACTAAAGTTTTACGTTTGTAAACATATAATTAGTCAATTGAAAAGTGTTACCATTGTATGTTACCTAAAGCCAACTATGCACTAGTGAATTATGCTGTATTTAAGTTGATATGTGCATAAAGGCAGGTAACAATACGAAATCATAAAAAATGTAAAATTATATATTTATAAGAATTATGATCATAGTAGGAATAACTGAAAATAGTTTGATTATAATAGTAATATGATGCACATGTTTATAACAAGTACATTTGATTATATGATCTAGTGGAAAATAAATGCAGAGTTATAATCAATCCATTTAAGAAGGGGGGATTTTCATGAGGACTCCTAAACTTTACATGATGCATGAGGTTCCCTTGCGTTTAAGAAGTATTTTGTTCCAGTAAGGAATGTATGAGATTCATCATATAGCACTAATGACTAATACAATAAAAATATGATTAATTAACTCCATCCTTGAACAATTAGAATACGAAAACCAATAATCCATTTATTTTAAGTTCCTCCTTGCATTAATCTCAACAAGTTTTGGCAATCTGGTTAAAATGTTTTAAGGATTGATGAACAAGTTTTATACATTCGTTAGTCATTAGGTGTCTGTAAAACATGGTTATTAAAATCACGATTTAAGTCTTAAATCTTACGATTTTACGATTTTAATTTGCAAAATGATTGAATCACAACTAGAGTCTTAATCATTACAATGTTAAATATAATCTTAATAAATCATTAGAATCTTAATATCGTCATGAAAATCTTACGATTTTATACGATTTTATCAAAACTTCGATATTCCATTAAAATAATGGGCCAAGTAATTGTTACAATGTTTCTCTCTTAGCTTTCTAGATGAGTAACACTCACATATTCAATAAAAATACTATTAAACTTACTCAATTTATTCACTTTCACAATTCACTCAAACTCGTCTCTTTCATCAACAATGATACTAGTAGAAATTCTTTATACACGATTGGTGGCTTGCACGTCTAATCTCAAATGTATATAATGATTTATCGTATAATAAAAGGACCAAATAACTAAATGATAATTTTTAAATTCATTTAATAATAAAAACGACTAAATAAGTTATACAATGCATCATAAAACTTTATTTTCGCAAAATTTGTAAAATCTTATGATTTTACGATTCGATTCTACGATCGAATTTTAACACGTCTTTTCGATTTAAGTTAGAATCTTGATTTTAAAACCTTGGTGTCAAATGAGATTCATCATAAACCAATAAGGACTAATCAACATAAAAGTGTGGTTAATTAACCCCCTATAAAATTAGAATACTAACACCATTACTCCTTTTGTTCCAGTGAGATGTTAATGCTAGAGGAGCAGGAGCACACAATTGTGGGAGATGGTCCACGACTATGAGGGTTAGTTTTACAGGAATCAGGAAAGTTCCTGATTATCGTATTCCAAGCACCCACAGCTGTGGGAGATGGCCCACCCCGTGGAGCTCTGCTCTGCGGGTTTTGCGGCTCACGTCTTTTCCAATTTCTTCTTTTATTTTCGTGGTTATTTTCGAGCGGTTTTCTCCTTCTCTTTATACATCCATTCTACCCCATTCTTTCATTTATTCAGAAAACCAGAACACTTTTAGAGAGTCTTTCATCTGTGAAGGAGTTCTTAACAGTTCTTGTGAGTAGTTCCAATCTTCCATCTCGGGTGAAGAGGTTGAAGTTATTTGTGGTAACCTTGGGGGGCATCGTCATCGTAGACCTTCACATGTGGTGGCGAAATTTTCTTCTAAGCCAGTGGTTTGTGTTATTCATCGAGGGTGTGAGAAGAATTTGTAATACCTTTCCCGTTTCTTTTTAGATGACCCAATATCACTTTAACACTACAAGCGCAAGTTATTGCATACACCTTGGAGTAAACAAATTTTTGTACTCGCAGGTACTCCCAAGGATATTTTATGTAAATACATTAAAGGGTTGGGGGTAGCGCACATTTGCGTGCTGCATTTGAATCTGTGTGGTTTCTTAACTCCACCGGTAATGGTGTTGATTTACGTGCTGCTTTTGTTGCGCTAGTTGCTTCCTTAGTGCTTTTCCTCCTGGTTATTCCCGAGATGTTGCTTTGTTGTCGCCATTGTTGATGATAATTTGAAGGTTTTTAAAATTAATGGTTTGCTTTTTCTGTGTTAGATTCCTATTTTGGAGGTGTATGGGGTCTGCCTAGCAGACCGCCAGCTGGCAGCAGACCCAATGGTCCTGCCACTCCAGGTTAGAGCACCAGCAGCAGAGCAGACGTCTTCTGGCAGACCGCTCCGGATATAACCTCTGGGCGGGAGATTAATGAAGGCCTTGTTTACCTTGGCCCACTTCCAAGAGTGGCCCACATACCTTGCTAGGTCAGTTACAAGTCCATATCTCATATAAATACCTATGCCCATGCATGGGTAAGGTACGTCCAATCAAACACTCACAAAATACTTGCACTTGATACTCGTTTTCTCTCTATTAGAGATCTTGTGCTCAACTTGGACTGACTTAGGCATCGGAGAGGCGATCCTCGGAACCACCCCCGAGGTTTCTCCCTGTTTTGCAGGTAACCACCACCACGAAGGACGCTTGGGAGCCACGTTCCACCAAGTACCCACCACCACATATATTATAGCTGTCTTGGACATAAACAATTTGGCGCTAGAAGGAAGGGAAGAGTAGAAAAGCCCAATCTACAACTTCGCAATGGTGGTTCCTTACTCAACAACATCCGATTCCCACAGCTCAGAGGAAGAGAGATATTCTCCACCAAGAGAAACGACCATCAGGTCAACTAGAAGGGGTAGCACTGCTACCCACACCCGAGAAACTAGGCAAACCCAGCAGCCAAGCAGCTCAATGGTCATGCCCACACCTGAACAACTCCAAGCAGCCATCAATGTACTACAATCTGCTCAGCAGTTCATGTAGAATGTTGAAGGCCAACCACCTCTAAAGAGGAAAAGAACTAGAACCCATGATTCAGTTCGAAGACACCTGCGGCTGTCATCTGAAGAGGAGACACCCACAGCAGAACCCCTGTGTGGGTATAACAAGAGAGCCATCACTCCTACCCCAACGCCAGAGTATGGTTTATCTAGCCACTCTGGACTTGGGTACATTAAGAGGGGTTGGCAAGAGGACGAATGGAACACTGAGGTGATACAAGAGGAACACCCCAGCCTTTTCAATGAACTTACACCCATAGGGTATATGGCAGGCTCAAGCCAGAGATCTATCCACAAAGGAAACCCAGGAGGCGTAGCCCAAGGGAGACCCCGGTGCAGAACCAGGCGTAACACAGGAGCTGAAGAGGCCCTGTCTGCGCCTGGGGGCAGACCCATCAGAAGGCATGTTAGCCAGAGACTGGGGACAATAGCAGAGGAAGGCTCCGGTGACAATGGAGCCTCCACATATCTCAGGGGAATCATATCCCACAGGGTTGGTTCTAGGCCCACTCTGGTCTCACCAGCAGAAGAGATTAGGTCTCCCTCCAAATCTCCCTTCACACCTGAAATCATTGCAGCCAGAGTGTCGAAGGCTAAGCTCCCACTGAATCTCAAGTTTGAAGGGGAGGGGGACCCACAGGAGCATGTGGCAGCTTTTGAAACCCACATGGAGCTAGGAAATTGCAATTAGGCCACTTGGTGCAGACATTTCCCTGCCACTCTTTCAGGGATAGCTCAGACTTGGTTCAGAACTATCCCCTAGGGAACAATAGCCAACTTTGATGAATTGAAGAAGAGATTCAAAGAGCACTTTGTTAGTGGAAGCAGAAGAAGCAAGTCCACTCATGAGCTGCTAATGCTGAAGCTGAAGCAGAATCAGAACGAGAGCCTACGAGATTTCATAGGGAGATTCAACAAAGAGCTGGTGCACATCCCAAAGCTAGAGCAGAAGCTCGCTCTGCACGCTATGAGGAACACTCTGCCTCACACCAGCAAGTTCAGGGATGATTTGAAATGGGTCACCATGAAGGAGCTCAGCGAAGCCCTGGCCCTAGCAGAGAAGTACATAGCTGTCGAGGACTTCAACAAAGCCTCGACACCTGGAGCAGGCAGACCTGCCAGGCAAGAAACCAGGCAGAATAAGCAACCCTTCATGGGAGGCAGATTGAACTTTGGAGGCCATAGGCCCCATTAGAACAGAGGCAGAGAGAAGCAGAAGGAAGCAGAAAGGGAGGTGGACCGGGTGAGGGCCCAGGAGAAATACAATAACTACAGCAACCTCAGCCTGCCCAGGGCTGATATCTTTTTGACCAACAGTGACGACAGCAAGTGGCACAGACCACCCCCCACAATGAAGAGAAGCCTAGGCCCCAACATGGCAGAGTTCTGCGCTTTCCATGAGGCGCCAGGCCACAGTACCGAAGACTGCATTAGTCTAAAAATGATCTAGAAAGCCTGATCAGAAGAGGTTACTTTAAGGAGTACCTGGCCTGGAACCAGGGAATCAAGGAAAAGGAACAGCAGAATTAAGGACAAAAGCCGCAGCACAAGCGGCAGAGATCAAGGAAGGGAAAAAGAAAACGATATATGTCATATTTGGCAGCTCTAAATTCGATGGGGGGAGAGAGGGCTCATCTGAGGCAGATCACCCACCCCAACCTATACTCCATCGACAAGACAGAGCTGAGTCAAGATTTGCCAGATATGACATTCACAGCAGAGGACTGCAAAGGCATCAGTTTTCCACACTCAGACCCTATGGTAGTCACTCTAGAGATTAGCAGTACAGATGTACGGATAATATTATTAGATGGCGGGCGCGCCAATATCCTTTACAAGGATACCTTCGATAAAATGGAGCTGGACCATTCAATGCTGAAACGAGGAGGAACTCCCATCGTCGGCTTCACAGGGAACTCCATCATCCCAAAAGGGAAAGTTCATCTGGCTGTGACCGCAGAGGGGAAGAATGGAGTTAAGAGGACTGTGGTGCAAGAGTTCTTGGTAGTAGACCTCCCATCACCGTACAACGCTCTGATAGGGAGGAAGTTTATTGAGGCAGTACAAGGAATCCCATCAACCCATCACCAGACCATGCTCTTCCTCAGCAAAACTGGTGAAGTAGGCAGGTTGAGGGGAGATCAGAGAGCAGCTAGGTCATGCAATCTGACCGCTCTGAAGAAGGATAAGAGACCTCCCCCTCTTGACCACTCTGGGTCCAGAAGGAAGAGGAGAAAAGAAAAAAAGGAAGGAAAGAAGAAAGAGGCTGAAGAAGCCAAGAAGGACCAGGCTGAAGAAGCCGGGAAAGAAGGAAAGGAAGGAAAGGCCGAAGAGGCCGAGAAAAGAAAGGAAGAATGTGCAGCTATCAGCGAGGCCGATGCTCGGCCGGAAGCCGGCCAAGAGGCCAGCAAGCCTGAACCTGGGGAAGAGACCGAAGAGGTACTCTTGGGACCGGAAGAAGGCAGAACAGTCAGAATAGGTAAAGACCTGGATCCTGAAACCAGAGTCAACCTAATCAGTCTGCTGAAAGAGAATGCAGATGTGTTCGCTTTCTCAGCAGCTGAGATGCCAGGGGTAGACCCCGCCACCATCAACCACAAATTGAACACTGCCGCAGGGTACAGACCCCTAAAGAAAAAAGGAGGAACTACTCTGCGGAAAAGAATAAAGCCATCGAAGAAGAAGTACAGAAGCTGCTAGAGGCAGGGTTCATAGAGCCCTGCAGATATCCAGAGTGGATGGCCAATGTGGTGATGGTGAAAAAGGCGAATGGGAGCTAGAGGATGTGTGTAGACTTCACAGACCTCAATAAGGCCTGCCCCAAGGACTGTTATCCATTGCCGAGAATCGACCAGCTGGTAGACTCCACAAGCGGTCATGCTCTACTCAGCTTCATGGACGCCTTTAGCGGATACCATCAGATCTTCATGGATCCTGCAGATAAGGAAAAGACGACAATTATCACCCCTATCGGGGTATTTTGCTATATCATGAAGCCCTTCGGGCTGAAAAATGCAGGCGCCACCTACCAAAGACTGATGGATTAGGTCTTTGCAGGTCAGAGAAGGAGGAATCTAGAGGTGTACGTAGATAACGTCATCACCCAAAGCAGAACTGAGGCTGACCACATAGTAGACCTGAAGGAGACCTTCGCCAACCTCCGTAAACACAACATGAAACTGAATCCTAAAAAATGCTTGTTCGGAGTACGGTCAGGGAATTTTTTGGGCTATCTGGTCAGTGAAAGGGGGATCGACGCGAACCCCGACAAAGTAAAAGCAGCTATGGATTTGCCAGAGCCTAAGAGCATCAGAGATATTCAGAGGCTGACAGGCAGAATGACAGCCCTGTCCAGATTCTTAGCTCAATCTGTAGAGAAAGCTCTCCCATTCTTCAAGATATTGAAAGGGAACAAAGAGTTCAAGTGGGAAGCAGAACAGAGGGAGGCGTTCCAGAGGCTGAAATCACACCTCTCTGGTCTGCCAACGTTAGCCAGACCCAAGACAGGGGAGGCTCTCTTCTTGTATATTATCGTTACTGCTACAACTGTGAGAGCAGTCCTGTTAAAAGAAGAAAATAAGAAGCAGCAGCCAGTGTATTTTGTGAGCCACACCCTAACGGGGGTGGAAACGCGCTACCCATTGATAGAGAAGGCAACCTACGCAATAGTGCTGGCCACCAGAAAGCTGAGGCCATATTTCGACGCACACCCCATCACCGTGCTGACAAATATGCTATTAGAAAAGGCAATGGAGAAGGTAGACAAGTCGGGGCAAATCATGAACTGGGCCCTGGAGCTGACAGAGTTCGGAATTAAGTTCGCCCCGCGAACCGCCATCAAAGCACAAGCTCTGGCAGATTTCTTGGCAGAGTGTGCATATCAGTTTGCAGTTGGAGAGCCCAGAGCCTGGGAAGTTTTTACAGATGGATCTGCAACCATCAATGGCTCTGGGGCAGGCGTGGTCATCAGAACCCCTGAAGGGAAAATCATTGAATACGCCCTGAAATTCTTATTTTGAGCAACCAATAATGAGTCAGAGTACGAAGCGGCCATCGTAGGACTGCAGCTTTACCAAACTCTGGAAGCCAAGCACGTCCACCTCAAAATTGACTCTCAGTTGGTCACCAACCAAGTCAAGGGGGAGTATGAGGCTAAATAGCCCACAATGCAAAGCTACTTGGCCAGGATGAGGTCTCTAATTTCAAATTTTAAAAGCTTTAGAATTGAACAAGTGCCCAGAGCACAGAACGCCCAAGCAGAAGCTTTGTCCAAACTGGGGAGCAGCAGTCTGCAGGAATTAAACAGATCTGTCCTGGTGGAAGTCAGTCCCACCAGTGAAATCTGCGAGGGAGCAGAACTCGTCCTAGAGCTTGAGGATATGCCAGACTGGATCAGGGAGATCGTAGAGTACAAGCAGAATGGCAAACTACCAGAGGGAAAAATGAAAGCTAGAAAGCTTAAGCTCACAGCATGCCGGTACTGCCTGATTAGGGATGAGCTATACAGGAAATCTTTCTCTCTGCCTCTACTCAAATGCGTAGGACAGAGAGACGCAGACTACATATTGAGAGAGATCCATGAAGGTATATGCGGGTACCACATCGGGCCAAGAGCTCTGGCCCACAAAGCTCTCAGAGCTGGTTATTATTGGCCCACAATGAAAGCTGACTCTGAGGCTCTGGTGGAAAAATGTGATAGCTGCCAGAAGTTCGCTCCAAGAATCAAGCTTCCCGCGAATGACCTCATGCTATTCTACAATCCTATCCCGTTCGCCTAGTGGGGACTGGACATCCTGGGGCCCTTTACAACAGCCCAACATCAGAAGAGGTGGCTGATTGTGGGGGTAGACTACTTCATCAAGTGGATAAAGGCAGAATCCCTATCCACCATCACAGAGGCGGCCGTCAGAAAGTTCCTATGGTATAACGTCATCACCAGATATGGGACTCCGAAGGCTTTCGTCTTCGATCATGGAAGACAGTTTGACAATATGCCACTGTCAGGGTGGCTAGAGCAGTTTGGGATCAAATACGCTCTGTCTTCAGTCTGCAACCCTCAGTGCAATGGACAAGCCGAAGCCGCCAACAAGCAAATCCTGATAGGCCTGCAAAAGAAGCTAGAGGAGCTGAAAAGCAAATGGTTAGGGGAGCTGCCCAACACTCTGTGGTCAATCAGAAACACAGTCAAAGAGTAAACTGGGTAGACCCCCTTCCATCTGGTATATGGCTCTGAGGCCGTCATGCCTGTTGAGATTGGATCTGAAAGTCTGAGAATCAGTCTATTCGAACCAGGTCTGAATGATGAAGCTCTGAAAACCAATCTGGATCTGCTGGACGAACACAGGAATGAAGCTAGGCTTAGAATGGAAGCCTACAAAGCCAGAATCAGCAGATACTACAACCGGAAAGTAAGACCTAGACCTCTGGAGGTAGGAGACCTGGCACTCAGAAATGCAGCAGCAGTACAGAAAGACAAAGTACATGGAAAGCTGTCGGCTAAATGAGAAGGGCTCTACCAGGTTAGTGAAGAGTTGTACCCTGGAACATACAGACTGAAAAAGATGGATAGGAGCGAACTGAAGAGCAACTGGAATGCCCGCATACTGAAAAAATACTTTGTGTAACCCAGATTGTATCAAACAAATCCTATGAATGAAAGGCCTTTGAGCCATGCTTTTCAACCTACACACTCTCCATATCGCTTATTTTTCCTTTATAAAAGTACAATGCCAGAATCAAACAGACCATCAGCAGAGTGAGAAAAAACATTACAGTCTGATAAAACAGAGCAGGGTCTAAGTCAGAATGAGGGCCCATCAAACACATAAACTACCTAAGCAGAAAGGGAGCCAGCCGAAAGGTCAACTCTGTCCAGAGCCCATGAGGACCACAGAGTGATCGGATGCCGGCTCGACTTAGCGATGTCACAGACCTCTACCTCTAAACCTACAGGGCCAAAGGCCCAAAAAGCAGTAAGGATAAGTCATAGACACCTAAGGTTAATGGGGATGGCAGAGTTCAAAAGAACCTAGCGTACCCCGACACGAAAACATTGGCAGAGGAACTTAAAGGGCAAACCCCAAAATTCCCAAAACCACCACGACTTAGGGCGTCAAAATACCTCCTACGCTCTGCTCATTGTTGGACCACTGTCACGCATAAGACAGAGCAGAAGAGTAAAGGGCCCCTAAAGTCACAGCTCTGAGCTAATCTCACCCGTCGCGATGTCGTATAAACAGGCACGCTCATAAGCACTGTGCAGCAACACAGCAAGCTCAATGTCAAAGCAAAATGCCCCTGAGTCTGCAAGAAATGCTAGGCTAAGGAGGAGCAGAGCACAAACACTTATCAAAAATAAGAAGATTTGGCATGCACAATATAGAGGAGACAAAAATAAATATCAGAGCAATACAACTAGCATTTCTGAAAATAAGTGCACCTTACATAAAAGGTCTAATCATAGATCAAACCAGAATACTACAATGCTAATACAACAACGGCGGCTACCTAACCAAAAGAAGGGAGCAAATAAAAATGAAAAGCTATTGTTTGACTATTTAATTACAAATATTACAAGAGAAGTCAATTAGGGATATCATCGGAGGGCAAAAAATAGAGGACTGTAGTCAATTCAGCACAGGCTCTCAGCCCATCCACCTCAGCTGCTCAGACAGGAGTCACAAGAAGACTGACGCGAAGCGCGAGATAGCCGCCCGAGTTCCTATTGTTTAGGAACAGAGCTGCCATCCCCCGCAGAGCTCCCATCAGCTTGTTGCTCTGAGCACTCCCCCTCTGCAGGCAAAGAGTAGAGTAGCTCCATGTCTCTAAGCTCCTGGGTGGCAGGAGGTTGCATGTACACTCCACGGGCGTAGGCCTCGTCAAAAGCATCCCAATTGAAGGAGGGCTGCGAATGCCAGAGGACTCTACGGACATCAACTTTGCAATCCTCCCACTACTTGTTCCGGAACGCCTCCTCCATCTTTGCAGCCAGGGCCGCCTCTTCGGCGTTCAGTTGAGCTTCTCTCTCTGATAAAAGCTTGGAGAACTCTTCCCCAAGCTTAGTCTCCCTCTGTTTCAGAGCCTGCTCAGCCTCCTTAGCCTGCTCAGCCAACTTAGTAGAGCAGCCTTCATAGTCAGCCTGCACAGCATAAAGCTGCTCTAGCTCTTTCACCACAGTCTGCAGCCTGGCCTCAGAGGTCTTTGAATGTTCAGCCACAATGGCCTCCGCTTTCCTCACCATACCTTCGATGCGTTGGTTTGTGGTTCGCAAGGCGTCACGCTCCGCGGTTATGGCATCCCTCTCCTCCTCAGCAGCCTGACGTAGCCACAATCAGAGAATTGTCAGTTTTCACCATGGCATATTTTTGGTTCAGCTGCTCCACCTGAGCCCTGAGCTGATGCAGTTCAGAGACGTCTGCCTCATGTCTACCCAACCCTAAAGCATGGCAGAACTCCACAATGAAGGCACCAGCCCGTGCAGCCTGTATTCAAGAAAAAGTAGATCAGAAGCAATTCAGGAGACTCAGAAGCAGATAACTAAGAAAAGGCAAAGAACTTACCAAGGGAACGTCCTGGACGATGTAATCCGCTGAGAAGCGACTGGCTAGAAGCTTCAGCCACTCGCTAGGATCAGGGAAGGCCACGGGCGTCTGCTCATGCCCCTGCGCCTTATGCCGGTCACCCGCCGATCCCCTCTGCAGAGAACCTGAGCCAAAGGAAAGATCACTAAGTTCCACAGAAAGGAAAGAGCCGGAATTGAGGTCGGGTAAAGGGTACACACCTCTAGTGACTTGCTCAACCTCGACATCGATGATCTGAGTGGGGTCAGCAGGAAGACGAGTTTTCTTCTTTGGGGGAGCCTCTTCCCCGTTCTGCCTCTCTGCTGGTCTCTTCTGGGAATGCGAAGAGACCTCAAACTCGACCACTGACTTCTGCATGAGCTCTGCAGGAACCTCAGGCTGGCCTACAATTGGAATAGGGGTCTGAGGAACCCCAGAAGACTGCGCCTTCTTGGCTCGCAAATCACGCTGAGAAAGGCAAAGGAAAGTCACATTATCAGCAAAGCAGAACACACATCAACGTGAAAGCTGAAACAGAAAAGAAAGGAGAAAAAACACTAACCAGACGCGCTAACTGCTCAGGAGTTGGAGCAAGGGTCTGCTTGAAACCCCTACGAGGAGGAGCAGACTTCCTGCCAGGGGGAGTAGGCTTCTGAACAGGAGGAGTAAAATTATGAATAGGGGAGACACGACGGTCTCCACTACCGAGACGGAAGTGGAACTCAGCTGTTCCACCTTCTCATGTTGAAGAGGCTCCAACACCTCCTCCTGGTTGGTATGAACAGACGTAGGTGTGGCATGCCTAGTGGGACCTAGCAAATCTGAGATTGGTCAAAAAGGTCAAGAACATTCAATCAAAGAGAAGAAAGTCGAAGGATAAAAATGAGTCTGAAGAAGACACATCCCTGATGCAGTCTGGTCCTCAACCTGGTCCTCCGCAGTCTGAGTTGTGGCAATCTGAGCAGTCCCTGCCTAGGTCCTGTCAAACTCTGTCATTACTTGATGGCACTCCTGACCAGTTTTACCTGACTGAGCAGAACAACCCTTTTGAGTGATTTCTTCCTCGGTCCTGTCAAACTCGGTCCTTATTTGGCCAGGCTCTCCCATTGGCACCTCCTCCACCACAAGTGGATCTGAAAACCAGCAGAACAGATAAAGTTAAAGCAACAGGATATATACAAGTAAAAAGAGGGGATTGATCATCATAAACATTACCTGTCTGCAGAGGAGGAAGCTGTTGCAGAGGTTCAATAGCCAGGACAGTCCCTTGCAGAGTGCTGGCCCCCTCTACATCATCATCATCATCCTCCTCAGGCAGATTCACAGTACGCCAGGAACGGCGAGCCCGTAGAGGCTCAGCCACCTCTTCCTCCTCATCACCAGACTCGATCTCGGTTATGGTTGCAGAAGGACTAGCCGACGGCCGCGACACCCCCGTGTGCCTGTCCTGAAGCTCCGGACGCTTAGTCAGGAGGACAGGATGGTCCAGGGGGGTATCCAAAATCTCCCGGGCATAATCCAGGACAGAGTAGGTCCCCGGATCCGGTATCGGGCGATACCTATGACACACTAAGATATGACTCAAGCTAAGCTCCATGGGGATAGCAGACCCCAGAGTCTCTGCAAAAATCAGAAAGAGCATCAGCAAATACAAAGCTGATAACAAGTAGAAAATAAAAGAAAGGGGCAGAGCAAGTTGTGAGCTCAGAACCCACCCATGATCAGACCGCGGACTATCTTTCCACATGGAGCTGCAGACAGCACAAAGGATGAGTGCCATGGGGCACAGCAGAACAGAATGTAAAAACAGGAAAGAAACAAAAAAGGCAGAACGCTAACATGTGGTGTAGTCCGGCGACAGCTTGTCTATCCTCATGAAGGCATTCTGGCACATCACATGATGATGCGGCAGCCATTACTTGGGAAGAAACTGCTTCCCATCAGCAGGCCCCTTAGGGTTGGACAGTAGTAGAAAGCTACTCTTTCGTCCCAGTTCAGAATATGGGGGTCCTTCTGCTTGCGGAACTTAGGCTCCACAGGGCGCAGAGGGGCCTTGAATTGATAAGGGTGCCCCGGCTCTGTCGGCACTCTGACAAAGACGAAACTATCCCGCCAATCTTTCAAAGTGTGATCAACAGGATAGACCGTCAGATGGTTGGTTCGTACCGAACCTGTAAAGTAACCAAAATTCCCACCCTGCCTCTTGAAATGGAACAGACATTTAAAAAGATTCATAGTCAGAGGGAAGTCCAAAGCTTCACAGTCCCAAATGAACCCATAACTTTCTTCAAAGACTGAGGGTTAACTTGGCAGAGCGCCATTCTGTACTCGTAGAGCACCCACTCCAAAAACCAGTGTATCGGGAACCTAAGCCCGAACTCCAGTTAATTAGTGTACACAGTGTACCCCTTTGGTATATCTGCCAAGCTCTGGCCAGCCTGAGGAACTACCACCCAGGACCCGCGAAGCGGCTTAATCTCCGCGGCCCATTCAATGTAATAAGCAGCATGCCCCCGTTTAAACGCATCTGCAGATTTCTTGGCCAGACACGGCTTGCCTTTTCCTTCATACAGGGCAGTGAGCCCCATCTCATGCGCATTGTAGTCCCACTTGAAGGTGGGCAGAGAAGGTTTGAATTGATGATTTGGAGGGAACCTATTGGTCTCAGGGCCCAAAGTCTTCTGGCGCAAGCCGTCCCAAGGATCGAAGACGGCCCACTCCTCTGGGACCATCTCGTCCTTACACCGAGGAAGATCCAGCTTCAAGAATGGAGACTGGGTATCCATCGGATACGGCTCGTCTGGTTCAGACGAGGAAGTAGACACCCTGCACTACCCACGGGACGCTGCAGCTTGTGAGGTAGACATTTTGCACAACACAGGAGGCAGAGGACAAAAGCATCAGACCTAAATTCACAATACAAAATAGTCTGGTACCTCAGACCTAAAGACTGAGCCACCAGACTGGTGGGCAAGGATTCGTATGGTATTTGAGGGTCAGAGATAATCAAGAAATAGGATATTTTCTTGCTTTTCTTGCAAAAAGATATATGCAGAGCAGTCTGGTATCTCAGACCTACAGATTGAGCCACTAGTCTGGGGGGCAAGGATACGTATGGTATATGATGGTCAGAGATAACCAAGAAATAGGATATTTTCTTGCAAAAGATATAAACAGAGAAATGAGGGCATGTCACAAAGATCTACAGCAAAACCCAGCAAATAAGAAAAAGGAAAAATAACAGGGTTAACAAAGCAAACCCTAAAATCCCACAGACAATAGTCAAGCAGATAGGCAGAGCAGAACTCAGCTGAAGAGGCAGAGCAGACCCTACTCCAGAACAACAGAGTGGAAGTGAAACAACACCAAGCACACAAGAAGCAAGCAAATAAACAGTCGCAAATGAACCACAAAGAAAAGCAAACCCTAATTCCCAGAAAACAACAGAATAACTGCGCACAAAGGGAAAAAGGGGAAAACCCATCAACATAGAGAAAACCACATCCAAACCATCCAAGCAAAAAAATTCAAGAGTAGATCTTTACAAAGAGTTTACCTATATAAAGGATGGAAGACGCTGAGAAGTGAAAAGACGAAGAATAGAACAGCAGATGCGAAGTATCAACACTCTAAATTTGAGACCAGGCGCAGGCAAACCTCAGAAAAATCGAAGGAAATCACTCGGAAATTGCTCGGGCAAGAGGAAATTCTTGGAGAACAACAGAAGAAACTATGAGCAAGAGGTTCGAAAGAAAAGAGAGTGAAAAATTCCACAAGGGGTCGATTCAGCCTTTATATAGGCAAACTACATCCACTCAACATTAATTTCCCATCATTACATTTCTTGGGAACCCCAAGAGTCACATCAATTCAATTCAAAATGAATTAATGGTCCTCGCTCAACACCCCAACCAAATGGGCGGGAAAAATAGAAGCGCTCTGAAGTCTGTGAAGAACAACTATCAGAGAGACACCTACCAGTCTGTGAAGAGCAGAGCGCCAGGCCAAAACAAACGTACCCAGCATATCGCAATCTGTGAATACTGGGTCCGGGGGGCAAATTATATGGGGTCTGCCTAGCAGACCGCCAGCAAGCAGCAGACCCAATGGTCCTGCCACTCCACGTCAGAGCACTAGGAGTAGAGCAGACCTCTTCCGGCAGACCGCTCCGGATATAACCTCTGGGCGGGAGATTAATGAAGGCCTTGTTTACCTTGGCCACTTCCAAGAGAGGCCCACTTACCTTGCTAGGTCAGTTACAAGTCCTAATCTCATATAAATACCCATGCCCATGCATGGGTAAGGTACGTTCAATCAAACACTCACAAAATACTTGCACTTGATACTCGTTTTCTCTCTATTAGAGATCTTGTGCTCAACTTGGACTGACTTAGGCATCGGAGAGGCGATCCTCGGAACCACCCCCGAGGTTTCTCCCTGTTTTGAAGGTAACCACCACCACGAAGGACGCTTGGGAGCCATGTTCCACCAAGTAACCACCACCACATATACTGTAGATGTCTTGGACAGAAACATGAGGTTTTGAGTTGTGATGAGGAAGAAGATGGAGTTGTTGATGTTTTTATAGGGAGATTTGGAAATGGGGGAAATGGGGGGAAGTATGAAATTTTTCGAGGTGGAAATGAGTATACATGTTTTTGGGCTATAGTTTCATTGAATATTTTAGGAAAAATTGGCGCCAACAGCACCAACTATTCGTTTGGTGCGCAAAACAGTATAAACTAAAGAAGGTGCAGTGCACAACACAAACTTTATGTGATTGGTGCACAAAACAACACAAGGAGATTTTGGCCTGAAATTCTACTTAGAATTCATGTTGTTTTGTGCACTCATCACAATATTCGTTTGTGTTGTTTTGTGCACCCGTCACATAAAGTTTGTGCTGTGCACTGCACCTTCTTTAGTTTGTGTTGTTTTGTGCACCAAATCAATAGTTGGTGTTGTTGAAACCAATTTAGCCAATATTTTAGTTGTGCAAATGAGTATAAAGTTATGGAAATGAGTACATTTTTGGGATATTTCGTGTTTGATTAAGTATATAAATAAAAACTAATTGGTTGTTTGGTTGACATGGAAAATCATGGGAAATAGAAATTCTTAGAAACTGGAAATTGGGTAAGTTGTTTGGTTGATAATAAAATAACAAATTGGAGGAATTAGAAATTTTTAGCAATTATGAATTCTTACAAAATGAGGAAAGTTACGAAATTCCTATGGAAATTTAATTCCACAATTATTAACCAAACAATTTAACAAAATTTCCATGCATTTAATGTAGGAATTTATTTCCCATATATCGTAATTTCGTGAGAATGTTGACTTCCAACATAAACCAGAAACTTTCCGATTTAGCATGCTCACCGAAAATATTAATTTCATCTGGGTCAAGTCATGAAGTCAGAGACGTTGGCGCGTTTGGTTGGCACAAGCTCGAAGAATCTCCCTTTTATTACTTTGTCTTTGCCTATGTGTGGGATTTCAAGGATATCCATGTGCCTATTCTCTAGTTTTCCCTCAAAATAATTGGTAAGTTTAAACAATTTAATGTGCTGGCAAAACCATGTGCACGTCGTTCATGGTATGTGGAACAATGAGAAGTTATCACAAACAGTTGAGGGCTTGAGGATTTTTGTCAACATATTCGATACTGCCAAACAGTGTACATTTATTTCACTACTAATAATAGTAATAAGGAGAAAAACACTATCCAGATTTTAATTCGGGTGTCATAATTTACCCATTGTGGGTTAGGTATTTGGAAGTGGAGCGAATGGTAATTGGAACCGTTATCAAAGTGGTCGTATAATTTGACATGGTGACTTTGAAGTTACAAGTTAAATTTCCAACTAACTATATCGCACATGATTATCTCCCAAAAGTGTAGATAGGGACCATCAAGAAAGAAAAAGAAAGTGTACACTTACATGGGGGTAAACAATAATTTTTTGTCTCTTAATACTTTTGCTCTCTTCTTTACTCATTGAATCTTGGAATTATGGGATAAACGGTATATTAATATACTAGCTTTTTTAAATGCACGATGGGGATAAACAAAAATGCACGGGAAAGGTTTTTTGTAAATAGATTTTGAGTTACTATTTAAGAGATCATAAGACTACAAACTAAGTTGAAGATGAATAACGTAAATTGATCTATTAAGAAAAATAATCAAGTCAAGAATATAAATGGACACAAACAATAATTGGTTCATTATATATAACCTTTTCATAATATATAAGATAAGGTCGAGTAAGGATTAATTAAATTCATCAATCGGTTTTTAAAATTATCTTCAATACTGCGTCAGTAAATTATAATAATACCTCTTCTTGCGGATTCAAAAACTCTTCGGGAGTTTTATTAACCAACTCACGAACTACCTTGTCATACAAAATAAAACACTCATTCTTTGTTCCGTGAGATACAATAATCTTCAATCTAGATCTTTTGTGATAAAAAAAATTATCTAAAGTTATAAGGAGTATTTTGTACATTAAAATTTTCAAAAAATTAATGCAAATAGATAGTT
Organism: Patellifolia procumbens; assembly: GCA_947645195.1. Taxonomy (NCBI): domain Eukaryota; kingdom Viridiplantae; phylum Streptophyta; class Magnoliopsida; order Caryophyllales; family Amaranthaceae; genus Patellifolia; species Patellifolia procumbens. The sequence continues at coordinate 1,790,540 of CANSGD010001040.1, forward strand.
ACTAAAATTGGGTCTCTTAACAATGTATCTATCTTTTAGACAAAAAAAAGTTTTCACCCTCTTTAATAACTTTAGGAGCACATCTTATGCAAGCTTGATACCACCACCCAAAATCAAAAATCAATTTCCACTATAGTTGCCAAACAAATAACTTTCCCAATTGATTTTCTTTGTTTTTTGTAATGTTAAAATCATAAATTTAACTAATATCTTTGAATTTCATGTATTTCGCTAAAGCAACTAATTTCGGGATCATCTCGTCTACAAAATTTTGAATGCCAACTGGACGGGTTATAAAATCATTTCTTACCTATTGGCTATAAAACACCCTCGTTTTACAAACAATAAACAAACGCGACGTATATATCACCAATCAAAGCAAAGGATACTATTATTGTTTTTAAACAAAACGATAGTATATTCAAATAGAATATTATACACATTAGATGGACAATATCATTTTATGGCAAAAGGATAGGTTATTTGATTGTACGTTTTGTTAACTCGTCATCAATACTTCCCACTTCACACTGAGTGAGATAGTCATTCATTTCCCATACACGTATTATTCGAACCCTTATGGTGTAAAATTTCTTCCCTTTACTTATTTCACTTATACTGATTAATTGACATAGATGATCCATTGTAGTTTTATTTTGAAAGAACTTAAATATGATTCTTGTAAAGTTGGGAAAATGTACAACAAAATTGTTAAAACTATTATCATATTTATACTTAATATTAAGTAGATAGTGACTTAATTAAAGGAAAAAACTTTAAATAAGGAAATCCAAAAAATTCGAAAAATTTGTAAAAGTAAAATAACAAAAAGGTTAGCATGTTCATATAATATTTCAAAAAATAATATGGATATTATGCTCTTCTAGAAAACTCAGATTACCTTAATTGCATTTCGTAATCTTAATCTATTAGACACTCCTAAAATCTTCCTTATTTAATGAAAAAACCTTTAAATAAGGGAATCCTAAAAGGTGACATGTGATATTGATAAATATGGTGATTTTTATGGTGATTTTTTGTAGGAGAATCGTCAAATATGGATATTAAGTAGTGAAAAGTCAGAGTATCTTAATTGTATTTAATAGTCCTAATCTATTGGATACTCCTAAAATTTTCAATAAGTAAAGGAAAAAACTTCAAATAAGGAAATTCTAAAAACGTATAATAATAAATTGACAGATATGGTGTTTTTGAGTGATTTTTTGTATGTGAATTTTTATTTATGTTTTTAGAATCATTATTTATGTTGTTTTTAAATTAAAAATCTTATTACTACATAATTTATGAGAATCTTTATTTATGGTGATTTTTTATTAAAATCGTAACTTATTTATAGTTAAAACTATAATTTGAATTGCATTTTTTTTTACTAAAACCTTATCTTTATGGTGCAATATTGTTAAAAGACTTGGAGATATGATATTTCATATCTTATTTATGCTGATTTTATAATTTTGTTCTATAAACTAGCCCATTAGCATTTATACTATTTTACAAATATTCAAGCAACACTCACGTTCTGATCTTATAATGTGAATTATATATTATGAAATTAACATTAAAATGGCAAGATCCATAAATTGATTGTGATTGAGAATATTTTCATAAGAGTGTTAAGAACCTTCTAAATTTATATATATTATTGCTAAGAACCTTGCAAATTTAACTTATCAATATCATAATAAATTAATAATGTTATATGAGATCTTAGCAGATAAATTAATCTAATTTTTTTTTGTTTTCATATGAAAAGTAATTTGCATTCACTTGATTTTAATATATGATTTTTGTCTTAAAGTATATGATTTTTATTGATTTTAGTACCAATGATTGTTTATTAACGCCTTGTTAAAAAAATATACCTAGATTTAATGGGGTTATTGAAAAATTATGCAAATTTAGAGTATAAAATAGTTAACTTAAAAACCCTTAATTATAATAATCGAATTCTTTTCAATTGCTCGACTTTTTATTAGAAAATCATTTTAAAAAATTATGTTTAATATTATTCTTATAAATGTAATGTAAAAGGTAGGTTTTACAAATAAATTACTTAATTTAGTTATCATTTCTTGCACATGTTAAACGCATTAAATATATTTAAAAAATGTATATAACCCCTAAATTAGCTCTATATGCTCTACATGGTATATATCCCAAGTGATTTTGGCCCTTGATTTTAGGTGAATTTCTTTTAGGTTATTTATTTTGTGTCTATTATTGCATGGTAATGTTTATGCTAGTAATTTAGGGAAATACTTAATGAGTATCATACAATTGCTTTAATTTTTCCTTTTAGTGTAAAAATATTTTTTTATTCTTTGGTAATAACATTTGAAACAACACTTGATAATAACATTTTTTTTATTCTTTATGTATCAAATGTTGTTATCAAAGATAAAAAAAATATGTTATTATCAATGTTAACCTAAATAAAATTATAACGTTCATAATTAACTAAATAAAATCAAGATACTTGAGAAAAATTTTTAAGTACATAGTTAATTGACCTAATAAAAAGATTATGGGCTTGAATATCAAAAGTTAATGGGTAAATATTATTATTAATAAGTTACGACTTCATATTTGATTATACTATTATATATTATATGGTTGTATTGTATGATATAATTTGAAACAATATAATGAGATATGATTACTATATATAGTAAAAAAAATTACATACTAAATAGGTGATTAGGAAACTTATTAATCTTATGATAATCAATCACGTTTTTAATGACAACTTTATACATACTACCTCTGTTTTTTCATAGGGACGTTTGCTTTTTCACGCAGATCAAGGAATAAGTGCAAAAGTAAGAGAGAAGAATGGTAAAAGTAAGGAAAAAGTGAAAAAGGTAGAGAGAATGAGAGAAATGTAATATTTAAGTGAACCAACCTACCATTTATGGTAAAAGGTAGAAATGTCTCAATTGAATAAAAACTCCTCTAAATGAAAAAATGTCCCTATTAAAAAAACGAAGGTAGTATTATATAATCAATCGATATAGACCAGATAGTTGCTAATCAATCTATATATATAAGTGGATAGATTATGGTTAATTGGCCTTATAAAAAGAGTGTGGGCTTGAATATCAAAATAGGAATATTAGTTGTTTAATGGATTGCTAATTACCATCTATAAAAATATATTATTTCCTTTAAATTAAAGTATAAGAACGTGATTGATATAAAATTGGAAGCCCTAGTTTGATTGGTAATTATCGTTTAAAAGTTGATGATTTCATTTAAATTAAACTCTAAGGATCGTCTATAAATGGTACAGATAAGTATAATATATGATTAATAGATGGCAAATTATAAGAACTTAAGTTTAGGCTTTAATATAAAAGTTGAATTTAAAATTTTTCCTCAAGTATCTTGATTTTATTTACTTTAATTATGGATGTTGTAATTTCATTTAAATTAAACTCTAAAGATCGTTTATAAATGACAAAGATAAGTATAACATATGAGATAACCATGGGAAATTGTAAGTGCTTAGGTTTAGGCTTGAATATAAAATTTGAACTTAAGTGGATAAAAACGAACTTTAACACTATATAAGTAGATAGATTATGGCTAATTGACCTAATAAAAAGATTATGGGCATGAATATCACAAGATAACTACTAAAAATTATATATCTAAATTATATTATTATTAATAAGTTACGATTTTATAATTGGTTATACTATAATATGATATATGATTATATTATATTATATGATCTGATTTAAATCAATATAATGAGATATCATTACTATATTTACTTAAAAAAAATACATAACAAATAAGTGATTAGTCAACTTATTAATCCATTGGCAGTCAATCACGCTCTTAATGACAACTTTATACATGTTTTAAAAAACAAATTTAAATAGTTGATAGGTTATTTATTGCTATTATAATTACAATATTTAAAATGTTATAATCGTTCTTTATAATAGGAGTAGGATTACAATTGTTGATTGATTGATTATGTGATAATTTGATTGAATTACGGAATGTTTAGTTGATTTAATTGATTAGTTGATTCATCTTAATCAATCAATATCCTATCAAATTGAAACTGTGATTGATTTCTTAATAGGAAGTTTAGTTGTTTAATGATAATTACCATTTATAATACTTGATTGATTGATTCCGTGATTGATCTAATTTGATAGGATATTTATTGATTGGGATAAGCTAAATGATTGATTGATATCATATTTTAAAAGTGATTGATATAAAAAGAGGCAGTTTAGTGTTTTAGGTTCTCAAAAACTACCATTTATTTATAATTTCATTTATTTTAAAATATTAAAACGTGATTTGATATCAGAATAGGAAGTTTAGTTGTTTAGTTGATTAATAATTACCATTTCTAAAACTAAATTAATTTCCTATAAATTAAATTATAAAGATCGTATATAAATGGTAAAGATAAGTATAATATTGTTTGTAAACGGCAAAGATCGTTCATTTAAATTTATGGGTTAGTCAAATTTGAATACATGAAATCAGTTTAGGAAAATATTATCTAATTAACTTGGGAGATATTTGTTAATATATATTGCTATAAAATGGAAAATTACAAAGTTAGTCAAATTTGAATAAATGTAATCAGTTAAGGAAAATTGTATCTAATTAATTTATGAGATTTTTGACAAAAATAGGCGTTATTGAATGGTTTACCAAAGAAAACACATCATACAAAGATTTGTCGTAATTTTTTTGTTAGAGATTTTAATCTTCTTTACATAATGGAATTTCAAAAGATCTTAAATACAAAAACGGAAAAGTTACAAATTCTGAGAAGAAAGATGTTAGTCAAATTTGACTACTTTGAGAATAAAAAAAAAGGAATTTATTGGTTAGTCAAATTTGAATACATGAAATAAGTTAAGGAAAATAATATATAGTTAACTTGGGAAATATTTGGTAAGATATTTTGCTATAAAAACGGAAAATTACAAAGTTAGTCAAATTTGAATAAATAAAATCAGTTAAGGAAAATGGTATCTAATTAATTTAGGAGATTTTTGACAAAATAGGCGTCATTGAATGGTTTACCAGAAAAAATTCCAGAAAGATATTCGTAATCTTTTATTAGAAATTTTAATCTAATGATTTATTTACATAACCAAATTTAAATATATTTTAAACACAAAACGGAAAAAATACAAATTTGGAGAAGAAAAGATGTTAGTCAAATTTAACTACTTTTACAATAAAAAAAGGAAATTTAATGGGTTAGTCAAATTTGAATACATAAAATAAGTTAAGGGAAAATATTATCTAATTAACTTGGGAAATATTTGTTAAGACATTTGGTAAAGAATTTATTCTACCGATTTCAATGTATAACCGAATTTAGAAAGATTTGAAAAATCGGAAAAGATAAAAAATGGGAGGAAATTTTTTTTCAATGGATAAATGAATTTATTTAACAGAAAATGATTATAATTTTTGAATGTATATTCAAATTACAAATGCGCAATCAATTCAAATGAAAAATAAAATATAAATTACGAAAAGTATTGTGAACATTTTCATAAATTTTTAAGTTATTACTTGGTTTAATGTAAACTGCAAAGTAATATATAATAATGATTTAATAAATACATTGGCTACATCAAGATATTGTATTTAACAAATGCAAAGAAAAATAAAATTACTATAACAAAACACTACAATTTACTAATACTCAAAAAATAATTAGGTAAAAGTCTAGAATAACTTTAAGATTGCATAAAGAACAAACAAAATGTATATTCGAATAATCGAATTTGAATATAAATATGACAAAAGAATAAAAAGAAATGATTTTATTATTATTCAATAGGGATAAGGATTACATTTGATGAATTAACAAACAATAAAATACATAAGAAAATGACAACACACAAAAAAAAAACGATTAGATTGATGATACTTTCATCAAAATATTCAAAACCTCCATTGTGATGTTGTAATGATGATTATGAAACTTTCAACAATCGCATTTGGAGAATTCATCCAATATTCTTCGAATTAGGAGAAATAAAAGAGTGTAACAATCTTCCTTCAATCGAAATTTGTAAAACCATTCCAATATTCTTGAATGATTTTATTGAATGGAGTCATGTTTTCATTTTGAGAGAGAAACATTCAGAATGAGAGAGGCTTGATTTGATTTTAGGGTTAGATGTGAATGAAAGGGGATAGGGAGATGATTTATTTATAGTTGTAGTTAATGCCTGGCTTGATATCATTAATAATATCAATCAATTAAATTCAATGTTAAAAAAAATTAAAACGTCAAAAATTGAATTAGCATATAACTTGTTCCTTAATTTAAGATTGCTTTTGTGTAAATTTTAGTAAGAATATAATTTGTTCCATATGTGGCTTGCAACAAATAGGAAGAAGATTTGCCAATTAATAATTGAAAAGGTTTGTTTCCTAAAGTCAAGGAATATTTTCGGCTATCTTTTCAATATGGCAATTATTTTGATATGACAAATAATAATCCCAATCTATATGCTATTATATACCGAAAATTAAAAATTTATTCCCCATAATTTAGGCATATGGAATATAATTAAAGGGAGATTTTATTTGATTTGATATAATCCTTAATTAAATATATTCTTTAATCTTATTTTAGGCATATGAAAGTTATTAAAGCAAATCTATTCCTTAATTAAAGCAATGAGCCCATAGGTGGTTTTGGTAAGTCCACTAATTTAGGAATAGATTAAGGATTTGATTCTTATTTTTTTGAAGAGCTTTTAATTAAAGCAATCAACCGAATTAAATGGGTTATTCTTACTGAAAATAAGCCACACTTAATTAGCTAATATTTAGGAAGATAATAAGAGTCAAACGCTAATTTAGGAATAGATAAAGGGCATTATTTTCGGAATATTGTATTCCTTTAATTAAGGGAAATCAAAGGCTAATTACACGGAATTACAATAAAAAAATGCAATAATGCAAAAAAAAATAGCAAAAACATCTGTGGCTGACACGTGGCTTCTGTAAACGCTAGGATGCTTGAGAGATCAAGGTTTGCTTTGGATTAATCTAGTGACGACACGTGGCGAAAACTATTTTGCTTTAATGTTATATATAGATTTATTATAAAATTTTAGAGTTTAAACTTTAAAGTATTAAAATAATAAAACCTTGAACTTTAACTTAAAAACGAATAGATTATCTAACACAAGTTTTTGTATCACTCATATGGTCCTTTCTTTTCAACTTATCTTTGCTTATCTAAACTTATCTAAACTTATGTGAATTTATTATACTTCATTAGACCTTATTCGACTTTATTATTATACCTTATTCGACCTTTTATTATATCTTATTCGACCTTTTATTATACCTTACTAGAACTTATTCGACCTTATTAGATGAACCTTAATAGACCTTATTCGACTAGACTTTTGAAGGAATTGCGTCCTCGACTATAATGCAATTACTAAATATAATATGGATCGTATTATGGAGACAATAATTCATTTAATTGGGTCGTCTTTACGTCTTGCTTGAGAACGCTATAGACCTTTGGGTTAGTAAATAATAAACCCAAAGCCCATTTAAATGGATCCTACAAGGTCACACATAATATTTGGATCAACAAAAGAGAAACCCATAGCCCATAAAGGCTATGGTGTAGTCGGCCCAAGAAGGAGATAATAGGAGATTATTTGACCTAATTATTTCTATATAAAGGTCAGGAAGTCAGAAAATAAGATACAATATCTCTCATTATTTTCTCCTTCTCTTTCTCTCTCTCAACTGACATTACTCCATAAAAGAAGAACGTTTTCTTTCTTCCTTCCAACTAGCATTGGTGGAGTGTTGATCTAAATTGGTGGACTAAGTAGAGGAATCACGTTTGAGATTCTTTCTCCAAGATCGTTGGCTATACTTTGAAGTATTCAATCCCGTCAAGCCAGTTGAAGTCACGCATCAAGAGGTTGGTAATTAAATTTTATATGACCCTTAATTATATGTGCATGAGATCCTGTTTTAGGTGCTTATGAATTAGATTCATGAAATTCCGCTTATAGTACCTATAATCTTACAGTGAACTTGACTTTTGTCTTGTTTGACCGTCTCTGACATGGTGTGAACCACGTCCAGTTGTTGCTCATCTCGAATTTCTTCGAGAACTATTTTACTCCCACTTGTCTTTCTGGAAATAAATTCCTTTTCATGAAAGACACCATCACGAGCAACAAATACCTTATTCTCTTGACGGTTATAGAAGTAATAATATGATTTATTTTGATGCGTTTATGACTAATTTTAATTTGATTAAGTGGAGGAATTGAATTATGGATTGAATAATTGGAATTAATTAAATGAGATTTAATTGCTTAATATTAATTTTTTTATTTTGGCCGAAAATTCAGAATTTTCGAACCCTAATGTTGGACAATATGTAGGTCGAATTTTGTGACTCAAATTAAACAATATGATCCAAGATTTTGGAAAATTGATTACGGAATTGGTTTCTTTAGATTCGAATTGCAAAATCATGTATTTGATTGTTGTTTTCGTTTCAAAATTAAAGAGTTTGGTTAAGAACAATGAAAACCCTAAGTTTTTCCCCAAATCAATTTGATTGGATGTTAAATGAGATTTAACACTCTAATATATTTGAAACGTTCAAATAGATAGAATTACAACATAAAAATTGCGTTTTTATGCACGAATTTACCCTGAAAATGTTCGATTTCATCCGAAAATTACCCAGAATTTCGACTGAAAAATGCAGCAACGATGTTGCTTTTTCCGGCGAACGGCGGTGCAAGAGTTGCGCTAGTGGTCGTCGTTTTTTCCTTCAAGTTGTTCGGCGTGCTCCGGTGGCCGCCGTTTTCGTCCTGGCTTGCGTGGCTGGGATGGGCTGGGCTGAGCACGGCTGCGTGCTGGTTTGCGTAGCTAGGCAGCATGCTCAGCCACCAGGCCAGCGACAGCATTAAAAAAAATTATTGCTTTTTCTTTAATTTTTTTTTTTTGAAAATCTTTTATGATTTAAGGTCATATCTTTTGGTTATTTTAATATGATTTTAATAACCGAAAATCTGGTTGATTTGATCTTTTGGTTATTGATTTTTTTTTTAATAAAAAAAAATCATAAAATCTTTTGATTTATATCTTTTGGTTATTGAAATATGATTTTAATAACCTAAAATATTGTGAGATTTAATGATTAAAATATTGTGGTGATTAAAATATGGTTTTAATAACCGAAAAATCATAAAAATATTTTAATTAATATCTTTTGATTATTGAAAATCAAACAAATATGATTTGTTTGAGAATATTAAGCAGTTCCAATTATCTTTTATTTTGACTAGGTCATAAGATAAATCCATAATCTGATTCTTTCATCTAATTAAAATTAGTTGGGAAAAGATAATATCTTTTAGTTAGTTAGATTTACTAGCTTAAATGTTTTATCTTCTTACTTTAATTAAGAATATTTGATATTTTAATTATGGGCAAGCCTGATATGTGATATTATTATTTGGCAATTAATATGTGATATTTTGATTATTGCAATGATAATATGTGATATTATTTTGAGTTTATAATATGTGATATTGTAATATGGAAATTCATTTTGATTTTTCGATTATTGGCATGTATAATATATGATTTTATTATATGGAAATTTAATACATGTGATGTAATTGCTATAATAACTAGTAAGATGACTAGTATGACCCAATAAAATAATCAAAATGGTTTTGGACTTTAAGCAAAGTTGATGGGTGTATGTGAGGTGATAAGCTCTGTCTATGATTAGGAAGGCTCTCCCTAACGTCGTGGATAACTTCCTTACCTGGGAGCTATAGTCTCCTTGGCAATCACTCATCAACTAAGAATTACAATTGTTGTAATTAGTAAAATTTTATGTTAAGATGATGAACTCTGTCTAGGATTAGGAAGGCTCTCCCCAATGTCGTGGGTAACTTCCTTACTTGGGAGATATAATCAACTTGCAGTATTATTTTACAATGCTTATAAGTTTATAGTATGTTGGTTATTAATATTGAAAGAGTTCACTGATTAATAACAACATAATAAACTTACGTCCCTTAAATATTGAGGTTAGCTTTTCCAAACATAAAGTACTTATTAACCCTTAATTAATGATAATAGGTCATGCTTCCGCAGGGTATTGTCATTAATTTTGGGAGATAAGGTGAAATTGCGAATTTTGCATACTTAGTTTGGTTGTCCTCAACAAAATCATCAAAAGCGTTTTGGATTTTGAAGCAAGAGATAGTTAAGCATGTGATGTTTTCCTATTTAAACAAGAATTATAAATATAATTAGTAAAGAGTTTACTTACCTTGAGAATGTAACTTTAACATAAGGCCTCCGTCTGCTTAGCGTTGCATGTTGATAGGATCTTGTACTCACTTATTCAATTTGGGACATTAAAATTGAATGAAGTGTCAAACTTAGAAACCATTGCATGTTTTAAGGTTGTTTCATAAACATAAATTGAACTTTGCCTTTTATTTTTCTGCCTAGAGGTACTATGAATAACAACAACAACAACTCTGTTTTCAACATTCGTCCTTTCCTTGAGAAGGATAGGTTGAATGGATAAAATTTCCTCAATTGGGAAAAGACCATAAGACTCGTTCAAAAGGGAAAGGGTTTTAAGAAGAAATGCGAAGGCAAGAAGGACAAAGGCAAGAAAGTTGTCGTTGCTCCTGAAAAACCTAAGCCGATCGCTAAGCCAAAAGCAGCCGCGGAAAGCAAGTGCTTCCATTGTGAAAAGATAGGTCACTGGAAGAGAAACTGCCCCAAATACTTGGAGGAAAAGAAGTCGGGGGCTTCCACCTCAGGTATTTATGTTATAGAAATCAATTTGACTTCTACTTCTTTATGGGTATTAGATACCGGTTGTTCACAATGTTAACGATGTGCAAGGACTAATAAGAAGTAGAAGGCTAGCAAAGGGCGAGGTAGAGCTTCGCGTTGGAAATGGAGCAAGAGTTGCTGTACTTGCCATTGGAAGTTATAGTCTACATTTACCCTTTGGATTGATTATAGAACTAAATAATTGTTATTTTGTTCAGTCAATTACTAAGAACATTATTTCTGTTTCCATTTTGGATGATGAAGGTTTTTGTTTTGAAATAAAGAACAAGTGTTGGTCCATTTCCTAAAATAATATGTTCTATGCTATTGCAAAATTGATTAATGGCTTATATGTATTAGATAGGCCAGTACAAATCTATAACATAGATAGTAAGAAACAAAAATCGAATGATTCAAACCTAACTTACATTTGGCATTGTCGAATGGGTCATATAAACCAAAAGCGCATCCAAAAGTTACAACAGGATGGAATCCTTCCGTCATTTGATTTTGAATCTTTTGATGTATGTGAGTCATGCATGTTGGGGAAAATGACTAAATCACCTTTTATTGAAAAGGGTGAAAAGGCTAGTGATCTCTTGGGCCTCATACATACAGATGTTTGTGGGCCTATGATCACAAAAGCTAGGGGAGGGTTTGCGTACTTCATCACCTTTACTGACGATTTAAGTAGATATGGGTATGCCTATTTAATGAAACATAAGTCGGAATCATTTGAAAAGTTCAAAGAATTCCAAAATGAAGTACAAAATCAACTTGGTAAGACAATAAAGGCATTGCGATCCGATCGTGGTGGCGAATATTTGAACCAAGAATTCGATGATCATTTGAAAGATTGTGGAATACTTTCACAATTGACTCCACCAGGAACTCCACAATTAAATGGTGTCTCTGAAAGGATGAATCGAACTCTATTACATATGGTTCGATCAATGATGAGTCTTGCTGATCTTCCAATTTCGTTTTGGGTATATGCGCTCGAAACAGCTGCATACACACTAAATAGGAGCCCGTCAAAGGCTGTAGAAAAGACTCCATATGAGATGTGTAATGGAAAGGTTCCAAACTTATCTTTTCTTAAAATCTGGGGTTGTGAGGTCTATGTAAAGCGTTTACTGTCAGACAAACTTGCACCCATATCAGATAAATGTCTCTTTGTGGGATACCGAAAAGAGACAAGGGGTTATTACTTCTATAACCGTCAAGAGAACAAGGTATTTGTTGCTCGTGATGGTGTCTTTCTTGAAAAGGAATTTATTTCCAGAAAGACAAGTGAGAGTAAAATAGTTCTCGAAGAAATTCGAGATGAGCAACAACTGGACCTGGTTCACACCATGTCAGAGACGGCCCGACAAGACAAAAGTTAAGTTCAGTTGATGACGTATTCAATGCGTGAACCTCATACCGTCCCACTAGAATCTAATTCAAGCGAAAATCTTCAAGATGTTGAAGAGAACATTTCTATTGATGCTCAGGCCCCGCGTAGGTCAAGTAGACTCAGGATTCTAAACAAAAGGTTGGTTGATTTCCTGGTAACTGAAAACTCTGAAATAATGATTTTGGAGAATTCAGAGCCTACTACCTACAAACAAGCTTTGACGAGCCCAGACTCTGAGAAATGTCTTGAGGCCATGAAATCAAATTAGACTCCATGTCTGAGAATAAAGTTTGGACCCTAGTCGACTTGCCTGATGGGGTTAAACCTATTGGATGCAAGTGTGTGTTCAAATTGAAAACAGACAAAGATGGAAACGTCTATGTCTATAAAGCAAGACTGGTTGCAAAAGGATTCAGACAAGTTCATGGTATAGACTATGACGAGACCTTTTCTTCGGTAGCAATGCTTAAATCAATTCGGATACTTTTAGCGATTGCTGCATATTACGATTACGAAATTGGGCAGATGGATGTCAAAACCGCATTCTTGAATGGGTTCTTGAATGAGGATGTGTATATGACACAACCTGAGGGTTTTGAGGATATAGAAAATCCTAAAAAGGTTTGCAAGCTTCAGAGATCCATTTATAGATTGAAGCAAGCATCTCGGAGCTGGAATCTTCGATTCGACGAGGCAATCAAACAGTTTGGTTTTCTCAAAAGGGAAGAAGAATCTTGTGTCTACAAGAAATTTAGTGGGAGTAGCTTAGTCTTCTTGGTTTTGTATGTAGATGACATATTACTCATGGGAAATGACATACCAATGCTTGAGTCAGTCAAGGAATGGTTGAAAAGTTGTTTCTCTATGAAGGACCTTGGAGAGGCTGAGTACATATTGGGAATAAAAATCCATAGAGATAGGTCTCGAAGGATGATTGGACTAAGTCAAGAAACTTATATTGATAAAGTTCTTTCAAGGTTCAACATGGAAAACTTGAAGAGAGGATTCGTTCCCATGTCACATGGCATATCGCTTAGCAAGAGTCACTGCCCGACTGAGCCTGATGAGTTGAAGCGAATGAATAACATACCTTATGCCTCGGCTATAGGATCTATCATGTATGCCATGATAAGTACTCGACCAGATGTTGCATATGCCTTGAACATGTGTAGCAGATTCCAAGCAAATCCAGGTGAAGCACACTGGACTGCAGCTAAGAGCATTCTTAAGTACTTGAGAAGAACTAAAGGCATGTTCTTAGTCTATGGAGGCGAAAATGAGTTGGTTGTTAAAGGTTATACTGATGCGAGCTTCCAAACCGACAAAGATGATTACCGCTCTCAGTCGGGGTACATGCATCTTTTGTCTAAATGGAGGAGCAGTGAGCTGGAAGAGTTCAAAGCAAAGCACTGTAGCAGACTCTACGACAGAATCTGAATACTTAGCAGCGGTTGAAGCAGCTAAGGAACCTGTTTTGATAAAGAAGTTCTTGACAGAGCTAGGCGTCGTACCTAATGCTCTGGAAGGGATTGAGCTATTATGTGATAATAATGGCGCTATTGCACAAGCAAAAGAACCAAGATCACATAACAAATCCAAACATGTAATGAGGAAGTATCACCTTATTCGCGAGATAGTTGACAGAAATGATGTCAAGATCTGCAAAGTTCACACGGATGAGAATGTGGCTGATCCGCTTACTAAACCTCTACCTCAACCCAAGCATGAAAGTCACGCGAGGGCTATAGCTTGAAGCAAATGTTAGAATGGCTTTAGATTGTATTATATTTCAAGAAACATGTTACAATGTGAAGACATGGTCTTGCTATTTTATGTTTATGAGAAATAAATTTTTATCTTATTTAATTTTGGTTTAGTATTAAATAAAATGTCCAAAAATATTCTTGAATTCAATGGTTTTGTGAAATATGTGATTTGATGAATGAAAAACCATAAGTGAACTGAATTCATACAATATTCATGTTCCTAATCCAAGTCATTAAATTGGACATATATGACTTATTAAAGGATTAGCATATAAGATTGATTGATAGTGCTGTTTCATGGGCTATAGGAACATAGAGATGTTTAGTCAATCATATGGATATGTATATTTGATACATGATCGAACTGACCTACTTAGAAGTTTGAATAACTTCGTAATTATATTAGTGGATTCCTAAGACATGAGTGGAACACTACTTAGCTTAATCATTGGTATAACTTTGATGTTGTCAAACGTTATGCCGTAAAAGGGGACTATAAAGGCAGCATTCGGGTTGTGCTAAAAGTTTAGTGGGAGTTTTGGTTGCCACAAGATTGAAAAGTCCTCGTATATAAAATAGGATGGGTGTCTTGGCCTCTTGAAGAGTGAGGATTGAAAATGCATGGCCGTGCTCAAATGGATTATAAGATAATCATTTGTTTAGCAATTCGAACTCGGATTTCAAGGAATAATTTGAAGATTAGTATGGATAACATAATAGATGTGATCATACTATCAAATTAGACACTAAGAGACTTTAGGAATTTGAATATTGCACACTCGTCTCGGACAAGTGGGAGATTGAAGGAATTGTGTCCTCGACTCTAATGCAATTACTAACTATAATATGGATCGTATTATGGAGATAATAATTCATTTGATTGGGTCGTCTTTACGTCTTCGTAGAGAACGCTATAGACCTTTGGGTTAGTAAATAAAAAACCCAAAGCCCCCTTAAATGGATCCTACGAGGTCACACATAATATTTGGATCAACAAAAGAGAACCCCATAGCCCATAAAGGCTATGGGGTAGTCGTCCCAAGAAGGAGATAATAGGAGATTATTTGACCTAATTATTTCTATATAAAGGTCAGGCAGTCAGAAAATAAGATACAATATCTCTCATTATTTTCTCCTGCTCTTTCTCTCTCTCAACTGACATTATTCCATAAAAGAAGAACGTTTTCTTTCTTCCTTCCAACTAGCATTGGTGGAGTGTTGATCTAAATTGGTGGACTAAGTAGAGGAATCATGTTTTCTTTCAGATCCTATTTTAGGTGCTTATGTTTTAGGTGCTTAACTTTTTGAACTTATCTGAAATTACAAGGACAGAAAATAAGTTGAAAAGAAAGAACCCTCATTATAATTGCTATTTTTCACTAATCACTTTTTATTAACCATCTACTAGTCTTTGCCGGTAACTAATACACGATATATCTATAATGTTGGAAAACTAAAAACAAAACTGATGCTCAAATGATATACTTGGTAATTTTAATAATTCTTTGTTGTGCACGCCTCTACTTGCATGCTACCTTTGCCTTGTGCCTATGCTCCGTCTCTGGGATCTTGGGTGTTCTAGGGCAGCCGCTTCCTCTGGGGTAATTTTTAATTGTGAATAATATAACATAATAGAAAAGATATTACACACATAAGAAAAAAAAAACCATCATCATCTACTTAACTCAAAATATTTGAAATTATGCATTACTCTAATTCACTATATTGAATTGTATCTTTTTCATAGCTTTCAATCTAACATCTTTATTCGGATTTCGGGACCATGCCTCACTTTTTTTTATATAAAAAGAAAACTTGAATATAGTTATTTTCTAGTAACAAGTACTTTCTCTATTTTCTTAATAGATAAATTTTTAATACATTTATGTAGCCTTCTTCCCCCTTCCCCAATAATCTAACATAGTCCAAGTAACTTCAATAATTCTATAAGTTGTAGAATAACGCGTGAAATTGTATAAGTATTGCTTAACTGTCACCTTATTTGTATGAGTTCGACCGATAAAAATAGCTAAGTGCTTAATATGAGATTTTATCCTTATTCTTTTGAATTGAATTAATGTAAATTAATTTCAGTACAGTTCACTTTAGTCCAGTTCGTTTCAGTTCACTTCAGTTTAGCTCCTGCTGAGTCATGACTTTCGATACATTTATGTGTGTTTCAGTTGAATACAGTTCGATTTAATTCAGGCCAAAGAACAGGGCCTTCCTCTTCTTTGCCTTAAATTTAATTCTTTTGTATAGCTTAAGTTGTGATTTCATTCTCAGTTTGTCTTTTTGATAATGAAAGTGATAAATTATTTTTCATAGTGATGGATTTTGATTTTTCCATCAGAAGTTGTTTTGGTATTGAAAATTTTATTTATAAAATGGATACTAATTAAATGTTGATTTTTAAAAGTAAGGAACTATAAGGAGGATGATATAAGTAATTGATAATTATATTTATTTTTAAATTGTAAATCATTTTAAGTAATAGAAAAGTTAATAGATGCATAAGAAGAAAAAATAGCATCATCTATTGAACTCAAAAAAGTTGACATTATTCAATCTAACATTTATATAATCATGTATTTTCCCCCTTAGCTCTCAATTTAACATTTCTATTTAGATTCTGGGACCATGACTCACTTTTTTTTTTGTTTAAAAAAAACGAATATAGTTATTTTCTGTCAACGCCTACTTTTCTTAATTTCTTTAACCACAATTATGTATCCTTCTAGCCTACCACCCGTCCCCAATAACATAATCCAGGCAATATTAAATTATTAATAATAGAATAAGAGGTAGAACACATGAAATTTTATAATTATTGCTTAACTTTTAACTCTTTTGTATGACTTCAAGCGATATGAATTTTATAGGTACTTAATATGAGATTTCAACCTGTTCTTTAAGATTGAACTATTGTAAATTAATATAGTGCAATCCAGTTCGGGTAGGTCTCGTACATTGTACTGCAGTTCATTTTAATTCATTTCAATTCAGCTCTTCTTTAGTTAGGAATTTATATGTATAGGTTTATGTTTTTCAATTTATTTCAGTTCAATTTAATTCAGTCCAATCTTGTCCAACTAAGTTCAATTCAGGCCCAAAGAACATGGCATTTCTCTCCTTTGGTTTATATTTTTATTTTGTATGGCTTCAATTTCGATTTCAATCCAGTTTGTCTTCCTGATAGTGAAAGTGAATAACTAGTTTCTTCTTCATGATGAATTTTGGTTTGTCAACATGAAGTTGTTTTGTTATTATAAATGTAACTATAAATATGATAAGTTTTTGTTTGGTTATCAATCAATTTACTTAAATGATCATGTCAGAACCCATTTAGTTTCGAGGTAGTCTAGCAAAAAAACAAACATGAGAATCATTGTCACAATAATGAGTTTTAATACTCCTAACTATCTGATACAAAATTTTTGCGTCACTAGATAAAAACCCTTGATCAAACCTAACTAACCAAATAAACGTATGTGGTAAGGAAGGGCCAATATCCTCAGAGACTAGACTATCTAGACACTAGGCACCTAGTTGTACATATAAGCTAACTTTCCTTTTTCTTGTGAGTTGGGCTTGGGCTTCCAACCTCTTTTCCTATTTTCTTCAATTCTTTTTGCTTTACACTCATTCTTTTCTTATATGTTAGTCCAAATTACAAGGAAAAACAACAACCCACATGATATATAATGGAAAATAAGAAGGAAAACCATGAAATATGAGAGAAAATCAAAATAAAAATAAAAGAACCCCAAATAAGATAGAAATGGTGGAAATGAGTATAAGAAGAAAGAAAACACCAAGAAAAAAGGAAAAAAATAGGCCAAAGAGCTACCCTATGAATGCGATAAATCTCTCTCATCACTTCCAAGATATATAAAAAAAACCACTTTCATATAAGGGTGACCCAAACGTCGATGCCATAACAAAGAGGTGTCTTGAACAATGGACTTATTAGCTTGAAGGCTCCAAGCAATAAATAGATGCCATTACACTACTCCCCACTCCAATTAGGTTTTCAAATATAAAATCTGAAGAACAAATAGCTTGTTAGTGAAAAAGTAATAACTTTTGTCTTTCCGAAAATTGAGACCCTGTCATATTGCTCTAAGTTTAATATGACCCTCTTTAGTTGCGGTGGTACTTTTTTCACTCGAAAGATCCCGGGTTCCAAACAATATAATAAGATTATAAAACAAATCGAGATTCCGACATATGATTACATGCACAATATCAATAACACATTGACAAAGATTAGTCTTACCATGCAACTTTGGATTGGTGATCGAAGACTTTGAAGAATTTAAAGTTTCAATTAATGGTTTTAATTGATTACCAACAAGGGCAGGACGGCTTTGCCGATCAACATCGGCGATGCTTGAAAAAAACTACATAACACTACTGCAAAGATTCCATATTAGCGACTACCACTAGAAGGGCCTAATGTGTCGCATGCTTAGAAACAGGCAAAAGCTAATGTATCAGACATTACAAATAGGCAACTCTAAAGGGGCGACTCTGTAGGGTGTTTTTAATGTAGTGAGTCATACCACTACGAGACCCCCTGCCTACACCTAGGGCACCTGGACAACGTCATCCATCAGAATTTGCCCACCGAGCTAACCCATGAAGTTCATTCAACTTATCTTTCCAACCACAATGGGCACACAAACATACCTGACCAGCACGAATTGTCCTGCAAGAGGAGACATCATCTATAGAAAATATTACCACATTCGAGCTAGTATCATCGGCCACTGAACTCCTAATCTATCTAAGAGTTTCTTCTATCTACTAAATTCAAAAGTCGACACGCCACGCCAGGCTTTCAGATACAGCTTTTGTACTACTTGACTGGTAAAAAAGAGCATCCATAAGAATTGGAATAAAATCGTATGTACAATATAACACTTTCTTCCGTTACTGGTGGACCATTGCACAAAGCTTAATGATAGAGCATAGCCTTGTTAAGGCGCCTGAGGTTAGGGTTCAATTCCCCCCTTCCGCCCTTGGCACCACCCTATACTCGTAAGATCTCATGATTTTTAGGTGTAGAATTTACCTTTTGAAGCACGAGTCACGTAGGGCAACCAGGTCGGGCCAAGTTAGAAATCCTTTCATAACTAGGGTTGTAATGAGACCATGCATAGACTAGGGGATAAGTCAATTACACGATCATGTAGGTCAAAGGATTGAGAATAGAGAGGGAGAGGGTAGAGCCTTTTCGAGGGCTCCTTCAGTACTTGTTGGAAAGCATATCAACACTGACTTCGTTTTGAGACAATTAATAAGTTGTTAAGCCGCTAGATTGATGTCGCTCAGCCAAAAGCGCTTTGCCATGAGCATAAGATACTAATGTCAGTGGATCAAGCAGTAACAAGCCTTGAGCGACATCACGATACCTTTTTTACTTTCAATGCGAAGAAGAAACCGATGGAGCTTTTCATTCTCAAGCAAGACCTAGCTTGTACTCTATCGCAGTACAACACATACAACATGGTAATTTCATGGCACTTGCCAACTCTTCCACAAAAACCACAATTCAATTAAGACCGAACATCCACGTTGTTTGAACGAAGCAATCAAGTCCTTTGATTCATGGATACGAGGACCATTGCAAGGGGAATGAGAGTCACAAAGGCCATCCACAACACCTTCACTTGATCAAGAAAAGGCAGGTATGTTTTTTAGATTAAAAATTCCAGAGTATTAAATAGTCTCTCTACGAGCATGGAGTTCACAATACCTAAATGCTCATAATCCGGAAATTTTTCATTAGGAGCTTAAATAGTGCCATCAACAAACCCAAGTTTGTTCCTGGCATGAAAAGGTCACAAAGAGACCGTACTCACTCATCGTAATTGTTACCTTTTCACAAAATAGGGTTAATAATGACAAAGTCCGTACCTTCTGATAAATTCAAGAAGTAAGGCTTAAAGGGCTCGTACCTAGTAGATTTTGGAGATGGGTTGCTCTTAGCATTGTCGGCAACCATATCTAAGAGTGCAACAACATGTAGTAGTAGCACATAAACTGAAATATAGCAGCAAGAACACTTCTTGCAGTACTAACGAAGGCACCAAAATGTCACAGGTTCCAAACCAAAGATTTGTGGATAGAAAGAAAATAAAAGAAGCGATAATTGTACAAAAACTGAAAAAGTGGCACTCTTGACACAAGATTGAAAAAATTTTGTCTGTAACCAAGAAATGCTCTTAATACCATATTACGAATCAAAAAACAAAAAAAATCGGGAGAAAAACGACTAACTTCATTGATGCGTGGCCTCGAGATATATAAAAGAGCTATCATTGCAAATACATGATAAACTTATCCTTAACACAAAATATATCGTATTAATTCGTTTTCATTTTTAATTTTAAGTTATATGTTTTATGTAACTTTGGTTGTTATCATTGCAAATTGTCGCAAATTTTAGAAGTATTCTTTTTACCATATAATTTCAATGCATATGAAATTATAAAGTATGTTGGAGTATTCATATGTATAAGTGAAGAGTTGAAGATGCAGTGTTAGGTATAGGATGTTCATGTCTCATCCAAATTTGAGTAGTATTTGTCGTAGATGGTATTTTACGAATCTGGGCTGGAACCGCAGAAGCCATTTTATGTACCACGGCTGAAGCATATGGTATTTCAATAAGTTGAGCTGAGATGGTTGCACAATTTGATATACCTAAGTTGAAATAGGATAGACTATATTATATACTTCCTCCTTTTCTAAATAAGTGACACACTTCATGTTTTCACGTTTGCCAATGCACCTTTTAAAACATTATTATCTACAATTATCAACAACTAAAAATTATAAAAAGTTGATATTAAAGATATTCACATTGAGACGAATCTAACAAGATCCCACATAACTATGTTTTTTCTAAATGTAAATCATCAAAGCTAATTAAAGTCTAAATTGTGAATAATAAGCAATATGCAAATGTGTCACTTATTTAGAAAGGGAGGAAGTATATACCTCAATCGACATAGTGATTTCATGCAACCTCGTTGAAATACTATGACCATATCATGTAAATCGAACGAAAATAGTTTTTTTTATCATAAAAAGTACTTTAACTTATTTTCGGATTGCTAAAGGAAGGAAGGAAGAAAGAATAGTTTCCTTTTTGAATGAGTGTAGAAGTAGGTTTTAAGGAGTTGCACTGAGCAAATAAGGGTTGTGTTTATCACTATATATATTTACATGGGAATTGGTGCATACATGTTAGTCTAAAAGCACGTTTTGAGGGAAATTGAAAAGTGAAATGTAAAACGAAAGGTTAAAGATTTGTCCTACACTATGTAACTCTAATGTTGTGTGTCTGTATGGATTTCTCCCTTTTTTAGTCGGTTAGGACTGTTGATTAGAAAATAGGACATTTGAAAATAGTGGGCTTGTGAAATACTTCCTCCGTTTCTAAATAAGTGATACACTTTTCTACTATGGAAATGTCATAATAAGTGACACCAAGCTCAAAATAGAACATTTTAAATGATAAAGTTACATGATTACCCTTACTCAACAATATATATCCAATTGTTTATTTAGTTAAAGTACCCTTTCTCATTTAAATTGTGGTCCCCAACTTTCTCTCTCTAACCTCCTTGGTTTTCCCCCACTTTCTCTATATTCCACTTATTTAGAAACGGAGGAAGTATACACCGTCACATTAATGGACGGTCTTGAGATTGTCAGTTGACACCTTGCAACTATTCTTCAAATGTTTTGATAACATATACACAGTTTTTGATCAAGCAAAGCCTTATGATGACGGTAACCTCACCAAAAATTGACACAAACATTATGATGCACAAAAAGTTAAGACAAACTTAAATGTTTATCGATTAAATATGCTTTTATGGTAAGATTTTGTAATTTTTTTTTTTGTTTAAGGGTATGCGTACTTCAAAAATCAAAGTTGTGCTGCTAACATCAAAGTTGTCAGTATTTACAAAAAATGTCATTAATGATTGCATGCGTACCCCTTTATGAGTAACCCTCTTTATAGGAATATGATTAAGTGAAAACTGTTATCACCATAGAAACCAAGTTAAATGGTATATGTTAACATAAAAGAGGTACACGTGCATTCATTAATAACATTTTTATAAATATTGACAACTTTGACGTTAGCAGCACAACTTTGATGTTACAAGCACGCATACCCTTAAATCGTAATATGTACCCTTGTAAATCTTATATGTACCCCCTTTTTTCCGATGAGGACTGTCAGTTTTCAGTTTTCAGCAAAGCATATGATTTTAGCAGAACCCGACTATATATATATATATATATATATATATATATATATATATATATATATATGGGATCCAGTTAGAAGGATCTTAAAATGAGAAGGGTGAGAAGGATCAATATGCATATTTTTTGAATTAGATGAGTATATTTTTTGAGCTGGATGTGCATATTTCATATTTCGAGCTGTTAGTTTATGCTATAAAAAGATAAAATGCACATTCAGTTAAAAAAGATGCACATGATAAAGAAGTTGCATATCTAGTTCAAAAAATATGCACATAAAATCCTTCTCATCCTTCAATCTTTTTTTTATCCTAATTCTATACATTATATATATATATATATATATATCAAAAATTATAAGCGAAGATTTCAATCTGCTATGTGTCACTCCCCCTTCTTATCAATAATATTCTATTTATGTTATTCTAATAAAGAAGTACAATTTGTCTATGAGAAGGTTTGACCTCGCGACCTCGTGTATATAAGATTAATGCTCTAAACATTGCTCCACTACATTACTGTTACTTCTTTTTATCAATACAAATAATGATATTATGAGTTTTCAATGAAAACAATATTTGATGGTATTTATGAAAAAGAAATTATTAATTTGTAACTATTTACTAACATCTTTATATAGACCCCAACTTCACCCAAACCTAAATGAACTTGACTTGGATGCGACCCAATTAAGGCAACATGAAACGATCCCATCCGAAATGACCTAACTTGGGACCCGATACGGATAATTCATTGTATTGTGGGCACGACAAGTGTTACAATGCCACACTTTTTTAGATTGTATTCGTAAAGAGGAGTGCCTTATTGGCTCACAATCTCTTGTAGGTCAACCTGACCCAACTACATAGGAAAGGCTCTTTGGGAGTAGGGGGAAGGTAAGGTTTGATTTTTCATAATCGGGCTAGACAAAGCCAACATAATAAGGAGAGATACTAGTCATTACCTTAAGTCAAAGGAGGTTCCAACTGAATATCAATTAGTAGAAGGTGAGAATCTCAACAAATTTATGTGTTAATATCCTCCCAGTACTTCTTCGATAGGGGATCACAAGGAATTAAACTCATTAACACTCCCCCTCAGACGCGAGGCGTATTACCTTTCCACTTGAAATCTTTTTTTACTAGAATTCTAACATGTGGTCAAATAACTCCTACTTGGTATAATCACGAAAATGTTGGCCTAGGTTATCTTCACATTAAACCCTATCCGGTTGCATTGTTTGAACACTAGTTCTGGGTTAGGATCATCCACTCTGATATGAAGTTAAAGACCAACTCAATCAAAACGCTAATCGGGTTGTTGGAGCACCAAGATTGGTTAGATGCTATCACGGGCCCTCATTTGAAAGCCCCTTGGGTTTAAAGTGTGAACACGTCACATGCATTTTCATATAAAATGTGTTAAATATTCCACTTTGAAAATAAGGGTGAATGAGATTGAAACTTATGACCTTTCGGATACAATTCTAATGCCGTGTTAGAGGAGCAACTCAACCAAAACTCTTAAGTTTGATGGATGGAGCACCAACATTGGTTTTATCTTCTAACATGAGGGAGTTTTCATTAAGTTTCTGCACCTGACAAACAAATCTTACCATTACACCAAGAACTACTTGGTACACATATACGAAAATTGCTAACCACTAAACAGATCTAGGTACAGATTCAATTATTAGTACTATTGTTGAGTGCGGTACTAATTTAGAGTACTCTAATTCCTTATCACACTTGCCCCCCCCCCCCCCCAACCCAACCAAAAAAAAGCAGTCTTACAACGTGAGGTAAAACATTGAAACGAAACAGCAAAATTATCACAAACACCCCGTTAAACTTTGGGTCTTTAGTAATTAATATTTCTTAATATTGTGATAATCTTCCTTGTTGTTCACCCTCTTCCACCACAGACCACAAATCATCAAGATGATTGGCATTCCTTGCAGAGCAATTCGCACGAATCTCCCCTTGTTTTCCAGTCAACACACTAAGTTGTCCCATTTTCAACATGGCGCTCACAAACTTTTCGAAGAACAAACTCTGGTTGCTCGCAAATCTTGTAACAATACCTTTTGTTCTTGAGTCTGTAAATAAATCTTGATCAGAAGTAAATAGCCCTTGGCGATTCACAAGGTCGACGTAATACTTGTTGTCAAATACGTTAGGAGACCGAATGTCCAAACTTGTTGTGTTGTCCGTGTTCGACTTTGGGCATGTAACTTTAAGGTTCTTAGCGAAATTCGGATCTAACGTAGCATCTTGAGTAGGGTAGAGTCTCGAAGCAAAGGAAGTGCAATGACCGCGTCCAATAGTGTGGCCACCAGAGAGGGCAACGACATCGGTTGCATCGAGCTTCTTGGTTGCCAAGGAAATGAGAATGGTTGTAGTGTTGCTAAAGGGTGATGGTAGATTGGCTAGTGTTGCATTTCTTGTTGCGAAGTTTAGACTATCCCTTCTTCCTAATGGAATATTATAGTTTGGTCCACCTGACTACAAAACAGATCAAGTATGTATAAAGCTCATACGTAAAGATAGTGCATCTATATACTAATGGCTTATAAGATTGTCGCTAAAGCCTAAAAGCTTCTTATAATTATTTGTGCCAATACATATGAAAGAATATAAAGATTCATACCAGAACCACTGCGTCACGAGCTGCAATGGCTGTAATATCTGCACAAGAAACTACTCGACCACACGTCTTATGCACAAGGGCTCGAAGATCATTTATGATGATAAAAGCCTCTTTCCTCAATGACAAATTTGGTGGTGCATTTTGCTCACTTGGCCCACTTGCAGAACCATCAAGCAATACCGATCCATCACATCCCTGATTATCAAATATCGACCAAGAAATTACAAAAGATATTATAGATTCCAGAATATAATATAGGGTACCATCTAGGTATCACCATGAATAATTTACACATTAGTGACCATTGACAA
This sequence comes from Patellifolia procumbens, assembly GCA_947645195.1. Lineage (NCBI taxonomy): Eukaryota > Viridiplantae > Streptophyta > Magnoliopsida > Caryophyllales > Amaranthaceae > Patellifolia > Patellifolia procumbens. Next base: position 1,815,844 of record CANSGD010001040.1, read on the forward strand.
ATATTGAAATAGTTAGACAACTTATTTAATTAGGAAAACCTTAAGTACATGGTGAAATAAACCTTGAATTATCTGACGTTACTAAGAAGGCAATCTTACAGGGAACAATTACTTTGTCTAAGACTAAGAGAGGAATATGGTTGAAAGGAGTAGTTAGTGACCTTGGTCTACATCACAATGATGCTATTTTATACTGTGACAGTTTGAGTGCAATATGTCTAGCTAAGAATCAAGTCCATCATGAGAGGACTGTGAGGTATCATTTCCAAAAAGGTCATAAAAGTAGGTGAAATTGATATGTTAACCAAGTCGGTTTCACATGGCAAGTCCCAACATTATTTAGACATGCTAATGTTCTATCATGTTAATAATCTAGGTCTTTAAAGGGCATTCTAAGGCAAGGGGGAAATTTGGCTACAACTGGCAATTATTTTTTGCATCTAGTATACCTGCTATTTGTGAGATAATTCAATGCAAGGTAGAGATTTGCTGAAAAATGCCTTTAATTCAAGCCGGAGTTCAAGGGTGAAACTTGGCGTGGGGGCGTAGGGGCAACACCCTCAATTAGAGGTGGTAAACGAGTCGTGCCATGTCAAGTTCGTGTCGGGTTCACGAGTTGGCGGGTTGTATTCCCCTCACCCTAACCCGGCCCATTTACTTAAATGTGTCAAGATCCTTGACGCTAACCCGGTACGTTAATTAAACGTAACGAGTTCGGGTTGACCGTTTAACTTTTCATATGTATTTGATGTACTGAATTCATATATTTTCTCTTTGCAACTTATTAAATTTCATGCGGTAGTTAAAATAATATCTAATGTGTATAAAAGTAACACTAAATAAACTAAATTAGAAAATAAAATGAAGGTAAGATATAATAAGGGAAAACTTTGAAATATCTCTAGATTAACGGATTGTCGTGTCGTTTTCGTGTCAAATAGTTCGACCCTAACCCAACCCGTTTAATAAATGTGTCGTGTCGAGTCAACTCATTTACTTAGACGTGTCAAAAGTACAAACAGGGTGGCTAATTTATTAGTTAAGCAAGGTCTAAAAAGCTGAGATAAATTTATTGCCTGGCTCTAGGATCTCAATATATAATGGGGCCTATATTTCATGGCTTTGTTCTCCTAGTTGTGCATAAGACCTGGATGTATTCCAATGTTTGGTTTTGCCAAGTAATGAAAAACTGAAAAATAAAAAAATATATGTAATTGACCCAATTTGTACTTTCATGCCAGTTACTGAACTGTATCAATTAATGTGAGACAGACAAATAAAGGAAGTGTATCATCTATATGGGACCGAGGGAGTATTATGGAGAAAACTTTGTCCAGATTTCTCGATATTTTGGTCTAGCATTTGCGGACCTAGCACTTGAAAGGTGGGTGAATTACAAAGGAAATCCGTACCTCCAAGCACCACAGTTGGAAGGATTCGACACTGTTACCTTGACGTTACATGGTGAATCCCAAACCAGCTACACAAAAATACTTGAAGCTTGGTTATTATATTTTTCCTCTTGTGTTAGTTGCCACATCTGTTTTTTTTATGGTGTACTATATACGTCTTTGATCATTGAAAATATCGGTTACATTTACAAAAAAAAAATCTAATAGGATGGTAAAAATACATTAAAAGAAATCAACAAGAGCCATATAATAATTAGGAAAAATTGACCAGGATAATCCAAACTATGCCCATTCCGCCAAGAATAATCCCTACTAAGCTTTATTCCTGCATAATCCCAACTATTGGGGAGGTCCGCCACAAACACCCCAAGCTGACTTGCAACCGGTTGAAAAGGTAATTTTTTTATTTTTCTTTTATTATTCCTTTTGTTTTCTACTCCCACCCCAACTCCTACCCACCACCATAACAGCTACCCCTCTCCCTCCTCTTCCCCCCAATAACAGCCACCCCCATAACCGCCACAAAGGGAATTTGTCGAGCATACTGAAACCACCACCCTTGCCTCCCCCTCCCCTTCATCTTCCTCCCTGATCACCAAAATCGTCACCCTAACCACCTTAATTTGAAGATTTTCGGAGGTATTTGAAGGTGGTGGTGGTGGGTTTGATTTTCGAAGCCAAGGAAGAGGGAATGGGGTGAGAGGGAGAATGAGCGAGAAAGAGAAGTGGGGTTGCGGTGGTGGGATCGTGATGGTGGCTGTGAGTATGTGACCATAGGCTTTGTCGACGAGATTGTTGCGAGAGAAAGAGAGCAGAGTGGCGGCAGAGGTTTGTGAGAGGTGGCTGCAGTTTGACCATCGGTGGTTCGTGAGAGACAGAGGTGGGCTGGTTTGAATGTAGGTGGGAGAGGAGGTGGTGGCTGTTGGGTGGGGTTGCGGTGGTCACTGGCGGCAGAGAGAGAAGGATACGGGGGCTGGTCTGTGTTGGCGAGGGGAGGAGTGGTGGTGGTTGGGGGGTGGTCTGTGTTGGTGAGGGGAGGGAAGGAAGGGGGGTAAAAGGGGGGAAATTTAAAAATAAAATAAAATAAATAAATTGTAAATATTCAATTAAAACATGAGATGTGGCGTGTTTACCTTTTCAACGGGTTCCCTTCAGGTTACGGGGTGTTTGTGGCGGACCTCCCCAATAGTTGGGATTATACAGGAATAAAGCTTAGTAGGGATTATTCTTGGCGGAATGGGCATAGTTTGGATTATCCTGGTCAATTTTTCCTAATAATTAAGTAGCGTGGAGAGAAAAAAGAAAGTGGTGAAAGTTGATAAAAATATTGTTAGAACGAATGTTATTTGGATTAGGGATCCTACTTTGAATAGAAGGGGCAAGTAAAATTAAATATGTAGGTAGAGGTGTCAAATCGGGTGGCTGGGTCGGGTTCGGGTCGGTCCACATCGGGTCAGTCCAAGTCGGGTCGGGTTGTCGTCGGGTCACTTTGGTTTGTCGGTCCGGGTTGGGTCGGTCCGGGTTTGTAATGTTCGGGTGTTGCCGGGTAAATGAGCATGTCGGGTTCGGATCGGTCTCGGGACGGGTCATTATCAGGTCGGGGCTTACCGGGTTCGGACCACTCTGGGTCGGGTAATAAACGGGTTGAGTAGGGTTGATTCGGGTTCGGGAGCCTTTGGGTCGGGTTGATTTCGGATTCGGGCGACTTCGGGTCGGGTTAATTTCGGGTTCGGACAACTTTGGGTCAGTCGATTCAAGATCGGCTACCTATTATGGACTGCGACTCTAGTTCATTTCAAGTTCCCTCAACTTTATCTCGGGTTTTTTCCATGACATTCGATTCGGATTCAAGTTGAATTCATTTCGTATCACACTCAACGGTGGGTATGTTTAGAGGTGTCAAAAACTGATCCGATCCGATAATCCGATTTGGTTCGGCAATAACCCGATCTGGTTCGATCCGACTTATTGTATATCCGTAATCCGACCGTTATTCAACCCGACAGTAATCCGATACTGGCTTGACCCGCTTTGATCCGACTCAAACCCGACCGAAACCGATATGAAGTATATCCGAAACCGATATGAAGTATATCCGAAACCGGTTATACCCGAATTTCTAAGATCCGTATCCGACCGACACCCGACTCGAAACTTATCCGATACCCGAAATTTATCTGATTTGAACCGTATTATTCTCACCCGGTCCGTTGTTGACCCGACCTATTTCGATCCAATCAAATTTGTTGCTTGCCAATCAAACTTGACTTATTCTCAAATAAACCAATATTGACTAGAGTTGATAAGTCCAAAATAATCTAATTTATGCAATAATCATTTTTATCATCGTGAAAATTATTTTTAGTTTAATGTAAGTTCACTGAATAATCATACTATATTAAACTTTACTTTAACTTATTTGATTTGAGTAAAAGTACCTATCTTTAATTTATGTCTAGATCATTATCATTTTTCCAAATTGATTAAAGATACAACGACATGTAGACCTTAACAAATACGATTAAACACAAAGTTAGAAGATTCTACACGATGATCGTACAAAATTGTTTTCACATAGTGTAAAAAAACATTTTAGTTTTTTAAAGTATTCTTATAGTTTTGTTTATTTAATTAGGATGTACTTATATGAATTTAAAACTAATCTAATCTTAAAAGAGGAACTTGACAAACATAAACATAACTAATTTGCGCAAAATTTCTAATGTTAAGTCCATCAATTTCATCAACGCCTTCTGTTCCTCAACTTTCCCTTTTGTTTAGATGATTTAAGACAAATCAATAGTTGGAGGATCAAACTTAAATTAAAAGTTAGAAGGTTCAATGTATAGTTTGATGCAAGTAGTAAATTAGAGGATCAAAGGCTTCCCTTGATTCATGTTTAATTTTATAATTTCATTTAAGATACTAATAACAAAAATCAAACTCTCAAAAATTGGATCCAAATATATGTTACCGTAACTAACAAGATCAGTCCATAAAAATGAAGTTCGAGATCTAAACAATTATAAGATATACTTTTGTGGTGAATGAAAAACCTTCCTAGATCAAAAGAGAAGAAAAAAATTACAGATCTTGGAGAAGACATGAAATTAGACTTGGTAAACTAGTTTCACCAAACTCATACCTAACTTCACACCATCAATATCAAATATTGAACTCAAAAATTGAATCAAACGTAGAACTAAAAATTGCCAAAAGTTGAAATAGACGTTGTAAAAAACACTTGAAAAAAAAGAAGTAATAATTCTCATCTCATTGTCTCCGTTTTTAAAGGCAAAAAAATTAGGAGCATCCTTATTTAGTTATTCCAAGTTGTATCAACGAACTCATCTAAAATGGCCTTCAATGAGACACAATATTTGTTCCTCATTGAACCCACAACCTTCACCAATTAAGAAAAAAATGGGTTCATAACTTTGTTTTCCCTCTTTTTCGACTCTTCACTCTTTTCACAATCTTTGCTACTAAAAAAGGGTTTAAAAGAGATGATTGTGGAGTTTAACAGATGAGGCTCATTAAACGTTTGCGATTCTGGGTTTCTCGTTTTATTTGATTTGCTTCGAAAATTAAGATGAGATTTTATGGAGAGCCAGAGGGGGCGGAAAAGAGAAAGGGGAGGTTAGGGTTTGGCTTATGGGAGGAGAGAGAGGGAGGTTTGGCTTATGGGCTTTATATTAGTGAGATAAATCTGAATTTTGGGGGGTAAAGAGAGGAAAGAGATTGAATTTTTCGGGTTTCATACTTCAAATTTGAAATTTTGAGTTTTGGGATAAATAGGCTAATCTTTAGACTTTAGTTTTGGTTTTGAATTTTTCAATTTATGGTTTCTAAAATTTCAAACACTAGTATGATTTTTATTACTTAATACTTATAACTATTATTATTATAATTATTATTAGTAGTAATAGTAAATATTATAATAATAATAATAATTATTATTATATATCAAGCAAACTCAAAAAAAATTACAAAAAGTTAGTGGGAAACCAAAATATTATTTGGACTCCTACTCCATTGACTACAATTAAATTGATCTAATACACTGTTTGCTTGATCTATAACATATATAAATTGATATAATACATTGATCTTCACTATCTTATTACCTAATCTAATATATTGACGATTGACCTAATACATAGATCTTAATTAGAAGTGCTAAGCTATTGATCCATCTAATACATTGGTATTAACTATCTTATATATCCATATAATACATTGGTATTTTATATATTGACCTGAATTATAAGTGCTAATGTATCGATGATTGATTCAATACACTCATATATCGATGATTGAACTAATACATAAATCTTAACTATTTGCTGATCTAGAACTTTTGTAAATTGATATAATACAATGATCTTCACTATCTTTATTCCTTGATCTAATATATTAATGATTGATCTAATTGATTTTAAGTATCTTATAAGTCATACCTTGGTCTAGTGTATTGGTCCACCTAACACACTAATCCTAACTATCTTATACGTTGATTTAATATATTAATGGTTGATATAATACATTGATCTAAACTATCATATATATTAACCTAGTATATAAATGATTGATTTCATACACTAATATATCAATGATTGAACTAATACATAGATCTTAACTATTTCCTTGATCTAGAACATATATAAATTGATGTAATACATTGATCTTCAATATCTTAACCCTTGATATAATAGATTGATGAATGATCAAATACATTGATCTTAAGTATCTTATAAGTTATACATTGATCCATCTAATACATTGGTTTAACTATCTTATATATTGATCTAATATATTTACAATTGATCTAATACATTGATCTTAGTAATCTGAAATGTTGATTTAATATATTAGTATTAATTTGTATAATAATAATAATAATAATATTTATTATTATTAATACTATTATTATTATTACTACTACTATTACTATTACCATTACTATTACTATTACTATTACTATTACCATTACTATTACTATGGTCTATTACCATTACCGTTACCATTACCTTTACTATATCATTATTATTATTGTTACAAACTTCCACCAACAACAATCAAATCACATAATATATTTTAGTATACTAGTGGATTATAATATCTTATCCTAAATTAATATGATGCATTGAGTCAATGTAAAAACGATATTCATATATTATTTTTTGCCAATTAAAATTAGCTACCTAAGATACTAACTATATTCATATAATTTTTTTTTGCCAATTAGAGGCACTAAGGTTTTCCATAGCGTTGGTCGTGGAGGCCAAGATTTTATTTTATTTTTTTATTTAAATATTATCATATTAGGAAGATATTGAGAGAGTAATAAAGCTATCACAATTACAGTTTGAGCTTTATTGTTCAATTTCTCTAACAAATCAACAAAATCAATATTTTTCTTATAAATATATTGTGTATGAAATAAACTCAGTTACGGGTTGTTTTTTGATTCGGTTTATTCAGTTCCGTTTCGGTTCAGTTAACAGTTCAACCAACACTTTTCAACCAAATTGACAGCTCTACTTGTAGCGTGAGAAACATTAAAAAAATAGTGTGTTTATTGCCGTATATAGAAGTATTGCCTCTAAATAGGGAGAGCCAGAGAGGGAAAGTGTTGTCTTTAACTTGGGACACAGGCAATAAAAAACTATATGAGGTCCAAAATAGGTCGGGTCGATGGATTATACTGGGTCGGGTCAAACACGGGTCGAGTTTATTACGGGTCGGGCCTTTTCGGGTATTCTTCGGGTTGAAGCGGGTTTCGGGTACGTTTCAGGTCGGTCCGGGTCGGGTTCGGGTGACTGACTATCGGGGCTGATCGGGTACGGGTTGACTACGGGTCGGTCCAGGTCGGGTTTCGAGTCGGGTCATATCAGGTCATATTAGTGTCGGGTATATTTCGGGTCGGGACCAGGTCGGGTTTCGGGTATGCAATTCTCGGATCGAATCGGGCTCGGGTCCGGGTCGGGTCGGGTAATCGGGTCGGGTCAGCTTTTGACACCTCTATATGTAGGATTGTATCTAGGATCCTCATTATTGTGTAAAAGAGTGATAAATATCATGCAACATAGTAAAAGAATTATGTCAAACCTTAAAAGACACTAATAATGATTTACATTTGCAAATGAAGATAGTTATCGATCCGCTCTCTCTAAGATTTAACAACATCTTACCAAAATTTAATAGGAGAAAAAATAATTTATGAGATTATTCAATAAAAGGATCGGAGGGTGGAATTGTAACTATGATGGTAAAATGAGCTTGGTGAGAATTAGACCCATGTTACACGCCAATTAGTCAGCACCTTTGGCGAAGTGCTTCCTTGTTCCAACTTGAGTATTTAAGTCACATAAAATCAAGATACAATACGAGCGTATGAAAATACGTACCTGTACAAAGCAATCATGAAAGTGAAGGCGGAGTAAACCAGCAGCTTGAGTGATGTCCTTCTGAAACACTTGCTTCAGATGATTTCTTATAATTGACTCCAATTTTGGGCAGTTTGAAGCATAGAATGTGTATGATAATTCACATTGTGTTACCAGTAAAGATGACATTATAATCAACACCAACAACATAAACTTAGCAGCCATTTGTAAATCAATTATTTTGGGATTTCTCAATTCTAGCGATGGTTAGCAGTTTATTGTTCTTCACTTTGTAGCATTTGTGATTATATAAGCAAATAAAGGTGATTGGCAACTTGTAATATGTATCATTATTACTAGCACTGGTTGGCATTGTTAGTGATGGATTAGGTGAAATTTTCAAATATGAGTCAGGATTGAATAATTTGTGAGTATCTGCTTATTTTCTAATTAGCCGGCTGACCATTTGTAACGAAAGTAACAGAATATTAACTAAAATATTGCAAAAAAAAGCAATCCGGGAAAAAATGCTTCATATATCTACTTTATCCAATTACTTTAAGGGTAACAGGCGGCTTGGCAAAGGCGTCCCACTTACTTTAATTTTGCTCCATCGGGTTAAATGTATTGTAGCCTTAGGTGGGCACATGCTTGAGGAATCTCTTCGTTCTATGGTCTATCTTAAATTAAATTATGCAATGATCATATTTTACATTAAAAAAAGAATAAATTACCTTTTTTTTCATATTGAATTGTTTAATTCATTTGGTTGTTAGATTCATTCATTAACTGATTAAATTAATTTATTCATTATCGATTTTTTTCATCCTTTAATAATTAGTTTAGTCTATTTAATGACTGACAAAGACAAAACCCAAGAGATTTACGCCATGATCACCCTCATTTTTAGTTGTGGTATCTAGAACTAATAACCATTTCTCTCTCTAGAAAGTGCTACCGGTGGAAGTTCTCTTCACCTTATTTTCAGTTCAATCAAATAAAGTTTAACTCCAATGGGTTCTGTGCAGTTCATTATTGAACCATTTGTTAATATTATCATTATTGTTGATCTAATTTAGTTTACTTATTACTCTTATTATTATTATTATTATTATTATTATTATTATTATTGTTATTATTCTTATTATTCCTATATATATATTATTTTATTTATTATATCTTTGCTCCATTATTATAACTATTATTATTAAGAGTTAGCATGGTTTGTGTTGTTTAGGACATAACCCAACCAATCCACGCAAAAACAGTTTGGTCTTTTTTCAAACTTACCCAAAACACACCATATGCAACGGTTTGGTGTAGTGGGATTTGTAGTTTACCCATATTTTATCTCAATCTGAATATTCTAATCTGAAAATTTTGTTTCATTTTACTGATTGATTGTTTGTAGTGCGGTTTGGTTTATAAATATTGTATACTAACCTTGAACTTAAACAACGATTTGGTCAAAAACACAAACCAACTCACTTTTTTGAGCCCATAAACCAAATCGTGCAAAAAACTATGTAGGTAACAATTTTATGTGGTCCGACCGAGTTCTTATTATTTATTACTTTTTAGAAATATTATTATTGTATTATTAATTATTATTATTATAGTAGTAATATTAATTTACTTACATAGCCATTATTATTATTATATAATATCATCATGTATCAATGTATCAATAATAATATTATTAATAAATTATTATTATTATTATTAATATAATCATTAATTCTTGTTATTATTAATTTTTATTATTACTACTCCCTTCATTTTTTTAATAGGTACATTTGCCTTTTTGCACTGACCAAGAAAAAAGTGCAAAAGTAAGAGAAAAAAATGGTAAAAGTAAGGAAAAGATACTAAAAAAGATATAGAGAATGAGAGAAAAAGTAGGAGAGAAGTCAAATAATTATGTGGGTCAACCTATCATTTATAGGAAACTGAAGGTAGAAGTATCATAATTAAAAAAATAATCATAAATGAAAAAATATCTCTATTAAAAAAAGAGAGCGAGTATTATTTATTTATTTATTATTATTATTAATTAATAATACTTATCATAATAATACTCCCTCCATTTCTTTTTAATTGTTAAATTTCTCTTTGGGGGATAACTAAGGCGTTCTTTAAATGAAAGTTCTCCTCACTAAATCTCTGCCACTGTTTATAGTGTAAATATAGTGTGATACCTTGCCATAATTTATATCACACTTGAGATATTTTATATAATACTAAATTTAAATGCACGTGAATCATGCGAAATTAAATTAAAATCAGCATAAAAGTCTTATCTTTATTATGAATAGGAATGGAGGAAAAATTGACAATTTGTGTTGTGTGTGCTTTGTATGTCTAATTCAAAAATAAAAACTATAAAAACATATATTTAAGGAGAGAAATTTGTGTCATCTAATTACGAATTTAAAAAATAAATTAATGTTGGTCTTTGGTGTTCCTCACCTATTCCCTCATATAGAGATGATCAAATATATTGCCTAATTTTTCATATATATATTACATGAGATAACAAATATTAGTTAATAACAATTTATAATTATTTCTTAATATTATCATTATCTTATCAAGCAAGAAAAAAAACATGAGTCAGGTTCTAAGAATAAGTGACATGTTTCATAATTATAAAGCTTTGTAATTTTGGGCTAAATTTAAACGTGGCAAGTTGGCAATTGCAATGAAAAATATAGCAAGTAGAATATTAGGGATAATAAAGAATTTCATTGGTTATAGAAAGTATAAAATAAAATAAATTTATAAAATATAAAGGAATAGTATTAAGATTCACTACTTAAGTAGATATCATTAGAGAAATAATATGGAAATTTGCATGCAAATGGTATTGTTCCTTTAGATCGCCTCTCTGAAAGTATTAACCTTCTTTTTGGTGGATATATTGATGGGAGATTAATAGTAATCACCCATCATTATGTAACATCCCGACAATTCTCTCTTTTATAAAATATATAATTTTCAACTTCAAACAGAGAATTATCAAAGTATTATCGCCCCTGTGATAACGTATCGGCTTACTCAGAATTTTACAGCGAAAAACATTAGTAAAACTTTAATATATACTTAAACCATAATAACTGTCAAATCATTATCCAAACTTCAAATACTTTAAAACCAACTTAAACAACTTAAAATAAGTAATCCATAAAGTAACTTAATTAAAAGAAACATAACGAAATGCAGCAACATAAGTGAGAAACCGATCTCTCATCAATATCACTCAATTTTCGGATGAGTATGGATACATCATCTTCAAACCTATAGGCAAATACTCAATAGATGCATTGCTCGCCAACTAAGGGTCATAACAGGATCAATAGGCACAACCATGATCAAGACGCAGAAAAGAACGTAATCAGCAAAGGTGAATACATACAAAATGGTACAACACACAAAACCTAGCATGATACTACTAAGCAATAAAACATGTTCAATAGTAATACTCTAAAACATCAACTCAAAAGACATTGCTCAACTTCAAAAACATACACCAAAATAATCCATTTAGTCAATGAATAATCAATGGATCCAATTGTCCAAGCAAACCTTGTCTTCAATTTAGAAGACGAATTACGGGTATGACTCCGTAATCCCCTTACCAACGATATCGAGGAAGCTTTTAAATAAAATAAGGCCCGGTGGTCAATCCGACCCCAAGAAAGGCCATGTGCTACCACTATGAACTCCAACTCATACTAGTCCAAAACTTTAGAGTGCACAAGTCTAAAGCTATTGTTATTCACTTTCCACTTTAAGTATTAATATATTATTCGATGTTGGACTCTAACAAGACAACCAACACATAACATGGATACATTAAATATTCCACTTATATCTTAGGATTATATAACGTGATCAAACACTTCCAAATGACCAGGAAAATAATCCTTAATTTATTTGTTGACATAAATCAACAATCTAAATGTCCAAAGACAATAAATATACATACCTACAAAGCCATCGATCTTTGCAAAGTAGTAAAATAATAATAATAATAATAATAATAATAACAATAAGTAGAACTTCTCGAAGACACAGGACATAGGGGCACGCTGCCCATATTTTCACTAGGATAGGGTTTGCTATAACTAAAGGAGTGGGTGCCCAGATTGTATCTCGGTTGCCCACTAATTTCTTGTAGGTTGTATGCTTTTTTGTAGGTTGTATGATATTAATAATAATAATTATTATTATTAGAGTATTATTATTATTATTTAAAAAAATAAAAAAATAAAAAATAAAAATAATAATAATAATATCAATCCAAAGTTCTAGGCCTTTAAAAAGTAATAAAATAATAACAAGGGAAATAATACCAAAATCAATAATCCAATAACAAATATTATTATTCCCTCATGTGAATTAATAAATAAACTTCCCTTCCCAAACCTGCTGGAATCAAACATCCATTCAAACATGTAATAAATATTATAGGCAATTAGCATGCTCAACAACACGTAATATCATAAACAATATCCATGTATGAACCATAAAAGGGTTTCCTATACATGATACTATAGATAATCCTAACCTTAGGACATGATACTAACACATAATAAGGACATGTATGTACCTTGTGTAGAGAAAATGAGAGACCACTTTAGAAACACTAGAAGTCACTTAGGGAAAATTCTCCGCCGGAAGAAAATACGAAATCCGGAAAAACGCAAAGGAAAATACGCGTTGGTGGCGCGTGTGGTGCGTGGCGATGGCGCGTGTGGCTTACGCGCTGCTGCTGTGTGAAGGCAAAGGGAGTGCGGGCCGGGGGGCTTGCAGTGTTGATGTGCACGGTGCAAGAGGAAGAAAGGGTGTGGCAAGTGGTATTGGGCTCGCCGGAAAACACAAACGAAGCGGTGAGTGAGTGTGGGTGTCGGACGCCAGAGGGAAACTAGTGAGAGAAAGAGAGGGAGAGGAGTGAGGGGTGCCGATAAAAAGAGGATAAGAGATAAAATAAGAGTGTGCAAATATTTGGTTTTGATGGGTATTTATAGGTTTCCTTAGAAACTTAAGGCAAATAGGTTTAGGGCTTTAGTTTGGGCTTAGGTTGATCATCCAAGCCTAAAGAGTGTTTGGGCTCCTCAATCCAAAATTAAATCCATTTAAATCATGATCCATAAACCAATTAAAATATTTAATAACTTAGAAGTTCAACGCAATAAAATATTTATGATTGGTTAAAAGGTTTAAAGAATCGTTGACTTTCAAATTAGTCAACACTTAAATAATTTAATTAAATAAACATGAAAACTAATTATAAATATTTTTTAAATATATTTATAAAATTCATAAAATTACGGTGGATTACACAATATATGTTCTGCAAATTTATTCTACCTAGACAAAATTTAATAATATTGTGATTTCTCAATCATATCTTACCTCCGTCCCAAATTATTTGCTAACGTATACCATAAATGGATGTCTCAATTTATTTGCTACATTTTCCTTTTATGGCTTTATGATCCCAACTATACTTGTCATTTCATTACTTTTATTTTTGTATTCTTCCCACAATTAATCACTAGGCCCACCAAAAAGAATACTTTATGGAGTGCAAAGATTGTGGAAGCAAAAGCGATAGTTCTTGCTTTGAAGTTAGCGATTCAATGCAATGTGAATTCGATCATAGTAGAGAGTGATTTCTTAGGAGTGATAAATATGCTTAGCACTAGGAATATAGAAGGATCCTATCTAGGGGTTATTGTACGAGAGGCTCTTAGTATTCTCCCTACTTTTGCATCGGTTTGTCTTTCTATGTGGGTAGAGAGTCGAATTTAGTAGCTCATAAAATGACACATCTAAACCCTCTAGAGTACACTACAACTGTATGGATGGGGGGATATCCCTTAGTCGTTGATAATGTAGTTGCTACGAATGCTTGTTTTGCGATTAATAGTAATTGATAATTCTCTTTCGGATAGAAAATAAAATAAAAATTATGAGTTAATTTAACAAATGAAAAGTGGTCACAACCTTCTCACATGCCCTATCTAAATCTTTGTGTCAAACTTCTATCTAGCAAATAATTTGGAACGAATGCAGTAATATCAGACTATCAATAAGAATACTCCTTCATTTTTTTAATAGGGACACTTGTTTTTTACAGGAATACGAAAAAAGTGCAAAAGATATAGAGAATGATAGTAAAAGAAAGAAAAAAAGTTAAAAAGGTAGAGAGAATTAGGAGATAAAAGTTAGAAGAATGTGTAATTAGATCAACCTTTTTTTGACGTGAAGTAGATAGACCAACCTAACATATAGGAATTTATGAGAAAATGTCGGGGGTATCTAATATGATTTTTGAAGGATATATTTACATACTTTAATTGAATCTTTAAGTCTAAAAATAATCTACGATTTTTGAGATTATTTTGGAATAACCGATTGATAGTTTTGAATTTGAAAATTGATTTTTGGTGAAATAGACAGAAAGGAGAGTAATGAGCTTTTGGAGTGAGGCTAGCCCCTAACTACTTTACTTTGCTAATAATATAGAATAATTTTATCTATTTTTTTGGAATTATAAAAATTTACGTAGATGTGCTTGCATTGTTCTATTCAAGAAACCAAGATGGAACCCATATTTTAAATTTTTTTATAAGATTATTTAATTAAATTTTGTATCCAATATAGTATTCCTAAGATGAATATCTTTGGCACAATATCCAAAAAGTATGTCTATTCTATATGTATTTATCCTTGATTTTTATAGAAAAAAACCTTTTTTATCAATTAAAATGTTTGACATGAAAAATAGTTATACCAAACGATCAATTCAACAAAGTTTAGTAATCCCTTTTAAAAACTTTCCAATTAATCATAGGTTTGTACAATTTCATTCGTTTTTTGCGTAAATTTATCACATTATTGAATTTCGTATAAATATCTAAACAGAGTTTCATTATTGCAATTGTCTCTCAGCTTAATTTATTCATTTATAAAAGTGTAACAGATATTTTATACCTCACAAATAATACTCAGTTGTTGCAATAATTATGTTACGGAGGAAGTATAAATTTGATGATTTTACCCGGATTTTTTTACTCGGGTCACCGGATCGGGTATTGTGGGTCGGATTTTTGTGAACATCCCTAACCTGCACAGGTATAAATGTAGTATATCAATATATTATTGGAGTTTCTTAATGGAGCACTTGAACTTTTTTTATTCCCAACCGTGACCTTGTGAAGCAAAAAGGGTTTGTTTTGTTAATTTTTCATTAGATGAATGTTTCGGTAAGCAAATTTGAGGTGTCTGTAGTTTTGTTTTGCAAATTTCGACCTCAAATTTTCTTTAAATGCAAAAACGACCTTGGTATGCGTGCTATAGATGTCTTCATTTTTGTGTATCTCGATTTGCTTGTAAAAGAATTGGACAATTAATGGGGGTGTTTGACAAACACCTTTTGGGTGGATTGTTCATTGGCTTATGATTTTGATTGTGGTCAAAGAGTCGAGAAAAGTATTTGGTAAATGGCGGCTTTTAGCCAAATCTAGAAGTTGCTTTTACCAGCTTTTTGGCTGGATTTTTGGCTTTTGTTTATATTTTGTATTAAATAGCCATCAATATAACAACCAATTTTAACAAACACTTTTTGAAGAGCCATTAATTATACAGTCAGTCAAACAAGCCACTAAAAATTGCCGGTCAAACTAACCAACATATAAAGCAACTAGTCTACAGCCAATGGCCAATTGCCAAATTAAACACCCCCAATATTTTAGGAGTTATTTTGAGGATACATAAAAGTATTCAAAGGGTATCTATATATATATACATATGATGAGGATCTGCGTAAAACCAAATAAAGCTGAATCCTGTGAGGATGCGCTTACCCCTTTAGTGCTCATATGTACCCTTTTTATTGGTTTTCACCAAGTTGTTAAAATCTATATTCTAACTTAAATCGGAAAAACATGTTAAAATCAGATCATAGAATGGAATCGTAAAATTTTAGATTCTACAAATTTTGCAAAAATAAAGTTTTATGATGCACCGTTTAACTTATTTAGCCATTTTTATCATTAAATGGCTTTAAAAAAATACTTCATCCGCTTTTTTATACTTGCATCATTGAGGTTAGGCACAAGAATTAAGGAGAGGAGAGAGATAGAGAGAGTGGAAAAAGGAGACCCATGTGATTGGAGAGAGGTAGAAAGAAAGTATTGTCATAAAAGGAAATGTTGCAAGTAATTTGCAACTTCCAAAAGTGGGAAATGATGCAAGTAAAAAAAACGGAGGAAATATTATTTAATTATTTGGTTCTTTTCTTATACAATAGTCATTAAATACGGTTAAGAATAGAAGTGAAAGGCCACCAATTGTTTATTAAATTGTCGATGAAAAAGAAGAGTTTGAGTGAATTGTGAAAGTAAATTGTGAGTGTTACTCATCTAAAAAGAGAGAAACACTATAACATTAGGCTAGACCATTATTTTAATGGAGTCTCAAAGTTTTGATAAAATCGTATAGAATCGTAAGATTTTAATGACAATTTTAAGATTCTAATGATTTATTAAGATTCTAATTAGGATTTGAATCGTTTGGAAAATTAAGATCGTAAAATCGGAAGATTTCAAGACTTGAATCGTGATTTTAATAACCATGGTTTTCACCATGAAAACAGTTTCATATAATCCCCTTCCTCTATATATACAAGTTGTCATTATGTATAAGCGTCAATTGCACGTATTGTGTGCAAAAGCCGTTAAAAAGTTAATTAGTGAAACGAAGCAATTGGGACTTTTTTCTTTTTATTTTTTCTTTTTTTTTTTTCTTTTTTTGCGACCAACTTCTCTTCCCTTATACTCCATATACTAATGTTAAATGCATCTGATGTGTGTGAACACGGTTTAAAATATAAATTAGACCAACTGGTAATTATCAATTTAGGAAAGGAGTTAGAATTTTTTAATTTTCTTTCTTTTTACTTTTTCATGTCTCCCTCTTCCCTTACTCTGTATATATGTATGTAGCCAACTAATTCTAGTGAGTCAATCGTTTTTTAATACTCGGACGACAATGCTATTAAAATAAAACGTCAATACAGATAAAGGTATTATTCTCACAGAGATACATAAGATACCATCTCACTCAGACTATATATCTTATAAGACCTTATTAGAAATTGTGCAAGGACAAACATGCACGATAAAACTTTCTCAGATCAATATTGTGATCGTTCTTTTTCTTGAGGTTCTTCCACCACAGACGCTAAGCTTATAGTATTAGCATTTCTTGCAGAGCAATTGGTGCGAATTTCTCCCGGTGAGCCAGTCAACACACCAAGCTGTCCCATCTTTATCATCGCATCCACAAACCTTTCAAAAAATAGAGTTTGGTTGATGGCAAAACTTGTTACAATACCCCTTGTCCTTGAATCAGTGTACAAATCTTGATCGGACGTAAATAAGCCTTGGCGATTCATAAGATCAACATAGTATTTGTTGTCAAACAAGTTTGCAGAACGAATGTCTAAATTTGTTGAGTTGTCAGTGGTGTTTGTAGGGCAAGTGAGCCTAAGGTTGTTTGCAAAGGTTTGGTCCATGGTAGGATCTTGAGTAGGGTAGAGTCGGTCGGCGAAGGAGGCGCAGTGTCCGCGTCCAATGGTGTGACCACCGGAGAGGGCTACAAGATCTGTGATGGTCAAGTTTTTGGTATTAAATGCGTTGATGAGGCTTGTGGTGTTAAATGTTGGTGGTGGTAGATTGGCTAGTGTATCAGGTCTTGTTGCAAAGTTAAGACTATCCTTTCTCCCTAATGGGACCAAGTAGTATGGTCCATTCGGCTGCAAAAATAATGTCAAAAATTATGAGATAACTACCTATACCACAACAAGAGACAGTTTTAATAAGTAGGTTGTTTGTTCCATAAATCGTTCTTAGATAAAAAGAGATTATTTCCCATCTTTTCTGTATTCTGTAGCTAAGTAAAATTTGCCATCAATAATACATAATCGTAATTGGACATTAAAAACAATTAATTGTATCAAGGATTTTTTTTTTCAAAACCACCTGAACTTTTCACGTTTTTAGATACTCCCAACTTAATGAATTTTTTTTATAAATTTCTACCTACCATTTCCAATTTTATTAAAAACTTCCACCACTTAACGATTTTTGTTAAACTCCATTAACAAAACCATTAAATAGACCTCACATATGCATTTTATTATTAATTTACGCTAAAATCAAAGTCAACTTCATCAATTTGAGGGCAAAATCTCAACAAATTTGGAGCAAGTTTGGAACGAATTATAGCTATTTGGAAAAAAATGCAACTATTTCAAGTTTGATTTCGTTAACAAAATATATATGAGGGACCCACTTAACGGTTTTGTTAAGGGAATTTAACAAAAATTGTTTAGTAGTGGGAGTTTTTAATAAAATTGAAAATGGTAGGTGGAAATGTATAAATAAAATTCATTAAAGTGGGAGTTTTTAAAAACGTAAAAGTCTAGGTGGTAAGATGCGATTTATCCTTATATCGATAACGTATCTATTTAAGGAGGTAATTAGATATCTGCAAAAGTCGATAATTTAAAGTAAGTGAAAGGATAAAAAAAAAATCAACATTATTATTCTTATTTCTTAATTAATAGGCATAGCGCTCCCTCTCTATAATTACATGGTTTTACCTTTTTATTTTTGGGAATAAAACAATCTAAACAAGCTATTGGTTTTTTTTAGTTCTTGTCTATAATCTGCTTTCTTTTCTTGTTTTCAATAGCTATTACTTCCTTCGCTTTTTATTACTTGCATCATTCTCCATGTTTGGAAATTGCAAATTACTTGCATGATTATTTCCTGAAAATACTTCCTCTCTACCTTTCTCTCATCACATGTCTCCCCTTTTTTCCCCTCTCTTTGTCTCTCTACTCTACTTAATTTTTGTGCAAATGCTCAATAATGTAAGTATAAGAAAACAGAGATAGTATATTTTTATACAAAACTTGATATGTTTTGGAACGCATTGCATATATTCAAATATAGTATTTTCTACTTATGGATATCTTGGCTAGTTTTTCTTAATGACTATGAGTGCTTGCGTGAAAGCGAACTAATACTTCGGGATATTCGGATTGCAGTAATGTATTAAGGCAGTATTAGAAGAAAAAAATAATGTGAATCAAGGGTCTGAAGGAAGCTATAGATGGAAATAAGTATTAATTATGTGGGGAAGGGGGAAGTATTACCCCCATTTTGGAAACGATGAACATACATATCATCCTTCTAAATCAAAAGCATGTTTTAGAAATAATTTTTTATTTGGAACTAAGACTCTGTTCTTTTCAACTTGTTTAGGCGTCTTAGTGCTTATTTCAGAAATAAATAAATCAGGTCAGAAAAATTAAGATCAGAGCAGAAAAGTTCATATCATGTTAGAAATTAAAAGTTCATATTATATTAGAAAATAATAAGAACAAAAAACAACTATAATAAGTTCAAATCAAATCAAAAAAATTTAGATCAGATAAGATAAATTCAGACCACATCAGAAAAGTTCAGATCAAATCTGTTAAGGAACCAACTCCACCAAAAGCTATGGTATCAAGAGCTAGTGTGACTAGAAGGTCACGGGTTTGAATCTCATCCACCCCCTTCTTTCCCAGTGGAATATTTAGCGGAAGGTATGTGGAGGCTTGTGCCGCATCCGCACTTCAAGCCCAATGGGCTCTTGTGTGAGGGGGTGTGATAGAGTATAAAAGTGTTCCTGGGCTTTCAACCATCAGCTTAAACTTTTGGTTGAGTTGGAACAAAATCAAATCAGATCAAAAGGTTCTGATTGAAAAAAAGGCAGGTTAGATCAGACGAAAAGAACATACCCCAGTTATATATATTTTAATATTGTCGATCTTTAGTGTCAATTGTTCGAATATATATATATATATATATATATATATATATATATATATATATATATATCCTAGGGCAACTTGGATAGTTGGATTCAAGTGCAAGCAATGCGTGGGAATGCGGTTAAAATTTTAAATTGTGAAACGGTTAATTATCAAATTAGGACAGCAGTTAGGATATTTTGTCAAAAAAGACATCTTATGTTATATCTTTTGTGAAAAAACGCCTTAATTAGATAATTTTTTTGTGATAAGCTAGTTTTGTAAGAGACCGCCTATTTTTAAATTAAAATTAGGCAACGGCCCAAGCCCAATGTTAATAGCAAAATGAATAGGAATAGTGTTGGGTTAGAGAGAGATTGAGTGGGCTTGTTAGTAGAATATGTGTGCTTAGGGTGGTTTAATTTTATTTTAAAATTAGACCGTTTCTTTTAATTGTTTGTGTTTTGCGATATATCAAATTACACACCTTGTTGTCATACATATTTTGATAAAAATTGTTCAACTTTTGCATCATTAGCTCTCCTATTTTCTCTTCGTTTTGTTCACTGGTTTTTGGAATAAAATTTTACGATGAAATATACGACTTCCACACACAAAAAAGGAGGGGGGAAAATACCCAAAGATAAGCATTTTAGTCTAAATATGATAATAAGGTGTGTAATGTAATAGATAATGACATATAAGATGTAATCTCACAAATAATATTTTAAAAGATGTTTCTTTACAAAAGCATGTAGCAAATTTAGAAGGTATTTATATAATAGTCATCCTAACAATTGGTCACCTTGAATAGTTGGATTGCTTTACACCCCCTATTCTTCACCAACCGTATAAATAGAGTTGGATATTAGACAGTTTAGACTATTGGTGCTTTATTTAGAAAACAATCAATTACAAGTATTAACAACAAAATAGACAAAGCACCATGAACGACGTCACACTAAGAGTTTTTTGTAGTACGAAGTTAAAAGTACATACTCTAACGTATTCATTGAAATTATTCACTTGTGGAGATGTGAGGGGAAACTATATAAGATTTGAGGGGTTGATTTGGTAAAGTTTATTTATTGTGAATTTTATACAAATTCTCCTCTTGCTCACTCGTAAACGTGTTTTCCAATTAGAATGGTCATCTTTAAATACTGCTGAACCGCTGCGTATGATGTGCCTCAAAAAACATATACTTCGACAACTATTTATATCTACTCTGCGTGAAGTATTTGAATGTACAATGAATTTTGTGATGTATGACTATGCATAACTAATCATATACGCATACCTCGATAACTATTTATATCTATATGTAGAAGTATACAATATTTAGAAATATATTTCGTAGCACTTCACACATGGAATATAACCTTACCAGAAAAACAGATTCACGAGCAGCAAGAGCAACTATATCAGCGCAAGAGACAACGGGGCCACATGCACCATGCACAAGAGAACGCAGATCTTCTATAATAGTAAATGCCTCTGCTCGCAACGTCAAGTTTGGAGGTGCATCTTGCTCACTTGGGCCACTTGCTGATCCATCTAGCAACACTGATCCGTCACATCCCTAAACATATTTTGTGGCGAGGAACAAACTTTAGTTATAAATAGAGTTTAGCTAATAAGCATTTATAAGTTTGAGCTAAGCATATGTTCTCCCCATCTTATTGTGAGTTCAGTTCAGTTCAGCTCCAATCAATTCAGTTCAGTTCAGTTCAGTTTAGTTCAACTTAGTTCAGTTTATTAGCTCCATTCTTTACTTAACCATTTTGTTAAATATTATTATTATTGTTGATCTAATTTATTTTACTAATTACTCTTACTATTATTATTATTATTATTATTAATATTATTATTATTATTATTATTATTATTATTATTATTATTATTATTATTATTATTATTATTATTATTATTATTATTATTATTACTAGTAGTAGTAGTAGTAGTAGTAGTAGTAGTAGTAGTAGTAGTAGTAGTAGTGTAGTATTGCTATATATTATTATGTTTATTATATCTTTACTCGTAATTATTACTATTATTATTAGAGAGTAGCATGGTTTAGGTTGGTGCAATTTGCGGTTTAACCATATTTTATCTCAATACGAGGTTTCTAATTTGCAATAATTGGTTTATTTTACCGACTACATATTTATTATTAAATTAGTTATATTCAGTTACTTCTTAGATATTATTGCTATTATATACTCATCATCAAGTATTAATATTTTTAAATAAATAAAAGAAATTACGTATTTTTAATTATTATTGTCATTAATCATTATTCTAATACTCCAAAATGATTACTCCCTCCGTTTTGTTTAATATGCATATTTTACCATTTTGGGATGTTTTTTTTAATTTATAACTTTCTACCTTATACAATAAATGGAAAGTTGACCCACCTAATTATCACACTTCTCTCCTACTTTATCTTTCCTTCTCTCTACCTTTTTTTTTACTTTTTCCTTACTTTTACTAACCTTCTCTCTAACTTTTGTACTTTTTTCTTGGTCCGCGCGCAAAAGCAAACATACATATTAAAAAAAACGGAGGTAGTACTATTATTTATTTATTAATTAATTTAATTTGTCTATACTTATCATTAAATAATATCCACAATACTAATGATTATTAATTTATTATTATTACTATTATTAATCTATCATTATTACTATTATTAATTTATCATTATTACTATTATTTATTTATCTATACTTATCATTTATAATATCCAAAATATTATTATCATTATTCATTAATTATAAATTATTATTTATTATTAATTATCATTTTAATTATTATTTATTATTCATAATATTATCATTTGAATATTATTTATATATTTTTTCAATTCAATTTAATTCAATTCAATTGAATTCAATTCAATTCAATTTAATTCAATTCAGTTCAGTTCAGTCCAGTCCAGTTCAGTTTAGCTCCAATCAGTTTAGTTCATCTCCAATTTATTAAGTTCAGCAATGTTTATGCGAAGAGAACATGCTTTAAAGAATATAAATATTATAGTTAGATGGAAGTAGAACAATTGAAATTTTCAGTAGAAAGGGATTTATATGTATCTTTTCCAAAACTAAATTATAGAAATATTTGGTTGAAAAAACTATGTTTATGCATAGAGAACATGCTTTAATGAAGGTTAAACTTCTCCACATAGGACTAAAAACATGTGCAATGGCAAGCCATATATAGTTCATTAGTCGTACACGCTGTTTTAAAATACTAACGAACAAACTATTGACTTTGTGGGTGAACGTCGTTATTAACTTTGTCTAATAAAATCAAACGATATTTTTAAGTAAAATAAGATGAATTGTTTGTTGAGACTTGAGATGAGTATAATATATCTGCAAGCTGGCTAAAAGCTAAAGTCACATTAACAAAAATAATTAACTCAACATGAAATATTGTACGACTTATGAGTAATGAATCATTCATACTTGGACAAAGTGAGCGTTGAATACCTCTAATGCATTATTTGTTACTCGTCCAATTTAATCATTCAAATAAGCATAAAATTGTCCAACTTCACTTCTATAGGCCAAAATTATTGAAAACTATCAAGTAAATATCACTTTTGTAAAATAACTACTTCTAAAAACTAATGAAATTAGATTTACGTGAAAATGGTGAAATCACTCCTTAAGTTTGCTCAAATGTGAGTTTAGACCCCTTAACTTACACTTGTGGTATTTAACCCCCACAACTTCACCAAACGGTGAAAATAAACCCTCAAATCAAAAAGTTATCAACAAAAAATCACTTGACGATTTATTGTTTAGGGATTTATTATTACCACCTGGTGAAGTTGTGGGGGTTAAATACTACAAGCGTAAGTTAAAGGGCCTAAACTCACATTTGATTAAACTTACAATTAGGGCTTTCCAAATATTAAGGTGCAGGGTTCACAAATTTGGAGATTTTTTTTAAATTATTTAAATTAGGGATTATAAGATTGTTTTTTCCAAAAATTGGGGTTTAGAGTTCATGAAATTGGCAAGTTTCGAAAATTAGGATTTACAAAATTGTGGCAAATCAAAAACCACAATTGGTCTAGGTGATTTTTGGATGGATTTTTTGAAGGAGATCTTGGTAATCTTTGGGAATAAGAAAAGGGTGTAACTCATTTGGGAGAATTCCCATATTTTAAGAGTTTGGCTAGTGGTACGTTAACTGAATGATAAATAGTTGTGTAAAAAGTTAATATGAGGTTGTTGTTCTAAAAAACTTATATTTGTTAGGTACTTATTAACAAATTTTTCATTTTATACTGTACCCTTTACATTGATGAACTCACTATAACTATACCGTAATGAATATAAATGAAAAAATAAAGGAAAAATTGCCTAGAATAATACAACCTTTGGGCGATTCACAAATAATAATGCAACCTAAAGATTATTCTAGTATAATGCAACCTTTATACCCCATTTATTTTAAACAGGACAAAACCGGATTTAACCTAATGAAGAGGTATACTGAGACACGTGGCGTTTAATTATTGGTTATCATAAATAATTTTTTTTTAAAATATATAAACAAAAAACAAAAAAACAAAAAAAAACCCTCCTCCCTTCCCCATAACCACGAACCCACCGGCCCCACCCCCTCCTCCCTTCCACCAGCCACGAAACCACCACCGATGTCACCGCCGTCACCGCAGTAACATCCAGACACCGCCGACGAGCCAACTCCTCGAAGCACGCACCTCCTCTATCCGACAAACCACCACGCAAGAGGGAATGGGTGGTTGTTGGAGGCGATTTTGGGCCGCAACGGGAATGGGTGTTGGTTACCGGCGACGGGGTTGTTGGCTGCGAAATACAAGAGGGAGTGGGTGTTGTTGGAGGCAATTTTGGGCCGCAACGGGTTGGTTTTGTGATTACCGGCGACGGGGATCGAAAATCCGGCAGGGGGGTCGAAAATCTGGCGAGGGGGTGGGGATGGGGGCTGGGTTTAGTTTAGGAGATCGAAAATCCGGCCGGGGGGGGGGGGGCTGGGTTAGGTTTAGGGGATCGAAAATCTAGCGAAGAGAGGTCGAAAATCCGGCGAGGGGGTGGGGGCTGGGTTTAGTTTAGGTTTTTTTAAAAGTTTTTTTTTTTAATTTTATTGTTTAGAATTTAAAGTTTTAAAGAAAATTTACCTATGATTCAGGTCACCGGTCATTTGTCCTGTTTAAAATAAATGGGGTATAAAGGTTGCATTATTCCAGAATAATCTTTAGGTTGCATTATTATTTGCGAATCGCCCAAAGATTGCATTATTCTAGGTAATTTTTCCAAAAATAAACAAGGATAAGTACAACTTTTGCCCAATAATAATTTCATGTTGGTGGCTTGCCTCTCAAAATAAAAGGATTGCTAGTTAGTTTTTCAATGAACTAAAACAACAACAACAACAAAATATTAGTTCTGAAATGATTCGACATATGTTGACATGAATTTATCGTCACAACAAAAAAAACCTATCCTTTTAACAGACAATATTACCTGAACGAAGCAATCATGGAAATGAAGGCGGAGCAAACCAGCAGCTTGGGTTATATTATTGTTAAAAACTTCCCAAAGATGACCTCTAACAATGAATTCCAAATTTGGGCAACTGGAATTATAAAATGAATAAGAAAGTCCAGGCACAACTGGAACGGTGCTCTGACCCTTTGAGATTCCTACCATCAAAGAACACAAACATAAGAAAAGTGGAATAAATTTAGAGGAAGCCATTGTTTTCTGGTCTTTTCTTTTTGGATTTGGGATCATTACCTGTTTCATTGATCAATATATAGCTATATAAGCAACTTAAACAAAGTTGTGGCGTGCATCATTCTTTGTTTTTTAAATTGATTAGTTAAGATAAGGATATTGCATAATCTGTCAACTAGCCTATAATCCAAAGGAGTTGTTACATGTTAGAGGCCTCCGAGGTCGCATCTTTGGTCAGCGTTGTGTGGTCGGTAAGGCCACGTTCTTGTAGTAATTTTTAATTTCGTAGATACAAATTAATTACTTCTATATAATAGTTGTAAGTTCAAGTAAATATTTGCGTAGTTGATAGAAGATTTACCTTATAATCTAGATATTACGGATTTTATTTATAAACTTTAGAGTCTTTGTTGATGTTCTTTTTATCCTTCCCTCTTTCTACATCTAATGGCCTAACTGGCAAAAGTGGACTGAATTAGTGGTCCCAGTTCAATAAACTTTTACTTCTTAGGATTAACAACTAGTGAATAGTAGCCCCTAGTTAAGATGGTAATTTGGTTATTTTGTGTCCTAAAAGTTAGAATTTTACTGACACATCTTCACTTTCTCCATTGCGGTTTAGTCTACGAATGAAATATTGGCCCTGTTTGGCAAACAGAGTATAGAGTTTAGAGTATAGAGTTTAGAGTTTGCTGTTAGAGTTTTAACTTTTTTATTTAGCAGATTTGACTGTTGTTTGTATGATTGTGTTTGGTAACAATTAGCTGTTTGATTAAATATTTTATAATGTAAATAATAATTATAACCTAATCTTTATAGCAAATAAAACAATTATAAACTAATCTATAATCCTAACTCTCTCTCCTCACCTTAATTCCCTTCCTTTTCTCTCACCTCACCTCACCTCACCTCACCTCACCTCATCAGTCATCCCCCCTTCCTTTCTCCTCCACAAACACCATCTAACACAACAACAACCACCACCACAAGCCACAACCTTTCTTTCCTCCACCACTACCCACTGCCACCACCGCTTACCGTCACCACCACCACCATAACAAACCAAAATCAAACCCACTACATCTACAAGCTCTGATTGCGGTGGTGTTGTGGGATGAGGCGGAGCTCCGGCGAGTAGAAGCGGTGGTCGAGGGGACAAAAGAGGGCCGGCAGTTGGGGGCTTTGCTGTTTATTTGATTTATTTGTTTTTGTTTTTTTTGAAACTGATGTTAAAGGTGGGTGGAGGACAGTTGCTGCGACTTGGGTGCGTCGGTGCGGCGGCCGGATTCTGGGCAAACTCCGGTGGTGGCTGTTGGCGAAGGAGAAGAAGGGTGTAAGTGTTTGGGTCTGATAATTTTTTTTTGGCAAGAATCAATTAACAATGGATTAATTGAGTTAAGAATTTTGGTTTTACAAAACTCTAAAGAAAAAGCTGCTAATAGCAGCGTTTTCAAATTGAGAGTTTTGGGCTTCAAAACTCTGATCAATACTCTCCTCACCAAACACCCATATTAGAGTTTTGACCAGTCAAAACTCTAAAAATGAGGTCAAAACTCTAAAAGCTAATGAATAAGCTTGTTACCAAACAAGGCCATGTCGGATGGAATAAAGCTTATATTACAAAGCTCTGATGGCCTATCGGCTCATTGTACCAAGGTGCTTAAGCTTTCGGTCAAATGTTTTTATTGTTGGATATCTTATAATGCAAATAGGGAGAAAGTGTTGAGTTTTGATGAGTTCAACTGAGACCTGATCAAGTATATTGATATAGCCAGTGAGAGTGTTTCATCTTTTTGGCTTCTATCTTGCTTGCTCGCCCGCTCGGTCGGCGGAAATCAAAAGTGATCAGTATTGATCAAATCCGACCAGATGGGAGTCTTTTCGGCGACAGTTTTATTCCTTTTCGAAAATCTGAGTGGTTTATTTTCTTGATTCTTATGTATTTCTTGAAACCATCTTTAATGATTCATCTGTCAAATAAATTTGTTGCCATATTGCTTTGAGCCTAGTTTTTCGCCGATATTTGGTTGCCATTTAGAGCATCAGTCCATGCCCATTAATAGCAGCCGGTATACACACCCACTTGGAGACCGCGGATTTGTTAGTTTTCGCAACCATTTTTTACTGTCACCAAAATGCGTTTTTTTTTCTAGTTTTATCATCTATTTCCAATTCCAACCCATAGTGCCTTCCATCTTTAAAATAAATCAACAATCATCGAAGACCAATTAAGGTACTACACAACCTTAATTTGTCATACATCACATTCGAGTAAGCAAATCCGCCGGATTATTGGAACACAACACCTTTTCCTAACAAAAGATCATATCCTCTTCCACCATACGTATGATGAATTAAAAGCGTCATCATATGTGCTTGGTCTGACAATGTACATAAGAACTCTAGCTTTCTTTGTTAAGTACAACTTTGTCATTTTGAATGGCAGTCTCTCTGAGAGAACTAATCAACCGATACATCTCCTTTCCTGCCCCTGACATTACCACATACTTAAACTATGTAGTACACAAAGAGACACAATTTTGAAACATTATCATGCAACTCACTATTGTACCTCCAACAATGGAGATATATCCAGAAGTG
Source organism: Patellifolia procumbens (assembly GCA_947645195.1). NCBI lineage: Eukaryota > Viridiplantae > Streptophyta > Magnoliopsida > Caryophyllales > Amaranthaceae > Patellifolia > Patellifolia procumbens. The sequence continues at coordinate 1,843,856 of CANSGD010001040.1, forward strand.
CTTTGCTAGTGTTGATATCTCCACTATGATCAACATAAACTAAGCAAAGCCCCATGTCTGAGGCACCCTTCAAGTATATAACTAACCACTTTATAGATTCTCAGCATTTCTCACCCGGATTTTAAATGAACCCACTAGTAGCAAAACATCAATTTGAGGCTCTTAATTTGAGGCGTTTCAGCCTAATAGCAGCAAAAACGTTCTGTAATTTTTTATTTTTTTTTTAAGAAAAATATGATTTTGAGACGTTTTTACATTAAACGCCTCATAACTAAGTATGTAAACAAAACCCGCGTAGCTTAGGTTGCTGAGCTTCTCTCTCTCCCCAAAACGCTTTCTCTATCAGAAGTTGAAGCACAAGCCCAAGGACAATTTTTTTCTCTGTCATGGCTTCCTCTGCTCCCGGTGTCACCTGTTCGAGTTTAGCACGCAAACAAAGTAGCAGGAGGAACGATTTGAACCGAAGAGGAACGATTTCACCACCAACACCTCAAATTCAGTTCTTTTCATCGAATTTTCTTGTCTTTGGGTTTAAGTAGGAAGTGTTTTCACACTTCTTTGGTAAATTTCACAAACCCTAACTCTTTAATCTTGGTATTTATTTAATTTTGTTTAAATTCATGTTTTGGGACCTTATATATGCTGAATATCTGAATGATTTAACTAAGGCTTGATTTGTGAATTTTAGCCTAGGCTTTTGCAAGTGTTGTATGCATGTGGGTTATATTTTGTCTGTTAATACAACTAACTATACATAATTTGGGTTATATTGTGTTCAAATTTGTTAATATAAGTAAATTTGCGTAGAACTGTAGATGGGTTTTGTCTGAGTTGGTTAGTGTTTGCGAAATTAACATATCGTAGGCATTGACTTATGGTGTTTCTTCTTTTCTGTCACACGTTCATTTGCACCTGGTTTTGCCAAAATATTAGGGCCTTTTCTCTATCTTGGGAATCTGCTTCCCATGCAGCTCGGAATTAGGTTTTTTTTCTTCTCTCCTTCTACTTCATAATCTTAGGTTGTGTTGATGGATTTTTGATAGCATTTGCTGTTATTATGTGTATTTGATTAATGCTACAGAAACGTCTTCAGGGCAAGGAGTAGAAATGGGGATTTCCAACCGTTCATTGAACAAGCTAGAGTCAAACCAGGAACCACAAGAAGATGGTATTGGTGAACGAACCTTTTCCTAAAGCTGTTATTTTTCTTTCTTGGCGGACATGTATTTGAATTCCAAATATTAATGGTCGCCTGCTGTTTTGTGGAACAAATCTTTTGTAATGGCGGACTGTGTAGAATCATTTGGAGTGTCTATATGGCAGATGGCACTAGAGCCTTCTAAGACCCCTAGGGGTACAGATGATATTATTTAACAGGAAGTGTAGAGCAATGGGAAAAGAAACGGGGTTGTCATAGATAATAGTGGTAATTCAGTTGACCTTCGGGTAGCGCTTGCTTGATATGATGGTTGTGTCAGATTGTATACCATTCCTGATTCTGATTACTTGACACACCATAAAGCATTGCCTAGGGGTAGCGGTCAGTGCTCTCTCTTCACTCATTTCACATTTTTGATTCATTTTTAACCTTTTAAGGTTTTCATAGTTTTGTTTCATTGTATATCAGGCCGAGCTCTTAGTGTTACTGGAAAATTCATTTATTCAGGAAGTTGTGAAATTTCATTTATTCTGCAAGTAGTGACGGGATGCTTTCCCAAAAATATCAAAGAATCTGTTTATGTGACCAAGCAAGATGGTTTGTCTAAGTGGTTGTATTCTACAGGTTTAGGTGTTGGGATGCTTGGGCACGAGTTCTGATCTTTGTGTGTGGTCACTACTTGCCCTGAGGTTAGTGTTGGACTAAGCTATTTTGCTACAAGCATCATTAATAGTTACCGACTAGTAGAGGGAATGCTACATACGTCTAGACGTGCGCAAATGATTGTAATTGCTTATGACTTGTCATTATGCTCTTAAGTGGGCATTTTCCTTTTATTTGTTCACTGTCAATTTTATGAAGTTCAGGTGTCAGGTTCTTGTTAATGCTGATAGTATGACAATGTTCAGTTCCGGGAAATAAAGCATGGAACACTCTTGCAGGTTCACTATCTACGCAAAAGTGATGGATATGCCTTGGCCACTGCGCCTTCCCACAATAAGGTGTTTTTGCGGGTTCTGATGAAAGGTATGAGATCCCAATACACTAGCTCTTTGATTCCATGATGGTCAAGATCATTAAGGTTCTTCTGATTGATGCTATATGGGTTGGATGATAAGCATAATGCCAATAATCAGCTTACTGATTTTTTAGCAACCAACTCTAGAGCTTCCGTTGTGAACATATTGTCAAATGTAATTGGCTTTTCTATCTTAATTACTGTTATGCTGAGTTTGTTGTTGATAATTTCACGGGATGATTTTCCCACATGTTAGTTCTTCATCATATTTCTAAATATTGGTGCATGATAAGTTCTCTCTCTCATTTTTTTCTTGTAAATTATATGAGATTCTATTGTTGATCAGTTTTGTCAAGAGATACAACAACCACATACATCAAAGGCAGACTGTGTTAGAATCAGTTAGAGTGTCTATATGGCAGATGGCACTGGAGCCTTCTAAGACCCCTAGGGGTACATATGATATTATTCAACACGAAGCGCAGAGCAACGGGAACGGGGTTGTCATAGATAATTATAATAGTGATGATGATAGTCAAAGTATTGATAATGATGAACTCTTTAAGTTTGGCATTTCTAAGCAAGTTCTATTTCTCCTGTAGTATTATCCAACTCTCAATCGGTCAAGATGTTGTATGAAAAGCATATGTACAGGTGCCTATCGATAAGTTCCTTATGTAATATTAAAGATTATACGTAGCAGTAAATGCCTAAATGAAAGTTGATCGTGATTATATCAAGTGGATTTGGCTTATCTATTGCTTATGTTTCTGTGTTGGCAGTGTTTTCTATAGATGAAAAATCCTTATTCAACTAGACCTACACAATATCCTTCTTTATGAGTTGCCCTTGTTCCAATATGTTTGAAACGTTGACTTACATGAGATCATGCTGCTTATATGATCTTATTGAACTCATGGACTTGATTTTGCTTAACTTGTACATAGATGCCCATTTTGTAAAACCTCAAATTACGTTGTTGTGTAGAGGAGGAAAGTCAAAGGAGGAGAGGGGACTGGAGAAAATAGTAAGACTTGCTTATTCGTACTCTTGACTCTGTTATTGGTGCGGGCTCCATAGTAATTGATATAAACAGAAACAGGTTGTCATGCTTCCGTTGTACAATTTAACAGGTAGAGCAAAAGGTCATTGAAGCTGAGGTTCGGATGCGGGATCAGCAACTTCAAGTGGAAGAGGAAAGACTGCATAGAAAAAAAAAAGAAATGAGTTGTTTAACTGGAGACCCCACGACAGAAAATATTGATTGTAGCACATTTGGAGGTATAGAGAGTGAAGACACCCCCCCTTCTCTAGATTCAAGTGCTACACAAATGCGAAGACAACCCCAGTATCTATGTGAATCGTATTACCTGCCTAGGAGTATCTTTGTGTCATCATAGGGTTGAGTACCAAATGTGCTACAAATTAAGTGTCTTATGCGGTTCTTCTAATGTTGTGTTCGTCGATTTTGTAAATTGTTAGTTTGGTTGGATTACAGATTTCGATATTTGGTTATTTATGATACAAATTAACCGCTTCCAAGTCTACTATTGCTATTGTATACATATTTTTTTATTAAAAACAATTCATATTTGAGGCGTTTTAAGAAACAGATGCAGCAACATGGCTAAATTCTTTTTATTAATCATGCAACCTATTTGAGGCGTTTTGTCCTAAAAAATGCCTCAATGGTGCTTGTATTTGAGGCATTTTTTCCTTTAAAAAGCCTCAAATAGGTATTATTTGAGGCATTTTAAAAACACCTCAAATAGATGTTCTATTTGCGGCCCCCTTGTTTGCTGTTCTACTAAAAACGCCTCAAATATGCTTATTTTTGACACCTCAAATAGCTATTATTCTATAGTGACCTACTCATAACTTCTGCTGCTAAAGCAACGCCAAGCCTAATGTAAACTATGGTATATATCTATCTACCAACTACAGAGGCATCGAACACCGACTATCTGCTCCTTCTAATCAAATGACGTTGGTGAATGCTCCTTTGTCAGTTTAGCGTCACACGAAATCTTGCACGTCAAATCTACTAAGCACCCTGAGAATGTAAGCTTCTTGAGATAACTTTAACACATCTGCTGATTTGTCCCTAAAAATTCTCATGCCTAGAATTTGTGTAACTTCACATATGTCCTTCATCTTAAACATCTTTGACAATGTCTCCTTTAAAATGTTGATAATTTCCATACTCGTACCAATAATTAGCATATCATCAACATAAATGTCTTCATCGATTGGTAGAGAGGACATCGTGACTTAATTGACCTTACCTCCGCTATCTCTCTATATTAAATAAGTAAATAGACATAATCTTTTCCATACCGCTGAAATTAGAAACATTGAGCTTTATTACCTGTGAAATTAGAAAATATCAAATTTTATGTACCACAGTCATGGTGCCTGCTTTAACCCATATAAGATCCTCTTGATCTTGCACACAAATTTATCTTTACCACGAACTTCAAAACCCTTTTAGTTGCTTTATGTAGAGCTCCTCCTCTATATCAACATGTAAAAACGCGGTCTTTACGTGTGACGTTTGTTCTAAGAACAAATTCTCAGTAGCAACTAAAGCCACCAAAATAAAAATGAACCCCTTCACCACCAATCTTGCCTTATATCTAACACTTCCATCTGGTGCTTTTTTCAATATTAAAACTAATTTGTTTTTAAGTGTTCTCTTTCCTGCAGACACTGTAGAAAACTCCCATGTCTCATTCTTTTGTAGGGACTGAAGTTCATCTTCCATCGTTAGCTCCCACTTAGACAAATCAGTCGATCTCGTAGCTTCTTTATAATGTTTCGGTTCACCTGCATAAGCCAGTAACAAATAATACATGGATAGAGTGTGTAGTATCAAACTGGAGTATTGGACACTTGTGTGAATTTTCTCAAGTCAACTTGTGAGACTATTCTCCTTGCAAATGAACTGGAGCCTCAAGCTGGTGAAGCAACATCTGTGCCATTGGGTCGTGCGTTATCGAACTCATCCAAATTCGACCTTGTAGGAGTATGAACTTCTTCTTGCTCACTATGTTCACGAACATAAATGTCTTCATGATCAAACTTCGCGAACCTTTCCTCCTCACCTCCCACTTGCTCAATTTCCTTATATTTATCATCAAGTACATCCTTGTATACCTCAGTCTCATCAAAAGTGATATGACAATAATGTCATAATATTTGTCTCCTTTTTCGGTTTCCAACATAGATATCCATATTCTCATAATATACCCAATAAAGGAACATTTAACGGCCTTTAGTTCTAATTTGTCGCATTTATAAATGTTAACATAGGAACACAACCAAAAAAATTCCAGCAAGAAAGATTTACCTCATCTCCACTCCAAACTTCTTCAGGTAGCTTGAACTTCAACAGAACTGATGCCCCTATTTAACAAGTAAGTTTTCATGCTAACTGAATCCACCCAAGATGTCTTAGGTAGTCCTCAATACAACCTCATATTCTTGACTCTCTCCAGTAGCGTTTTGTTCACCCTCTTTGCGACTTCATTCTGTCGAGGCTTGCTTGGAATAGTTCTCTTCAGAATGATTTATTCTCCTCACAATATTTCTTGTATACTACCAACTCATACTCACTTGCATTATCATATTTAATGCACTTTATCGTCTTACTAGTCCGATTCTTGACTTTACACTACAAAAATACCTTATCGAGTTGCCTCAAAATGACTTATCATGTCGCCTCAAAGGCGACTCTGTAGCTGGGGACACAATAGGTCTGCACTGTATCGCCTGAAACCCGACGCATATACTTACCTAACGCGTCGCATCCTCTATATTAAGGGACGCATGAAGTTATCATGGATTACGTGGATTATGTTGACTTGTCGCCTATTTTCAGTGCAAGGACGCATAAACTTAAGATAGGGGACTCAAAAACCAATTTGCAACCGACGCATCAGATATCTGAGCCCAAATAAGGCGAACGCATCGGCTCGATCAAAATTGCTGCTCATATCAATCATCAGCCTTCTTCAACATATATAAATGTAAATCATCACTCATGGAAACAAAAACTGATATAATGAGAAAATTCATTCTGCAAACTAAAAGTGTAAGTGAAATAATTCATTGACAAGTACAAATTACAATTACAGCGATACAATGTATTTAAACAAACTGAAAATTAACTAATTACATGAAAAATGTTCTAATTCAAACAAAATATACAAATAGGGACTAACTAAAAAACACAATGAACTGTCATCACCTTCTTCATCTTTGTCTTTAAACACCATGAATTTGAGATCTTCGTCATCCTATCAATAATAAAAGAAAATGAAACATGAGCCCAAAATATTGTATGTAAATGGAAGCAAGTTCAAACATCAAACAAAATAACTGAGAAGTTAAATCTTAACACTTAAGCAAATTGAAGAAAATTTTTCTTGAAATCTTACAATTTCATATAAATCTAAGAAAAACGAAATACATAAATTTTCAGATTACCAACAACTTCCAAAAAGATAAATCGGAAAGGGTTACAAAAATGAAAAAAAATTAAGAATCTAAAAGTAGAAATCAGGCATCCAAATCAAAGATATAAAAAAATACTCACTGATCTTATTGATGATGATGTAGAACTTATTTCTCTAATTACATCAACAAATTGCATTTTTCACAGCCAATCGATGCTCTTTCAAAAGAAGGTATTTACTTTACTGAATAAAGACATTGACGAATTTGTTGTAGCTTTGATCATTGGTGTTGGTTATAAAAAATTTAGAGCAAAGGTTATGAAATGGGTTCAAATTATGTTAAGAACATAGGAAGGTTGAACATAAATTTTCAGCCAGTTGCCACTTGAATTTCCCTGGTAGGAGTCCCGACATCAGTTCTGTGAAGGCTACAATATCTTGCAAGTCCAAAACCTTCATTGATTCGTCATTGAATCGTGTAATGTAGTCGCTTAGGCTTTCATTGTCCTGTTGCTTGACGCTCATGAGATGGATGCTGGTCTTCTTGTGCCACCGACAGCAATGAAGTGTTGGAGGAAGAGGGCCTCCAACACTGGGAAGCTCGGGACGGTTCCAGGAGCTAGGCCCGAGAACCATCCGAGGGCTAACCCTTTAAGTGCGGTTGGGAAGAAACGAGACCATTTTGCTTCACATCCTATTTGTACGTTCATGTGAGTATTGTACGCTGCCACACGATCTGGGTCCGAGCCACGAGCATAGTAATCAATAGGAGGAACATTGATTTATAGTGTCCATGATCTGTCTACTGAATGGGGTCATGAAGGAGAGTGCCTTTATCCGAGTGGAGGCCTACCCCAATGGTAGGACGAGGCACTCGCCTCAGTGTTCCTAATCGTCCTTGTCGACCCGTGTAGAGTACGAACTGACTGGGAGGGGTTGTCTCTTGGGGGGGATGCTCTAGCTGAGTGCGCTTCTTCGTGCCGGCTAGGCTCTCGTTGTCGCGTCTGTCCATTGGACCTCTCGCGTCTTCTATTCAACATGTCCCTTGCGTCTTGCCCCCTTCTAAGGGACCTTTCTTCGATCACCCTTCGGGCGTCTACCCCGCGGGTTGGCCGAAATCCTTCACTCCTTGCTACCCGAGGCACCCTAACTGTAGGGGTGAGTAGTTGCTAGCCGGGGGCCCTTTCGATCTGAAGGGCCCTATTCAGAGGTGGTGTAGGCTGAGTGTTCAACAGGCGTTGGCTTTCTTGAACCGCTAGGACTATGTCGTTGATTTCGGAGTTCATTATGGCTTCGAGGTGTTCGAGGTCGTACCCGGTGATGGCGAGTTCCCCGTGTGGATCCAGCCGAGGATGGTCGTTCCCATTTTCAACGGGCTGAATGCTCTCTTGATTGACAAGCTCATTTTCGACAGCTGTAGTAGCTCTTCGTGGTCTAGCCATGGCTTTTCATTGACTGAATTAGTGTATCCCCACAGACGGCGCCAAACTATTTCTGCCAACAAACTTGAGATGAGATGATCACTACAACAAAACAAGGCTTTAGCGGCATTTGTTTTAGTTTCTAGCGGCATGTATGAATGCCACTAAAACCTCTAGCAGCATTTAATCAAATGTCGCTAGATCCAATGTCGCAAAAGCTATATCGGGATATCAGCTTGTTTGAGTGTCTTTTTCGCAACATCTCCTGCAACGGTGTAGCTTACTTTTAACTAATCAACTAATCATGACAGACATGCCATTGGCAAAATACGCAATTTTTCTATTAAGAATTAATAGTATAGTTACATCATTACATCATCCAAAATGGCTTAACTAAGAATTAGTAGTATAGTTACATCATCCAAAATGGGCTAACTAAAAGTTCGTTAAATTTTTCACAATGTCAAACTTCAATGCTAGTTACAAAAGATTTACAATTGCTATTAAATCCACATTTTCAGCTTCATTTCACAGCCCAACAAAACCAACAAAAAGCTTTAAGTCCTTCACGAATAAAGCAATGATCTGAAAAGGAAAAGAAAACAGTTATGAGCACAATGAGACAGATACTTAGCTCATTTAACCAACGCAATGGAAACGTAAAACAATTATCAAGTGGCCTGAAAAGAAAAAAAATAGTGTCGTTTACATTTAAACCAATGGAACGGATACTTATCATATTTATCCTTTCTAACAAACTTCAACACCATACCAGTTCTACTTTCTAAACTGCGACATCCCTACATTATGAGATACATCACAACAATTAGAGTTGTAAAAAGTTGCTCCTACATCAAAAATCATGAGATACACATAGTCATTCTGGCAATATCATGGCCCGAGATTATAAAAAGAATGTGGTCTATATTTTTTGAATTTCACTAGAAGGAGGTAAGAATATTTTGAACTTGTTCTCACACCTAAAACCAAAAATTTACTATTAACTACAATGAATAAATAAGATCCTAAGGGCCAAATTCATTATCAGGCTGATTAAAAAACCAACAAAGTGTCTTACTCATCTGTCGTGCTCGCTTAGTAAAAGCAATCAAATGAGTGAGGAACTTCCATAAAAATGTATTCAAATATCGTCAAACAGAAGCAAATGCACATAATAATAATGTCATTTATCATGTCACAACTCACCAGCAATATCTCTTGATGACATTACTTCAGATTCTAAACGTCACTTTACTCTAAGTAGGTGAAATATATATACTGCTCTCGTTTTTAGTTTCTTATCTTTAATGGAGTATGTCTTTTCTTTCACTAATTGACAATGAAACACCAAATAACATGAAATAACTTCACTGTAAATGTGCTCATCCAGGCAGCCTTGCATTGTTAAGATCAGCCATGTGCTCGCCAAGCATGCAGTGGCTAATTGGCTATTACTACTTAGTTTCAACAACACATTGGCTACTACTTACTAGTTGTAATGTGCAAGCAGCAAAATACATCAAATAGGAATGCAGGATCAAATACCTCCTTAAAGAGTAGTGTCATCAAGATCCCTTCTACCATGAAACGCCGCCTTCAACATCTTAACCTCGTCTAAAATCCGAGCTTGAGCTTCAGCATGGTCCTTATCAGCTTGTGCCAATTTCTTTTTCATACTTGATATTTCGCACTCCAAAAATTCAATTATTTCATTGCATAAATCGTGATCATCATCTAAGTATTCTCTATCATTCGTAGATGATATAGATGCCAAAGATTTTGGACCCCTACCAAGACCACGGACTTGACTCGTTTTTTCAGGGCTCGTAACTACATTCATTACCTGTGAATATATGTCACCTTCCCATGCAAATCTTCCATTTGTTACCTCAATACCATTTGGAAGCTCACTTAACTTGTCATTAATCATTTCCTACATCAATGAAGTTAAACCATATGGAATCAAGTAATATGTAATGTGAATATCACAAACATATTCAAAATTGAAGTATGGTTTCTCACCACAGCTTGTGCTGATTTTATATCCATTGGTTCAGGTGATATCTTACGATCCTTATGAGTGTCTAAGTAGACAAGAGATCGTGAGGGTACCACCCCATTTTTAGTCTTGTAAAAAAATGTAAATGTGTTATTACATGTGAAAAAATAACAAGATAAAGCTATAACAAATTACCGGTGTATACAAAATAATATATGAAAGTCACTTTTTCTGTTTATGGAACTTTCAAACTCACTTAGCATGAGGCGCAGAAGTATTTTTTAATGGTTAGTTAACAAGTTTACTCAAGGATCTTTTGCGGGGACAAATAATATTGTATTCGAGAATCTTTTTAATAAACCAAACAAATAAATACTACACTCTACATTTTACTTATTTTTTAGCTAGGTTTCAGCTTGGCCCTTTTCAACCATGCTACAAACTAAGTTCTAAGTTCCATGTTTTTACATATGACCTTCCGTAAACAATGATAATCAAAATAATAATCAAGCTATTGATAAAATGAAATTTGTATATTACTAAAGGAATAATCTAAATAATACCTTTTCATCAACATAACATGCAAAACTTTTTTATCCAGCTGTATGTGCCATAACTTGGCTTTCACGATTCTTTCGATTCATCTCACTACGTTTCTACATGTAAAAACCCAATGTTGGAAACATTAAATAAGTAGTATAACGAAAGATAAAATCATACTTAGCCAATTGAAACATTAAATATTAAACACAAACCTTTCCCTTTGGAGTTCCAATAAGTCACTAGCCATGCCCATTGATCCTCGGGAACAACATCAGGTTTGGCTAACAAAGCATAAGCTACATTACCAATATTTGGTTCATAATAATCAAGCTTCAATTCCCCCTTAAAGTTACTCCACTTTTTCCAATTGGTTGCATCACATACTTAGTTGCTGAAGGGTGACGAATTATGAACTTTGACTGCAAAAAAATTACTGGTCTTCAATAATCAATAAATACGAAGAGTTAGCTTATGAATAGTAGTCATATGTTTACCTTAACAATCTTAAGTAATTCACCTTGTTGTTTTTTGGGGAATACTCTCCAATCACTATAAGATAAGCAACATAAACGAGGATTCCTTGCTATGGTGCCAAGAAAATGAGCAAGATCAGAACGTTCACCATCAACTGGTTGCCATAACTGATTCCATCGCACAAGTATTTGCTTCTCTTTAGGTTGATTCCAAATATGTGTCATCAAAGTAGGTCCTCTACGCTTTTCAATTTGATTTGTAACATTTATAATGTATTTGAAGTTATAAATTATAAGACCATTGGCTTATTGAATTCAAAATAATTGTCATAATTTTCTATAATGAAGCTCTTATTATGCTACTCAATACTAAAAGTATGTTATTATGAGTGTATCTAATCAATCATCAATAGATGAAACTTACCCTCAACATTTTCATTCTCCAAAGTCATGTCAATAACATCATCGCCAGGTGAAGCTGCTCTTGTTGGCGTTTGTATAGTTGAATCATCACGGAAACCACTTTCTTCCATCTCTAAATCTTGATCTCCATGAATGTTGACCATGCGAAGCCTTTTTCTTCGTCCCATTGAACACTATAGATACTCAAATGGAAATATTAGATAATAAAAAAATGTATAATGATATGAAATTATTTCACTAATCAAATTATTAAGCACACATCACATTTACGCATACATTACAAATATTCACTAGCAACTTAAGCCCCCAATGAGCCGAAAAGTCACAATTTAATTGCATTATTGGTTCATCAAAAGTGCAATGATATTACATTAGCTCGACCTTTAGAGCTATAAATTTTAAATATTTTGTCTAAGACTCCATTTCCATGTCATCATCTTCTAGATAATCATCATCCATATATGTCCATTCTAAAACAAGTGTCGGAAGATTCTCAATTTCCGCTGCTAAATCTCTATTTAAACCAATCATGTGAGATTAAACACTTGAGAAAGTGACAACAATACCTTCAAAATCGTCATCTCCAATATCATATGTATCTCTAGGTTTCATTGGCAGGGGAACACACCAATCAGGGTCTCTAGGATCTTGGGTGTAGACAACTTGTTGAACTTGAGATGGAAAGGCAAACGGCTCATCATTTACTCTTTCACCGGTGTGTATTAAATGCTTGAAGCTAACTAGCTTGCAACCTAATCCATGTTTCTTAATCCCTTTTCCTTGGACAACGTCAACCCACTCACAACCAAATAATACAACTTTAAAATCTCCAAAATAATCTAACTCCAAAATATCAGTTACACAACAATAAGATATGCTACATCTCCAAGTCTTGGTCTTGTGTCACTCGAACTAGCATAGCTTTGGGTCTTCGCCACAACCATAACCCCACAATTCTGAGTATTCATATATTTCAGATACTCTTTGGTTCTAAATCGATACTCATTGTTCACATTGAATGCTTTAAATTTTCTTGCAATGTAGTTTGGGTCGCGTGCAAGTGCTTTGATTTTCTTTGAAATTCTCTCATCGGTTTCATTCTCGGCATTGTTCACCTAGATTCAAATTAAAAAGCATTAGTATATGTAATCTCAGCATGTATAGCATTTTACAATATCAGTTTAAGACCAAAACAAAAAACAATAAAAATACATACATAATTTAGGAGCTAATCACTAAATCCATCACTATGAATTCGTTCCTTCTAATGTTGTGATAGGCATCTTCGCCGTGTAATTCTAATCTCTAGAAGATTAAAACGTTGACACGGTTGTTGCACGTGCCAAACATAAACCTAACTTAGCCTAGTTTAGGGCAAGAAAGGGTCGGTTCCACAAGGAAGCAAGGATTAGCAAGGTTTGAAAGCAATTAAGCGAGCTAAGCCTATTTTTTGGTGATTTTTGAGATTAATTGATTAACTAAGAAACTAAGAACTAATTAGCTAATAATTAAACTAAATGATTTGGGTTTAACAATAGTAAGAAGACACTAGGGACAGGGGAATCACTAGTTAATCAATTACTAACCTATTCGTCAAGCCAAGGGGATTCATTAGGATCAACTAAGGGACTAAGGTCACTCATATATTTCCTAATTACTCTCTCGAGCTAATTAGGTGGACTTAATCAACCAATTTTACCTATTCTCATGGTAAAATCAATCGATCAAGTATTTCCACAACTCGTAGCGATTCGATTAAGGTCCTAGGAAGCCTAACACATATTCTCATGGTGAAGTCAACCTATTGACTAACCTAAGGTCCATCAAAAGCTTCATCTCTCAATCCTTCACTTTTGATCCCCTAATCTAATTCAAATGATGATCAAACACTTAAACTAGCAATTAAATAGGTTAGTCAACCCAATTTCACCTAAATCTAACCCCCTAGCTTGACTTTTGAGGTCAACTCTTGATCAACCTAGTTCATCCCCTTCCCCTAGCTAAGGAATTACTCTAAAGCCATTAAAGAAGCAAAATAAAAAGCTTGAGCTATCAAGTGAAGATCAACAATGGTGGAAAACATTATGAATGAGCTAAACATCAACTAACCAACACTAATCAAGGGCTAAAACAAGATAAGCAAGTAATAAGGCAAAATAAAGCAAAGAGATAGAACAAATACTCTAAATAGATGAACATGAAAGGAAAAACTCCATAGAAATACCTTCCAAAAGCTTCAAAATGATTTCAAGATCTACTTTATCTCTCTAAAAACTACTTCTCTCTCTAAAGTTTCTCTCTCTAATTAAGCTAATAATGATTCTGAAATTAAAAGGATCCCATTATTATTACAAAAATGGGTTTTTATACCCCAAAGTACTAAAGGCAAAGCCATAAAACACAAAACCGAAACCGTCTAAAATTCCGAAATAAAACCGAAATCGACCGATACAAAACCGAAATCGACCGATACAAAACCGAAACTGAAATACCAAAATCTGGGCATGGAGCGCCCGCTCCTTGTGATATGGAGCGCCTGCTCCAAGCTTGGAGCGCCCGCTCCCTGCGCGCTCCAAGTTCCTGTTTCCTTCTCTTCCCTTCTTGACCCACGGAGCGCCCGCTCCCTCTCCTTTGGGGCGCCCGTTCCCCTGTTATGAGCCTCTTTCTTGCTTGCATATCTTCAAAACACTCAAGGCAAACATTAGATGGTGGAGGGGGGTATGCATATGCAAATGCAATAACCTATATGCACCCTAACTATATGCAAATGAACTAAACTAAATGCTAAACATGAGATTATAAAAAATGGTGAAAAAGGGAAGGAAAGGAAATTAAAAGACCTAAAATGCATCTAAATGCCCTAAAACTACATGCAAATAAGTGAACCTAAAGTCCACTTATCAAATGTATGTAATTAGGTTTGCAGCAATAGTGTTACTTTAACAAGTACTTTTGTCATTTTAATGACTTTCTTCTTAAAATGATCAAGATTTGCATCTTCCCAATTGAAAAGGACATATCGATGCGCTTATTTCCACATGTTTTCCTCCATTTTAAACCTTTGGATGTCCCCAAATGGTTTACCTTCAGGTGCAAAGAGACTCTTCCCATTTTCAGTAGCCTCTCCAGTTTCGGTGGACATTCCCTTTTCAATAGCTTCATATCCAGGGTTTTCATTGGCATTATTATGACCCTTATTACGTGGATAAATCTCATTTAAGAACCTTGAACAAAATATAAGGCATTCTTCGGCAAGATATGCTTGTGCTATGCAACCCTCTGGCCGTGCTCGGTTGCGTACATATGACTTCAAGGTTTTAAGATACCTTAAGCAAGAATAAGTAACATTACTTGAATGAGTATATTACAAAATAAAAACAATATAAATAAGAAAAAAAAGCAAAATGAGTATACCTCTCGATTGGATACAGCCATCGATAATGCACCGGCGCCGCAACTTTAGCTTCATGAACTAGGTGCATGACCAAATGTACCATGATTGTGAAAAATGACGGAACAAATATTTCCTCCAAACAACAAAGAATTTTGGAAAACTTCTGTTCAAGCTTCTGAAGTTCGGAATCATGAAGCGTTTTTCCACACAAAACTTGAAACACACCACATAATTCAATTATGACAGAAGCCACTTCGTCATCTAAATTGCCCCTCAACGCAACAGGAAGAAGACATTGCATAAGAACATGACAATCATGACTTTTTAATCCACTTAGTGTACGTCAGTTTTGAATACTATGTGCTATATTAGATGCATATCTATCAGGAAACTTCACCTTTTTTCCAAAATTTCAAAGAAAAACTTTTTACCCTCCTTACTTAAATGGAAACTAGCAGAGGGCAAAAATAACCTTCCAGATTCGCGTCGTTGGGGCCATAACCTTTTCCTAATTCGAAAATGTTTGAGGTCACGCCTAGCCCGTAGATTATCCTTTGACTTTTTATTTGTGTTAAGCATTGTATAAACAACATTGTCACACACATTTTTTTTCTACATGCATCACATCAAGATTATGACGTACAAGATTAAACTTCCAATAAGGTAGACTAAAAAACGTGATCTTTTTCTTCCATGTATAGGGTGCAACACCACCAAGTGGATCACTTAATTTGCCCAAAGTGAAATCAATATTTTTCAGTTGCTCTAATATTTGTGATCCAGAAGGTGGTTTAGCCGCATTAATATCATCCAAAAATCGTTGATGGTCCATAAAACAAAATTTTCGGCGTTTTAATGTCTTTACAAAAAAGCTGGTATTGCAGGAGGGACAACCATGTTTACTATATATGTTCCAACCAGATAAATTGCCTAATGCAGGAATATCATTAATTATCCAATGAAGTGCAGCATGCATTTGAAAAACTTGTCCACTAGAGTCATCATAAGTAGGTACACCTTTCTCCCACAATTCAACTAATTCATCGATAAGGGGCTGCAAATACACATCAATATCATTACCATGAGCTCTACGACTAGGAATGATTAAGGACAAGATAAAATTTTCTTTTTCCATGCACAACCATGGGGGTAGGTTATAAGGTATTAATATGACAGGCCAAATTATGTCTACTATCCATTCTACCAAATGGATTAAAATTATATGTTGTAATCCCTAATCTCACATTGCGAGGTTCATCCCCAAATTCATGAAATCGTTTGTCGAAGCTCTTCCAAGCTTCAGAATCAGCAGGGTGCCTCATAATACCATTTTTCTTCTTGCGTTCTCTTTCATGCCATATCATATCATTTGATGTTTTGGATGACATGAACAATCTTTGCAGCCTTGGTTTTAAAGGAAAATAACGTAACACTTTGGATACGCTTCTTTTTTTTCTTTTCTAAAGTTGGCATGACATTATCAGTTTGCTTATCATCCTCCTTCCATCTAGAAGCATGGCATATGTGACACTCCTCGACATACACATTCTCCTTCCAAAATAACATGCAATCATTGGGACATGCATCTATTTTTTCATAAGTGAGACTTAATCCCTCGACAACTTTTTGTGACTCATTTAAAGAATGGGGTAAAGTCTCACCTTCGGGCAATGCACTTTTCAAAAGTTTTAGTAACATATCAAATGAAGTGTTTGACCAACCAAAACGACATTTAATATTGTACAGATGCAGTAAAAAAGATAGTCGATTAAAATTTTTACACCCTGGATAAAGTTCTCTATCCACATTCTTAATCAAATTATCAAACTTCTCTCGGCAGTCAGGATGAGCTTGTTGATTTTCTATCACAAATTCTTCTAAATTGGGTTCTGGTGCTTGATTTTCCCCTGTCGTTTATCCTTGGACTAAATACGGAAAATATCACATAACATAGCCATTATATCTTCACTACCGGCATTACCATTGGCAAGATTTTCCTGAAAATCATTCACAGTCCTTTCTGGAATTGATGGGGATAGTGCTTCTCCATGACAGTGCCAAATATCATAACCATTCATCATCTGATTGATCACTAAATGGTCAAAAATCTCTTCCCTGCCCTTATGCAAGCGATTTACAAATTTACTGCATGGACATGGAACTTTCTTATCCTCGACATTTCTAAAAGCGAAGTCTAATAATTCATTAACCCCACACAAGTATTCATCTCGCCTATCGCTAACCATCCATTTTCGCTTTCTACGATCCATTATTCAGACAACACAATAAAATTTAACAAGAGTTACATAGACAATATCGTGTTTCACTAATTTTTATTTAACATTAAACTAGAAAACTAGACTAAAACCTTTAACTTAACTAGACTAATTTTCGCTATTACCATCACACTCACCACGAGTGTGAAACTCAAAACCTTAACTTTTTAAAACATTTATACAGTAATGACTATATTAAAACCTTTAACTATAATAGACTATATTAAGCTATCCTAAAACACTTTAAACAACTAGATTTGTTATTAACAATTCTACCGAAAATCCGGCAGAGTTCCGTTTGTAAAACGGACAGCCTAAAACATAATTTAGGACTCTCGTCCACTTATAAACCTGTATTTATCAAAATCCAGCAACCATTATAGTTTCAACTTAATAAACTCAAACTCCTAAAACTTAATTACAAGTAAACTATATCAACTATACTATTACAAAGTCGATCGTCCTCGCCGCAATACAAATAATAGGAATAACACATATCGATTCTTCAATATTACTACCTTCATGTACCTGCATATACCGGCACGTAGTATCAGACAAACTGGTTGAGCAAGATTCTATAATGTAAGGCCAAATATATATGCAGGTAGGATACATTAAACATATCCTACAAATCAGTTTCTTTCCGAACATTAATAAAATAATAAACTTTATAAAGTCATTTCTTTCTAAAACAAATCCTTTTTTTTTCCTTTTTCATCAAATCTTTCCTTTTTCCTTTTCTAAACAAATCCTTTCTTTCCTTTTTGTTTCACGAAGAAAGATTCATAAACCTAGGGAATGGAACGAACTTTCCTTGCCTTTGGGCTAGCTAGGCCCTCCGGATAACTATAGACAAACACCTCTAGTGTGCACACCCTACATACGGCCAAACCGTAGCAGAAGATCTAAGTCCGAGGTACTGATCACGTAACCCAACTATTCTTTTCTGTATAGTCGAGCCAAACACGACTAAATTCCAATTCCTTGAGACACCACTGAGGTAATCCCCACAACTTTGAAAACCCAAAACTATTCTTGGAGATACCACACAGGCAATTCAATAACTTTGCAAACATAAAAACTATTAGACATATCTGTCTATAATATTTCCTTTAATTGCGGTCCGGAAACCAACTTTCTATATTTTGGAACAACATCCTCCCATTCAAACCAATCTCAACAAAGATTAGATAAAAACCCTTTTAAAACTCTTCTTGTAAACTATAAAAGATACTTTTCAAACTAAACTCCCATCTTTTAAAACAAACTCACTCAAAATGAGTTTAAAACTTTTATAAAACACTTATCGTAACTATAAACGCCTTAATAAGAAATCTTACCTTTTGAACTTACAAAACGTTTAAGTAATAAATCTTGCATTTTTGGACTTATAATGTAAACTATAAAAGTTTTGAATATGAAACGTTACCTTATACGAATCACAGCAAAATAACCACCTCTAAGACTCCTTAGTGAACTCGAAAGCCATTACTATGGAAGATTAAGGATGAAGAAGGCTTCGAAAATCGCTCCTAAAAACGTGCCCTAACCCCAAAACGAACCACATAAACGAGCTTTTTGCCCATTCTCTTCCTCACATTTTTACTCGTTGCTCACCATTAGTGTCGCCGAAATGTGGTGGTCGGTGAAGTTCCACCGCCATCTTTCACTCTAGTTTCTTCTTTGCCTCCTTCTTCTTCTCCTTCTCTACTCTCCCCCTGTTCCTCTTTTCTTTTTCTTCCTGTTTCTTCCTTCTGTAACCTCTTACCCTTTTGATTTCTTTTTCTCTTTCTCAAATTTAATATAATCTCCCTCTTTTAATCTAATATTTTCAATTACCTTAAATTCCTCTACTTTTACATATATCTAAATACTACTATTTACCTTTTTAATATATAATTTAAAAATTAATACAACTTCATATAAAACAGTAACTCATACTCGTTAAAAGAGTTAAACTTGATATTTCTTGAAGTCATTCCATTGAAATGTCAAAGTAATTAATTAAGTAAATATAATTAACTTTTCAATAATTCTGTAATCAAATCTAATTTTCTTTAATTGAACTTGACAACTATTAATATTTAATCAGGCTAATAAATTATACTTAGCTATTAATAAATTACTCTTTAAAAATTGGGGTATTATAATATACCACCCTCACAAAAAGTTTCATCCTCGAAACTTAAATAAAATAAATAAAGAGATAATATCAACCGATTTATCAAAATTAAAATTCAAACTTTTAAAACCAAGAACTCTACACTTCATAATTAAGAGACAAGCTTCCATTTCGCCATCATCTTTGTGTCTCGCTTTAACTCAATGCCTAGGTTCATCGAGGAGCAAAAACTACAAAGGGGCAAACTGGTTAACATTGAACTATAACCATTCCATTTCGAGAGATCTCGTTTCAAAACACATCAATTCATTTCTAAACCAAACCAAACTCTTTAATACTCCACTTTCTCATCATTTCAAACAATTTCAAATCTTTTCGAAAATATAACAAACTTTCAAACTTAATCAAATGAATTTTCCTATCTTTAAAGACAAACTATTTATCTCTATTATACAATTGAAGAGGTGGGGGTGGACACCAAAAAGAAAAAAAGGAAAAATAAATAAAATAAATCTATGTGTTTATTAAGTAATTAAGTTTTATTTCCAAATTTAACCATCAGATTCTTAATAAAAGATGTTCAAAACTTCTAAGTAAAATATCTAAAAATCTACAAAGTAAAAACAATTAAAAAAATATCAACGATTATATTTTCTTGAGATCTATAGATAAACACCCACTTTGCTATATTTTATATACTTTTGAATTTTTTTATTTTGAAATACATGAGTAATTGATTGTGCATGAGTGAAGGCACATTTGATCAATTTGATCATGATAAAGTATTTTAACATGATTGAGAAACATGATAAAGTATTTTCAAGTACTTTTGAATTTTTTCACATTTGGACAATGAGCAAAAAATACTTTACCGAGTACTATATAACAAAAATTATAGTCGATGGTGGAGAGTAAGGGATGTTTTCAAAGAAATATGAGCCAAAATGAATTTAGCTTGAAAACAAAATATGTTGTGTACCTTCACATTTTATCGCGTTACAGTAGCCAAAACACAAATCGTATGCAAATAAAATTAGGATTTTTAGTTCAAAACCACATAAAATTTTCACATTTTTAGAAACGCCCACCTTAACGATTTTCGTTAAATTCCATTAACAACCCGTTAAGTGGGCCCCACATATGCATTTTATTATTAGTTTACGATGAAATTGAAGTCAATTTCATCAATTTAAGGGCTAATCCTCAACATATTTTGAGCAAATTTGGAACGAATTACAACTATTTAGAAAGAATTGCAACTATTTCAAGTTCCATTTTGTTAACAATATGTATATGTGGGACCCACTTAACGGTTTTGTTAATGAAATTTGACAAAAACCGTTGATCGAGTGGTGGAAGTTTTTGATAAAATTGTAAATGGTAAGTGGAATTTTAACAAACAAAATCATTAAGGTGGGAGTTTCTAAAAACATGAAAATTTTAGGTGGTAAGATGCGACTATCCATAAAATTATCTATTGTAGATTATGAAATTTCACAATAAAATTTTTGTCGCACGCATCGCGTGCATAGAAATCTAGTAATAATATAATAGAATCCATAATAACTATAATACTACCAATTACAGCTTTAATATGAATCAAAGCGATTAAACTAACCCCTCCTCGAAATGAGTTTTCTCCCCAAAACTCTTACCATGATTACACCGCACACTCTAACTCATCCTTAATGAAACAGTCACATATTTTTTACATAAACAAATTGTTACATGGATGAATAGAAAGCCATCTAATCACGCAAAGCTCAAATCATAACAAAAGATACTTAAACAGTGTAACTACTCTCAAGACATTTCAAAGTTGTCTCATCATAAACCAAACTTTTTCACACTTTACTCTCAAGTGGATCATTTTTATTTCAAATCATCTCAAAACCTTTTCAAATCTTTTCAATAATAAGAGAGATTTTCAGCTAACTTCACCAAAAGAAATTATTTTTAAGGAAATCCAACGAGCGATAATATAACCTTAATAAAATATTCAAGATACAAATATTAATTACTATAATCTAATAATAGTTGCAACTCCATTATCAAATCAAAGCTTTTAGACTGTTCACCCTTGAATAAATTTCTCCTTAAAACTTAAACTTACTTCACTCTCATGAGGACCAATAATTTACCAATTTCCTATAAACTAGTTTTCACTCTCCACGTTGGCTAGTCAATTTACATAATTAAGAAAATAATATGGGTTATAAACTCACAAACACGCTTCTCGTATGCACTCTTTCATATAGTTACCTAAGCATATGATTCAAACTGTATATATACTCCTACGCTTGTATATGGAGATCTGTGCATGCCTATAAACAAAACCCGCTATGATTTCATTTGTAAAAACCCGGATCTACGTCCTACCTAATTAAGACCTCAATGCAGCGGAAAACCTAATTCGGGCTATTACCATCACACTCACCACGAGTGTGGAGCTCAAAACCTTGAGTTTTTAAAACTTTTATACTGTAATGACTATATTAAAACCTTCAACTATTATAGACTATATTAAGCTATCCTAAAACACTTTAAACAACGAGATTTGTTGTTAACAATTCTATCAAAAATCCGGCAGAGTTCCGTTTTGTAAAATGGAGCGCCTAAAACATAATTTAGGGCTCGCGTCCACTTATAAACTTGTAGTTATCAAAATCCAGCAACCATTATAGTTTCAACTTAATAAACTCAAACTCTTTAAACTTAATTACAAGTAAACAATATTACCTATACTATTACAAAGTCGACCGTCCTCGCCGCAACACAAATAATAGGAATAACACATATCGATTCTTCAATATTACTACCTTGATATACCTGCATATACCGGCACGTAGTATCAGCCAAACTGGCTGAGAAAGATTCTATAATGTAAGGCATAATATATATGCAGGTAGGATACATTAAACATATCCTACCAATCAGTTTCTTTCAGAACATTCAAATAAAATAATAAACTTCATAAAGTCATTTTGTTTCTTTCTTTTCTAAAACAATTCCTTTCTTTATCCTTTTTCAAATCTTTCCTTTTTCCTTTTCTAAACTAATCCTTTCTTTCCTTTTTCTTTCACGAAGAAAGATTCATAAACCTAGGGAATGGAACGAACTTTCCTTGCGTTTGAGCTAGCTACGCCCTCCGGTTAACTATAGACAACGACCCCTAGTGTGCACACCCTATATACGGTCAAACCGTAGCAGAAGATCTAAGTTCGAGGTACTGATCAATGTGCCCCAACTTTTCTATTATGTATAATCGAGCCAAACCCTACTAAGTTCCAATTCCTTGAGATACCACTGAGGTAATCCCCACAACTTTGAAAACCCAAAACTATTCTTGGAGATACCACACAGGAAATCCAATAACTTTGCAAACATAACAACCATTCGAAAATCTTTCAACAATCTTTCCTTTAATTGCGGTTCGGAAACCAACTTTCTATATTTTGGAACAACATCCTCCCATTTAAACCAATCTCAACAGAGATTAGATAAAAACCATTTTAAAACACTTCTTTTAAAATATTAAAGATACTTTTCAAACTAAACTCCCATCTTTTAAAACAAACTCACTCAAAATGAGTTTAAAACTTTTATAAAACTCTTCTCGTAACTATAAATGCCGTAATAAGAAATCTTACCTTTTAAACTTAACAAACGTTTAAGTAAGAAATCTTGCATTTTTGGACTTATAATGTAAACTATAAAAGTTTTGAATATGAAACCTTACCTAATACGAATTACAACTAAATAACCACCTCTAAAATGACTCTTTAGTGAACTCCAAAGTCATTGCTATGGAAGATTAAGGATGAAGAAGGCTTCGAAAATCGCTCCTAAAAATGTGCCCTCACCCCAAAACGAACCACATAAACGAGCTTCTTGCCCATTCTCTTCCTCACGTTTTTACTCGTTGCTCACCATTAGTGTCGCCGGAATGTGGTGGTCGGCGAAGTCCCACCGCCATCTTCCACTCTAGTTTCTTCTTTGCCTCCTTCTTCTTCTCCTTCTCTACTTTCCCCCTGTTCCTCTTTTCTTTTCCTTCCTGTTTGTTCCTTCTGTAACCTCTTACCCTTTTGTTTTCTTTTTCTCTCTCTCAAATTTAATATAATCACCCTTTTTTAATCTAATATTTTCAATAACCTTAAATTCGTCTACTTTTACATATATCTAAATACGACTATTTACCATTTTAAGATATAATTTGAAAATTAATACAACTTCATATAAAACAATAACTCATACTCGTTGAAAGAGTTAAACTCGATATTTCTTGAAGTTATTCCATAGAAATGTCAAAGTAATTAATTAAGTAAATATAATTAACTTTTCAATAATTCTGTAATCAAATCTAATTTTCTTTAATTGAACTTGACAACTATTAATATATAATCAGGCTAATAAATCATACTTAGCTATTAATAATATACTATTTAAAAATTGGGGTATTATAATATACCACCCTCACAAAAGGTTTGGTCCTCGAAACTTATATAAAATAAATAAAGAGATAATATCAACCAATTTATCAAAAGTAAATTCAAACTTTTAATACCAAGAACTCTACACTTCATAATTAAGAGTCAAGCCTCCATTTCACCATCATCTTTGTGTCTCGCTTTAACTCAATGCCTAGGTTCATCGAGGAGCAAAAACTACAAAGGGGCAAACTGGTTGGCATTGAACTCTAACCATTCCATTTCAAGAGATCTCGTTTCAAAACACATCAATTCATTTCTAAACCAAACCAAACTCTTTAATACTCAACTTTCTCATCATTTCAAACTATTTCTAATCTTTTCGAAAATATAAAAAACTTTCAAACTTAATCAAATGAATTTTCCTTTCTTACAAGACAAACTATTTATAATTATATAATAGAATCCACAATAACTATAACCTACTATCAATTACAGCTTTAATATGAATCAAAGCTACTAAACTATCCCCTCCTCGAAATGAGTTTTCTCCCCAAAACTCTTTCCATGATTACACCGCAAACTCTAACTAATCCTTCATGAAACAGTCACATATTTTTACATAAACACAATGTTACATGGATGAATAGAAAGCCATGTAATCACGCAAAGCTCAAATCATAACAAAAGATACTTAAACAGCGGAACTACTCTCAAGACATTTCAAAGTTGTCTCATCATGAACCAAACTTTTTCACACTTTACTCTCAAGTGGATCATTTTTATTTCAAATCATCTCAAAACCTTTTCAAATCTTTTCAATGATAAGAGAGATTTTCACCTAACTTAACCAAAAGAAATTATTTTTAATGAAATCCAACGAGCGATAATACAACCTTAATAAAATATTCAAGATACAAATATTAATTACGATAATCTAATAATAGTTGCAACTCCATTATCAAACCAAAGCTTTTAGACTCTTCCCCCTTGAATAAATTTCTCCTTAAAACTTAAACTTACTTCACTCTCATAAGGACCAATAATTTACCAATTTCCTATAAACTAGTTTTCACTCTCCACGTTGGCTAGTCAATTTACATAATTAAGCAAATAATATAGGTTATAGACTCACAAACACGCTTCTCGTATGCACTCTTTCATATAGTTGATTCAAACTGTATATATAACACTATATACACATATTCTAATACACAACAATATAAAAATTACATTGAACAACAAACAACAAATGACTCACATAACATTTATACACATCAGTAAGACAAGTGCGAACTCTCGACGGCTTGAATTATTTTATTCCTAATCTTTACTCAACAATTTAACTCCTGCGTTTGGATATGGAGATCCGTGCGTGCCTATAAACAAAACCACGCTATGATACCATTTGTAATAATACGGATCTACGTCCAACCTAATTAAGACCTAAATGCAGCGAAAAACCTAATTCGGGCTATTACCATCACACTCACCACGAGTGTGTAGCCCAAAACTTTGACTTTTTAAAACTTTTATACTGTAATGACTATATTAAAACCTTTAACTATTATAGACTATATTAAGCTATCCTAAAACATTTTAAACAACTAGATTTGTTATTAACAATTCTAACGAAAATCCGGCAGAGTTTCGTTTGTAAAAGGGACCGCCTAAAACATAATTTAGGACTTGCGTCTACTTATAAACCTGTATTTATCAAAATCCAGCAACCATTATAGTTTCAACTTAATAAACTCAAACTCTTTAAACTTAATTACAAGTAAACTATATTAACAATACTATTACAAAATCGACCGTCCTCGCCGCAACACAAATAATAGGAATAACACATATCGATTCTTCAATATTACTACCTTCATGTACATGCATATACCGGCACGTAGTATCAGCCAAACTTGCTGAGCAAGATTCTATAATGTAAGGCCAAATATATATGCAGGTAGGATACATTAAATATATCATACAAATCAGCTTCTTTCAGAACATTCAAATAAAATAATAAACTTTATAAAGTCATTTCTTTCTTTGTTTTCTATAACGAATCCTTTATTTTTCCTTTTTCAAATCTTTCCTTTTTCCTTTTCTAATCAAATCCTTTCTTTCCTTTTTCTTTCATGAAGAAAGATTCATAAACCTAGGGAATGGATCGAACTTTCCTTGGCTTTGCGCTAGCTAGGCCCTCTGGATAACTATAGAAAAAACCCGCTAGTGTGCACACCCATATATACGGCCAAACCGTAGCAAAAGATCTAAGTTCGAGGTACTGATCAACGTACCCCAACTATGCTATTCTGTATAGTCGAGCCAAACCCGATTAAGTTCCAATTCTTTGAGATACCACTGAGGTAATCCCCACAACTTTGAAAACCCATAACTATTCTTGGAGATACCACACAGGCAATCCAATAACTTTGCAAACATAAAAACTATTCGAAATATCTTTCTATAATCTTTCCTTTAATTGCGGTTCGGAAACCAACTTTCTATATTTTGGAAGAACATCCTCCCATTCAAACCAATCTCAACAGAGATGAGATAAAAACCATTTTAAAACTCTTCTTGTAAAATATAAAAGATACTTTTCAAACTAAACTCCCATCTTTTAAAACAAACTCACTCAAAATGAGTTTAAAACTATTATAAAACTCTTCCCGTAACTATAAACGCCGTAATGAAAAATCTTACCTTTTAAACTTACAAAACGTTTAAGTAATAAATCTTGCATTTTTGGACTTATAATGTAATCTATAAACGTTTTGAATATGAAACGTTACCTTATACGAATCACAGCAAAATAACCACCTCTAAAATGACTCTTTAGTGAACTCGAAAGTCATTAATATGGAAGATTAAGGATGAAGAAGGCTTCGAAAATCGCTCCTAAAAACGTGCCCTAACCCTAAAACGAACCACATAAACGAGCTTCTTGCCCATTCGCTTCCTCACGTTTTTACTCGTTGCTCACCATTAGTGTCGCCGGAATGTGGTGGTCGGTGAAGTCCCACCGCCATCTTTCACTCTAATTTCTTCTTTGCCTCCTTCTTCTTCTCCTTCTCTACTTTCCCCCTGTTCCTCCTTTCTATTTCTTCATGTTTCTTCCTTCTGTATCCTCTTACCCTTTTGTTTTCTTTTTCTCTCTCTCAAATTTAATATAATCTCCCTATTTTAATTTAATATTTTCAATTTCCTTAAATTCCTCTACGTTTACATATATCTAAATACGACTATTTACCTTTTTAATATATAATTTAAAATTAATACAACTTCATATAAAACAATAACTCATACTCGTTAAAAGAGTTAAACTCGATATTTTTTGAAGTCATTCCATTGAATTGTCGTAGTAATTAATTAAGTAAATATAATTAACTTTTCAATAATCCGTAATCAAATCTAATTTTTTTTAATTGAACTTCACAACTATTAATATATAATCAGGCTAATAAATCATGCTTAGCTATTAATAAAATACTCTTTGAAAATTGGTGTATTACAATATACCACCCTCACAAAAAGTCTTGTCCTCGAAACTTAAATAAAATAAATAAAGAGATAATATAAACCAATTTCTCAAAATTAAAATTCAAACTTTTAAAACCAAGAACTCTACACTTCATAATTAAGAGTCAAGCCTCCATTTCGTCATCATCTTTATGTCTCGCTTTAACTCAATGCCTAGGTTCATCGAGGAGCAAAAACTACAAAGGGGCAAACTGGTTAACATTGAACTCTAACCATTCCATTTCGAGAGATCTCGTTTCAAAACACATCAATTCATTTCTAAACCAAACCAAACTCTTTAATACTCCACTTTCTCATCATTTCAAACTATTTCAAATCTTTTCGAAAATATAACAAACTTTCAAACTTAATCAAATGAATTTTCCTTTCTTTGAAGACAAACTACTTACAATAATATAATAGAATCCACAATAACTATAACCTACTACCAATTACAGCTTTAATATGAATCAAAGCTATTAAACTATCCCCTCCTCGAAATGAGTTTTGTCCCCAAAACCCTTACCATGATTACATCGCACACTCTAACTAATCCATAATGAAACCGTCACATATTTTTACATAAACACATTGTTACATGGATGAATAGAAAGCCATGTAATCACCCAAAGCACAAATCATAACAAAAGATACTTAAACAACGTAACTACTCTCAAGACATTTCAAAGTTGTCTCATCATAAACCAAACTTTTTCAAACTTTACTCTCAAGTGGATCATTTTTATTTCAAATCATCTCAAAACCTTTTCAAATCTTTTAATTGAAAAGAGAGATTTTCACCTAACTTAACCAAAAGAAATTATTTTTAAAGAAATCCAACGAGCGATAATATAACCATAATAAAATATTCAAGATACAAATGTTAATTACTATAATCTAATAATAGTTGCAAGTCCATTATCAAATCAAAGCTTTTAGACTCTTCCCCCTTGAATAAATTTCTCCTTAAAACTTAAACTTACTTCACTCTCATAAGGACCAATAATTTACCAATTTCCTATAAACTAGTTTTCACTCTCCACGTTGGCTAGTCAATTTACATAATTAAGAAAATAATATGGGTTATAGACTCACAAACACGCTTCTCGTATGCACTCTTTCATATAGTTACCTAAGCATATGATTCAAATTGTATATATATAACTATATACACATATTCTAATACACAACAATATAAAAATTACATTGAACAACAAAAACAAACAACTCACATAACATTCACACACATCAGTAAAACGAGTGCGAACTCTCGACGGCTTGATTTATTTTACTCCTAATTTTTACTCAACTCATTTCTCAACTTATTTAACTCCTACGCTTGGATATGGAGATCTGTGCGTGCCCATAAACAAACCACGCTATGATACCAATTGTAACAACCCGGATCTACGTCCAACCTAATTAAGACCTAAATGCTGCGAAAAACCTAATTTGGGCTATTACCATCACACTCACCACAAAGTGTGGAGCTCAAAACCTTGACTTTTTAAAACTTTTATACTGTAATGACTATATTATAACTTTAACTTTTATAGACTATATTAAGCTATCCTAAAACACTTTAAACAACTAGATTTGTTATTAACAATTCTACCGAAAATCCGGCTGAGTTCTGTTTGTAAAACGGACCGCCTAAAACATAATTTAGGACTTGCGTCCACTTATAAACCTGTAATTATCAAAAATCCAGCAACCATTATAGTTTCAACTAAATAAACTCAAACTCTTTAAACTTAATTACAAGTAAACTATATTAACTATACTATTACAAAGTCGACCGTCCTCGCCGCAACACAAATAATAGGAATAACACATATCGATTCTTCAATGTTACTACCTTCATGTCCCTGCATATACCGGCACGTAGTATAAGCCAAACTGACTGAGCAAGATTCCATAATGTAATGCCAAATATATATGCAGGTAGGATACATTAAACATATCCTACAAATCAGTTTCTTTCCGAACATTCAAACAAACTAATAAACATTATAAAGTCATTTCTTTCTTTCTTTTCTAAAACAAATCCTTTATTTTTCCTTTTTCAAATCTTTCCTTTTACCTTTTTTAAACAAATCCTTTCTTTCCTTTTTCTTTCATGAAGAAAGATTCATAAACCTAGGGAATGAAACGAACTTTCCTTGCCTTTGGGCTAGCTAGGCCCTCCGGATAACTATAGACAAACCCCTAGTGTGCACACCCTACATACGGCCAAACCGTAGTAGAAGATCTAAGTTTGAGGTACTGATCAACGTACCCCAACTATTCTATTCTGTATAATCGAGCCAAACCCGACTAAGTTCCAATTCCTTGAGATACCACTGAGGTAATCCCCACAACTTCGAAAACCCATAACTGTTCTTGGAGATACCACACAGGCAATCCAATAACTTTGCAAACATAAAAACTATTCGAAATATCTTTCTATAATTTTTCCTTTAATTGCGGTTCGGAAACAAACATTTTATATTTTGGAAGAACATCCTCCCATTCAAACAAATCTCAACAGAGATTAGATAAAAACCATTTTAAAAGTCTTTTTGTAAAATATAAAAGATACTTTGCAAACTAAACTCCCATCTTTTAAAACAAACTCACTCAAAATGAGTTTAAAACTTTTATAAAACTCTTCTCGTAACTATAAATGCCTTAATAAGAAATCTTACCTTTTAAACATACAAAACGTTTAAGTAAGAAATCTAGCATTTTTGGACTTATAATGTAAACTACAAAAGTTTTGAATATGAAAACGTTACCTTATACGAATCACAGCAAAATAACCACCTCTAAAATGACTCTTTAGTGAACTCGAAAGTCATTACTATGGAAGATTAAGGATGAAGAAGGTTTCGAAAATCGCTCCTAAAAACGTGCCCTAACCCCAAAACGAACCACATAAACGAGCTTCTTGCCCATTCGCTTCCTCACGTTTTTACTCGTTGCTCACCATTAGTGTCGCCGGAATGTGGTGGTCGGTGAAGTACCACCGCCATCTTTCACTCTACTTTCTTCTTTGCCTCCTTCTTCTTCTCCTTCTCTACTTTCCCCCTGTTCCTCTTTTCTTTTGCTTCATGTTTCTTCCTTCTGTAACCTCTTACCCTTTTGTTTTCTTTTTCTCTCTCTCAAATTTAATATAATCTCCCTCTTTTAATCTTATATCTTGAATTTCCTTAAATTCCTCTACTTTTACATATATCTAAATACGACTGTTTAACTTTTTAATATATAATTTAAAAATTAATACAACTTCATATAAAACAATAACTCATACTCGTTAAAAGAGTTAAACTCGATATTTTTTGAAGTCATTCCATTGAAATGTCGAAGTAATTAATTAAGTAAATATAATTAATTTTTCAATAATTCTGTAATCAAATCTAATTTTCTTTAATTGAACTTGACAACTATTAATATATAATCAGGCCAATAAATCATACTTAGCTATTAATAAAATACTCTTTAAAAATTGGTGTCTTACAATATACCACCCTCACAAAAAGTATCGTCCTCGAAACTTAAATAAAATAAATAAAGAGATAATATCAACCAATTTATCAAAATTAAAATTCAAACTTTTAAAACCAAGAACTCTACACTTATAATTAAGAGTCAAGCCTCCATTTCGCCATCATCTTTGTGTCTCTCTTTAACTCAATGCCTAGGTTCATCGAGGAGCAAAAACTACAAAGGGGCAAACTGGTTGAAATTGAACTCTAACCATTCCATTTTGAGAGATCTCGTTTCAAAACACATCAATTCATTTCTAAACCAAACCAAACTCTTTAATACTCAACTTTCTCATCATTTCAAACTATTTCTAATCTTCTCGAAAATATAATAACAAACTTTCAAACTTAATCAAATGAATTTTAATTTCTTTAAAGACAAACAATTTATAATTATATAATAGAATCCACAATAATTATAACCTACTACCAATTACAGCTTTAATATGAATCAAAGCTATTAAACTATCCCCTCCTCGAAATGAGTTTTGTCCCCAAAACTCTTACCATGATTACACTGCACACTCTAACTAATCCTTAATGAAACAATCACATATTTTTACATAAACACATTGTTACATGGATGAATAGAAAGCCATGTAATCACGCAAAGCCCAAATCATAACAAAAGATACTTAAACAGCGTATCAACTCTCAAGACATTTCAAAGTTATCTCATCATAAACCAAACTTTTTCACACTTTACTCTCAAGTGGATCATTTTTTATTTCAAATCATCTCAAAACCTTTTCAAATCTTTTCAATGAAAAGAGAGATTTTCACCTAACTTAACCAAAAGAAATCCCATGAGCGATAATATAACCTTAATAAAATATTCAAGATACAAATGTTAATTACTATAATCTAATAATAGTTGCAACTCCATTATCAAATCAAAGCTTTTAGACTCTTCCCCCTTGAATAAATTTCTCCTTAAAACTTAAACTTACTTCACTCTCATAAGGACCAATTATTTACCAATTTCCTATAAACTAGTTTTTACTCTCCACGTTGGCTAGTCAATTTACATAATTAAGAAAATAATTTGGGTTATAGACTCCCAAACACGCTTCTTGTATGTACTCTTTCATATAGTTACCTAAGCATATGATTCAAATTGTATATATATAACTATATACACATATTCTAATACACAACAATATAAAAATTACATTGAACAACAAACAACAAACGGCTCACATAACATTCACACACATCAGTAAGACAAGTGCGAACTCTCGACGGCTTCATTTATTTTATTCCTAATTTTTACTCAACTCATTTCTCAACTTATTTAACTCATACGCTTGTATATGGAGATCCGTGCGTGCCTATAAATTAAACCCTCTATGATACCATTTGCAACAACCCGGATCTACGTCCAACCTAATTAAGACCTAAATGCAGCGGAAAACCTAATTCGGCTTGTTACCATCACACTCACCACGAGTGTGGAGCTCAAAACCTTGACTTTTTAAAACTTTTATACTGTAATGACTATATTAAAACCTTTAACTATTATAGACTATATTAAGCTATCCTAAAACACTTTAAACAACTAGATTGGTTATTAACAATTCTACCTAAATTTCGGCAGAGTTTCGTTTGTAAAACGGACCGCCTAAAACATAATTTAGGACTGGCGTCCACTTATTAACCTGTATTTATCAAAATCCAGTAACCATTATAGTTTCAACTTAATGAACTCAAACTCTTTGAACTTAATTACAAGTAAACAATATTAACTATACTCTTACAAAGTCGAACGTCCTCGCCGCAACACAAATAATAGGAATGACACATATCGATTCTTCAATAATACTACCTTCATGTACCTGCATATACCGGCACGTAGTATCAGCCAAACTGGCTTAGCAAGATTCTTAAATGTAAGGCCAAATATATATGCAGATAGGATACATTAAACATATCCTACAAATTAGATTCTTTTAGAACATTCAAATAAAATAATAAACTTTATAAAGTCATTTCTTTCTTTCTTTTTTAAAACAAATCCTTTATTTTTCCTTTTTCAAATATTTCCTTTTTCCTTTTCTATCAAATCCTTTATTTCCTTTTTCTTTCATGAAGAAGGATTCGTAAACCTAGGGAATGGAACGAACTTTCCTTGCCTTTGGGCTAGCTAGACCCTCCGGATAACTATAGACAAAAACCCCTAGTATGCACACCCTACATACGGCCAAACCTTAGCAAAATATCTAAGTTCGAGGTACTGATCAACGTACCCCAACTATTCTATTCTGTATAGTCGAGCCAAATCCGACTAAGTTCCAATTCTTTGAGATACCAGTGAGGTAATCCCCACAACTTTGAAAATCCAAAACTATTCTTGGAGATACCACACAGGCAATCCAATAACTTTGCAAACATAAAAACTATTCGAAATATCTTTCTATAATCTTTCCTTTAATTGCCGTTCGGAAACCAACTTTCTATATTTTGGAAGAACATCCTCCCATTCAAACCAATCTCAGCAAAGATTAGATAAAAACCCTTTTAAAACTCTTCTTGTAAACTATAAAAGATATTTTTCAAACAAAGCTCCCATCTTTTAAAACAAACTCACTCAAAATGAGTTTAAAATTTTTATAAAACTTTTCTCGTAACTAAAAACGCCTTAATAAGAAATCTTACCTTTTAAACTTACAAAACGTTTAAGTAAGAAATGTTACATTTTTGGACTTATAATGTAAACTATAAAAGTTTTGAATATGAAACCTTACATTATACGAATCACAGCAAAATAACCACCTTTAAAACGACTCTTTAGTGAACTCGAAAGCCATTACTATGGAAAATTAAGGATGAAGAAGGCTTTGAAAATCGCTCCTAAAAACGTGCCCTAACCCCAAAACGAACCACATAAACGAGCTTCTTGCCCATTCTCTTCCTCACGTTTTTACTCGTTGCTCACCATTAGTGTCGCCAGAATGTGGTGGTCGGGGAAGTCCCACTGCCATCTTTCACTCTAGTTTCTTCTTTGCCTCCTTCTTATTCTCCTTCTCTACTTTCCCCCTGTTCCTCTTTTCTTTTTCTTCATGTTTCTTCCTTCTGTAACCTCATACCCTTTTGTTTTCTTTTTCTCTCTCTCTCAAATTTAATATAATCTCCCTCTTTTAATCTAATATTTTCAATTACCTTAAATTCCTCTACTTTTACATATATCTAAATACGACTATTTACCTTTTAATATATAAGTTAAAAATTAATACAACTTCATATAAAATAATAAATCATACTCGTTAAAAGAGTTAAACTCGATATTTTTTGAAGTCATTCCATTGAAATGTCAAAGTAATTAATTAAGTAAATATAATTAGCTTTTCAATAATTCTGTAATCAAATCTAATTTTCTTTAATTGAACTTGACATCTATTAATATATAATCAGGCTAAGAAATCATACTTATCTATTAGTAAAATACATACTCTTTAAAAATTGGGGTAGTACATTGTCGCTACCGTATAATTGATGAATTTTTGCTAAATTGTCGTGCTTCTAAACTGCTAGTAATCTACAATGGATTGAAAGCAACAAGATCCAATAGGCATAAGTTTATAGAATAATGCGGCTCGACTAAAAAGTATGACACCATTGTAGAACATATCAAAGGATAAACATCGTATTATAACTGAATTCTTTCAAAACAATCTAAAATCAAATGTTGCAACGACTAATGCTCGTTTGCAGTCGTTAATTATACAACACTTATGTAATTAAGATATATTGTTATTTTAAATAAAAATGAAAATTTTCTATACCTTTAAATTCTGCTTAACATTAGCAAACCAAGATCTATAAAATTTGAGCAGTGACTCTGGCCCTTCCAAATTCTATAGTCGTACTCTACTCATTGAAACCAAGCAATAGGAGTGTTGAAACACTTGGACATGTAGCCACGTGGCACGTCCAATACAATCTAGTACTCCACACGCCTCATAACACCCATACCCGCCTACACCGTACCCCACCCGCCTCATAACACCCATACCCACCTACACAAATGATCGATATAGATTTAACATCAAAAGAAAATTGTGTGTTCAATAGTCTAAGCTAATCATAACACCATGACTCTATGCATGACTTCCATAATTGAGATGCGACCCTCATACCTTTTCTTATCTCCAAACAAATTGGAAAATGCTTAAATCATGGAGTTGATAAATTTGTAAATCAATGTCTATTTACACACTAAAAGTATAGATTTCTCCATAAGATTATTATATTTACCCTGACGATCATTTCATTTGCAGAACAATGTACCCAGCACAACCTATCTAGCAAAAACATAAAAAAATGAACAGAGCAATATCTACCAGATATGACAAATGGAGATGCAAAAAGGTGTCAATCATGCCTAATAAGGCCCCAAAATCATCAGGAGATTGAAAATAAAATGTCTAAGCAAATTATAGTGTGTGTCTTATATATAATCTTTGCAGTTTTGGCTTTATGAACTTCAGTTCAGCTTACTAAATCACCTAAAAGAGAGAAATAAGACGAGGTTTATCAAGTATGAGCGAGCTAAAACCTTTAGTTATAACAAAAGCCTTCAGATGAACTTAAAAATTTAAGCCATAACTCGCTTAATTCACCAAATTTCCACAATTAATTCAACAACATCCAAACATAAGCATTATATAAAGTAATTCTTTAATTTCTAATTTAAAATATAAGAAAATAAATATGCAGAAAAATACAAACAACACAATTGAAAGTCAGCAATAACAGGGCAGAGGCAGGCTTACAGCAAGTTCGAAGTTCAGTCCGGTGGACAGAGAGGTTTGCTCGTCGGAAGTAAAAGATGGGCAACGGCCAACACGAGGCGATTCTGTGAGTGTGCTACTCTGCTCGAAGTTTAAAGAGGAAGTCAAGAACTGATGAGCTGAAGAAGGAAAGGGGTTAATCGATCTAAACCTCTTATCTCAAAATGGAAGACAAAGGAATATCTCTCACAAACAGAATTTATCGACGAAACCCCCAACTTTCACTTGATTGAGTACTAATCGATCTAAACCTAACAAAGAACATACAGTTTCATGGGGAATGACGGTAAATTGCAAGGAATTGGGGAAAACATAAAGAAACCCCCAAATTCAAGTAAATCGATTGAGTAACTAGAAAGAAGGTTCACATACGAAACCCAAAATTTCAGACCCTCGAAAATATCGCTAATGAATCCCAGCTGCTTCTCACGTTGCAGAGAAGAGGAGAACATCTTTGTTGCGTCGCATAGATGAAGAGGAGTGACAGGTTCAACCATCTGAGGGAGACGAAGAGCCGAAGAGGAGAGAGAGTGTGTTTGGAGTTAAGTGTATTTTCATTTTCTTTTGAGAGTTTTGGGATGAAATTTTTTGTTTTGTCCCAAACTTAGGCGCCACATGTTAAGGTTGAAGCGCCAAACTAAAATTAGGTGTTTGGCCGGCATTTAAGTTAAATGCCGCTAGAAATGCCGCTTAAAGGATATATATGGTGGCATTTATAAAATGCCACTAAACAAATCCCACTAGAAAAGAGATTTGTTGTAGTGGATGGATGATTTCGGGCTGATCACGTGCAGTCTTGGCTCGAACCACGTGCTAGCTGATATGACCTGCAAAATAGATGGAAGACTAACCGGGGGGTTTTCCGGGGGAAGCCCCTCCGATGCTTAAGTCAGTGATGCAGAGTTGTGATTGGAATGATTATGTAAGCTAGTGTAAGCAATAAAAGTGAGAAAGTGGAAAATTTATTAGTTACCTTTACTGTTTGGATGATTGATGCTTTTATAGGCAGAGATTCATGGGAGGGAATCTGGTGATGTGGGATCCCAGATGTTGTAACTTCCAATCTCAAGTTACCCGGAGCAATGGTATTTTCGTCTTTTCCATGAGGAATTGGGCTGGCCACTAGGTGGGACCAAACAAACATGATTCACATACATCAAATGGTTCAAAGTCAAAAGATGTTAGAGGTTTATCTTTATGTAACTTATGAATGCATTTCGCATTTGTATCTCCTAAACGATAATGCCATAAGCAAGTAGGAATTAGTATCGCTTGATCTACGTTTTTTGATGTCTATGTTAAGGACATCTTTGTCTTATTCTAGGAAAGATAGACCATTAGACTTTTTAGCACTAACATAAAACATTGAATCCAAATAAAGAGAGAAACAACATTTATGAATTGCAAATGAAAACCCTTCATTACACAAATGAAGAATAGAATAATGATTTTTGGTAATAGTAGGAACATAATAATAACAGTTATTAGGCTCTAATATTAATCTGAAAGGAAAACGTAGACTATATGTCCCAACTGCATTGGCAGCAACTCTTGCACCATTTCCAATGCACAACTTTACCTCTCCCTTAGCCAAGCTTCTACAACTTCTTAGTTCTTAGTCCCTGCACATTCGAAACAATATGTGAAACACAACCAGTATCTAATACACAAGAAGAAGATATTGCCAAATTAATGATAATGACATAGATACCTGAAGAAGAAGTCCCAGACTTCTTATCCTTCAGATACTTCGGGCAGTTACACTTCCAATGACATATTTGATCACAATAGAAGCACTAGGAATTTGCGGCCACCTTTGGCATTGCCTTTGCCTTTGCCTTTGTCTGATCAGCAGTCTTCGGAGTAACTTGCTTAACCTTGTTGTGCCTTTTCTTTCTAGCCCATTTCCTTATAATTAAAATCCTTTACCTTTTGAAGCATAAGAACTTTCTTCTAATGGGATCGTTTAAGGTACTCCATAATAGTCTTGATTGCAAGCCAATGAACAAACATTAGGTTATTATTGGTATATGCTTTTCATAATAGCTAGAGTATAGTCTAATACATATCATTGCATATATGATAGATTCTATTACATATTCACATGGGATCGTACTCACTCACTCTCGCTCACTCGTGTGGTGTCGACCGTCAAATGGCAATAATTCTTGCTAATCTTTGCGAGAAACAACCTTTAATTTATTTTTTTGCGAGAAACAACCTTGTATATTTTTTTTTTTGCGAGAACACACTTTATCACTCTTTTCCGGCGTTGACCACAAATTTCCTGCCTTGACCAAGTCAAATTTGCTATTTGCACTCCTTCTTTGTTATTTCCAAACTCCTTTTCCCTCCTTTGTTCCCCATTATATAAATCTCATGTTTTTAAAACCCAAAAAGTTCTTTCTCTTTTAGTAAATTGATTAAGTAGTAGTCTTAGTACTAATACATGCATTGGCAAATTTGGGTTTATGTTTTTATAATCCCATGTTTTACACTACTAATTAATCAATTTACTTAAAGAGAAAGAACTTTTTGGGTTTTAAAAACATGAGATTTATATAATGGGGAACAAATGAGGGAAAAGGAGTGTGGAAATAAGAAAGAAGGAGTGCAAATAGCAAATTTGACTTGGTCAACGCCGGAAATTTGTGGTCAACGCCGGAAAAGAGTGATAAGGTGTGTTCTCGCAAAAAAAAAAATTAAAAGGTTGTTTCTCGCAAAAAAATATTTAAAAGGTTGTTTCTCGCAAAAAAAATGTATTTAAAAGGTTGTTTCTCGCAAATTGCCCAAAATATTACTACCTTCGTATTTAAGTTTGTTCCAACACTTTCTATTTTAGAAAATTGCTAACTAGTTGTAACACTTCCTTTTTGGTAAAAAGTTTCTCTCTATCTCTCTCGAACACATGGTCGCTACTTTTTTCTCTCTACCTATCTCATAGACAAATATTGCCTAGGAGTCCGTGAAAAAAAAAAGCGTTGCAACTAATTGAATACGGAGGTAGAATTACTCTGTTAGAAAAGACCAATATTCAATCATAGAAAACTCTTGCCTAAAATAATACTCCCCCCATTTTTTTTAATATGTATGTTTTACCATTTTGGGATATTGTTTTTAATATGTATCTTTCTACCTTTTCGCATAAATGGAAGGTTGGCCCACCTAATTATTACACTTCTCTCCTACTTTTTCTTTCCTTCTCTCTAATTTTTTCACTTTTTCCTTACTTTTTACTAACCTTCTCTCTTATTTTTTTCTCTTTTTTTTGGTCAGCGCGCAAAAGCAAAAATACATATTAAAAAAACGGAGGTTGTAATTTTACTATTAATTAATCCTATATCTTAAACTTGCTAACTAAACTGATAAATTCTCCTAAACAAATAATCCTAGCAATAGTTACATTATTTGATCACCTTAGTCACACTATCTCATTCACCATATAAACCAAATCTTAGTAATATATCCTTATTATATCTCAATAATTAACAATCACATGTAATATAGTATATCATACATTTGGTGTTTCTTAATAAAAACCATTTTCTTAGTATTATTTTTAAATTAAGCACCTATTCTCCATATGTTTAATTTCAAAAATTAAACATATCAAGTAGATAAAACAAGAATTAAAGAAAAACTATATAAAAAATTCCAAATATGTCAAAGAACATTTGCGGTGCCCAAAATTTGGTAGCTATGTCATGATTTAAAAATATAAATTGAAATAAAAAACAGAGATTGATTTTAAAAAAAAAAGGACTTGAGATAACGATGATTATTTTGTTATTAGTTTTTACATAGACTTTTTGGCAACATTAGAATCTTTTGAAAAATACCTCAAAATAAGATACATATATATCTTACATTATTAAAGTAAATATGCCTAATGAAACCTTACCAAAACTTTAATTAAGCCCTTTCATTCAGTCCCTCCACCTAATCTGTTTTCAAACTCAAATTTAGAACAAGGAAGAGATTATATTGATATGAAATGGTAAATTGATTAGTCAATTAACGTAATAATTTTTTGATTATTCTAATTAGTAAATAAAATTTAAACAATAGGTGCTACTTGCTTACCTTTTCAAACTAAATATATCTTTAACAAATAACTAATTTATTAATGGTTGTTAAACAAAGGGAAAAAATAAATTACTTCAACGTTGTAGCAAGACATATTAAAAATTAAATATATAATTTTTACATATAAACATTGCATAAATTAACTCGGTTACAATCTAGTTTGACTTTTTAAAATGATAGTGTGGGTCCTTTACTTACATCAATTTCAACGAAATTGGCACCACATATAATTGGTCACAATTTCTACGTAACTCACCAAATAACAAACACATAACAATCTAGTCGTCCGCGTAGCCATTATCCAGTGACTAGTCTTATATGTATGCGATGCGTACGCCAAATTGGTTTCAATATTAACATATAGTGGGCGATATAAGTAGATTTATCTTTTATTTTCTATAATCTATCTGTTTGGTTTTTCTTGTATAACCACATGCATTTTACTCTTGGATGAATCATGTCAATGAAAAGAAAAGAGTAAGAAAATAAAACGAAACAATATTGGATTAGTATGTGATGAAAGTGAATAACATACGACAAAAAATGCCTTAAACTTTTTTTCAAATTATTCCAAGACCTTAAACTGATATCTGCACTTGAGTATCATTCTACTTGCCAGGGGAACATCTTGAATTATTGGTAAATATAAACACTAAAATTGCCTATTTCTTGCCTTTAAAGAGCTTCGAAAGTTTTTCTTACAAACACCTAAATAATTATAACGAAGTTCCACTCGAGATAAGAGTCACTATATTTTCTTTTACTTGACGTTTAGAAATATAAACACCAAAATATTTGTTCTTGGGAGATGTACAATCTTCAGTGGCGCCATTTCGGAGGAAAAACCTACAAAGATATTTAAACTATTATAAGATTGACATAATTGGAATTACATATAGTTCAAACCATATAAACCCAAAAATATATTTAAACAAAGACAACAATGGTTTAAAAAATATAGATTAATGCATACCTTCGATGAGTCCAATATGTCAATCAACAATGATGATTTCTGCTTTTGCTAAACTTTTATTCTTTGTTTATGTTCAAACCTGCATAATTTAGAAATTTAGTAACATTAATACAAAATAGAAATCAAAAACTATATGTTATATACGATTCACCATTTGTACAAATTAATAAGATATAGTATCACTTAAAAGAAAGATAATATGTCTTAAAAATAGTAATGCAAATTAAAATCCTAACAAAAATCAGACCCTCTACATTGTACGTAGAAGCAATAATAATAAAACTAAAAATTAAGGGAATTAATAAATAAAGAGAAACAAATTGAGACATAATAAAAAGCTACAACATAAATTACAACATCTACCAAAATTGATAAAAAAATAAACGTGAATATACACAGAGAAAGGAGAAAATAACTCATCATGAGATAAAGGAAAGACAAAATAACTGCAGCGAGTAGACTGGAATATGAAAGGCCTAACTTTTTTAAAAAAATTTAAACATATAATTGCAAATAAATGTTCTGTATGGTGCAAGTAAGTCAAGGGTTTCAATTTTTCCCCATAAATTTGTGTTAACCGTGGGTGTAGATAATTAAGCAGTTAAAAAAATTATTTTTTTTTATTTTTCCCCCTCACCCTTGCTATTTACGTGTTTT
This sequence comes from Patellifolia procumbens, assembly GCA_947645195.1. Taxonomy (NCBI): domain Eukaryota; kingdom Viridiplantae; phylum Streptophyta; class Magnoliopsida; order Caryophyllales; family Amaranthaceae; genus Patellifolia; species Patellifolia procumbens. The sequence goes on from CANSGD010001040.1 coordinate 1,885,123, forward strand.
TTTTGTAAACTAATTTTTTTTGTTAGTTTTTTTCCCCTCATCCTTTGCTATTTACGTAGGTTTTTTTTGTAACTAATTTAATTTTTGTTATTTTAATTTTTAATTTTTCCCCTCATCCTTTGCTATTTATGTGGGTTTTTTTTTGTAACTGACTTGTTTTTGGTTAGTTTAAATTTTTTTTTGCCCTCATACTTTGTTACGTGGGTTTTTTTGTAGCTGATTTTTTTGTTAGTTTATTTTTTTATTTTTCTCCCTCATCCTTTGCTATTTACGTGTTTTTTGTGTGTAATTCCCTACTTTTCCCATATATAATAGGGATAGAGATATAAAAGAAGCTTTTTTGGGAGCATTCGGGGCGTCTAGGATCTCTAAAAAAATAAAAAAAAACAATTATTTAAAAAATCCAAAAAAAAAGTATTTACAAATTTTAAAAAATCCAAAAAAAAAGTATTTAAAAATTGCATAATATCATTGGAAAACAGATAGCGTTTAAAAAAAGTTATCATTAGGTATTAAAAAAATTATGATAAATTGGAAAAAAGATAGCATAAAAAAAATAAAAATTGCAAAACGTCATTGGAATAGCGTTTACAAAAAAGTTATCATTAGGTATTAAAAAAAATATGATAAAAAACAAAAGATACATAACCTCAAAAAATTACATTTTTGTACAGCAAATAAAACCATGAAATTATCACAAATTCTTCAACATGAAATGCAATATCGGATGCAAACATGCAGGAAATAATATCAAGAACGAATTAAGGGCAGAAAGCCATGAAAACACATACCGTATAAGTGGGAGCACCTTCAACGGGTAACACAAAACCGCCATCAATTGATTAATTTCAAATTTTACCCAACAATCTCTCAAACAATTCACAATTTAATCAATATATGAGATAATCATGATAATTCATAAATGAAAAATACAAAAACTACATTCTCAAAGGTTGTGCTAGGGTGCTTCATGCCTTCACTATTGGACCACGATAGTCAGCACCACATTCGTTTGTCCAGTCGTCCACGGCAAGACACCACCTCTGATGTAGCAAGCCGAACAACGCTTCTTATCACTCTCGCATTCCTTCATCATCTGTAAAACAATCATATATATAAAAGGCCAATAATTCGAATTTTGAAATAAAAACATCAAAGGAAAAAAAATCGAAAATTTGATAGCTAGGTTAGGAGATTTAAAAAATAAAGAGAAACTAATATGACTGGAAGCAAAATTGATATCAGTAAAACTATATAAGAATCAAAATCCATAAAAATACAATATTGATAGGAGTTGAAAAAATTAAACGTGAATCTACATATACAAAGAAAGGAGAAAATAACTAACCATGAGGAAAAAAAGGAGAAAATAACTCACCATGACATAAATAAAAGGGAAAATAACGGCAGTAGAGTGGAATTTGACTAGTTAACTATTTAATTTTTTTTTTAATTAGTGAGATAAATTATAGGAAGATATGGAGCAGTTATCAACGTAACTTGTGCAGAATTTTAGTAGAGCAGTTACTAAAATTAAGGAACAAAACATAATTTTCAAATTAATATTTATTGTTTGAACGTGGGTTAGTAGGTAACAATAAGGATTCTATTTATTAAAATTTTTTATTTGCTTTTTTTAGTCATTTTTATTAGTAGCAGTTAAGATGTTTTTTATTTCTTTTTTTCCTTTTTCTATTTTTGGTGTCCCCCACCCGTTGGCTTATATAATAGAGATAAACCTCTAAACCTTGTCGTGCATGCTAGCATTGTTGTAAAAAGGTGATTGATGCACAATTTCTCTCCATATTTCATGTACTAAGGTTAGTGTAACGTTGTTGAATTTTAGCTGAGAAGTTATGTGTAACCCCAGAGGCCATAATGTTAAGTGTACGTTTACCATATGCTGATATGCACTATTAACAACAGGCCAAAGTTTGATATTCCTTCATTTCATTTTAGTTTGAATATTGGTTTTTGGGATGTTTTATTTGAGGTAATTAATTGGTATTGTTTCTCATACACTACTTTTTTATGCACTTGTTTAATCAACTTGTTCTATTCATAATTTTTTTCCTTAACGTTTGTCCCAAATAGAAACGAGTCAACTAAAGGAAAACATAGAAAGTATTAGATAATTGAATACGAAAGTTAGGAACAAAGTGAGCATATAAGTAAGGATTTTTTGTAGATTATCACTGTTTCCTTACAACTTTTTCAAACTTATCATCTTTAAAAAAAAATAAAAATTACCCCAATGTTACTATTTTCTTAAAATTTTCCTTGTTAACCGAAAAATCCTAAATTACTCCGTCTTATGGGCCTCACGTATAAATTGATTCATACCCTTTTCATTAGCCCATGTAACCATTAATCAACCTGAAAAAAAATCTGTTAAAGAAAGGGACTCTTACCAAAAATCAAGCAACATGAAATAATAAACAATAATTAGAACAATAACAACAGTTTTTAAGTCGACGAAACAACAAAACAATCCCCCTATAAAAACCCAATCTCACATGTTACAAAGCTTAATTCCAAGTAATTGACTAAATGACATGAGAATATAAAATTAGTAATATATTACTTTTTAGAAATGTCGAATTATAAAATTTAAGCATCAATTATGCAATACCGATGTTAATTTTGAAAATTCCCTCGATAATTAAATACAAACCCTACCATTCATAACTGATAAAAGAAACCTTAATTCCTGACTTAGACTTGGCGAAATCCTTGAGTTTGGTGATTGAAGTTAAAATAGATGTAATTTACTCAGAAGTTTCTCCAAAATCGCATATAATTTGCCTTTAATTGAAGAAGAATGCTTTGTTCTTCACTTCCTAAAGTTTAGAGAAGAATTAGTCAATATATGCGTCCACAAAACGGAGTAATTTTGGATTCTCCATGAAGAGTTGAGAGTTTTTACGAAATTTATAACGTTTCAATTTTTTTTTAAAAATAAGGGTGATAGCTTTTAAAGAGTTGTAAAAAAATGGTGGTAATCTACAAAAGAAAATTCAATAAGTAATAACCTTAGAAAAAGAGGCACTTCAAATACAATCCTACTGATCAAGCAATGCATCGAGAAGATATCCCATATTATTCATATTATAGTATGCTAAACAGTAAAGACATACATCCGGACTAGTACGTACGTACAACGTAGGTTTTCGACCACACATACAGATAAAAAAAAGTTTCATTTAAACATAAGATACAAGTGCCCTAATATTGTGAATGTCTTCCTTCTTCCAACACAGACAACAAGTCTACATTATTAGCATTCCTCACACTGCAATTAGCTCGAATTTCCCCTTGTGATCCTGTCAATACGCTAATTTGGCTCATTTTCACCATCGCATCAATAAACTTCTCAAAGAACAAGTTTTGGTTGATAGCAAAGCTTGTGACAATACTCTTAGTCCTTGAATCAGTGAACAAATCTTGATCTGAAGTGAATAAGCCTTGACGGTTCATAAGGTCGACATAGTACTTGTTGTCGAAAATATTAGGAGTACGAATGTCCAAATTGGTCGTGTTATTAGTGGTCGCAGTTGGGCATGTAAGCTTAAGGTTGTTAGCAAAGGTTTGATCCATGGTGGGGTCTTGAGTTGGGTAGAGTCTACTAGTGAAAGAGGTGCAATGGCCGATACCGATTGTGTGGCCTCCAGAGAGGGCCACGAGATCGGTGGCGTTTAAGTTTTTGGTGGCAAAGGCGTTAAGGAGTTGTGTTGTGTTGAAAAAGGGAGGTGGTAGATTGGCTAGTGTTTCGTTTCTAGTTGCAAAGCTTAAACCGTCCCTTCTTCCTAAGGGAATCCAGTAAAATGGCCCACCTGCCTGTAAATTTTATCACAAGCACAACATAAGAAACTGTGAATAATGGTTAGCTAAATAAAAAATTTAAGGGAAATTCTATATAGTGACCGTCTCTCTTTGCAAATTATATATGGTGGACATTTTTATTTTGGATTCTCTATGATGACCTTCAACTTATTATTCTTATTTTTTATAACCTTTTTTTCATTAAAAAATGGCTTTTTAATTAAAAGAATTATTTTAATTACAAAAACTTAATAATTAAAGCCTTTAACCAAATATCTTCCCAAATCTTATTTGAATAATTTGCATTTGCAATATTATTCCTCTCGTCCTCAACATCATGCAACTACCCTTTCTCATCTTTTACCTTCATCCTCATTTAGTTTCAAATAAAGATGTTCACCACATAGAATTCGCAAAAACAGAGGGCCACCATATAGAATTTCCCAAAATTTAATGACACATAAGTTTTAAAATTTTAAATTTAAAGTGTTATGGGCAAACATATTTAAGTTTGGTTTAGTGAAAGAAACGGTAAACATAAAAGGTAAAAAAAAAAAAATTTTGTCTTAGTTTGTATTCAAAGTTTTAAATTTTTTTATTGTTCCCGAGCTGCTGCTGCCGAAGCCTTGTTGCTGCCGAAAACCTGTTGCTGCTGAAGAGTTGTTGCTGCTGCTTCTGATGTGTTGCTGCCTCTGCTGTGCTGCTGTCGTGCTGCTATTGCCGCTGCTGTTGCTGCCTCTGTTGCTGCTGTTGTTGTCGCTGTTGCTGCAGCTGCTGCTGTTGTTGCTGGTGCGAGTGCTGCTGTTGCTGCTGCGTGTGTTGCTGTTGCTGCAAGTTCTGCTATTGCTGCCGCATAGTTGTTGTTGGGCAACTGTTGCCCACGATCGGTCACTCCATGATTACCGTTTAATAACAATTAATTTGTGATAAAATTAAGGTTATTAAACTTATTACTTTGAGGCTGAGAAAGGGAAATACAAGAGACCAAGTTAGAACTACAATATAAATTCGGGTGCCTAAATATGGTCCATTCACACAGCCATGCACAATAATTTGTACCAGGAACCAAGTTGCCAGAATAGAAGGTTAACTCAAAAGTGATTGTAATAATTGAAAAATACCTCTTGAAGCTCTTGTTCATTTGGTTCCATGATTTCTATATCCGATGACACGCCCAACGATCGAGTCAAATTAGTAAAGGTTTCGGGAGGGAGTTGTTGCTTAAACATCTTCATGCTTCTCCAACGGTATCTTTCACAATTTGATCCTTATATGGTTTCAAAAATTCATCTGGGATGATTACACCACCCAAAGCTGTAGTGTCCTTACTCTTTTTTCCTTTCACAATTGAATACCTTCCAAGTTGCTTTTGGTTTTCTGTGTTATCAAGCTTCATTACTTCACGATATGCTCTGTCTCCATCAATCTGCCTTTCCATTTGAAGTTCCTCCATCTTTTCCTTAATCACAAATAATGAAAGCATTATTAAAATCTACCACAAGTTAAGATGAGAAAAGCGTAGTCTAAACAAATGTAAAGGCAACAAACTTACAATATTATCCTTAATAGGCTCGTAACATGTTTTGTATCGCTTTCCCTCTTTGCTCTTACGAGACTCTTTGTATAATTGTGCTTCAGATGTTTCTTATCATTATCTTGTTGTTGCTACAATGAAAATATTGAAAAAAAAGTCAAAGTTCAAAAAAAAAGGACCGTGAAGCAGAAGGGCTGCCCCTTGCTTATTGTAATTAACTTACCAATTCATGTTCCTTCCGTGCAAAGCTAATGGGCCCCATAGTATGCCAATTTTTTTGGTTGATACTGCTTTCTCTGTTCTTCTTACTTTCTTCCTGCTCGTGAATAAAATAAACATAACTTATAAAATGGCACTCTGAAACTTGACCTAGATATCTTAGGTAAAATTAAAGCATAACAAGTACTTCAATAATATCTTCATTCCAGAAATCGAATAGTGCTTGAAATAATCTTTCGGAATATTGTCGGGAGCATTTTCATATCGGTCATCATCATTGTCGTAAGCGCTAAAGTGCCTCTTTTTCACAATGCTTTTATGTCGACGCCAAAGCCTTACAACTGAGCCCAACACATTGTCCTTTCCTTCTTCAGAGGTAACGAATTTAGTCTTCATAAATAATAAGACATTTAGAGGGATATTCAAAGAGATCAAGAATTTAAGAGTCCTTATACATATTAAACGACACGAACCTTGATATATTTCCAAATTTTATCTTTATGAGGGACCTTATGCCAATTAATTTTGTTCAATGGAGAAAAACTTGAGTTACGAGGTACAGTGCCGAGAAACCTTGAAAATTTATCTAAAGCCTTCTTATCATGACCAATAGGCTTCCCCACTTCATTCAAAATTATTGGCTTACGATCATCTAATGTCCATTCATGGACATCTTTGCACATAGTTGGTCCTCTAGTTTGCTTAACATTTGACAATGCTATATAGAAACCAAAAAACGCATTTAGCAAAATGTATTCATATTTATAAAAAAAATAGCAAAATGTATTCATATATTTTTTAAAAAAATTAGCAAAATGTATTATCTCACCATCATAGAAAATCGGAACTTAAAACTTTAGTATTATAAGATAGTGAAACATTACCACTGCCACCTTCATCAATACCCCCTTGAATATCATCATTACCACCTTGAACATCATCAATACCAATTTCACCATCATCATCTAATTCATGCTCCGATTCTGGGACATCTGAGCACATGCTATTTTGATTTTCTTCCTCTAGATCATGTTGGAATGAATTTACCTCTGGAAATCTCTCCATTTGGGAACCAACTACTTGATGTTTTAGAACTTGCAAAGCATTTAGTTGAGTGTTAGTTTGTTGCAGGAATAACCCATGTTGTTTCTTTCTCATTTCCTTTTCTTTTAACATTGCTTTCATCTTAATGTAATCACCGAGTGAGCCATTGTCTTACTCTGCCCCATCTTTGTTTTGCGGCGATGCTCAACTTCTTTCTCCTGTTGACTTTGGAATGTTAATTTAGTGTGGGCGGCAGGAGACTTGCTTACCCTTTCGTCAGAATTCACTATTGTAGTAGCGCCTACTTTTTGCTGCTCCTGAGACTGTGTCAAAACACTCTGTTGCAACCCTTGCTGTAAGTGTTGTTTTTGAGTCTTTGATTAACGCATCTTAGCTTGAGCTGTCATCGAGCCTGAAGAAAAATCTGTCTTCTCTTTAAGAGCCAAAACCTTTAAAAAATTGAATGATAAGTATATGACTAAACATAACGGTAATGTTAACACTTCTAATCAGTAATTGTCTTGAACTTAAGAATTACCTTCTTAGAGCAAGACCTTATGTTTACAGATTTAATCCTTAAGTCTGCTCTGTCCTCATCACTCAATTGGATCTCCACTTCAGTTGGTGTGTACTCATCACTACCTTCGATCACCCTCTTAGTTTGCTTTTTACTTTTCTTTAATGAAAATAATTCATACGCCATTGTACTGACTCCCACATCCTTCATTTTCATTTTGTTTTTTGCGATCCTCATTTCCCTAGCCTTTTCATAACCTGTCATATTAATATCACTTCCTGCAAAAAGAGGTTAAAATCAATTGAAAAACAGATCAAGAACTGGTGATCAAAGTAATGAGACTGTGTTTCCATCACCTAATGCTTGTCTAACAATCCTTCATACTAGAGTTACTCAGTCAATTTAACTTAAAGGCATCAATTGGCAGGTCAAGAGTGTGATGAATCCTTGTGAACATAACAATGAAGAAAACAATGATGATTGTATGATCAGTTAAGGAGCTGATTGTGTTCAAGGAGATGGTTGGTGAGTTAAGGAGCTGATTCTGTTCAAGGAGATGGTTTCAGTACCACCTGTGCATAAAACAAACTCATCAGACCATAATCTATCAGGGAATGGTTATAACTAATGAATTTCATAAAGTAGGACCTTCATACTTGATAAACAGGGGGATTAATCCAATTACACCACTTATACAATTAGCTCAAACTATGATGCATATTCTCCTGGACCACTGCACTTAACCTATATAATCCTGTAATCCTTCACTTGTTTCACTTATAATGTTATCTTTTCTATCTTTTAGTTCTGATCTTAGTTTCATAAGCATCACTTTATGTAGAAAGGAAGATCTGATTGTTTAAGTTCAACAACTTATAATGTTATCTTTTCTATCTTTTCCATTTGATTGTTTAACTTTATGTAGGCCACTGAGCATAAATCCTCTTTCCCTGTCAATTATCATTCGCCTGTTTTGGCAAAGACGAAAGGCAGATCTGATTGTTTAAGTTTAACAAGTGTAAACGGGACCTCAGAGGTATAATTTCGCTTTCCCGAAAACTCAAACAATATCTACTCAAAAGGATAGTAGATATTACAACTCTATTTTTGGTTTTTTAATCCTAAAAGAACAAGTACAGGACAAGTACTCAGTAATGGAAAGGAAAAAAGCAATCAACATAGAAGTTCTTGCCATCACAACATAACATAGTAGATCAGTCAAGGACACTTCGAGTAAAAATCACTATGACAACCTGCACTTATTCATGTTCCCACTTATCAGCTACCCATGATTCAACAATATCATGTAGCACCTCGAGATAAGACTTCAGACAGTTGTTGCATTTCAGCAGCACATACTACATAAGCATTTGATGCCAGTTAATGTTCTTCCAGTAAGTTTAGGTTATTAGCTATTTGAGGGAAATATACTTTAAGCCTCAAATGAAATAAACACACATCAGAGATCATTAGTGTAGTGAGTACTTCTGAATATTAAAACATAAACATCAATTTCAGTATATCATTTATTTGACAAAACAGACTCGGTACCCATTCCGTTTACTGGGGGCTTTTTTATTCCAACCAAACATGGGCTAAGAGTTTACCTCTAAGATAGCCAACATTCATCCATTCATCCAAGCAACCAGTTCAATTCCTGTCATGAGGCTTTAAAATTGAATCGCTTGTTTTAAAGAGCTACAGGTTAACTGTGTCCAAAATTTGTGCTGATGTGCACCACAGAAACAAATACCAAGCTTCAGGGTTCGGGAAGCGAAAGCAATTGAAGAAAAAGGCATCTCATTTCGTTTAAAATTGTGTGCGGCAGCCCCCCACACTCGTTTGTAATGTAACCATAACAGAATTGTGACACAACTTACGAAATTAGAAGAAAAGATGATCTAAGGAAGGCATAAAAAGAGACTATGGATGCACATCACTTACTATATTGCAGAGTCAAAATCATGTAAATGAGACCGTGTACTTACAAGTAGTCAGTGCTCTACTGCCGATTGGAGAAGTATTTGAGGAGGCCCGCCTGACTTTATGCCTTGGGTTGTAGAACTTATAGTCCCTGGCAGTACCAAATACCTGAACCTTTAGCAGCATAAAAGCTAGATTCACTAGTATCATCATTCTTCTATGCACAAATTGATATAGACAACCAAACTCAGCCTTGACCGAGTATCCGACTGATATAATCCTACCCGAAACTGAGCTGAAACAATCTACACTTATTCGCATATTAAACACCAGAACTGACTGATTCCAAACAAGAACCAGAAGTGACTGATTCCAAACAAGAACCAGAAGTGACTGATTCCAAACAAGAACCAGAAGTGACTGATTCCAAACAAGAACCAGAAGTGACTGATTCCAAACAAGAACCAGAAGTGACTGATTCCAAACAAGAACCAGGAGTGACTGATTCCAAACAAGAACCAGAAGTGACTGATTCCAAACAATGACATGCAGAAGTAGTTCGTTGATTTTACAGGTTATTTGTAAACAAGAACCAGAACTGAACCAAGCTAATGCAGACGGATAAATATATGTTCTTTAGATCTGTCACAATAACATATGTCACAAGAACACACGCAGAAGTAGTTTGGTTACTTGTAAAAGGATCAGCCCACTTAAAGACTTTACTTTATCTGCCAAATTCATTATACTTCTGTTTTGCAGTCAAAATACTACTAAATCACACATGCATACTAAATAGCAAGCTATGCAAGGTTCACTCTGTATATAAAAGCGGCTATAGCAAATGCTGCAGCAGTATGTGTTAGAGGAAAGCATTATGCAGTAACATGATTTAGCTAAATGAACGAAAATAAACCCTTATGAAGATATCGAAGACCTCTAGTAAGCTAAAAAAAGCTATTGTAACTGCTAAATTCATCAAGGCAATGGAAAGACTTAAAAAGCTCAGCCCACGTAAACCACGACATTGGAAGAGAGAATTTATAAAAAGTAATACATAACTTAATAGTTCGATCATTAAAACAGAAGCAACGCAACAATAATGAAAAGTATCTAACTAAAAGCAACACAACAATAATGGAGCTTCCCCTATTCGAAATCGACAGGTTGCATCCAATCCCAATCTGTCTCATCTACATCAGAATTATCTTCACGGCTCTCAACACATGGTTCAGTGTTCATGGTATTTCGATGAACTTTGACTCTGTCAGATGCACCATCTCTACACCAAGTTATATCATCAGCATCAACTCTAGGAATAGTTACATCCTCAACAGGTTCCTGAACTTTACTAAAATATGTGTCTGCGGATTGCCCCTCTGTATTAAAGAAGTCTCTAGGCAACTTTCAATGCACATAATGCCAATCTTCCTCAATACTATCTTCTATATAGAAAACTTGTTGCACCTGTGATGCCAAGACAAAAGGGTCATCCCTTGAACACAATCTCTTAAAGTTTACACGAGTCATGCCATAGTTGTCTAAACCAATCACAGTTGAACAAGATGATAGTAAATGCACTCCAGTAATCTATCTCAATTATTTCTTTTATTTTCCCAAGTGACACTACCAAGAACGGGATTGCTATCCTTGCTACTAGCGAAGCTTGAAGTTAAGGCTGTTAACGAGACTCCACTAATTTGGCTTTTACATTTCTCATCATGCTCTTTCGTGTAAAAGTTATAGCCATTGCAAAAATATCCGGTGTATCTCCTTGCAACAGTTGAAGGACTCAAGGAAAACCACCTAATACTATCACTAACATCATCCAACTCAACCCTTTCCCTAAACCAATCCACGATCTCGTTACTATGTTGTCGAGCTTCTCTCCACCTTCTTTTCCGCTTATCTCTGGAACTTCTTTTTACAAACTCTTCATGCTCCCTACATTAATGGATACCATGAAATTACATTAGACCAATACTATAACATATAATTAAAACATTTAAGACAAGATTGATTCTCACTTGATGTATTTCTCAACTAGCTCATCATCACAATTGAACAACGCATATCGATGAGCTTGAATTCTTGTATTTGCATCCAAATTGTACACAATCCCTTTCTTCTTCCCTCTTTTCTTCCTCCCAAGAGGATAGCCTATCTTAGGGAACATAAGAAAATCAACATCAACTTTACTATCCTTCTCATCGATTCGGTATAATCCTTTACGACGCTTCTTTGCACCATCATGCAAATATCTAGAGCAGAATATCAAACACTCTTCGGCCATATAACCTTCCTTTATAGAAGCCTCTGGGCGACTTCTATTTTTAACGTAAGATTTCAGCTTCCCCAAGTATCTCTCTATAGGATACATCCACCAACCACACACTTGACCACCAAGTTTTATTTCTTCAACCAAATGAATAGGCAAGTGGACCATTATGTCAAAAAATGACGGTGGAAATATCCTCTCGAGTTCACAAAGAGTCTAATTAATCTCAGTCTCAAGGCGATCTAAATCTTTTGGATCAATGGCCGTGCTGCATATGGCTCTAAAAAATGCACTCAATCTGATAAGAGGTAAGGCCACATGCTTTGGCAAAACTTTTCTAATCCCAACAGGAAGTTAATGCTGCATTATGATATGCGCATCGTGACTCTTATACCCTAATATCTTTCCCTCCTTTACTTGCACACATCGAGCAATATTTGATGCACACCCTCGAGGTAGCTTTGCCTTCTTTAGGACACTACAAAACATGCTTTTCTCATCCTTTGTCATTGAAAATGATGCTTTCGGCAGCAAAACGTACTGCTCATCATTTGATTTCTTGGGATGCAATTCTTGTCTAACCCCCATTTCTTGCAAATCTAATCGAGCCTTATGATGATCTTTAGACTTTCCAGGTACGTCTAACAAAGATGAAAGCACACTGTCACAAATGTTTTTTTTCTATGTGCATGCCATCCAAATGATGGGGACAAGCATTATCTTTCCAATACGGCAAAGTATGAAAGATAGAGGACTTCCTCCAAGGACAATCTTTATAATTCTTCTTTGGTTGTTACTTTCCAAAACTATTTTCCCAATCCTCTAGCAAGCTTTGAACTTCGGTCCCACTCTAACGATCTGGATATATTCTCTCTTCCTTTTCCCCATCAAAAGACTTCGCATCATGCCGCCAAGGATGATTGGGATCCAAACCACGACGATGACCCATATAACAGGACTTGTTACCATTGCTCAAATGTCGATGGTGAGTCTCATAATGGCAATAGGGGCATGCAAACTTCCCTTTGGTGCTCCAACCAGACAACATAGCGTATCCTGGAAAGTCACTTGTCGTAGATTGTAACGCTGCATACATTTTAAACGTTTCACGGTTAGAAGCATCATACGTATCCACCCCATACTGCCATAGTTCTTTAAGCTCTTTTATTAAAGGTTGGAGGTAGACGTCAATGTGTTTTCCAGGAGGGGTGGGACCTGGAATAAGCAAAGACAACATAAGGAACTCTGACTTCGTGCACAACCATGGCGGTAAGTTATAAATAATTAAAACAACAGGCCATGTGCTATGTTGGGTGCTCATGGTGCGAAATGGATTGAATCCATCACTCGCAAGACCTAGACGAACATTACGTGATTCACTAGCAAAGCTCGAGTGTTCTTTATCGAACTTCTTCCAAGCCTCTCCGTCAGCAAGATGCCTTAAAAACCCATCTTTCTCCTTCCTTTCCTTATGCCACCTCATCAACTCTGCTGTTTCCGAGCACATTTAAAGCCTTTGTAGCCTTGGTTTAAGAGGAAAATGCCAAACTACTTTTGCTGGTACTTTATGTGCACTCTTAGTTGATTCACTACTAGTTGATTCATTTTCCTTCCACCTAGAAGTTTGACCAACATGGCAACATGTAGCAGCTTCATGCTCCTTCCAATAAAGCATACAATCATTACGACATGCATGAATTTTGTCATAATGAAGACCCAAATCTTTCACCAATTTTTTTGCCTCGTTGAAAGACTTAGGCAATTTGGCTTCTGGCAATAATTCTCGCAACAAGTCCAAGATATCTGAAAAGGCTGAATTAGTCATCCCATGGACACACTTCAAAAGGTACAAGCGAATAAGGAATGATAGTTTTGAGAATGTTTTACACCCAGGAAAAAGCTCTTGTTTTCCATCTTCAAGCAACCTAAAAAACTTCTTAGTCTCCGCATCAGCCACAACTCGAACCCCTTCATGGTTGTGTGAAAATCTTTATGTCGTATCTCTATTAGTATCATATATGAGACCGTCCATGTCATCATGGGTGACATTGTATTCACTTAAACTCTCCACATTTAACTTTGAAGACATACCTTTCTCACAAAGACTCCATCCTTCAGTGTCGGGTTGAATCCCATTCGCGATCAAATGATTATACACTTTCTCTCTATGGTGCCAAAAACGGTTATAACACACCTTACATGGGCAGGTGATCTAATCTCCAATTGCTCGGGTAGCAAATGCTTTATCTAGATAATCCTCCACTCCTTTCTCATACTCGTTGCTAGATTGTAGGAAATTGGTCCAACTACTCATTCTGTCACCTTTACAATATGCAAAATCAAACATCATTCATATAGAAAATTAAAACAATAATGTATAACCCTTCCATGGCTTATAAGGACTTAAAGGGTCATAAAAAATAATAACCAATAAATTAAGAGTTAAAATAATCTCCTATCATAACCGAAAGCCAAAACAAAAATCAATATCATTGTCACAAACCAAAGCAAAGAATCAAATCAAAACAATTAGAACCCACCACCTAAATTAAGAATTATCCCTCGTTTGGGGATTTAGCACATCACCCTATCAATATTCTATCTTCTCAAGTTAGAACGAGCAGAGTACAGTTAGTGAGTTAGATTAATTCCAATCTCACCATCAATCTAAGAAATAACTAATCATAATACAAGGCATCTCAGAAGATTATCTTGACCACATAGCGAGGGTGGTGACAGAAAGACCGCCAAATATTGTAGTTAGCCAAGAAAAATCAAATCTCAAACTCAATATACTATGGCATATCAATACATATGAGTTGAAACAAAGCTTAACGAAGTTCACAAAAATAGCTTAATGAACCACTATTTCCCAAACTGAAGCAAAGCAATACTGCTAATTCTGTTGAGCTTTGGTAATTTTACCAATCAAAGAAAATGTTGACATTGGGTCAGGCAACAAGAGAGGATGCGAGAAGAATGCACTGAAAAATTATGATTAATTAAAAATACAATTCTAATTCACAATTCTAATTATGTTCATTACTAGCCAGCGATTCAGATTAACTAAGAATACATTTCTAAATCACAATTCTAATTCACAAGTAGTAATCAATTAAGATGGAACACTGAATAATTAACATAATCAAAATACAAAAATCCCTAAATTCCCAATTCTAATTCACAGTAGTATCAATTACAATGGAATGAAAAATTAACAAAATAAAAAACAAATCCCTAAATTCCCAATTCTAATTCCCAATTCTAATTCACAATACTAATCAATTAAGATGGAATGAAAAATTAACAAAATAAAAAACAAAACTCCCTAAATTTCCAATTCTAATTCACAATTGACAAGAAAGAAAAGACGAAAACTTACCGTGAGGTTGCGTTGCATGTAGCCTTGAAGCAGAGGTGGCGTTACCACGCCAGAGAGGAATTTGTCAATTGAGCGCCAGTGAAGAGTGACAATGGTGATTCTCGTTTTGCAAGAGGTGTCGCACGACGCCTGTCAAGTCTGATCTGTTAATTGCCAAACCTAGGAATCAGTGAAAGATTTGTTTTTTAACTGTCACATTACACAATAGCGGCTGATTCTCACCCAACATAATAGTTTAGCGCCTTATTTGCTTGGTGAATTTTGAGTAACCGCCTACTAAGTAATTTTGAAAAAAAATGGTTTAAAGTATATTTTAAATTATAATATATATATATGTAACACTTTTCTAAATAAAAAAAGGTAGCACTTTTTAAAAGTGTTACTTTAAATGTTGTTAATTTTAAAAGTGTTACCTTGAAATGTTACTTGGTTAAATATTGTTACTATAAAGTGTTACCAATTTTAAAAGTGTTACAATAAAGTGTTATCTATTAACAAAGTGTTACTAAAGTGTTACGTTTGTAGACAAATAATTTGTCAATCGAAAAGTGTTACCATTGTATGTTACCTAAAGCTAAGTTTGTTGTAGTGAGCACATGTATTATCTTAATACACGGCCATAAATATTCAACTAAGAAAGGAGGGTGTTAACTATGGGTCTGGGCTGCACCCATAAGAAGGAGAGAGAGTCCACTTTACAAGAGTAAAGGAGGTTCCACCTTAGAACCATATGGCAATAAGGGGAAAAATCTTTTAGCCTTATTAGGTGAACCTCTCTCTCTCTCCAAGTTTATCAATATGTGACTTACATGTGATGTATGTTCATGGGGCCAAATCTTTCAGCACTCCCCCTCACTTGTGAGTTCCTTTTTAATTGGCCCAAAGTAATATAGGTCTGGCTTTGATACCATGTTAAATATGGGCCTAGGCTGCACCCAAAAGAAGGAGAGAGCGTTTACTACTCACAAGACCAGAGGAGGTTTCACCTTAAAACCATATGGCAATTAGCGGAGTGGCCACTTAGTCTTATTAGGTGAACATTTCTGTGCAAATTTATCAATATGGGACTCACATGTGATGTTTCATGGGGCCATCCTCTAACAAAGGGGTCGGTGATATTTGAACTCTTAACGTATAAGTAACACTTTCTCTTGATACAATGTCAAATAACCAACCCAATCAAAAGTCGATATTGATGGTTGACGTCCCGGGATTAGTATTTTTCTTTTCCAATAAAAGCTTTTGTATTACTATCAAAAAGACTATTTACAACCTAAAAAACCCTTCCCACTATCAAACAAACCCACTAGATTAGACTCTTGGATAATGAAAGCCAAGAGAGCTAATTAGTAATTACATCCTCTACAACCAGGAAAAAGGGAAACTTATAAGCTGAGAAATCATTCCCTGTATCTTTACGTGAAATTTTCTAAGGAATTATAGTATGAACTCTTTAAGAGAAACTATCATTGATCATGCCCAAGCTTCTCTCTATGCTCCAAACTTTCCGCTGCCACAATGCTTCTGAGGAGCTGCTATGGCCTAATCCTGAAACCTAGAATTTTGGGTGTTCTTGATTAATGATAACTTTTTAACTATACAATATTTTTTAAAACTTTTTGTAAACATTTCCCAAAGAATGAAATAATCGTCATTTTAGTTTTATCCATAATGAAAGTAACATTAGTAATAATTATTCCTTCCAATTAATTTTAACGATAAAACTAAAAAAATCAATTCTGTTAAAGTTAAATAATCAATGTCAACATATTTTGGGAATACGAAGTACATATACCAACTTGAAAGGGCAAGAATCGTGAGAAAATGAACAAAATAAGTAGTAGTATGGACATCTTGATACATAGTAGTATAAAATAGATATTTTGACCTCGTAAACAATGTTTGAGAAACGGGTCCACCAACCTCCCTTTAAAAACAAAAATCAAGAGAACGGTCAAAACTAGTACATATTTCATGACACATATCTCGATATATGAAATTATGTTTTGACCTTCCAAACAACATTTTTGCAAAAACTGAATATATCTATCGTCTTGAAAGTTGAAAAAACACAAGAAAACTGTCAATACTAATACACATATGTCATTTTTCACTGTAAACATACTTAGACATTACCAAAAATGTGATCAATGGGGATTATTTGACAGAAAAAGTGGCATTAAAATCACTTTATTCACTTTGATAGAAGCACATGGTCACTTTGGGTGTCCATATAGTAGTTTCCAAACAATAACGTGACCGTGTAAAATCTACCAAATTATATTTAATGATCCAAGGCGTTGTAGGTGTCAATGTTATGAAAAGGCTTCGAATTTCAGTTTATACTAGATAGGATGGCTAAAAATGAGTAGAACTATGTTGGCTTAATTATTAGTGAACGATAGCATTTAAAACAACATAACCATGGGTGTACACGCGCCCCCTCAATTTTTTAAAAAAAGTTGGATGTTTCAGGAAAAAAATATAAGAATAAATAGTATACTAATATTAAATTCTTCTATTTGACTCATAAAAGATAATAGCATAGTTGGTGAGGTTGCATTGTGTTAAAGTTAAACTAGGTGCACGGGTTGCACGCGCCCCCCATGGGTTCTAGTCTTCTGGTCGTCAATTTTGTTTCTTTTAATAATTTTCCTTCTTTTTTTTTATTTCTGTGACTGGCTTCTACTACTTTTCTTTCTTTTTTTATTGTTCTTTCCTTTCTCTTTCTCATTTCTTTTATTTAATTGTTTTCTCCTTTTCTTCCTTTTTTCTTTAATTTAATTGTTTTTAAATTCCTCCGTTATACACCCCAATTATTTGCATGAGTTTTTTGTTATTAACTTTTGTATTTAGTATTTTTTGTATATAAAATAATACTTTCTTATTTTTACATTATTTATTATTATTATATATTCGTATACTTCCTTATTTTACAAACGATGGAAAAGGTGAGATTCGTGAATAGCGTCAAACTATAAAATTCAACAATCTTTGTGAAATTGATGTAGTACCATATACATTCGTTTTTTGGGATACGTCTCCATATGTTTTTTAAATATTATACTATTTTTCAGTTTAATTGTGCACCCCAAAATTTGAAATCGTAGTTCTGCCATTAGTGATAGCACCCACGTGTTTCTCAATTAGTCGAATTCGCCGCACAACAAAGCTGCAAGCTCATGCATCCAACGCATTGACCTGACCCACCTTGATCGCACATTGCTTGCATATTAGTTTTGTCTCGCCCTCCTCTGGTCGAACTCGAGCGAGCACATCACAACGCGAAAGGTTGCAATGCTCTCACTCAACAAAATGCGTGTGCATTGGTTCACATCCAACGAACAAGTGTTGGTTGGACTTTTCTCGCAAGCACTCAAATGGAACAAACTTGCAAGAATGTCGAGCTCCATGGTCGACTACTTAGCACGGTGAAGCCGCAAAGGGGAAAGGTTTGCTTAACTGCTCGTAGGATGAGCAACCATGCACACCACCCTTGTTATCATGCACATCATGCGTGGCTTTCGAAGGGATTATGATCGGCAGTAGGTCAGGATTGCCTGAATGTTACAAGTGTTGATCATTAATTGAATTCATAGATTTAATTTGAAGTGCTTGATTCAAAATGCAAATTTTAAAAAATATTTAGGGTTTTTTTTACTAAGACCTAAGAGTTTTAAAAGGTTAGGCAAACCAACTAGGTTGGACCCCCCCTAAACCTTAAAAAACTACCGAAAATAAAACTATACATCAAAAACCAATAATTGATCATACCAAAGGCTATCACAAACTGATAGTTTCTTTGGTTTAATACCTCTCAATCTACTAACAATTTGAGCTTTAAGCTGCTTAACCACCTTGGATCTCATCCAACCCACACCGTTCCAACAAGCCTCATTCCATGCCCACCAAATGGTGTAGACCACTACATTAATACAAGCACAAATCACATTTTTATGGTGCTTACTTCTCCTAGATCTGCCAATAATTCTCAGAAGACTTCTATATTGCACTTGAGGGGTCTGAACCTGCAACCACATAAGTACATTCTGCAAACAACCTTTAGCATAACAATAGCTAAAAAAGGTGATATATGCTTTCAATACCATTCTGGCAAAGCATACGATCATTACAACTAGCAGCCCCATTTGCATAAGTCTGTCCAAGGTCTTCAATCTGCCATGCACAAGCCAACAAATAAATTTGTGCTTTGGATAGGAAATCCTATTCCAAATACATTTGTCCTAGTGAACTTTCACAAAATCACCAACCATCAAAAGATAGATCTTCACACTAAACTCTTGAATTGCAAGGAAATCCTCCTTTGAGAAAAAACCTTTAATCTCTTCTTTGATCTTACATATCTGTTTCTAATACCAGCTACTATCATCAGGAGGGAAATAATTCCACCAATCAGCCTCTTTAATATAGACACAATGAGACCATTTGATCTAAAGAATATCCTGTTTAGTAGCAATAGCCTAAAAATACTTAGATAAAGCAGCTTTATTCCAGATCTTAATCTTCCTAATACCCAAACTATAACACCCCAAAATTTTCTGAAATTTTCGCGCGTTATTATTACTATTTTGACGTTAAATTATGTTTCGTTAATATATTTCCATTAAATACTTATATTTTATATCCACTTTTTATTTTGATAATATTTATATATTCTATATTTAATGTAAATGTGAATTTAAATGTAGCATTATGAAGTATACGAGCAATGCTCATATTTGCGTCAATTATTTTAACGGGCAATGTAGCGCTCGTTTATGTGCGAAATGCGTAATGTGATAACTTGGTAAGTACGTATTTATATTACGTTGATAATTATAATTTTTATGTATAAAAATACTTACTTATATATATTTATTTTAAGCTATTTATATTATTTTTGGAAACGTACATTGTGCTAGTGTTTACGCACTTTTTGTTTGCGTAGCTTAAGGGGTCCGAAAATCTGTCCAAAGGGGAGGGAAATTGTTAAGTCTTGGATATCTTTAGCTTCCCTTTGTAACGTTAAAAAACATTATGAGTTAACCCCTTTCACTCACCCTCGTAATTCCTTGTCATCATGGCCATTAACACCACCCTTAATCACCCTCATTTCATCTCCCTTTTGCCGTGAATAAACTCAGAAAATTCTCTCCACTTTATCCTCCATTCACACGCCCCATAGAAGAAAAAAGGAGAGAAGGATTTCTTTGCTTCCTTCACAACATTCTCACACAAAAATCAGTTTTTCTTATTGGGTTTCAAGCTATTTTCGCACCAGTTTTCAATTTTGTTGAGTTCATTGTGATTGTGATCGTATGAGACGAAGGTGGTGACAATTCTGAAGGTGTTTAAACTATAATCAAGCATCCTACTACTTTCCACGCGAAAAATAAGGTAATTAGCGTTTTTCTAGTTCGATAGGGAATATATTTTGAACTTAGGTTGTTAGAATCACGTTAGAGAACTTAGAATCATGCTAGGTGGAACTTAGGTGATTGTTGCTTGTAGTTTAGCGTAGTATCATGTTTAGGCGGTTGTTTGTGGTACTTTCCATGTATTGAGCATGTTGTTGTGATCACGTTGTTGGTTTTGACTGTTGGATGTTGTCAAGTTTGATGTTTTGGTTGTTATGTTGATTGGAGTGATTTGATTAATCGTTGGAGTTGAGTTTTGGGTTGTTGATGATGCTTAGTGTCATGCTAGGGTGTTGTCTTGGATGAGTATGGGTGTGTTTTGGTGTTGGGATGTTGTTGGAGTCTAGACGTGCGTTTAACGGACGAAGCGTGAGTGTACGAGTACTGCCCACAAGCCACGAGCAGTGGCAGCTCGCGACTCGCGACCCGTCTGGTCGCACCTCGAGACCGTCGTCGCTGGTCACGACCAACGTCTGCCCTCCTTTGTTGCGTTTTGTTGTTTGATTTTCCTTTAAGCTTACATCATGTTTATATGTTAAGTGTTGGGCTTATGCATGTATATTAAGCATGATTAGAGTACGTCTGAGTTGTTTTATTTGTACCCTAGTTGGTTGGGTAGTTTTGGTTGTTGCTCGGTTTGTCGGTGTTATGGGCCTATACTTTGAGTTGTCGACGTCAAAATGCTTAAGGGAGGATAATATTGTCCTTAGCATCTCTTCGCCATGAGTTATGTACGGGGAATATTGTGATTTAGTCATAATTGACTTCTTACCCAAACACAGATAACGTTTTTTGTATTATACGCCTCAACATGTTTGATTTGTTGTCTTATGGGAATGGTTATGCATGTATACCTTGGAGTGTATAGGTATGTTGGTTATTTGAGTTTCCTTTGTATGCCTTGTTGTGTGTACATTGCTCTTTGTTTGATTATCCTAAGGGCGGCATGGTCCTAGGAATTTGTTTGATTATCCTGAGGGCGGTATGGTCCTAGGATTTGGTTAGTTAACCATGGGCGGTATGGTCCATTGGTTCACTCACAGATGGTATGATCCGTTGAGTTTTGTTATCCGGAACGGGCGGTATGGTCCTCGGATATGCAGATATTCGGAATGGACGATATGGTCCTCGAATATGCAAAGTAGGCCTTGGGCGGTATGGTCGAATGAGTCTACTCACAGGCGGTATGGTCTGTTGTCTTTGAATTGATGTGTGCTTGGTTGTGTGTGTTGAGTTGATCATTGGTACTTAGCCTTCTCTTTATTTTTGTTTGATGATTATGACTCGTAGTATCATGTATTTCGTGTTGTGAGTATGTTCCTTTATGATGTATGTCTTTGGCGTGCTTCTACTTTCTTTTAAGTTTATTATTTGTTCCTTTTTGGGCAGGGAGAACTACTAGTTACTCCCTACTGATTGTGGAAGTTGTTGATTTATTATGCAGATAACGATGTTGTTTAGGATTGTTACTCGTAGTGGGTCTTAAGTAGTTTTCCTTTACGTTTGTCGTATGTTTTGAACCATGGATTATTAGTATTGTCTTTTGGATTTGGATCACTTAAATCTTGAGGCTTCTTTTGGAGTTTTCTTTAAATGTTTGAAACTTTGGTTGGAATGAGGGTATGGGACCTCATTTCCCTTTTATATGATATCGAAAGTTAATCATTATATTTGAAGGACTTATGTTTATTTATACCTTAAATTCTACTCCTTAGAGTAGCATCACCGTCTTAGTGGTATTTCCGCTACCACTAGTTGTTTATTTTATTTATTATTGTCTCTTTTGTTCTTTGTATCGGACGGGATGTTACACAAACTACCTAGTTGCTTAGGAATACAAATAGAGTCCCAAGCTACATTACCAGCTTTCTTACTATAGTAGCATCCACTCCCTAGAAAAGCTCTACAGCATTTCAACTTGCCTGAGGATAGTCTTAGGAATTATAAAAACTTGAGACCAATACACATGTAAGCTCAAAAGCACAGAATTAATTAACTATAGAATTAATTAACTGAACTCTGGCAGCATAGGCGAGGTTCCTTGTGCTCCATACCATAATTCTCAAACACATCTTCTCAACAATACATTCACAATCTGCCAAAGAAATCTTTCTAGCACAAATAGGCACACCCAATTATCTAAAAGGCAGTTTATTGTGCTTAAACCCTGTCATAGCTTTAATTCTCTGAACAAGATCAGCATCCATACCAGTAGTAAAGAAATCAGACTTGTCTACATTGATACTAAGGCCGGAAGTTGTAGAAAACAACTTAAACCCCTATAGCATAACATATATAGGAGGAAAAGCCATATGATTGATTTTTGATGTTTTACATCTAGGATGAAACTCAAAAAGAGGACTTTCTATCACTTTTGACATGATTCTGGATAAATACTCCTACAGATAACAAAAGGCAAAGGATATATAGGATCCCCCTGTCTCAAACCTCTCTTTGCTTCAAAAAAACTATTCAGAGACCTATTCAGCAGATTTGTAAATCTTAGAGTAGTCACACAAGTCATAACAAGCTTAATGAACTTAGAAGGAAATTTAAGAGCATACATCATTTCCTCCAAGAACCCCCATTCAATTGTATCATAAGTTTTCCTCATATCTAGCTTCATGATACAACGAGGCTTGACTTGTTTTCTATTATAAAACTTCACCAAATCCTAACACACCATGATATTATGAACAATAGATCTATCCTGCACAAATGCTCCTTGGTTCTCTGTTATAATATCAGGCAATATCTTCCTTAACCTATTACACAAGACCTTGGAAATACACTTGTATAAAGTGTTACAACATGTTATAGGTCTAAACTTAGTGAAAGAACTAGGGCAAGCAGTTTTAGGGATTAAAGTCAAGGTAGTTGCATTAATTTCTCTTAACAACTTGCCAGTCTGAAAGAAATCAAGCACAGCATGGATCACTTTCTCCCCAACAATCTCCGAAGAATCTGTGAAAAAGTAAGCCCCAAAGCCATCTGAACCAGGAGCTTTCTCCCCTGGGATAGACTTAATAGCAATTCTAATTTCATTAGCAGAGTAAGGTCTCAACAAAATAGCAACATGATCATTAGTTAAAACAGGACCTAAATCTACCACAGACTGAACAACATGTCTTCTCTCAAGCATGCACGTACCAAGCAACATTTTATAATACTTCAGAAAAGAAGCATTTACCTCTTGTGTAGAGTCCTGCCAAATATCATCCATATCATGAATGCCATATACAATTTTTTTCAATCTTCTAGCTTTAACTAATGAAAAGTTGTTTTATCATCATCACCAGCAACACACCAGCTAATCTTGGCCTTTTAAGTTAGAAAGGACAAATAGGCTTTATGAATTTGCCCATACACCGTAGCAGCTTCAGATTCTTTGTTTCTTGATATCACGTATTTATATAGTCTTTTCTCCCTTATTTACAAGCTAATTTGTGCGTCATTGGAGCTCTTGGGAGCTATTTTATGCTAACTATCGTATATAGTTGTGGTTTTGTGTTTTAATGTTGGATTGCAGGTTTTAGGGAGTTTTCTCCCTATTCCCGAATCATTTGGAAGCAACCACGGCTTTACGAGATGTTACAAAGCACGTAGGATGGCTCGCGAGCTTTATGGATAGTTTAGGAGGTCCCAAGACCCCTAAACGTGAAGATTAGAGAGCAAAGGAGTCAAAAGGAGTTTTCCGTGTATTGATCGGGCAGAAATAGCCCGATCGGGCGAAGTATTTATGATCGGGTATAAAAGTTGCGGACCCGATAGGGCGATGATTGCCCGATCGCATCGGGCGAGGAAGCATGTCCCCAGACCCGATCGGGTGGCTACCGCCCGACCTGATCGGGTGGAGTGCTGCTTGGTCTCGTTGCGGTGCTACAGGCGAGGGGAACACGCTGGCCCAAGTTGTCGCCAGACCCGATCGGGTGAATACCACCCGACCCGATCACCCGACCCGATCGGGTGGGCCGATTTCTCGCTTTATTGCTGCACTGCTGCTGCCAGAGCCCAGAAGGAAAGTTGGGCGAATTTGTATGTGGACCCGATCGGGTACTGTGCTCGGGCCCGATCGGGTCTGGTGCTTTAATCGCGCTTTTTCACTTTTTGTTTCCGTTTTTAGTGAACTTGAGGGGTATTATAAATACCTTTTCCTCATCATCTTTTATTCATCTTTCATTAGGTTTTAGACTAGTTTTATTCTTCATTGCTTTTAGTTTAATTCAAACACTTTAGATTAATTTAGAGGTGATCAAACCTATTTCGATTTCAATAAAAGTTCCTGCTTTCCGTCAATTGGTACTCTTCTCTACTCTTTATCTCTTTAATTACTTTGATTGCTTAGTTTATTTATTCAATTATTCATGATGCAATTGTTAGGGTTTCATACTAGTTTTGTTGTTGTCAATTCGATTATGAGTGAGTAGTTCTCTTTCTAGGGTGTTAGATAGGAAAGCCATGTTTATACCATGATTGTGATTTAGATTTCTATCAATTTCTAGGGCCTGATTAGGGTGATTGTGATGTGGTTTGTTCTTATTGAGTAATTAATGTCAGTGTACAATTTCATTGATTGCTTGTGGTTAATAGTTGTTTGCACAGATCCGTCTTACGACTAGAGGCCTAGGACACATCAGTAGTTCTGATTACGTTAGTGAATATGCGGCGTATGTTGAACTATGAGCGTTGAGTCTTAACCATAGCTCAACATAGGCTCTAATCCCCCGACTCTTGACTTTGGTTTTAATAGTAGTTGACCCTATTTGATTGGTATAAGCATGGTGGACCGACCTAATACCCTAGACTTTTATTCCATAGTTTAATCCTCGATTTATTCAGTCTTCCGTAGTCTATTCCTTAGTTTAATTAATTCCTTCCTGATTTCATCTGGAGTAGCTGAATTGGTTGAATTTTGATTTAGAAACTCTGTCTCCCTGTGGATTCGACCCTGCTTCCACTGACTACCTAGTTAGAGGTCCGTAGGTTTATTTTTGATTAGGTGACACGACTAAAACCTATCAAATTTTGGCGCCGTTGCCGGGGAGACGGCTAGTTCTCTAAGTTTTTATTTAATTATTTGGTCTACTCCTCTGTACCTCATTGGAACTTCATTGTTTCAATCGAGGTACGTTTTACTGCTGCTTTTTGTTTCTTTTGTATGCCCAGGTCCCAAAGAAACGGTTCCCGAATTCCAGCGGACCCCGATCTCACAAGGACAATCAGGCGGATCCGAAAGATAAAGCAGAAAGAAAAGCAGTCTGTTCAGCTGAACACCTCCGGAACAGACACCTTGAATTCAGTTATGTTAAAATCACTGAAGTCATATGGGGTGCCCGACCCGGATGGTCTCTCCACTGGACCTACTATGCCCACCATTGCCGCAGCAAATTTCAAAATCAAGCCTGGACTCATCAGCATGGTCCAGCAAAATCAGTTTGGTGGGCATCCTACTGAAGATCCGGCAAATCATCTGCAACGGTTTCAACAACTTTGTCGAACCGTTAAACATGTCGGCGTCACTCCAGATCAACTCAAAGTCATGTTGTTCGAGTTTTCACTGAGAGATAGAGCCCAAAAATGGTTGAACGATGTGAAAGAAACCGAGTGGAGTGAGATTTCTGCTGCATTTCTGAGAGAGTATTACCCACCCACTAAAACAGCAGAAATCAGAAATAAACTGGCCACATTTTCCCAAGAGCCTGATGAAACATTAAGGGAAGCGTGGGCTAGGTTTAGAGATTTACAGAGAGAGTGTCCACACCATAATATGGACAAATGGTTCTTGACGCAGACATTCTACAATGGTCTGCAGCCTCAGACGAAGTGTATTGTTGATTCGTCTGCAGGAGGAGTGTTTTTAGACAAGGCAGTTGATGAGGGTTATGAATTCATATCAAATCTTGCAGCCAATGACCATTCATCATCTAGGAGTTTGACTAAGAAGGTACTTGAAGTTGACGCTATTTCATTGCTTACGTCTCAGATGGAGCAACTAACTCAGCAGCTAATGAAGTCTTCTAGTCCGACACCTCCCCCCATGAGTATCAATGCTATGTCTGCAGTAGCACCCATTACCTCATCTTACTGCGAGGTATGTGGTGTTCAGGGTCACTTTGGGCATGACTGTCAGTTCAGTCAATTTCAGATGGAGCAGGCCAATGCCTTCCAACAAAGACCACAAACCTTCCCCCTCCACATAACTACCAAAATCCACAAAACTATCAACCTCCACCTCCACAAAACTATCCTAAACCCTCATACCATCAAACCCCACAAACTTTCAATAGACCACCACCACAAAACTTCCATCACCATAACAATTTCCAAACTCCACAAAACTTTCCCACCCCACCTCCACAAAACAACAACCCACAAGAGCCCCCCATATCTGAAGTGATGAAACTGATGTTAAGCATGCAAAAGGCAAATGAGGAGGCACAAAGAGCCCAAGAGCGACAGATGCTAGCCATGCAAAGATCTAATGAGGAGGCACAAAGAGCCCAAGAGAAAAGCATCAAACTTCTCGAGGCTCAAGTTGCACAATTAGCAAGCTCTAATGCTCAGAGGCGGCAGGGGGAATTGCCAGGGCAACCAGTTCAGAGAGAACATGTGAATGCCATCACTCTTCGTAGTGGCATTGCATATGATGCCCCTCCAGTGCCCATTGATGAGGTTACCCCGACTGCAGGGAAGAAGAGGGTGGTAGAGGAAGGAAAAAGAAAGAATTCGACGTCTGAAGTCGATTTGTCTGCAGAAGCTGAACAGACAGGGAAGAAAAAGGAGAAGGTTTCTGAAATGCCTTTTACACCAAGGCTACCTTTTCCTCACAGGATGCAACAATCTAAGGTCGATCAGCAATTTGGTAAGTTCTTGGCTATGGTCAAGAACCTTGAGGTAACGATTCCATTTACAGATTTAATTACCCAAGTGCCTGTTTATGCCAAATTTCTGAAAGACATGATTACTAAGAAAAGAGACTTTGGTGGGGTAGAACGTGTCGCTCTTACTGAAGAGTGTAGTGCTTTTATTCAAAATAAAACCCCACCAAAGTTAAAAGATCCTGGTAGTTTTTCTATACCCTGCCATCTTGGACCTATTTTTATTGATAAGGCTTTGTGTGATTTAGGTGCTTCTGTTTCTGTTATGCCATTGTCTGTTTATAAGAAACTGAACATGGGAGCCCTTAAATGCACACAAATCACTTTACAGATGGCGGATCGTTCTATAAAATACCCTCTAGGTGTTTTAGAGGATGTTCCTGTTAGGGTTGGGAAATTCTATATCCCTGTTGATTTTGTGGTGTTAGATATGGATGAGGATGCCCAGATTCCTATTATCTTGGGTAGGCCGTTTTTGTGTACTGCTGGTGTTGTCATTGATGTCAAGTCTGGGTCTTTTACTCTGAGTGTTGGTGATGATAAAGTGATTTTTAAACTAACCAATGCTGTTAAGGCTCCTATGCTTGAACAATCTTTTTGCAGGGATAAGGTTTTAGATGAAGTAGGGGTGGAGAAGGTTCAAATTCCACCTAAGGTTGCCTCACCGTCTGGAGGCATTGTCAAGAACATTTGGAGGAGAAAGATGTTTGATGAGGGTGGCACTCATTGCCAAGCCCCTCCTATTTGAGAGAGGGAGGATTATGGTCGTGCGGGACCTTTATAAACCAGCGCTGTGCGAGAGGCAACTCGTATTTTCTTTTCTTTCCCTTTTTCTTTTCTTTTTATTTTTCTTCCTTTTGTGAGCGAGAGTGAGGGTACTAACATTGTTTTTCCTCTTAGCATAGTCCTTATCACCTTTTGGCATTGAGGACACTGCCAAGTTTAGCTTGGGGGAGGAGTTCTGTTTGTATTCCCTATCTCTTTTACTGCTTTCTAGAATAGTTTTACTGCTTTCGGAAAATACTGAAAAAAAGAAAAATATGGTTCCCATGACTGGTTTAGTTGCCTCCCTGTGCCCCTTGTCGTGCTCTATTTGAAATTGATTTGACTTTGTTTTCTGGATAGCTGGGCATTTGTGATCTTGAGGCTATGATTTGATGTTTGATTGCTATGATTTCGAGCATTTTTGGATTATATTAGACCACTTTGTGCTGCATACCTGAATTGGTTAGACTGTGAGGCCTCTTTGTAGCCTATTGGATTCATATTATTATCCAGTCTATTCTTGTGTGTTAGTTCCTCTTTAGTGGATTGATCTTGACTTTGACTTCGTACTTGTCTGATTTTAGATGACTTGTAGCATGTGCTGTGATAGAGGCGTTCTTTTGTCTTATTCTTGAGCTTCAGAGTGAGTTTTTGATATACTTTTATCCTCCTTAGCCCCGCTGAGCCTAATGACTTGTTTCGTATTACTTAAACCCCTATTATGAGCCAAAAGCCTTCACTTGATATTATTCCAAGCCTAGCTTGGGGGAGCTTTTGTATGGGTTGAGTTTAAGATTGGTTTGTTGGTTTAGTTTGGTCTTTGAGGAATTTAAAAGTGTATTTGCTGTGGTTTGAGAGTGAGAAAGAGAAAAGAAAGAAAGCAAGTTTAGAGTTGCGTGAATGAAATTCAGAAAAAAAAAATGAAATGAAAATTCAAAAGAATTCTAGTTCTTTCATTCACGTACGTTCATAAAAGAATATTCGCTCCATTGCTAGAAAATTGGGTTTGTCATGAGCTTTTCATTGATTTATGAGAGTTGGGTTACTTTACATGGTTTTATGGTGATTGTTGGGAGTTGTGTAGGCCATCCTAGGCCTTGTTTGAATGATTTATGCTCCCCCTTTCTTGGTTTTTCCACCACATTACCCAAAAGTATCCCCTACCTCTCGCCTAAGCCCCATTACAACCCTATAAAGTCCTCTTGAGCTTATGTCTGCATTGTTCATTTGATTGATCTCGAGTTAGTTTGTCAAAGTTAAAGAGTATTTCTGCTAATTGAGTCGACTTGACTAGGATGAGCGTCATTGAACCTTCTTAAACACATGAGAGTGTGAGTGGGAAGGGTACTTATGGTCGGGTTGGTGAGTGTTCGGGCACATTCTTTGCCTGCCACAAAATTGAGAGGAGTGACACCCTTGTGAGTGCCTTTTCAGGACTTGTATGCTTTGAGGGTGCTTGAGTTTGATAAATTGCTTGAATGATTGGTGGTTGGATGGATTTGATTAGCCAAACTTGAATTATGCCTGCTTGAACGATTCTTAGTCTTGAAAATGTTTTGAGCTTTGATTTGTTTTTATCTTTGGGGTGAGGTAATCTATTCCATGTTCATGTGCTGTTTGCTTGAGGACAAGCAAAGGTTTAGCTTGGGGGAGTTTGATATCACGTATTTATATAGTCTTTTCTCCCTTATTTACAAGCTAATTTGTGCGTCATTGGAGCTCTTGGGAGCTATTTTATGCTAACTATCGTATATAGTTGTGGTTTTGTGTTTTAATGTTGGATTGCAGGTTTTAGGGAGTTTTCTCCCTATTCTCGAATCATTTGGAAGCAACCACGGCTTTACGAGATGTTACAAGGCACGTAGGATGGCTCGCGAGCTTTATGGATAGTTTAGGAGGTCCCAAGACCCCTAAACGTGAAGATTAGAGAGCAAAGGAGTCAAAAGGAGTTTTCCGTGTATTGATCGGGCAGAAATAGCCCGATCGGGCGAAGTATTTATGATCGGGTATAAAAGTTGCGGACCCGATCGGGCGATGATTGCCCGATCGCATCGGGCGAGGAAGCATGTCCCCAGACCCGATCGGGTGGCTACCGCCCGACCTGATCGGGTGGAGTGCTGCTTGGTCTCGTTGCGGTGCTACAGGCGAGGGGAACACGCTGGCCCAAGTTGTCGCCAGACCCGATCGGGTGACTACCACCCGACCCGATCGGGTGGGCCGATTTCTCGCTTTATTGCTGCACTGCTGTTGCCAGAGCCCAGAAGGAAAGTTGGGCGAATTTGTATGTGGACCCGATCGGGTACTGTGCTCGGGCCCGATCGGGTCTGGTGCTTTAATCGCGCTTTTTCACTTTTTGTTTCCGTTTTTAGTGAACTTGAGGGGTATTATAAATACCTTTTCCTCATCATCTTTTATTCATCTTTCATTAGGTTTTAGACTAGTTTTATTCTTCATTGCTTTTAGTTTAATTCAAACACTTTAGATTAATTTAGAGGTGATCAAACCTATTTCGATTTCAATAAAAGTTCCTGCTTTCCGTCAATTGGTACTCTTCTCTACTCTTTATCTCTTTAATTACTTTGATTGCTTAGTTTATTTATTCAATTATTCATGATGCAATTGTTAGGGTTTCATACTAGTTTTGTTGTTGTCAATTCGATTATGAGTGAGTAGTTCTCTTTCTAGGGTGTTAGATAGGAAAGCCATGTTTATACCATGATTGTGATTTAGATTTCTATCAATTTCTAGGGCCTGATTAGGGTGATTGTGATGTGGTTTGTTCTTATTGAGTAATTAATGTCAGTGTATAATTTCATTGATTGCTTGTGGTTAATAGTTGTTTGCACAGATCCGTCTTACGACTAGAGGCCTAGGACACATCAGTAGTTCTGATTACGTTAGTGAATATGCGGCGTATGTTGAACTATGAGCGTTGAGTCTTAACCATAGCTCAACATAGGCTCTAATCCCCCGACTCTTGACTTAGGTTTTAATAGTAGTTGACCCTATTTGATTGGTATAAGCATGGTGGACCGACCTAATACCCTAGACTTTTATTCCATAGTTTAATCCTCGATTTATTCAGTCTTCCGTAGTCTATTCCTTAGTTTAATTAATTCCTTCCTGATTTCATCTGGAGTAGCTGAATTGGTTGAATTTTGATTTAGAAACTCTGTCTCCCTGTGGATTCGACCCTGCTTCCACTGACTACCTAGTTAGAGGTCCGTAGGTTTATTTTTGATTAGGTGACACGACTAAAACCTATCATTTCTCAACTCCGAATTTGCAGGATCAACATGAAGATCCGTTTGAGCTGTTTTCAAGATGCTAGCAACTTGGATATCTATACTCTGTATATCTGAGAATCCCTCATAATTAAGCCTCCTCAACTCCTTCTTAATCAATTTCAACCTCTGCACCACTCTGTACATAAGGCAACTAGAAAAGGATGTATTCCAACAGGCACTAATCACAGTTTTGAAATTAGGAGTAGCACTCCAAACTCTGAAGTACCTAAATGAACACTTGCCTTGAACAAGATGTGGATATACATTTATGATCATAGGGTAATGAACAAATAGACCTTCAGGCAAATAGTGAGCAGCTGCAGAGGGATATGCATCCAACCACCTATCATTCACCATAACCATATCCAGCTTGCAAAATACTTTCCTATCCCCTAACTCCTTATTGTTCCAAGTAAAAAAGCATCATGTGCTAGTCAGGTCCTCCAAACCACAATTCATCATACAAGATCTCAGAGGAATGAATTCCTATTCCCTCACAGCAAATCCAACTCTTTCCCCATGATCCATAATGCAATTAAAATCCCCATAAACAATCCAGGGATCAACATAAACATTAGCCAACTTCTCAAATCAAACCATGGACCTTCTCTACACCTTGAGTATCATTAAAGGCATATAAGAAAGTGACATTGAAAGAAACAACACCACTAGTTGGAACCACTTTACAATGCATCAGTTGGCTACTAACCATCACTATACTAACCTGAAAACTCTTAGGATTCCAGGCCAAAACCACTCTCCCACACTTATGATAGCTAGAATTAGATGAGAAACACCATCCTTGAAATACATTCTAATAAAATCTACCCTTATTAGCAGCTTTTATCTTAGTTTTAAGAAGGCTAACCAATCCCACCTTCTTAGAATTGAGTAAGTTCCTCACCTCCTTTTGCTTTTGTTGATCGTTAACCCCCCTGACACTCCACATTGCAATCCTATCCATGTTCCAAAGGAGGTTGGCTACCTCTTTCAGTTCTACCATCCCCATTTACGCACTTCACTTGTCCAATCATCACCTCAACCTGAGGGCTATCTAACACCTAAAAATTATTCTGCACAACAGCAGCATTAAGGGAAATAATGATTTTTCTAGCTGGATTTCTAACTGACTGACAACCATTATCATCCACAACTTGTTTATCATTCCAAACCTCCTCTTGCTCAGTCTTTTTCTGTACTTCTTGTGCCAAACCTGCGTAACAAGCTTTCTACAATCCTGAAAATTGTGTCCCATACCCTTGCAAAAAGAGAAAAGAACAGGCTTCCATTCATAATCCTTTCTAACCTCAATCACCTTATTAGGGTCATTGCAAAACATAATCATATCAAGGAAACACTGATCAACATTCACTTCAATCATCACCCTTGCATACTGCAATTTCTCTCTTTTTGTATTGCTTGGTCCATCTTAACTAGCTTACCAATGGAGCTAACAATCTTTGAAAGACACTGCTCCCCCCAATACTTAAACTCAAGGTGCAACTTAATCCATATTGGTAGCTTCCTGATATCATGTCTAACTATATCAACATTTGCATCCCATGGTTTAACAATCATTGGTTTCCCATCAAAGTGATAAGTGGACTTTAGGTTCACTTATTTGCATGTAGTTTTAGGACATTTAGATGCATTTTAGGCCATTTAGTTTCCTTTTCTTTCCCTTTTTCATCATTTCTTATAATCTCATGTTTAGCATCAAGTTTAGTTCATTTGCATATAGTTAGGGTGCATATAGATTATTGCATTTGCATATGCATATCCCCCTCCCCCATCTAATGTTTGCTTTGAGTGTTTTGAAGATATACAAGCAAGAAAGAGGCTAGAAACATGGGAGCGGGCGCTCCATGGGTCAAGAAATGAAGACAAAGAGGCAGGAACTTGGAGCGACCCGGGAGCGTGTGAGGAGCGGGCGCTCCAGGGCCCAGGCTCTAGTTTCGGTCGATTTCGGTTTTGTTTCGGTCGATTTCGGTTTTATTTCGGGTTTTTTTGGACGGTTTCGGTTTTATGTTTTACGGCTTTGCCCTTAGTACTTTGGGTATAAAAACCCATTTTTGTAATAATAATCATCTATCCTTTTAATTCCAGAATTATTATTAGCTTAATTAGAGAGAGAAACTTTAGAGAGAGAAGTAATTTTAGAGAGATAAAGTAGATCTTGAAACCATTTTTGATGCTTTTGAAGGTATTTCTATGGAGTTTTCCATTTATTGTTCATCTATTTAGATTATTTGTTCTATCTCTTGCTTTATTTTGCCTTATTACTTGCTTATCTTGTTTTTGCCTTTGATTAGTATTGATTAGTTGATGTTTAGCTCATTGTAATGTTTTCCACCATTGTTGATCTTCATTTGTTAGCTCTGTCTTTTTATTTTCCTTCTTTAATGGCTTTAGAGTAACTTTTAGGCTAGGGGAAGGGGATGAACTAGGTAGATCATGAGTTGACCTCCAAAGTCAAGCTAGGGGGTTAGATTTAGGAGAAATTGGGTTGAGTAACCTATTTAATAGCTTGTTTAATTGCTTGATCATCAATTGAATTAGATTAGGGGATCAAAAGTGAAGGATTGAGAGATGAAGCTTTTGATGGACCTTAGGTTAGTCAATAGGTTGACTTCACCATGAGAATAGGTGTTAGGCTTCCTAGGACCTTAATCGAATCGCTACGAGTTATGGAAATACTTGATCGATTGATTTTACCATGAGAATAGGTAAAATTGGTTGATTAAGTCCTCATAATTAGCTCGAGAGAGTAATTAGGAAACATATGAGTGACCTTAGTCCCCTAGTTGATCCTAATGAATCCCCTTGGCTTGACGAATAGGTTAGCAATTGGTTAACTAGTGATTCCCCTATCCCTAGTGTCCTCTTATTATTGTTAAACCCAATCATTTAGTTTAATTGATAGCTAATTCGTTCTTAGTTTCTTATAATCAATTAATCTCAAAAATCACTAAAAATAGACTTAGCTCGCTTAATTACTTTCAAACCTTGCTAATCCTTGCTTCCTCGTGGAATCGACCCTTTCTTGCCCTAAACTAGGCTAAGTTAGGTTTATATTTGGCATGTGCAACGACCGTGTCACAAAGAAAACAGGATAAGCAGCCAATATTTGATCTTTACGTTCCATAGTCAGAAATCTAACAATATAAATGCCTTTTTTCACCATTACAACCTTTTCAACTCCATAACTTTTCCAAATCCTTCTTATGAACCCTTCCATTACATTTATTAAAGGATTAGCTCCTATAATGTAACAATAAATCGAGGAGTTCCAATAGTCAAGCTCAGGTTGCATGTCCTCTAAATCAATCTTAATCATTTGATCACCATTCATATTCAAATTACCAGCACTATCACCAGCTACTTGTACAACATCATTTGGCAAAAATAAGATAGGGACAGGAATAACTGATAGGTTTTAGTCGTGTCACCTAATCAAAAATAAACCTACGGACCTCTAACTAGGTAGTCAGTGGAAGCAGGGTCGAATCCACAGGGAGACAAAGTTTCTAAATCAATATTCAACCAATTCAGCTACTCCAGATGAAATCAGGGAAGAAATTAATTAAACTAATGAATAGACTACAGAAGACGGAATAAATTGAGGATTAAACTATGGAATAAAAACCTAGGGTATTAGGTCGGTCCACCATGCTTATACCAATCAAATAGGGTCAACTACTACCAAAACCTAAGTCAAGAGTCGGGTGATTAGAGCCTATGTTGAGCTATGGTTAAGACTCAACGCTCATAGTTCAACATACGCCGCATATTCACTAACGTAATCAGAACTACTGACGTGTCCTAGGCCTCTAGTCGTAAGACGGATCTGTGCAAACAACTATTAACCACAAGCAACCAACGAAACTGCGCAATAACGTTAATTACTCAATAAAGAACAAACCACATCACAATCACCCTAATCAAGCCCTAGAAATTGATAGAAATCTAAATCGCAATCATGGTATAAACATGGCTTTCCTATCTAACACCCTAGAAAGAGACTACTCAGACATGATTGAATTAATAACGATAAAACTAATATGAAACCCTAACAATTGCATCATGAACGATTAAATAAATAAACTAAGCAATCAAAGTAATTAAAGAGATAAAGAGTAGAGAAGAGTACCAATTGACGGAAAGCAGGAGCTTTTATTGAAATCGAAATAGGTTTGATCACCTCTAAATTAATCTAAAGTGTTTGAATTGAACTAAGAACAATGAAGAATAAAACTAGTCTAAAACCTAATGAAAGATGAATAAAAGATGTCAAATAAAAATGAGGAAAAAGGTATTTATAATACCCCCTCAAGTTAACTAAAAAACGAAAACAAAAGGCGAAATCCGCGTAAAAGGGTGCAAGACCCGATCGGGCCCGAGCACAGTACCCGATCGGGCCGCGGTACAAAAGTCATTGGTTTGCGTCTTGGGCCTTCGCGTAGCAGCAGCGCAGCATTAACTTAATATTACGGCCCACCCGATCGGGCCTTGGGCAGCCACCCGATCGGGCCTTGGGCAGCCACCCGATCGGGCCAGGCGACGAAATGTGTCAGCAAGTTCCTCTCGAAAGCAGCAGCAGAATGAGACCAAGCAGCACTCCACCCGATTGGGTCGGGCGGTGGTCACCCGATCGGGTCTGGGCACATGTGTGCTCGCCCGATCTGATCGGGCATACATTGCCCGATCTGATCGGGCATACATTGCCCGATCGGGTCCGCAACTTTCATACCCGATCATAAATACTTCGCCCGATCGGGCCATTTCTGCCCGATCAGTGCACGGAAAACTCCTTTGACTCCTTGGCTCTCTAATCTTCACGTTTAGGGGTCTTGGGACCTCCTAAACTATCCATAAAGCTCGTGAGCCATCCAACGTGCCTCGTAACATCTCGTAAAGCCGTGGTTGCTTTCAAAAGGCTCGGAAATAAGGAGAAAACTCCATAAAACCTGCAATTCAACATTAAAGTACAAAACCACAACTATATACGATAGTTAGCACAAAACAGCTCCCAAGAGCTCCAATGACGCACAAATTAGCTTGTAAATAAGGGAGAAAACTCTATATAAATACGTGATATCAATAACCTCACCTCGATCAAGTTTGTCTGAGTTTAACTGGGATTTTGATTTTTGAATAGTTGCAAGCCAATCTGAAAAATTATGGTGCAATAGCGTCTAATTCTGAAGAGTAATAAGCGACGAACACGGAGAAGGCATTTCATTCTGAATCACATCTTCATCCCCACCAACATCTAAAGTTTCGATTCCAATAACCTCATTAACTAATTTAGTGTGTTTATCATTCGAATCAGAGGAAGGGCCTCCCAACACCTGCGGATGTGAACTCCCCTGAGTCTTTTTCCCTTTCGATTTCCTTGCCATGGCTACTGACTAAATAAGAGAGAAAATTTAGAGGGAGAAAGTCTAGAGAAAGAAGCCACTTTTTAAATCATGATTAATATTTAGGGTTTTGTATTTTAATAATCCTCATTTATGAAATATAGGATTTTTCTAAGTTATGGCTTATACCCCTGAACTTTTTGATGCTCTAAGTTATATGCACATGGTTATACGAAATTCTCAATTGTACCCTTATTTTAATATTTATTAATTATAACTAACTCTTGACATGTTATATTAATGGTATATGAAGACTAATCATAAATAATATTAATAATTATTTGAATTTGAATCAGAAAAAAAAGGAGGGAAGTCATAAATTGCTTTCATATACTTCCTCCGTTTTTTTAGTTGACACGTTTTGACTTTTGACACTATTCACATAATCTACTTTGACTATCTTTTGTGATTTATACATAAGAGAAAATATAGTCATGTGGGGTCTTGTTAGATTCGTCTCATTATATATTTTCAAAATATCATATTTTTATAATTTTTACTCATCAATTTTCCAAGATAAAAGTGATTGAAATCACGCGTTGGCAAACGTGATAAAAGAAACAGGTCAACTAATAAAAAACGAAGGAAGTAGATGTTAACAAATAAGATGGCTATTTTGAAACTTTCACGAAGTATTTATAGGCTTCCTAAACCTAATCTAAAATCTATATTATAAAACTGTAATTACCCAAAAGCTTTCACTTTCCACCTATAAATTATTGATAAAATTTCTAAAATAACTAAGTAAATAAACTAAAAGTTAGTAAGTTGGGAGGTCAAAATCAGTAAGAAAGACTTGAATTATCATATTAAGAGCATATGCCCCCACCCCACCCAAAAAAAAAGCATATAAAATTTAAATTTAAAAATTAAATAAATTAAAAAAGAAAAGTTATGTAACTTTCAAACATTAATAATAATGTGGTTCACACATGATTTTGGCATAAATTACCCAACTTAAGTCTATTTTAGGAAATGTATTTAATATTTATATAGAGCGCTAAGGGTTGTATATATAATACTAAAAAGAGGGGCGTGTCTCTCCTTCTCGCTCACACACCAGTCTGTCTAGGTTTCCTTATGTTGATCTTCCTTTGGTTGCTTCATTGGTGAGCACTTCTCGCCACCACACCAGTGCCACTGTGTCACCTACCGCCGGTGACATTGTACCCTATCACGTTAGAGCCTCTTTTCTCCTCTTGTTTCATGCATATAGGAGCATGTATGTAAAAAAAACTGGTTATGGCTTAGCAAACGGACTTAATCTTGGACTAGGTCTAGTTTAATTGGATTTCAAGTTAGCTTTAGGACATTTTGGATTTGGATTGAAGGAAATAAATTACATGACCGCCTAAGTAGAAATGTATTAGAGATTTTGGAATTCTCATGATTAGAATTTTTTTTTTGACATCAGCATAACGTAAAAGAAAAATAAGAAGAACAACTTAAGTTAAACTAACTCAGTATATCGACGGTGTGACAAACTCTATAAGATTTTGAACGCCGAATTTGGCTCGTTGGTGTGCTTGTGAAACCATTTCGCGAGGGACTTTGTGAAACGTGCACTAGTTGAAACTTTTTGCCTCTTGTAGGATTGCTGCTCGTAACCAGACCAGGTTCTTAGAGTCCGTATAGTGATAGGCAAAAGTCGTATCACCTATTCAAAGATAATTCCTACAGTCCTTAAACAATGGTAGTCAATGGAAGCAGGGTCGAATCCAGGGAGACAGAGTTTCTATGTTGATATTCAACCAACTAACTACTTCAGACGAAATCAGAGAAGATTAACTGAACTAATAATTAAACTAAGGAAAACGAGAATTAAATTCTAGGTTATTAGTTCATCCCACCATGCTTATGTCAATCAAATAGGATCAACCACTATCAAAACCTAAGTCAAGAGTCGAGGGATTAGAGCATGTGCTGAGCTATGGTTAAGTCTCAACGCTCATAATTCAACATACGTGGCTTGTTCACTAACGTAATTATAACTACTGATGTGTCCTAGGCCTCTAATCGTATGACGGATCTGTGCAAACAACTATTAACCACGAGTAATAAATGAAATTGGCCACTAACATTAATCACTAATCAAGAACAAATCACACCACAATCACTCTAATCAAGCCCTAGAAATTGATAGGAATCAAAACAACAATCATGGTATAAACATGGCTTCCCTATCTAACACCCTAGAAAGAGAACTACTTAGACATGATCGAATTGACAATAACAAAACTAATCAGAAACCCTAACAATTGCATCATGAACTAATTGAATAATCAACAACTAAACTAGAACAATTAAGAAATAATAACAAAGCAATAAGAAAAAAGATTACCAATTTGGCAAAAAGCAATAACTTTAATTGAATTGAATCAAGGTTTGATCTCCTCTACAATGGAAACTAATGAAAACTAACTCTAAGAGCTCTCCAAATGTATAAGATAATAAAAGATACATGTAAAAATAACCTAAAAAGTATTTATAGTCTTCTAAGAAAACAATAAGATAAAATGGAAAAGACGCAAAATCGCGTCTTCCGTGTCTTCCACCCGATCGGGCACATGACCGCCCGATCGGGTGTGGGAACAGAATTCCAGCAGCAACAAAAACATGTGCACCCGATAGGATCGGGCGACGACCACCTGATCGGGGCCGCAACATTTGCACTCGATCGGGCAAGGCTTCCCGATGTCATCGGGCGAGGCTTCAGCTCCAGCAGTGCAAAAACAAACAAAATCTCTAAGTATAGGTTCGCCCGATGTGATCGGGCAAGGCCGTCCGATCGGGCTGGAAATCTGAGAAGATCGAACCCGATCGGACGGTGGTTGCGCGACCCGATGGGGCAGAGCCTTTCTCTGGCAGGCTCATACTTGGCTTCAGACGCCAAGTCTCTTTAACAATTCTTCTTCAAAAGGGGGCTCGAATACACAATCTCGAGACCGCCTACATGCCTCATAACCTTCCGCTATAGTGTGGTGGTCTAAATGTCAAGTGAATAGGAAGTTTTTCCCTAAAACCTGCAAAACGTTATATAACAGACAAACCACAACTATATCGAAATAGTTAGCATAAATGGCTCCTAAAAGCGTCAATACCCCAGATTTTAGCTTGTAAACGAAGGGAAAAACTCTATAAGAAATCATTGTATCAAATTCCCCCAAGCTAAACCTTTGCTTGTCCTCAAGCAAATAGAACATGAACATGGAATAGATTGCCTCACCCCATAGATAAAAAAAGGAAAAATTGCCTAGAATAATGCAACCTTTTGGCGATTCGCAAATAATAATGCAACCTAAAGATTATTCTGGAATAATGCAACCTTTATACCCCATTTATTTTAAACAGGACAAAACCGGATAAAAGTGGATATGACCTGAATAATAGGTTTAGTGGGACACATGTCAGCTAATAATTGGTTCTAATAAATAAATTTATTAAAAAATCTTAAAAAAAAAGATAAATCAAAAATAAACTATCCCTACCCTCCCTCCCTTCCCTCCCCTGACCTGTTAACCAGATTCCCCCACCCACCTTCTCCCACCAGATTCCCCGCCCACCTGAAACACCCAGAAATCCAGCCCATCGGAAACACCAAGAAATCCCCGCCCACCTTATAACACCGCTGCTAACCCACCCAGAACCCCCGCCTACCACTCCACTCTCTTCGAACCTCCCGAACCACCTCCGACCACCACCCACTCCCTTTGAACACCTCCAGTCACCGTCGACCACCACTCCACTCTTTTCGAACATCCCAACCACCCCCGACCACCCCACTCCCTTCGAACACCCCAACCCACCCCTTCGAACCCCCAAGCACACCCCAGCCCACCCCATTCGAACCCCCTGCCACCCCTACCAACCCCTTCGTTAAGCCCCCTAGATTTCCGGTGATGCGGCTGCGAGACTAGAGAAGAAAGAAAAGGGAGAATTCCGGCGATGAGTAGGTGGTGGGGAGGTTATGGGTATTTTCCGGCGAAGGGTGTTTCAAGGGAGTGGGGGCAGGGGCTAGCGTGGGGGTAGGGATGGGGGTAGGGGCTGGGGTGGTGGGGTTTAGTTTAGGTTTTTTTTTAAGTTTCTTTTTTAATTTTATTATTTTGATTTTAAAGTTTTAATAAAAATTACCCTCCATTCAGGTCACCGGTCATTTGTCCTGTTTAAAATAAATGGGGTATAAAGGTTGCATTATTCCAGAATAATCTTTAGGTTGCATTATTATTTGCGAATCGTCAAAAGGTTGCATTATTCTAGGCAATTTTTCCTAAAAAAAATCAAAACTAAAAAATATTTTCAAGACTAAGAATCGTTCAAGCAGGCAAAATTCAAGTTCGGCTAATCAAATTCATCCAACTACCAATCATCCAAGCAATTCATCAAATTCAAGCATCCACACAAGGCATACAAATCCTGAAAAGGTGCTCACAAAAGGTGTCACTCCTCTCAATTTTGTGGCAGGCAAAGAATGTGCCCGAACACTCACCAACCCGACCATAATTGTCCTTCCCACTCACACTCTCATGTGTTTAAGAAGGTAAAATAATTCTCATCCTAGCCAAGTCGACTCAATTAGCAGACATACTCTTCAACTTTGACAAATTGACTAAAAAATTAAGCCAATTAACAATGTAAACACAAGCTCAAGAGGACTTTATAGGATAAAGCACCTCTTATAAGACACCAGTTTAGCCACTAAACTGGTTTCTTAGCTTAAGGAACCAGATTTTGGTGAAAATCGGTCTCCCAAAGAAAGTTAAGAAACCATATCTTTAGAAGAACCAGTTTCCTAGCTCTCTACCACACAACAGTTAACCTTTAATTTTTTTTTAATATTTACGGTTAACCTAAATCACTTAGCCGTCATTCCCCACTCTTGCCTCCACTACTCAACCTTCCTATTCAACTCTAACTACTCTCTCCCTCTCTTAATTTCTCTACACTCTAAAATCCACACACTCATAAATCTCTCATAACTTTTCTTCTCCTCTCTAGTATTTTTCGTTTTCAGATTTATATAGCTACTACCATTATCAATTGTTTCACTCTCGGATACAATTTGATGTCAACAAGTTCTGAGCGAGAAGAGAATATCAGTATTTCTCACCAATGAATTAGGAACTAGTTTTTCATTGAAACAATTAAAGGTCCAGTTTCAATTGTATTGTTGCTTCTAATTTTTTCGATATTTTTTTGAATCGTTTGATGTATATTTTTAATCGTTTTTTATACAACTTGATTTCTCAGACTTGGTAATTTTTCATTCAGATTTTATCTAAAGCAATGAAGAATCTGCCGATTATGATGACGACACCGACGAGCACTTCTGCAAGCCCTCCCATATCTCATTCTGAAAGCCAATTTTTTGTTTGTTTTGGTTTATATATCTAAGTTTTTAATTTGCTTTTTATTAA
Organism: Patellifolia procumbens; assembly: GCA_947645195.1. Classification (NCBI taxonomy): domain Eukaryota; kingdom Viridiplantae; phylum Streptophyta; class Magnoliopsida; order Caryophyllales; family Amaranthaceae; genus Patellifolia; species Patellifolia procumbens. Next base: position 1,927,023 of record CANSGD010001040.1, read on the forward strand.
TCATTGTAGATAAATTTAGTTAACTCTTTTTCTTCAGTTGATTTTGTAATATAAATAATAACAATCTGTTATGTATGCAATGTTAACATAATTTGTAATTTGCATATGAACACTTCCGCCTCTGTTGTTAACCGAGTGCAAATCAATTAATTTTTTCTACTTTTATCTATTATTATATGTCGTTACCTTATTATTGAAAAAAAGATTACATATTTTCCTTGATTCTTCATTGAACAACCATTGTGGTAACTGGTAAATGCCTATTTTTTTTATATAAAAAAAGAGAGATAAGGAACCGGAGCTCTTTTAAAACCAGTTTCCTAGCAAATGCAAACATACCTCTTTTCTTTAAGATTTGGTTTCTTAGCCTCCTTTATTTTTTTTCCTTCACACCAATCAAAGACACCATACATATGACATCTACGGTCTCTTAATTATATATATGAAACCGGGTCACAAAACCGGTTTCTTAGTCTATGAGACCTATGAGATGTAGACCAGTTATAAACTGGTTTCTTAGGCCATTTTGGACCGGTTTCTTAGAGGTTTTTTGTAGTAGTAATGGGGCTTAGGTGAGAGGTAGGGATATTTTTAGGAAATGTGGTGGAAAAACCAAGGATGGGGGAGCAAAGATCACTTCAAACAAGGCCGAAAGAGGCCTAAACAACTCCCAATCAATACCATATAGCCGCAAACACATCCCAACTCTCATGAATCAATGTAAGCTTACAACAAACCCAACTTTCAAGAACGTAGAAATATTTTTTTTCTTTAGAAACATACGTGAATGAAGGAACTTTGAATTCTTTTGAACTTTTATTTCTTTTTCTTTCATTTTTCGAACCAAACATTCACGTAATTCTAACTTGGCTTTTTATTTTCTTTTTCTCATACTCAAACCTCATCAAAAGCACCTTTAATTCCCCAAGACCCAACTAAACCATGAAATCAATTTCAAACTCAACCCAACAATTGCTCCCCCAAGCTAGGCTTGAACGTGGTATCAATGTATAAAGGCCATGGGCTTATAATGAGGGTTTAGTAACACAAAACAAATCATTAGGCTCAGCGGGGGAAGGGGGGTAAACGTATATCATAAAATGCACTCTGAGGCCCGAGAATCAGACAAAAGAACGCCTCTATCACAGCAAATGCTACAAGTCATCAAATATCAGACAAGTACGAAGTCAAAATCAAGATCAATCCACCAAAGAGGAACTAACACACATAGACAGATTGGATAATGATATGAATCCAATAGGCTTGCAAAGAGTCCTCACAGTCTAACCAATTCAGGCATGCAGCACAAAGTAGTGTAATATAATCAGAAATCGCTCGAAATCAAAGTGGTCAAACATCAAATCATAGCTTCAAGATCACAAATGCCCAGCTATCTAGAAAACAAAGTCAAATCATTTTCAATAAGAGCACAACAAAGGGAACAGGGAGGCAATTAAACCAGTCATGATCAATCATATTTTTTTTAATTTTTTAATTTTTTTCTCAAAGCTGTAAACTATCCTATCAAAACTTTAAAACTACACTAGAAAGCTATAAAACTACACTAGAAAGGAGTAAAGGGAATACCTATAGTCAGAGATCCTCCCCCAAGCTGACCGAGGCAACGAGGGAGAGAAGAGAGCAAGGGCATCAGCCGCCCATATCATCATATGTGGGGCCACCAAAGAAACCGCCACCAGACATACCACCACTATCTGAATAACCCCCAGTAGGATCACCTGGAAAACCTCCCATACCTCCAGCAAAGCCACTAGCACCTGAATCAAAACCGCCACATAAACCACTAGTCCCTACACCAAAATCTCCTAAGGAGACGGACTTTCGAGGTGCAGTCTCCTCCTCCTCATCCTCTGCCATGTCATCAGTGGTACCGGCAGGCTGGCCATAGCTCGGGTTTCAATGGTACCACGAGGGGTGTTGAGCAGACTACTCAACAATGCCATGCCTACAATAGTCATCGTAGAGAGGATAGAGGGCGAAGTGTTGATCCTCTGCCAATGTGTCCACTCGTCGCCCCATCTCATCGAAATGGGTGTAGAGCGTGTCAATGCGAGTACCATAGCCTGCAAGGGTGGCAGTATTCGCGTTGACCAACTCTTCCATCAGTCCCATTCCTGCCTCCATTCGACCTAGGGTCTACATCATACCTGTAAAATCAGTCAGCTCCCTCTATAGGGAGTAGGTAGTTGTCCTGGCGGACCTCAAGCGGGCTCTAGGGTCGGGAAGAGAGATGGACTTTTTAGACTTAATTTTCCATTGAAATCTCTGGTCAGAGATTCGGATTAGGACCTTGAGGGTGTCAAGATAGGTAAGGTCAATGAGGGTAGGGCCCTGGACTGGGTTACGGTGGATTTAATCAAAACCGGTAATTTGCCGGGCAAACAAAGTAACCAACCCCCCGTTCACTAGCCGCCTAGGAGTCCAAGTCCCGTCCTCCTAAATCCTAGGGAGCGAGTTCAAGATACGCTCAAACTGGATAGCTACATGGTGGGCTAAATTATATTGAAAGGAATCACTATAGCCCTTAGCGATGTTTCTACCTATAGTGTTCAACTCGTCCCCCCCAGACTAACGCCCTAACAGTGTTTGGGCCATAAACCGGATCCAAATGCTAAAGATGGGGTGGTGGAAATTTGCCCAATGACATTTTTGAATGTCAGAAGGCTTTGGGTCCGCTGTGAGCATTAAGTAAACATGGGCTATTTTAAAGTTCTCAGGCGGGTAGTAGTCCCGTCGTACTTGCAGTCTAAGAACCCCCGCAAATTCCCTAAGGGTAAGTGTATGCTCTTGGTTCAAAAGACGGTAATGAACATGTGTGACTGGCCAGGCCCTAGGCTTAGTGAGACCAAAACTACTAAAGAATTCATAGACCAAGGCAGCATATGTACTAACATGAACATTATACAAAGTTTCCATACCCACAACTTTCATGAAGTCTTTAAAATCGCCAGTTAGACCCAATTTAGCTAATAATTCAACATCAAGAAAACGGTTAGGGAGTACCTCACGCTTTTTAAAGTGTATAAACTTCTTCCGATGCTCATCATCCCTGAAAATGATTTCCGAGTATTGTGGGTCGCTTGGGACTGGTGGTGGTGGTGGTGGAGCCTGAGGAGTAGCTTCCCTCCTAGATCTTGAGCTTTCGCCCCTTATCAACCGTCTGAACTTGCTTGCCATTGTTGAATTTTTCACCCTTGAACCTTTTCTAGCACAAAAATGGAGTTGGGAAAGTGGTGAAGAGAAAAGACAAGGGTAGGGTGATTTTTGTGAGTGGAAAATGGGGAAATAGAGGGTGAAAGGAGACAAGGAAGAGGTTTTATGGAGATTGGAAGGAAAAAGGATGAAGATTTGAGGGAGAGAGGTGTAGTTTTAATGGAGATTTTGTGGTTGAAGATGAGGGTTTGGGGAGGATGAGTGAGGAGAGAGAGGGACATGACTGAAAGAGATAAGATATGAGGGGTGAAAAGGGGGCAAAGCCAGATTTAAGTCGACATTTGTGAGCACAGGCTCGATCGGGCTACTATTGTACGACCCGATCGGGCGGAGAAACTTTTGTGGATGTTCAACTTTTGCTCGCCACCCGATCGGGCAATCGATCTGGTAGCCTACTTTTGATCGGGTGACAGGGTTGCGCACCCGATCGGGCGACTACCACCCGATGCCAACATGTGAGACTGTTTCTTTTGATGCTCAAAATGTCCCGTCACCCGATCAGGCATTCCATCGGGCAAGTATTTTCCCATCGGGTGCCAGGGTTGCGCACCCGATCGGGCAATCTCTGCCATATGCCATCGGGTGGGATGACTTTCCCTTTGCTTCACAGTTCTGCGGCCACCCGATATGGCGAGCTACTGTTCAGTAAGTAGCTCGCCTGTTTTCAGTATAAGGGGCAAATGGACCTCAAATTTCTTCTCAGCGAGTATCTCTGCACAACAAAACACAAGATCTAGGAGCACATTAGTACCCTCACGCTCTCTCACACTCTAAAAACTACGAATCAAAGAAAAAATAAAAACTAACTAAGGGATACGGGTTGCCTCCCGCAAAGCGCTGGTTTATGAAGGTCCCCGCACGACCAAATTACCTCTCTAATCCGATGAATCAAGTGGGGAGGGACCGAAACGAATCTCCTCCACACAACCAACAAAAGCACCCTCATGGTACAGCTTCTGACGCTGTCCATTTGCTTTGAATTTCTCACCTTTTTGGTTAACGACCTTGATCGCACCATGTGCCTTCACAAATGTCACCTCGAATGGTCGAGACCATCGAGATTTGAGCTTTCCAGGAAACAGTCCCAACCTGGAATGAAACAGTAAAACCTTGTCGCCAACCTTAAACTCTCTTTTGCCAATCATTTTATCATGCAACTTCTTCGTTTGCTCTTTGTAGAGCCTGTGGTTCTCATAAGAATCCAAACGGAGCTCATCCAACTCATTGAGTTGAAGAAGTCGTGCTTCAACTGCAGCTGTCAAATTAAGGTTAATCTCTTTGACCGCCCACGCAGAAAGATACTCCATTTCCACTGGCAAATGGCAAGCTTTGCCATAAACCAGTCGATAAGGTGTGGTACCCAATGGAGTCTTAAAAGCAGTGCGGAGTCCCCAAAGGGTATCATCAAGTTTTAAGGACCAATCTTTTCTAGCCTTAGTGACAACTTTTTCAATGATCCTCTTAATCTGCCTGTTTGACACTTCTACTTTACCACTAGTCTGGGGGTGGTAGGCTAGACCGACCTTGTAGGTGACTCCATGTTTTTTCAATAGGGCCTTGAAGGTGCTCTTATGAAAGTGAGAACCTCCATCACTAATTACAACACGAGGGACACCAAAACGGGGAAAGATTATTTTCTTGAACATTTTCATCACAACCTTAGAATCATTGGTTGGTGATGTTAGAGCTTCTACCCATTTGGTTACATAGTCGACAGCCAATAGAATATACCTATTCCCACAAGAGGTAGGAAAGGGTCCCATAAAATCAATCCCCCACACATCAAAAGGTTCGAACTCTAGAATCCCACTCTGTGGCATCTCTTGCCTTTTTGAAATATTTCCCATCCTCTGGCAAGCATCACAAGACAAACAAAAGGCACGGGCATCTTTGAAAATCGAAGGCCAATAAAAACCACTATGTAAGACTCGGAAACCACTTGCTTGGGAACCTAGATGGCCACTAGAGGGCATACTATGACAATGTAGCAAAACACCTCCCATTTCCTAGTCAGGAATGCAAGGACGGAATATTCTGTCGGAGCATTTCTTATATAGGAAAGGGTCCTCCCAAAAATATATCTTAGCCTCATTATAAAAAAAAATTCGTTGCTGATATGTAAGATTGGGAGGATGGGCACCGCTAACACAGTAGTTTGCAAAATCAGCATAACAAGGAGATTTAGACGACAAAGAAAACAGATGATCATCAGGAAAAGAGTCATCTATAGGAGGATCAGAAGATGATTCAAACCTCAACCTGGAAAGGTGGTCAGCGACCACATTCTCAACACCCTTCTTGTCCTTTATTTCCAAGTCGAACTCTTGTAGTAAAAGAATCCATCTGATAAGTCTAGGCTTGGCCTCCTTCTTGGCCATCAAGTACTTCAAAGCAGCATGGTCAGTTTGTACTAAAACCTTCGAACCTATTAGATAGGTCCGAAATTTGTCCAATGCATAGACTATGGCCAGCAATTCCTTCTCTGTCGTAGCATAATTAACCTGGGCTGGATCCAAGGTTTTGTTGGCATAGTTAACATGGAGTAGCTTATCCTTCCTCTGACCAAAAACTGCCCCTATCGCATAGTCACTAGCATCGCACATGATCTCAATAGGGAGACTCCAATCAGGGGGTTGTATAATAGGGGCAGTGATCAATGTTGTCTTTATCCTGTCAAAAGACTCCAAGCAATCATTAGTAAAATCAAACGTGGAACCCTTTAGCAGCAATTGAGTGAGGGGTTTCGCAATTTTTGAAAAATCTTTGATAAACCTGCGATAAAACCCCGCGTGACCAAGGAAACTCCTTACTCCTTTGACATTCATGGGAGAGGGAAGTTTCTCGATCACCTCAATCTTTTCTCTATCCACTTGGATCCACGCTCAGAAATCAATTGACCCAAAACGACACCTTCATTCACCATGAAGTGACACTTTTCATAATTAAGCACAAGGTTTGCCTCAACACATCTTTTAAGCACTTTAGACAAATTATGTAGGCAAACATCAAAATCAGAACCATAAACACTAAAATCATCCGTATAAACTTCCATAATATTTTCAATAAAATCAGAGAATATGGCCATCATGCAGCTTTGGAAAGTAGCTGGAGCATTACACAATCCAAATGGCATCCTACGATATGCAAGGTGCCATAAGGACATATAAACGTAGTCTTTTCCTAATCGTCTGGATGGATGGGGATTTGGAAAAAACCAGAATATCCATCCAGATAACATAAATAGCTATGTTTGGCTAGCCTTTCCAACATCTGATCAATAAAGGGAAGGGGGAAGTGGTCTTTCAGAGTGGCATTATTGTTATATACACGATAATCAATGCACATACGCCACCTTATGACAGTCCTGGTTGGACTTAAATCACCTTTTTCATTTTCAACAACAGTGGTCTCCCCCTTCTTAGGAACCACTTGCACAAGACTGACCCACTTGGAATCAGCAATGGAATAAATGAGCCCTACATCTAACAGTTTCATAATTTCTTTCTTCACCACCTCTTGCATATTAGGATTCAAACATCTCTGAGGTTGAATGCAAGGGCGGTGATCCTCTTCCAGATTAATACGATGCATAAAAAAATCAGGACTAATGCCCTTTAGATCATGAATACTATACCCAATAGCCTTCTTGTGCATGCGAAGAACGGTAAGCAAACTTTTCAATTGGCTATCTGTGAGTTTAGTACTGACAATCACAGGAAATTCTTCCTTATCATCTAAATTTGCATACTTCAAATGAGAGGGTAGTGGTTTGAGTTCCACCTTAGTTACCTGAGGAGTAGAACTAGAGGATACACTTTCAAGTACCACAGTTTCATGTTCCTGTTCAGTTCTATGGCCCTCTAAATCAGCAAGGCAGGCATCGACTTCAGTATCCACGCCTGATGGAATCACCATCAGTCAATGCTACCTCCAATGGGTCAGCATCACGTATTTGCTGAAATGCAGACATCACAGCTTTGTCTACCACATCAATCCTGCAACAAGACTCTTCAAGCATAGGAGACTTCATAGCATTGGTTAGTTTAAAAGTGACAGTATCATCACCAACGCTCAAAGTCAAAGACCCTGACTTGACATCAATAACAGCACCTGCAGTGCACAAAAATGGTCTACCCAATATAATAGGAATTTGGGCATCCTCTTCCATATCCAACACACAAAATCCACGGGGATGTAAAACTTTCCCACCCTAACAGGGACGTCTTCTAAAACACCTAGAGGTTATTTTATAGAACAGTCAGCCATCTACAAAGTAATTTGAGTGCACTTAAGTGCCCCTCATGTTCAGTTTAGTACAGACAGACAATGGCATGACAGACACAGATGCACCTAATCACATAAAGCTTTATAAATAAATAGTGCACCTACATGACATAGGATGGAAAAGCTACCAGGATCTATCAATTTAGGTGGAGATTTATTTTGCAAAACGGCACTACACTCTTCAGTGAGTGTGACTCTATCTACCCCACCAAAATCTCTCTTTTTTGTGATCATCTCCTTCAAAAACTTAGCATAAAAAATCACTTGAGAAATAAGTTCTGTGAAAGGAACTGTTACCTCAAGGTTCTTGACCATAGCCAAGAACTTACCAAGTCTTTGATCCACTTTGAACTTTTGCATTAGATGAGGAAAAGGCAACCTTCGTGTAAAAGGTGTATCAGAAACCTTCGCCTTCTTCTTTTTTGTTTGTTCACCTTCCTCAGACAGTTCGACATCAGACGTCAAATTCTTCTCCAAATCCTTCTCTACTACCTCCTTCTCCTTGGAGTAGGGGTTATTTGGCTGTCTTTGTTGAAAAGCATTCACCTGCTCCATCTGATTAGGGCCGAACTGATAATCATGGCCAAAGTGTCCTTGAATACCACACACCTCGCAGTAAGATGAGGTGATGGGTGCAACTGCTGACATGGCATTAATGCTCATAGGCGGAGGTGTCGAACTAGAAGACTTCATTGTTTGTAACTGTTGAGTCCAAAGTTATCAGGATCGCGATTCTACTTTGGCTCAATTATGGCACATAGGACCGGATCGTTGGATCGAATCGTAGAATCGTACGATCCTACAAAATAACTAAAACTTGATAAAATATAATCTAAATATGTTCCGAATGATTCATAATTTAAGGAGAATAATCCTAAAAGTGCAAATTAGATTGTTAAAGTCAACATGGGGGTTGAATTATAAGATAATAATGTGTTTGTACACACGCGCAACCATTTATATAATAATATTAAATTTTTTTTGTTTAAAAATTAATTTAAAAATTCTGAATAAGTAATAACAAAGTGATAATAGTAAGCCTATTTGCTTTTTTTTGCCTTTAAGATGCATTATTCATATATTTGGATGACAAAATACAGGTAGAGAAGCAAAAAAGAAAGAAAAAAACAATAGGCTAGTTGTATGTAGGATCGGTCGATCCTACCGATCCTATGAAACGATCCTACGAGTCCATAAGATTCTGACCGATCCTATACCGATTCCAACCGATCCTGAGAGATCCTATGGAAGGTCGATTCTATGAGCGATTCGGATCGATTGGTCATATTAGGATCATAGGATCGTACGATTCTACGATCCGGATCGCGATTCTAACATCATTGGCTGAGTCAGTTGCGCTATATGAGAAGTAAGCAATCAAATAGAGTCAACTTCAAGTACCTTCTTAGTTAGACTCCTAGATGATGAATGGTCATATGCTCCGAGATTGGCTAGGAAGTCATAACCTTCATCAACTGCCTTGTCTAAAAAGACTCCTCCTGCAGACGAATCAATTGTACTTTTCGTCTGGAACTGCAGACCATTGTAAAAAGTCTGCGTCAGAAACCACTTGTCCATATTATGATGTGGACATTCCCTCTGTAGGTCTCTGAATCTAGTCCACGCTTCCCTCAATGTCTCATCTGGCTCTTGGGAAAACGTGGCCAACTTGTTTCTGATTTCTGCTGTTTTTGTGGGAGGGTATTATTCGTGAAGGAATGTAGCAGAAATCCCTGACCATTCTGTCTCAGTGATGTCGCTGAAACACCTCTCAGCTTTGTCTCTGAGTGAAAACTCAAACAACATGACTTTCAGCTGCTTAGGTGTGACTCCTTGATGTTTAACAGTTCTGCAGAGTTGTTGGAATCTCTGCAGATGATTGGCCGGATCTTCAGAAGGATGCCCACCAAACTGATTTTGCTGCACCATATTAATTAGTGCAGGCTTAATGTCAAAGTTGTTTGCAGCAATAGTGGGCATCTGTGGACCTGTGGGTAGGGCTGAGCATGGGTTGGGTTGGTGCGGTTTGGTATATAACCCAAACCAACCCAAATAAAAACGATTTGACGTTTTTTCAAACCAACCCAAACGCACTTTAGGCTAACCCAACCCAAACCGCACCACATAAAACGGTTTGGTACGATTCGCTTTGCGGTTTTCTCATATTTTATCTCAATAAATTTTTTTCTAATTTGTAATTATTGCTTTATTTTACCAACTACACATTTGTTGTTAAAAACATAAAAACAAATTACAAAAGAAGCTAGTAAAAACTAAAAATTTACAAAATTGCTATAAATATTACAACTAAAAGTACAAAATTATTGGTTAGTCAAATATTAAAGGCACTTAGGCGGTTTGTGGTGCGGTTTGGTTTAGAAATATAATAACCCAACCCCAAACTACAAACCGCGGTTTGGTAAAAAACGCAATCCAAACCATTTTTATAATCCCATAAACCAGCCCAAACCGCGTCAAAACAGTTTGGTTTGCGGTTTGGTGCTGTCTAGCCCAAGTTCTGCTCAGCCCTACTTGTGGGTATGCCTTCGGGATTAGGCACCCCATAAGATTTCAGCGATTTCGCCATTGGTAATGTAGAAATCTCTGAATCAGGTTTTTCTTATTCAACCTCTACTCTAAGATCCCGAAGTATTGCTTCCATATCGGGATCTCCAGGAAATATATGAGTTTTCTTTTGATACCTGGACATAAAAGAGAAACAACAAGATAATCGTGAGAACGGCCTCAATTGGAACGGGAGGTTCCAATGTGGCAAAAAGAAGTACGCTAATTAATCGAATAAAAACTAGAAAACTAGTCGTCTCTCCGGCAACGGCGCCAAAATTTGTTAGGCTAAAGTCGTATCACCTATTCAAAGATAATTCCTACAGTCCTTAAACAATGGTAGTCAATGGAATCAAGGTCGAATCCGCAGGGACACAGAGTTTCTATGTTGATATTCAACCAACTAACTACTTCAGACGAAATCAGAGAAGATTAACTGAACTAATAATTAAACTAAGGAAGACGAGAATTAAATTGAGGATTTAACTATGGAATAAAAGTCTAGGGTTCGGTCCACCATGCTTATATTATACCAATCAAATAGGATGAACCACTATCAAAACCTAAGTCAAGAGTCGAGGGATTATAGCATGTGCTGAGCTATGGTTAAGTCTCAACGCTCATAGTTCAACATATGCCGCTTGTTCACTAACGTAATTAGAACTACTAATGTGTCCTAAGCTTCTAATCGTAATACGGGTCTGTGTAAACCCCTACTAACCACAAGTAATCGATGAAATTGGCCACTAACATTAATCACTAATCAAGAACAAACCACACCACAATCACTCTAATCAAGCCCTAGAAATTGATAGGAATCTAAACAACAATCATGGTATAAACATGGCTTCCCTATCTAACACCCTAGAAAGAGAACTACTCAGACATGATCGAATTGACAATAACAAAACTAATCAGAAACCCTAAAAATTGCATCATAAACTAATTGAATAATCAACAACTAAACTAGAACAATTAAGAAACAATAACAAAGCAATCAGAAAGAAGATTCCCAATTTGGCAAAAAGCAATAACTTTAATTGAATTGAATCAAGGTTTGATCTCCTATACAATGGAAACTAATGAAAACTAACTCTAAGAGCTCTCTAAATGTTTAAGATAATAAAAGATACATGTAAAAATGACCTAAAAAGTATTTATAGTCTTCTGAGAAAACAATAAGATAGAATGGAAAAGACGCAAAATCGCGTCTTCCGTGTCTTCCACCCGATCGGGCACAGGGCCTCCCGATCGGGCCTGGGAACAGAATTCCAACAGCAACGAAAACATGTGCACCCGATGGGATTGGGCGAAGACCACCCGATTGGGGCCGCAACATTTGCACCCGATCGGGTGAAGCTTCAGCTCCAGCAGTGCAAAAACCAGCAGAATCTATAAGTATAGGTTCGCCCAATGTGATCGGGCAAGTCCGCCAGATCGGCCTAAAAATCTGAACTTTTTGCTGTAGAAGATCAAACCCGATCGGGCGGTGGTTGCCCGACCCGATCGGGCAGAGCCTTTCTTTAGTAGGCTCATACTTGGCTTCAGACGCCAAGTCTCTTTAACAATTCTTCTTCAAAAGGAGGCTCTAATACCATCTCGAGAACGCCTACATGCCTCATAACCTTCCTCTATAGTGTGGTGGTCTAAATGTCAAGTGAATAGGAAGTTTTTCCATACAAACCTGCAAAACGTTATAAAACAGACAAACCATAACTATATCGAAATAGTTAGCATAAATGGCTCCTAAGAGCGTAGATGCCGCACAATTTAGCTTGTAAATGAATGGAAAAACTCTATAAGAAATCATTGTATCATATAGATGGTTACATTCCCTAGTCCTTGATTGTGCACCCAGTTAAGGGCTTGGTCGTAGGACTCCATTTTCGCTTACAGGGCCCAGTTTGCCAACACAATCTTGTTGCCACCGCCTCGGGCTTGGTGGGAAGGAGAAGAATGCTTATGAAGTTTGGTTTGGGTCCCACTGCTCAGGCACCATGCAGCCCCCATTCTTTTGGTATGACTACAGTAAGCGCCATCAGGTAATGTGAAGCAGACCCTTGTTTGTTGTGTCCAATTTTAGCCACAAAGAAGCCTTGTGGTTCCTCGGTCTTAATTTCCAACTGACGTGATGAGTTGTTATCGTTATAACCACGTAGTGGTTGTTGGTCATAATCCTCCAAGGTCGAGTTTATTAGCATTCTGGTTGTCAGGGCACTCGGGGTACTATTACCTAACGAGCAGTCACATCTTTGGCGCCAGAGACACCATAGGGTGATTGTGAGTTCGACTAATCTGTGAAGGCCATCCCTGAAAATGATTATGAAAGTTGCTTTGGTTACATATAGCAGTGTTGAGAGGGCAATTGAGTAAGAGGTGTTCCGCCGTCTCATCATGATCGCTGCATAGGGAACAAATCATATCTGATACCACATTTTTCCTTAAAAGCTTGTCTTTTGTCGGTAAACGATTGTGCAGAAAGCGCCAAACAAAGAACTTCCACTTGCGGAGTAAAGGAAGCTTCCATAGTATCTTGAAAGTGTCCGATAAGCCTGGATCAAAAGTCATTAATTCCCATTTGGTAGTCAATAGTATGATTACCCTTTTTTTTTGGTGTAATTCCCTGACTTATTGTGGGGCCAATATAGGAAGTCCCCCTCGCTACCTTTAGGAAGTTCCATAGCCATTATATCCTTTGCATCTTGGAATTCAAAGAGGTCCCTAATTTTCCTTCCATCCCATCTCGTAGGGTGTTGTATAATTAAGTGGCCAATCTTCGGCCCTTGCGCTCTGAACAATGGGGTGGTGGATTTGAACATAGGTACTCGTCCTCCTACCCATTTTTCGGAAAGTGCATTAACTGAATCTCCATCCCCTATTTTCCATGCACAGTTCCGAGAGAGGAGTTGGTCCGCTTGATGGATGCTTCTATAACCCGAAGAGGTTGTTCGTGGGTTAGTGGTTCTGTCAATTGTCCTTGTTCGGATGACCTTCATTTTTAGTTGGAAAAGACGAGAAAGGAGAAGGTGGTCATCTGTCTTTAAACGAAAAACCTATTTCATAAAGAAGGCCTGATTCATCGTAGCTACATCCCGTATACCAAGACCACCCATTCCCTGTGGAAGGGTCGTAATGTCGCGTCCCTTTTTACCCATATGATCTTTCCCAATTGTAGATGTCCACATGAACTGATTGATGATGCTATTTAATTTGTTAGTAACCTTTGTGGGAATCTTGAAGCAATGCATAATGTGAGCTGTGAGTGATACAAGGATGGTATTGATAATGATAACTTGAGTTGGCCGAGAGAGCATGATATTATTCCAAGATAAGATGCGCTTAGGTGAATTTATCAATAAGAGAAGCGAAGTGGTTTGTGTTGCGTCCAGTTATTTACTCAAACCGATGTTATCAACAACGTCCATCCTGAGCAACTATTTATACTCTTCCTTCTTATGAACTGGTGCGTTAGGGCTGAATTTAATGACCAATTTGTTGAGCTTGAGTTGCTGGAACGAGTATTGGCAAAATTGGTTAATTATGTCCATTATGTTTTTGCATGCCATGGTGGTTGTACGCAGAAAAAGGATTGCATCATCGGCAAAGAACAGGTGTGAGATTTTAGGTGTTCGACGCCCAACGCTAATTCCTTGGAATAAACCTATGTCGTTGCCTATTGTCAACATCCTGAAGAGAATGCCCATACAATAAAGGAAAAGATAAGGCGAAAGGGGGTCTCCTTGTCATAGTCCGCAAGTAGGCTTGACTGGTGAGGAAACATTGCCACTGATTAACACTTGGTACGACGTGGATGTGATACATTCATGGATGAGATTGATCCAGTGCCGCGAATAGCCATAAGCATATAAGACTCTAAGTAGGAAGACCCAATTAACCCGGTCGTAAGCCTTTCTCATGTCAATTTTGAGGGCCCTCAAAGTTGTTGTTCTGGTTTTTCTCATCATGATTAGAATTAAGGTTTTATGAGTACCATGTTTTATAATTCATTTGATCGATAGTATTACGATATTTACTATTCTTACATTGTTTTATTGTCAAGTTAACAATCTTGTTACCTTCAAGATGTTTAACAGTCAATTTAACAATCTAATGATAGTAAGGGGTCGTTCGGTATTGCATTTGTTTTTATGATTTTAGAATTATATGATATAAGTTGTAAAAAAAATCTAAAAATAGTAATCATGTTTATTTTGAAAACAGACAACAAAAATACAAAAAATTGCTTTTTCTGTTTTTTATTTTTGGTTTTTGGTTTTTTAAAATGAAAAGTTGAAAACAAAATGAACAATAATAAGAAGATATTGCTGAATAGTTATGGCATTTGAACCGGGTCAGCCCAACCTGCCTCGTGGGTCGTGCTGGCTCAGCTCGTCTAAACTCGTATACAACTTGAACCAACATACACGAAATATCAAATCCCCCATTCGACTTCAAAATTTTCAACCCAACCCGTCAAAAAATAACGAAAAAAACCACCCAGCCCGCACGTTAACCCACCAAACCCAACCCATGAATTCATTTAGCCCACCCTCAAACCCGCCCAGCCAATCTAAGAACCCACCCAAACCAGCCCATCCCACCAAAATTGTTAAAAATTAAAAGTTAAAAGTTTAACGAGTTGGTAAATAAATACATAATTATAACTATACTTTGAAGTAATATAGTAATTAGTGTATTGTAACTAATACCCCAATAAAAAATTAAAATCTAATAGTAAGCGATACAATGTTAGTAAGTTAAAATATTGTACTTGTTGGTCTTTAATTATTCACATTTTCATAAATAATATCAAATAATTATGTTACCTTTAATGTATGTTAAAAATAATAAAATATTACTTACAATATCATTCAATAGTCTTTAAATAATACAATGTTAGTAACTAATGCTCTAATAGTAGTTCAAAATTAAACGAGATAGTAACTAAACGTATAATTATAATCACGCTTAGCAACACTTAAAATAATTAGAATATCATAACTAATACTCCAAGATAGGAATTAAAACTCCAATAGTAAGTAATAAAATGTCAGTATTAGTTTAAAGATTGTTGCTTGTTAATTTGTAATTATTCGTAGTTTCATAAATATTATTAAATAATTACGTCACCTTTAATGTTCCTCAATGTAAAAAAATTGTATAATGTTAATTTCTAACAACACTAGCTCCCGTCAATTATGTCACACCTACACTCATGTGGGTGCTTTTGATATTCTTTAAATAATATAATGTTAGTAATTAATGCTCTAATATAGTTAAAAGTTAAACGAGCGAGTTAGTAAACGTATAATTATAACTATATTTAGTAGTAATTGAAATAATTTCTTAGTTATAACTAATAGTCTAATAGAAAATAAAATCAAGAGTGATTAAGTAATAAAATATTAGTAACTCTCTATTTCCAACATTCATTTTTAATTTTCATGCAGTACTCCTTTTTCGGTTCCGTTTTGACTTTTGGTTCTATGATTGGGGGCCTTGGGGCTATCACAAGTGGCCTAATTGCTGATTATAATGGGAGTAAATGGGTATTGAATAAAATTTCAGTAAATTATCTTTGGGTATCAATGTTAACTAACAAGTTCCGTCTTGCTATTTGTACTCTTGTGAATTTTAAAATACTTGCAAGCAATGAGAGTGCATTCTACTTTCTGTGTGGCATGGTGGTTTTCTGTTTATTTTGCCAAGGTATAAATGAAGAGTGTTAATGTAATTTCATAGTGTTTTAGGAGGGAAATGAATAGGTAGGCTCCAGTTGACGAATAGATTTAGCAACGTTAGGGTTTTGGGATGCAACCACTAACTTTAAAAAGTTTCTGAGTGTTATTTTCACAAAAAAAATATAGGGAATTCTATAAAAAAAATCCGAAATCCCCTTTTTCTTCTTCTTGGTAAGAAAAAAGAAACCTCAATAAAGGGTATGTGCAAGGACTAGTTCACGCCAGATTATTGCATCCCCTTTTTCTTCTTCTTGGTAAGAAAAAAGAAACCTCAATAAAGCCCATAGCTCAGGATTAATTATTTCCGCTTGTACAGCTTAAAATCCGTCGAAGTTTGAAAAACAAAGGATATTAGGTAAAATCCGTCAAAGTTGGGGGAACAAGGATTTGGATACATGAAAAGAAATATGAATAACACCATGTGCCAAATTTCCAATACCTCAATTTTTATGGTGTTACACCTTACTCTTAGGTGACTACTGACTAGTATGACCGGTTCTTATCTTGGCAAGACATAGGTTCTTAACGGTAGAGTGTATTCATATTTCATCCTACATCCGGTTCTAAAATCAATATTTACGTTTAATGGAATTTCTTTGCTCATTTAGCGATAAATTCAATAGAAATTGAAATTAGGTTAGGGGATATCTGAAACAATGAGGAGGAGAGCTTGAACTCAACCAATTATAAGCCCAACTGCCCAACAAATTAAAAACCAATTGGCAATACATTATACATGTACCACATATATAAGCGGTTCAACATTTCCCTTCACATGTAAGTGTCCATTGAAATAAAACACATCGGAAGACAACATTATTATAATCGTTATTGAAAATGAACATCTAATAGAGGTGTCATTAACCAGTGGCATGAAATTCCCTGAATTTCGAGTGACTTATTAAATTAAATAGTATAAAATTCTACAATTTCATATACTTTTATTGTTTTGTAATGAATTTTTGAGTACCTAAATATATTTTATGAAACTTAGATGCTGATTTTATATAAAGTAAGGATTTTACTTAATTTGGTGAAAGGTTTTAGTTAGGCGGTTATTAAGGTTGAATAGAAATTCAAGTTAAACTAGTGAAATCTCTAATATTGTTTATGATGTTATTTACATGTTTTATATGGAATTAGAAGAGGTTGATGCTCTATAATCTTGAATTAGTTAGAGCGCATTAAGTAGTTAAGCCATGTCTATTTATTCATTGAATACATATACGCTACATGTAGCTTTCCATTTCACTAAAAAGGTAGTTGTTTTTCCGTGATTCAAAAAGGTGAGATTCCATATTCAAACCTTTTATAGTTTGTGTTAGAAGTCTTAAGGAGTTAAGATTTCTTAGTGAACTTTTTTATAGTTGACAAGCAAAGAATTTAAAATTGAGATTTGGTTTGAAAGGGAGGATGTCCTTCCAAAGATTAAAAGTTTAGTTTCCAAATAGACTTTTAAAGTTTACTAGAAAAGTTTAAAAAGGTTTTTATCCGAGTTTTTTTGAGAATGGCTCAAATGGGAGAATGTTCCTCCAAATATAGAAGTTTGGATTTTCGAACCACAATTACATGAAAGATTATAGAAAGGTATTTCGAATAGTTTTATGTTTGCAAAGTTATGTGGTATCTCTAAGAATAATGTTGTGTTTTTAAAGTTGTTGGGATAACCTGAGTGGTATCTCAAGGGATTGGAACTTTCTCGGGTTTGTTTCAACTTTATCGATGTAGAATAGTTGGGGGTACGTAAATCAGTACCTCGGACTTAGATCTTCTAATATGATTTAGTCATATGTAGGGTGTGTACACTAGGGGCATTTGTCTATACTTATCCAGAGGGCCTATCTAGCCCAAAAGCAAGGAAAGTTTCTTTTATTCCATAAGTTTGTAACTCTTTCTTTGTGAAAGAAAAGGAACGAAAGGATTTGTTTTAGAAAAGGAATAAAAGAAAGAAAGGATTTGAATTAGAAAAGAAATAAACAAAAGTTTTTATTAAGTTTGTTATTTTATTTATATGTTTCGAAAGAACTGATTTATATGATATGATTAAATGTATCCTACCTACATATATGTTTGACCTTATGGTAAGAAATCTTGCTCAACCACTTTGGTTGATACTACATGCCAGGTATGTGAAGGTTTATGAAGGTAATATTGAAGAAAGTTCGATGTTGGAAGTTTATTGTGTTATTATATTATTTGTATTGCGGCGAGGACGATCGACTTTGTAATAATAGTTAATACTTAATTTGTAATTGAATTAGAAGGGTTTGAGTTTGTTAAGTTTAAACTGGTAATGGTTGTCGGATTTTGTAAATATAGGTTTATAAAGCGAACGCGAGTCCTAGAAAAGTTTTAGGTGGTCTGTATTACAAATGGAACTCTGCCAAATTTTCTATAGAATTTTAGTAACTAATCTATTTCATTAAATTCATTTATCATTGTTTATGTAAGTCTAAAAGTTTTGATAAGTTAAGCCTTTTCGAGGTCCGCACTCGTGGTGAGTGTGATAGTAATAGCTTGGATTAGGTTTTCCACTGTGTTTAGTTCTTAATTATGTTGGCAGTACAAAATATATGAAACAAACACAATCTGGGTTGTGTTAATGGGCCAAGATCGCCGCTATGATACCATCATAAATTTGCTAGATTCTGAATTTTGGCACGAGCTACCCAAAACAAGGAGGAGGAGAGTTTGGATCTGACCACTTATAAGCCTAACAAAGATGCCATCGTAAATGTTTGAACGTTAATATCTGTTATTGTGTATTTGTAAAAACTATAAACAACATATATTAAGTGCATATCAAGACGAATCAAACAAGCTCCCACATAAATATATTTTTCGTTGTTGATACTTCACAGATAATAGTCAAAATAAATTTATAAATAGTATCAAATATAAAAGTGTAGCAATTAAAAAGAAATGGAGGTAGTAGTGTATAAAACAAAGAAACCATAGGTTTATTCTCCAAAGGTGCTCTTCATATCCTTCTTGCCCCATTTTTCGCTCTTTCTTTATGAGCCATTCATCTATCTCTGATATGTCAATACACTTCGACAAGCAACCATGAAAATAGTGCCCAAGAAAATAAATGTATAGAGTTCATTAATTGAAAGTACTACTCATTTTTCTTTCATCCACGCTTTAATATCGTCACTAATCAATGGCGGGATTAGGATTCTAAATATTAAAAAAACGGATGTATATGGTATTACCTTCATTTCATAAAGATTGTTAAATTTTATAGTTTGACGCTATTCATGAATCTCGCTCATTCCATCGTTTTTTATCTATATATAATGAACTATAAGAATATATAATGATAATAAATAATGTTAAAATAAGAAGTATTATATATGCAAAAATACAAAAAAAGTCACAAAAAAAGGAATGAGAAAGAGAAAAGAAAGAACAATTTACTCGAACAATAAAAAAAAGAAAGTAGAAATAAAAAAGAAGAAGGAATATTATTAAAAGAAACAAAATTAATGACTAGAAGACTAGAACTCATGACCTCCCTACACTAACTCTTAACTTTAATGCAACCTCAACAACTATGCTATCATCTTTTTATGAGTCAAATAGGAGAATATATATATATATATATATATATATATATATATATATATATATATATATGTATACATGTATGTATGTATGTATATATGTACAGGAGCAGATTCAATAAGAAGGGTGAGAAAGATTGATTTATATATATTTTGAACTCGATATGAATTTTTTTAAACTAAATATGCACATTTAACTTTACAAGTTGTAAGTATATGCTCTTGAATTGGTTAAAAAAATGCATATTATACAAAAGTTGCACTTTTAGTCTATAAAGTATGCACAAAAAAATCTTTCTCACCCTTTTCATTTAAGAATCTTTTTATTCATCCTAAAATATATAGAGAGAAAGGGAGAAAGATAGAGGGAGAGAGTTGGGATATGACACTACAAGAAAGCATGTTTTTACCTACTAATCAATCCTACTGTTCAGCTTTTGTTCGGTAATATTAACATTACCTACCGCATCCTACCGTTCTATTTTCAGTCGTTAATTAACGACCGTCTCTTTCAATATTACGACTGATTTGCAGTCGGTAAATTAGATGGTTTAATGAAAAATATAAACTGAAAGCATTCTTACCGCTTTTTTTAAAATCCTCGACTGCTTAAGGTATGTAAACCAAGGTCATATTTTTCAACCCTAATACGACTACTTCATTTAGTTTTATGCTGGAAAATGGACTGCTCCTCTCCTCCACTCCCTAACTCAACGTCCTAGGCCTCACATCCACCGAAGAAATGCTCTGAGCAGTTCGTTGCTAACGAAACTTCATACGTGAAATGATTTAAACGTTCATCTGCCAAATCAGAGTTATTGACTCCAGCAATAAACTCGCCGGACTGAGTCCGTTCATCTGACGTCGTCGTATGCAGCATCGCCGACTCCCTGTTCTCCTTCATTCATTTACCATGAACTTTCTGTTAGTATTCTACTCTGAGTTTTGGTTCAATTGCTTAGATTTTGCTAGTTTTTGCGTGATAAAATGGGTTTGGGTTGATATTTTGATGCTCTGTTTTGTGTAAATAATTATGGACTTGATTCGTTGATTATATGCTCAGTTTGTTAATTCAATTGCTAATTTGTTAGTTCAATGGCTTAAATTACTGATTTGTTCTTGTTATATAATATGAGCACTATAAGAGGGGATGAATTATAGTGAGAGAATATGCTATACTTTTGCGGAAATAAAAGCTAGCTAGGGAACACGAAAAGGGAACACGAGATATTTTAGCGAGTAAAAACTTCGTATGCCCAATAAGAACAAACGACCTCGACCACAAGGGATTTTGACTCTAAACTTTTCACTATAATAGGCCAAACGACTCTGTTTACAAACCTATTACTTTTCTCTCGGGCCACAACTTGAGTTCCTAAACTCAAGTTCCCAATAACAGTTCCCACAACTGTTGTTCCTTCGAACTTCCCTCGAAGTTCCTTTCTTTTGCTTTCTCACGCTTCACTCAAAGCTTCTCACACTTACAAGAGTTCACTCAAACCCTTACCCAAAAATACAATATGTAAAACAATGAAAGAGTATAAACTCGAATAAATTAAGTATGAATTCTCTTAGGAATGGCATTGACTCTTTAAGACAACTAAGAATATTTGGCTAAGTCAGACACATTTAACTCCAAGGTTTAGACGCCTATTTATATTGTACTTAGGCAAGACCAATACATAGTCCACTAATCCATGATGTCCATTACTTTAATTTATTTATTAGTTTTTATTAAACTTTCCTTGAGAAATAAATAACCACTAACCCACTACATAGCTCAATAAAGAGAAATAGTATGAATAACGTGATTTATAATACTTAAAGCTTAATTAAACTAATTTAAAATAAATTAAGGCTTTAAGAAAATAATCAAGCCCACTAACCACTTCACTGTTAAACGTGTAGCCGTAAACTGGAATGTGATATTTTGCTTGGGGAATAAATGAACCATTTTCTTTAAATAGATTTTAGGATAATATCTTTTATAAATATCTTAAACATGACCGAAAATCATAATTAAAATTTTAAAGAAAATCCTTTTAAAAACCGAAAATCAGATTAATTTTAATAAATAAAATCTTTTGACTTATAAAATATAAAAGATAAGATTTAAAAGATTTTGATCTTATCCTAATTAAATCAGAAAATCATTTTAAATAAATTCCTAACAAACTAACAACTAACTCCCTAAAGTCATGGACTAAGTTAAAACTAACTAAGAACTCTCCAACAACCTTACTTGGGCGCACAACAATGTTATGCGCATAACTTGGGAATAGTTAGCTGAACCTAAAGTCATTTTTAGGTCTGTTCCCTAACCTTGTTCCTAACTGTGCCAGTGTTTGTTCCTTTCTTAGGAACAGAACTAAGTTTCGTTTGAGAATTCAACACAAACTAGATTAAGTATTTACTCAACCTTAACAAGAAGATATAAATACATCCTAATGTATTCTAATCTTCACTCCAAGCTTGATACTTCATCTTTCGAACATCTTCACTTCGATCTTTGATTAATTCTCCAATTTAATCTTCGATCAAGTATTCTCTTTGCTCGAGAATGAATTAACTAACAATATCATAAGTAAAACACAATATGTCTTTTGTTGGTTAAGTCATCTTCAAAACTCAAAGGACTGGGAACACAACTTCAGCAGTCAATATCCAACGTCCACCCGATACGATCAGGTAAGGGCCACCCAATAGGGGCCGAAACCCTGCCACTCGATCGGGCAAGGCTACCCGATGCCATCGGGCCAATGTCTTCTTCAAAGCCTTCAAAAACCACGAAAATGACCAAGAGTTTTCCCACCTGATGGGATCGGGTATGGTTGCCCGATCGGGTGGAAAATCTGATGTTTTTTGCTTGCAAGATCGACGCACGATCGGGCAACGGCTGCCCGATGCCATTAGGCAGAGCCATTTCCTGGGCAGCTCTAATGCATGCCTTCAGACGCCAAGTTTCTCAATAATTCTTCTTCAAAAGGGGCTCGAATACGATCTCGAGACCTCCCACATGTCTCATAACTTCTCCGCTAAAGTGTGGTGGTCAAAACTACAGAAATTATGGAGTTTTTCCCTAAAGGCTGCAAAACATCACAAAACAACCAAACCACAACTATATCGAAATAGTTAGAATAAAAAGCTCCTAAGAGCGTCAATTTCGCACATTTTAGCTTGCAAACAAAGGAAAAAACTCTATATGAAATCATTATATCAAGGAATCATAAAGGGATAAGCGTGCTTTCATTAATGCCATTTTCGTAAATATTGACAATTTTGATGTTAGAATCACAATTGTGATGTTAGAATCACGTGTACCCGTTTAATCGTAATATGTACCGCTGTAAATCTTATAGTACCATTTTTTAAGTCAAGACTGATAGCTTTTAATTTGCAGTGAAGCATAGTTTTCAACACAAATGAAACAGAATGTGACACTACATATTGCTTTCTAAAGAAATTTGCCAATGAACGCCCTGGGGGTTAATTGACATCCGGTATATTTTCCAAAACGGTATTAACTTTGGGATGCATGCCAAAATATCGTATTAGTTGGTGTAATTAATATTTTTAATTTAATATTTTCACATTTACATGTCTTATCTAACGTCTCCCAGGGATTTCGTTAGCTTCTATCTTTTCTAAATATCATTTATATCTCTACCTTATAGAAATGCAAGAGTAATTAAGAAATTAATTGTAAGGCTGTAAATTTCCGATGTAAAAGTCAAGGTGCTATGAATTAAATGAAGTATCTTTTTATTTTATTCTTTTAAAGGAAAGCCAAGTGTATTAGAAATCGGACAAATTGTACATAAGTACATACGGGGACTCGATAGTACTACCTCCATTTTTTTAATATGTACATTTGTTTTTGCGCGCGGGCCAAGAAAAAAGTGCAAAAGTATGAGAGAAAGATAGGAAAAGTAAGGAAAAAGTGAAAGAAGGTAGAGAGAAGTAAAGAAAAAGTATGGGAGAAGTGTAATAATTAGGTGGACTAACCTTCCATTTATGAGAAAAGGTAAAAAAGGTACAAATTAAAAAAATACCCCAAAATAGAAAAATGTGCATATTGAAAAAACGGAGGGAGTATGAGTTAATGTTAGGGAGTACCTGTCTTTATGACTAATCTTATCTATGTAATACACTAAAGAAAAATGTATTGTCCACATGTCACTCAAAGCATAAAAGGGGGTTAATCAATCAATCAAAATTACCACATGTCATCACCATAATAATCACCCCTAATTATAAAAAGGAGTACATATTCATTCATTAGCCTTCACATTCAACCCTAATTCAAGATTCACCCATCTTTCTCTCCTCTCTAATTCATGTGAAGTTTATTCTCTTCTTTCTTGCTTCTCAAATTGCCAATTATTTTTTTTAATACTTTGACATTAATTTCTTTCCTATCTTCCTTCTCAATTGCCAAGCAAATTCTACAAATGGGGCATGTCAAGTTTGCAAGAATTATTCAAGCAATATAATTTTCGATTTCTTTCATAAACTTGAAGTACCAAGCATTGTTCTGATCCAGTTGATATGAAGGCTCGTGTGAGAATCTTAATCATCACGAAGACTGATGATGGCAAGGTTATTAGTGTTTTTAAGGATTGTATTTGACTTTTATTTGTTGTTGTACTTCGCAAATTATGAATATCATCTTTGATTGTTTGTCGATATCAATTATCAATAACACATTTTGTTGTTCTTCTATTCCTACAATTGAGTATACATTTTATAGATTGTTTATGTTCTAATGTTTAATACAATGTTCTAATGTTTAATACAATGTTCTTCTTCTATTTCAATTGAGTAAATTCTAGTCTTCTTATATTTTGATTATACTTTAGTCTTATTCTTCTCATTCATAATAAAATAATTTTATTTCGAATTACTTATAGCCAAATTTACAGCCATTTAATATATAATTACCATTTATAATATTTAAACTAAAACTCATAAATATTATACATATATTCGTTATTAAATATAGACTAATTGATAAAAAGATTATACGTTAATTAATTATTATATGTATATTAGTTATTAGTGTTTTCTAGACTAATTTTAATTTTTTTTACCATTTATAATATTGAATATAAAAATAATATAGAGTATAAAAATCCAAAAAAGAAAATTCAAATAGTAATATATCATAATTTTAAGAAATGGTAATTCAAAGTTTAATATTTCATACGTTTTTAGAAATGGTAATTTAAACATCAAATTGTCTTGATTCGCTTATGATACTATTATGTTACCTTGAGTAGCTTATGATACTTAAGTACTTACCAAAACTATAAAAATTTGAAATAAGACTATAGTATTAATTTATTTCCATTTTTTTGATAATTATTAAAGTTCAAATACTACTAAAAATGTTTAAAGTATTACCATAAATATGTTAAACTATAATTATTATAAATCTACTAAAATCCAAAAATTAAATATGAAATTTTAATATAGGTTTGCCATGATTAACTTATGATATCAATCACATTGATTTGCTAAATAGTAAATATATTATTATGTTACATTGATTAGTTTTTGATACTTAGTACTTACCAACATCATTTTAAATTCATATTGCATTAATTGATACGTTTTATTAATGGTAATGCTAATATTTTGTTACCTTGATTATCTAATGATACTAATCACATTGTAAATGGTAATTATTAATTAGGTTATATTTATCAGATTGGTTCTATTAGGATCCGGATTTCTTAGAGAATAAAATATAAAATATACTTTTAATTAATGAATAACATTTCCATTTTTTTTTCAATATTAATAATTGATTATATAAAAAGGATATTATTTTGATTAATATTAATAATACCCGAAAATATATGAAGATAATTTCCATAATGTTAATTTTAATAACATTTAGTATTTTGATCTTTTATAGGAAAAACCAAAAATAATAGTGATGTCTATTATATAAAACTTAGTTATAGTATAGAAATAGCAAGTTAGTTTTAGCTATCATAAGCCTTAGTATGGAACAAAATTGAAGAATTATTTAGAACTAATATAGAATCTTAGTTTTAATATAGAAATATTAAAATAATAAACAATCTTAATTTATCATCAATCAACCCTAACATATTTTGAAAATTAATGACTAATATTTTTTTCTTGGAAACTATTAATCCTTTATAATTGATAATTTTTTTAGAGAATAAAATTTACTCTTAGTTCATGAAGAAACTTGCCAATTTTTTTGGCAATAGTAATAGTCTAAATATGGAAAAGTTAGAAATAAACTATACTAACTTATTGGCGTTTTGTATTTATCCTCAACCTTGATTATGTAATAAAATATTAATACAACATAGAATATTAAGTATTATCAATAAACCTAATATGTTTTGAAAACTAAATGAGAAACTTGACATTTTTGGAAGAAATTTTAAATTCGATTTTTTTTTTGGTAATTTCCTACCTTAGTTGTAATTTTCCTTAGTCTTGAATATATAAAAATTATTTAAAGAGTATAGACTCTTAATTTTCATCAATCAACCCAATTTATTTCAAAAATTAATGAAAAAACTTGCCCTTTTTTATAAACAATAATAGTCAAAATTTAGTTTGATATTTTCTTAGAAAATAATATATACTTTTAATCAATAAAGAAATTTTCTTTATTTTGGAAAAAATAATACTCAAAATATAGTTTTGTATTTTTGCAGAAAATGAGAGTTTCTTTTTTTAGAATCTCTTAAATTGTTTTTATAAAATTACTTGCCATAGTTTTAGTTTTTATGAGCCTTAGTATTTAACAAAATCTTAATATTTATAAATATTAGTATATAATCTTAGCTATCATTTGAAAACCCTAATATATCCCAATATTTATGAAGATATTTTCCACATTTTTACTTTTTATAAAATTAGGATTTTTTGAATAATAAAATATAATTTTAATCAATGAAAAACTTTGCATTAATTTGCTTTAATAATATTCAAAATATATATTCATCTTTTTAAGATATTGAAATTTTCTCGATAAATCTAGCGAAAATTACTTACCATTTTTTAGTTAGCATGAGTCTTACCATGAAACAAAATCTCAAAATTATTTATAATCAATATAGAAACTTAGTTATAGTATAGAAATATTAAAATAGAAAATCTCAAAATTATTTATAATCTTATTTATCATCAATCAGCCCTAATATATTTCGAAAATTAATGAAGAATATAACATTATTGAATAAAATAAAACTATTTCTTTATATGTAATAAGTTTAAAAATGCATAATGTATGTAGAAATATAACTAATATGCACATTCTGTAAGTAAGAGACTCCCATAATTTGATAGCTTATTATATATATGTATGTTAAATTAACTTTATAAATTAAAGTAATGCATTATAATTTTTCTTAATAATTTAATTTGCAATACATGAATTAAAAATAAGTTGATATAAAAATCTATCTATTTTTTAAGGGAAATTTGTCAAATGACACCTACTTTTAATCCAACTTTGTGAACTAGCACCTTGATTTTATTTATTTGTCAAATGACACCTACTTTTAATCTAACTTTGTGAACTAGCACCTTGATTTTATTTATTTGTGAAATGACACCTACTTTTAATCTAACTTTGTGATCTAGCACCATGATTTTATTTAATTGTTGTATAGCACCTTAATTCAAGTTTGTGATCTAGCACCCTAATTTTAATTTATTGTTGCTTAGCACCTTAAGGTCTAAACTACCCTAAACTAATTTTCTTGGTACCTTACTAATTTGTTTTGGCTAAATAAGTAAAACATTCATGCGGTTATTCTATCTCGTCAACACGAGTTTAATCATCTTATGAATGAAAAATTCATAAAAATTGTACATCGTATATATACGTCGTCGTCTAAAAATAGTCTTTCGATTTTTAGGTTGAATGCAACATTCATGGACCGCACCGATACCATCGTTTCATTGGAATTCTCGAAATTTGTGCCCCTTAAGGAATAACACTTAAGTTTGTTTACCCGAAAATGTCGTATTCGACCTAAAGATCGCCGCAAAAGTCACGTCGAAGTGTGTGCCCCTGGTACTCGTGTATTAGAGATTCTCGAATTTCATGGCATTAAAGTGAGCGCGACGATGACATTTCAAAAAATATCGTTTAGGGTCTTAAAACCCTAGTTAAAGACGCCTTAAAGTGTGTTCCCCTTGCCACATTCAATTTTCAAATCGATTAGGGTAGTTTAGGGTGCTAAGAAACAATAAATTAAAATCAGATTACTATTACAAACTTGAATTAAACTAGTGACCTCATTAAAGAGAACATTCAAGGATACATCGAGTCTCTTGGATTTCACGTCATAGCATCTATCTATATTCGGACTGAGCATATCCAAAAAAGACACAAGTGCTTGCCTTGAGGACAATTTCTCTCTTAACTGCGCAAGAATATGAACAAAACAAGTGCATCCAAACACTTGCAAATGCCTATAGGATGGTGCTGCCCCAGTAAGACGTTCGTGAGGTGCCGCATCAAAAAAAATAGATTAAATTAGTTTAAGGTGCTAAATAACAATTAAATAAAATCAAGATGCTAGATCACAAAGTTAGATTAAAAGTAGGTGTCATTTCACAAATAAATAAAATCAAGGTGCTAGTTCACAAAATTAGATTAAAAGTAGGTGTTATTTGACAAATAAATAAAATCAAGGTGCTAGTTTACAAAGCTGGATTAAAAGTAGGTGTCATTTAACAAATTTTCCATTTTTTAATAAATAACTCCTAATGAATATCAAATATAATTGAAATACTAATGAATATACTATAATACATATATAGTGTAAAAGCTGAAACATATAACTTACATGTTCACATATAACAAAAATATTTAATCAAGTTGTTTGATTCTATTTATGTGTAATTATATTTTAATATTACAATTATGCTGATAATTTTAATAATATTATTAAGAAAATACAAATGATACACAAAGGACCCCGAGCTCAAGATTGACAATGCATTGTTCTACGCAAAACAGATTTTCATTGTTGGATATTTCTAATGGTAGGTAACTTTATTTTTTAACTGTCTTTCTTTTTGTTCATTTGTTATATATTATTTGAAATTAATTTTTTAATTACAATGATTTTAAATTTTATTTACACGGTTCTATCAAGACAAGTTATTGAATGCCAGATTCCGAGACATGTTCGAGATACAACCGTTAATCAAATAGAAGAGAGTCATATATTGCATATGAATTCCCCGATTTTGCCATTGAGTTGCATATATAAGTAATGGTATGTTAATTTAATATATTGTAGTACATATCAAAACATCATGCTCAAAATTATCAAAACAAACCAAATTAACACGTTATAGTTATAGCAAAAAGCTTGTACATCTCAATTGCCTCAAATATTTTCTTAAATCCATTTAGAGTATGATTCAATTAATAATTTACATAATAAAATTATGTCAAATTAACCCTCATATGGTTAGAAAATTAATTTTGCTTTAATTATTGAGCTAAACCTTATATTAATTTGTTTTGATTGGCTATCTTTTGACATGTGTTTTTTTTTAATATTAATAGGGGATCATCATTAGAAAACTTATTGAACCAAGAAAACACTTGCAATGTTTTCACTACACCTACATCTATTGGTAAGTATTTCGTATTATACAAATCTATCAACTTTTTATACCTAAAACGTTATTGGATAATAATTCTTCTTTTTCCATACTATAATAGTAATGTTTCGCCATCCATAAGTGGTAACCAATTGATGGACATTACTAATGGTATGTATTAAAATTATATTTATTCAGAATATTTTTCATCTATATTCAATGAGAAGACAACAGTTGATGAAGAGGATTATCCTGTTGATAGAAGGCGTGACAATGGAGCGGTGGTAAATAAAAATGGTATTACATTAGATAATAGATTTGTTGTACCATATAACTTGACGTTACTCCTTGTATATCGCGCTCACATTATCGTTGAGTGGTGCAATCAATCAAGATCTATCAAATATCTGTTCAAGTACATAAATAAGGGTTATGATAGAGTTACAACGGCGGTGTATCAGAATTCTGCAAACCTAGAGAATCCTGAAACAATTGACGAGATTAAAATGTACTATGATTACAAATACATATCACCATGTGAGACAATGTGGCGGATCTTTGGGTTTACTATCCATTATAGAACTCCTCCAGTTGAAAGATTGAGTTTTCATCTTCCCGATGAGCAAAGTGTTGTATTTACAGATGAAATGGATGTTGAGTCCGTTTTTGAGAGGCCAAATAATAGTAAAACTAAATTTTTGTCATGGATTGAATGTAACAAGAAGTATGCTGAAGCAAGATAATTGAGCTATGTAGGGTTCCCTACAAAAGTTGTGTGGAAGAAGGATAAGGTGCAACAAGTTATGACGATATAAGAAGAGCTTTGTAATAGGGAGGATTTATCACGTAACCCCAGGAGCAGAAAAGTATTATTTACGTACGTTACCGAAATTTTGTTAAAGGTGCAACAAGTTATGACGATATAAGAAGAGTGAATGGCGTCGTTTATAATACTTTTAAAGAAGCTTGCTACGCGCGGGGATTACTCGATAATGATAAAGAATACGTAGATGCCATGGAAGCCATTTTTAGGGAATCGTGTAATTACTTAATAAATATTTTATCCATGCTTCTATTATCTGGAAGTTTGACGAACCTAAAGAAATATGGGTAAAAATTTGTCATGTACTTTGTGATGATATTTTGTATCGACAATGTAAGATTCTGCATGATAAAGGTATTGTGTTCTATATCTATATCTATTATTTAGTAATTTAAATGCTATACTTTTGTTCTCATCTTGTATAAATAGATATTTAACATTTAGTTTTTGCAAATTTGCATCTTAGTAATGATTAATTCCAAGCGTTGGGATTAGCGGAAATTGAGAAAAACCTACAAAAGAATGGAGGCACTCTTCGTAGATTCAAGGATATGCCTTTCCCTGATGATTTGATCATATATGAAAGTCAAAATAGGTTGATAGGGGATGAGCTTTCCTATGATATAGATTCATTGATTGATGAGCATAGTAAACTCTTCTCATGTTTGACGTACGTACAGCAAGCAAAGATTTATGTTGAAATCATGGAAGCCGTATCAAAAGATCAAGGTGGTTTCTTCTTCATCTATGGTTATGGAGGTACATGTAACATATATTTGGAGAACTTTATGTGCAGCCATTAGAAGTAAGGGTGAGATAATATTACCAGTGGATTCAAGTGGAATTGCTTCTCTGCTTCTTCCACGAGGAAGAACACCTCACTCTAGATTTGGATTACCTACAAATGTAACTGAGAACTTGACTTGTGGTGGTGTTCTGTAATTTGAAGGGCCACTCAGCTTTTCAGGTATGGTTCCAGTATGAGGACCGATCTGGCTGGCCTTCTTATAAAGGCTAATGCCAGGTGATAATCTGGGATGAAGCTCCTATGATGTACAAATATTCTTTTGAGGCTCTAGATCAAAGTATGAGAGACATGCAATTAGTTAATCCTTCAATTGGGAGCGTCCGTTTGGAGGGAAGGTAGTTGTATAAGGTGGAGTTTTTTGGCAGATCTTACCGGTTATACCAAAGGGAAGTAGACAAGATCTTGTCTTTGCATCCATAAGTTCTTCTTATTTATGGGACGCATGTAAGGTGCTATAATTAACAAGAAACATGCGTCTGCAAGCACAATGTACGAACTCAAGTGCGGATGAGATAAGACAGTACTCTGAGTGGATACTAAGTGCGGGGGATGACAACGTAGGGGAGTCTAACGATGGTGAGGTCGACATTGAAATTTCTAATGACCTTATCATAGACCGGGAAATTGCCCTATGTCGGCTAATGTACATAGCACATAACCACAATGTGAAAACAACTGATTGGTAACAACATATTTTCAAGATAGCTATCCTTGCGCCAACTCATGATATAGTTGAAACAATCAACGATCATGTTTTAGCACAACTTCCCGATGAAAAAAGAATATACCTAAGTTAGGAATCTATAAGCAAAGAAGAAGGCAACTTGGGCATTCATGAACTATATTCGACTGATTTCATTAACACCATAAAATGTTCAGGTCTTCCTAATCATAGATAACATTGGAGGTTGGGACACCTGTAATGTTGTTGCAGAATATTGATAAGTCTTCAGGACTTTGTAATGGCACTA
Organism: Patellifolia procumbens; assembly: GCA_947645195.1. Lineage (NCBI taxonomy): Eukaryota > Viridiplantae > Streptophyta > Magnoliopsida > Caryophyllales > Amaranthaceae > Patellifolia > Patellifolia procumbens. The sequence goes on from CANSGD010001040.1 coordinate 1,958,633, forward strand.
GGTTAATTATCAATCATATTGCTAACCGTGTCATTGAGGCAATTATTATTTCTGGAAGTAGCGTTGGAAAAAAGGTGTTTATTCCTCGAATGACATTTACCCCACCTGATGGAACTAAATTTTCAATTAAATTCCGAAGAAGACAATTTCCTTTAGTAGTGTGTTTTTCAATGACTATAAATAAGAGTCAAGAGCAGTCTCTTGCACGTGTGGTTTGTATTTGCCTAGACCATTGTTTAGTCATGGGCCGTTATATGTGGTGATTTCTAGAGTTACGAGCAAAAAAGACCAAAAATCCTTATAAAAAAGAATGATAAAGGCGTTGCTAATACTACAACAAATGTGGTATATAAGGAGATCTTCCAAAATTTGACGCTTCGTTGAAGTAAACATTAATATTTTGCAAGTCCATATATTATGTTGTATTAATCAATTTGGCCTAAATAGAATTGTCAAAACAGGTAGCATTTAAAATAAGTGAATATGAAGCCACGATTTATCATTTAATATGTTGCCTATTGACTTCTGATAATCACTTTTTATTGCATGAAAGAAGGTCCTAGCTTATAGGTTTCGTGCATGTTGTTTGAAAACATGTCTGAACGATTCACGAAGATCAAATGACTTTGAAGGCAAAATTTAAATTATATTGTATGAACTAATTATTGTATGAAAATTTGCACCTTATTTGGTCTTATTCAACCTTAGCTTGTTTAACCTTGGTTGACCTTTGTTCAATAAATTCGGCTTTGTTTTCTATTATGCTACATTACCTTATGCATTGAGAGAACTATATATATAATGAAAAAATATTTTTTGTGTTTGATTATATTCTTAACTTCATTAATTTACTTATGAAATTAATCTATATTATCACTATATTATTCAACTTTAAATATGTCTACCTATTCTTCTTCATTAATTATTAACTCAAAATCTATTTCCAAATTAACACGGGTCTAAAAAACTAGTCTTATCTATATATTACACTAAAGCAAAATAAAATTTGCCACGTGTCGTAAGTAGAATGTATCCAAAGCAATTCCTCAATTCTCTTGCCTTCTAGCTTTTTTTTGCCACATGGCAGCATTACAGTTTTTTTTTATTAAAGAGTTGTTTTATTACAGAACTCAATCCTTAATCATTTCCTAAAAAAACGTTGATATTAAAAGGCTTAATTGAAATCATTTCGGTATATAACTGCTTGAAATTAGGTTCCTTGATCATTTCCTAAGATAACGTGTATATTAAAAGGCTGGATTACATTATTTTCGGTATATAATTGCTTAAAATTAGGGATTTTTTTCCCATAATAACCATTATGAAAATATCAAATCAAATGTTCCTTAAATTTAGGGATCATAATTTTTTTACATTAGTTATTCAAATATACTTTCACGTTTTAGGGATTTATTTTCCCATAACAACCATTAGCTTTTTATCAATGGGCTAATTATGCAAATTTCGCATAACAACCATTAGAATTATTTTTCCAAATCACCGAATCAAACTAATATCTTATGATTATAGTTTTTTTTATCTATGGGCTAATTATGCAAAGATCGTTTGGTAAGTTCTGCCTAATTAAATATGATTCGATAATGCCAGATTTTGTGTGGTAAGTTTTGCGTAATTATGGTAAATTCAAAGTTATAATCATAAAATAACAACTAAGCATTGCCAAAATTAAAATTCTCATAGCTTTGATTTATAATATTTATCATATAAATGCATAAGAACTTTAACATATGATTCAAACATTTGACACAATATTGTCTCAAACACTCATTTTTAAATTATTTTCTCTTCAACTATATCGAATCCACCCTAAACATCATGATCCCACAAATTGTTCGGTTCAACTCTTTGACGCTTGAATCTTCATCATCTACTATTTTAGTTAGGATAATTAGACTTTGGGAAAAGCATTTGCTTTTGAATTTAGTGGAGATCAGTACCATAGAAATGATTTTGGTTGATGAGAATGTAACGTTTCTTTCGCTATTTATTTGTAAGTAATATAAGTGGAGCAATTATTATATTTTTACCTCCATTTATTAATAATTATGAGCCATATATTTTGTAGGGAGACAAGATTGGAGCCACTTTACCTAAGGACCTAATTCTTACATTAGGTCCTTTGCTCAAAGAAGGGCAAATTAAAAAGATTCGAAATTTTACTATTCGTGAGCAAGATGGTGGTGCCAAACTAGCTATATCCGTTTATAGAATCATCTTCAACGAGTCAATCGTTATTGAAAACATGAAATCTGAGGATTTGTCCTATTATGAATTTTTCTTTTATTCATATCCCCTTATGCTTTCAAGTGAATTCGAGACATCTTATTTACTAGGTAATGTTTTTACTTTATTTTGATATATAGATTCTCATCTAAAAAAGTATTATTTTGAAGTTGAACTACGAAGTTTAACGTTAATTTTTTTCCAGATGTGTTTGGAAGAGTTTTGCCATACACTGTGAAAAAATATAGCCCACATCCTATTGAAATGTGTCCAAAATAGATCGTTCAGAAATTTGTTGCCTCAGCGAAACTATTGAAATGCACAAGGTTATTTTGAAATTTATAATTTTGTTAACCTTTTCTTAATTTTTTATATATTATTGATAATGTTTTATACCATTTTATGAGATTATTGAAGCTATATTTCACATGTATTTTTAATGTAGGATGAAGAAATTATTTGTCTCGCGAATATAAATGACATTAATGCTGATTTCGGCTATTACTACGAAGGGTGCATAAGGTGTGGTGTTAAAGTGGTTAAAGAAGGTGAAAATAAGGTTTGTCCAATAGACAGATATGTTCTGAAGAAAGCTCAACCTAAGTAAGTGTTGCATCCAATACCTTTTATATACTAACAAATTATCCATCATAAAAACTGATTAATTTGTATTTGTATGACACTAGTTTTAGGGTGAAGATAAACGTATCTGATGATACGGACAAAGCAAGTTTCGTTCTATATGATAAGGTTGTTCAAGGATTGCTTAATAAGACTGCTCAAGAGTACCTTGATATGCAAGAAGAGGTATGGAGCGTAAATTAGCTAGATACATTATTTTTAAAACATAAATTCTATACTATAAATGGATTATGTGTTAATGGTTTTTTTATATCGTTTTCTTAGGCAGGTGATATTTATGAGATGCCTGAAAAGTTGACTTTGTTGAAGAACAATTTTTTCTTTTTAAGGCAGAATTTTTAGAAATGAATAAATTGAAAAAAAAAGCTGAATTTATGGTTTCAAGTTTGACCAATGATGAAGTGTCTATTGATGTATGGATGCGATATTATAAAACCATTTTGGTTAGTTTTGACGTAAAATGTTTTATAAATTACTTTTCGGGCCTCTTTATTGATAAGTGTTTTATTAGTATTATCTGAAATATACTATAGCTTACTTAAAATTGTGTGTTTTTCTAAATAAAGCTAACTAAGTTATCAATATGTGTAGGATGCTAAACAAGCAAAGGGAGATATCGTGGACACTCGTCGTGTTAATTCAGTACAAAAACGTGTTCTTGAAGACGAATCATCAAATGAGGGTGCAAATGTCATAGAGGAAGAGAAGGCGACCAAAAAAAGTACATTATTGAATAAGAAAGTTTAATATATCCTTTATTTAATAGGTTATCTCTAATAAGGTGGAATCTGGATTTGGTATTTTTCCGGCACTCTTTTACAGAATTGGTGCATTTGAATGTTGTAATGTTTTGGAGATAATTTTTGTTATTACTCTAAAGTTGAGCGTACTTTATTGATAACTTAAATTAGCTTTTTTCGTATTAGAGTTCTTGATTTAATTGATTTTGGGTCATGTGTTGGGTCTTTTTTGATTTCTATCATATTTAGGTAAGTCATATTAAAATATGATATCTTTTTATTTATCATATGAAATATATAGTCGAGGTAGTGGTATTATTGAAGTATATAGATTCGAATAAATTATAAGTATGTTATTTTTTAAAAAAATTTGTACTATATTCCACGTTAAATGAGAGCGCAGAATATATTGCACGTTAAAAAATTTATGTTCACTTTTTATATTGTAGTATATATTCTAAAATCAGGGCTTATATACAATCTATTTAGAATGTGTTTAAAAAAGAAAGAATCTCTTTTTTTGCCATCTATAATGGAGTGTTACCTAATATATAGTGAATAATATCGTTCTAAAAGTGGGCTTGAAATCAAAGTCAACAAATATTTTTTTAAATGATGGATAATGGCATTTTCTGGAATATCATTGTTTATATGGCAGTTGAAACTTAATCAATTTATATTGCACTTATTGTATATAAGAATATCTGAAATTAATATCCAAATCATATTTGGAAGATTCATTGTCTATCAAATATTAAATTATTTGCTTATAAAAAAAATTTCTTAACATTTAACGTGTTAAATTGCACAAATCTAACTGTCAAAGAATATCTCCATATAATATTTATTTTTCAGAATTTTTTTTAATAATTGACAACTACACAATTTTGAGATTCGGGTTCAACAATCGTTGCTTACCTAATCACAAAATGCAATCCCTTTAAATTCGGGGTTGTTCTTTACAAACTTTTCATAAACGAGGTTTGTCCGGATGATGGACAGGTGTAGGGTTGATGAATTTGGGAGGCTTGTGTACAGATGTAGCTTCGTTCCCGAACCTGCAAAAAGGGAAAAAGACCCCGGAGGTTTGGGTTTGATTCCCTCTCCGATGCTTAAGTCAGTATTCTAGAGAGATAAAATCTGAGTATGTATTTTAACAGAGTAAGGTTTAGAGTAGGTGAGATCCTCCTTTTACCTGATTTTGAGGAGCTATTTATAGTGTTTATGTATAGAAAGGAGCACCCTAAAATAGAGGGATGTGATTGGTTGGGCAATGAGTGGGCGATACTTGTCATAGTTTCATTGCCTTGAGCCTTTTAACCAATCATTCTCTTCCTCTTATGGGATTTTGGGCTGATTATTCCTTCCTTTAGGGAATAATTGGGCCTCTTTATTCAGTTTGGGGAGGTCACAAGCTATCCTTTTGTATGCCGCCAAGTGTCATTGGGAGGATGAGCCACATGTCACCAATTTATTGGGCTACGTGGCAGTCTTTGACTGGACCACTTGTCCTCTTTTGATACGTTACAACATTTACCCCTAAAAGGGGTTTGATCTGGGTCTTGTCTGATTAAAGCCCTTTTACTGATAGTAACTTCTAACATTCATCGTACTGTTTAGGAGTTTAACTGACTTTTCCTCCAATCAGAAGTAAGTGAAGTGACGTGTACACCATATGGTGCTGACACGTGTATGACATTGTTTGGGGAGAGGGAAAGTTTTTACCTCCCTATAAATACCCCTTCCCCACTTCATTTTTTCACTTTCATTTTTGTGATACTTCTAGAGAGATAAGCTCTGAGTAAAAAGAGCATTCTTTTCTTTATTTGTTGGAGGAAGTTGACTTTGGGGATTTTGACCTTAACCATTGCTGAGAGCGGCGTGACTTGTAGAAAAGGCGAAGAGAGTCCATCCAGATTTTTAGTCAGGTATCTCCCCTTTTTCCTTTTACTTTTCTTCTTTTATTCTTTGATTCTTTTTTGAAATAAAATGGTGTCTTTTACCTCATCCAATAACCCCGGCCAACCCATGGAGGATGCTAACCCTAGAGCGGATTCTTTTTCATTCTCCGCTGTCTCTAGAGTTGGGCCCATCTCGGCTGAATACTTCTTTTATTTAATAAGATCGTTGGACCCGTTTCCGATGACCCAGTCTCTGCCTTTGCAGGGTAATCTGGCGCGCGTCAAGCAAACGGCGCGTCTGAGACGTTCACTAATTCTCCCCTCCTCGAGTTTTCAGATGCAAGAATCAACTGGGAGAGTTCCTGGGAGAGAGGAAAGTGATAGAGTGGAAGAAATCCAACCATTAGAGATTGACCCTTTAGCCGAGTATAACTTTGAGGCTTCGGATGATCAGAATCAAGCCGGACTGTCTGGAAGGGTCTCGGATGATGAGGACGAAGAAGAAGGATCAGAACCTTCTACTACCTCTGCTGAACTTCGGGAACGTCGGGGTCCCCTTTCTGACCCAGGGTATGTATGTGTGGACATTGACTGGTTGGAAAAGTATGGGCCGGACAGGAGTCGTCTAGATAGGGAGATGCCTATGATTGGCTTTAAATTCGTCCTTCCTAAAAAGGAGGACACCATTTTCCATGCGGCACCCAACCAGTTTGCTGTGTATAAGATGGCCTTAGATGCTGGACTTAGATTTCCCTTTCTTCCCTTCATTCATGAAATCCTTAGACACTATAGCATAGGTCAGAATCAGCTGGCCCCCAATGCTTGACTGAACATTTTAACTTTCCTTGCCACCTGTGAGTTGTGTGGCCTAGCCCTGTCCCTTAATGCCTTTACCCACATACACTATGTCGCTCAACTTCAGAGAACAATAGAGGGGACCTGGTATAGCGTCTCTAATAGAGCCGGGCTCTTGACTGTTTTTGGAAAACTGTCAAAGATGCACAACTGGAAATCGGAGTTTCTGTTCGTCCAAGCCCCAGACGTAGAGACAGTTGAACCTTACAAGTACCACAACCGAGCTGTAACCAATGTAGGACGAGGTGCCCCAATACTAGAATTAGAGAATAAGTATGATGATGCCGTGGTGGCTCACTTTACGGCCAGGGAGTACATTCACCCTGGGCATGGGGAGGCAGGATGCCCAAAGCCAAAAAAAGATAGCTTTGAAGGGGCCGACTGGTTGGATTCCCTTTAAAGAAATGTTTTTCAACGAAAGATTTTTGGTTGCCGCTGGACTGAAGGAGGGCGAAGATCCACGTAATGTCCTGGTCTTGCCCCAGCTGCCTATCAATGTATTTTAGATTCTGAACTTAACCAAATAATTTCTTTGTGTGCAGAACCGGCAAGACAGAGAATTCCAGCCTCTTGGAAAGGGGAAGTAAACATGAGTAAGTTCGGCGGCGACTTGTGGGCGGAGTATTCAAAGGCTCCACATAAGAAACGAGAGGAAACTGTGGTAAATATTTATTTTTTTTGACGACCTCTTTGTAAATCATCTTCGTCTGCTCAACCATAAAACCAAGGCCTCTTTATGAAGGAAGACGTCTGGATGGAGGACGAATGTCCAAGACGGGCTTTCTTTGGGAAGAGCCTTGGATTTAGGTTCGTCTAGATCTTTGTCCAATTTCTGACTGAAGGTGGTTCCTTGAAGGCAAACGTCAGGCCACAGACGGTTTGCTTCGCTGAACAACCTTTGGTCTATTTACATCTTCGTCCTGGACATGTTTCTGACCGAAGGTGGTTCCTTGAAGGAAAACGTCAGGCCACAGACGGTTTCCTTTACTGAACAACCTTTGGGTAATCCGAGATGGTCTTTCTGGACGAAGGATTATTCTGGCCGGTTTCCTTCTTGGAACCATCTTCGGTTTTGGATATTAATCTGACCTGGTTATTATTTTTGTGCAGAAAAATTCACCGTCGGCAAGGGCGGCTTTTGCCAAGCCGACTTCGTCGAAGAAGCGGCCAGCTGCTTCATGGGAAGAAGCTTCACCCCTCAAAATATCAAAACCAAAGTCCTTTGCTCCGGCAAAGAGGGTTAGGCAGACAAGTTCGTTTGTCCGTAAGGCACCTATCCCTTCCGGCGAGAAAGGGAGAAAGCCTACTGATTCGGTGGTCCTGCCGCCACCGGCCGTCACATTGGGAGCTGGAGGGTCGTCCAGTCCCATCGATCTGGAAAACCAGCTGGACGCAGCTGGTTTGAATTATGAAGAGCTGTCAAATCCGGACGCGGTTAATCCTGGTACCTCGGCCTACTCAGGGGCAGTAGCTCAGCTGGTGGGGCAAATGCCTCATCCATTCAGGACGAAGTCTGTCTCGTCTGGTGAGTTATACTTTTCCAACGTTGTCAGAACGTTGCGGGTTGGTGGACGATCGATGAGTCCGTCCAACAAGCTTGCAGTGGTGATCCCTATTCGCCCGAACTGATGCTTCATCTTTTTCAGATAAGGGAAAGGCTTCAGCCGTGGATGAGTCAGCTTCTGAGCCCGACGAGGCCATCCTTTCTTTTGCCAAGTACTCCTCGGTCGAGAGGAAGAAAATAAAGAAGGACGTCTATGACGCCTTCCCTCATGAGTACGTCGAGAGTCTGAGGGGAGCCACGGCTGGACACATGGGCTACTTGTCTCAACTCCTGACCGAGGTACCTCCTTTTCTTAGCTTCTTAACTTCATTATTATTGTGTTAAACTTCTTACAACATAGCTTGCTAACTTGGTAAATTTCTCTTTTGTTCAGGAATTCGCCCGGAGCATGGCCATGGATGGGTATGTAAGTGTTCTTCTTAAGGAGAACTCTACGTGTGTTCAGAAGGTAACTAAGGCCGGAGACCAGGCCATAGTTACTGTTGAGGAGATGAACGTCTATCACAGGCAGAGTCTGGAGGCCTTGGAGAAGCGGTCGGCTGAACTGGAGTCGTCCAACAAGCTCCGTCTGCTGAAGATCACTGCCTTGTTGAAGGAGAAGCAAGAGTGGCTCCTGGCTCGGGATATTCTCATGGATGACCTGAAAAAGGAGAAGGATGATGCTGCTGCTACCTCGGCTGAGCTTGGGGCCAAAATTTCTGAACTCAAAGCAAAAGTTGATCAGCTGAAGAATCAAGCTCAGCTGGACTTCAAGGATGCCCTCAAAGCCTTCTCTAACTCCTTGGAAACGGCCAAAGGATGGGGGATTAAAGCCATGGAGATGATGGTTTAACCTGACCAAGTGAGCTGGTTTCAACGCGGCTTGAATTCTAGGAGGAGTGTCACAAGGCCAGAGTTCGTCGCAAAGATCCCCCTGTTTTCGAGGAGACAGACGAGGAAGAGGAGTTGGGGGACGAAAAGCCCCAAGATGATGCCGCCATGGAGGAGGATGAACCTATTCCTCCTCCCAACGTCTAAATCAGCCGTCCTCCTACTTCCTTCCCTTTTCATTTGGGCTACTCATTTGAGTGAGGAAGTCAGGGGCGGTTCTATAAAAATTGGTGCAAGTCTAAGAAAGCTTGCACTAAGTACTCAGCAAGGAGGACAGGAAAGATATTCAGGCTCATCTTGACAAGTTGAAGAAGTACGCAACTGTTATCAAGTCTTGGCCCACAACTAGATCAGGACGCTCCTCTTGCTGTAATTTTGACTAAGTATTTTTGTTGTACTTCATGGATATTTTGCTGAAACTCCAATGCTTTGTAATCACATTAGGAGGTATTTTTTGTCGTTTGGTTTTGTTGTAGTAGCATGGATACTCAGTAGTGCTGTACTTTTGTGAATTTTGGCACCAACTTTCGTCCTCTTGAATGAGTAGCCCAAATGAGTATCCTTCTTTCAACTTGCTTGTCCAATTTTATTCTAGTAATTTCTCTTAAACGTAGTTCCATGTGATTGCCTGTTTCTATCTCGCTCATCTTGAATCACATATTTGGACGAAAATGTTCTAGACAAACATGCAATAACAATAATAATTTTTTTTGTTAAGTACACTGTTTCTTCGTCTAAGGAGGGATCAAAGATCAACCTGAGTCGCCTTTGATCAGATCTTCTGGACGGAAAACATACTCTTTGGAGGAGGCAGCACCAAGCATACCATTTTTGCTAAGTAATCAACTTATTCGTCCAAAAGAAGTCAATGACCAGCTTATTTCGTCTTGGGTCGAATCCATTACACTGATAAACCTTGCTCAGACGAGGAACTCCAACATGTAAATTTTTTTAAGTAATCAACATACTCGTCCAAAAGGAGTCTAAGATACTCGTCTTGCCCTGGACAAATTGTCTAAACAACCATTGCCCCATGAAGGAATGCGGTAAAGACAAACCGTTGACGAGTCTTTTCTCTACCCATTGGACTGTAATGGATACTCGTTCTGCCTCCTTTTGGCAATGACACTCGTCCTGCCTTTTCTTGGTCATTTATGAACGAACGTTGCCCCATGAAGGAGGGCGGCCAACACATGAACCTATGGACGAGTACGTTCTCTGCTGTGTCAAGACGACCTTCACATTATAAATATATTCTCACGGCTTCCTTGAGGAAGCAATGTTTGTTTTAATGTGATAACGGCTGCTCACACGGACATGCAGTTAAGAAGTTGTAGTCTAGCTCCTGGACGAATGATGTTTAAAGGAAGGCGTCTAAGGTTTCTTCTTAAGACGTTTTCCTTCTTGAACTAACTATTGGTTAAATACCAAAGTAAGGTTCAAAGGGAGACGTCTAAGGATTATTCTTTGGACGTTTTCCTTCTTGAACTAACTATTGGTTAAATACCAAAGTGAATTTCAAAGGAAGCCGTCTAAGGATTATTCTTTAAACGTTTTCCTTCTTGAACTAACCATTGGTTATATACCAAAGTAAGGTTCAAAGGAAGACGTCTAAGGATTACTCTTTGGACGTTTTCCTTCTTGAACTAACCATTGGTTAAATACCAAAGTATTGTTGAAGAAGTCTAAGGGTAATTCTTGCCCTGGACTAGTACTGTATGCCCCCTTCATAGGATGGCTGTTTGTCTATATCTAGACGAAGTTATCGTATGAAGGTGAATGTCTAGTCCACACCTTTTCTGAATAATGAGACCGTCTTTACTAAGGCGTCTCATTTTGGCCGGTTTTCTTTAGGAAATAACACCTTTGATTAATTTTAGGAGTTATGACGGGGATTTCCTTTACTAAGGAAATACGTCTCTCTGGCTAGCTTCCTTTTAGGAAGCAGTGTTCGTCTATTTTTTGAAGTTTTTAGTGAACTTGGATTTAGACGATCTACAAGTTGCTTCTTGTTAATGTAAGAATCTTCAATCAAGGAGTCTTTATTCATCTTATATGTCTTAGACAAATTGTGATGATTTTTGCAGACGTTTTCCTTTTGGGAAGCAATGTCTGTCTTACATAATGGTCCTCTTTGGTTTATTATCTAATAACCATCTTTCGTCCATCAATGGTAAAATGCCCCAAGATGACTTTGGATAATAAAATGCCCCTTGCTGATCGTTTTGGAAGAACAAGTTATAGGCTAACAGTTATCCCATATATAATCTAGCAAGTTGAACCATAGACCAGAATTTAGAATATGTATTGATATGAAGTTTGCTTAGCCTAGGCTAAGGTACATGTAATACGTTTCTAAAAGATTTTTTTGTGCCATAGCACTTCATTTACAACTTGTAAAAAAACTTCGTACTTTATTAAACATAGTACTTCTTCAGATTATCAGAGTTCCAGGTTTGTGATATGGGGCATCCATCCAAGTCTTGTAGCTTAAATGTACCGCTACGAACTTCTTCGACCACCAGATATCCTTCCCAATTCGGGGTTAGTTTGCCAAGTTCCTTTGCTCGTCCTACAAACTCCATCTTTCGGAGAATCAGATCCCCTTTTTGATAGGTCGTCTGGTTACCCGTTTGTTGAACTCCCTAGCCATCTGTAACTTATACAACTCCATCGTTAAAAGAGCATTACCTCGAACCTCTGGCAACTTGTCTAATGTCAGACGCATAGCTGCCCAGTTGGTCTCTTCTGAATACAACATCACACAGAGGGTAGATTCTTCCATTTCAATAGGGAGGACAGCCTCTGATCCATAAACCAACATGAAGGGAGTTTCCCCTGTTGAATTCTTGGCAGTTGTTCTGATGGACCAGAGAACCAGCTGAAGCTCTTCCACCCAGAAACCCTTGGCATTTTCTAACTTCTTCTTGATGCCTTCTGATATGATTTTGTTGAAAACCTCTACCTGGCCATTCGCCTGTGGATGGGCAACAGAAGCAAAGTGGGATTTAATATCCCTCTCTGTGAGCCAATCGTTCAGCTTAGGGGTCTCAAACTAGGGTCCATTGTCAAACACTATCGACTGGGGCATCCCAAATCTCGTTATCATGTTTTTCAATATAAACCTTTTTACGGCATTCGTCTTTGTGCCCCTAACTGCTTCAGGTTCGACCCACTTCGAGAAGTAATCCACAGCCACAATCACAAATTTTTTCTGGCCGGTCACTATAGGGAAAGGACCTAGAATGTCCATTCCCCATTTAGCAAATGGCAAGAGGGTCAGGACAGGGGTCAGGAAGTTGGACGGTCGCTTAAAGAGATGGCCATGCTTCTGGCAGCTGTCACATTTTTTTGCATAGTCCATGGCGTCCGCATTCAGTGTCGGCCATAAATAACCAGTCCTGAGCGCCTTCTTAGCCAGTGCCTGGCCACCTATGTGTGAGGCACAAGATCCCTCATGTAACTCCTTCAGAACCTCTAGGCCGTCTTCTCTAGTAATACACTTCATCAGCGGACGATCGTATGATTTCTTATACAACGTCTCATCCCAAATTTCGAACCACTTATCACGAGCTTTAACATATTTTGCCTCTGTCGGATCTTCTAGTAACTGACCGGTCTTCTTGTAGTGAAGTATGGGATCCATCCAAATGTTTTCTCTACTTAAAAACATCACTTCCTCCTGGTCAATGCTCTTCTTCTCTTGTACTTCCCAGAACACAGTTCGTGGAGCGTCACCTAAAGCTGAACTAGCTAATTATGATAGAGCATCAACTAAATGATTCTCAGACCTAAGTACTTGTACCAAGGTGAACCGGTCTAGCTGCTTGATCTCTTCGTTAACCAACTGAACATACTTGACCATTGTGGCTTCCTTGCATTCATAGTCCCCGTTGACCTGGCTGACTACCAGAAGGGAGTCTGAACTTCCTTCCAATTCCCTAGCTCTAGCTGCTCGGCATATCCGAATTCCAGCCAACAAGGCTTCATATTCGGCTTCGTTATTGAAGCTGGGAATTTAAACCGCAAGGCGTATTCATACCTATCACCTTCAGGTGACTGACATACAAGGCCTGCCCAACTACCCTGGGCAGTAGATGAGCCATCCACCATCAGCTTCCAACTTTGACTGCCCTCGGAAGGGTCTTTCACTGGATCAAGTACTGGTCGGGTTAGTTCGGCTATGAAATCTGCCAAAGCCTGCCCTTTAATCGCCTTCCTTGGCTCGAAAGTAATGTCAAACATTTTTAGTTCATTTGCCCATTTGAGCATCCTCCCATCCGCTTCCAGCTTCTGTAAAACTTGCTTTAGTGGCTGGTCAGTATATACAACAATACTATGAGCCAGGAAATAAGGCCTTAACTTCCGGCTAGCCACCATAAGGTCAGACCAAACATCTCAACGGTAGTATATCTGCTCTCGGCATCTTTGAGTACTTGACTCACACAGTATATAGGGATTTGTATAGCATCTCTCTCGGCTAACAGCACTGCACTGACTACTTCAGGAGAAACAGCCAAATAGACATACAACTTTTCTCCAACCACTGGACTTATCAGACGAGGGATTTGTTGTAAATGCTTCTTGATTTCATGTAAAGCCTCGTCTGGTTCAGGGGTCCATTGAAATTTTGCTTTCTTCTTTATAGTTGCAAAGAAATGATGACACTTGTCACTCGACTTGGACAAAAATCGTCCCACAGCCTCTAGACAGCCAGTAAGCCGTTGTACTTCCTTAATCTTTGTTGGAGGTTTCATATCAATTATAGCTTGAATCTTTTCAGGATTTGCCTCTATCCCACGCTGATCTACCAAAAAACCCAGAAACTTGCCGGCTGAGACCCCAAACACACACTTCTTTGGGTTAAGCCTTAGTTTATATTTGCGCAAGGTTTCAAAAGTTTCACGCAGATCTTCAAGGTGATCCTTGTCTTCTTGACTCTTGACGATCATATCATCTATGTAAGATTCCAAATTGCGACCCAACTGAGGTGAAAAAATCTGGTTGATAAGCCTCTGAAAAGTTGCTGGAGCATTCCTCAAACCGAAAGGCATCATAAGCCAGCCATACAACCCCTTTTCAATAATAAAAGAGGTCTTATCCTGATCCTCAGGAAGCATAGGAATCTGATGAAACCCTGAATAAGCGTCCATAAAGCTCAGCAATGCATGTCCAGCCGTTGAGTCTACTAGACGATCTAGCTTGGGCAGAGGAAAGTTATCCTTGGGGCAAGCTTGGTTCAAGTCTGTGTAATTAACACACATCCTCCAAGTTCCATTCGGCTTGGGAACCATTACCACGTTTGCAACACAATCTGGATAGTGGGTTTCCTTGATAAAGCCTGCCTCAAGCAGTTTTCTGACCTCGTCGTCTACAGCTTGATTCCTGACGGGTCCGAAATGTCTCTTCTTTTGTCTGATAGGCTTTCTAGCTGGATCAACATTAAACCGATGAACATCCACTTCTGGGTCAATCCATGGCATTTCATCTGCCGCATAGGCAAAGACATCCTGATACTCCTTCAACAGTGAAATAATAGCTTCCTGTAGCTCAGGCTTTAAAGCCGTTCCTATTTGCAAAGTCCTTTCTGGACGAGAATCATCTAAACAAATACTTAATGGAGCTTCAGCAGGCTTAGGACGATAGAGTCAGACTTGCGATCGTCATAACCTCAACTGAAGACTTTGGTTCTTCTTTGACCTGAGCGAACTTCCTTTTCTTACTAGGCAGATCTCTTGCCGTCTTCCTTTCGGAAGTAACATACATTTCATCTTTTTCTCCTGACGGCTTCCTTACGGAAGCAGCGTGCGTCTGAAATTTCTCTTCTTTTATCCTGGACGTTCCCACTTTCTCTGCCCCAGCCTCTTTGGGCTCGTCTACATCCATGGGCTCAGCTTCATTCAACTTCCATGATGAAGGTTTTAAGGTGTTAAGGTGGCACTCTCTGGCGGCCCGCTGGCCTCCATAGATTGTACTAACCTAGCCATCATCACACTCAAACTTCATCAACATCATTTGAGTGACAATGACCGCCTTAATGTTGTTGAGAGTGGGACGTCCCAGAATTACATTATATGCTGTCAGATCTTTGTCAACCAAGAATTTTATGAACATGGTTCTACTTCGATCTTTCTCTCCAACTCTGACGGGCAACGACACCGTCCTTACTGGATGAATGATTCCTCTCCCAAATCCTATGATTGGATGATGGACTGGAAGGAGGTCTTTTTGATCAAATTTGTGTCGTGACAAGCAATCAGCGCTAATAATGTCAGTAGAGCTGCCAATGTCTATAAGGATCCTTCGTACTTTCAAGTTTGCTATCTTCATCTCTACGACGAGAGGGTCATCATGAGGAGTTCTGATCTTGCCACGATCACCCTCACTCACCGTCACCAAGGGGAACGGATCCACCTTTGTTTTTCCTGTTAGCAACACCTGGCCGAGCTCTCTAACATAATTCTTTTGTCCTCTCAAAGTTGGTCCCCCGGCTGCAAATCTGCTGGATATAACCAAAACTACATCTTCATAAGTGCTGGCACTTTCTTTTTTCTTACTTTGCCGAAAATCCTTCTTCTGAAAACGACCTTCTCGAGACACAAACTGATTCATCTTTCCCTGCTTTGCAAGATGCTCCAATGCTCTCTTCAAATGTTTACACTCATTGGTTTCATGCCCACAATCCTTGTGGAAGTAACAATACTTGCTTCTGTGCCGATTCTTGTAAGGCGTCTTCATCTCTGCTGGGGCTTTAAGTTCATAAGGATAGAGTACTGATCCTTATCAAACTCAGTAGGCTCAGCCGACACAGCCCTTTCTTTTCTTTTCTCTCTTCTTGATTGGGCTGTACCTGAAGATACTACCCAGGTCACAGCCTTCTTAGGATTGTTCTTAGGTTTTTGAACAGGCTCCTTGGGCTTCTTAGACTCTGAGTGTTTAGCTTCGGACACACCTCTTTCGCATGTATGAAGGCTTCAGCTTCTCTGAGAGCTTCAGCCAAGGTGCTTACTTTCTTCTTGACTAGGTCGAACTTGAAGCTCCTTGGACGAAGTCCCCAAATGAATGCATCAAATGCTACACCATCATTCAAGTCGTGGATCTGAAGGGCTTCAAGGTTAAATCACTTCACAAAACTTCTCAAAGTCTCTTTTGGGGCCTGGACAATCTTCCCCAAATGAATACTGGTTTTCTGTTCCTGCCGATTGGCTGCAAAGTGACTAGTAAATGAGTAACTCAACTCAGTAAAATTGTTGATGGAATTTGCTGGTAAATTTTTAAACCACTTCTGACCAACCCCTTTCAGGGTAGCTGGAAAGTTCTTACACCATGTAGCATCTACCACAGCCTGGACGTACATCTGATGTTTATATGCTGAAAGATGATCATCTGGATCGGTTGTGCCATCGAACGGATCAATGGTGGGTAGCTTAACCTTAGGACACGGAGGGGCTTGCATTATTCTGGCTGAGAATGGTGTCGGCCAATCTATGCGGAGCTCCCTGAAACGCGCATCAACTGGTACTATATCTCTCCTGCATTCCCTGAGAACTGTATTTGACGAACTGACCTCCTGAGACCCTCGCCTACAAACATTCTGCTGGGAGGTTCTTCGGTAGACATTGGGCTGAACCACCGTCCTCTCCTGACGAGGCTCATTCCTGAGACCCTCTTAGTGTGACTCCGGATTCTCAGGGTGGGGTCCTGTAAGTACTCTGGAGCGTCAGTTTCCATCCGAAGACCGTCCACTGGTCTGTTCACCGGGTTGGTGACCACTAGTATACAGTCTAGACGACGAGGTTGCTCACTACGAGCAGACTGCCTTCCCTTAGACAACCTTCGGGCTTCCTCTGGTCGTCTAGCCCCGCTTGATCCAGCTACATTCTGAGAAGCTCCTCTTCTAGGTGTAGGCCTAGAATCAGGCTAAGGGCCTACCCTGAAGAAAAGCATATTGCTCTTAATCTACTCCTGGACGACTTCGGCCATTTTGGCTTGAAACTCGTTTAGAGCATTTTCCAAATGAGCCGCCGTGACCGGAAGAGCAGGATTGGGCTCTAAAACTGCCCCGACCGGATCGTTTTGTCGCGGTCCGTCTCGTCCGCTGGGTGGACGTTTATCGTCGACTGTCTCATTGAATTGTACATAAGGACTCAATCTTTGTCCTCGGTTGGACGAGTTTCAATCTGTCATCTCCACGCCTCCCCACAGACGGCGCCAAATGTTGTTTACAAACTTTTTGTAAACGAGGTTTGTCCGGATGATGGACATGTGTAGGGTTGATGAATTTGGGAGGCTTGTGTAGAGATGTAGCTTCGTTCCTGAACCTGCAAAAAGGGGAAAACAACCCGGAGGTTTGGGTTTGATTCCCCCTCCGATGCTTACGTCAGTATTCTAGAGAGATAAAATCTGAGTATGTATTTTAACAGAGTAAGTTTAAGAGTAGGTGAGATCCTCCTTTTACCTGATTTTGAGGAGCTATTTATAGTGTCTATGTATAGAAAGGAGCACCCTAAAATAGAGGGATGTGATTGGTTGGACAATGAGTGGGCGACACTTGTCATAGTTTCATTGCCTTGAGCCTTTTAACCAATCATTCTCTTCCTCTTATGGGATTTTGGGCTGATTACTCCTTCCTTTAGGGAATAATTGGGCCTCTTTATTCAGTTTGGTGAGGTCACAAGATATCCTTTTGTATGCCGCCAAGTGTCATTGGGAGGATGAGCCACATGTCACCAATTTATTGGGCTATGTGGCAGTCTTTGACTGGACCACATGTCTTCTTTTGATACGTTACAATAGGTGTAATTTTAATGATAATCAGTTATTTGGAATATTAATTGTCATTCAAATTATAAGTAAACATTTGATGGAACATAGAACATATATTATTTTAAAATTTGATAGAACATAGAACATAGAACATTTGATTCGGTATATTGAGCTAATAAGTTGTAATCTTCCAACATCGGTATTTTAGCTAATACCAAAGAACATATATTCTTTTATATACTGTCACAATAGCAATAAAAAGATATTATTCACTTATACTAAATAAATTAGCTAACAAAGGTATAATATTATACTTGATAATTACTTAGGCAATGTTTTGCTAGGATCAGATAAGAAATATATTTTAATCAAATTATATTGTTTTACCAAGTTCAGTATAATTTAAAAAGTATAATATTCGAATTATACTACAATAACGCTGATATAATTTGATAGGAAATAAGTTGTCTAGCTAAAATGGAAATAGATATATTTGATTTTATTCTTCTTGCCTAACTTATTATTTTACTCACCATATGATTGAAATATTCGACACATGTCCCTGTATGATTTGCTCTTCAGACGGACTGAGATTACCTATTCAAAAACATTTCCTAATATGCAAGAGGAAAAGTTTAAAACTATAATAAAGGGTAAAAGATTTTTATTCACTATCATATTATCAAAGGGAAACTTTTAACGTGATAAATTGCACATGCATATTCTTAGGAAATTACCAAAGTCAAATTGTTATCTCTATTATTTTTCATATTATGAGTACCCTTTTAAGAAACCTAAGATAACGTGTATAATAAAAGGCTGAATTACATTATTTTCGAAATATAATTGCTTAAAATTAGGGATTTTTTTTCATATAACAACCATTATGAATATATCAAATCAAATGTTCCTTAAATTTAGGGATCATATTTTTTTACATTAGTTATTCAAATCTACTTTCACGTTTTAGGGTTTTTTTTTCCCATAACCACCATTATCTTTTTATCACGTATGGGCTAATTATGCAAATTGTTAATGATATCAAATTCAAATTGTTATCTCTATTATTTTCCATATTAAGAGTACCCTTTTAAGAAATTAAATCGAAGACTGACTATATCTGATACTATTGCTATTCATACAACTTAAAAAAGATTTCATTTTCCGTTTTTATTGCAGATTGTATTGGACATCGAAATATTTGATTTTATTCACCTTGCCTTACTTTTTTTTCTCACCGTAAGTTTGAAATATCATTTGTACGGTATAATTTGCTCTTCATAGGGTCCAATTGTTACCTAATCTATTGTATAAAAAGGACAATTGTTTTTCATTTCTAGCAACAGCTAATTAATTTACCAAAACTATACTAAGTTTTATCAAAATATTAAGCAATGGATCGCCAATGCCAAATATTAAGAATTAATTGGTAAGTCCCAACAACCAAATCTATTGTGTATGGACAAAATTTCCCATTAATATTAAATCACCCCAACGAATAAGTCCATGAAAGCTTCCTGTGAGTTGTTTTAGTTAGATACAAGTATTTAAACAGTACAACACACCTACCTAAGAGATAAATGTACAATATAAGGAATATGGCCATATGAGTCCGCCACGCCAAAACAACCAACAACCATTGCACATTGTCCATAAAACAAAAAAAAATGATGTAAATATGACAAGATAAAGTCGTATCACCTAATCAAAGATAATTCATAAGTCCTCTAACAGTGATAGTCAATGGAAGTAGGGTCGAATCCACAAAGAAACGGAGTTCTAAGTTGATATTCAGCTATACAGCTACTTTAGACAAAATCAGATAAGAATAAGCTGAACTACTAATTAAACGCTAGAAAGAAATATAAAAAGCGATTTTAATCTATGAAATAAAGGTGTAGGGAATTAGTTCGGTCCACCATGCTTATACCAATCAAGGGATCAAACAACTATTAGAACTTAGGTCAAGAATCGATAGATTAGAGCAGCGTCAAGCTATGGCTAAGTCTCAACGCCCATAATTCAACATATGCAGCATGTTCACAGACATAATCAGAATAACTGATGTGTACTAGGCCTCTAAAAGTAAGACAGGTCTATGCAAACAATTATTAACCTCAAGTAATCAATGAAACTGCGCAATAACATTAATTACTCAATAAGAACAAATCACACCGTAATCAATCTCATCAAACCCTAGAAACTAATAGCAATTCAAATAATCAAGGTATAAATATGGCTTCCCTCACCATATCCCTAGAAATTAAACTACTCAGACATGATTGAATGAACAATAATAAAACTAATATAGAACCCTAATTTATACATCATGAATCAAAATAATAATTAATCTAAACAATCAAAATCAATTAAGGAGATTAAGAGTAGAGAAGAATACCAATTGACGGAAAGCAATAACTCTTATTGAAATCAAATCAAAGGTTCAATCACCCCTTAAACTAATCTAAAGTGTTTAATCTAACAAAAACTCTCTAAAAACTCAACTAAGAACAATGGAAATAAACTAGAATAAATTGTCTCTAAAATAATAAGGAAAAACTATTTATATTAGTTCCAAAAATCTAAATAAAAACGGAAATAAAAGATACATTTTGCGCGACATTGAGTGCGGGACCGGATCAGGCAATGGGCCACCCGATCGGGCCCACACAAAAAATTATGCCAACTTCTCTTCTTGATTTCCACGCAAGCAACACCAAAGAAATGGGCATTGGGCCCCCACCCGATGGGCTTCCCGATCAGGAGCACCATCGGTTCCACAGCACGAGCCCCAGCAACAATTCGTTGGACGAAGCTCAACAACGGCAAAAGGAAACCAATGGCCTCCCACCTGATCGGGTCGGGTAGCACTGCCCGATCGGGCTTGGGGACAATATGAGCTCAGGATACTAATCTTTGGCGCACAAGCAGCAAGCAACATGAAACATATATTTGGGCCTGCCCGATCGGGTGGCCTTTACCCGATCAGGTTGGGCTAAATATTGCGTAACTAAAAACACTTCGTTTCTTCACCCAATTGGGTCGGGCAATGTTCGCCCGATCGGGTGCGAAACCTTACCACCCGATCAATAAATCTTCTCCTGATCGAGCCATTTTCTATCAAAGAGAAAAGAGCCTCTTTTCTTTCAGAACCTTAGACTTCGAGTTGCGCCTGTGTTGATGCAATATCAGAGTACAGGAAGCTCCTTTTGACTCTTTAACTCTCAATTCTTCACGTTTAGAGGTCTTGGGACCTCCTAAACTATCCATAAAGCTCGTGGTCATTCCTACGTGCCTCGTAACAACTCGTAAAGTCGTGGTTGCTTCCAATTAGCTCAGAAATAAGGAGAAAACTCCCTAAAACCTGCAATTCAATACTAAAACACAAAATCGCAATTATATACGATAGTTAGCACAAAAATAGCCTCTGAAGAGCTTAAATGATGCACGAATTAGTTCATAAATAGGGGAGAAAACTCTATCTAAATACGTGATATCAAACTCCCCCAAGCTAAAACTTTTCTTGTCCTCAAGCAAACAGAACATGAACATGGAATAGATTGCCTCACCCCATAGATAAAAAGCAATCAAAGCTCAAAATGTTTTCAAGACGAAGAATCGTTCAAGCAGGCAAAATTCAAGTTCGGATAATCAAATCCATCCAACTACCAATCATCCAAGCATTCATCAAATTCAAGCATCCACAAGGCATACAAATCCTGAAAAGGCTCTCACAAGGGTGTCACTCCTCTCAATTTTGTGGCAGGCAAAGAATATGCCCGAACACTCACCAATCCGACCATAAATGTCCTTCCCACTCACACTCTCATGTGTTTAAGAAGGTTAAATGACACTCATCCTAGCCAAGTCAACTCAATTAGCAGACATACTCTTTAACTTTGACAAACTGACTCGAAATCCATCCAATAAATAATGCAGACACGAGCTCAATAGGACTTTATAGGGTTGTAATGGGGCTTAGGTGAGAGGTAGGGGATATATTTAGGAAATGTGGTGGAAAAACCAACAAAGGGGGAGCAAAAGTCACTCAAACAAGGCCGAAGATGGCCGAAACAACTCCCAACAACACCATAAAACCATAAAATACATCCCAAATCTTATGAATTAACGAAAACTCACAACAAACCCATTTTTCAAGCAAAGTAGCATATTTTTCTTTATAAACATACATGAATGAAGGAACTTTAAATTCTTTGGAACTTCTATTTCATTTTTCTTTCATTTTTGAACTTCATTCACGCAATTCTAACTTTGCTTTTTTTTCTTTTCTTTTTCACACTCAAACCACAACAAATACACTTTAATTCACCAAAAACCAAACCAAACCATTGAACCAATCTCAAACTCAACCCATACAAAAGCTCCCCCAAGCTAGGCTTGGAAATAGTATCGAAATAAAGTCCATGGGCTCATAATAAGGGTTTTAGTAACATGAAACAAGTCATTAGGCTCAGCGGGGCTAAGGAGGATAAAAGTATATCAAAAATTCACTCTGAGGCTCAAGAATCAGACCAAAGAACGCCTCTATCACAGCAAATGCTACAAGTCATAGAAAATCAGACAAGTTCGAAGTCAAAGTCAAGACCCATCCACTAAAGAGGAACTAACACACAAAAACAGACTGGATGATAGTATGAATCCAATAGGCTTACAAAGAGGCCTCACAGTCTAACGAATTCAGGCATGCAGCACAATGTAGTGTATGATAATCAAAACTCGCTCAAAATCATAGCAATCAAACATCAAACATAGCCACAAGATCACAAATGCCCAGCTACCCAGAAAACATAGACAAAATCATTTTCAATTAGAGCACAACAAGGGGCACAAGGAGGCAACTAAACCAGTCATGAGAACCATATTTTTTTGATTTTTTCAGTATTTTTTGAAAGCAGTAAATCTATCATAGAAAACAGTAAAAGAGATAGATAATACAAACAAATTTCCTCCCCCAAGCTAAACTTGGCAGTGTCCTCAATGCCCAAAGGTAACAAAGGACGATACTAAGAGGAAAAACAACTTTAGTACCCTCACTCTCGCTCAGTAAATAAATTAAGAAAAATAAAAATGAAAAAAAAGGAATAAGAGGGAAATACGAGTTGCCTCTCGCATTGCGCTGGTTTATAAAGGTCCCGCACGACCATAATATCTCCATCTCTCAAATAGGAGGGGCTAAGCAGTGAGATTCACCCCTAATCAAACACCTTCCTTCTCCAAATGTTCTTGATAATTCCTCCAGACGGTGAGGCAACCTTAGGTGTATTTTGAACCTTCTCTACACCTACCTCATCCAAAACCTCAGCTCTACAACAAGATTGTTCAAGCATAGGTGCCTTAACAACATTGGTTAGTTTAAAAATCACTTTATCATCACCAAAACTATGAGTTAAAGACCCAAACTTAACATCAATAACCGCACCAGCAGTACACAAAAATGGTCTACCCAGAATAATAGGAATCTGGGCATCCTCATCCATATCTAACACCACAAAATCAACAAGAATGTAGAATTTCCCGACCCTAACAGGAACGTCCTCTAAAACACCTAGGGGGTATTTTATAAGATCAGCCATTTGTAAAGTGATTTGTGTGCATTTAAGTGCTCCCATGTTCAGTTTCTTGTAAACAGATAATGGCATAACAGAAACAGAAGCACCTAAATCACACAAAGCTTTATCAATAAAAATAGGTCCAAGATGGCAGGGAATAGAAAAACTACCAGGATCTTTTAACTTAGGTGGGGTTTTATTCTGAATAAAGGCACTGCACTCTTCAGTAAGTGTGACACGTTCTACCCCACCAAAGTCTCTTTTACTTGGTTATCATGTCTTTCAGAAATTTGGCATAAACAGGGACTTGGGTAATTAAATCTATGAATGGAATCGTTACCTCAAGGTTCTTGACCATAGCCAAGAGCTTACTAAACTGCTGATCGACCTTTGATTATTGTATCCTGTGAGGAAAAGGTAGCCTTGGTGTAAAAGGCATTTCAGAAACCTTCTCCTTTTTCTTCCTGTCTGTTCAGCTTCCTCAGATAAGTCGACTTCAGACGTCGAACTCTTCCCTTTTCCTTCCTCTACCACCTTCTTCTTCCCCGTAGTTGGGGTAACCTCATCAATGTGCAACGGAAGAGCATCATAAACGGCACCACTACGAAGAGTGATGGCATTCACGTGCTCCCTCTGAATGGGTAGCCTAGGCAATTGTCTCTGCTGTCTCTGAACATTGTTTTCTGCCAATTGGGAAATCTGAGTTTCGAGAAATTTAATGTGCTTCTCTTGGGCTCTTTGTGCCTCCTCATTAGCTCTCTGCATAGCTAGTAAATGTCTCTCTTGAGCTCTTTGCGCCCCCTCATTAGTCTTTTGCATGCTCAACACCAGTTTCATCAATTCAGACATGGAAGACTCTTGTGCGTTGATGTTTTGTGCAGGTGGGGTTTGAAAATTTTGTGGGGCTTGAAAGTTATTAGGGTGATGGAAATTCTGTGGTGGAGGTCTCTGAAAACCAGGGGGTTTGTTAGTATGGTGCTTTAAAATGATTTTGTGGAGGTGGGGGTTGATAGTTTTGCTGATTTTGGTAGGCATGTGGAGGGGGGAAATTTTGTGGTTTCTGTTGGAAGGCATTCACCTGCTCCATCTAATGTTGACTAAATTGACAGTCATGCCCAAAATGACCCTGAACACCACATGCCTCGCAGTAATATGAGGTAATGGGTGCTACGGAAGATATAGCATTAATACTCATGGGAGAAGGTGTCGAGGTAGAGGAACTCAATGTGTCCATCTTCTGGCTTAGCTTCGCTATTTGTGAAGTCAGTAATGCAATGACATCTACCTCCAATACTTTCCTCGTGAATGATCATTGGCTGCGAGGTTTGACAGAAAATCATAGCCTACATCCACTTCCTTATCAAGAAAAAATCCTCCTGCAGACGAGTCAACAATACTCTTCGTCTGAGGCTGCAGACCATTATAAAATGTCTGCGTCAAGAACCATTTCTCCATGTTGTGATGTGGACACTCTCTCTGCAAATCTCTGAACCTAGCCCACACTTCCCATAGTGTTTCATCGGGCTCTTGGGAAAATGTGGCTAGTTTGTTTCTGATTTCTGCTATTTTTGTAGGTGGATAATATTCTCTCAGGAACGCAGCAGAAATCTCACTCCATTCTGTTTCTTTCACGTCGTTCAACCACTTCTTGGCTCTATCTCTCAATGAAAACTCGAACAACATGCCTTTCGTTGATCTGGAGTGACGCCTCCATGTTTAACGGTTCGACAAAGCTGTTAAAACCGCTGCAGATGATTTGCCGGATCTTCAGTAGGATGCCTACCAAACTGATTTTGCTGAACCATACTGATGAGTCCAGGCTTAATCTCGAAGTTTGTTGCCGCGATGGTGGGCATGGTAGGTCCAGTGATTTAGACATAACTGAACTCGAGGTGTCTGATCTAGAGGTGTTCAGCTGAACAGACTGCTTTTCTCTCTGAATTTTCTTTCAAATCTACCTGATTGTCCTTGTAAGATTGGGATCCGCTGGGATGGGGGAACCGTTTCTTTGAGACCTGGGCATACAAAAGAAACAAAAAGAAGCAGTAAAACGTACCTCAATTGGAACAATGAAGTTCCAATGAGGCACAGAGAAGTAGATCAAATAACCAAACAAAAACTTAGATAACTAGCCGTCTCCCGGCAACGGCGCCAAAATTTGACAGGCTAAAGTCGTATCACCTAATCAAAGATAATTCCTAAGTCCTCTAACAGTGATAGTCAAGGGAAGTAGGAACGAATCCACAGAGAGACGGAGTTCTAAGTTGATATCCAACTATACAGCTACTTCAGACAAAATCAGATAAGAATAAGCTGAACTACTAATTAAACGCTAGAAAGCAATATAAAAAGGGAATTAAATCTACAAAATAAAGGTCTCGGGAATTAGTTCGGTTCACCATGCTTATACCAATCAAAGGATCAAACAACTATCAGAACCTAGGTCAAGAATCGATAGATTAGAGCAGTGTCAAGCTATGGCTAAGTCTAAACGCCCATAATTCAACATATGCAGCATGTTCACAAACATAATTCGAATTACTAATGTGTACTAGGCCTCTAAAAGTAAGACAGGTCTGTGCAAACAATTATTAACCTCAAGTAATCAATGAAACTGCGCAATAACATTAATTACTCAATAAGAACAAATCACACCAAAATCAATCTCATCAAACCCTAGAAACTAATAGCAATTCAAATAATTAAGGTATAAACATGGCTTCCCTCACCAAATCCCTAGAAATTAAACTACTCAGACATGATTGTCTGAAGAATAATAAAACTAACATAGAACCCTAATTTAAACATCATGAATCAAAATAATAATTAATCTAAACAGTCAAAAGCAATTAAGGAGATTAAGAGTAGAGAATAATACCAATTGACGGAAAACAATAACTCTTATTGAAATCAAATCCGAG
Source organism: Patellifolia procumbens (assembly GCA_947645195.1). Lineage (NCBI taxonomy): Eukaryota > Viridiplantae > Streptophyta > Magnoliopsida > Caryophyllales > Amaranthaceae > Patellifolia > Patellifolia procumbens. The sequence goes on from CANSGD010001040.1 coordinate 1,984,706, forward strand.
GTTCAATTACCCCTTAAACTAATCTAAAGTTTTTAATCTAATTAAAACTCTCTAAAAACTCAACTAAGAACAATGGAAATAAACTAGAATAAAATATATCTCTAAAATAATGAGGAAAAACTATTTATAATAGTCCCCAAAATCTAAATATAAACGGAAATAAATGATAGATTGTACGCGACATCGAGTGCGGGACCGGTTCGGGCAATGGGCCACCCGATCGGGCCCACACAAAAAATCATGCCAACTTCTCTTCTTGATTTCCATGCAAGAAGCATCAAAGAAATGGGCATTGGGCCCCCACCCGATGGGCTGCCCGATCGGGTGCACCATCGGTTCCACAGCACGAGCCCCAGCAGCAACTCCTTGGACGCAGCTCAACAGCGGCAAAACGAAGCCAATGGCCTCCCACCTGATCGGGTCGGGTAGCACTTCCCGATCGGGCCTGGGGACAATATGATCCCAGCATACTAATCTTTGGCGCACAAGCAGCGAGCAACATGAAACATATATTTGGGCATGCCCGATCGGGTGGCCTTTGCCCGATCGGGTTGGGCTTAATTTTGCCCAAGTAAAAACTCTTCGTTTCTTCACCCGATTGGGTCGGGCGATGTTCGCCCGATCGGGTGCGGAACCTTACCACTCGATCAATAAATCTTCGCCCGATCGGGTCATTTTCTGCCCGATCAGAATACGGGAAGCTCCTTTTGACTCTTTAACTCTCAACTCTTCACGTTTAGAGGTCTTGGGACCTCCTAAACTATCCATAAAGCTCGTGGTCATTCCTACGTGCCTCGTAACAACTCTTAAAGCCGTGGTTGCTTCTAATTAGCTCGGAAATAAGGAGAAAACTCCCTAAAACCTGCAATTCAATACTAAAACACAAAACCACAACTATATATGATAGTTAGCACAAAAATAGCTCGGAAGAGCTCAAATGATGCACGAATTAGTTCATAAATAGGGGAGAAAACTCTATATAAATATGTGATATCAAAATGGCGTGATAGGAAAAAGGCCACGGTATTTTTAGCAAGAAGGCAAGTTTATGCTAATGTATCTATAATTTCATTAACCTATAATATAGCAGTAAATATTACAAAAGGCCATGGTATTTTTTAAAAAGGTTTTAGAGAAATTTCCCTAACACTTGGTTAGGTCGAAGATGAGAATGTCATAATAGATACTTTAGAAAGCGAAATAGTAAAAGAGTTAGGAAAACGAACCTTAACTTACGAACCTTCAGTTATAAAACAGAAGGGGCATACTCCAAGTAAAAACTCTGATGTTTGTTGTAGGCATCCTATACTCCAAAAGACCATAACTTTGTCATTAAACATAAATCATCATTATTGTAAATGTAGTGCAATGATTGCGATTATAGCAAGAAAGTTTTAAAAATAAGTGTATTATCTTATATCATTATTAAAGTATGACATATATGTATGATGCCTTTAATCATAATTACATTATTGTTATTTAGAAAATATCCATGAGGCTCAAGATTACCCTAGCTCAAGTTTGACAATGCAAGCGTCTTCACAACACGGATTTCCATTGTCTGTTATTTATAATGGTAAGTAAGTTTTATGTAAAACTACACCATTTTTCATATTACATGAAAATTCTTAGATGATAAATCAGTTTAAATTTAGGATGAAAATATATTCTTACAAAGAGTACCCTATATATATTCCTAATTAAATAAATAACTTTGTGCAGATAAGTCAGGACAAATATTTGAAAGTCAAACATCACCACAAGTTCGTGCTACAAGCGATAATCAACTCCAAGAGAATCACATATTGGAAATGAATTCCCCAACAATTCCATTCAGTTGCATAACAAACGGCATTTTGTCCTTATATCAAATGCTTATATATAATTTATCAAAGTTGTTCCTTTTATTTTGCTTACATAAATTGCATATTATTTTATATAATAAATGAGTTTTGACTAAAGTTCATGTTTGAACAAAATCCACAAAATTGAAAAAACTAGTTGAATCAACACGTGCAAGACAGAGAAGAAAACTTTTATTATCACAAAAGCGTCAAGGATTGACAATGCAAGCTTCTACGCAACAAAGATACCCTTTGATGGATATTTCTAATGGTAGGTTGATTAAAATGTTAAATTAAATTTAAGGATAATATCACATTTGTTAATTCATATATGAATATAATTTGAACCCTTCATAATAGTATTTATATCTTTACTTTTGCAGATCTTTCAAATCTATTTACGAAAACTCCAACACTAACATAAGTTCGAGTTGCACGTGATAATCAGCGAAAAGAAAATCACATATTGGAGCTGGATTCACTGGCAACGCCTTTGAGTTGCATTAGTAATGGTATTTTATCCTTTTATATAATGATATGTATAACTACAAAAAGGAATTCCTATTTTTAGTTGACTAAAATTACTAAAATTTGTTTAACTAATGAGTTTTCCATGTAGTACATATTGGATCATCAAGCTCAAAAATGTTAAAACAAGCAGAATCAACACGTGCTAGGCAAAGGAGGAAACTTATTTTATCACAAAAGCGTGAAGGACCTTCTCAAATGAACATAGAGGATAATTCAATTATGAATTTAAATAATTTAAGCATGCCAAATTCACACTCAAATGGTAAGAAACTGAATTTTTGATGAAATATGTAAATTTAAGAATTAATTATTATGTTTTTGATCTATTAATTCATGATTTTTGATTTTTTTTCCTTATATCCACAATGGAGCAATATTTAGGTAACTTAGTGGAGAAGGAAAACACTTGCAATTATTTCACCACACTACGACCTATAAGTGAGTTGTCTGATCATAATTTTTTATACAATTCATCTTTGTATTAAATTAATCATTACATAATACTTTCATGATTTCAGATTATATTAGTAATGCATCACCATCAAATGTAGTATCCATGAGTGGTAATCAATTAGCGGACATTAGGAATGGTATGTATTTAAATTAAAATTTATTATAATATAACTATTTATTAAATAGTTGCCATAACATATGTTTGCATTTAAATTAACATATTCTATATATTACAGGTATCAACATTCCTTCAAGAGATGCTAGACAAAAAAGAAAGTTGATTATAGAAGGCAAACATAGTAGTGGTGAGTTTTTATTGTTTGTAATTTAATGAAAATTAGATTTTAAACTTGACATATTGTATTTACATTAAATTATTTGACATTTAATTCAAGATAATTATTATAGGAAATAGCGGTGGACGAAACTCAAATCTTGACATAATTAATGGAAAATTAAGGTCGAAAGAACGTGTAACAAAGGAAGGATGTCCTTATTTCCGTGACACGAAACATTGAAAGTGGTATGAGATTTTTTATATAATATCCAATAATATTATAACAAGTATCCCAAATAATTAATAATGATTTTTCTTATGCAAATAAATGATAAGGTGAAACAAGTGATCGTATTTTGGATGGAAACACCAATTTCGATCAACAACCACATCGAGATCATGAAATAAGTGATGATGATGTAGGTGATATAAATTTCACTAGAGGTATGTTAATTGCATTTTTATAATAGTAGTTCTAACGTCTTATACTCCATATAGTTCACCTTACAAAAAAATATACTAAAACCTAAAGTTGATTTTTCATTTAACATTAAATTGTAGGTTTGAAGGTAGTTCAAAGTAGTTTCACTTATGAAGAAGGAAACCTACCTAACTTTATAATTCCCATATCTTTATCTTAATGGCTTTATATAATTGACTTTGCATTAATTTAGATACTTTATTCATTTTATTGTACAATGTAGGGAGCTATTGGATATTGGAGACCCTACTTATGAATGCGAATTTTGTGGAGCGCAAATGTGGTTTGATGAAAGAGCTAATAAACAAAGTAAAAAGGCCAAACCTAAATTTTCTCTATGTTGTTTGCAAGGAAAAGTTCAACTTCCATTGCTACAACAACCACCTCCATTATTGTTTGAACTACTCAACAAGCGTCATCTGAGAAGCAAACATTTCCTTGAAAACATTCGTGCATACAACATGATGTTCTCATTCACTTCTATGGGAGGTAAAGTTGTAACGTCGTCTAACCAAGGTCGTGGCCCTTACAATTTCAAAATAGAAGGTCAAAATCATCACTTGGTAGGCAGTTTGTTGCCGGATGAAGGGTCGCGTCCTAAGTTTTCGCAATTATATATTTATGACACAAAAGATGAAATAAACAATAGGAAAAATGCTGCAAGGCAAGCTTCTATATTTGATACCTTTTTTCAGATGTACTCAATTAATTTGTCAATAATATTTATTAACATTCTATTATCCAACTGCCTGGGCTAACCAAAATAAATTTGATGATCCTATTATAGAGGAGTTGCAAGATGTGATCGATGCACATAACAACCTTGCAAAGTCCTTTAGAAAGGTAAGAGATCGTTTAACATTTGATTCGTGCCAAACTATGAAATTGAAGCTTATTTGTAGAAGACAATCTGATGGAAGAACATATAATCTGCCAACTGCTTCTAAAGTAGCCGTTCTTATTGTTGGAGATATTGATACCTCAGACAAAATAGATATAATAGTTGAGACTCGAAATGGCAAGTTAAAGCGTATTTCTGAACTTCATCCATCATACCTAGCTATACAATATCCTTTATTGTTTCCATTTCGATGAAGATGGCTCTCGAATTGGTATTTTGCATAGAGACAAGATTCAATCAGAATTAAACTCAAAGCAAAGAAATAAGCTAACAATAAGAGAGTTTTTTGCCTTTCGAATTCAAGATCGTCGTTCTGAAGCGGATATACTATTACTAGACAGGAGGTTGCTTCAACAGCTTTTGGTTGATGGATATACAATGATTGAGGCAGAAAGGCTTTTATTTGTCAGGAATAACCAACAGACATTTAGGGCGGATAATGTTAAAAATCTAAAAGGTGTTGTTGCTAGAGGAGACACTGAAGAGAGTTTTTTGCCTTTCGAATTCAAGATCGTCGTTCTGAAGCGGATATACTATTACTAGACAGGAGGTTGCTTCAACAGCTTTTGGTTGATGGATATACAATGATTGAGGCAGAAAGGCTTTTATTTGTCAGGAATAACCAGACATTTAGGGCGGATAATGTTAAAAATCTAAAAGGTGTTGTTGCTAGAGGAGACACTGAAGGTTTTACTACATGTAGTCGTATTGTTATACCAGCCTCTTTTATGGGAGGGAACAATTACATGCGAGAAAACTACCAAGATGCCATGGCAATTTGTAGATGGTATGGGTGTCCTGATTTATTCATTACATTTACATGTAACCCTAAATGGCCTGAAATTACAAGATTTGTACAGAAGAGGGGAATCAGGCCGGAAGATAGACCAGATATAATGTGTCGAGTTTTTAAGTTGAAACTTGATCAAATGGTGAAAGACTTAAAGGACAAGAAGATTTTAGGGTTTAGGGTGAGGTCTGGTAAGTATTTAATTAAAATTATACATATATATGATTAATGTTTTCGGTAATACTTTACAAAATACATGGATTTATAATTTGTAAATGTTTATGATTCAACTTAATGTGTTATATATTTAAGCACTTTATTTTTTTTCGCCGTGTTGTAGTTGTATATACAGTGGAGTTTCAGAAGCGCGGACTTCCGCATGCTCATATATTGGTAAGTCTCCACCAAGATGATAAGTTTCCTGATGCGGAAGCAATTGACAAGATTTTATGCCCGAAAATACTAGATATTAATGTGAACGCCGAGCTACATGAGCTTGCGAAAGAGTATATGATGCATGGTCCATGTGGGATAGCAAATCCGAAATCCCCTTGTATGACAGAAAATAAATGCTCTGAACATTTCCCAAAGAAGTTCAACGAGAAGACGACGGTTGATGAAGAGGGTTATCCTGTTTATAGGAGGCGTGACAACGGAGCAACGGTAGAAAAAATGGTATTGAATTAGATAATAGATTTGTTGTGCCATACAACCCGACGTTACTCCTCAAATATTGTGCTCACATTAACGTTGAGTGGTGCAATCAATCAAGATCTATTAAATATTTGTTCAAGTACATAAACAAGGGGTATGATAAAGTTACAGCAGCGGCTTATCACAATTCTCTAAACCCCGATAACCCTGAGAAAATAGACGAGATTAAGATGTACTATGATTGCAGATACATATCACCATGTGAGGCGATGTGGAGGATATTTTGATTCACTATCCATTATAGAACTCCTCCGGTGGAAAGACTGAGTTTTCACCTTCCTGATGAACAAAGTGTTGTGTTTACAGATGAGATGGATGTTGAGACTGTTCATGAGAGGCCAAATATTGACAAGACAAAAATTTTGTCGTGGGTGGAATGTAACAAGAAGTATGTTGAAGCTAGAGATTTGAGTTACGTGGAGTTTCCAACAAAGTTTATTTGGAAGAAGGATAAGCGAGAGTGGACACCAAGAAGTAAAGGTTTTGCTATAGGGAGGATAGATTTACCACGTAACCCCTGGAGCAGGTGAAAAGTATTATCTACGAACATTATTAAATTTTGTAAAAAGGTGCAACAAGTTATGAAGATATAAGAGAAGTTGATGGTGTTTTTTACAATACATTTAAAGAAGCTTGCTATGCCGAGGATTACTTGATGATGACAAATAGTACGTAGATGCTTTTATGGAAGCAAGTTTTAAGGAATCGTGTAATTACTTAAGGAATCTTTTTTCCATGCTCCTATTATCTGGAAGTTTGACGAAGCCCGAGGAAATATGGGAAAAAACTTGGCGAGTTATTTTTGATGACATTCTATATCGACAACGTAAGATTCTCCACGATAAAGGTATGCCGTTTTATATCGAATAAATAGTAGTGGTAAAGTTTATATGTTGACCCTTGAGTTATAGAAATTCTATATAATGGACATGAAAATATTAAAATCTATAATTTAATACTTAACTTATTAGTACTTTAAGGGGTGAATGAATATGTAAAAATAGGTCACAAACCTTAGTACTTTAAGGCGTAAATGGATATGGTAAAATAGGCCAGAACCATTTGGAATAATGTATGTGTAAATGAATATGGCATTATGTAATTGAAACTCATAAAGGCTTAATTTTAAGATAAATACATTGCTTAAGAGATGTGCTTGAAAAAAAAAAGGATGGTATTGGTAAGCTTAGTCTTCTTGATTTGTCCCGTATATCAAAATTACCCAGTTATTGGTACAATGTATGTTTTATCAAGCTCTGTTAGGTGTGAAAATCAATATGGCATTATGTAAAAGTGTCTCAAAAAGGCTAAATTTTAAGATATAGATAAATCGCATACGTGGAAACAAAGTAAAGAATAGTTAAATAACTTAACCAATGGAAGATTTTGCGGAATCCAGTAAAACCTTGATGTTAAATGGGAATATTTTAGTGAAAACAAAGGATAGAGTAGTGGAAGAACCGAAGCAATGTAAGAATGTGGGAGATTTGATAAAAAGATGGTGGTAATGTTAATAATTTAATTGCGATAGAGGTGGCGTGATTATATAAATATCTATTTTATATTGTTGTATTATGTTTTTTCGTAATTAAAAAATAAATGCAAAATAAATTTTGCCTAATTATCACCTTAAATGAATGGTGTTATTTAATGTGATAGTGGTGGCAACAATTTAAGTGTATTGGTATTTATTACTTTTGACAGATTTGCACCTTAGTGATGATCAGATACAAGCTATGGGATTAGCAGAAATCGAGAAAAGGCTACAAATTAATGGAAGCACACTACGTAGATTCGTCAACATGCCTTTCCTAGATGAGTTGGTAATATCTGAAAGTCAAAACAGGTATGCTTTCTTTAGACCCGTGAAAAAGCACGAAGAATTTCTTTGTTTATTATCTAGTATATTTTTTAATTTTTAAGATGATAATGGTTGTGCAAAGCAGGTTGATAGCAGATGAGCTTAATTATGATAGAGATGCATTGATTCATGAGCATATTACACACTTCTCATGTCTAACGGAAGAGCAAGCAAAGATTTATAATACAATCATGGAATCTGCAGCTAAAGATCAAGGTGGTCTCTTCTTCATCTATGGTTATGGAGGTACAGGTAAAACATATATTTGGAGAACATTGTGTGCCGCTATTAGAAGTAAGGGTGAGATCATATTACCCGTTGCTTCAAGTGGAATTGCTTCTCTACTTCTTCCACACGGAAGAACAACTCACTCTAGATTTGGGTTACCTATAAATGTCTCTGAGAATTCGACTTGCGTAGGTATAAAATCTGGTACTGAATTGGTTGCCCTAATAATAAAGCCTAAGGTGATTATTTGGGATAAAGCTCCAATGATGCACAAATATTGTTTTTAAGCTTTAGACCGGATTCTAAGAGACATAATGCAATTAGTTGATCCTTCAAATGCCCACCGTCCTTTTGGGGGCAAGGTAGTTGTATTCGGTGGAGATTTCCGTCAGATATTACCTGTTATACCCAAGGGAAATAGACAAGATGTTGTATTTGCCTCCATAAGTTCTTCTTACTTATGGGACGCATGTAAGGTGCTTCAATTAACTAGAAACATGCGTCTAAACGCACAAGCTACGATATCAGGTGCTAATGAAACTAGAGAATTCTCTTAATGGATACTTAATGTTGGAGATGGGAATGCAAGGAAAGCCTAATGATGGTGAGGTCGACATTGAGATTTCTAATGACTTTATCATTCATGGTGGAAATGATCATTTATCGGCTATTGTATAGAGCACATATCCATGCTTAGAGAATAAGTTATGGGAACCTAATTATTTCCATGATAGGGCTATCCTTGCGCCCACTCATGATATAGTGGAAACAGTTAATGATCATGTTTTAGCATAACTACCCGGGGAAGATAGAATATACTTAAGTTCTGACTCTATTAGCAAAGAAGAAGGAAACTTGGGCATTCATGAAATATACTCAATTGAATTCCTCAACACCATAAAATGTTCCGGTCTACCTAATCATAGTTTGAGATTGAAGGTTGGGACACCTGTGATGTTGCTTAGGAATATCGATCAGTCTTGTGGGTTGTGTAATGGCACTAGGTTAGTTATCAATCATCTTGGAAATCGTGTAGTTGAGGCTACTGTAATTTCAGGAAGTGGTGTTGCAGATAAGGTTTACATTCTCAAATGACACTAACTCCATCTGATGGAACAAAATTTCCAATCAAGTTCCAAAGAAGACAGTTTCCATTAGTAGTGTGTTTTGCAATGACTATAAATAAGAGTCAAGGACAATCTCTTGCACGTGTTGGTTTGTATTTGCCTAGACCGGTATTCAGCCATGGTCAATTATATGTCGTCATTTCTAGAGTCACGAACAAAAAAGGACTGAAGATTCTTATTAGTAAGAAAGGAGATGGCATTGCTAATACCACAACCAATGTCGTATACAAGGAGATCTTCCAAAACGTGTCGCTTCATTGAGGTAATACTTTATAAATTATGCATCCTTTTATTTGTTTGTTTTTGTTGTTTCGTACATTCACTATTTTTTTTCAATATTGATTTTTTTAAGTGATTATTTGTTAAACATACATATGGTGCAATATTAATTTTTCATAGTGATGTGTGCCTTGATCACCAACAAACAACAGCAGGAGTCCTTCTTAAGGAGTATTACTATTGTGGATATTGCCATCTGGTCTTCGCTTTATCGTAAATCAATTGTTGTGTTCAATCTTATAAAAATATACTACCTCCGTGCCATATTAGTTGCAACAATAGCTTGTGCACATAGTTTTAGGAGGTTAATAGAGTAGGGTGTAGGTTATATTAATTTATTGTAAAAGTTGATGTGATAGAAAGTGATGTTGTACTTTTAAGAAGTTGATAGAGTAGGGGAGTAGTATTTTAATGTTTTTCACATAAATCAATGAATGAGTGGGGTATATTAGTTGGTTGATATATAATAAAATATTGGTGGATCCTTGCCTAAAATAAAAGTGTTGCAACTAATATGGGACAACCATATATAGAAAGTGTTGCAACTAATATGGGACGGATGGCGTACAAGCTAAGATGATATTCTTCCATAATAAGGTGATTTATATGTATGCTCTTTCTTTTTATTTTAATCTTCTCTTTACAACATAAGTGTTAAGATAGATGAGATTAAAATGTTAAACATTAATATTAAGTATTGGTTAAATGAGTGTAGAGAAAACAGTGTAAGTAAGAAAAATATCTAAAAATGTACTTCATTAATTTAAACATTCTCAAACCATGCAAAAAAGATGTTAAAAGTGAAGCGAAGATATGTGTAACACGAGTGGTAGAATAAGATTGTTTTTCTCGAACTTATGAAATCATCCTAACTACCTAAGCATTCTTAGTTACCAACAACCACCAACAAGACTTACAAACATATTACAATCAACAAAACAACAACATAAAACACTATTTTTATAATACAATCGCAATCTTATGAACACAAGAGCAGTCCAAAGTTTAACAAAATGGTCCAGCCATATTATATACTATAGTAAAATATATAATACCCCTTATTCATTTGTTTTCTTTTATTACACAATGCTTGAGTAGTGTCTTATTTATAGATGGCGTGGTAGTTTATATTGTAGGATAAAGACATTACATACCTTTGTTCAAGCGATAGTCTTCACTCCATACGTACATCACAAGAGCAAAAAAAGAAAGCGAAGCCATACATTTATCAAATTTGTCCTCATGTTTGATCAAGAAGAAAGGCAAGTGTCAGTATATCATCTTTATGGCTAACAGTACACTAGGAAGTGCAAGAGTGTAATATACGATAGTGTTGAATAATGTTTGTTTTCAATTATAAAGCAGAAAGAAGTGATGATATCTATTACAAATGAATGTTTATTCGAGTATAGTTACTATTTCTAATTTTTTCTACAGCAAATTAAGTGATATTTCTCAATTGCAAATGAATATAACAAACTGGGGACATGACGGAGAGAATGATAACATGCCCAACTAACGACTAAAAAAGAATGTCCATTGAAGTGATGATATCTATTGCAAATTAATGTCCATTTGAGTCTACATATATAAGTCGAATAAAAAGAGTACAACTATTATGATCTATCAGTCTATAAAATCACCAATCTACAATGGATAAGTCAGGGATTGTTAGAGGCTAAGAGCATAAGTCATGGAAAACAATGGTGGTAGAATGAAAAGGACTTTGCATACAAACCTCAAGTAGAGCTGCAGGCCCCAATTTCTTGCATATCTCTAGAAAGTATTTGATTTCCACATCAGGGAGCACTCCAGCCATCAAAAGAACAGCATCTGCTCCTTTTGTACGAGCATAATATATTTGCCAAGCATCTACTATAAATTCTTAGCATAGAAGAGGACACTGCAACCAAAGTAAGCTTTACTTTGATGAAGGGCTCTAAATTGTAACAAAAGTTGCAGTAGAAAATTATGTACCAACCTTAATTCCAGCACTACGTATAGCCTCCAAATTCTCGAAACCTCCCTTCATCAAAAATGAAAAGGAAATCAACATGTCACAATAGCTAATGTAAACAAGTTGTAAAGAAATAGAATCTGATCCATATCACCTGAAAATATTTCTCATCTGTCATAACACTGAGGCATGCAGCTCCTCCTTTCTCATAGGCTTTGGCGATTTCCACCAGTTTACAAATTATTTTGAATGCTTAAGAATTGAAATGAATTCCATATCCCAAACAAAACCTTATGAAAATTGGGAACTCAAAATTAACGCAATTGAAAATAAAATAACTTGTGAGAATCATTTATTTTCGGTTATTATTTGCGTGCAAGAGAAGAGCGGTGCCAACAAACAATCATCAATCCATTACACAGTTTTGAAATAAAAAAAATATATGAAATTGTTCTCCATGAATGCAAGATTGATTGAGAATTAAAAGATTGACAGTAAGGGGGTAATAAGTCTCGGATGATCAAAGCAATTAGATGAGAGAGATAACTATTACCTTCAAAATGATATAAACGCTTCAATTCGATTGTGGAAATGTGATAGAAACCGTTTTTGCAACTGATTTTTCAACAATTGAATATGAGAGATGAAGGACATGAAGGAGATGAAGGACATGAAGGAAATTAGATAGTAATTCGATGAATCTTGAAGCCCTTGCAAGCAAACCAAATCTTGCCCAAATGGTGAATGCCATCAATGGAGATGAGTGAAAATTAGAGAGGAAGATGAGTGAGGGAGGGAGATGAAAAGCTTCACACAGTTCATTCGAAGAGGCCACGGTTTTTTCTTTATTTTGGGCCTAATTTAAAAAACTAACCTTCTAATGTATGTGGGGTTCTGAGCTTTTTAGATGTAAAACTGATTAAGATTAATAACTAATGTATCTATAAGCTATTACAAGCCAATCCGATTAAGTTAAATGTCAATTTATTTTACGTTATTTTTGGTTTTTTCAAATTAATTTTATTAGCTAAATGTATATCACAAATCGATGATGATAATTCACCTTATTTCATCACACATCACTTCATTAAATAGATTATGTTTTTAAGATATTATTCCAAAAAATCAAATCTGACCTTTTTAACTCTTACCCATCCTTATTTTGTTAGAGTTTGTGTTACCAGGTTTCAAATTATTCGACTTTGTTTCCAATTCATTAACCGTCACCTTTGTTTGTATTTTCATGAATGAAATGAAATGAAATGAATAGTATTTCTTATTAATTAATTAATGAGCACACTGATACAATCTTTTCAATTTTAAATTATAGTTGCATTGTTTATATTTTTCAAAATCGATAATTTATTATTTTTTAATAACTTTAAAAAAGATAATATTGTTACAAAACAAAGGGAAAGATAAGAGAGAGAGTAGAATTGATTATCTTATTCAACCACTAAAGGGGTATATATATACATAGGAACTAGGTTTCCTTGGATTACAGAATATCCTAGAAGATATTTGGGGATGGATAATGGACATCCATATAATTATTTATAACACTCCCCCTTGGATGTCCATTATTTAATTACGCCTCATTAAAACTTTACTAGAAAAAACCATGTGGGATAAAAATCTAGTGAAGTAAAATGAGTACATAATTATACGCTTCAGATGCTGCCTCATTAGAAACCTTTCCTTGGAAAACCCAGTGGGACAAAACCAAGGATAAGGGAAAAAGAGTGCAGCGCGTATTTACTCCCCCTAATGAATACATCACTTGAGATCTCTGAGACGACGCATCCCAATGTAGTGTGTTAGCTTCTCAAATACAGATGTAGGTAGCGCCTTGCTAAACAAATCTGCCAAATTCTCACTTGAACTAATCTGCTCAACTTTAATATCTCCATTCTTCTGAAGGTCATGAGTGAAGAAGAATTTTGGTGCAATATGCTTTGTTCGATCGCCTTTGATGTACCCTTCCTTAAGTTGTGTAATGCATGCAGTATTATCTTCATACAGGACAGTTGCAGCTTCATCTCCAGATGACAAACCACAGTTCTTACATATGTGATGAATCATAGATCTTAACCATACACATTCACGACTAGCTTCATGGATTGTCAATATTTCTGAATGATTAGAAGAGGTAGCCGCAATAGTTTGTTTCATGGATCGCCAAGAGATGGCTGTACCACCATAGGTAAACACATATCCAGTTTGAGACTTACCATTATGAGGATCAGACATAAAACCTGCATCTGCAAAACCAATTAAACCTTTTTGGGATTGATAAGCGAAGAACAAACCCATATCCTTTGTGCCTTGGAGATAACGAAATACTTGTTTAACTCCATTCCAATGTCTTCGAGTTGGGCATGAGCTAAATCTTGCTAACAAATTTACAGAAAATGAAATATCAGGTCGGGTATGGCTAGCAAGATACATCAATGCCCCAATTGCACTTAGGTATGATACTTCAGGACCAAGTAAATCTTCCTTATCTTCCTAGGGACGAAAAGGATCTTTATTTACCTCAAGTGCTCTTACAACCATTGGAGTAGTTATTGGATGTGACTTATCCATATAAAAACGCTTTAGCACCTTTTCTATATATGTGGATTGATGCACAAGGATTCCTTCTTTTAGGTGCTCAATTTGTAATCCCAAACAAAACTTCGTTTTTCCAAGGTCTTTCATCTCAAATTCTTTTTTCAAATAATCAACAGCAACTTGAATCTCTTCAGGAGTTCCAATGATATTTAAATCATCAACATATACTGCAATAATGACATAACCAGATCTAGACTTCTTAATGAAAATACATGGGCAAATAGGATCATTCTTATAGCCTTCTTTCAACAGATACTCGCTTAGGCGATTATACCACATGCGTCCAGATTGTTTCAATCCATATAGGGATCTATTCAGTTTAATTGAGTAATGTTCTCGAGAACTCAAATTAGCTGCTTCTGGCAGTTTAAATCCCTCTGGGAGTTTCATATAAATGTTAGTATCAAGTGGGCCATACAAATAATTTGTAACTACATCCATAAGGCGTAAATCAAGACTTTCTCTTACTGCCAGACTTATCAAAAATCTAAATGTAGTTGCATCCACCACAGGAGAGTATGTCTCCTCATAATCAATACCAGGTCTTTGTGAGAATCCTTGTGCTACTAAACGCGCTTTATATCTTACAATTTCTCCCATTTCATTTCTTTTACGCACAAAGACCCATTTGTATCCCACTGGTTTCACACCTGCATGTGTACGGACTGCTGGTCCGAATACTTTTCTTTTCGCTAGCGATTTCAATTCAGCATCAATGGCTTCTTTCCATTTTTCCCAATCATCTCTTTGTCTACATTCTTCTAGAGATTTTGGTTCATGATCCTCTTTATCATTCATAACATCTAGTGCTACATTGCATGCAAATACATCATCGACGTTGATTTGATTTCGATTCCATTTAATTCCAGACATGATGTAATCTATAGAGATTTCTTCATTTTCAGGTACCTGAGTTTCTTCTGAAACATTATTTTCATTCATGTCTAAGGTCTCTTCAGGAGATCTACCTAAAATAATTTGTTCCTCGATTTGGCCATCATCATTCTTTACTCTTTTTTTCTTTCGAGGATTCTTATCTTTGGAACCGATTGGTCTACCACGCTTCATGTGTACATAAGACTCATTAGCAACTAGATTTGGTCCTTTCGGGACATCAATTTTAATTGGAGCATTCACAGCTGGTATATGTGACTTAGTCACTCTTTTTGGGTCAGTAAATGCGTCTGGCAATTCATTGGCTAAACTTTGTAAATGAATAATCTTTTGAACTTCCAGTTCACATTGCTTGGTCCGAGGATCAAGATGAGCCAATGATAACTCTTTCCAATTAATTTCCTTTTCCAGCTGTTTTATTTCTCCCCCTATTGTTGGAAAAACTGACTCGTCAAAATGACAATCTGCAAAACGAGCCGTAAATAGATCCCCAGTGGATGGTTCTAAATATTTAATTATTGATGGGGATTCAAATCCAACATAAATACCCAACCTTCTTTGGGGGCCCATCTTAGTTCGTTGTGGTGGAGCGATTGGAACATATAATGCACATCCAAAAGTTCTAAGATGGGAAGCATTTGGTTCCTGACCATGAACCATTTGTGATGGGTAGATTTTATGATAACTTGTTGGCCTAATGCGAATTAGTGCTGCTGCATGTAAAATTGCATGTCCCCAAGCAATAATTGGGAGTTTTGACTTCATTAGTAATGGTCTTGCTATTAACTGGAGACGCTTAATCAAAGATTCTGCCAGACCATTTTGTGTGTGAACATGAGCTACAGGATGTTCAACATTTATCCCAATAGACATGCAATAGTCATTAAAAGATTGAGAAGTGAATTCACTAGCGTTGTCAAGACAAATAGTCTTGATTGGAAAATCTGGAAAATTTGCTCGCAATCGAATCAATTGAGCAAGTAATCTCGCAAACGCCAGGTTGCGAGAGGATAACAAGGATACTTGGGACCATCTAGTCGATGCATCAATTAGGACCATAAAGTATCTAAATGGCCCACACGAGGGATGTATAGGTCCGCATATATCTCCTTGTATTCTTTCCAGAATATTGATTGATTCATAATTTATCTTGGCTGGTGATGGATGAATTATTAATTTGCCAAGTGAGCATGCAGCGCATGAAAAATTATTATGAAGAATCTACTGGCTCTTCAATGAATGTCCACATGAACTTTCAATTATCTTTCGCATCATAGTTGAACCGGGATGGCCTAGCCGGTCATGCCAAACAATAAAGTTATCCATAAACTTCTGGTTTATTACAATATGTGTTTCAATTGCATTAATTTTTATGTAGTACAAACCAGTGGAGAGTGCAGGCAACTTCTCCAAAACTTGTTTAGTATCTTGAGTTATATTGTTGATGTAAAGGTATTCATTATTTCCCTCACTTATTGTTTCAATATGATATCCATTTCGGCGAATATCCTTAAAACTCAATAGATTTCTTTGAGACTTAGGGGAATATAATGCATCAACAATTTCAAACTTTGTCCCCTTTGGTAATAATATATTTGCTCTTCCGGAGCCTTCTATAATATTTGTACTACCAGAAATCGTACTCACACTACTTTCTTCATTGTCAATTGAGAAAAATATATCCTGTCTTTTAGTATAGTATGAGTAGTTGCACTGTCTGCTAGGCATAAATCTCCGTTATTCATTGTTAACTTTCCTTGAGAGTTAATCATAATATTCTTCAAAGAAACAAAATAATTGTCAACAAATAGGTATATCATTCAAAAGTTCTAATTATTCAAAATAATAACCAAACTCAAAATTAAATATCTAATAAAATAAACTATAAACGAGAAAATGTCCCAAAAAGTATAAAAACCAAAGTAATTCAAAATAAAATAAACTAAATAACAAAAATTAACATAAACATAATTGTCTAATCAGTAATCATAAGTTGTGTGGCTAATTATTCCCTTCAGGGGTGGAGTAAAAATCAGATGCTTCCATGTGGGTGGCATTGCCTGAATCAAAATCACCTTCGCCATCGTACACAAGGTTTGTCTCTACTTTCTTTCCCTTTTGCTTCAATGAATGTTGATAAAGGTCAACAAGATGCTTTGGTGTACGACATATACGAGACCAGTGGCCTTTTCCTCCACAACGAAAGCATTCATTGGTAACATTATCATTTTTGTTTTTGTCTTGCTTGTTACCATCTCTATTATCCCACTTCTGGTGGGAATTCGAGTTTCTATAATAACCACCCCGACCTCGGCCATATCCACGACCATTTCCGCGGCCAAGACCACGACCACGGCCACGACCACCACTACGACCACGACCACGACCATCGTTGTCATGGGATGTCACATTCGCTTCAGGGAATGGAGTAGAACCAGTTGGTCATGATTCATGATTTTTCATTAAAAAGCTCGTTGTTTTGCTCAGCCAAAAGGAGACAGGATATTAGTTCAGAATACTTTTTAAAACCTTTCTCACGGTATTGTGTCTACAGGACAATGTTATTTGCGTGAAAGGTGGAGTATGTTTTTTCTAACATTTCTGCGTCAGTAACCTTTTCTACTCCACATAATGTCAATTGAGAAGTAATTCTGAACATAGCTGAGTTATATTCACTTACGGATTTAAAGTCTTGTAACCTTAAATTTAGCCAATCATAACGAGCTTTAGGTAGTGTTGTAGTTTTCTGGTGGTTATATCTATCCTTTAAATTACTCTAAAGAGTTTGAGGGTCTTTAATAGTCAAATATTGAATTTTGAGTCCTTCATCAAGATGGTGGCGAAGAAATATCATAGCTTTGGCCTTATCTTGACTTGATTCTTTATTTCCAGCTTTGATAGTTTCACCAAGCCCTTTAGCATCTAGGTGTATTTCAGCATCTACCACCTATGACAAATAGTTGTCTCCAGTAATATTAAGTGCCACAAATTCAAGTTTTGCCAAATTCGACATAATGCACTATACGAAATAATATTTTATAATTAGCTTTAAATAATAAAAAAAAAACATACTCATATCAAAACATATTTTGAAAAAAAAAATTATATCATAGCAAACAAACATACCAAATTACTATTAACCAAAACCCATTATAATACCAATGAGCTAACTTACATGGCTATGCAAAACCAAAAGAGAAGAAAGTCCAATATAATAAAGTATTAATAAGATAGTAGCACGGTACACAGAAGCAGAGGTTGTCAAAGATGCTTGACAAGCACAATGGTATTAGGCAGTTACATATGAGAAGAAAAACAATAACAACTCACACTATTAAGAAAAACGAAGCATTGTTCCATTAACATCAACTTTTGCCAATCCCATATTCCCATATATAAAACCTTACTGGATAGTATCTTCACCCAAAAAAAACGAAGCATTCCCAGGAGAAAAAACAATCAAGCCTTTCAATTGATAACAAAGCGAAACAATAATCCAACAACAATTATTCAATCAACAAAGCCAAGACCTTTCTTGAGATTATTCAATCAATATTCAACAATGCTCCAACAGATTCAACCAAAGTGTAATCAAAACCCAGAATAGGAATTGGATTGTGATGAAAAATTGTTGCGTAAAAAGGGAACAATTAAGAAAAAGGAAGAGTGAAAATTTAACAAACTTGGGTTCATAGAGATGCTTCCAAATTTTGAGTATAATGAAGAAAAATCAAGTCTTTCCATTGAAATTGAAAGGGAAGAGCAATGATAGAGGACTTACCGAGTCACCGGAGAAAACCGGCTGGGAACAGGGCGGCAGCGGCGACGTACGTTGGCAATAGTGTGTGGCCGCGGCTGGCAACAGTGCCTTTGAAACAGCGGCGTGTTCGAATCAGTGGTGAGGTGTATGAAACAATGGCGAAGTGCGAAGAAGAGAAGATGAACAACTGCGAGGAAGATGAACAAGAGCAGTGACTTTCACGGAAAAAAACAAAATCTTTTTATGGTGCTGATAACGTGTTACGAAACAAAGGGAAAGATAAGAGAGAGTAGAATTGATTATCTTAATCAACCACTAAAGGAGTATATATATGCATAGCAACTAGAGTTTCCTTGGATCACAGAATATCCTAGAAGATATTTGGGGATGGATGATGGACATCCATATAATTATTTATAACAAATATTAATAATATTGATATTATTTACTTGAAATACTAATACTATATTTGGACCACTTTACTTTCCCGTGCAAAAATCAAAAAAACTAGTACTGCAATGAATCAATAACACCGCGCCATAACTTCCGAAATCCGAAGAGGCAATAGTTCTCCTATTCAATCCCAAATCTTTATAAATAACACAGACAATATAAATTATTGATTTTTTCTAAAACTCTAACTTCTCATTTCCAATATGTGTTCGTATAAAATTTCACTTCATTTTCTATATTAGGTCCACTGTATATTTGGTTAGTTAGTTAGGGATTCCCAATTTTAGGATCCTGAATTCACCTCTAATTTCACATACCCAAATATAAGTGCTTCCTTAAACTTAATTTAGTTAGCAATTAACCTCAAAAGCCATATAATAATTCAATCTAAGGTGATCAATAATTAGAGGTGTCAAAAACTGATCCGATCCGATAATCCGATTTAGTTCGACAATAATCCGATCTGGTTCGATCCGAGTCGGAACGTATCCGAAATTCGACCGTCATCCGACCCGACAGTCATCCAATATTGACTTGACCCGCTTTGATCCGACTCAAATCCGACCCGGTGCCGATCCGAAGTCTATCCGAAACCGACTATACCCGATATTCTAAGATCCGTATCCGACCGACACCCGACCCGAAACCTATCCGATACCCGGTTCAACCCGACATTTAACCGAGTTGATCCGACCTGATTTTATCCGATCCGAACTTGATCCGACCTAGTTCGATCCGATCATGACTCTACCTGATTCAATAACTTTATTAAACTTTAAATTAATTTTTTTTTGTTAAAGCACTCATCGAGTTTTTATTAGATAATTTTAATAACCTTGATACTTGAAATTAATTTTTGTCATTAAAATACCCAAGCAGTCATCCTTATTTTTTTATTTATTATATAATTTTGTTGAATTTAAATAAATTAATTTATCAATTAATTTTAATAAACTTTAAATTAAATTTTTGTCACTAAAATACTTATCAAATCATTCTTAATTTATTTATTTAATAATTTATTAAAATCTCAAACTTATATATTCAATAATTATCTTTAATTATTTCTTTAATTCTAAGTAATAAAAATCTTCTCATGAAAATAAATATTATTCATCAACTTCGAACATACGACAAAATGAGTATCCTATACTTAGTTATTTGCAATAAACAATCAACTTCTACAAGACTTCAACAACTTATTTTTAACAAAATCTTATATTGGTATAGTTTCTCCATTATAAAATACTTTATAAGTTAAATATTGCTAACTTAATGAAATACATTTAAAAGGGTGAAATATTCCAAAATAACTTCAATATTTAATTGCTTATTATATGTGACAATCATAATTTGGCTTAATTATATACGAAATACCAATTCTTAATAACAAAAATAAATTACTGCAACAAAAGAAAATTAAATTTAGACATTGAATAAAATCTCAAAAATTCATTACATTATAAAATAAATAATACATAATTACATTGACTTCGATAAGATAAAAAACATAAAAAAATAAAATAAATAAAGCTCTCAGATCCTTAAAGAAGTTGGCAAAGCCAAAACTTATTTTCAGAAAATTCATCATCGAGCTTTATGACCCAACAACCAAATAAAGAAAATACGCGGCCAACTAATTGCAACATGGGCATCTCTTTAAGAGTTCCCAACATGTTGCAAACGGGTGCAACATGGGCATCTCTTTAAGAGTTCCCAACATGTTGCAAACGGGTTGCAGCATCTTCATTACTAGATTGTTAGGTCATACACCGGGACATTGCAATAAGACAAGAAACTTGGGCTCGCCACGATCATCAACAGCAACACCACCAAAACAAACAATGCAGCAGCGGCCAAAACGGTGCAGCAGCAAAGCCAAAACGGTGCAGCAGCAAAGCCAAAACGGTGCAGCAGCAAAGCCAAAACAGTGCAACAGCACAACCAAAACAGTGCAACAGCACAGCCAAAACAGTGCAACAGCACAGCTAAAACAGTGCAACAGCACAGCCAAAACAGTGCAACAGCACAGCCAAAACGGTGATTCAACACCAACAAAACAGTGCAACAAAACATACAAAATAGGGATCAAAAAACAATGTATGATCAACAACCAGAATTCGAGTCCAACAATGGAGCTTCTTTGCCCTCTTCCTCCTCAACAGTTTCATAACCACAAATCCAATTTTGACAAGTAACCAAAACTTCTAAATTTTTGGCCAACAAACGTGACCGAAACTTTGTTAAAATTCTGCCTCCCATACTAAAAGCAGACTCGGAAGCAACCGATGTAATAGGAATGGCTAGAAGGTCTCTAGCCATACAAGCCAAAATAGGATAATCATATTTCTTTCTTTTCCAATAACCAAGTATGTCAAACGTATCAATATTAGCCACGAGAGGATCATTCAAGTAAGAATCAACTTCATACTTTAATGCTCCACTTGCAGCAGCGGTGACACCAAATGTCTACCAAAATTAAAAACAAAATTAATAAAATATACAAGTATATAAATTAAATAAATCCGTATTTTTTATGGTTCCTACCTTTGCTTTTTTTGCAACTTTAAACGGCCGATTTTTGTCATCAGAAGTTTTAGCAATGGTTTGAGCATGAATTTGCTCAAGTAATGATAGAGGAGATGATGAGCCGTAAGTACAATGATAATGAGTGTACAATTCTATAAATGACCCAACGGCCTCATTAACCTTCTTATCACGTTCCTCATCCTCATATAAATCAGAATAAAGATCATATACAAACTTTTTTTTGTATCGCGGATCAAGCATCACACAAGCGAAAAGAATAGGAGAATAATTCTCCCAATATTTGTTGAACTTTTCTAACATAGGGGCAGCCATTGCCCTTATAGAATCAGATGGGTCAGCATGAGCACTCACGAGCAACATTTCTATTTGAACAACGTTAGCAAAATATAGGTTTGAAGTAGGATAATCAGATCCAGAAAACAACATTGTGATATCATGAAATGGCTCTAAAAAGTCACAAACATTTTGAACAGTTTCCCATTCACTTTCATCTAAAGAAACTGTCAAACCATTTTCATAATAACAAAAACGATCGATAGCTTCTTTTGCTTTCAAACAACGTTGAAGCATATCATAAGTGGAATTCCAACGAGTGCAAACATCATATCGCAACTTCCCAGAAAAGGAACTACCAACAGCTTTAACACAATCATCAAATCTATTGATTCTAGTATCATTATGCGTAATGTAAACAACAATAGCATGAATCTTGTCAATGGATTTCTCCATCAAAGTAAAACCGCTGCGCACAATAAGATTAAGAACATGTGCTGAACATCGCACATGAAAATATTTGCCATTACAAGGCAATGATGAGACTTTGTTCAAGTCTTTTTTCATTTCAGTTATCATCGCATCCATTGAACTTGCATTATCGCAAGTTACGGAAAATTTTTTATGTCTAAGGCCCCATTCATCGAGCAAGTCCAACACAAAAGCATTCATGTCCTTTCCGGTATGAGGTTCGGTATAAATCCGAAATGCTAAAATTTTTGAACGTAAAGTCCAAGACAAGTCAATATAATGGGCAGTAAGAACAAGATAACTATGCTTAGTAAGTGTTGCAGTCCACAAATCAGTAGTAAAACAAATCCTACCGGGCAGCTCAGACAACAAAGAACGTAAATTAGACTTCATCCTATCATAGTCACTAATGCAATAATTAAGCATAGTGTTTCTACAAATATGTTGTACATTGGGATTGAGATATGAATGCAGTCTCCTAGTCCTAACATGCTCAGACATATTAAGAGGATACCCATGATACATGATTGAGTCAGCAAACAATAAATGATAAGTTTTTTGGTCAAATAAGGAATGATTAACATTTGCTTGACTCTCTAAATAAGGCTTGCATTTAGCCAAATGTTTTGTATGATTAGTAGTACCTTTGTCACCTTCAGCACAATACGTGGCAATGTTACAATACTTACAAGTTGACATTTTCTTACCATCTTTCAAATATACATTGAAATGAGGCCATACTTTAGAAAAGCGTCGGCTCATATCAACAGTCACAACATTAGGTTCAGTAGAATCAGGCTCACCATCAACAGAATTTGAAAAGATAACAGAATCATGATGAATATCATTTGATGCCATAACTGTAAAATATGAAAGCAAATATCATGATGCATGAATAATAACTAATTAGAAGTTTAGAACGGAATCATTATAATAGTTTTAATAAATGGACCAGTTTTGGAGTGACCAGACCGGATTTGGAGTGACCAGACCCAGATCTGGATGGACCAGAACCGAATTTGGATGGACCAGAACCGAATTTGGAAGGACCAGAACCAGATTGGAAGAAAACAAAAAAACAAAACTACAATTTAAACATCACAAATTCACAATATAAATTATAAATATGTAAAAATAACTAAGTAAATAATAAGAAAAAAATAATATAAATAAAAAACAGAACATACAACCCGACCCAAAAAACCAGACTCGTAACCCGACCCAAAAAAACCAGACCCGTAACCCGACCCAAAAAAACCAGACCCGTAACCCGACCCAAAAAAACAGACCGTAACCCGACCCAAAAAACAGACCCGTAACCCGACCCAAAAAACAGACCCGTAACCCGACCCAAAAAACAGACCCATAACCTGACCCAAAAAACCAGACCCGTAACCCGACCCGAAAAAACAGAGACCTTCGAAAAAAAAGAAAATGTCTTCGTTTTTGAAACAAACAGATCTTCGTTTTTCTCATTTTACAGAAAATAAGTTGTTTAATCTTAAATTTTAACAAGAAACAGATCGTTTGTATTTAAAACAAAACTAGATCTAAGGAAATCAGAGTATCATTTGTGTGTGCTTATTCTAGATCTAAGTATTTAACGAAATGAAAACTAAATCTAAAATAAACTTAAACTTAAACTAGATCTAAAATAAAACAAGAGTATCGTTGTTAAAAAATCATATTACATACATAACTTAAATTTGTTTTAGATAAAATACCTTAAAATGAGATGATGCAGATCTTCGAAAGTCAAATCTTCAAACCCAGATCTTTGAATCAAGATCTTCAAAGCCAGATATTCGAAACAAGATCTTTAAAAACCGAAAGTTCAAAACCAAATGAGCGAAACTCGATCTTCAAATGTTCAAAATCAAACTCGGATCTTCAAAACTGATTTGGGTTTGAGCGAAAATATTATGTGAAAAAATAAATCTGATTTGGGTTTGAGCGAAAATTTGAGCGAAATAAAGAGTGAGTGAAAGAGTGACTGAGTTGAGAGAGAATGAGTTAAGAGAGAATGAGAGTGATAGAGTGAGAGCCGTTTGAAGAGAGAATGAGAGTGAGAGATAAGATTAGGGTTTGTGATGAGAAATGAGAATAAAGAGTGAGGGTGGGGATTAGATTATTAGGGTTTTTGTATTTATAGTGGGGATACAAAAAGAAAACATCAACTCAGTTATTGTTAATTGGGCCGGCCCATACTTTCTTTTTTTAATGTATTATTGTAATTGTATTTAAGCTTTTATTTTTAAAATAATAATTTACACATTTCAAACTTAAAAAATCGGTGAACATGTTTGTAAACAGAGCTCGAACAAATCTAACTCTTAAAAATTAACCTTAAACATATTCTAAAAGCTCGACCTAAAATTCTCGATAAACTCGAATAATCTAATATAGGGTTAAATATGGAAATTTTATATACAAATTACCTTCTTATAAGATATAAATATATAATGAATACAATGTTTAATTGTTGTTATTGGTGCAAGACTTAACTATAGTCTCTTTATAATAGTTAATGATCGATCAAACTACAACTGAATTGGAGTATTTATAAACTCATCGCCACTCAATTTTATATATATATATATAGTTATATATACATAACTATTATTATCTTAGTTAGCTCACTATTATTACCTATAGTTAATTGTATAAAGAATAAATTAGGTTATACTCTTTTTGTCTGTTCTTCTAACCAGCCACTTTCAATCATTTTATATGATAATGTTTTTACTAATACGATAGTATGAATGATCCCATCCATCGATTTTACATATCATATATAGATATATTGATCTAGTATACTGATGATTGATTTAATTAATACACTAATGTATCGATCAATGAACTAATACATAGACCTAAACTACTTGCTTGATCCAAAACATATGTAAATTGATATAATACATTGATCTTAACTATCTTATTCATTGGTTTTCAAAATAGATTATTGATCTTAATAAACTTATACATTGATCTAATATATTGATGACTGATCAAATACATTGATCTATCTTATACATTGATCTAATGTATTGATTGATGCAATACATTGGCATTAAATACCTTATACGTTGATTTTATATATTGATGATTGATCCAACACATGAATCTTTTTTTTTAAAGCAAATCCAACACATGAATCTTAACTATCATATATATTAATATATTGACCTAATATGTCGATGATTGATTTAATACACTAATATTACATTGATTGAACTAATACAAAGATCTTAACTGTTTGCTTTATTTAAAACACATGTAATTGATGTAGTACATTGATCTTATATATCTTATTTATGGATAATTGATCTAAATAATCTAATACATTGATCTTAAGTATCTTATAAGTTATACAATGTTCTAATATATTGTTTGGTTTAATACATCGATATTAACTGTCTTATATATTGATCTAATATATAGATGAATGAGCTAATTCACTGATCTTAGTTATCTTGAACGTTGATATAATGTTTTAGTATTAATTTTATTACTACTAATACTATTAAACACGCAATATTAAATTGAACCGACAACCCTTAATACAAACATAATCAAAATCGAATATACCAGGAAATGCGTTCAATGAGGAGTACTAATCGAGCGAGACAACTTGTAAACTACTTGAAGTCAACTTGAGACGCTAATGAAGACGCTAATGAGTCGCAAGTCGCGATAAACTCAAATGATATAATAAAGGGTTGAATATTCCATTTTTATACAATGTATCTATCGGTGTAGGGCGACCAAAAATCTCGCAAATACCTCAAGATTGGTGCAGGTCAAACTTGTTCAATTTGGTCAAAACTAGGTCTAAGCTCGATTCGAGATCTTAACGAGAAGAATTGAGTTATGCAAAAACTCCATACGACTCGTTAAGGTTTTAAGTTCGACTAGAAACCGACTGATTTGACCCAAAAAAAGCCAGAACCGAAATCGATTTGACCCAAAATCCATGAACCCGAATTGACCCGTACAAACCCGACCATTAACCGACTCAAGTTTACCCGAAACCGTTAATATCCGATCCGATATTGATCTGACTTGAACCCGACTTGTATCCGACCAGGTCATGACCCGACTTTAACCGTGACCGATCCGACTCGATCCGACTAATGGTGATCCGAGACGGGTAATTAGAACCTACTTGATCCGACCCGACTACATCCGACCCGTTACGGGTCAATCCGAAACCGACTCAGTTATCCGAATTGACACCTCTATCAATAATGAACAGAAGTCAGAAGGGCAGCCACTAGGCCCACTACCAACAGAACTGTAAAATTATCCAAATCCGGTTGCTACTAGCTAGTGAAAAATCACAAAAAGCTTTCACTGTATAACACAAGTAGCTTAACGGCCCATAAGGAAATATTACTCATCAGTCGTCACCTAGTTGAATAGCATAAGAGCAACTAAGCTCATGATCAATTTGATCATAAGAATAGATTATATGGCATGAACAAAAAAATGGCTTACACTCATGAGTCAAGGTAGATCACATTGTGATCAATCATGAAATAGATCACATTGTGATCAATCATGAAATAGATCACATTGTGATCAACTAGTTCATGAGAAAAACAGAAACTGGCCCAATCACACAGTGACAGAGAGATGATGTATTTTTTTTGTTCACGAGTGGTGATGCTCTAACAGAGATAGATTAAGTTATTGAAGTAGAACACCCCCCTCAAAAAAAAAAGGATCTTGAAATAGAAAATTTTGTCGCAAGGCAATCCTCACGCCATATTTATTCTCCTCAAAAATTATCATAATAACGGCTTGTTTGGTATGAGGGATAAGGGGAAGAGATAAGAATAAGGATTTTTATCTCTCTTCAATCTTGTCCAGTGAATGTTTGCAAGAAATTGGCATTTTATGTAGAATTGGGATCAGAATAAATACTTTCTTATCCCACCTACCTTTTTTATCCCTCTTTTTCTGTACCAAGGGAGGCGGGTATAAAGGATGTAGTCATGAAATAAAGCGGCAAAAGACTTAATTATCCTTAATGATTTTTTTGAAAAATGGTAGATGTATTAGGAAAAGTTAGTAAGGGTAATTTGTGAATTCTATCACGTATACCCAATCCATATCAAACATGGTATTAAACTTACTTTAATCCTTATCCCACCTACCAATTGTTTATCCTTATCCCAATCTTTATCCCTATATTTATCTTCATGACATACCAAATGCTCCATAAAATAATATCATTTATACATAAAAACTACTACCTCTGTTTTTTTATATGCACATTTTTTCATTTTGGGGTGTTTTTTTAATTGGTACCTTTCTACATTTTCCTATAAATGAAAGGTTAGCCCACTTAATTATTACACTTCATTCCTATTTTTTCTTTCCTTCTCTCTACCTTTTTGACTTTGCTTACTTTTGCTATCATTCTCTCTTACTTTTACACTTTTTCCTTGGTACGCGCGCAAAAGCAAATATACATATTTTAAAAAAATGGAGGTAGTATATAATAAAGCCGTACCAAAAGGAGATATCACATCCCTCCACATCATTATGTATATAAAATTAATAATTTAATTCAATAAAAAATAATTAAAAATAATAATTCTATTCTAAATAATTTAATTCAATAAATAATAATTAAAAAGAATAACATTCCTTATCTAAAAATATTGTTAATATAAAATTATTAAATTAATTATAACTTTCATTTTAAATCTCATAAAATTATAATTTTTGCACCATTAGATTCATCTCGAAAAATGTTGTGAATAAGATCCACTTATGATATGTTTTTTCAAAATTGCAAAAAATCTTATATTTTACTTATTCAAGGCACGTCGTTCTATTTGGCATAAATGACCTGAACTAAACTAAAGTGATCTGAATTGAAGTGAATAATTTACTTTAAATCCAATGAGGTAAGTAAATCTAATACTAAGAAAATAATACTATTACTTAATACTCCCTCCATTATTTTTCATATGTACATTTTTTCTATTTTGGGGTATTTTATTTAATTGGTATACTTCTACCTTTTCCCATAAATGGAAGGTTGGTCCACTTAATTATTACACTTCTCTCCTACTTTTCTTTTCCTTCTCTCTACCTTTTTCACTTTTTCCTTACTTTTACTATCCTTCTCTCTTACTTTTGCACTTTTTAGTCCACGCGCAAAAACAAATGTACATATTAAAAAAACGGAGGGAGTACTAAAGTTCTACTTGAGTTGGAAGGCATTTGTCTGCTCGATCTGATGTTGACTAAACTGACAGTCATGCCCAAAATGACCCTGAACACCGCATACCTCGCAGTTTGATGAGGTAATGGGTGCCACAGCAGACATAGCATGTATGCTCAAAGGATGGGGTGTCGAGATAAAGGATCTCAATGTGTCAATCTTCTGGTTCAGCTTCGCCATTTGCGAAGTCAGCAATACAAGAGCGTCTACCTCCAATACCTTCTTTGTGAGGTTTCGGGAAGTGGAATGATCATTGGATGCAAGGTTTGATAGGAAATCATAGCCCACATCCACTTCCTTATCTAGAAAAACTCCTCCCGCAGACGAGTCAACAATACTCCTCGTCTGAGGCTGCAGACTATTGTAAAATGTTTACGCCAAGAACCATTTGTCCATGTTATGATGTGGACACTCTCTCTGCAAGTCTCTAAACCTAGCCCAAGGTTCCCGAAGTGTTTCAGCAGGCTCTTGGGAAAACGTGGCCAGTTTGTTTCTGATTTATGCTGTCTTTATAGGTTGATAATACTCTTTCAGGAACGCAGTAGAAATTTCCAACCATTCAGACACTTTGATGTCGTTGAACCACTTCTTAGATCTGCCTCGGAGTGAGAACTCGAATAACATGACCTTCAATTGCTCAGGTGTGACTCCTTGATGCTTTACAGTTCGGCAGAGTTGTTGAAATCTCTGCAAATCACTACAACAAAATCAGGCATTGGCAATAGTCGAAAATTGTTGCCAAAAATAAAATATTGTTGCCTTATATCTAAGGCAACACAATTGAGGTGTTGCATTTACCTCCGTGGCCTATTCTTTTGGCAACAATATTTCATTCAAAGGCAACAGTTGTAAAAGGGCAGGGGAGAAAGTACCTAAGGCAACAATTTTGCTAAGACAACGAATGAAAACTGTTGCGATTTTTGGCAACAGTTTAAAATTATCGTCTTACATTATAGCATGCAACAATTTCAAATTGTTGTCCATGTTACTAATAATATGAAAAATGTTGCCTATAATATCAAAAGCAACAACTATAAATTGTTATCAAACTAATATATTGTGTATGATTGCTAAAAGCATACTCATTTGAAATCAAGTAACCATAACATATCATATACAAATTTCAAATCCCTGTTGCCTCGTCAATAAACCATAATCAATTATGAAATTTTATAACAATCGACACGTAACAATAAATTTTCTAATAAAATTCCTTTGAAACGTGTTCAAATTCATAAATTAATATTCATTCAAATATGAATACTGACATCATAAACACCAATCCAAACTCCAACGTCCAAAATAAATCCAATAACATTGTTGAAAGAGTATGCTACAAAAGGTTTAACACCCATCTGATAGATAGGACAAGGAAAATCATGTCTTAAATAGATAAACAATGGGTAAGCTAAAGTGTCAACAAGTTAAGTGTTCCTCTTCATCCTTGTCTTCAACATATTCTTCTATATAGTTCATTTCCTGCAATATCAAAACAAATGACATGATATTAAAACAACATATAATTGTCCAAGGGAAAATATGAGCACGTCCAGTATACAGTAGGCCTACATTTCTCTTTTCAAATTTAAGGCAAACTTATGAAAATCTTAAAAATAATGTACACTACTTAATTTTTTGTGTCTCAAGAGTAGAAGCTGGTTTTCTCGAAGGTCTCTAACCCAAGTGGACTTGGCTTACATGAGCAGACTAGGATTTTGGTCAGCAATGGTCAAGCAGGACGATCTACTGCTTTACAAACAGGAAAAAGTATATAAGAGACTCATTAAGGTTTGTTCTTCTACCAACTAGGAATAGAACGAGGCCTTAACATAAGCTCAGGGAAAACACATAAATCCAACTCAAGTTTTATAGCAAATTCAACACAAATTTGTCACTTGATACGACAGTATTTTCGACTAAGATCATAGGCACACATTTTATTGATCAGAATAAAGTAAAAATACATGAGGACTTTGCTCAATAGCTGAACCCACATATATGAACTATAGTAGAGTATATTTTGTTTAAATGAAGGGCATTGGACTTAATAAACCAGGAGGACCAAGACAACGACATGTCATTGGTAAGAGTAATGATATATACACATGGCTATCTGATGACGTTGAAAGAAACAGCCACTCTGTTGCATGTAGTTTTAGAAGTGGAAAGAATGAATTAATGTAGTGCCACAATTTCCAACCTTACTAAATTAAATGAATCAAATAAATTTAAGCTTTTACACACAAACAAATAATTCTACTCCAACCAGCTTAATTGGACTCTGTACTGAATGTGAGTACTCCAATTTCTAGCATGTCGAAAAGAATTAGGTTGTAAGACAATCCAACTTAGGGAGAAGGGAAATCCTACTTGGTAACCTTGTAGCTTTGCAAATTTAACTTGGCGGAAAAAGAAAGATTGATTTTTCACAAGTAACTTTGATTAGAATATTGGAAAACAGAACTAAGAACTGATAAACGCAGGCTTTCGAAAGGCTTGTTCTCTACCAAAGTAACGCTAAATAAATCTAAATTTTCATATCTAATACATGTCTTATAGAATCTTTGTGCATCGAAGCTTGCTAGAAGAAGTATGTGTAAGGCTGTTCACGTTGATGATATACTTAGATGTCTTCCCCTGCTGCATTACTTCAGCTGTCACATAGATCCTACATTACTCGGACATAGATGTAGGTGATAGACACGTTAGGGTTCACATATCATACATGGAGATGTTGTCCTAGAATTGGACAAGGATGCGGGGGCGGTGATATTCATGGAAATATTTCTCACTTTGAAAGACTCTTTCTCATAGGCCTTTAATGTAACCAAGCTTTGCATATGTTTCAGGTCATAGCTGGTTCTTACTCGAGCACATTATGAGCACATATTGCCTAATAATTGTTGTTCTCATTTTCCCTCTTTTTACATCTGACGGGATCCATCAGATGTTCAGCTATTCGCTGCCATAACTTGCACAGCATACAATCACATGTAAATGTTTCAATAAAATTGCTGGTTCACCCACATTCTCTCTCAATTCATTTTTCCCGATTTAATCACTTTACTATCCCTTTAAACAAAACTCAAACATGATATAAAGCACGAAGAGATAAAAATCAGGAAAGGAAGGAGTCATCAATGAAGAAAAACCAAATCAACATACACCATTGAGGGGAAGGGAAGGAAGTTTAGCTTCTACAGTGGCTGGACGCTGCTGGTGCTACCAAGGGCAGAACAGATGCAACACGTAGCAGCGGGGGAGTGAAGTGACAAGAACCGAATTAAGTTAGTTCGATAACAGGAAAGTATAGATCATTGAATGAACAACAAAATGTTAGATGTTGCAAGTGAGGTTGTATACAGCTCAAAAACTCCTTAGCAGACCCTTTAAACTAATTAAGAAAAAATGATATTATTCTCTTTAATAGAGCCTAATCAAAGAATGTTTTTTTATAAGTTTAAACCATAAAAACTAGTCCACTTATTTAGTTCTCCGTAATTTTTGTCCACTTTTAGGTACCTTAAACACAACCAAAATCCTACAAACAGTGAAATTAAAACAGAGAAAATCAAGGGGGAAAGCAACCAAAATTCAACAAGTATAAGTGATATTTTACTAAAAGAAAACAACCCAAAGTGTAGTTCAGTTAGCATCCCATCCTTTTCAAACTCAAATTTCGATTCAAATTAAATAATTAATACTCAAACGCAGAAAATTCACAGCATAAATTTCCATTTCAATTTGCAAATTTTGAGATAGAAACCCTAAGTCCAATACTCAAATGCATAAGAATAAAGAGATAGGAAGGATCATAACCTTGGCAATAATTCAGACTTCCAGTATCATCAGTTAAATATCGATCAAAGAGAAGTTGAATTTTGACCAAAAGAGAAGTAAAGCTTTGATCAGAGAGAGCCGTGTACCTTAATTATAAACAATGAACAAACGCCAATTCAAATATTTGAGTAACCACTAATTCATGAATAGAAGAGAAAACCTTAGCATTGAGAAATACCAGCGCAATTGAAGAGGAGAGAAACGATTCTCAAGCAATCAATAATCAGAGAATTGATTCACAGTGGCGGAAGTTGATTCTTTGACGGAGTGGAGATGTGGTGACTGCTATGAATCAGTTGAGAGAGTTGAGGGGGTTGAAGGAGTTTGAATGAATTAAATTGCTATTATTTCGCACCAAAATTCTGATAGTGGTGGGAATATTGCGGTAAGTGTACTAATTGTTTTTCTTGTTTTTTTAGTCTCAATGTATTATTGTTACGACTTTAGTCTATTATCGAGATACGAAGACCTTAATCTTCTGTAAAAATAAATTATGACAACTATTATATCCTTTATATATTTCTTATATGCCATTTTAGCAACAAATATTAATCACTAGATTTAGACTCATGTAACCCACTGCATTTTAAATAGTTTTTTATAATCATATCACATATGAAATTATATATTTTTTAAATATGGAAAAATAAAAAAAATCGACGAAACTAGTTCTAAAAATTGTTAAAGATTAAAAGTATTCAAATTGATATGAAAAAAAGAAAGTATTCGAGATAATTTTTAGAAAGGTACTCCCTCCGTTTATTTTAATTTTTACAGTTTGCTCTGGGGAAAAACAAATAAAATTTATGAAATCTATGTAATGATTGTTTGGAAATAGATAACGTATGAGAGATAATGTTGTAAAAGCAAAAAGTGTGGGTGATCAAGTACTTAATAGGAAAAGAAAAGAACAAGTGGGTCCCAAAAGTATAGAAAATTAGAATATTAAGATGTGAAAGTTTATCAAAAATAGTAAAAGTGAAAGTGTAACAATTAAAAATACGTTCAAAAAAGAAAAGTGTAATAATTAAAAACAAATGAAGGTAGTATAACACTATTTTATACAGGAAATATTAAAAATTATATTTATCAATACCAAAGGGATGTGAGGTTTGCGGAATGGACAAGGAATTTGTCCTTCATGCTCTAGTTAGATGCCTTTTTGTAAGAGAAATTTGGGATGAGGATCGGGCTTCTCATGAAACTCGAATGATTAGATGGTGTTCTTTTGACGAATGGTTTGAAAAGTGTCTTTATGTTGTGGGTCATGGGGGAAAGAGCGACAGATGGTGCTGTGTTGGGTGTTATGGGGTCGACAGAATAGATGGTTGTTTGAGGGGAGAGAGCTGAGGTGGAGGATTCTATGGCATACGTGGATAAGCTTTTGGCGGAGGTTGGTGGTTCGTTTCAACGTTGGGAGAGTAGGGTAGCGATGGGGGTGGTAGCCGCTGGTTGAAGGGGTGATTAAGGTGAATGTTGATGCGGGGATATTGAGTGAAGTGGGCACGGGGTTTGGGGCTGTGGAGAGGAATTCGACTGGGGCAGCGGGCTGGTGCTTAGAGAGCCAAATTCCGACGAGATGGGACCCGTTGTATGTTGAGGCAAAAGCTGTGTGGTGGGGATTAACGAAGGCAGCCAGAGCTGGGATGAAGGTCGTGGTTTTGGAGAGTGTTTCGCTATATTTTAATCTGAAGTCTATAAGAGAATGAACAAGGTGTTAGTTATTTCCATTTGATCTTAGATAATATTTTTGATTTTATGTCCTTTATATGAGTCTATTTCGTGGTCATATAGGTAGAGATATATATGGTAATAAAGTTGCCCATGAGCTAGCTCATTGTGAGCCGTGGGCAACGGGTAGTCGTTTGTGGGATTTTGGATTTACGTCTTGTGTATTGGCACCTTTGGTGTCAGATTCGTCTTTCTTAAATAGCTAATGTTGTCCTTTGATAACGGGACGTTTCTCTCAAATGAAAAAATTATACTCCCTCTGTTTCTTTTTGTTTGTCCCATTTACTGTACCTCCAAATGCCAAGGAAGATGATGTCATAGGCATGTGGCTGTGAAGAACAATTAAGGAATTCACTTATTTTATACTAAATGTGGTATTAAAGTAGGTGAGAGAAAATTGTAAGGTACTATACACATGGGTTCAAAGAAGTGATAAAGTAGGGGTAGATGGGTAATACTCCCTCCGTTTTTATTTAATAGGGACATTTAGACTTTTGCTATTATTGACAATCTAGTCTTTGACCAACTCATATCTCTATACTGTAAGGGAAGAGGGGTGGGACACCAAACTTAATGAATTGCCCATTTTACCCTTACCCTTTATTATTTAATTAATGTTCAAATTAATAAAAAATAATAATTAAACAAAACTCCCCAACCCAAATAAAAACCCACGTAGGTGTCCCACCCCACCTTCTTTACAAAACCCCCCACCTTCTTTACATAACTTCCAGTCCTAATAAAACTGCCTAAAATTAAATCAAAATATAATTAAAATGAAAAATTCAACCCATTAACGAGAAATGATAATGGGTGGTTATTTTATTTTGATTTATTCAAAGGTGACATTTCTTTTTCGTTTTTCTCTCTTTCTTCTCCCTTCTTCTGGCCTTCCTCCTTCCTCTTCCTCTATAATCATAAAAACCAAGATTCACTTTCTTTAATTCCCTTATTGTCTCACTCTCTATCCTGTTCCTGTTTGTCATCTTCTTTTTATAGAGATTAATGTTTATTTTTTTTGAAGGTGGATTTACTGGAGCACATTGGAGAGTAGTTGAATCGCAACCATTCTATTGCCAACGCCCTCAAACAGGTTTTTCTCTTTTCTTTTTCATCAATATCGCTTGAAATTGCTTTATGATTGATATAGCATATTTGAACGAAGCTAATTTAATCGATTAACAGGAGCATGTAATCATGTAAATACTATACACGTTGATCTTCAAAAATAGAAGTATTCTGTAAGTACAAAAATATATTAGATTGAGGCTCTGATAAAAAATGCCAAAAAGAGTTTTGCATCCCTAATATGACCTTTCATCTCATAAAGGGTTGATATGTACGAGAGTCTAAGGAGACAAATCTTGCAATTTGTTGGGCTACACCTGCGGAGGTCGCACACTGCTGTCAATACTAAATGAGATGATGCACAAGTCTGATAAGTTGAAATTGAATTTTGAGAGATATATTGCTTTGTTTTTTTTTGGTTCTCTCAAGTCTATTCACTACCCTCTCCGTGAAAGACAAGATTTGGTCATTTGCCTCTTTACTGCTTTAGAGGCTTTAGTCATACGTGCTTTTTTAGTTAAGTATCCGATTTACATAAGGCAAAGAGGAAGTAGAGTGATTGATATTCAAGCATCGTTCCTAACTATGTTGCTTCAACTCTTCTGTTGCTAACGATAAAACATGTGGAATATAAGGTTCTTTTTAGTCAAGTATATGGGTGCTCGCTGTGTTGAGAAATGTACTGTTTCTGGTGGTTTTACAATCTCACCTCTCCTTTTGCTAAATTTCTATTCGGTAGACCATTAAAAAACCTTAAAAATGAAAAGATTTGTCAAAAGAAAAAAACTGAATGGAAGAAAGAAAGAGAGTACAGAAGTAGTCTCGAACCCTAACACACAATTTCAATTTACATTTCTGTCTACATTCGTCTATTCCACCTTTTATAAAAGTAAATTTCTGATTTTCCGAATAAGAGATGCCAATAAAATTACGTATTGCGGGCTATTTTATTATTTTTGTTCGAGATCGGTAACTTTGATCGAATGAAATATTGCAGCACGCATCGCGTGCATAGAATACTAGTTATTTATATATGAAGAAGAACATAGTCATGTGGTATCTTGTTTGATTCATCTTAATATGCAGTTTTTTGATATCAATTGTTTATAATTTTTACTCATGAGTAATTAGAGATACTCGTGATCAAGATATGCATTGGCAAGCGTGAAAAATACAAATGTCACTATTAAATAAAAAAAGGAGTATAATTTTCCTATATAAGGAATGAAAAAGAAGGACAAACAAAAAGAAACGGACAAAAATGAAAAGTACAACAAACAAAAAGAAACATAAGGATTATTTGTCTGTTTTACCAAATGACAACAAAACCACAATGGTTGCATTTTATAGCATCAATTACGTAGTCGTTGCCTATTCAAGCAACAATTTTGATGGATGTTGCCTAAGAGGATAAAAGGGCAACATTTTAAGCAATTGTTGCCTAATATAGTCAATGGCGACAATTTTTATCTGTTGCGTTGTTATATCGCGGAATTAATCAAAAGTCAAGGTAACACATATAAATTGTTGCCTTAGGCTATTAAGGGTAATATTTTTATTAGTGTTGCAATTTATGTGTTGCCTTTTCTCATTTTTTTTGTAGTGGAATGATTGGCCGGATCTTCAGTGGGGTGCCCACCAAACTGATTTTGCTGAACCATATTGATGAGTCCAAGCTTAATCTCGAAATTGTTAGCGGCGATGGTGGGCATGGGTGGGCCAGTGGAAATGTCGTCAGGATGAGGCACCCCATATGAATTCAACGATTTGGCCATAACTGAACTCGAAGTGTCTATTTCAGAAGTGTTCCGCTGAACAGACTGCTTTTCATTCTGAATTTTCTTCCGAAGTTGCCTGATTGTCCTTGTAAGATTGGGATCCGCTGGGATGGGGGAACCGTTTCTTTGAGACCTGGGCATACAAAAGAAATAAAAAGAAGCAGTAAAGCATACCTCAATTGGAACAATGAAGTTCCAATGAGGCACAGAGAAGTAGACCAAATAACCAAACAAAAACTTAGAAAACAAGCCGTCTCCCCGGCAACAGCGCGAAAATTTGACAGGCTAAAGTCGTATCACCTGATCAAAGATAAATCCTAAGTCCTCTAACAATGATGAATCCACAGAGAGACGGAGTTTCTAAGTTAAAATCCAGCTAAACAGCTACTTCAGACAAGATCTGATAGAAATCAGCTGAACTATTAATTAGACACTAGAAAGCAATATAAAGAGAGATTTAATCTATGAATTAAAGGTCTAAGGAATTAGTTCGGTCCACCATGATTATACCAATCAGAGGATCAAACAACTATCAGAACCTAGGTCAAAAATCAATAGATTCGAGCATGTATCAAGCTATGGTTAAGTCTCAACGCCCATAAATCAACAGACGCCGCATGTTCACTAGCGTAATCAGAATTACTGATGTGTACTAGGCCTCTAAAAGTAGGACGGATCTGTGCAAACAATTATTAACCTCAAGCAATAAATGAAACTGTGCAATAACATTAATTACTCAATAAGAACAAATCACATCATAACCAATCTAAACAAGCCCTAGAAACTAATAGCAATTGAAAAGTAATTCATGGTATAAACATGGCTTTCCTCTTTAAATCCCAAGAAATTAGACTACTCAGACATAATCGAATGAACAATAATAAAACTAATATAAAACCCTAATTCTAACATCATGAATCAAATCAATAATTAAACTAAGTAATCAAAAAGTAATTAAAGAGATTAAGAGTAAAGAAAAGTAGCAATTGACGGAAAGCAATAACCTTTATTGAAATAAATTCGAGGTTCAATCACCTCTTGAACTAATCTAAAGTGTTTAATCTAAGGGTGAGTTTATCCATAAGACTTCCTCCCATATTTCCAACTCTGTCACATCAGATTTCCACTAACTTTATCTACCCTTTAATATTTCAGACTCACATAAGACTCATTCCAGTTTTGATCTTTATCCCTCATACTGCCTTTCAGACTCCCCAACAAAATTTGATCATGTTATATTAACACGTGGCAACATACTATTGGTTCTCTTTTATAAAGTGAGTTTTAAGGTGAGTCTTGGATTTCTAAGACTACCTTTAAGACTCCCCAAGTCTTAAAGTATGTTTATTGGGAGTCTTTGATAAGACTCTACAAAGTCTTATCTTAAGACTCCCAATAAACATACCCTAAGAAAAGCTCTCTAAAACTAAACTAAGAACAAAGAAAATAAAAATAGAATAAAAGATGTCTCTAAAATAATGAAGGTTATCTATTTATAATAGCCCCTAAAAGTAATTAAAAACGAAAATAAAAAGATTGAATTTCGTTCCGCGGACTCGCAACCCGATCGGGCAATTGTTGCCCTATGCCATCGGGTTGGTACAAAAATCAAAACTTCAATTTCCTCCTTGGCTCAAACGTAGCAGCAGCTAACATAAGAAGGAGCTGGGCCCCACCCGATAGGGCCGAGCCAACATGAACTTCACATGTTTTCCTCTCATGGCGCAGCAGCAGGCCATACAACCCTTGAGCCTCACCCGATCTCATCAGGCCACGATTGCCGGATCGGGTCGAGCCAGACCCATCACCTGCTTCTCTCTT
Source organism: Patellifolia procumbens (assembly GCA_947645195.1). Taxonomy (NCBI): domain Eukaryota; kingdom Viridiplantae; phylum Streptophyta; class Magnoliopsida; order Caryophyllales; family Amaranthaceae; genus Patellifolia; species Patellifolia procumbens. The sequence continues at coordinate 2,023,639 of CANSGD010001040.1, forward strand.
TGGATGCACACCAGCAAGCTCATGGTTTATGGGCCTCACTCGATTGGGTCAGGCATGGGTTGCCCGATCGGGCTGAGCCACAAAATCAACACAATTTGTTCTCCTCTTCACCCGATCGGGTCGGGCAATGTCTGCCCGATCGGGCCCAAAACTCCACCACCCAATGCATAAATCTTCGCCCGATCGGGCCATATTTTGTCCGATCAGGGTACGGGTAGCTACTTTTGGCTCTTTGACTCTCAATTCTTCACGTTTAGAGGTCTTGGGACCTCATAATAAGTCGTAAAGTCGTGGTTGCTTTCAAATAACCCGGAAATAAAGAGAAAACTCCCTAAAGCCTGCAATTTAACACTAAAACATAAAACCATGACTATATACGAAATAAGTATAAAATAGCTCCGGAGAGCTCAAATGGCGCACAAATTAGCTCATAAATAAGGGAGAAGACTCTATATAAATACGTGATATCAAAACTCAAGGGAATCATCACATGGGCACCCTACCATATATAGTAATATGTACTAATGTACCAATTAAAAAAATATCCTACAAGGGTAAAATGTATCAATTTAAAAAAACGGAGGGAGCATAAAGAGCAACTTAATTGTTCTATTAGCAGTTAGAATACAAAATAATTAACTTCTTAAAAATAAGATCGATTTGAGTTAAAGATAATAAATACTTATTCAATTCAATTAAATTTAGAAAAAATAAATAATACTCAATATATTCGGATTTACGTTTATGTTAAGACTAATTGATTTTGTCCATTTACAATCAATGTGGTTCAACGAAAATATTATATGTATATATATATATATATTTATATAATCATCAAATAATTGAAGAACATCTTGCGATGGCAAATGAAGAATGATAGTCTATTGAATTTACCAAAATGATGCAATCTTTTTAGCATTTTTAAGAAAAACTATATATATAACTTTCTCAAATAACATCACATACGTAAGAAATTGAACAAACACCGAAATCACCCAATAATAAAATAGTTTTTCTAAAGTTATAAAATAGTTCATATTTCCTCTCATAAATATATGATAAAAAAAAATATTAGATAGAAATATATTGAAGTCAGCCCGAATTAAAAAGTATCAAAAATCATCCAAACTAATTTAAATTCAATTGAGTTTAGGTAAAATAAATTTACTAGCATGCTCGAGTTTAAATTATGATACACATTAAGGGTCCGTTTGGTAGGGTGTAAAACGTTTTCCTTGAAAACTATTTCCCATTTTACATTGTTTGGTTTAGAGTATAACATTAAAATGTAAAACTTGGGGTGGATTACCATTTTCCACCTTATTGAAAATATTATCCCCCAAAATTGGGAGGAAAACATTTTCCCTCACAATTGAAGTAATTGATTTTCAGTTCAACCAAATAATGAAAAATGGTTAAAATGGATAATCATTTTACATGCAACCAAACAACGGAAAACCTTCATAAAAATGAATTTTCCAATGTAAAAGGTTTTCCATGGAAAAACCATTTTCATCTGAAAACGTTTTACACTCTACCAAACGGAGCCTAAGTTCAATTGCGTCTGATCACTTTCAAGTAATTTGGATTAGTTGAAAATACTGTATAAAAATTATAAGATATCTCCCGGACATTGTCCGAGATAGAAACTAGTTTTAACATAAAATTAGACCGACCCAATCATTCTCCCAAGTCCCAACAAGTTCATCCCTTCTCATTCCATTCTTACACTATCTATTTCTAGACACCAATCATCTCTTCTCTTTTCTTGTCTTACAAAAGGCATTTGATCACTAAATAAAATAAACTCATAGTAACTCAAACTAGTGAATGTATGAAAAAGATAGTACATTCCCTATTTGATATTGGGCTCATACCATACTCTAGTTTAATTTTAAAAATTGTCTTGTGAAACCAACATATTTCTCCCCTTCAAAGTAAGGGCATAGCAACTAGTTGGGCACTGTGATTTGCGGGGTCTTTTAAACATCATTAGAACATCTGCATTCATAATTTCTCTCTTTTCACCTTATTCGTCGACATTATTTCACTAACTTTTTCATCTTACATTTCTATTTCACAATTACATACTTCTGCTCATGTGGTTCCCCATTTACCTTCTTTTCCTACCCATTACCATCTACCTTCTACTTTTCTTATGTCACATGTCAGCCAACGATTAGTTATTTATTTTGGGAAGGTTCCCTCCACGAGAGGCACACCACTAATTCGGAAACCTCCCGCACTCATGGGGTTGCTCTTTTGAGAAGAGAGTGCAAAAGAGGTACTTTTTTTTTGCCAATGCAAGTGCTCTTAATAGTTTAATTTACATACAATTTCTATATAAAATTTGAACATATGTGGTTTTTCCTAGAAAAAAAGGTTGACCACTTACTATAACTACCTCCGTTTGTTTATAATTGTTACACTTTTTCTTTTTAATTGTTAAATTTTCAATTTTACTATTTTGATGAACTTTCATATTTTTATATTCCAATTTCTCATAATTTTGAAACTCACTTGTCTTATTTTTCTCTCATTAAATACTTAATCACCCACACTTTCTGCTTTTACAACCTTATCATTCATACTTTATCTATTTACTAAACAATTGTATCTATTCCCCAAACAATCATTACAAAAATTTCATAAATTTCCTAAGTTATACCCAAAACAAACTGTATAAAGTCAAATGGAGGGAGTACTTTTTTATAAAGTCAACACATTAAAGGATTTACCTAAGGGATTCTGAGAAGAAGGGGAGGGAAAGGGAGGGGATAGGGAACTCAGGCTCCAAATCAAAACTGTCACTCATCAATATCATCAGTTTAATCCTCAAAGCATACATGGCAAAAACCACACATGAAAAACTCAAAATCTCTCAGCCATCCGTGCAGTAACTGCTCTGAGTTTTGAATAAACCTTTCCAGCAGGCGACCCTAATATAAGGCTGCAGAGTGAATCCCGCGCTACCTTAATATTTGTAAACGATCCCAAAATGTGAATCTTTTGGTCTGCAATCACAATCCGAGTCCTTGTTGCATTTTCAATGGCAAACTTTGTTTTACCTCCTTTACCAGAGAGCCTTCCAATAGCTCGTGATTTATGGTCACCACGAAGTGTTTTAACATCCTTGATCTCAAAGGACTCGACAAAAAGTTCTTCAACCCTCAAAAGGGCAACTGCATCTGTAACATCAAATCCAAGCATAAATGCATCGACAAAATCGGCGCACTTCTGCAGGTTACTTACGTCAGGGGTGTCAGCCCTTGTCTTCAGCTCGACCTTGCGAGACTTAAGATTCATCCTCACATCAATTTTCATTTGCTCATAAATCGGGTTGTAGATTTCCAGCCATACTTTCTTCAATGGTGTGTATCGGTGTTTTGGTACAGCCACCCTTCTGAATTGTACCTGACCGTCTGACATCTCATGAGCTTTCAAAGCACCAAATTTGGGTTTTGATGGAAGAGAAGCAGATACTGCATTTGATAGCGATGTAGCTGCTTCCACTTCCATAGCATTGATGTCTCTTCTGCCTTCCATTTTACTGCTCCAATGGAAAATAAATACAAACTATAAAGAAGATAATGCAACAACCATTGGAAGTTTTTAATCATCAGTTAGAAACAGATTTATAAAAGAAACAAAGAGGCAATTTGATAATACAACACTAAAATTTATCATCTAAGTACAAATTGGTATAGAACAGTCAAACATATAAAAATAGAACAATATAGAGCGAGCACAAATTTTTTCTGTGAGACATAAATGTAATGCTTCAGCAACTTTAGAGTAATTTTAAACCATCTCCAATGTTCCAGACTACCCAAGTGTGATTAAAAAAACAATTAGAACAGTTATCCGAAATTTTAACAAGACAAGCAAGCAACTTTAACTCCTTATGCTCAGTAGCCAATCTCTCCTTTCAAGCCATTACCCTCATTGTAGCTCAAGACGATTGCCTCCTTCAACCCCTGAAACTTACTCTCATTCTACACAATCTACTATGCACAAGTGCACAATACCCTAAACACCATCAGCTTTCAGCTCAACACAAACATGGAAAGCATTCATCCGATCCAAGATCATGCAAGAAAAGGCCCAAACCAGGAAGCTGAAATGAGAACCATCGCAGGACAGTCCGGGTACAAGATCTCAACCCATGTTCGTTCTCCTAGGTCAGGTCCGTAAAACTACAAGTATATGCAAGCATATATGTTGATTGCAACATCATCAATAACAACAAAAACAACAAAGCCTTATTCCCAAAAAGCTTTGAGGTTGGCTAACCTAAATCGTCATTGGAAACCGTCCAAAAAAGAGATGGCAAACAAATCTGTTGATTACGAAAATTACATTCCAAAAGCAGGAATGTAATTTCTATCATACAAAACAGAACTCTCAAATCTCCCGAACTCAGATCTCTGTTGCCTTTGATACTTTTAGTGTATAGTCTTTCTAGAGGTATTGTCATCAGTTATCACCCGCTGTCTGTGTAAGCATTCATTAAAAAAAATGCTACCAGAAATCAAATTCCATCATTGAAGTCAAGCACCCCGAGTCACAGACAACAGAATCGTCCAACCACACACTAACTATACTCAGAGATCAGTGATGTTCAATTCATCCTAACTGATAGAGTATAAAAGTATTCCTAGGCCTTCAACAATCAGCTTCATGAATGCGTCATTTCAATCGTCTTAACCAGATATTATAGTCAATTAGATACGGAATCCCACATAGACTGTCAACATAATCAGCAAAAGCTTTTAAAAGTATTCCTTGGCCTTCCGGAATACTTTTAGGTAGAGTGTAAAACATTTTCCTCCACAATTGTTTTCTTCTATCTTTAGTTTTACGTTGTTTGGTTGGCAAAGGAATGTAAAACTATTTTCCCTAGGAGTAAAATTGTTATTCTAATGATGGAAAACCATTTTCCCTTTTCCCTAGGAGTAAAATTGTTATTCTAATGATGGAAAACCATTTTCCCTTCAAGATGAAGGGAAAACACTTTTCCTTCCTTTTCCTTACAGCCCTTTTTACACTCCTCCCACCACCTCCTTACTTTCCCTTTCATTTTCCTTTTTCCATCATTGTTTTTACACGGTACCAAACAATGGAAAACTAATTTTACAATTGAAATTTACATTGAAATTGTTTTACATGAAAACTATTTTACATTGAAAATGTTATACACACCCAACCAAGCGGAGCCTTATACTCTTATCAGTAACGCCTTAATTATACAACACCCGAAATCGGGCTACTAATTGCTTGGCCTTTTGCCACAAAAATAATCCAATCACAGGCATACTAACAATAATCTGATTGAATCTAAAGTTAAGCCAAAATTTACATTCAACGATATTACAGCATCAGCAACATGAAAAAAAGAGTTAAGGTTTAATGATTCGAATGAATAGCCTTCGATTAAAACCCAAATATCAAAATTTCATGCAACAACACATTTTTAATTTGATGGCAAAACTAGATGTAGTATTGTTCGAAAACACATGTAGATGAAAAATAAGAGACGAAAGAGAAGAGATTACCGGTTTCGGAGCAAGAACAGAAGCGATGAAGGATGAATCCGAGGACGAGCTACAGAGAAGCAGCAACGACAGCGGAAACTGGAGAGTTAGGGTTTACGAAATTAATACTCTTTTCTTCTCTCGGTTTTTTTTCCAAAGGGTTTTTTCTTTTTATGTTAAGGGCAAAAAAGCCAGAGACCGAAATTGGAAATTTAATGAATTCTCATGAACTGAACTTGTACAAGTACAACTCTTCTATGAATATGATCCAACCCATTAGTAAACTCAGGGATAAGGATGACCTATAACCCAAATAAATATAAGCCCAAACCACCTTAATATTAGCCAAATTCCTAATTCATGCGTCCAGTTACCCATGTTTTATTGTACTAGTTGTTGCCTTGTTGGTCCATACGCGTCGCCCGCAATCTCCAAGACAGTATAACCTACATAGTGAAGATAATGGAGAAGTTAAAGTAATTTCAAACTATCAATTGTAGTAAAAAAAATTAGTTTATAATATCCAAACAATTTTCTTGCGATAGCTATTTTTAAAATCAATATATGTTCACCTTTCAAAAGGTTGCTCACATTAAAATTAGCATATATAGCACACAAATTAATTTATAGAATCAACTAATAAAATGTTAGCTTACACCGGTCCACGATTTCTTGGAAAAACCAATTGTTATAGATCAAGCCTTAGGAATTTGCAATCTATTAAAAAGAACCTAGAAAATAAACAAAAAATATGTAGCAGCCAACAAGAAAAAGAATAATAACATATCACATAAGTTACAATGAAGTTAAATACATTATGTAGAAATTGGGAATCTTTATATGTGCGTTGAACCTTTCAGTCATGTATCCCAAGTTCTTTCTTGCAATCTTTCTTGAAATTGGCAGTAGGAAGATCGCCTTGAAGTCGCTCCCTTGCAAGGATGTAATGCAGTAGGTGCTCGCATAAGGTCTTAATCCTTGCCTGAATCAAGTAGACACGAGAAACGTGGTGGTCAAATATGGTCACAATCATGGATTAATGGACCAAACTAAGAATTCACATATGCTGACCAATCAACCTATACTTTAGCCATTCATTTGCGAAAGCAAAGAATTGAATTAATTAAGCAAAGATCGCCTTCTTACAAAAACACTCTGCTTTTACTCTGATTAGAGGGACATCGTCTATTGAATTTTATCGACATAAGCAAATAGTTTCACTCCCATGTTGACATCAGAGGACTCATGCAAAGAAATAGAGAAAATGAAGCCCTCTTTAAATCATTCTCAACAACATATTTCCAACGGCGACCATCAATCTCATACACAAAAAATCAACTTCAAGCTGGAATATATATCGTAAATATAATAAGTAAAAATTATGGTGTGATAATTATTAGTAGAAATCCGAAAACTCTATTACTTTGATGTTAAAGCAACCGGGGATAAACAAAATCACAAACACGTCAAAGGGGAGAAGAGCAGATCGAAAACTAGGAGAAAATCTAGAAAAAGTTGGCAAAAGAGGTAAATGAAAGTCAAAGTGAAAAGAGGAATACCTTCTTCCTCTTAATTTCAAATTCTAATAGCTTTGGCAACAATCTTCAAACACTTCTGATTCACCAAATATTAAAAAAAAAGCCAATACATTTAATGAAAGAACTAATAGTGAAAAACGGTAAAAGTTCAAATGACATAACAAGTAAATAAATGAAAATAGAAAAGAAAAGAAAAACAACCTACGGTGGGTTCCATTGAAGGGTAAGAATTATTCAAACTCGGGGCCAAGAAGCCACATATTGCGAGTGACATGATGAATCATGTATATGACATGATAAACAAAAGTTCCAATTAGAAAGAAGTAAATTTTAAATTATTAATATCATAAAACAAAAGAGAGAATAAATTACATGTCAAAGATTACAAAGAAGAAAGAAAAATAAGGGACGAGACGGAAAAAAACTTACAATTGATTTCATTGAACCTCTCAATAATACAAAGCCCTAAATAGCTTCAAGAATTATTCCAAAAATAAAGATAGAGCAAGTATCCATATCGTTGCTTTTGCTTTCATTCGGCACATTCTTGTCTCCTTCCATAGCATTGTACTCAAATTTGTCTTCTACAAGAGGACCTTCACATTGAAAAGATACTCCGAATACTTAATTTGTCATAATCGCAGCTTCGCACGATTGTACAAAGAGATTCTAATTAATCTAACTTAGAAATGATATGGTTTTGGCTCAGAGCAATAGTTGATCCATGGCTTAAGTTAAGAAGGCAATAAACACTTGGTATTGCTTCATCGATTCAGTCAATAGACTTTAACGTTAATGCCATTGTTAATAAACTCTAATAATGCTCTAACTTTCCCTTTAAATTTGTCAATTCTAATGAGGTACAAAATATGATAGAGCACATGAACATTATCTACTTGAAATTTTTATATTCACCGAAACTAAAGGGACAAAGTGTGAGAATTGAGCTTTGCATCACTCACAATGATAAGAGCTAATATGGATCCAAATCAACATACCATGAAACAAGAAACAAAAAAGAATATCAACCTAAGCTACCAACAACTAATAGAGGCTATCAAGGGTAGGTATATCATACTCAATCTTAATGCGTCAATCTAATGCAACAACTTCACTTGAGTCTCTTAGTGCAAAAGGCTCCCAATTACAAACCTGTATAAAACATAAAGAAAACTTAAAGTAATGTGCAGCAGAAGTGCTCCAAAATTATGGTTGCAAATGCACTTAGCTACTTAGAAAGAGGAGTGAAAAGCTTTACTCTAAAGGAGCTTTCACTAAACTTATTGAAAGATACAATGGTGCTCATTTTTTCCCCAACCAATATTTACTATTGAGCTTAAACCCTATACAAACCTCAATATTTATACAAATAACATTCCCACCATAAATTCCACTAAATATGCATATTCAAAGTCATTCTAGCCAACTTCTCCAAACCTGTCAAATCAATAAGCCACACTTCTCTTCAATTTAAGTTGACACTTAGATCATTTCACTTTTATCCCATATTGAGCTCCATTCTAATGCAACTGGACTACAAGATCATGAATAAATAGCCATTTGAGACCAGAAACCACCATAGGGTCGTCCAAAACCCAACAAGTCCATCTTATCCCATTAGGCTAGACACACAAACAAGATAACCAAAACAAAGGCAAGATATATGATACCCATAAGTGCCTTAAATATTAGTAAGTAGGTAAAAAAAAATCAATAACCATCGATTATATTGATCAAATATAATAAGCAAATATTACAATCTTTAAACATTAGCATTAGCAAAATCCATCAATAATAGCTAATTACCTTATATAATTTTGCTGGTCATATAAATAAGAGCTTTGCTTAGCGATCACCACAATTCCCTTTCTCCTACAAAGATGAAACATTGAGGCAGACGAGTCATTTGATGTAAGGAAGAAAAACCAAATGGGAAAAGGAAGAACGTATCCCATGTAAAGCAAAGAAGTAATTGAAATGATTTAAAAGTCTCTTATGGCAAATAGAAATAAACATTATAATTTAGCCAATCAAGGCCAAATATAAGGAGGTTTTCTATTATCAATGTAGATGGAACTTTACTGTTGTCAAGGTAAATCTGGAAAAACGAAACAATTAGATATAAGAAAGTCAATAGAATTGAAGAAAGAAGTAGTATAAAAAATCTAAATGGCATAATTGAATACATAAAAGGAAAATTTCACAAAAATAAGCCAACCTTTGCCCTATCTTCCAAAAATAAGTTAACCTTTGCATTGTCCCTAATTAAGTCTAACTTGTAACATATTTTTTTATTCTGAGTTTTGACCTACTGGTCACCTATTTTACAGGTTATCACTGACACGTGGGGGAATATGATTGGTTTGTTTTTTTTTTTAATTTAATTGTCTACTTTAATATTCAGAATTTTTTTCTCTCTCCCCTCCTTCCTGCTGTCCATCTCTCTTCTCCCTTCTTTTCTTCTTCTCTTTCATCGTCTCCACAGCTCCAACCACCATCAATGGGCAGTGGTGTGGGTTGGTTGTTAGCTCTGACCATCAACCTCTTTCCGGCACCATTTTCCCCCGACGTCGAAGAATTGAACGGGAGAAGCTTAACGGCGGTAATCACGCCATTGATACTCTTTGAAGCGCGTATGAAAAGCTTCGGTTTCGAACGAGCATACGCTTTGGAGGATGATTTTCTCGCCTTTTCTTCTCCAGAAATACACACCACTAGAGCCATTTTTTGAAATTTAACTAGAGCAAAAGTGTCAATCAATACAATGAAAAAACTGCTATTACTTCAAGTAATGTAATTGGACCAGAATCAGATTAAGAGGCTTCTGCTGCCATCAAAAGAAGAGAGAGAGAAAAAGTAAGGATGGGTGGGGTGGTGGTTTTAGTTTGACTTTGGCTAATTCAATTCTCTAACTTGGTTTTCATTGTAAGAACGAAGGCAGGGGAAGAAAACAGAGGAGGGCGAGGGTGGTGCGGCTAGGTGCTGGCGGCGAAGGATGGTTTCTGGGTGGCCGGAATGCAGGCGGTTGTGGGCTGCGTGGGCAGCCGGTGGTGCTGCGATACGGTAGCAGCTAGCAGCGAATGAAGGGGTATAGAGAGGGTGCAACGAGATTGGAAAGGGAAGAAGGAGAGGTTGTGGTGGTGCACTGGCCTAACGGCAACGAAATGGTGGTGTTTTGTGCTTGGTGGTGCTGCGTGGCAGCAGCGACGAGAGAAACAGAGGGGGAAGAGTGAGCAGCAGCGAGTGAAGAGAGGGGAAAACAGGGGAGGGGCTGTTGTGCGGGTTGCGGGTGGCGCACTAGAGGCGCTTTGGTGGTTGACAGACAAAGAGGAGGTGGTGTGTTGTGGTGTTACGGGTGGTTCTAGTGCGGTGTTGGTTTGAGGGTGGCGTTAATGGAGGAAAATCAGAGAAGAGAAGAGGAGGAAAAATGAAGATTGATTATTGTGGTGGGGTTATAGAAGAGAGGGAGAGTTTTAGGGAGGTTTAATTTTTCTAACCGGTAAAACAGGTAAAAGGTAAATCGACTTATTTAGAGTTAAAGTGGTTATAAAGTTGACTTAATCAGGGATAATGCAAAGGTTACCTTATTTTTGGAAGATAGGGCAAAGGTTGGCTTATTTTTGTGAATTTTTCCTAAATAAAAAAGAAGAAATGAGAAGAAAAAAAATACCTACAATGAATTCTATTGACGGGTAAGTACCATTAAAGCTCAGTTTTTCAGAATAACGAAGCCTATAATTTAAGCAACGTGACGAGTGCCAGTGCTATTATATGGCATAATAAACGAAAAATATCATACCCAGCCCATAATGCTCTCTATAGGTTGTTGCTTTGATGGTCGAAGGGCGTCCACTAAAGCAGAGGAATACAGCGTAAGGATGGAAGACGGAGAAATTGGAGAGGCCGAATAGTTTTTATAGCAGATTTTGATCTTTCAGCCTAGAAAAAATCACCAACAAACATTAATGCATAATGTTAACCGAGAAAATGATTACCCAGTGATAAGAGGATTTTAGTGTGTCGTTAAGGCACGAAGAACCATTTAACAAACAATACTTATAATCCTAACGAGCAACTACTATGAACGTAGTAATGGCAAGTCAAGGGTCGAACCACAAGGAAATAGGGATTGACTAAGGTCTATTAAGTCTAAAACTACCTAAGTGAAGGGTATTTGGGGGTGTAAAGGATTGAATAATTATCAACTAAAAACAAACTAAAGAATAATAACTAATAATCAAGTAAGAGATGTAAATATAATAAGGCAACCACTAGAGTTCGGGCTACTCGTATGAACTTGGGCTAGACAACGATAATCAACACAATAGCGATTCAAGAACGATGAAAATACAGAGTTAAGTCTCCATATAAATTACTTGAGTCCTCTGTCGAATGGTCCTCAAGAGTAATCGATTAATCAATCAACCAAATCCTCTCTCGAATGGTCTTTGGTCAATTGATTAAAAGATTCAATGAGATCTGACAACCCCTAATTAAAGGATCCCCTTAATTCCTACCCAATCCCTTGGCCTAGAAACTAAGTCGAAACAAGGGAATGGCAAAAGGGATCAAAATTCAATGAAGAACAATAGAAACCCTAAGTGCCCTAGTATAAATGTGATCAGGATTTATCCTAGGGTGTCAAAACACCTAGTTCAATGCATAAACATCAAATTGAATCATAATAACATTAACAATCTACATAGAGCCCTTAATTCATACTTTCGCCCAAACCCTAGATAATGAACTACTCACTAATCATGGATTCAAAGCAAAGAGATTAATGAAATTAAACATGATTAACAAAATAATTAAAGTAAAGAGAAGAGATTGAAACAAATATACTTGGATTGAATAAATGATTGAATCTTCAAAGTTGCAATATGAAAAAACTAAGAGTGTTTGAGTGTTTAGAGAGAATAATAACTGACTATTAGAGTCTAACTACGGAGATAATGCAAAGCAAAAACGCAAAAACCTATTTATAATATATGATAAATGAAGACGAAAAATCGGGAAAAAACTGGAATACAGGTCGACACGGGCGTGTTCAAAACGACACGGTCGTGTAGACATGCTCTTTAGAATTCTCAAGTATTCACAAAAGTTACCGCCTCCGTAGAAATTAGCCAACACGGGCGTGTCAAAATGGACACTGGCGTGTTGGCCTGAACTTCTCAAATCAGTGAGCAAGCAGAACAAGACTGTCTGTGTTGAAAAAGACCAACACGGGCGTGTTGACGTGCTGGTCAGCGGACAGCTCAACTTCAAACGATCATATCTCTCTCCTCTCTCATCGAAATTGGGCTTATGACCAGTCGTTGGAAAGCTATCGAAACGAGCTAACACCTCCCATTGGAATTACCTTATTCCGATTTATGGATCAGACATTATGTTCATTTGAAGTTCAAAAGTCACAACTAGTCTTCTAATGATCATATGACTTCAAAAACTTGCTATTAGCCTGGAAATCATCTAAAAACAACTAAAAATATAATGAAACGACAATATAACTCAAAGGTGACAAAACCATGCAATGCTAGGCTTAAATGCTCTAAACTACATGTAAGGACACTAAAAATGACCTACAATTAAGCATAATAAAGTGCTTATCAAACTCCCCCAAGCTAGTCCAATTGCTTGTCCTCAAGCAATGCAAATCAAATACAATGGTAAGAGTTCAATGCCTCCTCACAATAATACGCATGCCAAGATAGAGAATAAAGACCTTTCAAACCTTTTCATCAATAAATGCAAAACACTATCAAGTCTCAAAGTTTATAGCACAAGGAAAAGTAACCATTCTTACCACAAGTTCTCCCCCAAGCTTGGCTCAGTCATATGGACGGTAGCTGTCACTTTAGTCGTGCTCAAAGTTTCTCGTGTGTTTATATGGTTACAATGATCGCTCAAGGCTCAATTTCGTTGACTATATCCTACCATAGACATTGGTTCTTTTCAAGAATCATGGGGACTTTATCAAGGTTGTAATAAAGGCTAAAGGTAAGGGTGTAGAGACATTTGGAAATTTGTTGCTAAATAGGGGAAAGTGAAGCTTCCTAAATCAACACCATCTACACAAACGCTAAACCGAGACCATCTAACCTTGTTACAACCACTCAACCAACCAATAATACCTCCTCCAATAGCATCTCCTAATCTCTCTTCATCAAGCACTGAGAACAAAACCACATTTTTTTTGTTGGGATGTTTGATGTTCCCATTTTTTTTCTTTTCTAATGTTTTTTTCCTTGGTTCCCCCCCCTTTTAATAACTAATAAGGGAGAGAGATAGGAGACCAACAAGAAGTGGGGAGGAGGTGAACTGAACACATAACGTGAGTTCAACCAAAACACACATCATACAACCAACTCAAATCACTATCAGAGCATTGAATCACAAGACATACCCCTCACCAATCTAGCTTCACAATCCCCTAGGTTAGGAAATCGGTAATAGGCTAAAGATGCGGTTAAAATACAAGATAATGTGGGTGGATTTGGCAATGTAGTTCAAATATATATCGAACGCCTCAATCATATTCAAGAATCAAACCAGTTAATGCAATTTCAAGGAGAATCAATTCTAGTTCTAGAGAACATTCGTCAAGGAAGAGCATCACACAACAAGCAGATAAGACCAAAAAGATGTCGGTCTATAAGGCTATAAAAACATGCTCTCACAAAGGGTATAGCTACCAACATCGGTCGAGCCGCACAAGAGGAAGACCAATCATACCACAACCAATTGATTCCTTGGCCTACTAGAGACTATCAAAATATTTCCTTTTTCAGTTTCAGGTCATCAGGAAGAACAAAGGCGTACCAATGACGGAGTTCAGACCTAAATACAATCTATATGCACATGAAAGGCTAAAGGAATCTACATGCACCCCAAACATGATACTAAATGCTAAAATGCAATCTAAAAATGACACTAATATGCAACTAATGCAAACTATATGCAACTAATATATACATCCTCCCCCAAGCTAAATCACACAATGTCCTCACTGTGAAAAGTCTAATGATAACAATAGAAAGGGACGGGACTCACTGGTCGGGAGGGGGGTCGGGAATCACGTGAGTCGAGCTTATCTCCTTAAGGTCATCAATTGAGTTCCCAATGACATCTTTATATATTTGCAATATCTTAATCAATTCTGGTATAGAGATGTCATCAAGAGCCGAATTAACAATAACAGGATAAGTACATGTATCATCAAGGAAAACATACTTAAGAAAGGGGGGAAGGGGTTTTAACTCTACCTTAGAAGAAGGCTTAGAACTCTCCTCTTTACCAATGGAAGCGGCAAGGACCTTCAACTCCGCCTCATGTTTCTCCTCGACGATAGTTTTATCGACAAGCATAGAGATTTTCTTCACCTCATCAATGTTCAATTTTAGTGCTTTAGTGATAGAAGCATAGGGCTCATCATCAATGTGACCTTATCTCTCAAAACCTTCCATTTCACTCTCCACATGACCAACCTGACAAACTCTCTCTATCATTGGTCTCTTCAATGTTTTAGAGAACTGAAACACAACCTTCTCATTGGCTACCTCAACTGTGATTGTATCATTTCTGCAATTTATTACGGCGCCCAATGTCTTAAGAGCCTATCTTCCAAGAATGAGAGGAATCTCCATATTTTCCTCCATATCCATCACCACAAAATCACACGGCACCAAGACATGCCCAACATGTATCGAAACATCCTCTAACTCACAATGCGGCGCTCTCAAAGATCGATACGCCAATTTAATAGTCTTCCTTGTAGGAAGAAGAGGGAAGTTTAGGCGCTTAGCTATGGATAGAGGCATCAAACTCACACTCGCACCCAAATCGGCCAATGCACCCTTAGGCTCGAGGTCACCTATCTTTACTGGCAAAGTGAAGCTTCCGGGGTCTCTTTGCTTCTTAGGCATATCTCGTTGCACTAGAGCACTTAATTGGTATGGCAATTTGATAACCTCGTCTTCAACCTTCCTTTTGTTGGAGAGGATCTCATTCAAGAACTTGGCATAGGCCGGTATTTGAGACATGGCCTCAAGGAAAGGAATGTTTATTTGAAGGCCTTTCATAACTTGGAAGAACTTAATGAATTTGTTGCTCAACTTCCTCTCTACCTACCTTTGAGGATATGGGACCGGTGTCACATAGGTCTTAGGTGGAGGAGGTGTTTATAATGGAGCTTTGTCACCAACTTGCTCATGAGTTTTCCTATCTTCTCTTCCTTTCCCAACATCAACCTCCCTCTCATCTTCCTCAACTTGATTGTCCTTCTCAACCACCTCAACTTCACTTTTTTCAAACTCATTAGGCATCTTGGGGTCCTCATAGTTCGTTCCCGACCTCAAATGGATAGCTTTGACTTGATGTAGGTTGGGGTTAGGAATTGGTTGGCTTTGAAGTTGATTTGTGGGGTTAGAGGGGTTTTTCTCGGCCACTTGAGCCAATTGGGTTTCAAGCATTTTGGTGTGAGCTTGTAACTCTTGGAACCTTTGGTCGTGGCTTTGAAGAGCTTGGCTTTGAAGAGTAAGGGTTTGGGTAATGGTTTGAAGTTCTTGGAGGATTGTAGAGGTAGGATTGGAGGATGGAGTAGGTTTGGGATTCGGTTTAGGAAAGGGTGGATTTAAAGGGGCTTTTTGAAAGTTGGATCTTTGATGAGGGGCTTGGTAAACATTAGAACCTTAAAAGGAGGATCCACCTTGATTGTAGCTTTGAGTGTACCCTTATTGAGGTTGATTAAAGCTTTGTTGAGGTGGATTCCAACCTTGTTGAAGTTGGTTGAAGCCTTGTTGAGGTTGTCTACAACCTCCTTGTTGATTGCTTCTATAACCTTGGTTACCTTGATAACCCTCTCCTCTAGTATTCATTGCCGCCACATGCTCTGACTGAGATCCTCCACAATAAGAGGTATCATGGTTTGTACCACCACATATGTCACAAGAGAAAGCATTCACTTATGAGGGATTTGATGATGCAAGGGTGATGTTAGAGAGCTTCTTGTCAAGTTGATCCATCTTTGCTTGAATTTGATCCATTGGGTGCAACTCAAACTTGCCACCCTTCTTAGGTTGAGCACCTCTCCTTCTTCCACCCCATGAGTAGTTCTTTATCACTTCTTCTATGGTGAACTCTAGTTGGTCTTGCGGGATCTTAGAAAGTTGACATCTCGCTCCAGCATCAAGATTTGCACGTGATATAGGGTCATGACCATCATGAAAGAACCTCATGAGTAGATTTTGATTGAACTCATGGTGAGGGCATGAACGAATCAACTCCCTAAAGCATTCCCAAGCCTCCGCAAGCGTCTCATCACATTCTTGCTCAAATGAGGAGATCTTCCTCCTAATATCAGCGGTCTTCGACTCTGGGGAATACTTCTTCAGAAAAGCCAATGTAACTTGCTCCCAAGTAGTGAGGGATTTAGCAGGCAAGCTCTTGAGCCAAGACTTTGCCTTTCCGGATAGAGAAGACCGGAAGAGATGCATCTTGATATAACCTGGAGAAACATCATTTCTTGTTATCATAGCACAAATCTCCAAAACCGATCAAGATGATCAAGTGGATCCTCATCCGACCCTCCGCAAAATTGCTTTGCTTTCACCATTCGTATGAACTGAGGGTGAATGCTGAAATTTGTAGTGGTTGTGGGGAGTCGAATTCCACCTTGTAAAATATAGGACCCCAAATTTCCGAAATCCCTGAAAAGCTGTGCATTATCTTCACCCATGTCTGATGCACTTTCACTTGTGGAACTTGAGATTGGTGAAACTGGTGCAGAACCCAAGGTCAACCATTCCAAACCTTCCAGAAGCTTTCGCAAAGTGTGATTGATTTCCAAGTCTAAAGGCAAGATGGGTGAGCTGTGACCTCTCCTTCTCATGTACCACAACAAAGCTAAGCAAAGGATTAGCGAATAACAGCACAATAAAAAAATAAAAGAAAAAATTACTTAAGCAATACTAAACTCAAGTAAACTTCAATCAATAGCACAATCTCCCCGGCGACGGCGCCATTTTGATAAGAGATTTTTAGTGTGTCGTTAATGCACTAAGAACCGCTAAACAAACAATACTTATAATCCTAAAGAGCAACTACTATGAACGTAGTAATGGCAAGTCAAGGGTCGAACCACAAGGAAATAGGGTTTGACTAAGGTCTATTAAGTCTAAAACTACCTAAGTGAAGGGTATTTGGGGGTGTAAAGGATTGAATAATTATCAATTAAAAACAAACTAATGAATAACAACTAATAATCAAGTAAAAGATGTAAATATAAGGAAAAATTGTGAATAACCACCTGTCAGATGCACCAATTTAAAAATAACCACCCCAAATTGTTTTGCATTTAAATAACCACCTCTATTTATGTTCATGTTTTGAAATACCCACCTCTTAACGGAAAATCTTAACACCGTTAGTTTTAGGGCTCAACTTTTTGAACTCCCTCCAAAATTTCATTAATTACCTTACTAATCTATAATTTGACTGGTCAAATCATGATTAACATTTTAAAAAAATTTTTTTATTCAATTTTACAATTTTTTAAACTATATATTTTTGATATATGACACCGTAATGGACACAAATTTCGGGAAAATATTTAATCGCGTTTTTAATACTCAAGACGACGTTTTTTGAAAAACGGACACCATCGTACGCCCTTTATGGGCACGAATTTTGAGATTCCCTACGAAACGAGTACGTACAAGCTGGCTTTTCGGGCACGTACTTCGAGACGCTTTTTTCGGACGGAATACAAAGTTTTTTCGAAAAACGGATATCGAATCTTGATTAACATTTTTAAAATATTTTTTTTATTCAATTATACAATTTTTAAAACTATATATTTTTGATATATGACAAGGTAATGGACAAAAATTTTGAGACAATATTTAATCGCGTTTTTAATACTTAGGACGACGTTTTTTCGAAAAACGGACACCACCGTACGCCCTTTATGGGCACGAATTTTGAGATTCCCTACGAAACGAGTACCTACAATACGGGTTTTCGGGCACGTACTCGAGACATTTTTTTGGGATGGAACACGTCTTTTCGAAAAACGGACACCGCCGTACCTACAAGCCGGTGTCCGTTTTTCGGAAAAACTTTGTATTCCGTCGAAAAAAGGCATCTCGAAGTACGCGCCCGAAAAGCCGGCTTGTAGGTACTCGTTTCATAGGGAATCTCAAAATTCGTGCCCATAAAGGGCATACGGTGGTGTCCGTTTTTCGAAAAAACGTCGTCTTGAGTATTAAAAATGCGATTAAATATTGTCTCGAAATTTGTGTCCATTACCGTGTCATATATCAAAAAAATATAGTTAAAAAAATTGTAAGATTGCATTAAAAAAAATTCTAAAATATTAATCATGATTTGACTAGTCAAATTATAGATTAGTAAGGTAATTAGTGAAATTTTGGAGGGAGTTAGGATAATTTAGTAAGAATTTGTGCATCACACTTAACGGCGTTAGAAAATTTCGTTAACAGGTGGGTATTTGAAAAAGTTAAGGAAATGAGAGGTGGTTATTTAAACACAAACAAAAATGGGGTGATTATTTTGAAATAGGTGTATCGTGCACGTGGTTATTCACAATTTTTCCTAAATATAATAAGGAAAACACTTGAGTTCGGCTACTCGTATGAACTTGGGCTAGACAACGATAATCAACACAATAGCGATTCAAGAACGATGAAAATACAGAGTTAAGTCTCCCACTAAATTACTTGAGTCCTCTCCCGAATGATCGTCAAGAGTAATCGACTAATCAATCAACCAAATATTCTCTCGAATGGTCTTTGGTCAATTGCGGAAAACCCCTAATTAAAGGATCCCCTTAATTCCTACCCAATCCCTTGGCCTAGAAACTAAGTTGAAACAAGGGAATGGCAAAAGGGATCAAAATTCAATGAAGAACAATAGAAACCCTAAGTGCCCTAGCATAAATGTGATCAAGATCTATCCTATGGTGTCAAAACACCTAGTTTAATGCATAAACATCAAATTGAATCATAATAACATTAACAATCTACATTAAGCCCTTAATTCATACTTTCGCCAAAACCCTAGATAATGAACTACTCACTAATCATGGATTCAAAGCAAAAGAGATTAATGAAATTAAACATGATTAACAAAACAATTAAAGTAAAGAGAAGAGATTGAAAGAAATATACTTGGATTGAATAAACGACTGAATCTTTAAAGTTGTAATATGAGAAAACTAAGAGTGTTTGAGTGTTTAGAGAGAATAATAACTAACTATTAGAGTCTATGGTGATATCCCATAAATGAAAACCGAAAATCGGGAAAAAACCGGAATCCAGGTCGACACGGGCGTGTCCATAAAGACACGGCCGTGTAGACCTGCTCTTCCAAATTCTCAAGTCTTCACAAAAGTTACTGCCTCCGTAGAAATTAGCCAACACGGGCCTGTCAAAATGGACACGAGCGTATTGGCCTATACTTCTCAAATCAGTGGGCAAGCAGAATAGGACTTTCTTTATGGAAAAAGACCAACACGGGTGTGTTAAAACCAACACGGGCGTGTTGAAATCAACACGGCCGTGTTGACCTGCTGGTCAGCGGACAACTCAACTTCAAACGATCATATCTCTCTCGACTCTCATCGGAATTGGGCTTATGACCAGTCGTTGGAAAGCTATCGAAACGAGCTAACACCTCCCACTGAAATTACCTTTATCCAATTTATGTTTCAAATATTATGTCCATTTGAAATTCAAAAGTCCACGACTAGTCTTCCAATGATCGTATGACTTCAAAAACCTGCTAGTTAGCCTGGAAATCATCCAAAAACAACTAAACAGATAATGAAGTGACAATATAACTCAAAGGTGACAAAAACCATGCAATGCTAGGCTCAAATGCTCTAGATTACATTAAGGACACTAAAAATGACCTACAATTAAGAAAAATAAAGTGCTTATCACCCAACAAAAATGCTTGAATTGATGTACATACATAAATCTTCATCTAATTTCGTGGCCTTGACTGTGAATGGTTCCACTCTATTGGGAAGGAAATCAAAGGAAATCAAAAGAAACTTATTAAATGAAAGAGGAGATTTTAAAGGGAGAGAAAGCCATGAAAACACAAAGGGCGTTGCATCTTTAGAGTGAGGAAACCGAGGATAGAAAAAGATATAAAAAGACTAAACACTGAACTGAGAAGGAAGGGGAGGACATCTAGAGCTAGAACAAGGAAAAAGTGTCTGGAAAAAAAATTAAAAAATTTCAAACATCTTAGAAAATGCTAATGATAAACAAGTTAAAGAAAATAAATAGCTTCTCATGCACTGTTCATATGAACAGTAAAATTCAGTATTTTGAGACTCAACTCACTGTTCATTTGAACAGTAATTTCTTGCTCCCTTTTATAAGAGTTATAGATATATATTCTCATCTACCATCTAATCTATCTATCCATTTACATCTTCAACACAGTTCAGTTCAATTCAGCTCTATACAATACTTTTACATTTATATTTTACTATTTTTTCAGTTCTGTTAATTTACTTGCATTTAATTCTGTTTTTTCGAACAATTCAGCTACAGTTCCGTTCAACTGAATAGAACATGCCATAAAGCAATAACCACTCCCCACATTTCCCCTCCTAAACTTTAGGCATGTTCATGGTCGGTTAACCGTCCCATTTAGCTTAACAGGACGGCTAACCGTTGTAACAATTACAATATTTTAGTAATTATAATCTACCATTAAGTAACGATTAATCGTTGCGATCAACCATTAATTTACAATATGGTTACCGCCTATAACTTGTTTTTCTTTTAAAAAACACCCTTAAAATTTTGCAAGATAGAGATTATACTAAAAGACTAACGAGTAAAATTGTACCAAACGTTCGAGTTCGAACAAGGCAGCAAGCAATGAGTTCAATTGTTCTACAACATACGAATTCAGATTACCAAATTAAATTAAAAATTACATCAATGACTAATGAGTTCACGTGCTCACTAATACGCTAAGGCCTTGTTTGGTTCGCGTGGAAAGTTATTTCCCATGGGAGTTTACATTTCATGGGAATTCTTTTCCCTTGTTAATATCGCCGTAATTAAGTAAAATCGTTTAGTTGACACCATAAGAAATTGCATTTCCTAGGAAATTACTCACCAGGGGGCTTGGTGAGCGATTTCCCATGTTCCATAGGAAATTATATTTCCCATGGAATTTATATTCCCTATACTTCTCTCATTTCCCTCCAACCAAATATTGAAACATAACGCCTATATTAAGGCTGTGCAAGAATACAAATGGGTTAGAGGGAAGTTAGAGAAACAAGGGAATTCTAGAGAGAGAAAGAGAAAAAGAAATACGAACCTAAACCTAGCACTAGAGCTCCTCAGCCGTTTTTCGTCCCTAAAGCTTTGTTCTTCAAAAAATTTGATCTATCTTGTTTATTGATGATCAATCGTTGAAGAACAAATTTGATTTCAATTCTTCATAGGCACTTTGATTTCAATTAAGGAACTAGCTCGCCTTTGTCATTATTCTCAGTAACTTCAAAGTCACCTATTTCTATGACTCTCCAAACTTGATAATTTTCAGCCTTAATAAAGATTTCCATACGATACTTCCAGTATGGATAGTGCTTGCCATTAAAATGGGTGGATGTTGGGTTAAGTAACTTTCGTCTAGATTATCTCCCGTTGTGTTCATATCTACCAGGAACTGCCTTCTCAGTGTTAATTGATTCTGAAGGAACAGGCTCTGATACCAACTGTTAGCCTAGTAAGAATTCCAGATGATACTTTTATGTTGGAAGGAATATATTTTGGACTAGATCTAATTGCAAAAGTTGATAGCACTTTATCAAGCCATTTCCTACTTGCTAAGATAAAAGAGGGGTCAATCAAAGGACCTAGAAGCTCTCTTTCCTGGACTGATGTTTCCCCGTACGTATCCTCTTTGTATATTTGGGGATCTTCCCCATTATTTTCGGAGGTGCAAACTTCCGGCTAGACGTCCTCCTCATTGTTAGCCCGTCCAATAGATTCTTTCATGTTTGAACTAGACCAGGACAATAACAGTTGTCGTCTGAGGCATGCAGTTTGCTGGATTCGAGCTAGATTACCTTGCACAGGTAAATAACGCGACGTCAGAAATCATGTTTATTGACGAGTTTTTTCTAAGCAAGCATACTCTAGAAATCATGCTATAAAAAAGAAAATAACACTAGTTTCATTAAGGGCGTATTACTTAACATATGTAACATGACCTTATTGGACTTTATTAGATTTGTTCCGCCTTATGTTCACACTTGATCTATCATTTGATCGGACTTGAGACACTTGAGAGGGCACATTTTCCTATACATTATTTATAAGAAGGAGTGCCTAAATAAAAATTTGAAGTGTCTAAATCACTCCTTATCTATCGATTTTTCTTAGTTTATATAAATGTCATTATCAAATACTAGGGGATGTATATAGAAGAAATATAGATATCTAAAATTTAGATAAATAAATGTAAAATAGGAGGGCGGTGGACCTCATTTCAAATGACTTAACATAAAGGCTTCATGATATTTAAGTATTCTCATATAATGTAAGACAATGTATAACATGTAAATTTGATGGAACAATAATGAATCAATAAATATGTATTGAACCATGTTTATTGATGATCAATTCTTCAGAAGAGGGATCATGTTTATTTGATAATGACATTTATATATACATCACCTAGTATAGGAAAAGGTGCCCTCATAATAAAAGTGCCTATGTTATTTCAATTCTTCATAAGAGGGATCATGTTTATTGATGATCAATCGTTGAAGAACAAATGTGATTTCAATTCTTCATATTTTATTGATGATCAATCGTTTTTCACCTAGCCTATCCGTTGCTTGATCATGTTTTGGTTGTGCAAGGGCCGCAGAGCAAGGGCGTTTGTTTTGTAGTGGAGTAGGGTTCATGTCTATGGGTACTTCATTGATAATGAAATCATGTTTTTGAGGGTGTTCTTGATTATCATCTTGTATGGTTGAATGTGGTGTACGCAGGTGTAAACTCCGTCTATCGCCGTCATCGTCGTTGATCACTAGTCCGCTGCTGACTCTTGCTAGTTCGTCCTCCATGGCAAGAAGCTTATTTCAAAGAGAAAGCCTTAAAAGAGTATATTATGAAATCTTTGAGTCAATGAATTGAATTAATGAATGTTTACAAGCAGCCGAGGAAATTATAGACTAGTTGATCAAGTTTTAGAGATAGATTAGGATTAGAATTTCTTTGTATCCTAATTAGACATCCATTCGGTTTTCCATAAAGCAAAAGTATTACTCACCCCTAGTTCTCCGATATGGAATAGAAATTTGAAAGAAACTAGACTTAATTAAGTTCCCGTTAACTTTAATAGGATTCAAATTACAATACCAATAATCTCCAGAAATTCATGGGCGGAGTATGCATCTCTCTTTCTTTACTTTCAATTTTATTGCATTAGCTAATAGCTAGGTTTTGGTGAAATTTTCATTCTATGCAATTACTATAATTTTCTTAAGCAAAACCTATCTATGTTAATGGTAATTATGTTGCTCACCATCTTAGCATTGTTTTTATGAGCAAGATGCTCTACTATGCTCATCACTATTATTGCCAATTCTTCATATTTTATTGCCAAGACAAGTTTTGCAGTGTCATTTTCCATTCTTTTGTTCATGACTAGTCTCTATTTCCACTTTATTTTTCCAGCCATACGCTTAGTACAGGCCTGATTTTACACCATTTCACAAGGACTATCCTAACTAGAAAAGAAATGCAAATTAAGGAGTGCTAATCTGGACCATTTACAGAATATTACAGAGCTAGGATAAATAATTTAAACCATCCCATCCGCCAAGTAGGAAATTACAGGTGAAATCAAAGGGAAGGAATACCATCCTCCAACTTCCAAGTCTCAGATATAGGATCCAATATGATGAAAAAAGGTGGTGAAAATACCACATAAACCTATGAAAAATAATAAAAGAGGCCGGAATGAGATATCCTAGAATGTCTTTCCTCATCCATAAACTTGAAGGTCGTATCAACCAAAAAATGAAAGGACAATTGAGCCCAATACAAACCATGGCAGGCTTATCTTTCTTTTTCTTTGCAAAACAGGATATATTCCGCAAAAAGTTCTAAAATCCCCTCAACTACAATTCATCCCCTTCTTATAGTTGATCTAGTGTTCATACTAGGCTAACAATTGGTATTAGAGCCTGTTCCTTCAGAATCAGTTAACACTAAGAAGGCAGTTCCTGGTAGATATGAACCCAACGGGAGATAAGCTAGACGAAAGTTACTTAACCCAACGTCCACCCATGTTTAATGGCAAGCACTATCCATACTGGAAGTATCGTATGGAAATCTTTATTAAGGCTGAAAATTATCAAGTTTGGAAAGTCATTGAAATTGGTGACTTTGAAGTTACTGAGAAGAATGACAAAAGCGAGCTAGTTCCTTAATTGAAATCAAATTCTTCATGAATAAACATGATCCCTCTTATGAAGACTTGATCATCAATAAACATGGTTCAATACATATTTATTGATTCATTATTGTTCCTTCCAATTTATATGTTATACACTGTCTTACATTATATGAGAATACTTAAATATCATGAAGCCTTTGTGTTAAGTCATTTGAAAAGAGGTCCACCGCCCTCCTATTTTACATTTAAATATCTAAATTTTAGATATCTATATTTCTTCTATATACATCACCTAGTATTTGATAATGACATTTATATAAATTAAGAAAAATCGATAGATAAGGAGTGATTTAGACACTTCAAATTTTTATTTAGGCACTCCTTCTTATAAATAACGTATAGGAAAATGTGCCCTCTCAAGTTTCTCAAGTCCGATCAAATGATAGATCAAGTGTGAACATAAGGGCGGAACAGGTCTAATAAGGTCCAATAAAGTCATGTTAGATATGTTAAGGAATACGCCCTTAGTGAAACTAGTGCTATTTTCTTTTTATAGCATGATTTCTAGAGTATGCTTGCTTAGAAGAAACTCAAAGACATACCACAAATGGCTTAAATTATTACATACATCTTGACTTCCATAGAGTTCGCCAACATTGTCTTATTGTTTCTTAGATGTAAGACATTACAGCTGGGCAAACCACTACTCAAAAGTTAAATTATTAGAGATTGTAAGGAACAAGGGGATAAAGATTCTTGATACTCCCTCTGTCCCATATTAGTTGCAACACTTTCTATATATGGTTGTCTCATATTAGTTGCAACCCTTCTATTTTAGGCATGGACCCACCAATATTTTATTTTATATCACCTAACTAATATACTACACTCATTCATTGATTTATGTGAAAAATATTAAAATACTACTCCCCTAATCTATCAACTTCTTAAAAGTACCACATCACTTTCTATCACATCAACTTTTACAATAAATTAATATAACCTACACCCTACTCTATTAACTTCCTAAAACTATGTGCACAACCTATTGTTGCAACTAATATGGGACGGAGGTAGTATATCTCTATCGACTCTGTATGATTGAACTCATTTTGGAACTCTGTTGAGAAATTATACATGTACTAACATTACTGCAGACTACTATTATCTAAAAGAAGGTCATGTAGGCCATTTACACCGTATCAAAATCAGCCATGGAGATTGTTTTTTTAAATTCACGTTCATTTCAACAATTAATATTAACTTAAACTACTTTGGCCTGATGACAATGGTACCACTTACATTTAATGAAACCGAAGCATTGGAGATTTTGTTGCAATCTGATAAGTAGATAACTATACAATAACTCGGGAGATGGGAAAATATACTAATTACATTCCTTCATTTATACAGTTTGATCCTTTTTGCTAGAGCATATGCAAGTGTGTAGTGAGTTTGTGACTACGCGGTGTGAAAATGATCTCCCTTTCTCTGAACTGTAGGCTCATTTATGTCCTTACAATCAGATGTTTCGTTATAATGTATATCAAGAGTTAAATGGGCATTTTGTAGTATGTGAATAACAAATTGGCAATCATAGTAGATAATAAGCCTTTATACATGTCCTCTTTTTTTCTCCTGAGAAAGGACCAATCATTTTAAATGCACAGAAGTTTGGTCATCAATGGGCTAGTTGCATATGCTTGCCTACGTGAACCAAGTCTCCAAATGCCTGCACAATCTTTAATATTCCTTCTAATTTCTGGGAAGATTCTGATTGAACTTGATCAAAATAAGTTTTCTATATCTTCATTTGGAAAATGGATTTCAGTATCAAAATAGCTTCATCACAAAAACTGGTGTAAGTCTTATGTCTTGCCGGCCTTTAGTTTTGTAGCAGACGATAGGAACAAATTATTGGAGTTTTGATGACTATTGAACCACTCTAAAATTCACCTCTAGTTCCATTATATATGAAGGTGGTTTTTCTTTTGCTCCAGATAATCCTTTGTTCATGCACCATACACCATTTCAATCTTTTTTTTTGGGTGTATAGAGATTAGAGAGCCATGAGGACATGATGAGAATTGAGAGATTCTCTAACCCTGAGCTATCCGTCATTCTCTCTGGTGTTGAAGATTTGATATAAGCCATGATTTCACGCACATATAGTTTGATGATACTCCTTGTGGTCTCTATCAAGAGGATGTGTTGGGTTGGATGTTGGAACACTGATTCAGAACATTATTTAATAGCTTATGATTGACTAATCATCCCCTTGTTGAACTTTCTTATTTCTTCTTTTGTAGTTAGAACCTATTAATTGAAAATGAAAATGGAAGTTAATTATATAAGCTTGCTAATTTTTGCATCAAACACTCAATTGACTTCTTTGTGAAATCCCCTTTACTAAATGGAAACTCTTGTGAGAAAATGGAGAGAGTAATTACCGGCTAAGCAAAGTTGTCGATATTCTTTGTTAAATGTTAAGGCCTTGAGGTTTTGATCCAGTGATGAGACCACCCTGTTATTTTGTATAATTTGTTACCCTTGGAAGAATTTACTTGGTATCTGGAAGACTGGTACATAATCTGTTTTTCTATTTTAATACCCGAGTTTAAAATCTTTGCACTTTTAACTTTCCGCATCTTACTTACGTGATATATCCGCCTGAGGGACCAAGGCCTCCATCACTAGAGGAAATGCGAGAGATGGCTTGTGAATTAGCTTGTAAAAAGAACAACCAAACTTCTCCTGATGCAGGACTGTGAATGACACTAAATTGTGCAGGAAAATACCACTCTAAAGGGCATGCTGGAGGTGCTTTAACACTTCTAACAATTCACTTGAAGCTCTTCCCCTGTCAGTTCTCTAAAAACTTTTAGATGTGCACAGTAACAGTTTCTTTGTGATTTCATTTGACATCTTTTGTTTATGCAGTTTACCGATATGTTATAATAAATGCATCGAATGTATTGTTTCTGTTTGTCCTCCTCGAATTTTCCGAGGCTAAGACGTCTACATAGTGTCAACTTCTAGAAATATCTCCATTACATAACATTACATAACAAATTTAACGCATGGTTTAAATCACGGATGCTGATGCATTAAACTGGTTACGATGTTGTTACTGTTCATTTAACCACTTTCACGGTCCTCATGGACAATGTGAATGGTTTGAAATGAAGGTTTACTACCGTGATATTGTCTAGTTCATGCACAGATATGAGTTATTTCAAATGAAACCTAAAGAGCCAGTTCATGATATGCTCACCAGATTCTCAAACATCATCAATGAACTTGATTCTTTAGGAAAGTGTATCACTCTAGAGGAACAGGTACGAAAGGTTCTAAGGAGTGTTTCACAAGATGACAAATGGATGGCCAAGGTGACAGCTCCAAGTTTAAAATTGAACAACTTGCTAGATGCTTGATAACCTAATAAGCTACACCTAGGAACTCATGAATCTGATCCTAGTAGACATAAGGCTCTGACCCTCAAGACTAAGGAACGAGATGAATCAGGAACTGATGATGATGAGGAAGCGGCATTGATAGTAAAGAGATTCAAGAAGTTCTTCAACAAGAACTATAAAGGGAAGAATGCAATAAAACCATCTAAGCTCAGCTGTTATAAATGTGGAAGCACCGATCATTTCATAAAGGAGTGTCCTCTTAACTAGAAGGAAAAAGGAAAATATAAGGGAAAGGAACAACAAAGGCCTTTCTCAAAGACATAAATGAGAAAAGCTATGGTAGCCGCCTGGGGAGAGTCAGACTCTGACGAGGAGCAGTAACAGCTTGAAGAAGAATCATCACATCTCTGTCTCATGGAAAAGACATATGATGAAGTTGACTTGCCAAGCAACAAGGTATGGTTTAATGTTATTGAAGAAGATTTACTTGGACTTATAAAGAACCAATTTATTAAACTACTTTTGGAAACCTTAGAGAACTACAAGGTAATTTCCATAAGAGAAGAAGATATGGAAAAGCCCTTGGTAGTTTCCAAAGAACATTCAAACTGGTTTAAAAAGTTGAACTCAGAAGTTGCGGAAAGGTTCTTTGAACTATTAAATAAAAACTGATGTTTTTAAAAAGCATATGAAAAAGTTAAAAATGATAATTACTTCTTGAACCTGGAATTGGTAGTATTGAAACTAGTTGTTTCTGAAGGAGCTAGTTCCTCTACAAGTACCAGTACTGATTTTAAAAAATTGAAGTCTGAGCATAATTCTGTCTTAAATAAAAATCTGGTACTTAAAGGAAAATTGGAATCTTCAAGGAACAGACTTCCTCATCTTGTTAGTTGGATAGAAAAGTATCAAAATGAAGGAAGAAATGGACTAGGTTTCAATCATAAAAGGAAAAACAAAAAGAAGAAATATGTGGATCCGCCAAGCCATAAAATATGCTCTTAGTGTGGGAACAGTGGACACTTAGTATCTGACTGTTCCTCCAAAGAGGAACATATTGAAATGAACACTCGCTTAGTGAAGCAAGAGTGGAAGATTAAAAGAAACTCAAGTTCAACAGAGGAACCCAAGTCTGACTGGGTTCCTACCACTAACTAGTTGTTGTGGATGCAGACTAAAGTGAGGGGGAACAATTTGTGGTACCTCGATAGCGGTTGTTCTAAGCACATGACACAAGACAAAGCAAAATTTCTCTCACTTTCAGTCTATGAAGGAGGAATTGTGACCTTTGGAGAGAAGCTTACACGTAATATTATAGCTATAGGTAAGGTAGAGAAATCTCTGTCACATTCCATAGATAATGTATTTTTAGTCGCAGATTTGAAACACAATTTACTTAGTATTTCTCAGTTTTGTGACAAAGGGAACATTGTGAACTTTACTATTGAATGTTGTGTAGTGAGAGACGCCAATATAGGAACCAAGATACTAGAAGGAACAAGGAAAGGAAATACTTATATTGTTGACCTGAACCTAGTTCCCAGGAACAATCTGACTTGTTTAAGTGTACAAGAAGACGACCAATTCCTCTGGCATAAAAGGTGTGGTCATGCAAGCATTACACTACTTCATAAGCTCAGTGGTAAGGACTTAGTAGTTGGTCTCCCAACAAATAAAATACCCAATCATGGAGTTTGTGAAGCATGTGTAAAAGGGAAGCAAGTCAGATCCTCGTTCAAATCTAAGAAAATAGTAAGCACATAAAGTCCATTTGAATTGATACACATGGATTTGTGTGGTCCTGTACGTGTCCAAAGCAGATCAGGTAAGTGATATGTATTGGTTAATGTTGATGATTTTTCTAGATACACTTGGTTTAATTTTCTTCATAGCAAAGATGAAACATTTGATGAATTTGTAAGTTTTGCTAAGAAAGTTCAAAGGGTCAGTGGTTTCAAATCGAAACACTTGAGATCTCACCATGACACGGAGTTTGAAAACTCCAAGTTTAATGATTTTTGCATCAATGAAGCATTAAATCACAACTTCTCTACTCCTAGGACAACACAACAAACTGGTGTGGTTGAACAGAAAAACAGGACATTGGAGGACATGGCTAGGACACTGCTTATGACTAGCAGCCTTCCAAAGAATTTTTGGGCAGAAGCAGTGTACACAGCTTGCTACATCTTCAATAGGGTCATGCTTAGACCAATCACCGTGAAAACTCCCTATGAGCTTCTCAAAGGAAGAAAATCCATCATCTCTTACTTTCGAGTCTTTGGATGTAAATGTTTTGTACACAACAATGGTAAAGATAGTCTAGGAAAATTTAATTTTAGAAGTGATGAAGCGATTTTTATAGGATATGATTTAAATAGTAAATCCTATAGAGTCTATAACAAAAGGACAATGTGTGTTGAGGATAGTGTCCATGTTATCTTCGATGAAACTAACACTCTGCAGGAACAATGTTGTGATGATAAATTTGAAATTGGATTGACTCGTCCTGAAGAGTCAATCAATCTTGATGAGGAACTAACATCTGTAGGTACTGATAGAAAGCATATTCCTGAAGAGGAAATGATTATTCCTGATCCTAATCCTCAGGAGGAACACAGGTAGAAGAATTGCATCCAGAGAATGAAACAACTAATGAACCTCAAATTGAAGGAACAGGAACAAGGAGGTTTAAACGAAAACATGGTAAACTTGTCAGGAACAAAGCCAGACTTGTAGCGAAAGGATATAATCAGCAAGAAGGTATTTATTTCGATGAAACCTTTGCTGCCGTTGCTACGATAGAGGCTATAAGAATCTTAATTGCATTTGTTGCATTTATGGGGTTTCGGTTGTACCAAATGGACGCCAAATGTGCTTTCCGAAATTGATATTTAATGGAAGACGTCTATGTGGAACAACCTCTAGGATTTTAAAATCCTGATTTTCCAAACCAATTCTATAAGCAAGATAAAGCTCTTGATAGGCTGAAACAAGCGCCTAGATCTTGGTATGAAAGACCCTCAAAATTCTTGCTTTCACATGAGTTCATTAGAGGTAAAGGTTATAAGACCCTGTTCCTTCGATCTAAAGGAACAAATATTCTAGTAGTACAGATTTATGTTGATGATATTATTTTTGGTTCTACTAATGATTCTCTGTGCAAGGAATTTGTTGATCTAATGAGTAGTGAATTTGAAATGAGCATGATGGAAGAGTTGAACTTCTTTCTTGGATTGCAAATCAAGCAAACTGAAAGAGGAACAATGATCCATCAACAAAAATATGTGAAAGAACTACGGAAGAAATATGGAATGGAACAAGCATAGACCAACCACACTTCTATATGAACAGGATCAAGGTTGGACAAGGATCCAAGTGGTAAAATAGTAGATCAGAAGCTATATAGAGGTATGATTGGATGTCTACTTTATTTAACTGCTAGTAGACCTGACATTTATTTTAGTGTTGGGTTATGTGCTAGATTCCAATCAAATCCGAAGGAATCTCACTTGACAACAGTAAAAGAGGATTCTTAGGTATTTGCAAGGTAGTGATGATCTTTGTTTGTTCTACTCTCGAAGTGACACCTTTGATTTAGTTAGTTACTCTGATGCTGAATATGTTGGGGACTTGGTAAATCGAAAGAGTGCCTTTGGAATTGCTCAGTCCTAGGAACAAGCTTAGTTTCTTGGAGTTCAAAGAAATAGAACATTGTTGCCTTATTAACAGTAGAGGTTGAGTATGTGGCAGCTGCTGCTTGTTGTTCCCCGGTCCGATGGATTAAGCAACATGTACGTGATTTTGGTATTAAGTACAAATCTGCTCCTATTTTCAGTGATAATACAAGTGCTATTTGTATTTCCAAGGATCCAATGCATCATTCTAGGGTCAAACATATTCACATTAGGCATCATTTCTTGAAGGACAATGTTGAAAAAGGATTAGTCAAAGTTGAGTTTTGTCCTACTGAAAATCAAATAGCTAACATCTTAACCAAACCACTCTCTAGGGACAGGTTTGAAAAGATTAGTTTGGAACTAGGAATGGTCAGAATTGTTTGAAAGTGCCTATGACATTGACCCCTATGTAACATTCATTTCTAAGTGTGTCTGCAATCCTCGTGAATTTCTTAATTCATACACCTTCAATCAAGAATAAGGACTCACATTTGTCTAAATAATATTGACCTTATTGTCCGTACTAGTATATTGAGTAAATAAACATGGTATTTGTATAACTTAGCATGAAATATATCAATTACACGAGTTCAAAATTCTTATTTTCTTTCCATTATTCATATTTTCACTTTTCCTTTTTTTTTAAAATTTTTTGTCTTTCGAATTCTCCACTTTCCATTCTCCACTTATTCATATATACATTGCAATGGTTCAAACAATATTCAATGCATACTCATTAAAGGTTGAACGATTAATTGTCTAAGGAAAGCCACTCATTTAATTACAACTCTTCTCACACGCCTAATTCTTTCAATTAAAACCCATCTTCCTTCCCATCACATCACATCACTCACTCGACTATTTTCAAAACCATCAAACCAAAGAAGACCATTCACCTTCTCTTTAAATTCTCTCTCCTCCCACAAACCCTAACTCCATGGCTCCTAAATTAAAAGGCTAGCAAGCCTCAATCCTCCCTGAAGAAATGCGATCTCCTCTGGTTGAGTATAAAGGAAGCGACAATAAAACAGAGCACTCGGCCCACGAATCTTCGACTTCCAAAGCACAATCCACCGAAAAAGAAACCTCTTCCAAGAAAGTGGAAGAAACTCAAGAGGAAGAAGAAGAAACTGAAAAACCACTCAACATTCCCATCAAGAGAGGTAAGAAGTCTAAATCCTCTAAATTCTTAATTTTATGTTGATATGGGCTGGTGTAAGAAAGAAAAGTGGACTGAGTTTTTGGACCTTGTGATTTTTCAAAAATGGAGTAAGGTTCTTTGTGTTGATGAGGGTCTATTGGAGGAAGAAATGTTTGAGTTCTGTGGTAAGTTTGAGAATGCTGACGGTCTATGCATGAGTGTTGTAAGGAGAAAATTAGTGCAATTTAATGAGAAAAATCTGAGTGATTGGTTTGGGGTACCTGTTGAATGGTACCAAGAATATGTTAAGGGGAAAGCAAAATTGAATGTAGAGGGAGATAACAACAGTAAAATCTTGAAATTTTTTGGTGGCAATCCCACTGATCTTTCAATGGATCAAAAAGACTTAAAGCCCTTTTCACAAATTTCTTTTTCACTTTGTCTGGCGGTTCCTAGTTCCTCGTGCGTCCAAGAGGACCCAGGCTAATCTTCATGATCTTTCACTCATGTACTGCCTTGCCACAAAGATTCCCATAAACTTTCCAGCCTTATTCATATCTCACCTCACACACTGCATTACCGACAAGAACCGCATCGGATATGGAAACTTAATTTCCATTATGTTAAAGAAATACAAAGTCAAACTCCCTTCTCACCCTTCTTTTGAACTTGAACCTGAAAACTGCTTAACAAAAGACACACTCTCCAGATTAAGTCTGAGAGTCAAAAGGTGAAAGCTGGAATTTGATGTTGAAGAGGTAGTAATGAAGGTTGAGAAAGAAAATGATGAATCTGGGAAAAGGAAGAGAGGAGAGGAACTAGGAACTGAGATCAAGTAATCAGTCTGCAAGATTCAGAGTCTAGCAAAACCTAGGAGGAATCAAGACAATGGGGTGATGATAGATTTAGATGAGGATCCAGTTCCTCAAGCAGCAGCATCTCAGGCTGTTGACTTCCCATTGTTGTCTACTGCTGGTCTCCATGCACTATTAAAGGAGATGAAGGACTCTATTGCTATTCTGGGAAGAAGGGTGCATGTGTTAGAAGACCGGATTGCTCATCAGGATGTGCAGCATGATCAGCTCATCAAAGCAATCAATCAAGGAGCTTCCAACATACGAGCCAAGATAGATTCTATTGCTGCCTCTTTTCCCATCCATGAACTCCCGTGATCCCTAACCCAACCCCCCTTAAGACAATTAAAATTTCAGTTTTTTTTGGGTTGTATAATTTGTTGAACATTTGCAATTTTTTTTCAATCTTTTGATCCTCCATATCTCTTCTATCTCTTTTATGTTGAACTCTGTTCCTGTTTTTGTGCTTTGTGAATTCTTGTTCCTGAGGTATATACTCTTGGAATGTTAGGATGGCTAATATTATGAGTACAACATGTTAGATCTACTGAACTGACTTTAGGCCGTTGACTCTACTAGTGCTATAGGTGCATATACTTAGTTTTGATAATGACAAAAAGGGAAGATATTGGCACAAATCAATAATTATTTTCTGGCCTGCCTTAGTTCCTGTAACTTTTCTGATCTCATTCTGCATCTGGTCCTAGTATTAGTTGACTATTCCTAGTCATAGTTAAGACCTCAGAAACTTAGATTAATTCTTAGCTTTTTTTTTTTTGCCAAATTATTTGCCATCAGCAAAAAGGGGGAATATTGTTGGTTTCACTATTTTGATGATGACAAATAATGTATTTTTTAGTATGGACTTTTATTGGTTTACTTAGGGTTTATTTCATAGTTTTTAGACTTATTATTTTTGTAGGATTTTAGTGTTTATAATCAGTGTTATTTTGATTATCAAATACTTAGGAATAATTAATTTTAACTTATGGAGAAATGGTTATGAGTTTAACCTATTTAAGTTATTAAATATAATTATTCTATGTACTTGATCTATATATCATTCGATTTATATCAATGGTTTGCTTTGAGATAATCCTAATGTCGTGGAACTTTAATTTGAATAAAATTAATTTCCTTGATATTAGTTGTGTTAGTTTGTTAGCATTGTACATATTTTGATAAGATGAATAATCATGCATCAAGAAACGAGAAAACAAGATAAGCTCAACTACCCTAGAATCTAGGTGGATCTGAGGAGCTGCCAATTTCCTAGGTTTACGGAACCTCAACCAATCTTAAAATACCCAGCTTCACAACAAACTGCATGAAGATAAGGCTGACTAGGGTTTGCAGATTCTGTTAGAGATCTTCTTGCGCACAAATATTATCTTGAAGAGTGGATACTGGGCTAATGTTCATGAACCCATAACCGTTTCTATGAAGCATAAAAAGGTTGAGAATCCTCTATATATATGAAGAGAAAACCTAATCAGAAGATGAAGAAATTTGCTGCTCTACACGCATATTATATCTTAAGTTCATTCGGCTTTTATTTTCAATAGATTAAACCATTGTATTTATTTTCGAGTGATTGGGGAGAAAAGAAATTTTAGAGTTTAAAGTTTCTGTAATCAAGAGTGAAAGAGACAAAGAGAAAGAGAAGACTTCGAGTGAAGTTAAGTGAGAAAGTCACGAGTTCAGGGGGAACAAGGTGACTGGGGACAAGGTCAAGTTCCTAGAGGAACTGAGAGAGAAGAGCTTTTAATAGGTTGTAATTTCTATTATAAAGAAAAAGGGCAGGGTTTCTTCCCAGAGAATTAAGGAAGTAAACCTTGTTAAAAATCTCTGTGTGTTCCTAGTTGTTTATTTCTTTCTTCATTTAGCTTTTATTTATTTATATTCCACAAAAAATTTTAAAATCCCCTCAACTACAATTCACCCCCCTCTTGTAGTTGATCTAGTGTTCATACTAGGCTAACAATAGGTCATGGGTTCAAACTCTTTCACATTCATTTTTGTAAGTTAAAAAGAGATTTGATTGCTATACGAGATGTACAGTGGCGCTATATCAGCGTGTGACATGTAGTAACACGTGTTACACTACAATGCATGCTTACGCGTTTAAAAATATATGGATTAGGGAACGGCCCAACCCAATATTAAAAAGAGAACAAAAACGTGCTTATTAGTTTAATCCATTTTGTGATCTATTCAATCCACTCAATAATTACAATGTTTAATTCATTTAGTGACTAGTTTAATATATTCAGTGACTACTTTGATTCATTCGGTAAGTCTGATACTTTTTTTAAAAAAATCTTATAGTTCGAGACTTAAGTAAAATAAAGAAAGGGGAAGAGAAGGGACGAATATGTTGGTGCCAAATGTCCAGAAATAGTGTTGGGTTAGAGTTAAATAGAATGTGCTTGTCAATAGAATATGGGCTTAGGTTGGTCTAATTTTAAGTTCAAATTAAAACGCTCTTTTAATAATTTATGTAAAACCAAATGCCTTACCTTTATGGTGAATAAATAAATGACAATATCGATAATTAATATAAACTGTTGGAATGAAGGCTTGAAAAGCCTCCTTTGGTTCTTTACCAAAGGTCCCATATCACTTTGTGGGAGGGAATTTCGCTCCCTTGTTTATATGTTCCCGCCTTCTTTTTGTTTATTAAGTTAGTTATATAGGTGCTCTTGTGGTTGGACAACATGCCTTGGCTTCCCCCCCCCCCCACACACACACGTGCGCGCCGCCCAAACTGAACTGAGTCGGGCTTGGTTCTGCAATCTGGGTTATAGGTTGGAGCTTATGTTTTTGGACCTGAGCCTGGGCGAAGTGTAACTGTGTTGTTGGACTGTAACGTTTAGTACATTACAGTCTTCATTGCTGTAATTACGTCCTTTGATTCACTACGCTTATTGATTACATTCCTTATTTGGATCTGATTCTTTTGCTATAAAATTAGTACACTGTTGCTTCTGTTTTGGAATCCGAAAATACCACATCGCTTTTTCCTCTCTTCTTTTCTTTTCTTCCTTGTTTCGTGTTATTGTCCAAAGCCTTTCTCTCTTAGTGGTGACATTGTAAGGATACATGGTGTGTTAACCTTGGGGGAGCTTTCTCCCAAGTCGTGATTACCACCATTGTCGGGTCGTAATTGCTTTCAAGTTAGTGGTCTCCTACCACGACACAGCCTTGAAATTAGTTCTATATCTGCAATTGCAATTGTCAGTTTCTATAAATTTGAAAGCAATTATATTATTTGCAATGGCTAACATTTCAAACAATCCATGGCTCACCTCTCTAAGCTTGAGTCTCTTGACGGGAATAACTACAAACGCTGGGCTCAGAAACTGCTGATATTTTTGAGCAATTGGACATCGACTACGTCCTCTTCAAGGATTGTCCTGCTATTTTTACCGTTACAGGGAATTCCTCCTCTTCATCTTCTGCTACTATTATTAAGAAGAATGAGGACATAATTCAGATTATGAAAAAGATAATTAGAATGTATGTTTCCACCTCCTTAATATGATTTCAAATAATTTGTTCGATTTATTCATGGTGCATAAATCGTCTAAAATGATTTGGAAGGCCATTGAGAAAAAATATGGGGCTGATGATGCTGGGAAACAAAAATATGTTGTTGGAAAGTGGTTGGATTTCCATATGGTTGATGACAAGCCTGTCATGGACCAATTTCATGTATTCGAAAACCTATGTGCTGACGTTTTAAATGAGAACATGAAAATCTGTGAAGTTTTTCAAGCCAATATATTTCTGAAAAAAATTTCTCTCCTCTTCGAGAGAGTTCCATAATACTCCCTCCGTTTCTCAAACATTGTTACACTTGTACGCGCATGCCAATACAAAACTTTGAGCATTTATATCTCTAATTACGTATTTGTAAAAATTATAAAAACGAGATTTTAATATTCTACATATCAAGAGGAACCTAACAAGATCCCAAATGACTATATATTTTCTTATGTATAAATCATAAACGATGGTCAAAGTGAAATATGTGAATAATGTAAAATGTCAAAGTGTAACAATTTTTAGGAAACGGAGGAAGTAATCTGAAACATAGGAAAGAGTTTTTAGTCACATGAGGATTGAAGAAGCAAACCACCTCATGGAAATCAGGATTCTTTAAGTCAACATTACCAAAGCTAACCTGTTGGAACATGCTACAGCTTCTTCAGGCTTTGATAAGTTTGAGGGTAAGGGTAAAAAGCGCAACAACAAATAAGGTAAGAAGCAAGGGAAATTCAACAAAGCTGATAGTAAAAATCAAAGAGGTATGTTCTTTGCTATGTATGTTGCAAGCCTGATCACAAGGCTTACTAGTGCTGCCAACGACAAGGCTCTGTCCAAAGCAAGGACCTCAGGCTAACCTTGCTGAAACTGTTGACATTGACACTTGTGTGGTTGTTGAAGCGAATCTGATCGAGAACAATACTGATTAAATTTTGGACACTAGGGTTTCGAGGCAATTTTGTGCAAACAAGCACCTGCTCCATGACTTTCAGGATGCTACTGAAGGCGAGTGTGTAGACATGGGCAAAGCTGCAACTGCTGCAGTGCTTGGGCGAGGAAAGATCACTCTAAAATTTACCTCTGGAAAAACCCACTCCCTTTCAAATGTATTGAATACTTTTACTATGCGTCATAACCTATTGTCTGGTGCCTTGTTGAACAAAGCTAGTTTGAAAATTGTTTTGGAAGCTCACGAGGTTGTATTGACTCGTGGTGGGGAAATTATAGGGAAGGGGTATTTAAGTGGGAGTTTATTTATTTTGAATATTGATTCTTCTGTTTCTCCTACTATATTAAAAATGTCATGGTTCTACTTATATGGTCGAGTCTTTTAATTTGTGGCATGGTAGGTTAGGGCATGTGAATGTTGCTTCTATTAGGAGACTAAGGACCTTATCTTTAATTCCTAATCTGTCCACAACAGAGTTTTTTAAGTGTCCAGTTTGTGTTGAAGCAAAATTTACCAAGAAACTGTACAAAATCGTGACTCAAAAGACCACACAACTTCTAGAGTTGATTCATACTAGAAGTAGAGGAGGAAAATTCTGGTACATTTCCTTTGTTTATGATTATTCGAGGTACACTAAGTTATACCATCTCAAGGCCAAAAGTGAGACAGGGGAAGCTTTTATAAAATATAAGACTGAAATAGAAAACCATCTTGATAGGAAAATCGAGAGGGTTAGGTCTAATAGGGGTAGAGAGTATGATAACAACTCTTTAAATGACCACTGTGAGAAATTGGGTACTCCCGCTGTCCCAGATTACTGTTACACTTTCCTTTTTTATTTGTCCTAGCATACTTGTTACACTTATTTATTTGGAAAGGTCCCACTATTAATTTACTATATCCCTCTTACAAACTCTTACACAATTTGGCCCATCATCTCTCTCATACACTTAAAACAATACCCCACTAACTCCTATCACATCTACTTTCTAGATAAAATAATAATTGATAGCCAACCTACCAGTTACCACATAAAACTTTGTGCATTGATAAGTGTAACAAGGATTATTTGACGGAGGGAGTATTATTCATGAACTTAGTGCCCTTTATGTATCTCAACATAATCGTATAGCTGAACCGAAAAACAGATTTTTGAAAAATATGATGAATGCTATGCTTGTAAATTTTGGGTTGCCTGACGAAATGTGGGGGAAGCAGTCCTTTTAGCTTGCCATGTTCTTAACCGTGTATCTCACAAAAGGCTAGATAAGACTCCTTATGAATTCTGGAAATGGTATCCTCCAAACTTGAGTTTCCTGAGAGTGTGGGGGCGTCTAGCTAAAGTTAGGTTGTTACCTGACTATAAGAAGTCAAACATTGGACCCAAGACCTTTGATGTTATATTTATTGGTTATGCTCATGCTACTTGTAGATTCATGACTTAAGTGATAAGTCTACTTGTGAGTACTGAGAAGCTGAGTTTTTTTTAACACATTTTTCCCTTGAAAAAGGGTGATGTTGCATCTATGCCTTCTTGTTCTTCTTCTGCTGCTGATTTACCTACTTGTTCTATGCATAATGTTGATTTACCTACTAGAGATATTCCTGTCGATTTAACTTTAAGTATTACTTTAATTGATTTGCATGCTAGTAGTTCTTCTATCGTGTATGAGCTTAGTGATATGCTAAAGTCGTATCACCTATTGAAAGATAATTCCTACAGTCCTCTAACAATAGTAGTCAATGGAAGTAGGGTCGAATCCACAGAGAGACGGAGTTCTAAGTTAATTTTCAGCCAAAAAGCTACTTCAGACAATATCAGATGGAAATCAGCTGAACTAATAATTAGACACCAGAAAGCAATATAAAAAGGGATTTTTTAATCAATAAAATAAAGGTCTAGGGAATTAGTTCGGTCCACCATGCTTATACCAATC
This sequence comes from Patellifolia procumbens, assembly GCA_947645195.1. NCBI lineage: Eukaryota > Viridiplantae > Streptophyta > Magnoliopsida > Caryophyllales > Amaranthaceae > Patellifolia > Patellifolia procumbens. Next base: position 2,063,706 of record CANSGD010001040.1, read on the forward strand.
AAAGGATCAAACAACTATCAGAACCTAGGTCAAGAATCGATAGATTAGAACAGTGTCAAGCTATGGTTAAGTCTCAACGTCCATAATTCAACATATGCAGCATGTTCACAAACATAATCAGAATCACTGGTGTGTACTAGGCCTCTAAAAGTAAGACGGATCTGTGCAAATAATTATTAACCTCAAGTAATCAAAGAAACTGTGCAATAACGTTAATTACTCAATAAGAACAAATCACACCATAACCTATCTCATCAAACCCTAGAAACTAATAGCAATTCAAATAGTCAAGGTATAAACATGGCTTCCCTCACCAAATCCCTAGAAATTAAACTACTCAGACATAATTAAATCAACAATAACAATTCTAATATGAAACCCTAATATCAACATTATGAATGAATAAATAATTAAACTAAGTAATCAAGAAATAATTAAAGAGATTAAAGTAGAGAAGAATACCAATTCACGGAAAGCAATAACTTTTATTGAAATCGAATCCAAGGTTCAATCACCTTTAATCTAATCTAAAGTGTTTAAACTAAATAAAACTAAGCTAAGAACTATGGGAAATAAAATAGAATAAAAAGATGTCTCTAAAATAATGAGGAAAAGGTATTGATAATACCCCTCAAAAGTCTAATAAAAACGGAATTAAAGAAAGACTTTCCGCGAATACGAGCACGGGACCGATCGGGCAAAGGGCCACCCGATATGGCCCATAGTGAAATTTTTCCAACTTTTCTTCTCTTGATTTCTACGCACCTAGCAGCAAGCAGTGAGCAGTGGGCTTCCACCCGATCACTGGCCCGATCGGGTGCAAAGCAAGAAGGCCCAATTGCATTCCTGGCCTGAAGCAGCAGTAGTCCAGCAAATTTCAGCCCACCCGATCACTGGCTCGATCGGGTGGTGGATCGGGCTCTTGCTAAATTGGCCCAGCACTTCTCATTGGTGTGCACAGCCAGCAACAACACATAAAACAAATTCGGGCCAGCCACCCGATCGGGTCGGGCAGGGGTTGCCCGATCGGGCCGAGCCTAGGTGTCTTCACCCGATTGGGTCGGGCAACGTCTGCCCTATCGTGTCCGAAACTTTTCCACCCTATCATTAATTCTTCGCCCGATCGGGGCATTTTTTGCCCGATCACAGTACGAAAAACTCCTTTTTGACTATTTGGCTCTCAATTCTTCACGTTTAGAGGTCATGGGACCTCCTAAACTATCCATAAAGCTCGTGAGCCATTCTATGTGCCTCGTAACATCTCGTAAAACCGTGGTTGCTTCCAAATAGCTCGGGAATAAGGAGAAAACTCCCTAAAACCTGCAATTCAACACTAAAACACAAAACCGCAACTATATACGATAGTTAGCAGAAAATAGCTCCGAAGAGCTCTAATGACGCACAAATTAGCTTGTAAATAAGGGAGAAAACTCTATATAAGTACGTGATATCACTTAAGAGAAGTAAAAGATTTAGAGTAGAAAAAGACTTTGGTTCTGATTTTGTCACCGCTTTTCTATCTAAGAGTTCATGTATTTTCTTCTTAAGTGATGAACTAGTCTATGCTTGCAGGATAGAAGAGGACCCAAAGACTTTTGAAGAGGCAATGAGATCTGCGGATGCTAGTTTTGGAAAGAAGCCATTAAGAGGAAGCTATATTCCATAGCATCTAACTCCACTTGGGAGTTAACTGACCTACCTAAAGGATCAAAGACCATAAATAGAAAATGGATCTTTAAAAAGAAGTTGAGACCTGATGGGACTATTGAGAGGTTTAAATCCAGACTTGTCATTAAGGGTTTTACTCAAAGGAAAATACTAGATTGCTGCTATTCATGACTTAGTTATACATCAGATCGATGTTAAGATCGCTTCTCTGAATGGTGACTTAGAGGAGGAGATTTATATGTCTCAACCTGAGGGTTTCGAGGTGCAAGGTCAAGAAGATAAAATGTGTAAGTTAAGGAAGTCCTTATATGGACTCAAACAGGCATCGAAACAATGGTGTGAAAAATTTGACAGTATTGTTGTGTCAAATGGCTTCATTATCAACAACTTTGATTCTTGTTTTTATTCCAAATTGATAGGATTAAATTGTGTTGTTATATGTCTTTATGTGGTTATTAAATATACATAACTTTTCTTGGCATCAAAATTTGAGATGAAGGATTTGGGAGAAGCTGGTGTGATTTTGAGAGTAAGACTTAAGAAAACCCCGAGTCGCATTTCCTTTAGTTAGTCTCATTATGTCGAAAAGGTGATTAAAAAGTTTAACTCCTTTGATGTTGTTCCATTGAGCACGCCTTATGCCCCTAGTATTCATTTGATAATTGAGGCTGGTTGGAATTGCAATGATTTCCTTTGCATCGATTGAAACAAAATACGACGGCTAAGAAAAAGATTGTGCTCAATAATCTCAAAAATGCTTCGATCGTCGCAAAAACACCAGGGATTATTAAAATTAGGGGTAAGTTAGCATATATCGGCTTCATTATTATTATCATTGGCGTGGATTTGGGAAGATAAATCAAAATTGTTGAAGAACAAAGCTTTAGGGACGAAAAACTGATGAGGAGCTTTAGTGCTTGGTTTAGGTTCGTATTTCTTTTTCTCTTTCTCTCTCTAGAATTCCCTTGTTTCTCTAACTTCCCTCTAACCCATTTGTATTCTTGGACACCCTTAATATGGGTGTTATGTTTCAATGTTTGGTTGGAGGGAAATGAGAGAAGTATAGGGAATATAAATTCCATGGGAAATATAATTTCCTATGGAACATAGGAAATTGCTCACCAAGCTCCCTGGTGAGTAATTTCCTAGGAAATGCAATTTCTTACGGTGTCAACCAAACGATTTTACTTAATTCCAGTGATATTAACAAGAGAAAAGAATAATGAAATGTAAATTCCCATGGGAAATAACTTTCCGTGCGAACCAAACAAGGCCTTAGCGTATTAGTGAGCACGTGAACTCATTAGTCATTGATGTAATTTTTAATTTAATTTGGTAATCTGAATTCATATGTTGTAGAACAATTGAACTCATTGCCTGCTGCCTTGTTCGAACTCGAACGTTTGGTACAATTTTGCTCGTTAGTCTTTTAGTATAATCTCTATCTTGCAAGATTTTAAAGGTGTTTTTTAAAAGAAAAACAAGTTATAGGCAGTAACCATATTGTAAACTAATGGTTGATCGCAACGATTAACCGCTACTTAATGGTAGATTATGATTACTAAAATATTGTAACTGTACAACAGTAGCCGTCCTGTAACACCCCGAATTTCTCTGAAATTTTCGCGCGTTAATTATTACTATTTTAGACGATAAATTATGTTTCGTTAATATATTTATGTTAAATACTTATATTTTATATAAAATTTTTATTTCGATAATATTTATATATTTTATATGTGAATTTATATGTAGCATTGTGAAGTATATGAGCAATGCTCATATTTGCGTCAATTACTTTAACGAGCAATGTAGCGCTTGTTTATGTGCGATATGTATAATGTGATAGCTTGGTAAATACGTATTTATATTATGTGGGTAATTATAATTTTTACTTCTAAAAATTTATTTATAATATTTATTTTAAGCGATGTACTCTATTTCTTGAAAACGTACGTTGTACTTGAGGTTGCGCACTTTTTGCTACTTAACTTAAGGGGTCCGAAATTTCTGTTTTACTTGGGGTTTATAAAGGTTCTTGGACAGCCCTTGTATCCTTTTGTAACGTTAATATGATCATGGGTCACACCCCTTCACTCACCCTCATTATGCCCCTATTGATGGCCATCAAACCACCATTAACACCACTCTTAATCACCCTCATTTCACCTCCCTTTTGTTGTAATTAAAATCAGAATTATACCCCCTTCTCCATCCCACCATTCAAACGCCCAACATCAAGAAAAAGAGAGAAAGAGTTCTCTTGTTTTTCCTACACAATTCTCACACAAAAATCAGTTTTTCTTTTGAGTTTCAAGCTATTTTCACACCGGTTTCCAAGCATTTGTTGAGTTCATTGCGATTGTGATCGTAGGAGACGAAGGTGGTGACAATCCTCAAGGTGCCTAAACTTCAATCGAGCGTTCTACTACTTTCCACACGAAGAACAAGGTAACTAGCGTTTTTCTAGTTCGATAGGGAATAGATTTTGAACTTAGGTTGTTAGAATCGCGTTAAAGAACTTAGAATTATGCTAGGTGGAACTTAGGTGATTGTTTGCTTGTAGTTTAGCGTAGTATGCTGTTTAGGATTGTTACGGTTTGGACCGGGAAAGTGCGTTTTGGCCTTGTGAGCAAGAAGGTGGTGCTTGTCATAGTGGATGAGCATTTTGAGTTGAGAATTAGGACTAGCTACTTAGTAGGCCTTAAGTAGTTTCCTTTATGTTTTGTCGTATGTTTTGAACCATGGATTACTAGTGATGTCTTTGGTTTTGGATCATTTTATCTTGAGCTTTCTTTGAAGTTTCTTTATGTTTGGAACTTTGGTTGGAATGAGAGTATGGGACCTCATTTCCCTTTTATATGATTTCGGAAGTTGATTATCCTATTTTGGAGGATTTATGTTTATTTATAGTTTAATTCTACTCCTTAGAGTAGGATCTCCGTCTTAGTGGTATTTCCGCTACCACTAGTGGTTTATTTTATTTATTTTTGTCTCTTTTGTTCTTTGTATCGGACGGGATGTTACATGTCCTGTTAAGCTAAATGGGACGGTTAATCGGCCATGAACATGCCTAAAGTTTAGGAGGGGAAATGTGGGTAGTGGTTATTGCTTTATGGCATGTTCTATTCAGTTGAACGGAACTATAATTGAATTGATCGAAAAAACATAATTAAATGGAAGTAAATTAACAGAACTGAAAAAATAGTGAAATATAAATGTAAAAGTATTGTATAGAGTTAAACTGAACTGAACTGTGCTGAAGATGTAAATGGATAGATAGATTAGATGGTAGATGAGAATATATATCTATAACCCTTATAAAAGGGAGCAAGAAATTACTGTTCAAATGAACAGTAAGTTGAGTACTGTTCATATGAACAGTGCATGAGAAGCTATTTATTTTCTCTAACTTGTTTGTCATTAGCGTTTTCTAAGATGTTTGAGTTTTTTTAAATTTTTTCCCAGACAGATTTTCCTTGTTCTAGCTCTAGCTGTCCTCCCCTTCCTTCTCAGTTCAGTGTTTCGTCTTTTCATATCTTTTTCTATCCTCGGTTTCCTCACTCTAAAGATGCAACGCCCTTTGTGTTTTCATGGATTTCTCTCCCTTTCAAATCTCCTCTTTCATTTAATAAGTTTATTTTGATTTCCTTTGTTTTCCTTCCCATTAGAGTGGAACCATTCGCAGTCAAGGCCACTAAATTAGATGAAGATTTATTTATGTACATCAATTCAAGCATTTTTGCTGGGTGATAAGCTTAATTGTAGGTCATTTTTAGTGTCCTTACATGTAATTTAGAGCATTTGAGCTTAGCATTGCATGGTTTTTGTCACATTTGAGTTATATTGTCGCTTCATTACCTGTTTAGTTGTTTTTGGATGATTTATAGGCTAACTAGCAGGTTTTTGAAGTCATATGATCATTGGAAGACTAGTTGTGGACTTTTTAATTTCAAATGGACATAATGTTTTATCCATAAATCGGATTAAGGTAATTCCAGTGGGAGGTGTTAGCTCGTTTCGATAGCTTTCCAACAACTGGTCATAAGCCCAATTCGGACAAGAGAGATATGATCGTTTGAAGTTGAGTTGTCCGCTAACCAGCAGGTCAACCATGTTGATTTTAACACACCCGTGTTGATCTTTTTCCACAAAGACAGTGTTGTTCTGCTTGCCCACTAATTTGAGAAGTTTAGGCCAACAGGCCCGTGTCCATTTAGACACGCCCGTGTTGGCTAATTTCTACGGATGCAATAACTTTGGTGAAGACTTGAGAATTCTGAAGAGCAGGTCTACACGTCCGTGTCGTTTTGGACACGTCCGTGTCTACCTGTATCCTGGTTTTTACCCGATTTTCCTTCTTCATTTATAGAATATTATAAATAGGTTTTTGCGTTTTTCCTTTGGATTATCTCCATACTTAGACTCTAATAGTCAGTTATTATTCTCTCTAAATACTCAAACACTCTTAGTTTTCTCATATTGCAACTTTGAAGATTCAATCGTTTATTCAATCAGTATATTTCTTTCAATCTCTTCTCTTTACTTTAATTGTTTTGTTAGTCATGTTTAATTTCATTAATTTCTTTTGCTTTGAATCCATGATTAGTGAGTATTTCATTATCAAGGGTTTGGGCGAAAGTATGAATTAAGGGCTTAATGTAGATTGTTAATGTTATTATGATTCAATTTGATGTTTATGCATTGAACTAGGTGTTTGACACCCTAGGATAGATCTTGAACACATTTATGCTAGGGCACTTAGGGTTTTTATTGTTCTTCATTGAATTTTGATCCCTTTTGTCATTCCCTTGTTTCGACTTAATTTCTTGGCCAAGGGTTTGGGAAGGAATTAAGGGGATCCTTTAATTAGGGGTTTTCTGATCTCATTGAATCTTTTGATCAATTGACCAAAGACCATTTGAGAGAGGATTTGGTTGATTGATTAATCGATTACTCTTGAGGACCATTCGGGAGAGGACTCAAGTAATTTAGAGGGAGACTTAACTCTGTATTTTCATCGTTCTTGAATCGCTATTGTGTTGATTATCGTTGTCTAGCCCAAGTTCATACGAGTAGCCCAACCTCTAGTGTTTTCCTTATTATATTTACATCAAATTCCAGCGTTCCCCTTCTGACTCTCAGACTTAATCTGGAGAGTGTGTCTTTTGTTAAGCATCTTTCAGGTTTAAGTTCAAAAGAAGGGTGAGAAGGAAGTTTGACTTTGTATTTCTTGAAAATAATGGAAGTTTCCATATCCGATGCGGTTCTTGTTGGTAATGCAGTGTGTGAGGTCAGATATGAATAAGGCTGGAAAGTTTATGAGAATCTTTGTGGCAAGGAAGTACATGAGTGAAAGATCAAGAAGGTTAGCCTGGGTCCTCTTGGACGCATGAGGAACCAAGAACCACCAGACAAAGTGAAAAAGAAATTTTGTGAAAGGGCTTTAAGAATTTTTGATCCATTGATCAGTGGGATTGCGACCGAAAAAGTTCAAGATTTTACAGTTGTAAGCTCCCTCTAAGTTCAATTTCGCTTTCCCCTTAACATATTATTGGTACCCTTCAGAAAGTACCCCAAACCAATCACTCAGATTTTTCTCATTAAATTTCACTAATTTTCTCCTTACAACACTCATGCATAGACCGTCGGCATTCTCAAACTTACCACAGAACATAAACATTTCTTCCTCAAACAGACCCTCATCAACACAAAGGGCCTTACTCCATTTTTGAAAAATCACAAGGTCCAAAAACTCAGTCCACTTTTCTTTCTTACACCAGCCCATATCAACACAAAACTAAGAATTTAGAGGATTTAGACTTCTTACCTCTCTTAATGGGAATGTTGAGTGGTTTTTCAGTTTCTTCTTCTTCCTCTTGAGTTTCTTCCACTTTCTTGGAAGAGGTTTCTTTTTCGGTGGATTGTGCTTTGGAAGTTGAAGATTCGTGGGCCGAGTCCTCTGTTTTATTGTCGCTTCCCTCATACTCAACCAGAGGAGATCGCATTTCTTCGGGGAGGATTGAGGTTTTCGAGCCTTTAAATTTAGGAGCCATGGAGTTAGGGTTTTTGGGAGGAAAGAGAATTTCAAGAGAAGGTGAATGGTTTTCTTTGGTTTGATGGTTTTGAAAATAGTTGAGTGAGTGATATGATGTGATGGGAAGGAAGATGGTTTTAATTGAAAGAATTAGGCGTGTGAGAAGAGTTGTAATCAAATGAGTGGCTTTCCTTAGACAATTAATCATTCAACCTTTAATGAGTATGCATTGAATATTGTTTGAACCATTGCAATGTATGAATGAATAAGGTGAGAATGGAAAGTGGAGAATTCGAAAGACAAAAAATAAAAAAAAAGGAAAAGGGAAAATATGAATGATGGAAAAAAAAATAAGAATTTTGAACTCGTGTAACTGATATATTTCATGCTAAGTTATACAAGTACCATGTTTATTTACTCAATGTACTAGTACGGACAATAAGGTCAATATTATTTAGACAAATGTGAGTCCTTATTCTTGAATAAAGGTGTATGAATTAAGAAATTCATGAGGATTGCAGACACACATAGAAATGAATGTTACATAGGGGTCAATGTCATAGGCACTTTCAAACAATTCTGACCATTCCTAGTTCCAAACTAATCTTTTCAAACCTTTCCCTAGAGAATGGTTTGGCTAAGATGTCAGCTATTTGATTTTCAGTAGGACAAAACTCAACTTTGACTAATCCTTTTTCAACATTGTCCTTCAAGAAATGATTCCTAATGTGAATATGTTTGACGATGCCCTGGATCCTTGGAAATACAAATAGAACTTGTATTGTCATAGAAAATAGGAACAGATTTGTACTTAATACCAAATTCACGTAGCTGTTGCTTAATCCATAGGACCTGGGAACAACAAGCAGCAGCTGCCACATACTCAACCTCTACTGTTAACAAGGCAACAGCGTTCTTTTCTTTGAACTCCAAGAAACTAAGCTTGTTCCTAGGAACTAAGCAATTCCAAAGGCACTCTTTCGATTTACCAAGTCCCCAACATAGTCAGCATCAGAGTAACTAACTAAATCAAAGGTGTCACTTCGAGAGTAAAACAAACAAAGATCATCACTACCTTTCAAATACCTAAGAATCCTCTTGACTGCTGTCAAGTGAGATTCCTTTGGATTTGATTGGAATCCAGCACATAACCCAACACAAAAATAAATGTCAGGTCTACTAGCAGTTAAATAAAGTAGACATCCAATCATACCTCTATATAGAATCTGATCTACTATTTTACTACTTGGATCCTCGTCCAACCTTGTTCCTGTTCCTATAGGAGTGTGGTTGGTCTATGCTTGTTCCAGTCCATATTTCTTCCGTAGTTCTTTCACATATTTTTGTTGATGGATCATTGTTCCTCTTTCAGTTTGCTTGATTTGCAATCCAAGAAAGAAGTTCAACTCTTCCATCATGCTCATTTCAAATTCACTACTCATTAGATCAACAAATTCCTTGCACAAAAAATCATTAGTAGAACCAAAAATAATATCATCAACATAAATCTGTACTACTAGAATATTTGTTCCTTTAGATCGAAGGAACAGGGTCCTATCAACTTTACCTCTAATGAACTCATATGAAAGCAAGAATTTTGAGAGTCTTTCATACCAAGATCTAGGCGCTTGTTTAAGCCATAAAGAGCTTTATCTAGCTTATAGACTTGGTTTGGAAGATCAGGATTTTCAAATCCTGGAGGTTGTTCCACATAGACGTCTTCCATTAAATATCCATTTTGGAAAGCACATTTGACGTCCATTTGGTACAACCTAAACCCCATAAATGCAGCAAATGCAATCAAAATTCTTATAGCCTCTATCCTAGCAACAGGAGCAAAGGTTTCATCGAAATCAATACCTTCTTGCTGATTATATCCTTTCGCTACAAGTCTGGCTTTGTTCCTAACAAGTGTACCATGTTCATCTAGCTTGTTCCTGAAAACCCATTTCAGTCGAATTACCTTTTGGTGTTTAGGCTTGGTCTCAAGATGCCAGACCTTGTTCCTCTGAATATCATTCGGTTCCTCTTGCATGGCATTAATCCAGTCAGACTCTAGAGTTGCTTCATTATGATCTCGAGGTTCCGTAATGGACAAAAATCTTGGAATGCACAGAAATTCTTGAGCTGGTTCCGTTTTCAGTGTTACTAATGATCAATTCCAAAGGGTGAGATTTCTGAGTCTTCCAAGGTTTTCGTTTAAACCTCCTTGTTCCTGTTTTTTCAATTTGAGGTTCATTAGTTGTTTCATTCTCTGGATGCAATTCTTCTACCTGTGTTCCTCCTGAGGATTAGGATCAGGAATAATCATTTCCTCTTCAGGAATATGCTTTCTATCAGTACCTACAGATGTCAGTTTCTCATCAAGATTGATTGACTCTTCAGGACGAGTCAATCCAATTTCAAATTTATCATCACAACATTGTTCCTGCAGAGTGTTAGTTTCATCGAAGATAACATGGACACTATCCTCAACACACATTGTCCTTTTGTTATAGACTCTATACGATTTACTATTTAAATCATATCCTATAAAAATCGCTTCATCACTTCTAGAATTAAATTTTCCTAGACTATCTTTACCATTGTTGTGTACAAAACATTTACATCCAAAGACTCGAAAGTAAGAGATGATGGATTTTCTTCCTTTGAGAAGCTCATAGGGAGTTTTCACGGTGATTGGTCTAAGCATGACCCTATTGAAGATGTAGCAAGCTGTGTACACTGCTTCTGCCCAAAAATTCTTTGGAAGGCTGCTAGTCATAAGCAGTGTCCTAGCCATGTCCTCCAATGTCCTGTTTTTCCGTTCAACCACACCAGTTTGTTGTGTTGTCCTAGGAGTAGAGAAGTTGTGATTTAATGCTTCATTGATGCAAAAATCATTAAACTTGGAGTTTTCAAACTCCGTGTCATGGTGAGATCTCAAGTGTTTCGATTTAAAACCACTGACCCTTTGAACTTTCTTAGCAAAACTTACAAATTCATCAAATGTTTCATCTTTGCTATGAAGAAAATTAACCCAAGTGTATCTAGAAAAATCATCAACATTAACCAATACATATCACTTACCTGATCTGCTTTGGACACGTACAGGACCACACAAATCCATGTGTATCAATTCAAATGGACTTTATGTGCTTACTATTTTCTTGGATTTGAACGAGGATCTGACTTGCTTCCCTTTTACACATGCTTCACAAACTCCATGATTGGGTATTTTATTTGTTGGGAGACCAACTACTAAGTCCTTACCACTGAGCTTATGAAGTAGTGTAATGCTTGCATGACCACACCTTTTATGCCAGAGGAATTGGTCGTCTTCTTGTACACTTAAACAAGTCAGATTGTTCCTGGGAACTAGGTTTAGGTCAACAATATAAGTATTTCCTTTCCTTGTTCCTTCTAGTATCTTGGTTCCTGTATTGGCGTCGCTCACTACACAACATTCAATAGTAAAGTTCACAATGTTCCCTTTGTCACAAAATTGAGAAATACTAAGTAAATTGTATTTCAAACCTGCGACTAAAAATACATTATCTATGGAATGTGACAGAGATTTCTCTACCTTACCTATAGCTATAATATTACTTGTAAGCTTCTCTCTAAAGGTCACAGTTCCTCCTTCATAGACTGAAAGTGAGAAAAATTTTGCTTTGTCTTGTGTCATGTGCTTAGAACAACCGCTATCGAGGTACCACAAATTGTTCCCTCTCCCTTTAGTCTGCATCCACAACAACTAGTTAGTGGTAGGAACCCAGTCAGACTTGGGTTCCTTGATAGGTTTTAGTCGTGTCACCTAATCAAAAATAAACCTACGGACCTCTAACTAGGTAGTCAGTGGAAGCAGGGTCGAATCCACAGGGAGACAGAGTTTCTGAATCAATATTCAACCAATTCAGCTACTCCAGATGAAATCAGGAAGGAATTAATTAAACTAAGGAATAGACTACGGGAGACTGAATAAATCGAGGATTAAACTATGGAATAAAAGTCTAGGGTATTAGGTCGGTCCACCATGCTTATACCAATCAAATAGGGTCAACTACTATCAAAACCTAAGTCAAGAGTCGGGGGATTAGAGCCTATGTTGAGCTATGGTTAAGACTCAACGCTCATAGTTCAACATACGCCGCATGTTCACTAACGTAATCAGAACTACTGACGTGTCCTAGGCCTCTAGTTGTAAGACGGATCTGTGCAAACAACTATTAACCACAAGCAATCAATGAAATTGTACACTGACATTAATTACTCAATAAGAACAAACCACATCACAATCACCCTAATCAAGCCCTAGAAATCAATAGGAGTCTAAATAGCAATCATGGTATAAACATGGCTTTCCTATCTAACACCCTAGAAAGAGAACTACTCACTCATAATTGAATTGACAACAACAAGACTAATATAAAACCCTAACAATTGCATCATGAATAATTGAATAAATAAGCTAAGCAATTAAAGTAATTAAAGAGATAAAGAGTAGAGAAGAGTACCAATTGACGGAAAGCAGGAACTTTTATTGAAATCGAATAGGTCCAATCACCTTTAATCTAATCTAAAGTGTTTAGACTAAAATAAAGCTAATCTAAGAACTATGGAAAAACTAGAATGAAAAGATGTCTCTAAAAATATGAGGAATAGGTATTTATAATACCCCTCAAGTTCACTAAAAACGGGAACAAAAAGTGAAAAAGCGCGATAAAGCACCAGACCCGATCGGGCCCGAGCACAGTACCCGATCGGGTCCACATACAAATTCTCCCAACTTCACTTCTGGGCTCTGGCAGCAGCAGTGCAGCAATAAGGCGAGAAAAACGGCCCACCCGATCGGGTCGGGCGGTAGTCACCCGATCGGGTCTGGCGACAAAAAGTGCCAGCAAGCTCCTCTCGAAAGCAGCAGCAGAATGAGACCAAGTAGCACTCCACCCGATCGGGTCGGGCGGTGGTCACCCGATCGGGTCTGGGCACTTGTGTACTCGCCCGATCTGATCGGGCATACATTGCCCGATCGGGTCCGCAACTTTCATACCCGATCATAAATACTTCGCCCGATCGGGCCATTTCTGCCCGATCAGTGCACGGAAAACTCCTTTGACTCCTTGGCTCTCTAATCTTCACGTTTTAGGGGTCTTGGGACTTCCTAAACTATCCATAAAGCTCGTGAGCCATCCTACGTGCCTCGTAACATCTCGTAAAGCCGTGGTTGCTTTCAAAAGGCTCGGAAATAAGGAGAAAACTCCATAAAACCTGCAATTCAATACTAAAACACGAAACCACAACTACATACGATAGTTAGCACAAAATAGCTCCCAAGAGCTCCAATGAAGCACAAATTAGCTTGTAAATAAGGGAGAAAACTCTATATAAATATGTGACATCAAACTCCCCCAAGCTAAACCTTTGCTTGTCCTCAAGCAAACAGCACATGAACATGGAATAGATTACCTCACCCCAAAGGTAAAAACAAATCAAAGCTCAAAACATTTTCAAGACTAAGAATCGTTCAAGCAGGCATAATTCAAGTATGGCTCATCAAATCCATCCAACCACCAATCATTCAAGCAATTTATCAAACTCAAGCATCCACAAAGCATACAAGTCCTGAAAAGGCTCTCACAAGGGTGTCACTCCTCTCTATTTTGTGGCAGGCAAAGAATGTGCCCGAACACTCACCAACCCGACCATAAGTACCCTTCCCACTCACACTCTCATGTGTTTAAGAAGGTTCAAAGGCGCTCATCCTAGTCAAGTCGACTCAATTAGCAGAAATACTCTTTAACTTTGACAAACTAACTCGAAATCAATCAAATGAACAATGCAGACATAAGCTCAAGAGGACTTTATAGGGTTGTAATGGGGCTTAGGCGAGAGGTAGGGGATACTTTTGGGTAATGTGGTTGAAAAACCAAGAAAGGGGGAGCATAAATCATTCAAACAAGGCCTAAGGTGGCCTTCACAACTCCCAACAATCACCATAAAACCATGTAAAATAACCCAACTCTCATAAATCAATGAAAAGCGCATAACAAACCCAATTTTCTAGCAATGGAGCGAATATTCTTTTATGAACGTACGTGAATGAAAGAACTAGAATTCTTTTGAATTTTCATTTCATTTTTCTTTCATTTTTCTGAACTTCATTCACGCAACTCTAAACTTGCTTTTTTTTTTTTCTTTTCTCTTTCTCATTCTCAAACCACAGCAAATACACTTTTAAACTCCTCAAAAACCAAACTAAACCAACAAACCAATCTCAAACTCAACCCATACAAAAGCTCCCCCAAGCTAGGCTTGGAATAATATCAAGTGAAGGCTTTTGGCTCGTAATAGGGGTTTAAGTAAAACGAAACAAGTCATTAGGCTCAGCGGGGCTAAGGAGGATAAAAGTATATCAAAAATTCACTCTGAAGCTCAAGAAAAGGACAAAAGAACGCCTCTATCACAGCACATGCTACAAGTCATCTAAAATCAGACAAGTACGAAGTCAAAGTCAAGATCAATCCACTAAAGAGGAACTAACACACAAGAATAGACTGGATAATAAAATGAATCCAATAGGCTACAAAGAGGCCTCACAGTCTAACCAATTCAGGTATGCAACGCAAAGTGGTCTAATATAATCCAAACATGCTCGAAATCATAGCAATCAAACATCAAATCAAAGCCTCAAGATCACAATTGCCCAGCTATCCAGAAAACGAAGTCAAATCAATTTCAAATAGAGCACAACAAGGGGCACAGGGAGGCAACTAAACCAGTCATGGGAACCATATTTTTTTCATTTTTTAGTATTTTTCGAAAGCAGTAAAATTATTCTAGAAAGCAGTAAAAGAGATAGGGAATACAAACAGAACTCCTCCCCCAAGCTGAACTTGGCAGTGTCCTCAATGCCAAAAGGTGATAAGGACTATGCTAAGAGGAAAAACAATGTTAGTACCCTCACTCTCGCTCACAAAAGGAAGAAAAATAAAAAGAAAGAAAAAGGGAAAGAAAAGGAATACGAGTTGCCTCTCGCACAGCGCTGGTTTATAAAGGTCCCGCACGACCATAATCCTCCCTCTCTCAAATAGGAGGGGCTTGGCAATGAGTGCCACCCTCATCAAACATCTTTCTCCTCCAAATGTTCTTGACAATGCCTCCAGACGGTGAGGCAACCTTAGGTGGAATTGGAACCTTCTCCACCCCTACTTCATCTTAAACCTTATCCCTGCAAAAAGATTGTTCAAGCATAGGAGCCTTAACAGCATTGGTTAGTTTAAAAATCACTTTATCATCACCAACACTCAGAGTTAAAGACCCAGACTTGACATCAATGACAGCTCCAGCAGTACACAAAAACGGCCTACCCAAGATAATAGGAATCTGGGCATCCTCATCCATATCTAACACCACAAAATCAACAGGGATATAGAATTTCCCAACCCTAACAGGAACATCCTCTAAAACACCTAGAGGGTATTTTATAGAACGATCCGCCATCTGTAAAGTGATTTGTGTGCATTTAAGGGCTCCCATGTTCAGTTTCTTATAAACAGACAATGGCATAACAGAAACAGAAGCACCTAAATCACACAAAGCCTTATCAATAAAAATAGGTCCAAGATGACAGGGTATAGAAAAACTACCAGGATCTTTTAACTTTGGTGGGGTTTTATTTTGAATAAAAGCACTACACTCTTCAGTAAGAGCGACACGTTCTACCCCACCAAAGTCTCTTTTCTTAGTAATCATGTCTTTCAGAAATTTGGCATAAACAGGCACTTGGGTAATTAAGTCTGTGAATGGAATCGTTACCTCAAGGTTCTTGACCATAGACAAGAACTTACCAAACTGCTGATCGACCTTGGACTGTTGCATCCTGTGAGGAAAAGGTAGCCTTGGTGTAAAAGGCGTTTCAGAAACCTTCTCCTTTTTCTTCCCTGTCTGTTCAGCTTCTGCAGACAAATCGACTTCAGACGTCGAATTCTTTCTTTTTCCTTCCTCTACCACCCTCTTCTTCCCTGCAGTCGGGGTAACCTCATCAATGGGCACTGGAGGGGCATCATATGCAATGCCACTACGAAGAGTGATGGCATTCACATGTTCTCTCTGAACTGGTTGCCCTGGCAATTGTCCCTGCTGCCTCTGTGCATTAGATTCTGCCAACTAAGCAACTTGAGCCTCGAGAAGTTGGATGTGCTTCTCTTGAGCCCTCCTTGTTTACTCATTTGCCTTTTGCATAGATAATATCAGTTTCATCAGTTCAGAATTGCTAGGCTCTTGTGGGTTGTTTTGGGGAGGTGGGGTGGGAAAATTTTGTGGGGTTTGGAAATTATTGTGGTGATGGAAGTTTTGTGGTGGTGGTCTTTGGAAATTTTGTGGGGTTTGATGGTATGAAGGTTTAGGGTAGTTTTGTGGAGGTGGAGGTTGATGGTTTTGTGGGTTTTGGTAGTTATGTGAAGGGGGGAAGGTTTGTGGTCTTTGTTGGAAGGCATTGGCCTGCTCCATCTGAAATTGACTGAACTGACAGTCATGCCCAAAGTGACCCTGAACACCACATACCTCGCAGTAAGATGAGGTAATGGGTGCTACTGCAGACATAGCATTGATGCTCATGGGTGGAGGTGTCGGACTAGAAGACTTCATTAGCTGCTGAGTTAGTTGCGCCATCTGAGATGTAAGCAATGAAATAGCGTCAACTTCAAGTACCTTCTTAGTCAAACTCCTAGATGATGTATGGTCATTGGCTGCAAGATTTGATATGAATTCATAACCCTCATCAACTGCCTTGTCTAAAAACACTCCTCCTGCAGACGAATCAACAATACACTTCGTCTGAGGCTGCAGACCATTGTAGAATGTCTGCGTCAAGAACCATTTGTCCATATTATGGTGTGGACACTCTCTCTGTAAATCTCTAAACCTAGCCCACGCTTCCCTTAATGTTTCATCAGGCTCTTGGGAAAACGTGGCTAGTTTATTTCTGATTTCTGCTGTTTTAGTGGGTGGGTAATACTCTCTCAGAAATGCAGCAGAAATCTCACTCCACTCAGTTTCTTTCACATCGTTCAACCATTTTTGGGCTCTATCTCTCAGTGAAAACTCGAACAACATGACTTTGAGTTGATCTGGAGTGACGCCGGCATGTTTAACGGTTCGACAAAGTTGTTGAAACCGTTGCAGATGGTTTGCCGGATCTTCAGTAGGATGCCCCCCAAACTGATTTTGCTGGACCATGCTGATGAGTCCAGGCTTGATTTCGAAATTTGCTGCGGCAATGGTGGGCATAGTAGGTCCAGTGGAGAGACCATCCGGGTTGGGCACCCCATATGACTTCAGTGATTTTGACATAACTGAATTCAAGGTGTCTATTCCAGAGGTGTTCAGCTGAACAGACTGCTTTTCTTTCTGCTTTATCTTTCGGATCCGCCTGATTGTCCTAGTAAGATCGGGGTCCGCTGGAATTGGGGAACCGTTTCTTTGGGACCTGGGCATACAAAAGAAACAAAAAGCAGCAGTAAAACGTACCTCGATTGAAACAAAAAAGTTCCAATGAGGTACAGAGAAGTAGACCAAATAATTAAATAAAAACTTAGAGAACTTGCCGTCTCCCCGGCAACGGCGCCAAAATTTGATAGGTTTTAGTCGTGTCACCTAATCAAAAATAAACCTACGGACCTCTAACTAGGTAGTCAGTGGAAGCAGGGTCGAATCCACAGGGAGACAGAGTTTCTAAATCAATATTCAACCAATTCAGCTACTCCAGATGAAATCAGGAAGGAATTAATTAAACTAAGGAATAGACTACGGGAGACTGAATAAATCGAGGATTAAACTATGGAATAAAAGTCTAGGGTATTAGGTCGGTCCACCATGCTTATACCAATCAAATAGGGTCAACTACTATCAAAACCTAAGTCAAGAGTCGGGGGATTAGAGCCTATGTTGAGCTATGGTTAAGACTCAACGCTCATAGTTCAACATACGCCGCATGTTCACTAACGTAATCAGAACTACTGACGTGTCCTAGGCCTCTAGTTGTAAGACGGATCTGTGCAAATAACTATTAACCACAAGCAATCAATGAAATTGTACACTGACATTAATTACTCAATAAGAACAAACCACATCACAATCACCCTAATCAAGCCCTAGAAATCAATAGGAGTCTAAATAGCAATCATGGTATAAACATGGCTTTCCTATCTAACACCCTAGAAAGAGAACTACTCACTCATAATTGAATTGACAACAACAAGACTAATATAAAACCCTAACAATTGCATCATGAATAATTGAATAAATAAGCTAAGCAATTAAAGTAATTAAAGAGATAAAGAGTAGAGAAGAGTACCAATTGACGGAAAGCAGGAACTTTTATTGAAATCGAATAGGTCCAATCACCTTTAATCTAATCTAAAGTGTTTAGACTAAAATAAAGCTAATCTAAGAACTATGGAAAAACTAGAATGAAAAGATGTCTCTAAAAATATGAGGAATAGGTATTTATAATACCCCTCAAGTTCACTAAAAACGGGCACAAAAAGTGAAAAAGCGCGATAAAGCACCAGACCCGATCGGGCCCGAGCACAGTACCCGATCGGGTCCACATACAAATTCTCCCAACTTCACTTCTGGGCTCTGGCAGCAGCAGTGCAGCAATAAGGCGAGAAAAACGGCCCACCCGATTGGGTCGGGCGGTAGTCACCCGATCGGGTCTGGCGACAAAAAGTGCCAGCAAGCTCCTCTCGAAAGCAGCAGCAGAATGAGACCAAGCAGCACTCCACCCGATCGGGTCGGGCGGTGGTCACCCGATCGGGTCTGGGCACTTGTGTACTCGCCCGATCTGATCGGGCATACATTGCCCGATCGGGTCCGCAACTTTCATACCCGATCATAAATACTTCGCCCGATCGGGCCATTTCTGCCCGATCAGTGCACGGAAAACTCCTTTGACTCCTTGGCTCTCTAATCTTCACGTTTTAGGGGTCTTGGGACCTCCTAAACTATCCATAAAGCTCGTGAGCCATCCTACGTGCCTCGTAACATCTCGTAAAGCCGTGGTTGCTTTCAAAAGGCTCGGAAATAAGGAGAAAACTCCATAAAACCTGCAATTCAATACTAAAACACGAAACCACAACTACATACGATAGTTAGCACAAAATAGCTCCCAAGAGCTCCAATGAAGCACAAATTAGCTTGTAAATAAGGGAGAAAACTCTATATAAATACGTGACATCATTCCTCTGTTGAACTTGAGTTTCTTTTAATCTTCCACTCTTGCTTCACTAAGCGAGTGTTCATTTCAATATGTTCCTCTCTGGAGGAACAGTTAGATACTAAGTGTCCACTGTTCCCACACTAAGAGCATATTTTATGGCTTGGTGGATCCACATATTTCTTCTTTTTGTTTTTCCTTTTATGATTGAAACCTAGTCCATTTCTTCCTTCATTTTGATACTTTTCTATCCAACTAACAGGATGAGGAATTTGTTCCTTGAAGATTCCAGTTTTCCTTTAAGTACCATATTTTCATTTAAGGCAGAATTATGCTCAGACTTCAATTTTTTAAAATCAGTACTGGTTCTTGTGGAGGAACTAGCTCCTTCAGAAAAAACTAGTTTTAATTCTACCAATTCCATGTTCAAGAAGTAATTATCATTTTTAACTTCTTCATATGCTTCTTGAAAACATCAGTTTTTATCTAATAGTTCAAAGAACCTTTCCTCAATTTCTGAGTTCAACTTTTTAAACCATTTTGAATGTTCTTTGGAAACTACCAAGGGATTTTCCATTTCTTCTTCTCTTATGGAAATTGCCTTGTAGTTCTCTAAGGTTTTCAAAAGTAGTTTAATAAATTGGTTCTTTATAAGTCCAAATAAATCTTCTTCAATAACATTAAACCATACCTTGTTGCTTGGCAAGTCAACTTCATCATCTGTCTTTTCCATGAGACAGAGATGTGATGATTCTTCTTCAAGTTGTTCCTGCTCCTCGTCAGAGTCTGACTCTCACCAGGCGGCTACCATAGCTTTTCTCATTTCTGTCTTTGAGAAAGGCCTTTGTTGTTCCTTTCCCTTATATTTTCCTTTTCCCTTATATTTTCCTTTTCCCTTCTCATTAAGAGGACACTCCTTTATGAAATGATCAGTGCTTCCACATTTATGACAGCTGAGCTTTGATGGTTTTCTTGCATTCTTCCCTTTATAGTTCTTGTTGAAGAACTTCTTGAATCTCTTTACTATCAATACCGCTTCCTCATCATCATCAGTTCCTGATTCATCTTGTTCCTCAGTCTTGAGGGCCAGGGCCTTATGTCTACTAGGATCAGTTTCATGAGTTCCTAGGTGTAGCTTCTGGGTTATCAAGAATCCAACAAGTTGTTCACTTTTAAACTTAGTGAAGTCCTTGGTTTCTTGCAGAGTTATCACCTTGGCCATCCATTTGTCATCCTATGAAAGACTCCTTAGAACCTTTCGTACCTGTTCCTCTGGAGTACAGTGATAGACTTTCCTAAAGAGTCAAGTTCATTGATGATGTTTGAGAATCTGGTGAGCATATCATGAACTGGCTCTTTAGGTTTCATTTGAAATAACTCATATCTGTGCATGAGCATGTCTATCTTTGATCTTTTGACTTCACTTGTTCCTTCATGTGTAACTTGAAGAAGTTCCCACATCTGCTTGGTAGTCTTGCATCTCATGACTCTATTGTGCTTATGAGGACCAAGACCACAATGGAGAACTTTCTTGGCCATGTTGTTCATCTCCATCTTGTCGAAGTCATATTTGTCATATTTTGCGAGTGGTTTAGGAACTAGCTTGCCTTTGTCATTCTTCTCAGTAACTTCAAAGTCACCTATTTCAATGACTCTCCAAACTTGATAATTTTCAGCCTTAATAAAGATTTTCATACGATAGTTCCAGTATGGATAGTGCTTGTCATTAAACATGGGTGGACGTTGGGTTAAGTAACCTTCGTCTAGCTTATCTCCTGTTGTGTTCATATCTACCAGGAACTGCCTTCTCAGTGTTAACTGATTCTGAAGGAACAGGCTCTGATACCAATTGTTAGCCTAGTATGAACACTAGATCAACTAGAAGAGGGGGGTGAATTATAGTTGAGGGGATTTTAAAACTTTTTGCGGAATATAAATAATTAAAAGCTAAATGAAGAAAGAAAGAAACAACACACGCATAGAGATTTTTAACAATGTTTACTTCCATAATTCTCTAGGAAGAAACCTTGCCCCCTTTCTTTATAATAGAAATTAGACCCTGTTATAAACTCTTCTCTCTCAGTCTCTCTAAGAACTTGACCCTGTCCCCAGTCACCTTGTTTCCCCTGAACTCGTGACTTTCTCACTTAACTTCACTCGAAGTCTTCTCTTTCTCTTTCTCTCTTTCACTCTTGATTAAAGAAACTTTAAACTCTAAAATTTCTTTTCTCCCCAATCACTCGAAAATAAATACAATGGTTTAAGCTATTGAATATAAAAACCGAATGAACTTAAGATATAATATGCGTGTAGAGCAGCAAAGTTCTTCATCTTCTGATTAGGTTTTCTCTTCATATATATAGAGGATTCTAGAAACAGTTATGGGTTCATTAAGATTAGCCCAGTATCCGCTCTTCAATATAATATTTGTGCGCAAGAAGATCTCTAACAGAATCTGCAAACCCTAGTCTGTCTTATCTTCATGTAGTTTGTTGTGAAGCCCAATATTAGAAGATTGGTTAAGGTTCCTTAAATCTAGGAACAAATTGGCGGCTCGTCAGATCCTCCAAGATTCTAGGGTTGTTGAGCTTATCTTGTTTCCTCGTTTGTTGATGCATGATTACTCATCTGATCAAAATCTGCACAATGCTAACAAACTAACACAACTAATATCATGGAAATTAATTTTATTCAAATTAAAGTTCCACGACATTAGGATTATCTCAAAAGCAAACCATTGATATAAATCGAGTAATATATAGATCAAGTACATAGAATAATTAGATTTAATAACTTAATTAGGTTAAACTCATAAGCATTTCTCCATAAGTTAAAATTAATTATTCCTAACTATTTGATAATCAAACTAACATTGATTATAAGCACTAAAAGCCTACGAAAATACTAACTCTAAAAACTATGAAATAAACCCTAAGTAAACCAATAAAAGTCTATACTAAAAAATACATTATTTGTCATCATCAAAATAGTGAAACCAACACCTATGATTTGGAATGTAGTAACTCTACCACCACGCTACATCCTTATATGTTATCATACTCTAATAAGTAATCCTTTTATCTTGATATAATTTGGAAAAAAAAAAAGAATAAATTTGTGTCAATTTTTCTACTAAAACCCACAACATTAAGTCTTCTCCAACCTTCATCTTCAATCTTCTCCCCATTTTCTTTCTTCTCCTCCTCCTCTAAATTCCTTTCATATCTTTGGGAGTGTACTCCGAAACCAAAGTCTCGGTGCAAACAATCTGTTGCTGATCGATATAATGAATACTACGAATGAAGCACACAACAGCTATCCCCTCCAACTGCACTCTTCCATTTCCTTTTTAAATTGTTCAAATGGTTGTCACGCTACCATTAAAAATTCAATTATTAAAAATTACAAATTTGCTTGTCAATTGTTGAAATTAGCTCAGAATATTTGCACAATCTTTTTAACCTAATAAAAATGTTAAGCCACTAAAAAGGAATCGGACATCGCCGAGACCCACAAATTAGTTTTCATTTAAAAATAGACGGTGTCTTACAAGACAAACTCTTAATTTTATTTATAAGAAATGCCATAGATATATGTAAAAGTTATGTAATTAATATTTCTCGACGGTTTCTAGATAAGAGCATCTACAATGGTCTAACTACTTTCTATGTTGCTAGCAATGCCACCTCACAAGTTCTAGCTATAATATCATTTCCTCCATTGGTAAGCAACAATGTATGTAGCTAAATGTTCCCTACTAACATCAATTTTTATTCTTTAAATCATGAGCATTTATTGCTCTTTCCTCTTTGATCTCAATTGAGCTAGTAGCTTGTTTTGGCTACCTAGCTCAAATAAGCTACTATGTCCAATGGTCAGCTACTAGCTTGGAGTATTTTTATATTTGCAAGCTAGTCCTTATATACAACCATTGTAGATGCCCTAAGAGATTAAAACAATTGGCAACCTTGGCAATTCGCCACAAATGCATTCTTTCAAAAAAGTACACTAGAGCAGCATGCATTTCTTGTCTTAGAGTTAGAGTTACCAGTACATACTGAAATAAAGCCTTGATTTTCTCATGACTTCCTTAGGTTAATTAGTTTATTTTTAACACTTTTCAGCAATGGATCAGACTGCGAAGCTATGTGGTAATTCGACAATAGGCTGGAGCTTAATGGCAGCTTTAGACGAACTAGTTAATAGGAATTCCATTACTATAGAGCTAGCACATCAAGTCCTCCGTCATTTCCATAAGGTGAACTCAAAATCTCAAATTCTTTTGCTTTGACGAGCTAGTACGTACCATCTCATTTCCAAATTTGGCTATTTATATAAACTATTTATGTTTCTGCATTAACGTTTCAGTCGATGTTGGAAGTTTTTCGAACTGAAGTTCCAATTCAGAATCTCACCATCTTGGTATACTTTCAATTTCTGCCTTCTTAAAGTTGGTCCTTTGATATGTTACATTCTGTACCGTCCCTTCTCTTGCTTATACGTTATACTTATACTATACCCCAATTATGTCGGTTTGATTTGCGTAATGTCTTCGCTACACAATTTTAACCATCAATATCTTGTATCTTTTAACTAGATATTAGTATCTAAAATGTAATGTTGATAAATAAAATTACACATTACCGTGATTGTAACAGAATAAACGGGCGATTTCACGCACAAATGTTTGGAGCCCTGTTATGTTCTTTTTGTACAAACGCATTAAAAGTTCACTATATAAATTAAATTTTATGAACATTGTGGATAACAGGGAAAGAAATTGCACAATTACAAGTTCTTTGACTCCATCTGGACCTTTGATGTAGAGGATGCGTTAATTTCAGCAAAAGGAAGGGAGTTATGGATTAAGGTTGACGGAATATTGAGAATAATGGCATTCGATGGGAACTCTGTCAACTAGAAGGTAAATGTTTAGGTAGTCCTAGACTACTAGAGCACTCTAAAAAACTTCGCTTGTCAGGTGTTACTCAACTAAACACAAGAAATTCCAGGTTTATAATGGTTGATTTTAATTTTATAGACATTTTACTCTGATGTTGTATTTTTTTCCTCTATTGAAAATTTTAGAATCAGGATAACCTCTGTAAGGAAATTTCATGCTCCATATTTTTCGCATTTCGTCAATCTAAAAAACTAAACTATACCATTGCCGAATTGGCTCATATCAATGAATAAGCAAATATTAGGACTTAAATTGTTTTTCTTTATTAACAGTGGAACTCATTTAGATACCTTTTTCAAGCCCATTTAAGATTTAACTAGCCTAATTATATATATCAATGAATTTGGTTAATTATATGTAAAACATTTTTAAGACTAATCTGGACTCTAATCAAATTGAATCATAAAAGATTGCAAATGTTAGAACTCGAAACCAGGAAAACAAAGATGAACACACAATTGACAACAACGAACAAACGATCCTCTAGGCGTGTTTAGGAACACTTTCCCAAAAGCGATATTCCGACCCTATACGAAGCACGGGTTGCACGGAATTCACCTCCGAGATACAAAGAAGAGAACAGTGATTATCACGCTCGTATGAGAATCACCAAATGAGAGCAAATGTATTTGTGATTTTGTTTGATGAACAATGAGAGAAACTTAGAGTGCTTTTGAGAGAGAGAGATGTTTCTTATGTCCATTCATCTGTGATAAACATCACATATATGCACGTCAAACACCAAAAACGGCTAGTAACCGCTCAAAAGGCAAAACCGCAAAACAAAGACATCCATATGCAGAACTTCGTCGCGAGTCGCGAAAGACGTCGCGAGTCGCGAAAGACGTCGCGAGTCGCGACGTCACCGGTCGCGGGGGGCGACCCGCCCCAACTCCTTTCTTCGTCTTCGTTTGCTTTGCTCTTTTCTTTGGTTCAACTTCAAGACTAATGAAGTTACTCTTGTTTACTATACCATAAACAATAAGCATGCACTTTGACGTAACTTAAGCAACGACACCATAACCAAGTAGCTTAAGATAAACGTTACATGTAATCATCCTACCAAATACTCTAAATACTCAACAATCCTCCCCCATTTAGAGTATTCTAAAAGGAACTAAGCACAAAACATCATCAAAACAAACAACCTCATGCATCAATGAAAGTGTACTAAGACTTGAACTTCCACCTAGTATAATATACATTCCAAGAATCCGTATCCGAAAGGTGTCGCAAGCGATTGAACCAATCTCAATACATAGTGGAAAGCTTGAAGATACCATACACACAAGATTAACTATTTGAACTCATTAAACTTGGCATGTTAAGCCATGTGTCCGTATCATTCATAAGTGTATCATAGTTATGCCCCTATAGCTACTTGAAGCGGCTAAACTTCACACTTACATAGGTAGAACTCTTAAATAAACATGTCAATATGACAAGGCATAACAAGAGAGCTATTAAGTATATACAACCTCTTATCAACATCATAGTCAATATAAGAACAATACTTAGAGGATATTTACAAATGTTCTTCAATCATCAAATGAAGGAATTAATATTATTGAACTTAAGACCCAACGTCTTATTGGGCGTTAAGTTAAGATTCCCTCACTCGTGATTAACTAAGGGCTCCAATCCAAGACCAATTGCCATCCTCTTCACCGTATCTCTAGCCAAGGCCTTAGTGAAACAATTCGCTAGATTATACGTAGTCCGCACATAGTCAACAGTGATAACACTATCCTTGATAAGTCCTTGAATATAGGAATGCCGCACACCAATGTGCCTTGACTTACCATTATAAACTTGACTATACGCCCTTGCCAAAGCTGCATCGTTATCACAATGTATCGCTATGGGCGATATTGGTTTTGGCAACAAAAGAATCTCAATCATGAGATTCTTTAACCACTCCGCCTCTTTACTAGCCGAGGACAAAGCAATGAACTCCGAAGTCATGGAGGAGTCCGCAATGCAAGTTTGCTTCTTAGAAGCCCAAGAGATAGCACCTCCCCCAAGTAGGAAAACGAATCCACTTGTGGAAGAGTGATCCTCTCTATTAGAGATCCAACTTGCATCCGAATAACCTTCTAAAACCGAAGGATATCCACTGTAGGATAAACCATAATCTTTGGTTTTCCCCAAACACCTTAAGACACGACGAATAGCATGCCAATGCTTCATACTAGGGTTACTAGTATACCTACTAATCTTTCCTACCGCAAATGCAATATCCGGCCTAGTACTCGTCAGAGCATACATCAAACAACTTATGACCTGTGCATACTCAAGTTGAGATATCGCACTACCATCATTTGGCATTAATTTTTCACTTGGATCCATAGGAGTTGATACAAAAGAGCAATCACTAACATTGAACTTCTTAAGTACTTTTTCAATGTAGTGTGTTTGAGATAAACTCAATATACCATTGCTTCTTTTAATTCTTATGCCTAGAATGACATCCGCTTCTCCTAAATATTTCATGGAGAACATTGATGATAGGAAAGCCTTTGCCCACTCAACTTGTGACAAATCAGTCCCAAAAATCAATATGTCATCTACATATAGACAAATCATAACACCATGACCTAAGTTATCAAATTTGCTATATACGCACTTGTCCGAATTATTTAACTTAAATCCGTTAGACAACACAACCTCATCAAACTTTTGATGCCATTGCTTGGGTGCTTGTTTTAGCCCATACAAAGATCTGACGAGTTTGCAAACTTTACCTTCTTGACCTTTTACAACAAACCCTTCGGGTTGTTTCATGTAAACCTCCTCATCTAGCTCTCCATATAAGAACGATGTCTTAACATCCATTTGATGGATCACAAGGTTGTGTATAGCCGCAAGAGCAATCAACAACCTTATAGTAGAGATTCTAGCAACAGGTGCATATGTATCGAAATAATCGATACCCGGCTTTTGGGAAAAGCATTGAGCCACTAACCGGGCCTTGAACTTGTCAATAGTTCCATCGATTTTCATTTTCTTCATGAAAATCCATTTACACCCAATAGGTTTACACTTGGGAGGCAAATCCGCCAAAACCCATGTGTTATTCCCCATGATGGAATCCATCTCGTCATCAATAGCTTCCTTCCAAAAAGGAGCATCTTGAGATCTCATGGCCTCATCATAAGTTAAAGGATCACCTTCCACATTAAACACATATGGAAATTTAGTCAATATAGAACTTCTAGATCCTTCAAACAAATATACATGAAAATTCGGGCCAAAGGATTTCTCCTTTCTTGCCCTTTTACTTCTCCTAGGTTGTGATGAAGTCGATGCTACATTCTTTCTAGAGTTTGTTCATCTAATTCATGATCATTTAAAGACCGATCATCTTCTTGAATAATGGTACTTGGAGTTACATCCTTTGGTCTAGGAATTGATGAATATCGATTTTTCATCAAAGATTGCATCTCTTGACTCCACAATAGTGTGAATTGACCAAACGTCATTTTGTTCTATAACATAGAACCTATAGGCCTTGCTATGAATAGCATACCCTATAAAGATGCATTCAACTCCCCTTTCACCTAACTTTTTACGTTTAGGTTCCGGCACTTTTACAATTGCCCTACAACCCCAAACTCTAAGATAACTTAGATTTGGTTTTCTTTTGTACCATAATTCATAGGGTGTTACTTTGTTCTTTTTCATAGGAACGCGGTTTAACAAATAACAAGCCGTTAAAACCGCTTCACCCCAAAATCCATCACTCAAACCCGAATAGGTTAACATAGAATTTACCATTTCTTGTAAAGTTATATTCTTTCTTTCCGCTATACCATTTTGTTGTGGTGTATAACCCGCGGTTCTTTCATGTATGATTCCTAATGATTGGAAATAAGTAGGATCATGGTTCACCACCCCTATCGGTTCTAAGCCGTTTTATTTTGTCATTTAGTTGCAATTCAACCTCGTTTTTATAGATCTTAAACTTATCTAGAGCTTCATCTTTAGTGAATAGAAGATAAACATAACAATACCTAGAATAATCATCTATAAATGTTATGATATATTTCTTATTACCTAAAGAAGGAGTGCTATGGAAATCACATAGATCACTATGCACCAAATCAAGCAAATTAGTATCTCTTTCCACATTATTTGGGAAAGAATTTCTGGTTATCTTTGTAAGCATGCATGTTCTACACATCTCTATGCTTGGATCGAAACTAGGAATTGCATCATCCTTTGACATAGAATATAACTTTCTATAATTAACATGACCAAGCCGATAATGCCAAAGAGAAGAACTATCATTAACAACGCAAACATTGCTTAACAAAGTATTCGAAATACTTAACTTGAACATACCATTACATAAATAACCCAAACCAACAAAAGACCCTCCTTTAGATAAAATAAATTTATCCGACTCAAATACCATTTTAAAACCTATTCGATTCAAGATAGCTCCCGAGACTAGATTCTTTCTAAGGTCCGGAGCAAATACAACATCTCTTAAAACAAGAGACTTTCCGAAACTAAAAACTAGCTCAACTTGTCCTACTCCTAAGACTTTAGCAGTAGAATCATTTCCCATGTAAAGAACTTCTCTTTCATCCGCCACCTTGAAGGTCTTGAAAAGAGATCGTTCCTTGCATACATGTCTTGAAGCTCCCGAATCGATATACCATGAACAATCATCCTTGCTTGGGTTGGGTATGGCTTGACTGGCCTTTCCCACCACCATGCCCATTCTTGTTCATCTTTTTCTTCCAAATGGTGCAATCTTTCTTGAAGTGACCGGGCTTTCCACATTTCCAACAAGCTCGTTGTTGTCCTCCTCCACTAAACTTTTGTTTCTTACCATAGTTTCCCTTGGTGAAGTTATGTGCCCTCTTCTTAGGATTAGAGTCATAAGACTTTCCATCCTCCACCATGTTAATAGTGGAAGAACTAGGATTTACCTCCTTTTGACCATCTTGAAACCGAATGCCCTCTTCAATCCGAAGATGAGCACCCAATTGTTCAATAGTCATTTCATCTTTCCTATGTTTTAAGCTATTTCTAACATCTTTCCAAGAGGAGGGTAATTTGTCGATTATTGAAGAAACGGAAAATGTTTCATCCATACTAATATCATGTTGTTTAAAGCTTCCTAAAATTCTTTGGACTTCATGGAATTGCTCCATAATTGGCCTAGACTCAACCATTTTAAAGTTATTAAAATTGCTCACTAGAAATTTCTTAAAAGAAGCATCTTCGGCCATGTATTTAGACTCTAAATCATCCCAAAGAACTTTAGCGGATTTATAGATTTGATAAATATCAAAGAGATCATCGGACATACCATTGAGAATGTGACCACGGCATATGTAGTCGTCGTTCTCCCACTTCTTCCTCTTCCTAGTAGCCTCAATCGTCTCATCATCCACTTCAATAGGTTTCGGGGATGTGAGAACGTACACCACCGCCAAAGAGGTAAGAAGAAAGTGCATCTTCTTTTGCCATCTACGGAAACCCACGCCTTCAAAGTTATCAAGTTTGTGAAAATTCGCTGTCATCTCACGAAGTGTAGCCATCTTAAAGAAATATCGCTTTTGGATTGTTAGAACTCGAAACCGGGAAAACAAAGATGAACACACAATTGACAACAACGAACAAACGATCCTCTAGGCGTGTTTGGGAACACTTTCCCAAAAGCGATATTCCAACCCTATACGAAACATGGGTTGCACGGAATTCACCTCCGAGATACAAAGAAGAGAACAGTGATTATCACGCTCGTATGAGAATCACCAAATGAGAGCAAATGTATTTGTGATTTTGTTTGATGAACAATGAGAGAAACTTAGAGTGCTTTTGAGAGAGAGACATGTTTCTTATGTCCATTCATCTGTGATAAACATCACATATATGCACGTCAAACACCAAAAACGGCTAGTAACCGCTCAAAAGGCAAAACCGCAAAAAAAGACGTCCATAGGCAGAACTTCATCGCGAGTCCCGAAAGACGTCGCGAGTCGCGACGTCACCGCTCGCGGGCCGCGACCCGCCCCAGCTCCTTTCTTCGTCTTCGTTTGCTTTGCTCTTTTCTTTGGTTCAACTTCAAGACTAATGAAGTTACTCTTGTTTACTATACCATAAACAATAAGCATGCACTTTAACGTAACTTAAGCAACGACACCATAACCAAGTAGCTTAAGATAAACGTTACATGAAATCATTCTACCAAATACTCTAAATACTCAACAGCAAATGTCACAAGCAAAAGTGATACTAACGTGTGCTTTGTGATGGGTGGTCAATTGTTCATGCCTCTGGCTTATATAGCCCATGGCTAGCATTGCTCCATTTTGACATAAAGCACAGACGGTCTTTATCGTGGCAGTTGCAAGATTTTGAGAGTGCACAAGCCTTGCGAGCGCACAAACTGGTGCTTATAACATGCAACCCTTAAGTGGAGAGATTGTTATGCCTAAAATAAAGAAATAAACGACCAATCTTGGTTCAAGCTTAAGCTCTTTCCTTAGGTTGTGTTTGTTTTGGGGAAAGTGTTTTTTTAAGAAAACTAATTTACCATTTTCCCATACTTAGTTTGAGTCAAATTAAGAGAGGATGATATGGTTGAACTCTCCCTTTCCAATAGTGCAGTGGCGGAGTAAGGAATTTGTCATCAGGATACATTAATTAATTATAAAGAGGTTTCATTATCTGCCGGTAATAAGCATCGATCATCACCTTGCGATTTCATTTTCTTGAACATAAATTGTAGAAGATCGAGTTGTTTTCCCTTTGATTTTTTTGATCTAGTAGTATCATTTATAATTCCTATATTCAAGTATATGACAAATTAATCAACCAATCAAGTTTATAAGCCCTAATTTTATACTTTATCTTTAAATTCTCGTTGCAAAACAAAAACTTATAATTAAAAATTAAACTAATGATATCAAATAAAAGAAAATCTAAACTGATTTTAAGATGTAACTTGCTATTCATGATTTTAGTTTAACAATATATAAATTAGGAAAAATTGTGAATAACCACCTGCACGATACACCTATTTCAAAATAATCACCCCATTTTTGTTTGTGTTTAAATAACCACCTCTCATTTCCTTAACTTTTTCAAATACCCACCTGTTAACGGAATTTTCTAACGCCGTTAAGTGTGATGCCCACATTCTTACTAAATTATCCTAACTCCCTCCAAAATTTCACTAATTACCTTACTAATCTATAATTTGACTGGTCAAATCATGATTAACATTTTAGAATTTTTTTTTTATATACAATCTTACAATTTTTTAAACTATATATTTTTGATATATGACACAGTAATGGACACAAATTTCGAGATAATATTTAATCGCGTTTTTAATACTCAAGACGACGTTTTTTCGAAAAACGGACACCACCGTATGCCCTTTATGGGCACGAATTTTGAGATTCCCTATGAAACCAGTACCTACAAGCCGACTTTTCGGGCGCGTACTTCGAGATGCCTTTTTCGGACGGAATACAAAGTTTTTCCGAAAAACGGACACCGGCTTGTAGGTACGGCGGTGTCCATTTTTCGAAAAGACGTGTTCCATCCAAAAAAAAATGTCTCGAGTACGTGCCCGAAAACCCGTATTGTAGGTACTCGTTTCGTAGGGAATCTCAAAATTCGTGCCCATAAAGGGCATACGGTGGTGTCCGTTTTTCGAAAAAACGTCGTCCTGAATATTAAAAACGCGATTAAATATTGTCTCAAAATTTGTGTCCATTACCGTGTCATATATCAAAAATATATAGTTTTAAAAATTGTATAATTGAATAAAAAAATATTTTTAAAATGTTAATCAAGATTCGATATCCGTTTTTCGAAAAAACTTTGTATTCCGTCCGAAAAAAGCGTCTCAAAGTACGTGCCCGAAAAGCCAGCTTGTACGTACTCGTTTCGTAGGGAATCTCAAATTTCGTGCCCATAAAGGGCGTACGATGGTGTCCGTCTTTCGAAAAAACGTCGTCTTGAGTATAAAAAACGCGATTAAATATTATCCCGAAATTTGTGTCCATTACCGTGTCATATATCAAAAATATATAGTTTAAAAAATTGTAAAATTGAATAAAAAAAAATTTTAAAATGTTAATCATGATTTAACCAGTCAAATTATAGATTAGTAAGGTAATTAGTGAAATTTTGGAGGGAGTTAAAAAGTTGAGCCCTAAAACTAACGGTGTTAAGATTTTCCGTTAAGAGGTGGGTATTTCAAAACATGAACATATGTAGAGGTGGTTATTTAAATGCAAAACAATTTGGGGTGGTTATTTTAAAATTGGTACATCTGACAGGTGGTTATTCACAATTTTTCCTATAAATTATTATCAAAGAAATTGATCAAAATAAATAAAATAGAATATAAATTATTAGTGTCAGTGATAATTATTAGTAATTGGTAAGCACTAAGCAGTAGCTTGTAGATGTTAAAGGAGTAGAGTGATTTATAATCTTGAAAAATGGTAAATATTGTAGTCAGAAGGAGTGAAGAGAGAGAAGTGAAAAAAATGAAAAGAAAAATAAAAAGCTGAAAGTGACAGTCAGCTGGCATGTGAAGAGGAGAGAGAAAAGTTACTTTTATTTTCTCTCCTTTACATTTCCTTTGCACCCCGCGCGTCTCATGCTCTCACCGTCTGTACTTTGAGTCTAACGGTCCTTTTTGTTTTTTTTTTATTGTTTTTTTTTCCTTTCTTCTTTTTATTTTTTTCTTATTGGGGATACAATGTATCCCCCATGCACCCTCTGGCTCCTCCACTGCAATAGTGGGAAATTATTTTCCCTCATGAGCCAAGGGAAGTTACACTTTACATTGTTCAAACGAAATATCACTTTCTTTGCAACCAAATTGTTGGGGCGGGAGAGAGACAGTCAAACATAGCGCGCACATAGGCTTGACGTTCCATCCTAAAATTATATGGCAATAATAGGGGTAGATCACTTGACTTATATGTTAGGCATATCCCACCAGATTTTTTGATGTGGGACTTAACTCACATACACATGTCACAAAAATCTCCCACTCATGTGTGAGCCTACTTGATTCTATCTCCGTCAAACCTAATCCGAGCTCTGGTACCAGTTTGTGGAGGTGGGAGAGAGACGGATGGGGGCCAGACCTAGCACATAGGCCCAAGTGACGTTCCATTATAAAACCATATGGCAATAGGTATACTAGGTATATTCCACCAGATTTTTAGATGTGGCCGCCTGGCCGGTACTTAACTACCACAAATCACAACAATCTCCCCCTTATTTGTGAGCCTACATTCTCTCCCCCTCGGACCTAACCCGAGCTCTGATACTAGTTTTTCGGGGCTGGATAGAGATGGATTAGGGAGAGAGTAGCACATAAGCCCATGTGATGTTTCTTCCTAAAACAATATGGCATTAGGAAGATTGGCCCACTTGACTTATTTGCTATGTATATTCCACCAGATTTTTCGATGGGGGACTTAGCTTACACATGTCACAACAATCACCCCCTCATGTGTGAGCCTTCCTGAGTTTCTCCTTCTCGGACCTAATCCGAGATCCGATACTAATTTTTTGGGGTGCGAAAGACATGGCTGGGGGAGGCAGACCTAACACATAGGCCCAAGTGATGTTCCATCCTAAAACTATATGACAATAGGAGGAGTAGCTCACTTGACTTATATACCACTAGATTTTTTGATGTGGGACTTAGTTCACACGTGTCTTTGAATGAAGATTTCATCTGATTTCATATATTTTCTACCCGATTTGTTTCCTTTTTTTTTCTTTCCTTGTACAATGAAAGGAATCATGAGGTTATCATTTATTTCATACCATTATGTGCCAAAGACTCCTAATTTGTAATCCTCTAGGTTTTTCATTGAAGATTAAAAAAAGGTCTCGTATCCCCACTAGTGGAATAGGTCACATTGACCGAACCACGTTAAATTGTTGCGTTAGTACTTATTCTTATTGTCTCTTTTATCATTCATATTATATTGTTGATATTTTGTCGCTCACTAATCAGCCACATTCACCCCTAATTGACTACAATTTTGTTAAGCGGGAGAGAGATGGATGAGGGAGTCAGACCTAGAACATAGGTCCAAGTGATGTTTAGTCCTAAAACCATATGAAAATAGGAGGAGTAGCCCACTTGACTTATAGGTATATATCACCAGATTTTCCAATGTGATGAGCTCGAAAATGCCACAGCTATCTCCCCCTCATGTGTGAGACTACCTGACTCTCTGCCCTTGGAACTAGCCCGATCTATGATACCAGTTTGTTGGGGCGGGAAAGAGACGGGTGGGGGAGTCAGACCTAGCACATAGGCCCAAGTAACATTCTATTCTAAAATCATATGGCAATCTTAACTTATATGCTAGGTGTTGACTTCTAAGGGAACACTATAAGAGGGGGTGAATTATAGTGTGAAAAATAAACGTTATTTTTTGCGAAATTATAAAACAACCAAAAGGAACAAGAGAAATACACAATAGATTTTAGCGAGGAAAAACTTCGTAGGCCCAGTAGGAAGAAACGACCTCAACCACAAGGGATTTTGACTCTAACTTTCCACCATAATAGTCCAAACGACTCTGTTTGCAAACCTATAAATTCTCTCTCGGGCCACAACTTGAGTTCCTAAACTCAAGTTCCCAACAACAGTTCCCACTAACCGTTGTTCCTCTCGAACTTCACTCGAAGTTCCTTTCTCTTTCTCTTTCTCTTTCTCTTGCTTCACTCAAAGCCTCACACATACAATGAAACTCACCCAAGTTTCTTCCCTTTCTCTTGCTTTACTCAAAGCTTCTCCAAATACAGGATTTCCCTCAAAATTCCCTTATCCCAAAACCAAGATTACAAATGATAAAAAACAATTAGGGAATAAGTAGGAAATGTATAAGGAACACAAGAGTATATTGAAGTAATGATGGTACTGACTCTATCTTAGTTAAACTCAATTAAAAACAGAGTCAGACACACTATGGAAGGACTATTAAAGTTCGACTCTCTATATGGAGGGATTGTTTAAAGTCCGACACATTAAACTTTGGATTAAGAGCCTCTTTATAACATAAGTAATCATGAAATAACTTACCACTAATTAACCCACTAACCCCATGATATCCATAACTTAATTAATTAATTAGTTTTTATTAAATATTTCTTGAGAAATTATTAGCCACTCACCCCACTACTTAGATAAAAACCTTAAGTAGTAAACATTATGTGATTGTGAATACTTGGGGATTAGTTAAACTAATTAAATAATTAAGGCTTGGGAAATAATTAATCAAGCCCACTAACCACTAACTGTAAACGTGTAACAGTGTGTGATTGAAAGTGATTACTGTTTTCTTAAGAAGCAATTAAATCATTTAAATAAATTAGATTAAGAAAAAATATATTTTTAATTTAATTTAAATAAAATCTATTTAACTTCCCACTAATTTTCCAATTGAACGTGGTCAATGTTTTCTTGGAAAACAATTAAACCATTTTTAAATAAATTATTTAAGGAAAAATATTTTTTAAAAATATTTAAATAAATCTGAAAATCAGATTTTATTTAAAAAGAAAATCTTTTGATTTACTTAAAATAAAAAGATAAGGTTTTAAAATAAGAAACTCCCTTAATTAGTGGATCTAGTCAAACTAAGTTATGACTCCTAAACAAATTAGTTAGGTGCACAACATAGGACGTTTTAGGTCTGTTCCCAACCTATGTTCCCAAACTGTACCAATGTGGCAACGTTTGTTGGCAACATAGTAACAT
Source organism: Patellifolia procumbens (assembly GCA_947645195.1). Classification (NCBI taxonomy): domain Eukaryota; kingdom Viridiplantae; phylum Streptophyta; class Magnoliopsida; order Caryophyllales; family Amaranthaceae; genus Patellifolia; species Patellifolia procumbens. The sequence continues at coordinate 2,099,347 of CANSGD010001040.1, forward strand.
AACCCAATTCCCAATTTCGAAACTTTGGAAACATTGCTTAACAATTGACTCCAGTTTCTATGTGTTTGTGTGTGTTCCTATATTACCACAACATGTTCCCATCTATCAAGTTCCCATGCCAAAGGAACTCGCAGACTTGATTAATAGAAACCGTCACAACCTTGTTAACATTTAGACTCATTAAACCTAGGAACTTAACTAGAGACTCTAAACCTTCATTCCAACTTTATAACTCAAGTTATCTTACCTTTCCGAATCTTATTCCCTTTTTACATTTAGGAACTTAAATACAAACTCACGCATTCTAAGCTTCCTTCATGTTAGGATAGTTGTTTCGTTGAATATCTTCACTTCAATCTTCAAGTCAAGCCTCTTCACTTCAACCTTGATTGTAGTATATATTCTCTTTATCCATAGGAACAATGCACCTCGCTCGCACACCTTTCATAACAAGCATTCTCAATGCTATAGGCACAACCTTTTATAATGATTCTTGCACACATAAACTCGTAAACTTTGTTAGTTAATTACTTTAGTTTGTCATCATCAAAACCATATTGGGTCAACACTAGGTATATCCCACCATATTTTTTATGTGGGACTTAGCTCACACAAGTCACAACAATCTCCCCTCATGTATGGGCCTACCTGATTCCTCCACCTAAGGCCTGACCTGGGCTCTAATAATAGACGAATGGGGGAGTTAGACCTAGCACATAAGCCCTACTGATATTCCTTCCTAAAATCATATGGTCATAGGAGGAGTAGTGCACTACACTTATATGCTAGGTATATATCCCACCACATTTTCCGCGGTGGGACTTAACTCACGCATGCCACAACACAGACAAAGAACAATTAAGCTAGCATTGAGTTTTTTCTCATTTCGCTGACTCAAACTCATTTATAGATATTTTGGGTGTACGGGATTGTACACCAATTTATTAGGTAAACTCTCTTCGTACTCCCAATGGCATTTGTGCAATTATAGTAAAAATTTAGGATAAACTCATACTTATTTACGTAACTCATACTCATTTCAGTAACTTTTACTCATTTCGGTAACTCATACTCATTTGGGTAACTCATACATATTTCGGTAACTTACACTCATTTCGCTAACTTATACTATTCATTTTGGAAACTCATACTCATTTCATTGACTCATATTCATTTGGGTTTAGAGACTTTAGATGTTCATAGAGGTATGTACACCAAAACCATCCATTGACAAAAAAAATGTTAAACTAACAAATAGAAAACGACCCATGGCCCATCTGGAAACCCAGTCGAATGGAATAGACAATCAAAATAAGCAGCTTATTAAGACAAAGCATATGCTTAAGAATTGTTTCAACTGCTCGATTGCCTGTTTCCTCGTTAGCTAGGAGACCCCATCCGCAAGACCAAAACCATTTGATTTTGTATAACGTCATATACTACTCATTCACATTCTTGAAATTAATTTCTGTAAGACATGCATATAGGAATAGTTGGATATGATTACACCAATAAACCCACAAAAATTCTCTAGCCATTTGATCCTTTTATACCCTTATGATATGTTCATTATTTACAAATTTCTATCCAAGTTATAACTAGATATATAAATATAGAATTCCTCTAGTTTACGCTTGAGATATTATACTAATACGATGCAACATATCCACAATATCAGACATAAAAGGCCTTTCATAATGCTTTTGGTTAGTGCACAAGTTAGCAATCTTAAAAAACTCACAAACCTCATCTGTTCTTAAACCATTCCTAGGCACACTAGCATCCACAATTTCAACAAGCTTATTTTCAGCAATCCTTTTCTTAGCCCATTGTAACATCCAAATCTCACGACCATCCTCTCGAACGGGCCAATTAGGCCGCTTCCCGGTAGCCACCTCGAACATCAAAACCCCAAAGCTATACACATCACCCTTAATGGTAGCGGCAGTGTACCCTTCAACATACTCAGGAGGCATGTACCCCATAGTCCCAGCGGCTTGCGTCGAGACATGAGAATCGGACCCTTCGATCATCCGAGCAAGCCCAAAATCAGCAATATGGGCTTGAAACTCATTGTCCAACAACACATTACTAGCCTTAATATCCCTATGCACAATAGGAGTATCAAGCCCATGTAAAAAAGCCAGTCCATTAGCAACTCCTTTAATAATCTTAACTCTCAAATCCCAAGACAAAGGGAGCCACGAGCCAGACGACGATGATGACATGTCTTGCAACCACTGGTCCAAACTCCCCTTTTCAATAAACTCATAAATAAGAACTCGATCCGAACCCGACACGCAATAACCCAACATCTTAACAATATTACGATGGCGGAGTTGGCCTAAAGTCTCCATCTCCGCCTGAAACTCACGTAGGCCCTGAAAAGCGTCAGGGCTGAGTTTTTTAACAGCTACAGAGACGCCGGAGGAAAGGTTGGCTTTATAAACGAGACCGAAACTCCCGTCTCCAATGATGAGCTTGGGGTCGAAACCGTTAGTGGCTTTAGAGAGCTCATTGATGGAGAGTCGACGGAGGTTAGGGTCGAAGGAGGTGGAGATGGAGGGAGAGATGGCGGCGCGTGGGTGTTTAGAGCGCGTGAGGGGGAGGGGAGTTTGATGGTGGGCTTTGGGTTTGCATTTGTTGCAGAGGAAGAGAATGAAGGAGAAGATGAGAGATATGATGATGAAGGATGCTAATCCAGGTAGGAATAGTTGGAGTAGGTTATGGTTATCGATATCCATTATTGTAAGAGGAGAATGAGATGATGAAGAGAATTGAAAGTGGATTGATGTTTTGAAGTTGAGTGGAAGAGAGAGGGGAAATGCCGAAATGGTGATCTTCCTCGAAGGTGAAAAAGTTGGAATGGTAAGAATTCAAGTCATGAATGAAGTCAATGGTCAGTTCTTGAAGCGTTGAATCGTTTGCATTCAAGACAAGATGAGCTGAGAATATACGCGGAGGATTATATTACCCCCACCATCTTGACTTACATTAATTTAGGCATTGTTTGTGCTATGTGGACCCGAGTTTTGTAAATCAAGTGCTCCTTTGTTTATTTATATGGGAAGTAAATTCTTATAGTAATTATATTTTTAAATAATTTTTAGGGATTTTATAAACTTATTTGGTTGATATAAAGGAACTTTAAATTCTCATGATTTTTGATTGATTAAAGGAGGTTTGGTAATTTATTTCTCATGTTTTGTACGAAGTTGAAACTCCAATAAATTCTCATTTTCTCCATTTTCAATTTGTCAACCAAACAACTAACCTACTTATTAATTCCCATGAATTTTCACTTCCTGTTTTATATTGTCAACCAAATAACCACTAAGTTTTGTCCTATTAATATAGAGAAGCTCGGTTCGTTTTAGTGTGTAGAGTCTTCTCATGTTTTTAGTGAATGTAATTCTAGTTGAGTATCCTGCAATTCAATTTATAAGAAATGCCTTGGAGCCTGTTCATTGTAACTTATTTTTGATTCAATTCAATTTATCTGAAAACTTCTATACTTACATTTCGCTATATTATTCAATTCAATTTACTTTGCTTATTTTCAACTTAATTCAACTCGAGAGGCCAGGCTCTTGATAACGATATTTTAATCATACTTTGTGCTAGATGACCAATTTCTTTTGTCTGTTTTTTATTTCAACTTCAAATTTTATCAAAATAGAGTTCAGGAGTAGGAAGGACCTATTGATAGAATCTGAAGGATTTTGTACCCTACCTTAATTGAAGTGTATAAGGGTATTCTTTTGGGTAGTGGATTCCATGTATAAGAGCCCACGTAGTGGTGGACTAGAATTGTGACCTCCTCATATCCATTAACAACTTTTGCCCCATCAAACGTGTGGTGATAAGTTACTTAGAATCTGCTAACCAATGCATAAAGCAAGCCTGTTCACAAATAATTAATGAATTGCCAAAACCTCTATTTGAGATCCTAAAAGAATAAGTAAAACTCAAAACCCATTTTTAAGGCTTAAACTTCTTAATAAAATATTCTAATTGTTTTTAATATGTTTTTATATTATTAATGATTATATTTATATTTGATTGTATTTGATACATTTAATTATATTATTAATTAATTAAAGATATATTACCTTTGTTGTTTTAGTTGTATCATATTGACTTTTAACACAATTCATATTTTCCACTTTGACCTACTTCTATTTTAAATATTAAGAAAAATATCATTTTATCAAAAATTCTGGAACGTGATGGAGGATAATGTGCTGGAGTCGTGAATGGGCTGATTCGAGGGAGCATACCTCTTATTTCCATCAATCATACCCATGTTGCTCTTATTTTTACGGTACGTCATCCTATATTGATTTTTGACTTTTGTCCCATTTCTCTCTACAAGTTGGCATCTGTTATGCCATGAAAATTATACAGCTACGTATGCAGGTTAAAAGTCATTGCAGCTATGAATTCCCAGGTTAGGACTCCCAGCTAAAGGATCCAGCTTGAAGCCAAAGAGAACCAGCTAACAACTCCCAGCTAAGGGACGCAGCATCATTAAAAGGCGTTATGAGTCAAAGTTATCAAGGCCTAGAATCCCACAAAAGAATAAAAGCCAGAGGTACAGAAAAGCAATTATGAGCGAAGATCATGCTGAGCGGCATTAATGGCAGATATAAATGGAGATTAAGGAGCAGTTACAAGACGTTGCTGGTTCAAACGGATATATTTTTCAATGTTATATATATAGAGCTCAGAATGATTGTATAAAACACAAGTTGTTATATATACTTAGCATTTACATATCAAAATACGAGCATTGTTCTTAAAGCTTACATATTACTTATTACTTGGATACAAAAGCACTAGGGCTGTAATAAAAAGTATAGTGGATTGGTGGACTCAAAGCCACCCGCGGTTTTTCCCTTATTCCACGGGTTTCCGCGTCACCATCTCTGGTGTTTTGTCTTTGTCTCTGTTTTGCTTTCTTTGCTCGTCCTAGCTGTGTTCAGCATCTTCCAGCTACCTAGCAGCATTTTAGTTGTAGTTCCCAGCTTAGTTTTGCCTTAGCAGAATTTAGCATAAACAGTTTGGCGCCCACCGTGGGGCCTACAACTAGATTTCATATCTAATCTATCATTATCAAATTCTTCTAGAAATACCCAATTCGAAATGGCTGAATTCACTCCCGAACAAATGCAAGTTGCTCTTGAATCCCTCCGGGAAGCTCAAACCGAGTCCAACAAGATCATTGAAAACTTGCAAAAAGAGCTGGAGTCGGTTAAGAGTAACACCAAGAAATCTTCACGACGACGTACTAGCATGTCACCTCGAATCCTGGAGTTGACTGATTCAGAAGCTAGTACTGATGAAGACGCAGAGGACATTCCAAAAGATCTTAACTTAGAGGAGACAGATCCCACAGCTGCAAAGCTGGCCCTCCTTGAATCCCAGAATAGGAAGATGATGAGGATGCTAGCTAAGATGTTGGGGGCACCTACGCCAGTAGCTGAGGTGACCCCAGATGGCTATACCAAGTCACCTTTCATAGAAGAGATAGCTAGAGCCATGATTCCAAAGAAGCTGCATCTGGCCCCGTCTGGCAAGTTGTACGATGGAACCACATATCCATAGATCACGTGAACCAGTACAAGCAGAAGATGTGGACCCTACCTATCCCAGAGGGCCTCCTTGAAGCTACAATGTGCAAGTCCTTTGGAGCCACCTTAGGTGGACCTGCCTTACAATGGCTCATAACCCTCAGAGCTGGTACTATTCCTAATTTCTCTGTTCTTATTAACAAGTTTTATCAGCAATTTGCTAGCAGCAGGGTGCTAGAGAAACATACAGGCGACCTGTACCGCATTATTCAAAAGATAGGAGAAGCTGTACGGCAGTACCTGGACAGGTTTAACAGAGAGATGATTTCTGTTAAGAATCTGGATATCCCAACAGCTATCAAAGCATTCCGAAGAGGTTTGATCCCTAAATCCCGCTTATATTATGAGCTAACCAGGTATCCATGTAGTACCTTTAAAGAAGTCAGGGCTAGAGCTATGGCTGAAATCTGCGTAGAAGAGGATGATGCATCCAGGTATGGAGGAGAATCTAGCTACAATAGAAAAACTCAGAATAACAACAATAGCAACAACAAGAGAAACGATTGGCGCCATCAGCAATACCAGAAGCATGATCAAGCTAGCAGCGTAGCTAGGGAAGATCCTCGCAGGTCTAACAGTACATATTTCCCTCCTTTATCTTCCTACTGCTTTAATGTTGATGCAGGAGGCGTGGTGAACGCCTTGGAGAAGCTAGGTTCAGCAGCTAGGTGGCCCAGGAAGACTGACAAACCCAATGGGCAAAAAGACACCTCCTAGTGGTGCAGCTATCATGGTGACCATGGTCATCTAACTGAAGATTGCAAAGCCCTCAGGAAAGAAGTAGCTTGGCTGCTGAAAAAAGGCTACCTAGAACACCTCATGGGGAAGAAAGGTCAGAAGGACGAACCTAACAAGGACAGCAACAGCAAGCCAGCTGGCCCACCACCTGATCCAACACATGACAAGGTAGTCAATTTTATCTCTGGAGGTTCAGAAATTTGTGGACTAACCTATTCTGCAGCTAAGCGATTCGCTAGAGAAGGTTCCAAAGCAGCTCTTATCCAGCACAGAAGCAAGGAGGAACGAGAGCTGCGAAGCATGACCATCAGTTTTGAGGAAGAAGAGGAAGCTGAGGCTGATCATCATGATGGGCTAGTCATATCCCTCACCATCAGCAATTGCTTGATCAAGAGAGTGTTGGTAGACAACGGAAGCTCAGCTAACATCATATTCAAGAATGCCATACAAAGCATGGGACTGCGTGACGAGGATATCATCAGGAAGTCAACAATCTTGTACGGTTTTAATGGAGAACCTGTCCTCACCATTGGAGAAATCACACTGCCCACCTATGCCAAAGGAGTCAATCTGCAAACCAGGTTTAGTGTCGTAGATTGTCCTTCAGCTTATAATGTTATTATGGGTACACCTGGGATTCACAGGATGAAAGTTGTGCCATCAACTATCAAGTTCCCCACCCAATGGGGAGTGCAAGAGATCAAGGGGGACAGGAAGGTAGCTAGGGAATGTTACAGCATCTCTCTCAAACCTAGAAAGGAGGACATCTAGCAATTACAGCAGCATCGTGCACCCAACAAACACGAAGAACAGGACCTTGAAGAAGTGGTGCTGGATCCTGCAAAACCAGAACAAACAGTACAGGTTGGAGCATCCCTACCACCAGAAGAAAAAGGCAGGATCATTGAATTCCTCAAAAACAAGATCACCTGCTTCGCATGGACGCATGAAGACATGGTTGGAATTGACCCTTCAATTTGCACTCACAAACTGAATGTGGATCCCAACCACAAACCTATCAAACAAAAGAGAAGGATATTCGCTCCTGAACGCAACCTAATCATCAATGAAGAAGTAGAAAAGTTGCTGCAAGCAGGTAAGATTAGGAGAGTCAAATATCCTAACTGGCTAGCTCACGTGGTTATGGTAGGAAAGAAGAACGGCAAATGGCGAGTCTGTATCGATTTCACAGATTTAAACAAAGCTTGCCCCAAAGATCCATTTCCCCTGCCTCACATTGATGCCTTGGTAGATGCTACAGCAGGGCATGAAAGACTCACGTTCCTAGATGCTTACTCAGGATACAATCAGATCTTGATGGACCCAGAAGACCAAGAAAAAACGGCTTTCATGACTGAAAGAGGTATCTATTGCTATAAAGTTATGTCATTTGGTCTTAAAAATGCAGGTGCTACCTATCAGCGCCTAGTCAACAAGATGTTTGAAAAGCAGTTAGGGGACACAATGGAGGTCTACATCGATGATATGCTGGTCAAATCCAAGCAAGTTGGAGATCATGTATCTCATCTACATGATACCTTTGATATATTGAAAAAATACAACATGAAGCTGAACCCAACAAAATGTTCATACGGAGTACCAACTGGTAAGTTCCTAGGTTACATAGTAACGCAGAGAGGAATCGAAGCTAGCCCAAATCAGATCAAAGCGCTCATCAATATCCAGTCACCCAAAAACCTGAAGGAGGTCCAGAAGCTGACAGGAAGAGTAGCAGCGCTCAATGGTTTTATTTCTAAATCATCAGAAAAGTGTCATCTTTTCTATCATGTACTTAAGAAAAATAAAGGTTTTGACTGGACTGCAGAACACGAAGCTGCTTTACAGCAACTCAAGGCTTATCTAGCTACTCCACCGATACTTTCCAAACCGAAGCAAGGTGAAACTTTACAACCTTATCTAGCTGTAAGTAGCACAGCTGTTAACGCAGTACTAGCTAGGGAAGCTGACAATCAGCAGCTACCCGTCCTTGCTTGATGTAGAAACCAGGTACACCGCTTTAGAAAAATTGATATTAGCTTTATATACAGCTTCAAGGAAACTCCGACATTATTTCGAGGCTTACCCTATATGTGTTATGACTAATTATCCCATAAAAGCTGTCCTACGCAAACCTGAATATACTGGCAGGATGAGCAAGTGGGTTGTATCACAGAGCGCTTACGACATCAGGTACCAACCCAGAACGGCTATAAAATCACAAGCCCTAGCTGACTTTGTGGCAGACTTCAGTCCTAACCTGGTTGCCTCAGCAGATGAGGAAGTACGACACATTAATCAGGTAACACCTACAGGTAGTTGGAAGCTATTCGTAGATGGTTCCTCCAACTTTAGAGGAGCTAGGCTAGGTATAGTCCTAAAGTTGCCACAAGGGGACATGATAGTACGATCTATTTGTTATTATTTTAAAGCTACTAACAATGAAGCCGAGTACGAAGCTTTAATTGCAGGTATGACTGTGGCTCATGATCTGGGGGCAACCAGGTTGCAGGTATATAGTGATTCCTTGCTGATCGTTAGCCAGGTAAAAGGAGAGTACGCAGCTAAAGACTCGAAGATGTCTCTTTACTTGGAGCTGGTCAAATCAAAGATGCTGCTCTTTCAAGAGTTCACAATACAACAGGTACCAAGAGACCAGAATACGAAAGTTGACGCACTAGCTAACCTAGGTTCCGCACTTAGGAAATGCAGCTTCAGCAATATCCCCATCGCTCACTTAGCTGTACCAGCTATTAACAAGGAGGTGAACAATGTATTTAGCATTGGTGATGAGGCAGGTACTGATAGCTGGACAAAGCCACTATTGGATTACCTGGAAAAGGACATACTGCCAGATGACAAGTTGGAGTCAAGGAAAATACGCATGAAAGCTAGCAGATACCAGGTAATAGCTGGAGTCCTATTTAAACATGCAGCTAAGCAGGATATGTTGCAAAGGTGCTTGGAGAAAGAGCAGTGGGAAGCTACCCTCAAAGAGTTTCATGAGGGAGAGTGTGGCTCACATACTGCAGGAAGGATCTTGTTTAATAAGATCCTATCCTATATATTGGCCAACGTTGCGTAAAGATGCCAAGAGGTACGTAGCTAAATGTGAAAGTTGTCAAAAGCATGCAGGCATGGTACATAAGCCCTCTGAACCATTACACCCCACATTAACACCTTGGCCATTCATGAGGTGAGGCATGGACATAGTAGGGAAGCTGCCAGCTGCACCAGGTCAAAAAGTATTTATACTAGCCTTGACTGATTACTTTTCTAAATGGATTGAAGTTGGTGCATTTCAGCAGGTAAGGGATAAGGAGGTGATTGCCTTTATACATACTAACATCATTTGCAGGTTTGGAGTACCTAGTGAAATTGTGTGTGACAATGGGTCACAGTTTATAAGTGATAAAACGCGACAATTTTGTCACGAATGGAACATCAACCTGTTAATATCAACACCCAGGTACCCACAAGCTAATGGACAAGCTGAGTCCAGCAATAAGGTGATCATTAATGGCATCAAGAGGAGTTTAAAGGCTAAAAAAGGTAAGTGGGTGGAAGAGCTGCCTAGAGTCCTTTGGGCCAACAGGATAACGCCTAGAGGAGCAACAGGGAAGACCCATTTCTCATTAGTCTATGGCTGTGAAGCTGTGTTGCCAGCAGAAGTAGCTGTACCTACTGCCAGGTATGGGCTCTTAACCTCTGAGCTAAATGATTCTGAGCTGTCTTATGATTTAGATACCATCGAAGAATTGCGAGACAGTGCACTAGTTAGGATGGCCGCACAACAACAAATTGTAGCCCGCAGCTTCAACAAAAACGTAAAAGCCAAAGTTTTCAAGAACGGAGACTGGGTATTAAGGTAAGTCTTCCAAAATAGCCAGGAATTGAATGCAGGGAAGTTGGGTGCCAGCTGGAAAGGTCCCTACCTGATTGAACAGGTAGTGGGTAAAGGAGCATATCGCCTAGCTACAGCAGAAGGGAAAGCTGTGCCCAGAAGCTGGAACGCTTCACATCTAAAACTTTACCATTTCTAAGAAACTGGATAACAAATTTGAACATCAAAGATGTCAACTACAAAGCAGTTACACTAGGTAGGAAAAAACTGCTATGTAAAGCCAAGGAACGCCAGGTTGGGCCATCCTCCTTGCTCTTTCTATCTATAAAGGTTTTTCCTAGAATCCTTACTGACTTAGGCATCGGACAGTCGTTGGCTATGCCAACGACTATCTTGGCCTAGCCAACATATGCAGGTACCGCAAGACTAGCTATAAGTGGAGCACTACCCAGCCTCCTAAGCTATCTAAAGACGCAAGTACACCTGGACACCTTGGAAAGAAGCTATCAAAGAAATAAGGTACCAGGGTTGCATCAGCTAAAGGCTACACGCCTAGGTAACTGGGCCCATCACACAAGTCATTGGCATCAAAAAATGCCAGGTAAAAACATAAAGCAGCTAGCTCATTTTATTAAAGATCTAAAGTTGCGTATATATACCAGAGGTTAAACTTGTTCAAAAGACACACCAGCCCCTTGGCTGGTGGTAAAATCATCCAAAGCAAAAAATTAAATTGTTTGACAAGACAGAAATCAAATATATTCGAAGAGGATAATTAGGCTGCATCCTTAGCTGGATCTGGTCAGCTGTAGGCGTCTGCTCAGGCACCTCAGATGCTGGGACAGAACTACTGGAGGGCTCAACAGGAACATCAGCTGTGGCTTTTGCTGAAGACTCAGCTAGGTCCTTAGCTGAGGAATCAGTCGTGGAAGCTTCCTGCCCAGGAGGAGTTAAGCCCAAAGCCAGAGCTTTAAGATCTGCCAGACTTCCCATAGTGGCTAGGAAAGCATCGATATACTTGTGTAGCTCTTTGTTCTCTAGAGTCCCAAACAGCATCAGATACGCCAGCTTGGCAGGCTCAACAATTTGAACCTCCGCCATTTTATCTAGGTGAAGCTCTATTTGATGCGCCAGCTGAGCGCTCAAGACATCCCTCTCTTTTGCTACCTCTGCTAGCTTCATGGTAGCCACCTTGGCCTCTTCCCTGGTAGCAGTAATCTCAGCTTCCGCTGAAGCTGCAGAAAGCTTCTTCGCCTCTCTCTCCCTCTCCAGTAGCAGCGTTTCAACCTTGCGCTGCTCCTCAGCTACAGCCCGTTCTTTCCTTGCCTTCTCCAGCTCTTCCTTCGAAGTAGCAACTTCAGCTTGAGAAACCTTAAGCTAAGCACATACCGTAGCAAAAGCTAGAGCGCGCTGCCAAGCAGTTTTGAAGAGCCTAGCATAAAGATGTTAAAACGTAAGAGGGGTGGGGGGCAAAAGTGTCAAAACTAAAACATATATATATATAGGGTATAGTGAAAGTTATACCTGGAGAGAATGCTGAAACGCATGGTTCACTACCACCTCAGGATCTTGAGACTTAAGGCGTTTAGCTGCAGCAGGAACAAACAGCCTGTCTGCATGAGGCCATATACCATTGCTGATCCCATTCTTAGATAGGAAGTCAGCTGGCATAACCAGGTTGACTATTGAAGAGCCAGGAGCAAGAGGATCCAAATCTAGTTTGATAATGGGGGGAGGCATGCTAGGAGTTGAAGTAGCGACCTTAGCAGGTGTCACTGGTTTTGACTGAGTAGAGGCAGCAGGAACCCCGGACCTCTTCCTTTTTAGCCGAGCCATAGCATCAGCTTGGGACAAGGTACTACCTTTGACTACACAAAAACAGTAAGATAGTAGTTAAGACATTGTACCTAGCAAAACCCTAAAAATAAATTAGCTGAGAGATTACCCTACCTGAAGTCATGGAGTCAGTTCCAGAGGTAGCAGGGGTCAAAGAAGAGATTGGAATAGCTTTAAAAGGGGGAGTGTAGGTTCTCTTGTCCAGCGAGATGCTGAGAAAAACCTTCGCTCTCTCGTCTCTGTCCTCTAGGGTTTCCACAGCTTCAAAAGAACCTGAAAAAAGGCAAGGTTAAGACCATAGTTAATAAAATATTCTAAGGAAAAAAGAGAAATAAAGTAAAATACCTCCAGCAGGCCAGCCAGAGGGGAGAAAATCCCCAGCTTCACCAAGAGAATCCTTGGCGACAAAGAAGAAACGAGTCTTCCAAAAAGACTCTGAAGCACCGATTCCCTCTACAGGGCTAGGGTATTTTGGCTTTTGTTTTAGGGTGACCTTGTTGGGATTGATAATCTTTAGGCTGTAAAGGGTAAGAAGGTCCTCTAGGGAGAAGGTAGGACTCCAATCCCTAGTGGCTGACTCGATAGTGAAGCAAATTTTCCAAAACCCTGGCATTAGCTGGCCAGGTGAGAAGTTTAAGACTTCTACAAAAGAACGTACCAAAGGCGTAAAATCGAAACTATAACCTAGTAAGAAACGGTACTCATAAAAACAAACAAGATTATCCGGAGTCTTCTCTGGCCTTTCGAACTCATCAAAGACTACGAATTCAGTGCTCAGGGAAACCCCCTCTAGCCCTAATATTTTCAATATCCTCCCAAGTGATGGTGGAAGCTACATCATCTTTTGCTTTGCCCATCGATGTAAGTTTAGGAGAAAAAACTTTCTTCCTAGCAGATTGTTTAAAAGGCATGCAGAAGGGTGAAAGAGGAAAGGAAGAGAGAGAAAGAACAGACTTACCAAAGGAGAAGAAGAGTAAACGGAATGGAAATCTTTTCGCAATATTTTGATTTTAAGCTACTCTGACACAAAAACGGCTAGTATTTATTACTTGAATTAAATGGGCTTAAGTAAATGATTAAGCTCAGTTCTTTAAAGTTACATCATGTTTCATTTAATATCTACGCTTCTTGAAATTCTATCTTTTATGATAATTAAAGTGTTATCTTGAAATTATAACTTGCAGCTTCACTACGCAAGGCCAGCAGTGCAAGCTACAAGTTAGGGGCAATTGTTATGCCATGAAAATTATACAGCTACATATGCAGGTTAAAAGTCATTGCAGCTATGAATTCCCAGGTTAGGACTCCCAGCTAAAGGATCCAGCTTGAAGCCCACCAGCTAAAGAGAAACAGCTAACAACTCCCAGCTAAGGGACGCAGCATCATTAAAAGGCGCTATGAGTCAAAGTTATCAAGGCCTAGAATCCCGCAAAAGAATAAAAGCCAGAGGTACAGAAAAGCAATTATGAGCGAAGATCATGCTGAGCGGCATTAATGGCAGATATAAAAAGGAGATTAAGGAGCAGTTACAAGACGTTGCTGGTTCAAACGGATATATTTCTCAATGTTATATATATAGAGCTCAGAATGATTGTATACAACACAAGTTCATATGCACTTAGCATTTACATATCAAAATACGAGCATTGTTCTTAAAGATTACAAATTACTTATTACTTAGATACAAAAGCACTAGGGCTGTAATCAAAAGTATAGTGGATTGGTGGACTCGAAGCCACCCGCGGTTTTTCCCTTATTCCACGGGTTCCCGCGTCACCATCTCTGGTGTTTTGTCTTTGTCTCTGTTTTGCTTTCTTTGCTCGTCCTAGCTGTGTTCAGCAGCTTCCAGCTACCTAGCAGCATTCTAGGTGTAGTTCCCAGCTTAGTTTTGCCTTAGCAGAATTTAGCATAAACAGCATCCAGCAGCAGGTGAACCTTGGGCCACCGCCCAATTGGATCGGGCACAAGCCACTCGATCGGGCCATGTGCAAAAAGGCCCAGCATCTTGTTTCTCGTACGCAGCAAGCAGCAGTAGCAAATCAGGAAATTTGGACCTGCACGATCGGGTTGGGCTTGCCCGATCGGGTTGATGCAACAAAGCCAGCCCTTTTCCACGCAAGACAGCAGCAAACGAATTTCGTCTCTCACCCGATCGGGTCGGATAAGGTCTGCCGAATCGAGCCCAGAACCTTACCACTCGATCATAATACTCTTTGCCCGATCGGGCCATATTTTTCAATATCCGTACATGGGTCAGCTCCACTGGCTTGTTTCTTTAGCGTTTTGGCACTCAATCTTCAAGTTTAGAGGTCTTGTGACCTCTATATTCATCTGTAATGCTCGTGATGACTTCTACGTGCCCCATACAAACTCGTAAAGCCGTGGTTGCTTCCAAATAGCTAGGAAATAGAGAGAAAACTCCCTAAAACCTGCAATTCAACACTAAAACACAAAACCACGACTATATACGATAATTAATATAAAACAGCTCCGAAGAGCTCCAATGACGCACGATTTAGCTCATAAATAAGGGGGGAAAACTCTATATAAATACATGATATCAATTCGCATCTGAAAAGAGATCTCTTCATGTGGTCTAAGCTAGCAGGAAGGCCCCAAAATCACTCATTTGTTCTTTACAGATGACAATTTGTTCTTTTCTTAAGCCAACCGACAGGATATGCTCAGTCATTGTTGTTGATCTCTTCAACAAATACAAAGCAACTTCTGGATAACAGAATAATCTTCAAAAGTTAGGGGTGTCTTTCAATAAGGGCGTCATGGAGGACAAAAAATGTGAGCTTAGATCCCTTCTTGGTATGAGTGTTGTTAATGACCATGTGAAGTATCTTACTTCCCTACTGTGATTGGGCGATTAAAAAAATCAGTTTTCTCCTCTTATCTCATCTGGAAGAAAACTCAAGTTTGGAAGGAGAAGCTTTTATCACGAGCTGGAAAGGAAGTATTGTTGAAGGCGGACATCCAGGCAATCCTGGCCTATGTAAAGGGTACTATAAAATCCCTAAAATGCTTCTACGGGAATTCATTCGGCCATGGCCGTTTTGTGCGGAACGTCCTCAAACTGGTAGAAAAATCATTGGAAAGCTAATTGGGACTCGTTGTGTCAGCCCAAGTGTTTTAGTGGAATGGGATGCGTGATTTAAACGATTTATTAATGCTCTTTTAAGGAAGTAAGTTTGGAAGTTATAGTAGTCTTCCCACTCTCTTATGGCTCGTGTTTTTAAGGCCAAGTGTTTCCCACACTCCTTGATTCTTGACACATCTCTAGATTATGGTTCAAGTGAGTATTTAGAGTGCAAAAGCTCTAGTTAAAGAAGATATGCTCTAGCGGGTTGGGGATGGAATGTCGATTACCATTTGGTCTGATCCATGGTTGATAGATGAATAAGGAAGGTTTGTGACGTCTCAATAAAGGGGGACAAATAAGCAGATTGAAGTAGTGGATGATCTTATTGACAGAGAGAATTGTTGCTAGTACTTGGAACAATTGCGGCTACCCTTAATAGCAAGAATTTTGATCTTATTTTTGCTATACCTATCAGCAAGAGGTTCCCAAGAGATAGAGCGACATGGGCGTGGTCAAAAGTGGGGTCTACATATTTGTTGGAAAAATCGTGTAATGTTAATGATTTCCGAAAGTTATAGATTAAAGAGTAGCTACTAAGGTGCGCTGTTTCCTAAGGAAGTGTTGTTTCCGATCATTTCTTACTCGATCTCTTCTTAAGTATCGTCATTTAGCTGATGAAGATTGCTATCCCTGGTGCAATGAGGAGCCCAAAACTGCTATACATGGTCTGATTTTATGCACATGAATTTGTGAATGTTGGCTGGCTCTTGTCTTGGAGGTGGAAGATGGCATGGAGTTTGGTGAAATAATAATGATGTGGAAAGAGAAGCTTACTAATGTGATGAGAAGTTGCAACTAGCATATTATTTGATGTGGTCTCTGGTTTTGACAAAATTTGCTGATTTTTTACGGAGTCTCGAAGCCGCTCGATGTCTTTCTCCTTGTAGTGTGCAAGGCGATGGAGGATTTTGATGAGTATTCTTCAAAAATATATGGTGTTGTATCCCCACCTACTACTTCTCCAAACTCTTGTCAGTCTCCTCCCCTCCTCGCCCAGAACGTTGTATAAAAATCAATGTTAATGTGTTCTTCAGCGTGGAAGGCTCGTTGGTCCCCCTCCGTTGCGGAATGTAAGCCTGCTGTGTTTGGGCTCCGATTGGCAAAGTCTCATGGGTATGATAAGATCATTTTAGAGACGGGCAATCTCACTCTTATCAATAAAATGAAGAAATGTAAATTCATGCTCGCGGAAGCGGATAGCATTTTGGAAGATATAGCTTGTCTTTGTAGTTCTTTTAATGCTTTTGTTTGGTCTCATGTTAGAAAGCATTTCGGGACCGTTCATTATTGTTTTTGTTTTCAATTTTCAATTTTAAATTTTTTTGAAAACTAAAAACAGGAAACTACAAAAAGTGGTTTACGCTTTTTAGTTGTCAGTTTTCAAAATCATCATGTTTCCAATAAGTTTGATTAATTTTTGATTTGATGAAGCACATAAATCATACTCCCTCCGTTTCAAAATGTTATACCCATTTGGAATATGGGGGAAAACCAAGGCAAATAGAATCATAGGAGAATCTTATTATTATTTTACTAATTTTCATGTACTTTTTTTGTCCTTATTAGGAAAAGTAAGAGAGAGATATTCAAATGTGGGGACCATTAAAGTACAAATGAGTAAAAGGTAGGTAAATGTTTAGATATTGAAGGGTAAAATGGGGAGAAAAAATGTATATAAATAGAAACGATTCTATATGGGTATATCTTTTTGAAACGGCCTAAAACGGAAAATGGGTATAACATTTTGGAACGGAGGGAGTATGACATTAAAATACAAAAAACCAACAAATTGAAAACCACAGTTTAGTGTCTTTTGGTTGCGAACAATGTTTGGAAAATCACGCTCCAAGCGAGAATGTCACATATGTACTAATGGATTTATTATCTATATAATATTCACTAACTTCCTCAAAAAAAAAAATATACCAAGACTATACAATCAAATGGGGTCTTGTTATATTTGTCTCGTATGAATTTCTATATCAACTTTTTTTTAATTTTACGTATACACAATTGTAAATGTTAAAATTTGAAGTAGCGCACTAGCAAACGTGTCAAGGCCTTTGGATATAACTAAAAATGGAGGAAGTATATATTGAGAAAATTTCGAAGGAAAATTCATTTATAAACATTTGAAAAACCATAAGATAAATCAGAACCATCTTATTTTATCTATTGCGTGAAGACAACATCAAATCCGCCAGACGAAACCACACGACACTCACGTGTCCGCGCGTGTGTGTCACGTGCTTTTCATCTGTATGAGTGTATCATCTTTTCGAAATATTTTTTATCCTGCTTTTTATCTTTGGGTTATCTCTATCTTTTAGTCCATTTGAACTAGAGCTGTCAAAAGTTTACACGACACAAACCGAATATGAAATAAGCGGGTTAGTGTTGAGCATTCTTGATACATATACAAAAATGGGTCAATAAGAGTTTAACGTTTAATAAACAGGTCGGTTAGTGTTGAGATTTTCAATACCAAACTGACACGGTTTTATCCGTTTAATTTTAAAATATAGATATACGACCTCCGTTTTAGTTCAGATGTTACACTTTTTTTTCACGAACTCCTATGCAGTTTTTGGGTAGGAGAGAAGTAGAGAGAAAAAATAAATGAGGATCATGTGATTGGATAGTGTTAGAGAGAAACGTTTTGCAAAAAAGGAAACTGTAACATCTAATTAAAAACTTTCAAAAATGAAAAATGTAACATTTAAAAGAAAACGGAGGAAATATATAAAATTATAGTATGATATGAAGGTAACAAATATAAATTTTGTACCTCATTCTTTAAATTTCAATATGGGAAAAAGGTTAGTCTTAGCCAAACATGGAATCAAACGACAAAACAAAATTAGGCACGAAAAATTAAGTTAGCATCGAAATTTTCTAAATCGTATAGCTTAAACGGGTTAAATGGGTTGACATGGCTAACCGTTTAATTAAACAGGTCGGGTTGGTGTCAAGGGTCTTAGTGTCAAGGGTTTTTGACACATTTATTTTTAACACAAACATGAAATCGACACGACACGACACGACCTATATGACAGGTCTAATTTGAACTGCCAATCTCGACGATTTATTCACCTATTAATAGAGGTGTCAAATGCCTTTCAAAAAAGTTTTTAAAATAAGTGAAGATTTGAATATCTCATACTTTCTAATTTACTTTTAATTACACTTTGCTTTTAACCGTTCCTTTGCGTTGTTTTAAAGTGACAACTAATCCCCCTACAGTTTCGAGGATGCGTCCATAGGCAAACTTCAAAGGCTAACTAGTGATCATGAGGGCCAAAATTCTACATTAAATATTTGTTTGATCTTATTGATTTGGTTACTTGACATCATTTAAATATTCAGTCTTTTCAATATATGACATCACTTATCAAAGGCTTAAAAGGAATAACTTTATCGCTTAAAGTTCATCTTTTGGCAATTGGTTATTTGATTGTTAGGCACACTTGACTTAAAGTATATTGCATTGTTTGCTTAAAAAATCGGCCTTTATTGTATTTAGAATTATATTGTTATCTGGTCTATTTGAAACGTACATGCATTGAAAATGAGGATATCAATGAAGTAGAGGTCGTCACATGGGCGATTGTGGTGCACTCTATCACAATAGTACATTCGCCCCCCCCCCCAAGTCCATCTTTGGCACAAAACCAAATGGAGTCATCCCCTTGTGATGGATGGTGGAGTCATGCAATTTTTAGTTTCATGTCTCGAACGGATCCCACATGGCTAATTAAATACGACGTAGTTTGTGAATATGTCTCATATTTAAAGATTCATTGGCGACTTCATGCTTTGTCCTTAATCAAGATATTCACAAGTAGTTTTTACAACCTAAAGAAACGTTTTGTTCCTCTCGGACCCTTGCACCTCAAGGGACGTGCTGCATTGGGTATGCGCTCATTTTTCCACCCTCTCTTTGGAGCGAATCTTGGAGAACAGGTTGCCTACACCTTGGCAGCATCGTCATGATGTTAACGTTCAATGTTGGTGGCAAAATTCGCTTCTAAATAGTAACATATCACTTGTCATGTGCTCAAGTTCTTGATCTTCGAAGAGTAATCACGATCAACTCTTTGTATTATTTTATTGTATCTTCAATTCTTTATCTCAATTCTTGATTATATTTAAGGACCATTAGAGACATTGATATAATTTAATGTTAGGGTTTTTTTAATTATAGATGTATATTGTGAGTTAATTAGATAATGACATGCGACTTTTCACCGATCAAAACAACTACAACAAATATTGTCATTCTACTATTTTTTTTAAAATAGAAAATTTTCTTGAATTATAAATTTGCAAATAATATCCACACTCTAGTTTGTTCGTATTATACATCAAGTGCGCAATATCTTTTTTGTTTCAATGCAAAATAATTCATGTAATTTTTTTGAATTTTGGAGGTTAAACTGAACTAAAATAGCATTTTCTTACTATGAAAAATAAGAGAAAATGATCTAATAAACTACTACAATATAAAAACAAAATTTGATTAGCAACCCTTCATCTACCAATTATATGCGACTTGATATCAGTTATGGAGGATCTCGAGTTCGACTCTACCATGTATAGAAACCCTCGTTGGGAGGCACGGCCAAGGGGAAGCCCCAGGTCGGATCAAGATGTAGGCGGGGTTAAACTCTAATACACGGGCGATCAAAAAAAAAGCAATCTCTATCTCAAAAAAGGTGGGTACATAAGATTTTGGAATCAATGTTTTGACCCCAGTCCGATCAAGATGTAGTCGGGGCTAAACTCTGATACACCAATGGGCGATCAAAAAAGAAGCAATCTCTCTCAAAAAAGTTGGGTACATAAGATTTTGGGAATCAATGTTTTGACCCCAGTCCGCTCTTCCTAAATCTCTAGGTAGCACGTAAGGCCACCTCTCAAATGTTACAAACCTTTGTTTTAGCAATGGTCTTCTCTTCACCAAGCAAGTATCCCAGCCCATGCAGCAAGACCCATATGTACATTATCTCCCCCCAAAACATTGAAAAAATAACATTTTCCTTCAATATCTCGTTTCTCCAGACTACAACAAAACAAGCGGCGGCAGTCTGCAATCAGCACTGTACATCATTTATCCCCTAACAGGAGGCAAGATTTAAAAAAAACTATGACCTTGTAGAGTACAGTTCTCGAGCCTCTCCTGTAACAGATGAAATGAGGATCCCTACAACTACAACTACGAATGGGCCAATCCTATACCAAACATGAGAAAAGATAAGTACAATCTCATCGATTAGTCAATAGCATATGCCCATTATCCAGATCGTTACTAGGTTGCTTGATGTCACGAGACTTCTTCGGAGTGCACACAACATTCTTAATGATAGAGAAATACATATCAAATTCGGATTTCAATTTTAGGCAGCTTGCATCAATCCATTTCTCTGCTACACTTGTTGGCACACTATCTTGGGTGTCTCTTTCATGTTCTTCAATAGCAGGGCGTATCTCATTATATAAAGAATCAAGATTGGAGCTTGCATCATTTTTCATTTCCTGCACGGCATAAACAGTGAGACAATACTTTCATCTGAAGCACTTATGATCAATAAGCAGAGGTTTTATGAGCTGATATTCAGGAACAGAAAACAAGGAAGGTAGGAATGTGGAAGCACTAAAGAAAATACACAAAATAACAACGGCGACCATGAGCTTATATTCAGGAACGGAAACAAGGAAAGTAAGACAGTAGAAGTAGTAAAGAAAATGGTACACAAAATAATAACGGTGACCATAACACCGTCAGGCTTATTTTTCCACCATTTTCTCTTACAATTACAATAGCGTAGCCAACCATACATGCTAACTTTTCAGAACCCAGGGACTACAGCAAAATAACAGTGGCACAAAAAGTAAATACACGTGCAAGCATGATTATTTTACCTAACATCTTCGACGATTAAGAAAGAAAATATGTTATAAGGAAAGGATGAACCAAAAGTTCATTATATATATAAAGCCAAGATTCACAATATGAAACAAAAAATAAACAACTATTGGTCAGACCAATCAGGAGATCATCACTTAGTACCTCATACATCAGGATCTCTTGTTGTGCTTCTTTTGCTTCCAAAAGCGAGACAATGTATTTAGTATCTAACTCCCTTTGGTTCAGATCTTTTGTTTTCCCCTTGGGCAACCGTTTAAGCTTTTTCTTTAAAAAAGGATAATTCCGGCCAACGGAAGACACAAGACCATTTGCAGTAACAGCAGCAAGTGGATCAAGAATCATCTGAGTAGAATCGATCTTATGATCAACAGCCATCATATCCTTCTCATCAACGATCTCTGAGAAGTTTGTACTTGTAGCTGTTTGCAGCGAAAGTTCGTCTTCGGCTGAGTCATAAAGAGGGATCTTCTCAACGGAGTATCTGTGAATAAAGCCAATAGGTTCATGTTTGAATACTTCAAATTTATTTATTCATTTGGCTAGAAAAGTGGAGAAAGGGAGAAAGACAGCACAAGTGAATTACTCAATAGAACATAAGACTAAGAAAGAAAGGAGAGGCAAAGATACTGAATCAACTATAGCCTATAGGTCCTAATCAGCTACGTTCTGCAATATCACAGAAAATTTTGCTTAAAAAAAAATTGTAAGTAAAATTAGAAAACTGGATAAGGGTTGCCTAATCTATGTCATATGTAGCAATTATTTGGAATAAGATAATGATGCGTGACATAAAGTGGAGAGAGGATGAGGTTTATTGAAGAAAAAGAGGTAACTGAATCATCAAGTAAGCTGCTTCAAAGGGGCCAAAATAGAATATTTTCTTAATTGGACATTCTCAATATTTGCTAAATAGTCCTTAAACTGAATCAGAAATAGTCATATGTTGGTTCAACATAATATTCTGGAGACTGAATGGAAAGAAAGAAAGGAAGATAGTAGCCGAGGCGAATGGAGGAAAAAGCTTCAAACTAAATAAGGTTTTAGATACACAAGGGAAAACGGAGAGCTACGTACAAGACTTCTGGTAGTGGTAAATAGATGTTACCTGTCATCATCATCTTCCCAAAGATACGTGTCTTCCTGTGTCAATACGTGTAAGGTGTGAAAAAGAGTTTATGAATATAGAACAA
Organism: Patellifolia procumbens; assembly: GCA_947645195.1. Taxonomy (NCBI): domain Eukaryota; kingdom Viridiplantae; phylum Streptophyta; class Magnoliopsida; order Caryophyllales; family Amaranthaceae; genus Patellifolia; species Patellifolia procumbens. The sequence continues at coordinate 2,121,662 of CANSGD010001040.1, forward strand.
TATAATCATATATGAAGCTCAATTACTTAGAAGTGCAAAAAACATAAAACAGGTGATGGCTATTTTGCATCTGACCAAATGCAATCACCACATTGAAGCAACATTTCCAGTGGAAAAACAAATTTCAACTCCTTTAAGAATAAGAGGCAGATATTTGCAAAAACAAAAGTAGAGAAACAAAGTTAGTCAACTTCCCTTAACGAGAAAAAAAAAAAAGATTAGCTTCATTGCTTCACTTTCCTTGATGGGAATTCAAACCTTAATTTCACACTCTCTCTCTATCCACTTTCTCTTATTTCTACTCTAGAGGGCTTGAGCTGTTTCTCATTGGCCCTCCTTTTGTAAATGGGGGACACCCCCTTGGTGTCCTTCTATTCTAAGTCTTGACCAAAAAAAATTGTATCCGTATTTTGTACCTTCATTCTTGTGCTCTAATGTTATTCAATTGTTGTTTGTCATGCATTGCACGTTATTCTTGATTCACTAAACTACAATATAACAATTAATGTCCCGTAACTTCATGTTAAGGGCAGCATAAATGATAAGAAAACTAGAGATTCAAATTCATTCCAGGAAAAATAATGGGAACAATGTTACCTTTGCCCGGTCTTCTCAAACTAGTTCCAACTTTAAATATTCCACCAATAATCCCAACTTTTACATACATCTCCTCAAAATGGGTCAATTTAACCTGCAACCTATTTGACCGGTTAAAATAAATATTTCTTACGTTTCTCAATACTCGCAACATTAGCATAGTAACCACTATTCATCTATCATTCTTATTTTAAATTTTTTCTCAAAGTGTATAAGCAAAGAAATAGCCACGTGGGGTCTTATTTGATTCGGCTTAATGCATACTATCATAGTATCAACTTTTTATAATTTTTACTTATCCATAATTAGAGATATTAAGCTTCAAAGTATTGCATTGGATAGTGTGCCAACAAGAATCGTTGCAAGTATTGTGAAACGGATGAAGAAAAAACTTTTAATTTTTTCCAAAATCAATTGTTAAATAAAATATGAAAACAAAATCCAACACCCCTCCCCTACAATCCCTTCCCCCACCCCAACAACCCCCTCCCTTCCCCACCCCCTCCCCTCCCCTTCCCTCACCCGAAAACACCAAGAAACAGAAAAGGAAAGATTTGCTTTACTGATTGTCAAATTAAAAGGTGAGCGTGAAGAAAGCTGACCAAAATGAACATAAGTTGCAGAGCTCATGTTTCTGGTGCTGTAGTACACCCTTCTCCCTCTTCTATCTTTCTTTACTTCCTCGTATTCCCCGGTTGATTTTCATTCATGACAGTACTCCCATTTCTCTAGTGGAAGATTTGCTTACATGGACAATTATAGATTGTTTCTTCGATCTCAATTATCCCCTTTCTCTATTACATCAAATGAGCTCGTTGCGTCCTCTTCCTTCTATTGCCTATTCAAACCAGCTCTTCACTTCCGTTGTCAAATTAACACGCCACATTTCACCATTATCTCGTTTTTGGAGCATATCTGACCCAATATGCATTCATTTGGTAGTCTCAACAATTGTTATTGTCATCAGGTAGGTTTGATTTGGGTTTCTCTCTTATTGGGGAGGGGGGGGGGGTTAAGCTCGGGTACCCCCCTGATTGTGTTATCTTTCTCTCACTTTGCTCAACAACGGAGGCAGGTCTGGGGTGGGGAGGGGAGTGACTGGGGGGGTAAGTTCCTAAGTTTTTTTATCTTTTAATGTTAATTTACAATTTATTAATCACACTGAAGTGGTTAACTAATTAAATCAGTTTTTAATCACGTAAATAGGAAATTAAACAGAAAGTGGTAGGTTACCAACAGGTAACAACCTAATTCAAGCACATGCACCCTAAAGTTGAGATTATTGGCTGCAATTCGAAGTTGGGACTAGTTTGAGAAGACAAGGCAAAGTTGGGATTATTCTCATCAATTTTTCCTTAAATCTATATCTCAAAAAGCGATAGTTATTATGAAAATTTTAATGTATGAATTTTATATATTGCAGTTGTCTCAAAAAGTTATCATAAAATTTCTTAGGCTGTGTCATGATTCATGAAGTACCGAAGGAAAAGCATTCTTAGAAACTGACTCAAGGAGAGAGAGTGCGAGACGACAAGAAAAGGTCACAAAATGAGTATATATAGAGGTTATGTGTCTTTGTGCTTGAGTGCAAATTGCATGTGTAATAGACTATTATATTAAAAGGAGTGATGACAATAACAAATTAGGCATTGAGGACCTCCAATTGACACAATCCCCTGGCAGCACAAGACACTAATATCACACGGAAAACTACACCTCTTATGTGATTAATAATATTTGTATATTTCCTATTGAACAGTGTTAATATGAGCTCAATATCCCACAACCTTACGTTTGATAAAATTAGACTTCTGCCACTGATCCAAGAAACTGTTGGCATCCACATCAAAAGAAAGCTTACCATTCCTAAGGGTTGAAACAATCTCATTATGAACTGAGCAGGCATTTTCACTAGCAATTTAATACAGGTAAAGGAACTACCATTCGAGTCCACAGTAGTACATCAACACCAATCCTCGATTTGACCTTCACTGTTAACATAACTCCTTCCCAGCACTACCATTTCCTATGCCACCATCTTACTAATCATGTGCCCAACGGAAGCCCCAGAGCACTGCCTCCCATAGGCCAAACCATCTTTAACACTTTGTTTGGATAGCATAGAGGGAGAGAGGGAGAGAGGGAGAGAGGGGAAGGGGAGGAAAGAGAAAGGGAAGGAAGATGTATGTTCCATTTTCCCTCCAAAATTTTCCAATTTAAGAGGGATTAAGCTTATTAAAGAATGAGGGGAAATGGTCCCTCCCTCTCCCTCCCCTTCCCTCCCCCAAACTATTTCCCTACCAAGAGAAATGGTCCCCCTCGCTTTCTCTTCTCTCCCTTTCCTTCCATTTTCTTCTATCCAAATAATGTGTTAAGTGACTTTCTTATTCATTTAAAGTATCACCTACTTAATAACACACCGCAACTTGAGGCATTGCCGAAGCCAATAGCTAGTTTAGCTTGTAGATAGAGAGAAAGTAATGACATGAAGATTCAATATTGAATTCAGGGGACCTCTCTATAAGAGTTCAGAACAACCAAATCAGTTGACATTATTCATGAAGTGCTTATACTAGCTCAACAAAAATGAGGGCGTTGCTGAGAAATGAGAAGGCTATACAAGAAGGAAATAAGAATACGAGAAAATATTCACCTCCAAAACTAACAACAAAGCACTTTGACATAGCCAAAGAATAAGTCAACATAAATGATTAGAGCCCGACGTAGGAAAAAAGAGAGATTTGGCAAGGCTATACAACAGTGGAACTGCACTGTACAACAATTAAGATCTCCGAAGTCAAAGAGAAAAGCATTATAGAAGTAGCAAAGTTCAGTGCTCAGCATCTGCGTAATCTAACTGTAATGCAGGCTAGTTAAATGACATTTTCTTCAATATAAATTTAGTTTCAGAAGTCAATGTAGCTCTTAAGACACTGTATCTTTAGACTTCAAAGTCAGTCACAAGTTCAGACAAAACCTGGGCGCTGGAGATCCTCTGAAAATATATTAATCAGTTTGAAAATACAATATTATTTATCAACTTATGCATCTCAACACGTGCATCCTAAACAAAGGATGGAGCCAGAAAATGACCCCCACATCATTACTTAATTTACCTGGAAACCCCGTGATTTTGCTCCAAGAAATCCAGAACAACTAGCTGCACCACAGAGGCACCTAACTTTTGCACCACCAAACCATTCAAAATTGTAGTCATATGCCAGTTCAGTTCCAACAGAAATATCCTGCTTCGCAAATATGCCAACCCTTAATTCTCCTAATACTGTCCACTTTCTTGTCTCACAATTTGGATGACTGCAAAATCAGAGTAAAAAAGGGCAAGCAAGTAAGAGGAGTGAGGTTGGTTATTACGAATCGCAAAGTAATATGTCGAAGTCTTACCATGAATGATTAATGAACCTAGCCAAGCTTCCCTTCCTAGTTGCATCAATAGATTCATAAGCATTGAGAGAGATAATGTATGCATCCTTAAGACCTTGAAGCAAGCAATTTTCAGAGGTTTTATAAAGCAACCTTTAATCCAGAACAGTAGGTTCCAAGGATCTTCAGTTCAGATATAGCTACCCTAAAATAAACCGCCTACCTCGAGTTTCATAAGCTTGAGCTCTTCTCTTAGCTTCTTTCCATGAAATTACTTCACCACAATATTCAATGATGAATTGTCCAGCCTGAAGGATAGACGCAATGAGTTGAATGGAGAAAAATAGAAACATAAACAAACAGAATATGAAACATGGGATTCTTATGAAACTTCGTTGACAACAAATTTCAAAAAAAAAAAAAACTAAAAGCATGCTAGAGATGCTGAATTTCTCCAAGATCAGACCACAATTCTCCATATACATTTACTTTCAGGGATCAATTACAGACATGACATGAGTCCCCTCCCAAGAAAAAGAAAAGAACACTGAAATATCAATGTAAGGTAACAATGAAAGTCACAGAACACCAGCATCAGTAGAAAAATGTCATCCATAGGCAGCAAAAACTTCAAGACTGACTACAAAAAACGACCCATAGGTCATCTGGAAACCCAATCAATAGGCATGGGCAATTAAAGTAAGCACCTTATTAAACGAAAGCTTTAACCAATCACTTGCCTTTATTTCCTCACCAGCTAGGAGACCCCATCCACGACCATTTGTTTTGAATAACTTGGTTTTTGCATATTCACATTTCTGAAATTTCTGTAAGGCACATGTATATCAGGAATTGAAAAGAAAATTTGGATGCCATTACACTAACGAAGCAACAAAAAACCCAACAGCTCATCCATGAAAAAAAGTATATCAACATCAACATAACACCAATGTGTCTAAAGAAGTCACCACCACGGCCAGAGATTAGAAGGTGGTCCAACAAATGAAACTTAATCCCTGCAACAAAACTGATCTGGTCAAACCCTCGATTCAAAAATAGAGACCGGCAGTGCTTAGTCCAGGGACATGATTTAGATTCGCACTCCGGGACGTAGTCTTCTAAGTCTGAATTTCCCGTAAGTCTACTGCTGACTAAGACCAAGTAATCAAGTTCCATGAAGAATTTCACTATTGAAGTCTAATGTAGCAACTGCAAAGTATTAAAAAGAAAATCACAAACTTGATATTACCCCTTCACGTAACCTTTTTTCTATTTACACATACATGTTGTTTTGCAATACTTATAAGAGTTTATAAGATAAAATAGCAGAAGGTAATTATTTAAGATTCGGAATATCTCCATTATTGAAATTGAAAGAATTGGCCGATCCGAGAATTGACCCACATAAGTTCAGAGTTATTTGGAAAAAAAAAAACGAGACAAATTGATCACAGTTCCAATAGATTATTTAAGATTCCTAGTTTAGCCATTAAATTCTGGGACGGGTACAGATCTGGGCGAGTACACTGGAAGTACATCTACGTCTCTTGATAAGTGGGAACGGTGGATTCAGTCAGGGACGGCTAGGGCAGTTGGTGGCAATGTCGGGGGGATGCCAGAGAGGCTTATACACACACCCTTGGCCTTCTCACTCCAACTCTAGGGTTCATGTGGTAAACCTTAGATCTACAAATTTAGGGTCTCATGTACTAAATTGATGTGAAACAATAGGGCCTTCTTCATGTTAAGGATAAGCAACGGGTAAAGTTTTCAAAGTACCATTAGTCCTCCAAGAAGCTTCTCCACTGACGCCTTGAACGTTTCTGTTGTAGCTGCGTTTTTCTTAATCCTCGTATCTTTTTTACGATTTCACTTTATCCATTCTATATTTGCTTTTCTCTCTCCACCATAGTCATTAAGGGTGGGATAAAGTCATGGACATGCAAAGAAGGAAACAGGAACTTTACCTCTTTGACTGTGGTGGGCAGTCGTTGTTGTTGGTTCTTCTTTTTCCTATAAAAAATTTACTCTTTCCTTTGCTGAGGTTATATCCTTTTCTAGGTAGACTTCTCTCTTGTTTTATTTTTACTTTTTCTGTTTATGTTACTCATTTAGCAGAGCCTAGTTCCTCTACCCATACAAACTTCAATTGGAGAGAGTGAATAAAATATTTGTTTACTGAAATTGCCATATCCCTGCAATACCTGTATTTTAAAACTTCAATTTTGTCGTTTTTTATTAAGTATCAATTACGGGTCAAAAATATCCCATGAATTATGCTAAAATCTCGATTAGTATGTAGCATTGACCAAAGAATATATGAGCAAAGAACTCTATTTTTGATATGATGATTGTATAGCACATATGTCAGCAGTAAAAGCTAGAGAGGTACAACCGTACAAAGATATTATTAAAAAAAATATTGGACGATTTGATTATATTCAAGATATTAACTATATAATTACAATTCCGCAATACTTGAGACAAGCACTAAACTTCCACAAATATATTAGTTAGCCGGTTAGTTTATATATTCTCTACAAATCAAGAGTACTCAAACTTTCAAAAGTTTTAGTTAGCCAGTTAGTTTTTCCCCGCTTCCACATATTTTTTCGTAATCACTTAAAAAAAGGAAAAGTGACAAGTATACAATTATCATAACAAGATTAACAACGTTTTTAAAATGAAAGGAAAAATCACTCCCTCCAACCTTCACAGCTTCACCTTCTTGCTTCCAATTTTTTATACATGCTGTGAGTGACATCGAACACTTGAAAATGGAAATTTGAGACTTTCATTTTGGGATAAGAGGATAGGCATAAGGGGCTCATTCATTTTGGGTTATAGGCAGAAAAGTCATAATGTTGTATTTATGATTCATCAGAGGTCTAAGAAGGGAACCCTGGTGTCTATTTAGTTTCAGTCTTTAACTGGGGATAATGACTGTCTGTGCACTTCTTCAATCTTCTATTAAGAATTTATAAGAGCTGGTAACAGATGATGGCTATTTCTTGCAAAACCTAAGTCAATTCCTTCCATAATTCATGATTTTTTCATATCTTATCATTAGAATGTTAACATTTTAGTGTGTTTAATTCGAGAGGAGCTATTGTGTGAGGAGGGGACTCCCAAGATACAGCACTGTTGCTGGTTTACTACCATTGACGAACCCATTACCCCGCCAGTGGAAGTCAATTATACAAAGCTTCTTATTGATGGCAAATTTGTGGATGCAGCACCAGGTATGTTTTTTATTTTCTGTTTAATATCATAAGACAACCACAACAACAAGGCCATAGATCTGTTGAATTTTCTTTACTAATGTTTACGGTGTTTTCAGGAAAAAAAATTCACACAGTGGACCTAAGGACTTGGGAGTCAGATAGCCGATGTTACTCAAGGAGATGCCAGAAGATGTGGATGGAGCAGTAAGGCATTTAATGAAGAAACATGGCCAAAGATGACTGCTTATGTAACTAAATTTCTCAAAATTAATTTTTTTAGTCTGGACTTTTGTTTTCTAATCATCTATTTACTGTTCAAAATTTTACCCCCGAGAATGAAATTGCTATTGTTTTAACTTTAATTTCTGGATTCAAGAAGTTGAAACATGTTGAACTTCTTCCCTTCATCAAAACCTTCTGAATTCTTTTTTTTAGGAGATAGAAAAAAAATCTGGCATCTCTTTTTCGACGGTTTCTGATGACGATTCATGTTAGCCGACTCAGAATCATTTTGGGAATAAGGCTTAGTAGTAGTTGTTGTTGTTGTTGTTGTTGTAGGAGAAATTCTGGATTTTGCATAAATTAAATTATTTTTATATTAAATTTGAAAAATTAAAAGACATGTTTTAGGAGAAAATTATCTTATACAATGATGCGATTTTAATAAGCTTCTGAGAAAATTATCTTACTACACTATCTTTGGTTAGTTACTATTGGTTAGGAACCATTGGTATATTGTAGCTTATTTAAAGGCAAGGTGCTCTTTTAATTAATAAGAATAAGTAAGCAGTAGTTATATATTCTCTACAAAACTTTTTCTCCTTCTTCTTTGCATATTTCAGATGCACTTCTCATCATTTATTCATACCATGTTAGTTTGTAGAGTAGAGAGCTGAAGCTTGTGATACCATGTTGAAATATATAAAGAAGAAGGAGAAAAGAGTTTTGTAGAGATATAAACTACTGCTTACTCATTCTTATTAATTAAAAAGAGCAACCTTCCCTATAAATAGGCTACCATATACTAATGGTTCTTAAAACAATAGTAACAAAACAAAGATAGTGGAGTAAGTTGCCCACTAAACTACCCACTAACTAATAGCTAATGTTTATTGACTAGGTAAATGGTGCTAATTAATCTTAAATATTATGAAACTAACTAATCACTAGTTTACTAATTTACTTTGACTTTGAATCAATAACTAACATTCCACTTTGATTCAAAGTCTATATCTCTTTTAGAAAAAAATAAAAATAACTTCATTCATTTGTGATGCACTTCTCAGCACTAACAAGCTTGTTGATGCACTTCTCATCAACTTTATATTGTTGATGCACTTCTCATCAACTTCATATTGTTGATGCACTTCTCAACAATGTCATTGATGCACTTCTCACCAACGTCGTTGATGCACTTCTCGCCAACGTCGTTGATGTACTTCTCATCAACTATTCATCATGGAGCACTTCGCTCCATCAATACTCTTTGATATAGTCATGCAAATTGACCACACCGACTTGTTCACAATTGCTATAGACTTGAAAAACGTCTCTGAGTTGATTACGACTTCCATACATGTGAAGACGACTCCTTCACCTCAAAATAATTTTTTTGGCCCTCTTGTTCATAGAATATTAAATTCTATTCTCACTGGCTAAAAGGGAACCCCCATCAACACATCAGAAACCATTGTTTGCCATGGTTAAAAATTTTACTCAAGAAAATAAATGCTTACAAAACTAAGAGTATGGAGATAGTGAACATAATGCCCCCACTATTTACTCCACTAACATTCTACTAACATTACTAGAAAATACAGAAAAGGCAATCATATGAAGTAGAGAGATGGTTGGTGAGATCAAGATATAGAAAGGTACAGGTCCCTATCAAAGATACCTCCAAGAACCTGGCAATGCGAGCATGAGAAAGAACAAAGAAAACGTAGGTACAAATCTTTAGGAATTGAAGTAGTTAGCCTGAAGTGAATTACCTAACTGGTTAACTACCAAGCATAATAATCACATACCCGGTATTCAACACCCAGCCTTTATTCTTCCCTTCTATATTTTATTCAACTCCTTTTTTAGTACTGGTGGGTTGGAGGGCGTGTTGACGGAGATTAAAAGCCCAAAATTGGACGGAATAAACATAGATACTACAACCAGAACATCAAAAACAATGTGGTCGAAGATTTTGCGAGAAAGAAGAGAAAGGGAGATGCCAAGGGAAAGGAAGTATTTAATGAAAGTATGAGATAGTTATGCATTCTGCGCTGGAGAGTAAAAGGTAATTCAACAGGAATTAGTTACAGCAAGAAAAAGAATTACCTAACTGGTTAACTACCAAGCATAATAATCACATACCCGGTATTCAACACCCAGCCCTTATTCTTCCCTTCTATATTTTATTCGACTCCTTTTTTAGTACTGGTGGGTTGGAGGGCGTGTTGACGGAGATTAAAAGCCCAAATTGGACGGAATAAACATAGATACTACAACCAGAACATCAAAAACAATGTGGTTGAAGATTTTGCGAGAAAGAAGAGAAAGGGAGATGCCAAGGGAAAGGAAGTATTTAATGAAAGTATGAGATAGTTATGCATTCTGCGCTGGAGAGTAAAAGGTAATTCAACAGGAATTAGTTACAGCAAGAAAGAAGAAAGGAAAATGTAATAATAAATAAAGATTTCATGTAAAAGAGAGAATTCATCAATAAAGCGAGCTCAACAATTTTCAGGGGGGGAGTCCTTAAACGCTCGGATGTTAAGAGTTGTAATTTGTTGAGTACATTGATTTACCAATACAACTAGTATCTTGTCCTTAAAATTCGTGTTTTCTCGTTAGCTTGAATTTCTACCTGAGACACAGTGATTTTTAGCAGATGGGAAGTATGGAAAATACCTGATTCTTACAAAAGTCACCACAAGGGCAGTAACCAGGAGTGCATTCTGTACTAGTTAGTACATTCAGGCATTCATCACCACAAGCGCTCTCAGGATCACTGGGATTGTATTTGCATTCACAAATGACAATGTCCTCCTCTTTTTGCCTCTTGTGCCTGATCACATGACACTAAGTATTAGTGGTCAATTTGAATTGAACATCAAATTAAAAAAACTCAATGCAAAGACAACAATACCAACATGACAACAGCGAGAAGAGAAACGACAGTGATTTCCACTACCAATTGCATGAAGTTGCCACAAATTTAGGGATGTTCATAGATATCCGATCCGATTGACCTGATTCACGATGCGGTCGATGTGAATTGGATATTCATAAATTTTCGGATCACACATTTGACTTTTCCAAAAACAAAGCATAAAAAGAGGATATTTTGTGATATCCAAAAAATATCCGATCTAACAACCGAATGTCTGAATCCGTTTATCCAACTTTTCAGAAAATTGGAACGGATTGTTCGGATCGCCTTTCTGTCGACCACAAAATTTCAATTGAACACCCTAGCCACAATGTGTTGACCGCAAAGTGTATATGTATATGTATCACCTTATCTCTAATTTCACACACCAACACGTGTGTGTGTATAGTCCTTGCTATATTGGAATATCCCAAAATGTAAATTGCATGATGAACGACCTTTTTTTCCTATAGCTTAGAAAACGAACCTGTAGCTACCGCTTTTCCAACAAGTGAGGGAGCCATTCGACTTAAACTTGTTTGATATTGTTCTAAGACTTGGAATCAGAATATGCCCAGATCAGGATTGATGGCAGAGATCACAAAAACAAAACACCTTACCTTCCAGTTTGGATTGGGAAATTGAATGTTGTACGTTGTAAGCTAGTGATGGCTATATAAAGTTTATTTGCCTTCTCATAACTAGCATTATACTTTGTTTGTCCAAAATAAACGAAACTCTTTGGATTGGGAGAACTGGTGGCCTAAAACCTATGCTTTGTCTTCGCCTTTCCCAAGTATCCTGGAATCATGGTGCATAAAAAAGGTCGTATCAGAACGGTTCGCCCGAGTTGGAACGGTTTTCAACTCTGGCGAACAGAATTCGACCGATTCAACAAGGTGGATTTAAAAAAGCCCGATATTTTGGTTGTTTACGTTGTATCACCCGTGACAACAAGGGTTCGCATTCGCCCGTTTTTCAGACGTCACTTTGGAAGTTTTTTACTTCTTATCTTTACTTTTACAGTAGCACCAATCTACCTCTAATAATAACTCAAAGACGAGAAAAGAAAGAGAAGAGACACCACGACATTATTGAACCCTATATAACTCCACTAAGATCTAAGAGTGATTGAAGCAAAAGACCAAAGAAAAAAAGTCTAAAACTAAAGTCGCAATGCAGTCCGCAACCTTAGTTTAAAAAAGCGCGCCTGAGGCGCGCCTAGGCGGCAGGCGAGGCGCCAGTAGTGGCGCTTTTCAAACCTCAGGCGAGGCGTTTTCATGTAGGCGCGGGTAAGCGCGCTTTTTGATGCGCTTTTGAAGAGGCGCAAGGAGCAGCGCCTTTGTCGCTTCTTGTAGAAACAGGAGAGAGAGGTGAAGATCTGAGTTTAGGAGTTAAAAAATCACAAAATTAAAACTTACCCAGGCCTTTTTAGACAAATTCGACCACAATCCCTCATTTAATTTCATAAAATTGCTGCAATTTGAACCCTAATTTAAAAAGGCCCAAATTATTGAAACCCTAATTTGAGAATGATTCAAAATTGATGAACGCCACCCACATGAACACTAACAAAAACCTCCGACTAGAGAGGGGCGGTGGTCTCCGCCGGTCATCGACGGCCTGCTTGGCTGGTCGTTGTTGTTTTCTTACAGAAGGGCGACTGTTCTTCAGTTCTTCCCCCTTTTCTTCTCTTTTTGCGTTTACAGCATCACATGGGAGTTCCTTTAGTGCCGACTCAACGTTTAATAACTCTGACTTTCCTTTGCTTTCTTTATATTTGACCCAGTTGTATTTTTGGCTTTTTTAATATTCTTTATTCATTATTTTTTTACCAATACTTGAGTTTAGTTTTTAAATATATCAAAAAGAGTATAGTAAAATAAAATATTTTATACCACAATAACCAAAATTTTCAAATAAAATTTAAAAAATAAGAAGTAAATAAAGATGCGCCTCGCCTACAAGAAGCGCGCGCCTTCGCCTTGAGCCTCGAGAGACCCTTTGCGCCTCAGTGCGCCTCGTGCCTTTTAAAACTAAGTCCGCAACCAACGTATTAGTTCTGTTACCCCGAAACCGAGACCGTTCCCGTTTCCGAAATCGAAACCGTATTTTTGAACCATGTCTAGAATTTTAATTCCTATTGTGGGTTACCGATGCGAGTAAAAACAGGGAGTGAGTTCATAAACAGGACTCTTGAGTCCACCCCGACCTCGAAGGGCAACCCCCTTGTGGGGAATGACTGAATCCCTGACAATCCCTGGCGGATGCGCAAATTGACCTAAGTGGGTGCATTACAATTGAATTTAATATATTCTTTAAAACTATTGATTTACACACTATTAAGATTTTTTTAAGTGAAAATAAAACTTTCCTTGCACCCACTTGGTGAAGGATGCATCCGTCGTTCCAACAATGATGTCTAACATGACAGTTAGTAAGGATATGAATACATGTCTAACCTTTCATTTTACACTTGGACATGGATGCCATATGAATGGAAAATCAAAGAGAGGGGAAAAGAGGGAATTATGACCCTTGGTTTTCAATGACAACAGTAAATGATGGAGGTAAAAGAATAGTGGTCACCATCAAGAAGGAGGTAAGAGAAGGTGGCAACAATCGCTTCAGCAATAGTGATGATGCTTGACACTGAGAAAAGAACATGAGAAACAACAACTAAGAATACTAATTAAAGCGAATATGAACATTGACGAGAAGGAGACAATAAAATTGCCCGAGGTGATCAACAATGATGGTGAGGCAAGAGACAAAGGCAGCGAAATCGAGCTGATTAATTCTGAGATGAAAGAGAGAGACGTTAATAAGGGAGGGACGAAAAAAAAACTGCCAGCCCAGGAGGAAGGAAGAGCATGTGGGTAGAGATCCTGTTAAAAAGAAGAAGAAAAAGAGATAGAAGATGCACTAGTAGTTTTATTCTTAAACTAAGCAGTTCTGGACTTTGCAATGCTAAGTCACATTGGGTGTTGCAATACCTAGTCATGTGCTACATTCGTTCTCTTTTTCTCTCTCTCCAACCTCCCTTGACCCCTGACCTTGTTACACCTTAGAATAAGCTTACACCAACAAGGTACAGGAAGGCTCGGAGAGAGAAAGAGAAAACGAATGTAAAACAACAAGGCGGTAAGAAGTTGTAAAATATGGACACTAAAGACAAAGAAAAAATATACTTATAAACTCCACGTGCTCTTATCCATGTCCCAAAATTTTGGGCCAGAGTACACCGACACATACATACATCTTACTCCCAAACCTTGAACTCAACTAGGTAATATAGCTCCATAGTTAATCGAAGATTAGTTCAAATATATGTTACTATTGATAATTTAACTGCATGGACAATGGACATGCATCAAAAATGTCCCCCAAAGAATTATGGAACATACATACCACTATGTGTGGATCATAACCTTCCTTCCACTTCTAGCTCTTTTTCCATAAGGGGGAAAAAGTATTGGGACAAAGGAAATAGCCTTTTCTCCCAATCCCCAAAATAAACTTAATTGCACCATTGATAAAAAAAAATTCTCTAGCATCTATTACACTAGTAATAAATAAAAGTTGGTCTAAAGATTTTTGTATCTTCAATGCATTCATCTAACCAAACCCTCTCACGTATTGCTAACAAGCAGAAAATAGTCCTCTATCCACAATGTTAAGCACTTCTAAAAATCTTTTCGGTTGTTTCGAGCAGTTTGTCAAGGGGAGATCGTTGTCAAGTCTAGGGGTTAGCTTAACATATGGTGGACTATAATTCAGTCACTGACGGAGGAGGAGTCACTGATGGTTTTGCGGGGTAATGTAGGAGGTTTTGATGTGGATGTTTGGTGGTGATGGCTAGTAATAATACGATTGGGACACGGAGGTTTTACAGTGGGTGGTTGGGTTTGGATCTGGTGTTGTTGGGTGGTAGTGGGCTGAGACATGATGGATCTGTGTGGTGGTGGGGTAGAAGTAGTCCGGTGGTGTAGTGTATTTTTTCATGGTGCCTCTTCCTGAAGGAAATCCATCAAATGCACCAAATGTACACCATCTAAGCAAAACAAGGGTATTTTTTACCTTTCCCATTCTCGTAAAGTTGTAACCCTTGTACCCAACGCCTTCTAAACTCTTTAAACCAGACCTCAACTCCACAGCAACATGAAAAATCAACTGTGATAACCCCTTCTCCAATAGTAGATACTTCAAGTTCAAAGCAACACTTACGATGGATATGTTCATCACTTCTCACAATAGTAGCCTTAGTTTTGTAATTACATAAAAATCCATTGATTGAATTTTTAAAAACTTATTCTATGACTAAAGAAGAAACATCAAATCTTCCTTTCTAAAGTTCTCACAGAACTCATAACTTCACCTAACCATTGAGGGCATGTTCTATATAACTTAATTTTTTAACTTATTCTAAATTAAGTTCCAATAAATTCCTATTAAGGAAATTTTCCAACAAGGAACATTCTTCGTAACATAAGCCTACATCAAGTTTCCCCAAAAGAGAAGTTGATGGAATCTTAAACTGACATAAGTTATTTTCATCTGTAGTTACTTTTTCTTAACCTTCCTCAATTCCATATAGAAAACCAAAAACCTAGGTTTCCTCTTGCACATCCCATCTAGCAAACAAGTAACATGTGATCCAGGAGAATGAGAAAATTCAAAATTTCATAAACTTTTGGGTATGTTCAATCTTGAATATCAGACTATCATCTGACTAAAGAACATAGCTCAGTGGGAAATAAATTCTTCCTAAGGTACACACACAAATAAGTATGATTCCTACAAAAGACTGTCACCATTTTATGTTTAGTGCAGTACTAGTATTTAGTATGACTCCTCTCCTTGTGCAGGCAATTTAGGTTATAGTTACGCTTTCATTATATCAGATGTTTCAAATTCTGGGTGCGTTAAATCTTTACTATCATGTTCCCAAGTCCACTAAAACAGCAACAAGAGCAGTGTAATAGTGTAAACAATAGTTGATTCCATCTCAAGTAAAAGAATATTGTTTGATTTCTTAAATTGGATCTCTCTCCTTACACTATAGGTCTGATTCAAGATTCAATCCAAAATGAAGTAAAAAACTAGATGTTAATGGATGAAGAGTAGGGAACGATATCTTACTTTCTACACAAAAAGTCATTCTGATTGATGCGAATACAACCGATTTCTCTGTCAAAAAATTCAGCCTACAAACAGAAACGCTCCATTTAACAACTAAGAATAAAGATAATAGGCAAAAAAGTTTAATACACATGAAATTACCTAAAGATTAAAATAAAAAATGCTTAAAAAACATGTTTGCAAATGACATGTAAGCAATTGCAACTAAGGCTCCATTTGGTATGGCGTAAAACATTTTTCTGGAAAACTGTTTTCCTCTATTTTCAATTTTACATTGTTTGGTTAGCAAAGGAGTGTAAAATGATTTTCCCTTTGAATAAAATAGCTCTCCCAATGATGGAAAACTATTTTCAACCGTTATCCTTCTTTTTCCTTACCTCCCTTTTACAATCCAGGCCACTACCACCTTACCTTGCCTTTCATTTTCCTTTTTTCCATCATCTAGTACCAAACAATGAGTCAGGATCCTCTTCATTACAATGGATGTCCATTACTTTTATTTACACTATGGGGAGAGGATAAACTTGGGATGAGATCTACAAATCACCCCTAACCCTTGGTGTAATTTGGTAAATCATTAGAGAGGATCCTCGCTACCAAACAATGAAAAACTAATTTCACATTTCTTACTCCATTGAAATTGTTTGCCATGAAAATCATTTTACATTGAAAATGTTTTACATCCAACAAAACGGAGCCTAAATCATTCTTATGCTTCTACGGCCAGTTTGATAAGTGGCGGTAATGGTAACAAAATCATGTGTTATTTGGAAGGTTCACTCATGAAAGAAATTACATGTTTGGAGATGTGTTTTCATTATCATGGTAATAAGGTGAGGATTTCCGCTCCAAATTAAGTCTAAATTCTATAAATCTTCTACCTTCTTGGAAAACAATACCACTTACCAAACAGACGGCTAAATTGTCTCTTTTTTCTTGCAAAAACAGCACTTGCCAAACGGACTGCTAAATTATAAATTTCTTCTATTTTCTTGCAAAAACAGTACCAGTTACCAAACGGACCGCAAAAGTCTAATGCCTTCTACTTTCTTGCAAAAAGGGAACCACTTAACATACCGAATGCTAAAGTCTAAAAGTCTAAATGCCTTCTATTAAAGAAGCAATGTAGAAGATACTTGATGCCAAGGGCGGATTTTCAGTGGAAAAGCCCAAAATAATCAAATTACAGCAAATTAATATAGTTGCAGTTAGGAATAGGAATAGGAAGCTCAATAAAGTGATTGTTAGTGGTTGTATTGAAACTTTGCCCTTAATATGCTTGCAGTTAGTTAGGACTGTAAGACTTTACAACCAGATATCTCTAAGTGCAGAATTTGCATTGCGTTACAGATCGAAAAACAAACTTACCATTCTGCCGGCGAAAGTTGTTTGTGCAGAAATTGCGCTAGCAGCAGCAGGAGACCAAAGGTGAGGACTGAGGAGCGAGAGTTATGAAATACTTCTATGAAGGATGGCCTGATGGGGAAGGTTTGTTTGTTTTGACAATCGAAATTTGGAAGGGTGTTAAACTTAAAACCTAACCTTTTTTTTTTGGTACATATTCTCGTCTAAAAACGTTTTTCCGTCTTATTCGCCGTTTGCGTCTTCTATCCTTTTTTTATATTCGTAGTATACGCGAATTAACTAACTAAATAGTATTTGGTCTAGTGAAAAGGATTGTATCTTTTTTAAAGTTCAATCCCCACTAGGGGCATTTTGAGAGTAGGGATTTCCCTTACCTTCCCCCTACTCTCAAGTGCCTGGCCCAATAGGACCCGAGCGGGGTCCGGGCCACTTCTCCTGACCAAAAAAAAAGGTAATTTAATGTTTCCTTAATTTATTATTATTTTTCTTTTCTAGGAAATGCTACTATTTTTTTTGAGGGATTTTAGAATATCTATATAATACACTAAAGCAAAATATATTGTCCACATGTCACTCAAAGCATAAAAGGAGGTCATCAATCAATCAAAATTGCCACATGTCATCACCACAATAACCACCCCTAATTATAAATAGGAGTTATTTTCATTCATTAGCCTTCACATTCAACCCTAATTCAAGATTCACCCATTCTCTAATTCATGTGAAGTTTATTCTCCTCTTTCTTGTTTCTCAAATTGCCAATTATTTTTTTTAATATTTTGATATTAATTTCTTTCCTATCTTCCTTTTCAAATTGCCAAGCAAATTCTACAATTGGGGCATGTCAAGTTTGTAAGAATTATTCAAGCAATATAATTTTCGATTTCTTTCATAAACTTGTAGTACCAAGCATTGTTCTTTATCTAGTTGATATGAAGGCTCGTGTGAGAGTGTTAATCATCACGAAGACTGATGATGGCAAGGTTATTAGTGTTATAAGGATTGTATTTAACATTTATTTGTTGTTGTACTTCGCAAATTACGATTATCATCTTAGATTGTTTGTCGATATCAATTATCAATAATACATTTTGTTGTTCTTCTATTCCAACAATTGAGTATACATTTTATAGCTTGTTTATGTTCTAATATTTAATACAATGTTCTAATGTTTAATACAATATTTTTCTTCTATTTCAATTGAGTAAATTTTAGTCTTCTTCTTATATTTGGATTATACTTTAGTCTTATTCTTCTCTTTCATGATGAAATAATTTTATTTCGAATTATTTATAGCCTAGTTTACAACCATTCAATATATATTTACCATTTACAATATTAAAATTAAAATCCGTAAATATTATACATATATTTGTTATTAAATATAGACTAATTGATAAAAAGATTATACGTTAATTATTATTATATGTATATATATTAAAGTTTTCTAGACTAATTTTAATTTTTTTTACCATTTATAATATTGAATATAAAAATAATATAGAGTATAAAAATCCAAAAAACTAAATTCAAATAGTAATATAGCATACTTTTAAGAAATGGTAATTCATAGTGTAATATTTCATACGTTTTTAGAAATGGTAATTTAAATATAAAATTGTCTTGATTAGCTTATGATACTATTATGTTACCTTGAGTAGCTTATGATACTTAAGTACTAAACTATAAAAATTTGAAATAAGACTATAGTATTAATTTATTTCCATTTTTTTGATAATTATTAAAGTTCAAATACTACTAAAAATGTTTAAAGTATTACCATAAATATGTTAAACTATAATTATCATAAATCTACTAAAATCCAAAAATTAAACATGAAATTTTAATATAGGTTTTCCTTGATTAACTTATGATATCAATCAAATTAATTTGCTAAATGGTAAATATATTATTATGTTACCTTGATTAGCTTTTGATACTTAGTACTCCCTCCATTTGTTTTTAATTGTTACAGTTCACTTTGGGGGATAACCAAAGAAATTGGTGAAACCTATGGAATGATTATTTGGGGAATAGATAAAGTTATTTGGGAAATAGATAAAGTATGAGAGAGAATGATATAAATTAAAAATTATGGGGTGGTTGGGTATTTAATAGGAAAATAAAATGACAAGTGGGCCCCAAAAGTGTGGGAAGTTGGAATATTGAGATGTGAATGTTTACCAAATATAGTAAAAGTGAAAGTGTAACAATTAAAAAGAAATGTACTAAAAAGGAAAGTGTAACAATTAAAAACAAACGGAGGGAGTACTTACCAAAATCATTTTAAATTCAAATTGCTTTAATTGATACGTTTTATTAATGGTAATTCTAATATTATGTTACCTTGATTATCTAATGATATTAATCACATTGATTATATAATCAATCAATCAATTATTATACAAATGGGAATTATTAATTAGGTTATATTTGAAGTAAGGTTAGATTATCTTAAACAATCAATCAATCAATTATTATAAATTTACTCTTAATTATTGAAAAAACTTACCATTTTTTTGAAGATAATAATATTCTACATAAAGTTATATTTCGAAAAATATTATATATTGTTTCCTTAATTTTTTTTTTATCATCAGCCTTGAATATGGAACAAAATATTAATATAGTATAAAATTTTAAATATAATCAATCAACCATGATTTTATTCGTAAACAAATTAAGAAACTTACTATTTTTTTAACCCTATTATAATCCAAAATTTATATTGATTTATTACCTTAAATTTAGTTATTCTCGGCCTTAACTATGGTATAAGATATTTAAAGATTATAGAAATTTAATTGTCATCAATCTACCCTAATTTGTTTCCAAAATCAATAACATTACTTGCCTTTTATTTATAGAACAAAGTTTCTTTTAATATTTTGTTGATAAAGTTAAGAAATTTAGTTGCCATATTTTTAGTTATCGTGAGCACTATTGTGGAACACAATCTCTAAATTATTTATAATTAAAATATAATATATGTTATAGTATAAAAATATTAAAATAATATATAATCTTAATTATCATCAATCAACCTTGATATATTTTTAAAAATTTAAAGATTTTTTTTGGAAACCATTAAAATTCGAAATATAGTACTCCCTCCGTTCCCTAATGTTGTTCCCATTTGGAATCGGGGAGAGAATTAAGAAAAAAGAATCTTGATGAAATGATATTTAATGAATACATATTGATAGGTTTATTATTAAAATTTATCTTACCAAAGCATAGTAAAAGTGAAAAAAAGTCATCAATGCAAAGAAGTTACAACTTATCATGCAAAACATAAAGATCATCCTTTTATTTCAACCAATGAAATTGTAAAGTGATTTGACTTTAGGTGGGTTAAATTTAGAAAGATTTTAAATGGGAACAACTTAAAGGAACACCAAATCAAGAAATGGGAACAACATTTGGGAATGGAGGGAGTAGTTTTTTAGGAGAATTAAATTTACTCTTAAATAATTAAAATACTTGCCATTTGTAATCAATAATAATAATATAAATATACTTATATTTCCAAAATTATAGTAATTTATTGTCTTAATTTTATTTATCCTCAACCTAGGATATGGCACAAAATATCATAGTATAGAATATTAAGTACTCCCTCAGTTTGTTTTTAATTGTTACACTTTTCTTTTTAGTACGTTTCTTTTTAATTGTTACACTTTCACTTTTATTATATTTGGTAAACATTCATATCTCAATATTCCAACTTCCCACACTTTTGGGGCCCACTTGTCATTTTATTTTCCTATTAAATACCCAACCACCCCATACTTTTTAATTTATATCATTCTCTCTCATACTTTATTTATTTCCCAAATAACTTTATCTATTCCCCAAATAATCATTGCATAGGTTTCACCAATTTCCTTGGTTATCCCCCAAAGTGAACTGTAACAATTAAAAACAAACAGAGGGAATATTATCAATAAATCTAGATTTGGTACAAAATATTCTAAGATTATACATTTCGATTTTTTTTTTGAAAACTATTATTTAAAAAATTCGAAAAAATATACTTGTCATTTTTTGAATTTTATGAGGTTCCGAATTTGTTAGAGAAAAAATTTACTCATAATTATTGAAGAAACTTACCATTTTTTTGCAATATTAATATTTGAATATATAATCTTAGTTGTCATTAATCTACCCTAAATTATTTCCAAAAGTAATAACAATACTTGTCTTTATTATAGAATAAAAGTTTCTTTTAATATTTTATTGCTCAAATTTAGAAAATTAGTTGTCATGATTTTAGTTCTCATGAATCTTATGATATCAATCACATTGATTTGCCTGGATTAACTTATAATATCAATCACATTGATTTGCTAAATGGTAACTATTATGTTACCTTGATTAGCTTTTGATACTTAGTATTTACCTAAATTATTTTAAATTCAAATTGCATTATTTGATACATTTTATTAATGGTAATATTATGATACCTTAATTATCTAATGATATTAATCACATTGATATAATCAGTCAATCAATCAATCAATTACTATATAAATGGTAAATAATTAGGTTATATTTATCAGATTGGTTACCCTATCTTAAAAAATCAATCAATTAATCAATTATTATAAAATTTACTCTTAATTATTGAAAAAACTTACCATTTTTTGAAGATAATAATATTCTACATAAAGTTACATTCAGAAAATTATTATATTTTATTTCCTTATTTTTATTTATCCTCAAACTGGAATATGGAACAAATATTAATAAAGTATAGAATTTTAAATATAATCAATCAACCATGATTTTATTTCGTAAATTAATTAAGAAACTTACCATTTTTTAACCCTATTACAATCCGAAATGTATATTGATTTATTTCCTTAGATTTAGTTATTCTCGGCCTTAACTATGGTTAATTTTCGTCAATCTACCCTAATTTGTTTCCAAAATTAATAACAATACTTGCCTTTATTTAAATGTTTCTTTTAATATTTTGTTGATAAAGTTAAGAGAGTTGCCATATTTTTAGCTATCATGAGCCTTATTATGGAACAAAATTTCTAAATTATTTATAATTAATAGTATATAATATTGATTATAGTATAAAAATATTAAATAATATAGAATCTTAATTATTATCAATAAACTCTAATATATATATTTTTAAAATAATGAAGATTATTTTCTTTTTTTGGAAACAATTAAAATCCAAAATATATTATCGTATAGAATATTAAGTATTATCAATAAATCTGGATTTGGTATAAAATATTTTAAGATTATACATTCCAAAAAAATTTGAAAGCTATTGTTTAGAGAATCCAAAAATAAATATACTTGCCATTTTTTGAATTTTATTAGGTTTCGAATTTGTTAGAGAATAAAATTTACTCATAATTATTGAAGAAACTTACCATTTTCTGACAATAATAATATTGGATTATATAATCTTAGTTGTCATTAGTCTACCCTAAATTATTTCCAAAAGTAATAACGATACTTGGCTTTTTAATAGAATAAAAGTGTCTTTTAATATTTTGTTGCTAAAGTTTAGAAAATTAGTTGCCATGGTTTTAATTATCACGAATATTATTATGAAATAAAATCCCTAAATTATTTATAATTAATATATAATCTTGAGTATAGTATAGAAATATTCAAATATTAGAAGATCGTAATTGTCATTAGTCAACCCTAATATATTTCAAAAATTAATAAAGATTATTTTCTTTTTTTCAGAACTATTAAAATTCAAAATATATTAGATTTATTTAAGAGACTTAAATTTACCCTTAAATAATGAATATACTTGCCATTTTTTTTACAATAATAATAATCAAAATAAACTTATATTTCCAAAACTATAGTAATTTGTTGCGTTAGATTTATTTATCCTCAACCTTGGATATGGAACAAAATATTTTAGTATAGAATATTAAATATCATCAATAAACACTGTATATGGTACAAAATATTATAGGATTATATAATTTGATTTTTTCTAAAATTAATAAACTTTCCATGTTTTGAATTCTATTAGGATCCTGATTTCTTAGAGAATAAAATATAAAATATAATTTTAATTAATGAATAAAATTTCCATTTTTTTGCAATATTAATACTTTATTATATAAAAAGGATATTATTTTGATTAAGATTAATAATACCCAAAAATATATGAAGATGTAATGTTAATTTTAATAAGATTCAGAATTTTGATCTTTTATAGGAAAAATAATTTGTTACCAAAAATAATAGTGATGTCTATTATATAAAACTTAGTTATAGTATAGAAATAACAAGTTAGTTTTAGCTATCATGAGCCTTAGTATCGAACAAAATTGAAGAATTATTTAGAACTAATATAGAATCTTAGTTTTAATATAGAAATATTAAAATAATAAAGAATTTTAATTTATCATCAAGCAACCCTAATATATTTTGGAAATTAATGACTAATATTTTTTTTTGGAAACTATTAAAACCCGTTATAATTGATAATTTTTTAAGAGAATAAAATTTACTCTTAATTCATGAAGAAACTTGCCAATTTTTTGGCAATAATAGTAGTCTAAATATAGATAATTTAGAAATAAACTATATTAATTTATTGTCGTTTTGTATTTATCCTCAGCCTTGATTATGAAATAAAATATTAATACAACATAGAATATTAAGTATTATCAATAAACCTAATATATTTTGAAAACTAAACGAGAAACCTGACATTTTTGGAAGAAATTTTAAATCCGATTTTTTATTTGTAATTTCCTTCCTTAGTTGTAATTATCCTTAGTCTTGAATATGTACAAATTATTTAAATAATATAGACTCTTAGTTTTCATCAATCAACCCTATTTATTTCAAAAATTAATGAAAAAACTTGCCCTTTTTTATAAACAATAAGAGTCAAAATTTAGTTTGACATTTTCTAAGAGAATAATATATACTTTTAATTAATAAAGAAATTTTCTTTATTTTGGCAAAAATAACTCAAAATATAGTTTTATATTTTGGCAGAAAATGGGAGTTTCTTATTTTTAGAATCTCTTAAATTGTTTTTATAAAATACTTGCCATAGTTCTAGTATTCATGAGTCTTAGTATTAACAGAATCTTAAAATATTTATAATTAAGTAATATATAATCTTAGCTATCATTTTAAAACCTTAATACATCCCAATATTTATGAAGATGTTTGCCACAGTTTTACTTTTAATAAAATTAGGATTTTTTTGAATAATAAAATATAATTTTAATCAATGAAAAACTTTGCATTAATTTGCTTTAATAATATTTATATCTTTTTAAGATATTGAAATTTTCTCTGAATATTTTGTTGATAAATCTTGCAAAAATTACTTAATCTTTTTTAGTTAGCATGAGCCTTACTATGAAACAAAATCTCAAAATTATTTATAATCAAATTTGGATCTTAGTAATGATCAATTTCAAGCGTTGGGGTTAGCGGAAATCGAGAAAAACCTACAAAAGAATAGAGGCACTCTTCGTAGATTCAAGGCTATGCCTTTTCTTGATGATTTGATCATCTATGAAAGTCAAAATAGGTTGATAGCGGATGAGCTTTCCTATGATATAGATTCATTGATTGATGAGCATAGTAAACTCTTCTCATGTTTGACGTACGTACAACAAGCAAAGATTTATGTTGAAATCATGGAAGCCGTATCAAAAGATCAAGGTGGTTTCTTCTTCATCTATGGTTATGGAGGTACATGTAACACACATGTTTGGAGAACTTTGTGTGTTGCCATTAGAAGTAAGGGTGAGATAATATTACCAGTGGCTTCAAGTGGAATTGCTTCTCTGCTTCTTCCACGAGGAAGAACAGCTCACTCTAGATCTTAATTACCTACAAATGTAACTGACAACTCGACTTGTGCTGGTACAAATCCTGGTACTGATTTCGCTGGCCTTCTTATAAAGGCTAAAGCCATGTGATAATTTGGGATGAAGCTCCTATGATGTACAAATATTATTTTGAGGCTCTAGATCGAAGTATGAGAGACATGCAATTAGTTAATCCTTCAAATGCAGAGCGTCCGTTTGGAGGGAAGGTGATAGGTTTTAGTCGTATCACCTAATCAAAGATAAACCTACAGTCCTCTAACTATGGTAGTCAATGGAAGCAGGGTCGAATCCACAGGGAGACAGAGTTTCTAAATTAATATTCAATCAATCAGCTACTCCAGATGAAATCAGGGAAGAATTAACTGAACTAAAGATTAAACTAAAGAAGACAAATTAAATCGAGGAATTAACTATGGACTAAAAACCTAGGGTATTAGGTCGGTCCACCATGCTTATACCAATCAAATAGGGTCAACTACTATCAAAACCTAAGTCAAGAGTCGGGGGATTAGAGCATGTGTTGAGCTATGGTTAAGACTCAACGCTCATAGTTCAACATACGCCGCATGTTCACTAACGTAATCAGAACTACTGACGTGTCCTAGGCCTCTAGTGGTAAGACGGATCTGTGCAAACAACTATTAACCACAAGCAATCAATGAAATTGTACACTGACATTATTTACTCAATAAGAACAAACCACATCACAATCGCCCTAACCAAGCCCTAGAAATTGATATAAATCTAAATCACAATCATAGTATAAACATGGCTTTCCTATCTAACACCCTAGAAAGAGAACTACTCACTCATAATCGAATTAACAACAATAAATCTAATATGAAACCCTAATAGTTGCATCATGAATAATTAAATACTTAAACTAAGCAATTAAGAATAATAAAAGAGATTAGGGTAAAGAGGAATACCAATTGACAGAAAGCAGGAACTTTTATTGAAATTGAATAGGTTCAATCACCTTTAATCTAATCTAAAGTGTTTAAACTAAGCTAAGGGCTATGAGAAATAAACTAGAGTAATAGATGATAAAAGATGTAAAAAAAATGTCTCTAAAATAATGAGGAAAAAGTATTTATAATACCCCTCAAAAGTCTAATTAAAACGGAATTAAAAGATAGAGTTTCCGCGTAAACGAGTGCGGGACCCGATCAGGCAAAGGGCCACCCGATCGGGCCCACACAAAAATAACGCACCAACTTCTTGTTTGGCAACACAGCAGCAGCACGCAAGAAATCAGCTTTCTGGGCCACCCGATTGGATCGGGTGACAAGCGCCCAATCGGGCCTGGGGAAATAAAACCCAACTGATTGAGCAGTACGCAGCAGCATCAAATGGGAAAAATCAAGAAGGTGGGCCAGCCCTTTTGTCTTGTAGTGGCTGTAATTGGTCTTCTCATCACAAAGCTTGCCGCCACTAACAAAGAAAGTGGGCCAAGCTTTGTCTCCTATTAAACAACATCACATCTTGGCTGGCGCAAGTGATCAGCGAGAAGTGTAAGCCTGCCCGATCGGGTGGGCTCTTTGGCCCGATCGGGTGGCGAGCTTTCAAGGCCAGCTTCCTCTTTGGCGCACGAGCACAGCAATAGCAAGCCAATCAACTTTTTTAGGTTCGCCCGATCACCCACCCGATCGGTCCTTGTTTGCTCGATCGGGTTGGTAGTAAGAATGCCAACACCATTTTCTTAGTTTTTCCACCCGATCGGGTACGAAACTTCACCGCCCGATCAATAATTCTTCGCCCGATCGGGCCATTTCTTGCCCGATCTGCATACGGAAAACTCCTTTTTGACTCTTTGGCTCTCAATTTTTCACGTTTGGAGGTCTTGGGACCTCCTAAACTATCCATAAAGCTCGTGAGCCATCCTATGTGCCTCGTAACATCTCGTAAAGCCGTGGTTGCTTCCAAATAATCGGAAATAAGGAGGAAACTCCCTAAAGCCTGCAATTCAATACTAAAACACAAAACCACAACTATATACGATAGTTAGCACAAAATAGCTCCCAAGAGCTCAAATGACGCACAAATTAGCTTGTAAATAAGGGAGAAAAGTCTATATAAATACGTGATATTAGAAGGTAGTTGTCTTAGATGAAGTTTTTTGTCAGATCTTACCGGTTATACTAAAGGGAAGTAGACAAGATATTGTCTTTGCATCCATAAGTTCTTCTTATTTATGGGACGCATGTAAGGTGCTACAATTAACAAGAAACATGTGTCTGCAAGCACAATGTACGAACTCAAGTGCGGATGAGATAAGACAGTTTCTCTAAGTGGATACTAAGTGCGAGGGATGACACTGCAGGGGAGTCTAGCGATGGTGAGATCGACATTGAAATTTCTAATGACCTTATCATAGATCCGGGAAATGACCCTATGACGGCTACTGTACATAGCACATAACCACAATGTGAAAACAACTAATTGGATACAACATATTTTCAAGATAGCTATCCTTGCGCCAACTCATGATATAGTTGAAACAATCGACGATCATGTTTTAGCACAACTTCCCGGTGAAAAAAGAATATACCTAAGTTCGGACTCTATAAGCAAAGAAGAAGGCAACTTGGGCATCCATGAACTAATTCGACTGATTTCATTAACACCATAAAATGTTGAGGTCTTCCTAATCATAGATTGACATTGGAGGTTGGGACACCTGTAATGTTGTTGCAGAATATTGATAAGTCTTCAGGACTTTGTAATGGCACTAGCTTAATTATCAATCATATTGCTAACCGTGTCATTGAGGCAATTATTATTTCTGGAATGAAGTAGCATTGGAGAAAAGGTGTTTATTCCTCGAATGACATTAACCCCATCTGATAAAACTAAATTTTCAATTAAATTCCAAAGAAGACAATTTCCTTTGGTAGTGTGTTTTGCAATGACTATAAATAAGAGTCAAGAGCAGTCTCTTGCACGTGTGGGTTTGTATTTGCTTAGACCAGTGTTTAGTCATGGGCAGTTATATGTGGTGATGTGTAGAGTTATGAGCAAAAAAGGCCGAAAATCCTTATTAAAAAGAATGATAAAGGCGTTGCTAATACTACAACAAATGTGGTATATGAGGAGATCTTCCAAAATTTGACGCTTCGTTGAAGTAAACATTAATATTTTGCAAGTCCATATATTATGTTGTATTCATCAATTTGGTCTAAATAGAATTATCAAAACAGGTAGCATTTAAAATAAGTGAATAAGAAACCGCGATTTATCATTGAATATGTTGCCTATTGACTTCTGATAATTACTTTTTATTGCAGGAAAGAAGGTCCTAACTTATAGGTTTCGTGCATGTTGTTTGAAAACATGTCTGAACGATTCACGAAGATCAAATGACTTTGAAGGCAAAATTTAAATTATATTGTATGAACTAATTGTATGAAAATTTGCCCCTTATTTGGTCTTATTCAACCTTAGTTTGTTTGACCTTGGTTGAGCTTTGTTCAATAAATTCGGCTTTGTTTTCTATTATGCGACCTTACCTGATGCATTGAGAGAAGTATATATATAATGAAAAAATATTTTTTGTGTCTAATTATATTCTTAACTTCATTAATTTCCTTATGAAATTAAGCTATATTATCACTCTATATTATTCATCTTTAAATATGTCTACCTATTCTTCTTCATTAATTATTAACTCAAAATCTATTTCCAAATTAACTTTCCCGTGCATTTTTGCACGGGTCTAAAAAACTAGTACTACTATAAAAATAAGTTGTTTAACATTTACTTTTTTCTTATAATATTGATTAACTATCTCCCCAACTTATTTTCAGTTCAGTTCAGCTCCAATCAGTTCAGTTCAGTTCAGCTCCAATCAGTTCAGTTTAGTTCAGTTCAGTTCAGCTCCATTCTTTTATAACCATTTTGTTAAATATTATTATTATGTTGGTCTAATTTATTTTACTAATTACTCTTATCATTATTATTGTTTATATATCATTATTATTAAGTACTCCCTCCGTTTCTTTTTGTTTGTCATACTTTCCGTTTTTGTCAGTATCTTTTTGTTTGTCCTACTTTTTCATCTTTCCTTATATGGCAAAATTATATCACCCATCTACCCCTACTTTATCACTCTTTGGTCCCACATGTACCTTAAAAGTTTCTCTCACCTACTTTAATCACCACATTTATTATAAAATAAGTGGACTCCTTACTTGTTGTCCCCACCACTTGCATATGATATCATCTTTCTTGGCATTTGGAGTTACAGTAAATGGGACAAACAAAAAGAAGCGGAGGGAGTATTATTATTATATCTATATTTTTTTTATTATAGCTTTACTAATTATTATGACTATTATTTATTTACCCAACGTTTATGATGCAATTTTGCACAGTCCGACCCAATTATTATTTTATTACTAAAATATTATTATATTATTAAATATAATTATCAAAATAGTAATATTAATTTACTTCTTAGATATTATTGTTATTATATAATCTTCATCAAGTATTAATATATTAATACAAAGACTATAAAATAATTGTTATTAATTATCATTATAATCACTAATCATTATATTATTATTAATAATTTATGATTATTAATACTATTTATTTATAACTATCATTTAAAAATATCCAAAATACTATTATTATTATCCGTTATTAATTATTATTACTTATCATTATAATTTTTATTTAATATTCATATTATTATTGTTTAAATATTATTTATATATTTATTAAATTCAATTCAATTTAATTCAATTCAGTTCAGTTCAGCTCAGTTCAGCTCAATTCAGTTCAGCTGAATTATGCCGAAGAGAACAGGCCCTAAGAGCATCATTGATGCTGAGAACAAAAAAATTTCTCAATCTTCTCTTTTCTCATTTCTCTCTCCTCCATATCACCAATTGACATTTTTTATTTGAGAATTTCTTTCACTTCTTAATGATGATTTTTTTTTGGAAATTCTCAATTATCTCTCTCACCTACTTTGGCTATAATTTATCAAAAAAAAGTGTTCATATATATATATATATATATATATATCAATATGTATATCAATTTAAAGAGTATAAAAAATCTTACATGATGATATATTTTTTAAAAAATTTTAAAGTGTAAATTTTATAATATTTAGTTTTGAAAAATATGAAAAGCTTGTTATTTTTCTCTCTCCTACTTGTCACTCTCTCATTGGCTCTCTCCTCATTGAGATTTAGCACCAAAAATCCCCATTGAGTGAGAATTGTGGGAAAACCTCAACTCTTGAGATTTTGCCTCTTCCCATTAAGAACTTTTTTTAATTCTCAAACAATTCTCAACCCAATTGAGATTTTTTTGAGGATAGCATTAAGGATTCTCTAAGGAGTAATTGTAGTATTCGTACTAGTATTTAGACATGTGCATTATGCACGGGAAATTAATGTTTTTAAAAGTACACGTGATACAAAAAGTTATAGAATTTTTTTAGAATAATCTTATCCCGTAAAACTCAGTCAAGAGCAAATAATTGTGATTTGATTATTTTGGGTCATGTTTTTAAGTAAATCCATGATAAAGAAGTCTTAATACATTATTGCCTAGTTATGTGATTAATAAGTATAGACTAATACCCAACGTTTTTATTATTTAACTCGAGAATTTCAAAATGATTATTCTACTTTTATCATCTGTGTATTTATATGGAAAAAAAACTTAGTTCAAAAGTTCGCCCAATAATATTTTACTATTACCAGTCACCTAAACCTTTTTCAACTTGTCAATTGTGTTTTTT
Source organism: Patellifolia procumbens (assembly GCA_947645195.1). Taxonomy (NCBI): domain Eukaryota; kingdom Viridiplantae; phylum Streptophyta; class Magnoliopsida; order Caryophyllales; family Amaranthaceae; genus Patellifolia; species Patellifolia procumbens. The sequence goes on from CANSGD010001040.1 coordinate 2,152,130, forward strand.
ATCGCCATAACCCGTTACAAAAGGTTCTTTTAAAAAGTTAGTTAATGTTATAATCAATTGGTCGGATTATCTTATATAATGAGTTGTTAGGAAAAATAGTCAAAATTGAAAAACATACTCCTTTACGAATAGGGACATTGATATTGTGTACGTTTGCTGATGTATGTCGTTGATCACGAATATCTCTAATTGTACATGAATAGAAATTGTAAATAGTTGATCTTATAAAATTGCATATTAAGATGAATTAAGCAAGATCCCACATAAATACTTCCTCCGTTTCCAAATAAGTGACACATTTAAATAGTGTTTACTATTCACAGTTTAGACTTTGATTAGCTTTTGTGATTTACATTTTAAGAAAAACATAGTCATGTGGGATCTTGTTAGATTCGTCTCAATGTGAATTTTTTTAATATCAACTTTTTATAATTTTTACTTATTGATAATTGTAGATATTAATGGTTTAAATAATGCATTGGCAAACGTGTAAACAAGAAGTGTGTCACTTATTTAGAAACAGAGGAAGTATGTCTTTTCTTACATATAAATAATACAAGATGGTGAAACAACATAATATGAATAGTATAAAAAGTCAAAAGATCTCTAGTAAAAGAAACTCATAAATCTGAAAAGGTAAAATGGCCAAATTTTATTTAACAATATATTAGATCAATACCTCCAACATTTCTATTGCTCTAACCCGTGATTTCAAGCTCATTGTTGATATTCAAATTTCGGAAAAGATTGATATTCTATTTTCTCTATGTATAAGTTTCATATGTATTATATCCCATATATTTTTTTTAAAAATTCAAGCCTGATTAATAAATATATTTGTTTGACATTAACATTAACTTCTCATCATATGATCTATTATTTTGAAATTATTCTTGAATTTTTCAAAGAAGTTTAAATTTTCTTGAAATGAAATATTGAGACATAATATTATCTTAACCCCTTTTATATAAATAGATATTATTTTCTATATGTTGTATCCCTATTAATAAATTTAAATAAAAATTATGTTTAATAAGTGTCGCATATATTTTGGAAAAAAAATTAAAATTAAAAATATTAAATTATACGCAAATAAATTTTAGAAAGGCTTTTATCGTATTAATCAAAAATTTCACCAAATATTTTGATTTTATATTTTATCCTATTTATATGATTTGATTTCATTGATAATTTCGCTCATATAAATTTTAAAATAGTTGATTGCAATCTCTTAATATTTATAATTAGTTATATTTATAAGATTGGTAACGTGAAAGTCAAACGATGTAGATAAAAAGAAATAGAGATGTTACTTGTTTAAAAACTAAATTTTATAATTGAATAACAAACTATTATGTGTCCTTTTAAAGGGATACATAAATTTTATGACACAAATTAACTGAGATAAATTTTTAAATAATTACATTGGATATAATTAAAATAATTATCATATAATGAACCTTTTGTAATAAAATTTGGCACGCCAGAGTAAATACGACAACCATATTTTTTGATAAAAATATAAAGTAACTCTATAGAATAAAATTTATTATATCTTTATTCGACCAAGTGTTTTACAACTATAATGCTTTCCCGTTTTCTAAACAACAACCTTTAAATTTCTATTTTGTTAACTACTTTTTATAATACAACTATATGTTTAGAATACAATATTGAACGAATTAGGGCAGGGTCATTATTTTTTTTATAAAAAACTTAGTTATTTAAAAAAGGGATGCTCCCCCTTTATTATTTATCTACTTTCAACCACTTTTGAAATATTTAGACAATTACACTTGTATATCTAGGGTAAATATATATTTTTTGTAGAATCTCAATAGTCTTCATCAATTATAAAATGGTCTTGTGTTCACCTGTATTCAAGATTAACACAATTTATATTTTTTCTCCAAAAGTCCTAACCTTTTCACCGAAATACCTTTAGATTTTTCAATAATTTTTTATCTCATATCTACCTGTTTGCACCTTTTCCAATTGTATTTTTACACATTAAATTTTTATTATTTCCATAATTGAAGTTTTGAGCTTTAAGCCGGGAAATTTATTAGTTTATTTTATACTTGCCAATAAGTAGCTTTTGCAAGTTTTAATACTTGCCAATGAGGTTTGTGAGCTTTAAGTCGATAAGTTGTATAAGGTAGCTAAAACTGAAGTGAAGTTAAGTGGTCAAGGAATTGACTCAAGAAGTGAAGTTAGAAGATATCCCTGTTGTCCTTGAGTATCCGGACGTTTTCCTGATGAGTTGCCAGGTATCCCTCCTGAAAGAGATCTCGAGTTTAGCATTGACCTCGCTCCTGGTACTTCTCCTCTATCTAAGGCTCCATATAGAATGGCGCCTGCGGAATTGCAAGAGTTGAAGACTCAGTTGCAAGAACTGATTGATAAGGGTTTCATTAGACCAAGTGTCTCACCATTGGGTTCTCTTGTTTTGTTCGTCAAGAAGAAAGATGGGAGTATGCGGCTTTGTATCGATTACCGTGAAATGAACAAGGTGACTATTAAGAATAGATATCCCTTGCCCCGCATTGAGGATCTGTTGATCAGCTGAAGGGTGCTTGAGTTTTCTCTATGATAGATTTGAGGTCGGGTTATCATCAGATTCCGGTGAAGAAGGAAGATATCCCTAAGACCGCTTTTCGTACAAGATATGGGCATTATGAGTTCATTGCTATGCTCTTTGGTCTTACAAATGCTCCTGTTGTATTCATGGACCAGATGAACCGCTCTTTCCATGAGTTCTTGAATATGTGTGTGGTTGTCTTCATTGATGATATCCTTATGTACTCTAAGAATGAACAAGAGCATGAGAAGCATCTGAGGTTGATCTTGGACATTTTGAGGAAACAAAATTGGTTCGCGAAGTTCTCCAAGTGTGAGTTCTGGCTGAAGGAGGTGTCGTTTTTAGGCCATGTCATCAGCAAAGATGGTGTTATGGTGGACCCTTCCAAGATTAAGGCTGTTGTGGAATGGGAAAGTCCTAAGAGTGTTTCTGAGATCCGAAGTTTCTTAGGTCTTGTTGGTTACTACCGGAGGTTTGTTAAGGATTTCTCAAAGATATCTCAGCCGTTGACCAAATTGATGAGAAAAGAGAGCAAGTTTTTGTGGTCCGAAGAGTGTGAAAAGGCATTCTAAGAGTTGAAGAAGTGCCTCACTACTGCTCCAGTTATGACTTTGCCTACTAAAGGGGTTGAGTTTGAAGTTTACAGTGATGCATCGAACCACGGTTTGGGTTGTGTCCTTATGCAACAGAGGAAGGTTGTGGCCTACACCTCTAGACTGTTGAAGGTGCATGAAAGGAATTACCCTACTCACGATCTGGATTTGGCTGTTGTGGTGTTTTCCCTTAAAATTAGGCGACACTATTTGTATGGAGTCCCATGTAAAGTGTTTACAGACCACAAGAGTCTTAAGTATATCTTCACACAGCGTGATTTTAATTTGAGACAAAGAAGGTGGTTGGAATTGATCAAAGATTATGATCTACAGCTTGATTATCACGAGGGTAAAGCTAACGTGGTTGCCGATGCTCTCAGTCGTAAGATGAAGCATTCTCTTAGTGCGGCTAGAACCTTGTCGGTAGATTTGTGTAACGAGTTTCGAAAGCTCGAAATCGAGGTTATACCTCAAGGTTCTGTAGAAGCTCTTGTGCTATGAGTGTCGAACCGGTTTTGTTCCAAGAATTGAGAGAGAAGCAAAGGAATAGTCCTAAGCTAGAGAATATTCGGGAAGCTAAAGATCAAGGACGAGCCGAGAATTTTGAAGTTGATTCCGATGGAAGTTTGAGATTTATGGGTCGTTGGTGTGTGCCCAGTGACTTATAGCTTAAGAAGAAGATTCTCGAAGAAGCTCATTGTACTCCCTGTTCTGTTCATCATGGGGGTGATAAGCTTTACAAGGATCTCAAGGCTAATTTCTGGTGGCCTTGTATGAAGAGAGAAGTAGCTGAATTTGTGGCTAGATGTTTGGTGTGTCAAAAGGTCAAGATCGAGCATCAAAGGCCAGGTGGATTGCTACAACTGTTGCCTATTCCCGCATGGAAATTCGATTCTATCTCGATGGACTTTGTTATGGGTCTTTCTAGAGCTGCTGGTGGTAAGAATGTCGTATGGGTGATCGTAGACCGTTTGACTAAGGTAGCTCAGTTTATTCCGATGAAGAATACTTGGTCTATGGAAGAGTTAGCTAAAGCTTATGCTAATGAAATCATACGATTGCATGGTATCCCGAAGGATATAGTCGCTGACCGTGATCCTAGGTGTTTGTCTCATTTTTGGGTTGCTCTACAAGAGGCTTTTGTTACTACGTTGAAGTTGAGTACCGTTTTTCATGCCGCTACTGATGGGAAAACTGAGAGAACTATTCAGACTTTGGAGGATATGCTCCGTGCTTGTGCTTTGGAATTTAGAGTCCTGGTTGAAGTCGTTAAATTTGGTAGAGTTCTCTAATAATAATAACTACCATTCTAGTATCTAGATGGCTCCTTATGAAGCCTTATATAGGCGAAAGTGTCGTAGTCCTACTTGTTGGAGCGACATAAGTGACTCTTTGGTGTTGGGGCCAAAGTTGATGCAAGATACCGTTGAGCAAGTGAAGGTTATCCAGGATAGAATGAAGGTTGCTCAGGATCGACAAAAGTCTTATGTAGACTTACGTCGGAAGCCTATTTCTTACGCCGTTGGGGATAAGGAACTGTTAAAGGTGTCTCCAATGAAGGGTGTGATGAGATTCGGGCAGAAAGGCAAGTTAAGCCCGAAATATGTGGGTCCCTATGAAATTCTCGAGAGAATTGATGAGGTGGCTTACATATTGGCTATGCCACCCGATTTGTCAAAGGTGCACGATGTATTCCATGTATCGCAGCTGCGGAGATATTGCAGCAATTCTTCTCATGTCTTTCATATAGAATCGATCGCTATTGAACCGAATCTGACTTTCGAAAAGCGACCTGTCCAAATCTTGGACTGTCAAAATCGTGCCTTGAGAAGAAAGGTGATACTGTTGGTTAAAGTACTTTGAAGAAGCCAAAAGTACGAGGAAGCCACTTGGGAAACGGAAGAGTGAATGAGACTTAAGTATCCCGAGCTATTTGTCTCAGTTATTTCTTTTGTTATTTTAAGTTTTGAGGACGAAACTTTTCTTAAGGAGGGGAGATTGTAACACCCCGAATTTCTCTGAAACTTTCGCACGTTAATTATTATTAGGAAAAATTGTGAATAACCACCTGCACGATACACATATTTCAAAATAACCACCCCATTTTTGTTTGTGTTTAAATAACCACCTCTCATTTCCTTAAATTTTTCAAATACCCACCTGTTAACGGAATTTTCTAACGCCGTTAAGTGTGCTGCCCAAATTCTTACTAAATTATCCTAATTCCCTCCAAAATTTCACTAATTACCTTACTAATCTATAATTTGACTGGTCAAATCATGATTAACATTTTAAAAATCTTTTTTTATTCAATTTTATAATTTTTTAACTATATATTTTTGATATATGACACGGTAATGTACACAAATTTCGAGACAATATTTAATCGCGTTTTTAATACTCAAGACGATATTTTTTCGAAAAACGGACACCACCGTATGCCCTTTATGGGCATGAATTTTGAGATTCCCTACGAAACGAGTACCTACAAGCCGGGTTTTCGGGCACGTACTTCGAGACGCCTTTTTCGGACGGAATACAAAGTTTTTTCGAAAAACCGACACCGAATCATGATTAACATTTTAAAAATATTTTTTTAATTCAATTATACAATTTTTAAAAATAGATATTTTTGATATATGACGCGGTAATGGACACAAATTTTGAGACAATATTTAATCGCGTTTTTAATACTCAGGACGATATTTTTTCGAAAAATGGACACCACCATACGCCCTTTATGGGCACGAATTTTGAGATTCCCTACGAAACGAGTACCTACAAGCCGGCTTTCTGGCACGTACTTCGAGAAATTTTTTTTGGATGGAACACGTTTTTTCAAAAAACGGACACCGCCGTACCTACAAGCCGGTGTCCGTTTTTCGGAAAAAATTTGTATTCCATCCGAAAAAGGGGTCTCGAAGTACGTGCCGGAAAGCCGGCTTGTAGGTACTCGTTTCGTACGGAATCTCAAAATTCGTACCCATTAAGGGCATACGGTGGTGTTCGTTTTTCGAAAAAATGTCGTCTTGAGTATTAAAAACGCTATTAAATATTGTCTCGAAATTTGTGTCCATTACCGTGTCATATATAAAAAATATATAGTTTTAAAAATTCTGAAATTGAATAAAAAAAGATTTTTAAAATGTTAATCATGATTTGACCAGTCAAATTATAGATTAGTAAGGTAATTAGTGAAATTTTGGAGGGAGTTAAAAAAATTGAGCCCTAAAACTAACGGTGTTGAAATTTTCCGTTAAGAGGTGGGTATTTCAAAACGTGAACGTAAGTAGAGGTGGTTATTTAAATGCAAAACAATTTGGGGTGGTTATTTTGAAATTGGTGTATCTGACAGGTGGGTATTCACAATTTATCCTTATTATTATATTAGATGCTAAATGTTTTTTGGGAAATTCCCAATGGTGGCCCTTAGGTCTTAAGAATTCTCAGTGGTGTAAATTTCAAAAAAACTTTCCCGCTGGTAACCCTGCTTTACAAATTATTCCCAAACATAACCTTAATGAAGTTTATTTCATTAATAATAAAGCATATTATAATAGTTAATAGTTAAAGTAGTTACTCGCACGTAAAACGAGGTATTTTGGGTCGTTTTTTGCCCTTAAAGGATGATTTTAGTGGGTAAGTTTTAGCCCTTAAGAGTTGATTTTGAGGTCGAAATTGGCAAAAAACGACCCAAAATGCCTCGTTTTATTTCGAGTGACCGCCTTAACTGTTAACTAACGGAATATGCTTTATTATTAACAGAATATTCTTCATTAAGGTTATGTTTGGGAATAATTTGAAAAGTAGGGCTACCAACGGGAAAGTTTTTTTGGAATTTCCGCCACTGGGAATTCCTTAGACCTAAGGGCCACTATTGGGAATTTTCCATTATATATTGCTAACATATTTCCGGTAAATATCTATTTTACATCTACATTTTTATCTCGAGAGTATTTATATATATTTATAAGGTGAAATAAAGTGTAGCATTGCATTGTTTAGTAAACTTGCAACGCTCGTAATTGCGTCAATACTTTTAACGGGCAATGTAGCACTTGTGTTTGTGCAAAATGTATAATGTGATAGTTTGGTAAGTGCATGTTTACATTACGTTAATAACTATAATTTTTAATTATAAAAGTATTAACCTATATATATTTATTTTGAGTAAATATATTCTTTTTGAAGCGTGTACTAGCCCTTTACGCACATTTTGTTTGCTTGACTTAGAGGGTCCGAAAATCTGTCTTACCATGGGGGCAAATATGGAGTCTTGCACAACATTGTTATTCTCTTGTAACGTTAATAACACCAAGAGACAACCTCTTCAATCACCCTCATTATGCCCCTTAATGATGGCCATCAAAACCACCATTGAACCCCCTTAAATCACCATCTCTTCACTCCCTTTTGCTGAGATTAAAATCAGCATTTGTGAACTCCCTTCCCTCACCATTTCACACGTTTTTAGCAAGGAAAAAGAGAGAAAAGAATTCTCTTGTTCTTCCGCATCTTCTTACACCAAAATCAGTCTTGTTAGTGGGTTTCAAGCTATTTATTTTGCACCGGTTTTCAAGTATCCCTTAAGTTCGTTGTGTTCGTGTTCATAGGAAGCGAAGGTGGATAATCCGCACGGTGTTTAGACTACAATTGAAGCGTTTTACTGCACTCCTCTCGAAGAATACGGTAACTAGCGTTATTCTAGCACGATAGGGAATAGATTTTGAACTTAGGTTGTTAGAATCACGTTAGAGAACCTAGAATCATGCTAGGTGGAACTTAGGTGATTGTATGCTTGTAGTTTAACGAAGTATCATGATTAGGACGGTTGTTTTGTTGTACTTTTCATGTATTGACGTGTTGTTATGATCATATCTTTGATTGTCGCTAGTTGGTTTTTGTCAAGGTTGATGTTGGCTTGTTGTGATGGTTTTGGTGTAGTATGATTGTGAGTTATGTGTGGGAATTGAGGAATTGTTGGAGTATGATGTTTAGTCTCATGCTAGTAGTGTAGTTGTTTTGGTTGTGGACGTTGAGAGGCTTGATTTGGGTTGTCTATGTTTGATCTTATGCGTATTTGCTCGACGAAGGCCATACGAGCGCTGCTCGCAAGTCACAGGCAGCAGCCGCTCGCGACCCGCGACTGCCAAGTCGCACCTCCCGACGAGGGTCTGTCTCCGTAGCTTTGGGTTTTTGATTAAAATCCTAATTTGCTTACAACATATTTATTTGTTGGTTGTTGGGTTTATACATGTATGTTAAGCATGTTGAAGTATGTTTGGGTTGGTTTTGAGTTACTTGTTAAGGGTATGTGCCCTACTTTGTTGGGTAGCTTTGATGTCGTTTGGTTTGATAAGTGCTGAGGTTTATACTTTGAGTTGTCGACGTCGAAATGATTGGGGGAGGATAACACTACCATTAGCATCTCTTCACCAAGAGTTATGTACGGGGAACATTGTGACTTAGTCATAATTGACTTCGTACCCAAACTCAGACGACGTTTTTGTGATATATACCTTAACATGTACATTTTGATGACTTATGATTTTGGTTTGCTTGTATACCTTGGCGTGTATACCACTTAAATGTTGCTTGGACTCCTTAGTATACCTTGTCATGTATACATTATTTCTTTGTGTTTGATTAACCCTATGGACGGCATGGTCCTAGGAATTTGGTTTGATTATCCTAAGGGCGGTATGGTCCAATGGTTCACTCACGGGTGGTATGGTCCATTGAGATTTGCTATTAGGAAGGGCGGCATGGTCCCCGGATATGCAACGTAGGCCTTGGGCGGCATGGTCCAATGAGTCTACTCACATGCGGCATGGTCTGTTGTGTTTGATATTGATGGTGTAATTTTTGTACTTGTTATATGGTTTGGTTGGTTATTGAGAGCTTTCTTTCTATGCATGATTATTGTTTATGTCTTGTTGTATCACATTTTGTACGTTGTGAACATACTTTCTTTGTGATGTATGTCTTTAGTGTTGCTTCTAATTTCTTTGAGTTTATTATTTGTTTCCTATTTTGGGCTGGGAGAACTGCTAGTTACTCCCCACTGATTGTGAAACTTGTTGATTTATTATGCAGATGATGATGCTATTTAGGATTGTTACAGTTTGGACCGGATTGTGCGGTTTGACCTTGTGAGGAAGGAGGTTGTGCTAGTCATTATGGACGACCACTTTGAGTCAGGAATTATGACTAGTTATTTAGTGGGTCTTAAGTAATTTCCTTCCGTTTGACGGTTGTTTTAAACCATGGATTTTTAGTTATTATCTTTTGATTTGGATCATTTTACTATTAAATCTTTTGGAGGTTTCTTAGTTATTTTGGAACTTTGGTTTGGAATGAGGGTATGGGACCTCATTTCCACTTATATATGATATTCGGAAGTTAATTACTATTTTGGAGGATTATTGTTTATTTATAGTTTAAATTCTACTTCTTAGAGTAGCATCTCCGTCTTAGTGGTATTTCTGCTACCACTAGTTGTCTTTATTTTCATTTAACTTGTCTCTTTCCTTTATTGTTTCGGACAGGATGTTACATTTATACTTTATTACTCACCCAAACAAAAATTGCATTGGAGTCCACAATTTGAGAAATGTAGTCATTAATTTGAAACGAGGGAAATATATATATATATATATATATATATATATATATATATATATATATATATATATATATGGATCTGGTGAAAACCACTCCCTAATCTGAAAACTGAAAATAAGAGATTTGGGCCATTGGATCTGGACGCGCTAAAATGAAGGGTAAGATCTGGACGAGATTGCACTTTACTATTTTGAATTGATTTCATTACTGCAAAGCAACTGACTCTTTCTCTCTCTTTTCTTTTCATCTCTTCTCTCTCTCTCTCTTCCCTTTTCGTCTCTCTCTCTGTTTCGCTTCGTGGCGCGATCATTTTTCTCTCGTTGAAGAATTATACTACTTGTTTTTGCTAATTTTGATCTTCCATCGGTATGTATTTCTATGCAGAAATCGCAACATCCTAGGGTTTTGGATTTTTTTTAAGTATGTTCTATTGATTTTTAAGTTTTTGTTCTATATCTGAAGAATTTAGGGTGTTTTTCGCTTTCGATGTGTTGAAATTGTTGAGTTACTTAAGATTTGAGCCACTTTTGTTGAAGTTAAGGTGTTTTAAGTTAGGTTTTATTGTATTTTAGACTGTACTTCAATTTTCCTTCCTTCTTTTGTTGTTATTTGTTTTGTTTTGTTGTAATCTCATCTACATATGAAGATTTTGTTACATCCTAGGGTTTTGTGTTCTTTTTCATTGTCTGATGTGATTGTTTTATAGTTTTATTGTTTATTTTTTGCTGGATTTTGAACTATATTTAAAGAGGTTAGTTCGATTAATATTATTTGTTTTGTTTTTGTTGATTTTGAGCTCGATATTGAGTATTTTTTACATCCTAGGGTTTCGAATTTTGTTGATGTCTGTTCTAATTACATTCTTAAGTTTTGAGTTTGATTAAGGTTATGATATGTTGAAATTCTTAACCTAATTACTTTTTCAATTATTTTCAACTATGTTTTATGTTTTGAAGTTCTATTTGGTTGATTTTGAGTTGAATATCAAATAGCTTAATGATGTTGTATATCTTGTTGCTCTTTTTAGTTGCTTCTCATGTGTGTAACCACTTGTTAATGTATCTATTTTTGTAGTGCTGTAGATTATTTTAAGATATGACAAGGTTATGTATGTTAATTGTTAAGGGGTACATATAGATTTTGAAGGTGTTAATAATAAAATTATTGTTAAAAAGGTTTCTATTACTTGTCTTACATTTAATATGAAATTTAAATTGAACTTGTGTTGTTCATTTTTGTTTATATCCTTTTGTTCTTCTTCTTGAATTGCTAAATGATGTGTTTCACCATTATGTTGTTGAAGTCTTCACATCTAAGAATTGGTGTTTCCAAATTCCACCAGCGACCTTCTGTGATCAATAGTGTTCTTGATGCAAACACCCAAAAGGAAACGTCAAAGATATATGATGCATAACATTGACTGTGACAATTCTATTATTTTAATTGTTAGGTTGAATGATAATACTTGTTTTATTTACCTGTTATAACTTATTTTATTAAAGTAACCCTTAGTTTTGAAATGTATCCCTATCTTTCTTAAATGTATACCATTTTTAAGTTGTTGTTGTTGTTTCAGTTGAACATATCTTCCAGTTGTTTTTTCTTTTTGTTAATGGTTTTTTGCATTATTTGTTATTGGTTGTTTTATTGTTTGGTTGTTTTTGCAGGAACTTTATTGCTATGGTTCGTGTAAAGAAGAAAGCTAGTATTTTGAAAGGGAAGAATAAAGTTAGTTTTGATGTCCCTAAAGAAAATGTAGACAAGAATAATGAGGTCTTGAAAAACATTGTGAAGAAAGTTGTTAAGAAGAAAATAATGCCAAAGAAGAAATCTGTGAAAAAGAAGAGGATGGGATTGTTGTGAACAAGTTGCATATTAGGAAACTTGGTGTTAGGAAAACTAAGGGACAAAAAATAGTAGATGAAGTGAATGAGAAAGAGGAAATGAATGAGAAAAAAGAAGATGAGGCTGAAGACAGGGGTTAGTAGATGGGAAGGAAGAGGATGAGCAAGAGGAACAACAGGTTGAGGACAGGGAACAAGGATACGGGAATGGAGATACCACTGTTTTAGAAACGGCATGAGACCGATTTGAGACGGGGTTCTAAGAGGAAAGGTCCTGTAAAAAGGAAACAATTAAAGAAAAAAGTTGTCAGTGTGAGTGGTAATGAGGAACAAAATGATAATATTGATAAGGAGATGGATTTAGAAGTAAATGCACAGAAGAAAAAGAAATTATCTGCCAAAAAATCTCCACAGGAAAAAGAAAGGTGATCTGAATTTCTAATTTATGTAGTTACCTTGATATTCTAATATTCCCCCTTTTCTTTGTCTTAAATTGAAATCTTTTGTGTCAATGCAGGTAACAGAAAGAAGATTGAGGAAAGTGATCAAGAGGAGAGTGATCATAAACACAATGATTATGAGCCAAATAAAGAAGAATTGGATGAAGAGTTTCATGAAGATGAAGATGAAGAATGCAAATCTCCTTCAAATAAAAGAAAGAAAGGAAAAATGGTCATGGTTGTTAAAGATAAGAAGTCAAAAGCAATTACCAGTGGTACACCATTACGACTGATGGATTCTAATTCTAGAAATTTGCATGACATTGGAAGGCAAGTAACGTTATTAACATTATCTAGATCTTTTTATTAATATGTATCTTTTTTAAGAAATTTTATTATTTGTATTTAAACAATTATATAAGTCATTTAATAGTTTTATTGATATTTTTTATGCACTATTGATTTGTCCTTTTTGGATGATGCTTGTTTCTCAAATTACAATCCATTGATGTTTGTTTTGGTTTCATAAAGAGTACATTCTACTTTTAATCAAAGCAGGTACATATGATATTACAATAGTTATATATAGATTTTAAACTGGTACATTTTAGAACTTTTTAATGTAGTTCAAAATGTATAAATGTACCACTTTTAGTTTTATATGTATTATTTTATTGTTAAATGTTATTTTGTCTTCTTAGTATAAATTTTGTATGCTTTACGCTATTAATTTATCCATTTTGGATGATGTTTGTTTCTCAAATTGTAATCTCCAAAAAATTAAAGACTAAGTAGAAATTTACATACTTTTTCTATTTTATTTCATACAGTTAAAAAGGGAAACATTTAGTTAACAAGGGGATACAATTACTTAATAAAATGTTTCATTCAGACAGAAGAGTCCAACTATTAGCATAAGGAGTAAAAAAAACTTGAGATCTTGTTTAAAGTAATTTGATTTAGATGAATTAAGTTTTGCCTACTTTGGAGTTTGACTGCTACTCTCAACATTCAAAATAATTTCATGTAGATGAATTTTATTATTTGTATTTGAACAATCATATAGGTCATTTAATAGTTTTATTGATAATTTTTTATGCATTATTGATTTGTCCATTTTGGATGATGCTTGTTTCTCAAATTGCAATCCTTTTATGTTTTGTTTCGTTTCGTTTTTAAGTGAGTAAATTCTACTTTTTGAATTAAAACAGGTACATATGACATTACAATAGGTATATATAGATTTTAAAGTGGTACATTTTAGAAAATTTTAATGAAAAGTTCAAAAAGTATAAATGTATCACTTTTACTTTTATATGTATCATTTTATTCTTAGATGTTGTACGTTTTATCTTCTTAGTATAAATTTGTATGCTTTACACTTATGATATTCAATGTCTCAAAAAAATTGAAGACTAAGTAGAAGTTTTCTATATCATTTCATATATTCAAAAAGGGATACATTTAGTTTACAAGGCGATACAATTACTTAAGAAAGGGTTTCATTTAAATAGAAGAGTACAACTATGAGCATAAGGTGTAAAAAAACTTGGGATCTTGTATTAAAGTAATTTGATTTAGATGAATTAATTTTGGCCTACTTTGGAGTTTGACTCCTATTCTAAACATTCAAAGTACCCTTGCTTATATTTGATGCACACTTTTTTATTTCAAATGTACCCCTTTTTGAAATTGTTCCTTTGTGTTAGGGTTTTAATATTATATGTACCCTTTTTCATTTTGCAGGAATATAGAAACTCATTGTAGGCCTAGTGCTGTTTATGAGTTGGTGCAAGTTCTTAGTCCTACACAAAAAAAAGAAGTGGAAGAAATTGGTTTCGGAGGTTTGCTTTTACTGAGGTTGGGGTATTTTTACTGTGACATGGTCCCATGGTTGGTTAGTCATTTCAATGCTGATGGTCGTCTTTTCTTAACTGATTTTGGGGGAAAGTTTTAATATAAAGCGTGAAGATGTTTTCGATGTTTTTGAGCTTCCTATGGGTGATAAAAAGGTAGTTGAAATTAAAAAGATTAGGAAAGGATCTAATCCTGATCATCGTTACTTGTTTGAATTAAGAAATTTTTTTGGTGCTAAGGAAAATGAATCCTTGCCTAGCACTGCATTGTATGAAGCTATTGTAGCTTTGAAAGATGGAGGATCTGATTTCAAAAGATTCTTTGTTCTCTATGTTTGTTCTGTTTTTTTTAAATCCTACTGCGAATGGTACCGTTAATTTTTTTTTTTGAAAAACACATTAGCTGATGTAGATTGTATTGTGAACTATGATTGGTGCTCTTATGTATTGGACAATGTTTGTAAAGCAGTTACAAAATATATAAAAGGGGGACAGAAAAGGCTGAAGGGATGTATTTTATTGTTAGAGATAGTTTATTTTTATAGGTTTATGTTCAAAGGTGAGAGAGCACCTATTCTTACCCCTCTTATCCAACATTGGACTGACGATGTTGTGAAAAAGAGGTTGAATGAGGAGAAGAAGGCTGGATTTGGTTTGTGTAAGTTTGATCGAGAGACATATCCTATTTGTGAGAATCGTGGGAAGATGGATAAGAAGAAAAGACAATCTATTGAAGTTCAACATGCTTTTACTTCAAGAATCAAACCTGCACATACAACATGTAGTGATCAGAACATTCATATTACTCTCCCAGAGGGCTTGTTTACTGATGAAGAAATAAAGAGTAAAGCTAAAGATGTAAGTATTTGTTTTATGTTTTATGTACTCCTTTTATACTTGTATCTTTTATATTCATACTTTTTTTAATCTTATAACCTGAATTTATTTTCTTCCAGGATGTTCAAGAGGCGATTCTCCTTCTGAAACGAGATATGAAACTAATCTCGTTAATTCACATGAACCGTCTTCAAGGCATCAAAGATCAAATGATAGCTTATTGTGATTCTAACAAGAAGTTTGATTCACAAGTTGTTTCTCAGATTGATAAATTGTTGTCTGATCCTTCCACTCTTCAACATATCGATGGTATTGTTGATTTTTTTTTTCAAATGAAGCATTTAGCAGACGCAATGCCATCTTTTGAACTTCTTGATCCTGAAGGTACCGTAATTGCTTTGTTTTCCTTTATTTAATAAGTATAAAGTAACACATAAGTTACTTATTTTGCATCTAATTATTCTCTTTTTGGTATACAGACCGTGATCAAGAACTTACAAATGACAAAGTGTTCAAGAAGGTTGTGGAAGATGCTTTCAATTCTGCTGATCTTATGGCAACTGATGAATGGCAAGCTGATGAAGCTAAAACTGGTCATGGGAAAATTGGTCAGGAGCAAACTGATCAAGGGCTTTCAAATCTGGCTACTAATGTTTCTGTTGTTATATGATATTGAAGAGTCCATTCTTGATTTTTTTAGCACTGTTGATAGTGGTCCAAGAGATGTTGTAGTTAATTTTATATCTGCGTTTATGAGCAAGAATTGAGAAAAGATGCGTAGCTTACCTCAACTACATCAAGAGGTTATGGACTATAGCCTTTTTGAACCCCCCGAGGGCCTGAAAGATTTTGAAGTTGATTTGAAGTACGTTGTATGATTATTTGCACTCCTATTTCTTTTGTATTTAAATGATATCCCCTTAATTGTTTATTTTTTCACTTTTAACAGGGCAGATTTATTTTTGAGTGGTTTTAATACAACTTATTCCACGTACAGAGATGCAAAGCTTGATTGGGTTTAAAAAAGTTATTGCATCAGTTATTCAATGTTGGTCACTTTTGCTTAATGATTTAGAGAGAAAGTGTCAAGAATCAGATTCAAGATTCTTTTTTGGAATAGACCATAGCGTAAGTGTTAGTTCCAAATGTTTTTTATACTATATGTTTATTATTTTTTTAACTAATATATGTTCTTTATTTAGACGCAATTTCAACTGATGGTTAAAGACGAAGAAATGACAGAGATGAAAAGGCGGGCGACACATATGCAGAACTCAATGAAACAATGAGTTCTTCTAAATAATATGCAGAATGATCTTGCCAAAGCTACAATGGTAATACTATTTTTTTTGCTTGTATCATTTTTATACATAATTAATATGATCCTTAATGTATTCCCTCAAATTAATGCCAGATTTTTGTGTCTATTTTGATGGATGATCACTACTTCTGTGTTGTGGTGAAGCTGAAGACTCAGACTATCCAGTACTTGGATAATCGCAAGTATAGTGAACAAGGATTATCGAAGTTCAATGGATGGGTTTTAATGGTGGTTATATATTTATGCTTTAATTATGTTGTATGTTATTTGTTTGCGTGGTATTTTAGTTGAGAATATAGTAGCAATCATGTATATTATGTCATATTATTTTAGCCTGCTCGATTAATTTTAAGTTAGTCATTATTGTATTTCTCTTAGAATTTTAATATAATTGGATACATTAAGTTGAAAAATGGGAACATTTATTTATGTTGCATATTTACTGGTTTTATTATTGCTTTCCATTCTATTTGTCTTCACTCAAAAACATATATGAGAAAAATGAATGAAATTTAATTTTAAGAATGTCATTCCAAATCTAATTCTAGTTGTTGCCCTTGACTATAGTAATTGTGTTTTCCCTTACTTATCATCTTTGTCTACTATCACATTTTTCGATGTTTATTTTGTTTCGTGACCATGAGCTTTCATTTAGAATGACATTTTAATCTTTGTATTTCAAGGTTATAATATCATATTTTGATTTTTGCTTTTATCCATGTAAACCTATAACCTCAATTAGTAGAGTGTTATGCAATCATAAGATGAAGTTCGTCCCCCATATAGGTTAAAGAATGATAAATTTTGATTAGCTTTAAAATTTTCCTTTATGTCGTTAAATGTAGTCCTTTTTACATTATAAGTAGCCCTTTTTTATATTAGCAACTCATTATTTATTATTTTTTCAAGCTTAATTTTTGCAAAGTTAAAGGCATCAAATGGATAGGAAAACTCTTAAAAGAACTAAACTTTTTATGTAGGTGGAGGAGCTGAGTTCTGCCTTTAAGTTTTTCAAGGCGCATCAGCGGTTTAATATTGCACGATTCTCTTTTGAGAATATTTCTTTGGAAAAATTATTTTTATTAAGTCAACCTTTATGCGGTCTTCGAAAATTAAGTTCACTATTGGATTATTCTAGAATAAGTTAACCTTGTATGAGTATTATCTTTCAATGAGTTAGATCAGGTCTTGGGGTGGTGTTTGGGATTGAGTGGCGGTGGTGATTGTGATTATAGGTGTAGAGGGTTGGTAAAGGGAAGGAAAAGAGGGAAAAATTATTACCTTTAGTTAATGTAAACGATCACTTGAACTCATTGAAAGTTAATACTCATACAAGCTTAACTTATTCCAGAATAATCCAAAAGTGAACTTAATTTTAGAAGATGGCATAAAGGTTGACTTATTAAAAATAATTTTTCCTATTTCTTTTCAATGGCAAACTAAGACACCTAATGTTGATTGTGGTGTCTTTATGATGATTCACATGATGTTTTTTAGAGGGAAGCAATTCAAATGTGACTTGTCCCATGTTATTTTCATTTATTTCCAATTCAAACTTTTTGTGTGTCTTTTTTTTGTTTTTCATCTTAAAACTCACTTTCATCCCCCCCCCCGTTTAGGATTTAAGAAGGCGTGCCTACCGAGCTTTGATTGGTGCTGTGATCGTGTTTAGTGATTTGAACGATGTGCACAGTTTAGTTCTCGGAAGAGTGACTAATTTCATTGAAAGGAAGACTTTAAATCTAAGTTCTATCAATGAAGTTAAAAACAATGAAGCTATGGATAAACTAGCACAGAGGAAGAAATTACAAAGGTAATAAATAGTTTAATGTTTTTGGTAAATTTGTTAGTTGAAAGTTGATAAATTTTGCTAGTGTTTGTTTCTAATATTTTTTAAAATCTTCTTGCAGATTGGCATGAAGAATTTTCTTTGAATCCTTAATTTGTATAAACATTGTCTTTTGAAACTTTTGATCAAAATGTGATGTATATATTTGGGGCAGAGACATTTGATCATGTTGAAGTATGAAGCAAATATCACAAACATTATAATAGTACCACTTTTTGTTTTAAATGTGAACAAATTTAAGTTTGTTGTTTATCTTTTTTTTGTATTATGTCTGATATTTCTGTCGATTTGGCTGATGTTTTAGGAAGGTTGTCTGGTTTAGTGTGACTTTTTAGATTATTAAGTTTAAGATTGTTATTTTTATGAGCTAGTTAGGAGTCCAAAGGCTCTTGTCAGCCCATCAAAGAATGAGCAATATAGGATATGTTATGATATGAGTCTTGTCATTGTATTTGATTCAAATGGGCCGGTGTGGATGTGTCCGTGGAAGTGTCTCCGTTCCTGTTATCCAGGTTGCTAGATGTGAATGCGAGAATATTTCCATGTTTACATTAGAATGCAAATTAGTTGCTGTGGGAATTTTCAGGAATGTCATATCATGAAAATGCCCTTTTTTTGGGAGAATGTGAAAGGAGCTTGAAATCTTTAGGGAGCACTAAACTAGACCACCTTGCAAGACCCATTGTTTAACTACTTGACCTTTATCACTAATAATTACATGTTTCGGCATCTTATCTCATCTCAATTTGATTGAAGGAGTATTCTGCTGTGCTTCATATCAGGTGAAGTCATTTACTCCTGTCCTTGAACTCATGCTGGTACTAATTTTTCTGAGTAGAAGCAAAAGTTTATAGTCGACCCGTTGAGAAGGTGATTGATATTTAATGAGCACATAAGAAAAAATATTCTTTGGGAAACAAGAAATGCTTTATTCTGAGTTGTTGCTAGAAAAGCCTTTTATATTGCTTGCTCAGTTTTGAAGCTATAATATTTTTTTCTACAAAACTTTATATACCTTTTTATTACTTCAAAGAGCTAAATACTGAAGATCTGGTTCAATACTATTAAATTTGAGTTTGTCAAAAGGTTTTATCATTGCAGACTAAGATTTCACATAACCCTTGGTGATGACTTCTATTATCTATAACTTCTGTTAGCTCGACTGTCATTTTTTCATCTTTTATCTATCTAATTTATTATAAAAAACAACAGTGTTTTGCTGATTACATGAGCTTAGGGGGGAGTCAACTTACCAATATTGATAATGGTAAAACATAAAAGTCTTTGGAATTACTTGTTCAAAAAACGCAAGTTACAATAATAACACAAAAAAACCTAAAGCATACAAAGTACAAAAGAAATAATACTAGAATCATTTGTGCAATTTGCCTTTATTGCAATCATTTTTGTTTTGTTTTTGTCACCCTTTTTCCTATGTCCTTCTTGTTGTCCAAAACAAACCTTCATTATACGCAAGCCAATCCTAGAAACAGTAGAGAGAAAACAATGAGCTCATGTAAAAACTAAATCAGCATCAAAACATTAAGTGCTACATTAAGATAATAAGGGGTACAGTAAATAGAACAAAGGGTACATTTTCCTATGTCCTTCTTGTTGTCCAAAACAAGCCTTCATTATACGCAAGCCAATCCTAGAAACAGTAGAGAGAAAACAATGAGCTCATGTAAAAAGTAAGTCAGCATCAAAACATTAAGTGCTACATTAAGATAATAAGGGGTACTGTAAATAGAAAAAAAGGTACATTTTCTATTGCAATGTAATCTTTCTTCAGATTAAATACATGTTGATATTACCTCATTGCAAGTATTTCTCGGGACAATTACGGCTATCATGTATTGAAAGTTTTCTACAAATTCTACAAAGTCTTTCTTTTTTCCCTTGTGTCTCAATTGCTATCTCTTTGTCAGTCTTCTTTCTCTTTCCCGTGCTACTGCCCTTGTTTGATGATTTGTTTGGAGTAAGAATTTCACCAGAAACTACATTTGAGCCAAGTAACAATTCAATGCGTATATCTCTTGTTTCTCCTGCGAGTTGCTTATTAGTTGGTTTTTCTGATTTTCCTTCCTTCTCAAATTCACTTAATCTTTGCAATAAAACCTAAAGATGTTCATTGTTGTTTTCTACAACAGTTACACATGAGAAAAACTTAGACCACATATCACCCACAATTCTTTTCTTCTTATCTTTCTCAATGTTTTCCATTTCCCCACAAAACTGGAAGATAGGTTTTTTTGTAGCATCTTTGGTCCAGCATTGCAGAATGTATTATTTAGGTATTTTCGTCAAAAAATTTCCCTTCATGACAAAAAGAACATGACGACATAATAACCCAATTGATTCAAACATCTTATATGAGCACATGCTATTATTGGAATTGACATTAAAGGATTGAGTTAATTGGACGCAACAACACAAACTATAGCTTGGGTGCAAGCTACAACACAACCTTATTCGGGTTCACAACACAACCTGGACTTAATGTGTGGGTGCGTACCACAACATAAATGATGATCGGTGACTCTTTCCATCTCTCCATTAGCATCATTTTTATGAACAATCTTTCCATTACAGACCTCCTTATGTCTTCCAACATAGCTCTTATTGGCTTTGACCTAGCTTTTATAATTCAACCATTAAATTTCTCAGTCACCGATCATCATTTATGTTGTGGAATGCACCCACACTTTAAGTTCAGGTTGTGTTGTGAACCCGAACAAGGTTATGTTATAACTTGCACCCAAGCTATAGTTTGTGTTGTTGTGCCCAATTTTGCCTAAAGGATATTATGTCGCCATGTTCATTGTTGTTGTCTTCTTCCTTGTACTATCCATAATCTGATACTCCTCAACCCCTTGTTCAATGACTAGCTTGTAAACTCCATATTTGTAAACTGAATGTTGAAACTCATGTTGAAATTTGTAAAATAAGTTGTGTATGTAGACAAAAGATGCATGTTTTTCTAAGGGAAGAGGGAAAGTAAGACGAGGAATTGAACTCCTTACTTCTGAGTTTAATTTATCTTGAGTATGTCTTTGATCATCCACAGCAGATTCAATACAAAACCATAACTCAACTAGAAGTAGTTTTGCATTTGTGAATTGTGTGAAGAAGTTATTTTCAGATTCCGAAATTTGAGTAGAGCGTAAGAGACCACCCAAGAAAACATCACGAAAGTAGGAGGGAATCCACATGTGTCTTATGTCATACATATGAACAAACCATTCATGTGTTTGTAACTCAAATCCCATGCTTCATCAAATTCATGTGGTTCTAAGTCCCTATTCCAAACAACAACCCTACCTTTGTAGAAACTTTTTTCATTATGTGCCACATACAAAGTCTATGTATTGCCCCATCCAAAACTTGTATTATAGCTACTTTCATTGCTGGATCTTGATCTGTTATGACGGATTTGGGCTTACAATTTCCCATAACTTTCAAAAAAACTTCAAACAACCAAACAAATGATTCTATATCTTCTTTTGCAATTAACCTCATCCCAAAAGTAACACATTTTTCCATGATGATCTATACCTGTGAAAGGGGCAAGTACCAAAAAATATTTTTTTGTTTCAAATGTTGTATTAAATGAGAGCATCAAAAAGAGTATAATTTTTCCTACTAATTGCATCAGCCCAAAACACCATTGTCCAATGACGTTCATCTAAAAATAATCAAAGAAAAATCCACCACCAGTACTTCTCACTTTTTCTTTGAAATTGGCTATAAACATAGCAGCATCAATATCCTTAAGGTAAATTTTGATATCTCGATTAAAGTTTTTAAAATCCACCAAACTAGCCCCAACATTTTTATAACCACCCACATGTTCCTTCATCAAGCTAAAAGACTTGTTGGGCCCAATATTTGACATAGAATTGTCAAATATGAACTTTTTGTGACAAAGTGTAAGGTTTCGAGAATTTGTTAGAAAATGCATGCTTTTTGGAGTAGCAAACAAATAGTTATGGGAATCATGTAGAAGGTAGATCATGAATTTTCTATCTGTGCGCATTTTAATGCCTATTCTTGCTTGACAACCCTCTCGATTTATTTTCCTTTTTCTACCCTCAAATCTTGATTTCTTATCCATATTGCTCAGTTTTTTGCTCATTCCATCTTCATTGAATCCTTGTTTATTACTACCTCCGTCCTATATTAGTTGCAAAAGTTTGACTGATACACTTGCCAATACACAACTTTGACCAATAATTATATCTAATTACCAATTAGTAAAAATTATGAAAAATTGATATGTCAAAATTAATACATTGAGACAAATCTAAGAAGATCGTATGTACTAACGTTTAGTTTTATATGTTAGTTGAAAACCATGGTCAAAATAAAGCATATGAATAGTGTAAAAATCAAATTGTTGCAACTAATATGGGACAGAGGGAGTACAATACATGTATTTTAAATGAATGACACCATCTTTATCTTTTTTTTTCTGTTCCCAATCTTTCCACAAAACCACAAAATCGAGTACCTTATGCTAATGTTTCGAAAGGCATACCCACTATTGGTTTTAACTCAGGTGGACAACATGGAATCCATTCTTTCGTTCCTCTTGGCGTATAACAAGCACGTGGAGTATATGTTGGTGTTGCTGTGTCATGAGTAGAAGATGTAGCTTCTGGAATTTGCTCGATAACTGGTGTACTAACAGTTACAACAGCAGGAGCAGCTTTTTCTAGATGTTTTTGATCCATATACTGTTCAATAAAATGAAGTAAAAGATAAGTTAAAAATGTTGCATAGTAATTCATAAAAGGGGTACAATGTGTCAAAAATAGGTACATGTTAAAAATTTTGAAATCATGAAGAAAACATGTATTACTGTAACAACATTCCAGCTATAGTTAACTACTTTAGAATTACAACATTGCAGCTAACAAGTAACTCATAAACGAGACGTTCTATAAGATATTTGACAATCCAAAGTTAGGGTTTATCATTTCAATGCTAGTTAATTGAAGTACCTCAAAAACAAGAGTTTTTAAATGATTTAAAGCTAATAACCTACTATTTGAGAAGTTTTGAATTATAAATTATATAGGAATTGAGACTTAGGGTTTATAAAACGAAAAAATCAGAATATGAACTGCTAGATGAAATTTTGAATCAAGAGAATGAAAATTTACCTCGCTAATAGGATGTTGATGTCTATTGTTGTTGAAATCGACCTTTTCGTATCTTGATTATAATAAAAATCGCGTCTTTTGTGTCGATATGGAGGTTCAATTTGAGCTTTTTGCGATTTCGGCCATGGAAGAGAGGGGAGCTTTGTGTTTGTTCGTGGTAGTTTTTTTTGGGATCAGTTCCTTCTTGTTTTCCGTGTTTAGTGATGGGGCTGATGGAATAAAGGGGTATATGTTAACATAAAGGGGGTACGCCTGCATTCATTGATGACATTTTTGTAAATACTGACAACTTTGATGTTAGCAGCACAACTTTGATGTTAGAAACACGCGTACCCTCTAATCGTAATATATACCCTTCTAAATCTTATATGTACCCCCTTTTTTCCAATTTGGACTGTTAGTTTCAGTTTTCAGCAAAGTATAGAGTTTTAGCAGATACCGACTATATATATGACTGTAAATATAAACAATATAGAAAACATAGATAAAAATATTTAGGGAAAATTAACAGGAATAATCCCAACTATTGCCTGTCTTCCATATTTAATCCCATCTTTAATAATTCCCAAAATAATCCCAACTATCACCCTTTGTTTCCCAAAACGATCCCATATAACTTAGAACTTGTTAAACAGGTAAAAAAATGACACCTGTCGCATTTCCATTGGTTAAACATAAAAAAAAGAAAAAAAATAAAACAAAACCCCCCATCCACCCAGCCACCCTCTCTTCCCTTTCTCCCACCCTAGCCAAACCTTTCCCCACCATTAAGTTGTAAACACCAGTCAGCCCTTCGCCCTTCTTGCCAATGCCGGCCAAAACCCCCACCCCCTTCACCTACAAACGCCGGCCAAAACCCCCACCCTTAATTCGAATTGCAGCCACGCAACGATAGTTGTGAGAGAGAGGGTGGGAGCAGATTGCAACCCTGCGATGGTGGTTTTCGGGGATTTTGCAGGGGAAAGGGAAGGGTGTAGGGTGGTTGTTGTTGCAGGGGAAAAGGGAATGGGGTGGGGTGGCTGTCGTTGCAGGGGAAAAGGGAATAGGGGTGGGGTGGCTGTCGCTTGCAGGGGAAGGTGGTAAGAGGGATTTCGCCGGCGTTTCAGGGGAAGGGGGTGGGGGTGGGGTGGTTTTCGGTTTGTGGGGTGGTTTTTGGCTGGGGATGGGCGGTTTTTGCGGTGGTGGTGGATTGTTTTAGGGTGTGGGGTGGTTTTAGGTGGGTCTCAGGTGGTTTTTGAGGTGTGGGTAGTGGTTGTCAGATTGTGGTGGCTGGAACATGGAGGAGAAGGTGGTTGTAGCTGGGGTGGGAGGGTTTTAATTTTATTTTATTTATTTTATTTTTTGGCCAATGACAATATGACACGTGGCCTTTCAACTTGATTACCAGGTTCCAAGTCAAATAGGACTGTTTTAGGAAACAAAGGGTGATAGTTGGGATTATTTTGGGAATTATTAAAGGTGTGATTAAATATGGAAGACATGCAATAGTTGGGATTATTCTTGTTAATTTTCCCAAAAATTGAAATTTACATTATTAGATAAGTTATTTTATGACAAAATAAAAAGGTTTGGCAGCACGCATTTATGCATGTGGCACGACATACATAAAGGTAATAACATTCATATCATATAAAATAGAGAGAATTGTATGTTACAGATCTTACAGCTAAGTAGCAAGTCAAATGCCTGTTGAAAACTAAAAACCACATAGCATCAGTGCATATTTATATTGCAAGATCACCAAAAATAATTACATTTTTTCCTACAATGTTATATAAGCTGATAAAGTATTAGAAAGTGATCGAGACGATGACCCAAAGGGTTGCCAGCCCTTCAACTTTGAATTCTCATTGGTCACTAATAAATTTAAATATTAATTTTATTACATTACTCTCCCCAATCTAATACACATGCATATATTCGTAATTTACTCTGTGTCTCCAAGGGTTGGCAGCCCCTAGGTCACTCAAACAATTCCCGAAATTGTCTATTGATCTCATACAAAAAGCTCAGATGAGAATGAATTCGGGTAAGATGGATAACTTAGGTTAAACACATCACTCTTCAGGTCTAAAACTTGATGCTCCTTCCTTTTCTAAGTGTATCATCTATCATGGTGTTAGAATCCAACCTTCCTTTACTTGTATTTCCCTTTCTTTATGCTTTCTAGTGCTTTACTTTATGTTCTAGTACTCTTGTATAGGTTTAAAGCTTCATTATTGAGTAACTGCAAAACTAGTGTTCACTGGAAATATGTACTATCTCAAATTTAAGCCTCTTTAGGGGGAGATGATGAATGCAATGTTTGTTCACCACTAAAGCCTCCTATGAGTTGTATGCTTGCTTTCTACATTGTTGTTGTTTAGGCCGCCTCAGTTTTGAGCCACCTCGATGTTGTAAAGCGTCCCTCCCGATTTCGCACTACAAAAATAATGAGAATAGGCAACACCAAAAATTGCAACACTATATGAAGTGTTACTTTTGATAGTCTAAGGCAACACCAAATAGGTGTTACCACCAAGTAAATATATTTACACTTGATTGTAAAGCAACGGTAAGAAAACTGTTGCCATAGACTAAATAAGACAACAACTACTTCAGTGTTGCGTAATTTTTATCTATGGCAACGATGTTTTCGAAACTGTTGCCTAAAAAGACAACAGAATCAAAATTGATGCTTTATAATGCAACTATAAACTTATGTTGCCAATCTTGGCGACAATTTCACTAATATACGCAACATAATTTGGGATGTTACCTTATAATATGTTGCAAATAATTCAAGTCAATGTTTTATTAAATTTTCTCATTTAAAAAATTTACTAAAAGGTTCTCATATTTGCCATAATAAATTTATTCATAGTATCACCCTAAATTCGCGACTATCCTTCATATTGTAGCAAACAAGTGGTTATGCTTTTTTCCAAAATATAATCTCATTTATAAGTATGAGATTATATTGAGGTAAGAAGAATAATTTTCTGGGATGTCTTCGCACATGGCCCCCACCTAGAGGCCCATTACAAGTCATACACCCCAACCCTTCCCAAAAAAAAAAAATCCAAGCATTTGCTTGGAGTAAGAATTGATTCCTAAACTAAATTAGGGAAGATGGAAAGGCTCACCACTTGAGTCATCTTCTATCCTTAACAAGTGGTTATGCTTGAATTAAAAAAGAAAGACTTTTTTTCTTCTCGTCGTACGTGCTTCCATTCAAATTAATATATAGATAATTAGGATAAAATCTCAATTAATATATATATATATATATAGGAAGAGGATCCGGTGAAAATTATTTTCACCGTGAAAACCAAGTAAAGGGGTACATATGACTCATAAAGGGGTACGCGTGCAATCATTAATGACATTTTTGTAAATACTAACAACTTTGATATTAGTAGTGCAACTTTGATGTTAGAAGCACGCGTACCCTCTAATCGTAATATGAACCCTTGTAAATCTCATAGGTACCCCCTTTTTCCTACCAGGACTGTCAGTTTTCAGTTTTCTGCTAAAAACCTATACTTTGCTGAAAGCTGAAAACTGACTGTCCTAGTAGGAAAAAGGGGGTATATATGAGATTTACCAGGGTACATATTACGATTAGAGGGTACGCGTGCTTCTAACATCAAAGTTGTGATGCTAATATCAAAGTTGTCAATATTTATAAAAATGTCATTAATGAATGCACGCTAACCCCTTTATGTTAACTTGTATCCCTTTTACTTGGTTTTCACCATGAAAACAGTTTAAAATGGTACATTTGAGGCATAAATGGGTATGCGTATTTCATTGATGACATTTTTGTAAATACTGACAACTTTGTTTAATTTATATTTTTTTTACTGAAATTAGTTTTGTTAGACTTAACCTTTTTTTTAATAAACGTTTATTAGTCGAAATTAAAATTTAACTTTTTTGCTAGAGTTAACGTGTTTTGCTAACTTATTTGTGCTAAAAATTTAACTTTTTTGCTAGACTCAACGTGTTTTGCTAGACAAAACGTAAATACATTTGCCTGTAGATATGAAGTAGAACAAATAATTTTTCAATGAAAAAGTATAACATATATTAAATATTTCTTATGTTTCACTACACTTCTTTTTTTAAGCTTATTAAGGAAGTGATTTAAGGGTCTAAACGAGTAAATTTTTTGATGAAATTTTAATACAAGCAAGAATGAAACCCTTTATTACTTGTGCTAAAATTTCATTGAAAAATTACTCGTTAAAACCATTAAATCGCTTTCTTGATAAGTGTGAAAAAAGAATATAGTCAATAAAAAACCGAAATATGGTCTACTTACTCTACTAAAAATCAGAGATATTTATTAGCCCAAAATATAAAGGAACTATAAAGAAAACCTAAACATCTCCCGCCCTCTTTATGGCAGTTCCCACCAACACACCAGTGTTTGATGCGAAAAAATAAAACCACCCCCCACATTCAAACTCCTTCAACTCCCTCAACTCTTTCAACTGATGAACACCTACGTTGCTTGCGTTCTTATTGCCAAAACATCAATTCGTGTTGTTGTGCGACCTCAATTTCTCCTCAAATGCTTGCTATCTAATGGTCATATCCGATCAATCTGAATTGGTAATTTATCTGAAACCTCTGAATTTTTTTCTTCTATCGATTTAATTAGTGGAATAGATTTTGCCCAACTTAGAAATTTTCTTCAATAAGCAATATATCTGATGCTAATAGACTTAATCAGAAAAGCATCACCAAACGAATTGGTGAGTATAATTGGAAAAAGGCATGTATATCTATATTGTGCGCAAAGTTAATTTGGTCCATATTTGGGAAGATTGAATGATTTGTTTTGTGATTGATTAGGTGGCATGTATATCTTTTATATAGCATATTGGGATCTTTGTAGATAGTCAGTTTTGGTTTTGGTTCCTATAAACTTGTAATTCTAGTTCATTAATGCAGGCAAGTAATTAAAAACACTTAAAAATGCACATCCTTTATCTTGTGAGCTGTAGGAGCTTTTGTTGTTTCTATGTTTTCTGCAACATAACTTATGGTTTAGGTTCTCATTTTAATTCTTGTCATGGTATAAGTAGTTTTTGCAATTGCCTATCAGCAATCTGTATCCTTTCCTTCCTCCCCCATTTACTAGTCTGGAATAAGGTTTAAAGTTGATTATGGCTAACCAGACTCCACCTATGGGAAGTTTCTTTATAGGTCTTGATGAGTTTCTGTATGCATGAGCCTTTAGGGGTGAGGAATTTAAAATATCTAGAAGTAAAAAAAATATTAGATAAAGTTTGTGTAGAAAGCTCGGTAATTGGAGGGGGAAGA
This sequence comes from Patellifolia procumbens, assembly GCA_947645195.1. Taxonomy (NCBI): domain Eukaryota; kingdom Viridiplantae; phylum Streptophyta; class Magnoliopsida; order Caryophyllales; family Amaranthaceae; genus Patellifolia; species Patellifolia procumbens. Next base: position 2,180,553 of record CANSGD010001040.1, read on the forward strand.
CCATGGAGCAAAATTATGATCTTACTTCACTGCCCCTCTACTCGATTGCTAAAGATGATTCTCTGCCCAAATTCCTATGAATTCATTTCGATGTATGGGTGTAACATAGATGTACATTAGATTTATTCATGGTGCAACTAATACACAACTTTTGTAATTTAAGACCCAAGAACTGAAAACTAGTAATGATCCCAAATATAAAAAGAGGAACTATAGGATTATGTCATGGTAAATTAGTCAATTTAGCTGTCTAAATAGCTCTTTCTATTTTCACTCCTCATCTAAGTAAATAATGAAAAATTGAAAATATAAATGCTTCTCACGTCAATTTTTATATTCTCCTTCTCGTGTCTATTGAGGTCTGCCACCCCCTCCCCTGTTGATGATGTATTTTCGAGTAATTATTCTCGTAATTATAGTAAAAATTAAAGAGTTGGATTATCCGGTTTTGATGTTAGAGACTTAAATTGAAGAAAATTTTTGACTACAAAGCAAATGTTTTTAAAGTAGGCTTCTGATTCACATTTAAGAGGCAAACGTAACAGGTGTTCAATGCTCATATTCATTGTTGTTGCATTCTTTTCCTTTCTAACTTGCTTACTATAGTTTATGCTTTTCATTATTTTAGAAACATTATATTGTCTCTATTCAGGGGAAGAAATGGGTTTTGGGAACCATTGGAGTTTGTTGAAGAGGCTACAAGTGTCGTTTGAAGAAAAGCATTTCCTAAACTATCAAAATGATGCAAAGAGGATGAAGAACCGACCAAGAAGGGTACCAAAGACAAAGTTTACGACATTGTTAAAACTTTAGCATAGTGAAGGTATGACATCTTTTAAATAGTTAGCGGTTTGTACCCTCCTCCCCTATCATTCCATATGTCTATTTCTTGTCTTATGAAATGATTATAGATTTAATGGCCCCATTTTTTTAGGGTATTAGTTAAAGATAAAAAGCAAATTGTCTAGTGGGAAAGGAGAAGAATATTGTGCATAATGTACGACAAAGGGGTTTTGCTTGGGTCAAAGAAAATTGGGTGAGTATAATTTTTTTTTCCCAATTTCACTTTATACCTAACTTACATTTGCAAAGAATATTGTCTTATACTCAATGTATGTTTATAGAAACAAGCAAGAAACACATGCATGAAACACAACCAAAGATTTGACACTAGTTGAGTTGTTTATTGAAACTCATAAGAAAAATCGGACAAAGCGTAAGCCTGGGGACCCTAGAAACAAATTAATTTCAAGATCCTAACTTCATGTAAGTATATAATTTTGCACCATGTTATTCTGTACAGGTACTTTTTCTCTCATTTAGGAACTTGGAAAGTAAGCTAAACTTAGACAACCAAATTCACATCTAGCTCAAATGATGTTGAGATTGTTGTCTCTACTATGTTTTACTATATTTTCCTAGCAATCAGTTACACTTCTTTCCCAAATTCAGTTTAGTTTCTCAACAAACTAAGTTGGAATTAAGTTCGTGTTTCTCATGATATACATTTTTGAAAGATCAGAAAAAATGTTGGGAGTAGTTTTCATATATTCAGGCCCCTCTTAAACTTTGATCTTGGCTTCTTCCTGCTCTTGTTGGCCTCCTTTGTAGTTGACGTGTTTATCTTTCCCCTTGTATAAATATATGTTGTTGCTTTAATATTATGTCATTTCCTTTGATATTGCAGGGATCGAACTATATGGAAGAAGAAAATGTTGAAGATGAGGATGAACACAAAGACGAAGACTAATTAACTTCATGACATTTTAGCTTATCCATTTAAGACATGATTTTCCTACTTGTGTTTATTAGATTGTTGTTAAACCTTTGTTGTATACTCTTTCCAATATGTTATTTGGATTTATCTTGGATGTTGGGGTTTGGATTGGAGTTTCGTTGTGAGCATTTATGTTTAAATGAATATTGTTATTTTCTGAATTTGAACTAATTTAAAGAAATTTCATTAGGAAACTTGTTGCTGAGTATTAATTGGTGTAAAGTTCCATAATCGATTATGGTCTATTGATGCGGTAATAGGGATTTGAAATTTGTATATGACATTTATGGTTACATGACTTCAGATAAGTATGCTTTTTTACACCCATGAAAACATATTTTAGTTTGGTAACGATTCATAGTTGTTACTTTTGAGATAATAGACAACATTTTTTATAATATTATTAATGTGGACAACAATTGGAAACTGTTGCATGTTGTAATGTAAGGCGACAAGTTAAAATTGTTGCCAAAAATCGCAACAGTTTTCATTTGTTGTCTTAGCAAAATTGTTGCCTTAGGTACATTTTCCCTTGCATTTTGAAAATTGTTGCCTTTGAATCAAATATTGTTGCCAAAAGAATAGACCACGGAGGTAAATGCAACGCCTCAATTCTGTTGCCTTAGATCTAAGGAAACAATATTTTATTTTTGGCAATGGTTTTCGACTATTACCTATGCCTGATTTTGTTGTAGTGTCGTGATATAAGAATTCTCGTCGTTGGCCCCGCTCGTGCCCGCCTTGCGCACACGAGCGCCCTGTTCGACCCTCTTCTCTTCGCTCTTGTCGCCAATAGGCAAGAGTGCCCTTCAAACACCCTGTTCCTCGTGCCTCCACGAGCCACGTTGTCCCATTCCGCAGAAGGCTTACGCCCTTGCCCTCAGATAGGCAAGAGCGTGCCGCACGTCCCGAGCATCCAAACTCTCGGACCGTGACAGTTGGTATCAGAGCCACGCTCTAGAAGCGAGCACCATGGCAGATGAAACATTGTACACCATGGAGGAGAGACTCCTTTGGTTGGAAGAAACGGTCGCTGACCTGTTGCATGAAAAAGAAACGATGCTAGTTGAGAAACAAGCAGTTCGTGAGGAGCTCAGTGCCCTTCACAACTTGAATGAGGCCACGACGGAGAAGCTCGAAACATTGTTCGGAGCCGTTGGTCGAGATCAGGGAAATGTTGGTGCGGCAAGGATTAAGCCGCCCAAGCCCAGAAACTATGGTGGGGCTATAGATTCGAAGGAAATAGACAACTTCACTTTTGACATGGAGCAGTACTTCCGAATATGTCAACTGGATGACAACCTCCAAGTAAACACTGCGGCCATGTACTTAGTCGAAGATGCTAAGCTGTGGTGGCGCACCAAGTACGCTGAGATTCAAGCCAAGACGGCCAAGATAGACACATGGGAGGAGTTCAAGAAAGAACTTGTGGCCCAGTTCTAGCCAGAGAACACTGAGTTCCTAGCCAGGAAGAAATTGACTAGCCTCAAGCATACGGGCTCCATCCGCGACTATGTGAAAGAGTATCCCGCATGCATGCTTGACATAAAGACATGGCAGAGAAGGATCGTCTATTCAACTTCGTCAATGGGTTGAAAGATTGGGCGCAAAGAGAGATTTGGCGATAGAAGGTTCAGACCCTATCGTTGGCCATCTCTGCAGCTGAGAAACTGATGGACTACTCGACGAATGAGAAGGCATCCATTCCAAAGAAAGGAGCTAGTGCATCAACAACGAGTACTCCAAAGAACAATGCTGGGGGCTCACAAGCAAGCTCAAACAGTGTCGGGAATAGGTTTCGGAACGGGAGTGATGACTCGCGCAAAAATGGAGCCTCATCCTTTTCCAACAACAAGACCTATCAGGCTGGGTCTTCAACTGGAAGTAGACCCCTCTCCTGCATACTCTGTCGGGGTCCGCACAAGTGGTTCGAATGCCGCCACAAAGGGGAAATTGTAGCATAAGAAAGAAATTGTCTACCATGTCTGCAGAGCCGGGACACAGTGATGAAGTAGATGATGCTGAACTCAGCGAAGATCAGCCAGCAAAGTTAGGTGCCATTCACATGTTGTACGCAATGGGAAAAGAGGCGACTAAGGCCAAACCCAAAGCAACAGATCTGATGTACGTGGATGTTAGCATCAACGGCAAGAAAGCCCGGGCTATGGTGGATACTGGAGCAACACATAACTTCGTTACTGAACACGAAGCAAGAAGACTGGGATTGAAACTCTCTCGAGATGGGGGAAGTATGAAAGCAGTCAACTCAGCTGCCAAACCGATCAAGGGTGTTGCTAAGAGCGTCAGCACGCAAGTCGTAGACTGAAAGGGTCAACTGGATTTCACAGTAGTTCCGATGGACGACTTCAACCTTGTCCTTGGAATGGACTTTTTGAGAGCAAGCAAGGCAGTCCCAATGCCACATTTGGGTTCCTTATTAGTAGAGGGTGAGCAACCGTGTCTATTGAGAACCTCCCCAACCTCGGGGAAAGATAAGCATAAGGGTCCTTTACTTTCAGCAATGCAGTTAATGAAGGGCCTCAAGCGCAACAAACCAACATTCATTGCGACATTGACAGTGAAAGAGGATGAAGTTACTGAAAGCTTACCCCTCGAAGTGATGAAGCTACTGACACAGTTCGAGGATGTCATGCCGAATGAACTCCCAAGAGTGTTGCCGCCAAGGCGAACCGTGGACCATCAAATTGAGTTGTTGCCTGGGGCAAAAACTCTTGCTCGAGCTCCGTATCGGATGGCGCCACCTGAGCTTGCGGAATTAAGAAAACAGTTAGAGGACTTGCTAGAAGGTGGGTTCATCCGCCCTTCGAAAGCACCTTATGGCGCTCCTGTCCTCTTCCAAAAGAAACAAGATGGAAGATTGCGGTTGTATATAGACTATCGGGCTTTGAACAAAGCGACAATCAGGAATCACTACCCCATCCCGCTAGTGGCGGACTTGTTTGATCAGTTGGGCGACGCCGTGTACTTCACCAAGCTGGATCTGAGATCGGGTTACCACCAAGTTCGTATTGCAAAAGGGGATGAGCCAAAAACTTCATGTGTGACTAGATATGGGGCATTTGAATGGTTGGTCATGCCGTTTGGTTTAACGAATGCGCCAGCAACCTTCTGCACGTTAATGAATCAGGTCTTCCGGGAATACCTTGATAAGTTTGTGGTGGTCTATCTAGATAACATTGTTGTGTACAGCAAAACGTTGGCTGATCACTTGGTGCATTTAGAGCAAGTGTTCGAGAAGCTTAAAGCAAAACCATTTGTTTGTGAAGTGGGAAAAATGCGCCTTCGCACAAAAGGAAATTAGCTTTCTTGGGCACCTAGTCGGGAGAGGAACAGTGAAGATGGATCCCAAGAAGTGCGGGCAATTCAAGATTGGGTAGCGCCCAAGAACATTTCAGAACTTCGTTCATTTCCGGGGCTTGCCAACTACTACAGACGCTTCATCAAAGGTTACTCGGCAATGACATGCCCGCTTACCGAATTATTGAAGAAGGAACAAAATTGGGTTTGGGGTGCTACCGAGCAACAAGCCTTCCAGAAACTCAAAGATGCTGTGATGCAGGAGCCAGTGCTGGCGCTCCCGGACATCACAAAGACATTTGAAGTGGAGACAGACGCTTCAGACTTTGCGCTAGGTGGGGTAATTCTCCAAGGAGGCCACCCAGTAGCGTATGAAAGCAGAAAGTTGAATGCTACCGAGAGAAGGTATGCCACACAGGAGAAAGAACTTCTCGCCATCGTTCATTGTCTAAGAGGATGGCGACACTACCTACTGGGCTCCAAGTTTGTTGTTCACACAGATAACACTGCTGCAAGCCACTTCCTGACCCAACCCAAGCTCACAGGGAAACAAGATAGGTGGCAGGAGTCCCTCGCAGAGTTTGATGTGGAGTTCACATATAGAGCAGGTAACAAGAATCAAGTAGCCGACGCACTGAGCCGTCGAGCTGACCTTGCAGCTTTCCAGAGACTGGCTCCAATGACAGCGAGCAGCGTGACAACCTCAATAAGAGATCGAGTAAAGAGTCACTTGCACGAAGACCCGATGACAAGCATGATCCGTAAACTAATCGAAGAGGGGAAGACAAGGAATTTCTGGGTGGAGGACGACCTTATCTTCACTAAGGGAAATAGATTGTTCATCCCAAAAGTCGGAGGTCTCCGCAAGATGCTCTTGAAGGAGTGCCATGATACATTGTGGGATGGACATCCTGGTTGGCAGCGAACCCTCAGTCTGCTCTCTCAGGGTTACTATTGGCCCGCAATGAAGGAAGATGTGATGACTTACACCAAAACCTGTTTGATATGCCAGCAAGACAAAGTGGAGAAACAGAAGCCTGGGGGATTACTAGAGCCACTTCTTGTGCGTACTCAGCCATGGGAGAGTGTCTCGATGGACTTCATCAGCGCCTTCCCAAAAGTTGATCAGTTCTCAGCAGCTATGGTTGTAGTGGATCGGTTTTCCAAATATGCTACTTTCATCCCCATTCAGAAGACATGCGGTGCCGAAGAAACTGCGTACTTGTTTTTCAAGCATATAGTAAAGTATTGGGGTTTGCCGAAAAGCATTATGAGTGATCGAGATGCAAGATTCACCAGTATCTTCTGGCAGGAGTTGTTTCACATGATGGGCTCGAGTTTAAACATGTCTTCAAGCCATCATCCTTAATCAGATGGACAAACTGAGAGATTCAATGGCCTCCTAGAGGAATATCTACGTCACTTTGTGAGCGCCAACCAGAAAGATTGGGTCAGATTGCTTGATGTCGCACAACTTTGCTTCAATTCACAGAAAAGTTCTGCTTCCAACAAGAGTCCCTTTGAAGTGTGCACATGTCAACAACCCCTCTTACCTCACACAATTGAGGAAGTGGAAAATGGAAGAAGCCGACAAGCTCTTAAGTTTACAAAAGAGTGGGAGCAGAACACAGAAATTGCTCGCGCCTACCTGGAAAAGGCGGCGAAGCGCATGAAGAAGTGGGCGGACCAGAACAGGCGACCACTAGAGTTTGAAGTTGGAGATATGGTGATAGTCAAGCTTCTTCCCGAGCAACTGAAATTCTTGAGGGGTAGAGACAGGAGACTCATCAGAAAATATGAAGGCCCCATTTGCGTCACCAAGCGAATTGGGAAGACTGCATACAAGTTAGAACCACCACCATGGATGAAGATTCACCCGGTCTTTCACGTCAGCCGCCTCAAGCCTTATCACCCAGACACTGAAGATTCAACGCGCAACATCAGTCACCGCGCCAACATCAGAATCAGACTACCAACCACGACATCGACAGAAGAATAGATTCAAGATTTTTAATGTACTTTTGTGTTTTGTAAGTCGACGAGGTCGTCGACAGCTTTAGTGGGGGAGGATGTTAGAATCCAACCTTCCTTTACTTTTATTTTCCTTTCTTTATGCTTTCTAGTGCTTTACTTTATGTTCTAGTACTCTTGTATAGGTTTAAAGCTTCATTATTGAGTAACTGCAAAACCAGTGTTCACTGGAAATATGTACTATCTCAAATTTAAGCCTCTTTAGGGGGAGATGATGAATGAAATGTTTGTTCACCACTAAAGCCTCCTATGAGTTGTATGCTTGCTTTCTACATTGTTATTGTTTAGGCCGCCTCAGTTTTGAGCCGCCTCGATGTTGTAAAGCTTCCCTCTCGATTTCGTGATATAAGAATTCTCGTCGTCGGCCCCGCTCGTGCCCGCCTTGCGCACACGAGCGCCCCGTTCGACCCTCTTCTCTTCGCTCTTGTCGCCAATAGGCAAGAGTGCCCTTCAAACACCCTGTTCCGCGTGCCTCCACGAGCCACGTTGTCCCATTCCGCAGAAGGCTTACGCCCTTGCCCTCAGATAGGCAAGAGCGTGCTGCACGTCCCGAGCGTCCAAACTCTCGGACCGTGACACATGGGAACAATACAATAAACCTAAATTGTATAGTCTATCTATCATAGTAGTTATGGATTATCCGAATTATATCTATTATTATAGTTAAGAGTCTAATTTGTATATAAACCCAACATATATTGTATATATTATGTGAATATGTAAGTACTACTTATTACCTTAAACCCCCTTTGCATAATATGTGAATATTTAAGTACTACTTATTTATAATACTATTTAAATTTTGAGTTTAGAAAGTCAAATAGTCTTCTAGTGGGATCCATCATTTGTTTCCTTTTTACTACTTGTTAATATTTTCATATGATCAAGTTAAGTTCTTAATTTGATACAAAAATAACACAAATTATCTTAACTAATAATTAGTGCTAAAAATAACAATAAGGTTGTAATAATGACTTAGCTAGAAGTAACCATGACAACTACACAAGTACAAGGTCATAATCAAGGCTTTTATAAAAAGTCAAGTGCAATTAATTGCAAAAGAAGAACAATATTCAAGTGTAAGATATGAAACCATATGCAACCTATGTACAAACCTTCTCCTCTTTCCCTAAACTCATTATCTAACATCAAACAATGACTGCAGTTGGATCCGTCCTTGTAGCAAACCTGTAATTGCAACACATATAAAAATTTAGATATTAAAATTTTAATCGGTATGAAATATTAAAATAAATAATACAAATTTACTATATTATCTTTTTGTATGTTGTTGACTTGTTTCAACTAGTTTAAAACTAGGGCTCTCCAACTCCAACATTCTTTTCTCCTCTTCCATCTTGAAATTCCAGTTGCTGAATTTTTTTACGGGAAAATATTGATTTTCTTCCATTTTTCCTTTTTTTTCCTTTCACACTCGCTTTGAGGGCAATCTAATTTGAGAATTCATTCTCTTCACGGCAGGGGAGGATCTATGATTCCATGGGGGCCAACAATGGCAAGACCCCTAGTACAAACACGACAAAAAATGGGCCCGTTCGGTATCTATAACACCCCTGAAATTCCTCTACTTCAAAAATGTAATATAATAAATAATTTAAGGAAATTCCAAAGGTGCTACGCCTCGATCATAAACAATAATCATCGCAAGACAAGAGGTTCTAACTGAAAATAAATAGTCAACGAGTTTCAAATAATTAAAACTAGCTAGAACTAAAATAATTATTACACACTGAAATAAAATTCTAAAGTCAAATAAATAATAGCGGAAGTCTTATTAAACCTACTAAAGCATAACTAAATCTATCGCACTCTTTAACCTAACCTTGAGCTAAACGCCTTCAAGTCCCTGCACATTGAACATTATAATATCAGCCAAAAGGCTGAGCAAGATTTCATACTGTAATAAAACAAAACTATCAAATGTGCAGGTAAGATATATATATAGAAATATCTTACAAATTCATTTCAAAGATGTACAAATCAAATATACAAAATAAAATAACTTTCCAATAATCTCAACATTCAATCTTTCTCTTTTAGAAACAATTATGCAAATACATTTAAAATGTAACTGTGTTGAAACCTGTGAGTAAGAAGTATTAAAGTCCAATGAGCTAGCTAGGCTCACGAGACCCCTAGTATGCATACCCCTAACTTGATAACGAACCAAGAAGGAAGACAAATGGAAAGTGTACTGATCAATATACACCCAACTACTATATAATGGTTGGGACAAAACTCAACCTACTTCTTAATCTGAGGAATATCGCTTACTGGCAACCCCACAAAAACATTTATATAAAACATGATAAATCATACAAAAGTAAACATAGAAACATTCTAGTTTACTCAAAACCTGTAGCAATGAGGAACATCCTCCTTTTAAATGTCAACTTGGCATATAAGGAACTTTCTCCTTTTTGAATCTCATAAATAATCTCATAATTTTCTTTCCCAATAAATGTCGTCAAAATGATTTAAATCTAATTATATAAACAATGTAAAACCTTTTAATCTCGATATATAAACAACGTAAAACCTTTTAAATCTCTATATCAATTTCAAATCAATATAACCCATTTTTCAAAGTAACCTGTACAAGTCTTAGTAAGAAATCTTACCTGTTCCGCAACCACAATCAACCAAACGCAATCTCAAGTCAATAAGGTTTTTCTACGAACCCACAATCTACAATATAATAAATTATAGTATAAGCCACTTGACTATACTTCACATAATTCACATATAAGTCATGTAACCTAGTTAATGAGCTTTGACTAATTTTGAAAACGACTCATGTCAAAAGTCAACAAAAGTCAAACTAGCCAACAAAGTCAAACCGGTCAATCTGATATTGACCATGAAATCACTCATATTGCTTTTCCTCTAATTCACTCCTTTACCTACACTAACCTACTAACAACTACGCAATGCAACAACATTTAAACAACAACAATGAACTTGCCCACCACCTACAACAACAACACAATGACAACTCCAATAACAACAACAACAACCTACAACTATGTATTTCAACCAATACAAAATATCAACTTAGGACTAGAAAATTTGAAACTAATTCTAATAACTGTAATTCGCTCATAGTTTGCCTAATACTTAAAACTATGAAACTAAATTCAATCCAATATATATAAATTTCGAAAGTGTTATTTTTTTGTAGATCCAACTCCAAAACATACTAATTTAAGCGAATGAACTATTAGACATGAATCAGTTCAGTCAAATATCAAACACTAAAATTTCCCCCAAATCGATTTTCTCAAGAACTCTAATTTAACAAAATACCATTTCGAAAATCAACACATAAATTGAAATTAAAACATGGGAAAACATCTGACTTGATAATTAGAGTAATTGAAATGTAGAAGAGTGTAAAAAGACCCAAAATTTGCCTCCTTTAACCTGGAAATCGACCCGAAAATGCAAGCCCCGAAGACCCCTTTCTACTACTTTGATCGATCAAATCGAAAGGATGATGATGAATGGTTGACTTGCTAGATAATGATGCTAAGAAAATTTGCTTATTTATAATGAAGCAATTCTATTTGCAACATCAAGTAGAAGTTGGGTCAGAGAAAGATGTATTGGGATTGGAATGGCGTCGAAGTCCGTTGGGTAGTAAAAGTATGTGGTTATACTTTTGTTTTTGTTTTTTTTCCTCTCTTATTTTATAATTAGATTAGGTAGACCTAATGGGTAAATAACCTAGTGAATTTAGGAATAGGTTTTTGTCTACTTCTAGGATAAAGTCAAAGTATGAAAGAAAAGTAATTTAATAGAAGACTAATTTAAATAATTTTATAAAAATAATTTAATGTAAATATTTACTAATAATATATAAAAATACGGGTGTTACAGTTGTTGTTAGCCCGGAATTGGCTAAGCTCTTCTTCCAACTCTTGTAGCTGAGTTCTTTTTGAGACTTGTGCAGAAATGCTCGTTGCTTCGTATCTGAACCTGAAAATAAGGAAACCAACCCCAGAGGTTTGGAAGTTGATTCCCCCTCCGAGGCCTAATTCAGTATATGTGAGAGAAATTCTAACTATATTTGGACAGAGTAAGTTTAGAGAGTAGGTGAGATTCCCCCTTTTACCTGATTTTGAAGAACTATTTATAGTGTTTGTGAATGAAAAGGCGCACCTTAGAATAGAAGGATGTGATTGGTTGAGCAATGGAAAGGTGACACTTGTCAAGGTTTCATTGCCTTGGGTCTCTCAACCAATCATTTATTGCCTTTCATGGGAGTTTGAGCTGATTATTCCCTCTTTTAGGGAATAAATGGGCCTCTCTATTCAGACTTAGTAAGGTCACCAACAATCCTTTTTGTTGGCTCCACGTATCATTAGTTTGAATGGTCCACATGTCGTGAAGCTATTGGGCCATGTGGCACCTTTTAACTGGCCCTCGTGTCCTCTTTTGCCATGTCACAACATTTGCCCCTAAAAGGGGTTTGATCTGGGTCTTGCCTGATTAATGCCTTTTTACTAAGAGTAACTTCCGACATTTATCATACTGTTTAGGAGCTTAACTGACTTCTCCTCCAATCAGAAAGATGTGAAGTGACGTGCGCACCATATGGTACTGACACGTGTAAAATCACTGTTTGGGGGGAGGGAAGGTTTTACCCCCCTATAAATACCCCTTCCCTCACTTCATTTTCCATTTCCCATTTTCCATTTTGTAGATTTTTTAGAGAGATAAAGTTAGAGAGAGAGGGTCTTTAAAAAAAGGAAGAATATTCTTTTCTTTGTTTGGTGAAGAGAAAGTAGATTTGGGAAATTGACCTTGACCTTTGCTGAGAGCGGCGTGACTTGTAGAAAAGGCGAAGATAGTCTTTCTCATCTTCGTCCAGATCTTTAGTCAGGTATTTCCTTCTTCTCCTTTTACTTTTCTTCTTTTATTCTTTGATTCTTTTGAAATTAAATGATATCTTTTACCTCGTCCAATAACCCCGGCCAACCCATGGAGGATGCTAACCCTAGAGCGGATTCTTTTTCATCCTCAGCTGTCTCTAGAGTTCGGCCCATCTCGACTGAATACTTCTTTTTTTTAATAAGAACGCACGACCCGTTTTCGCCGACCCAATCTCTGCCTGTGCAGGATAATCTGGCGCGCGTCAAGCAAACGGCGCGTCTGAGACGTTCACTAATCCTCCCTTCCTCCAGTTCTGAGATGGAAGAGTCTAATGTGAGAGTTCCTGAGAGAGAGGAAAGTGATGTGGTGGAGGAGATTCAGCCATTAGAAGTTGACCCTTTGGCGGAATATGAATTTGAGACCTCAGATAACCAGGATGAAGCCAGACCGTCTGGAAGGGCCTCAGTCGAGGAGGAAGGATCTGAGCCTTCTACTACCTCTGCTGAACTTCGGGGACCGTCTGGGTCCTCTTTCGACCCAGCATATGTATGTGTGGATATTGATTGGTTGGAAAGGTATGGGCCGGACGGAAGTCATCTAGATAGGGAAATGCCTATGATTGACTTCAAATTCGTCCTTCCTACAACGAAGGACACAATTTTTCATGCCCCGCCCAACCAATTTGCTGTATATAAGCTAGCTTTAGATGTCGGGCTTAGATTTCCCTTCCACCCTTTCATTCATGAAGTTCTTAGGCATTACAACATAAGTGACAATCAGCTGGCTCCCAACGCTTGGCTGAACATCCTAACCTTCATTGCCACTTGTGAGTTGTGTGGCTTAGTCCTGTCCCTTAACACCTTTACACACGTTCACTATGTTTCTCAACTTCAAAAGACAATAGAGGGGACTTGGTATAGCGTATGCAATAGAGCTGGGTTCTTGACTGTTTTTGGGAAGCCATAAATAATGCACAACTGGAAATCAGAGTTTGTATTCGTCCAAGCCCCGGACATAGAGTCAGCCCGAACTTATAGGTACCATGACGAGCTGTAACTAACATAGGACGAGGGGCCCCCATACTAGAACTAGAGAATAAGTATGACGATGCCGTGGTGGCTCATTTCACAGCCACAAAGTACATTCACCGGGGCTTGGGGACACAGGATGTCCGAAGCCAAAAAAGATAGCTTTGAAGGGACCGGCTGGTTAGGTTCTCTTCAAAGAGATGTTTTTTAATGAAAGATTTTTGGTTGCCGCTGGACTGAAGGAGGGCGAAGATCCAAGTAATGTCCTGGTCTTGCCCCAAATGTTTATGTATTTCAGATCTTGACTAACCAATCATTGTTTATTTGTGTACGGAACCGGCAAGAAGAAGAATTTCAGCGTCTTGGAAAGGAGAAGTAGATATGAGTAAATTCAGCGGGAACTTGTGGGCGAAGCATTCAAAGGCTCTGTCTAAGAAGCGAGAGGAGACACTAGTAAGTTTTTTTCTTTTTTGAACCTAGCTTTGATTACGGAAGGAAGACGTCTTGGTGAGGACGGACTCCTTTCTGAATCATCTTCGGCTGTACGTCTTTCAGAAGATGGCCTCTTACTGAAGGAAGATGTCTAGTTGAAAGGAGAATGTCCATTTATTTGGACGTTTTTCCCTCTCAACGGATCGTCTCTTTTTTATTTTTCTGAACGAAGGTTGCTCAAAGAAGGAAGGCGTCCTGATTAAGACAGATTCCTTCTTGGAGGAGCCTTTGGTTTGAGTCCAGCTTCGTCCTTGTCATGTTTCGGACCGAAGGTTGTTCATAGAAGGAAAACGTCAGGTACTGGACGACTTCCTTCCCCGAACAACCTTTAGTCCGTATTTACCTTCGTCCTTGTCAGGTTTCTGACCGAAGGTTGTTTGTAGAAGGAAAACGTCAGGCACTGGACAACTTCCTTCCCCGAATAGCCTTAAATGACTTTAACTGACCATCATGGACGACGGTATTCCAAGTGAGGGTCGGCTTTATCTAGCCGGTTTCCTTCTTGGAACTATCTTCGTTTTTGGTGATGATTTTATTCTTAGGGTCTGACTTGATTATTGTTGATGTGCTGAAAAATTCGCCGTCGGCGAGGGCAACCATCGCCAAGCCGACTTCATCGAAGAAACTGCCAGCTGCTTGATAGGCTTTAGTCGTATCACCTATTTAAAGATAAACCTACAACCCTCTAACTAAGGTAGTCAGTGGAAGCAGGGTCGAATCCGCAGGGAGACAGAGTTTCTATATTAATATTCAATTAACTAACTACTCCAGGTGAAATCAGAGAGAATTAATCTGAACTAATAATTAAGTTAAGAAATACGAATTAGATTGAGGATTTAACTATGGAATAAAAGTCTAGGGTATTAGGTCGGTCCACCATGCTTATACCAATCAAACAAGGTCAACTACTATCAAAACCGAAGTCGAGAGTCGAGTGATTAGAGCACGTGTCGAGCTAAGGTTAAGACTCAACGCTCATAGTTCAACATACGCCGCATGTTCACTAACGTAATCAGAACTACTGATGTGTCCTAGGCCTCTAGTCATAAGACGGATCTGTGCAAACAACTATTAACCACAAGCAATCAATGAAATTGGCTACTAACATTAATCACTAATTAAGAACAAACCATATCACAACCACTCTAATCAAGCCCTAAGAATCAATAGAAGTTTAAATAACAATCATGGTATAAACATGGTTCCCTATCTAACACCCTAGAAAGAGAACTACTCAAACATGATTAAATTGACAATAACAAAGCTAATTGGAAACCCTAAGAATTGCATCATGAACTAATCGAATAATAAGCAATTAAACTAGAACAATTGAGAGATAAGAATAAAGCAATAAGAAAGATGATTACCAAATTGACGGAAAGCGGGAACTTTAATTGAATTGAAACAATATTCGAATCTCTTCTACGATGGAAAACTATTAAGAACTAGGCTAAGAGCTCTCTAAATGTTCAATAATATAAAAGATACAAATAAAAACAACCAAAAAAGTATTTATAATTCCTAAGAAAACAATAAGATAGAGTGGGAAAAGACGCAAAATCGCGTCCCCCGTGTCGTGCACCCGATCGGGCAAAGGGCCGCCCGATCGGGTCTGGGAACAAGTTTCCAGCAACAGCAATCAAGGCTTCACCCGATGCGATCGGGCAACGTCCACCCGATCGGGGCCGCAACCCCAGCACCCGATCGGGCAAGACCACCCGATGTCATCGGCTGGACGTCCTTTTCAGCTCTAAGAAATCAGCAAATTTGGCCAAGTGTAAGTCCGCCCGACGGGATCGGGCAAGTCTGCCCGATCTGGCCTAAAATACTCGTACCCGATCGTGCAGTGGTTGCCCGACCCAATCGGGCGAGGCTTCTTTCTTTCTTGCCTCTACTTGGCTTCAGACGCCAAGTCTTTTGCATATTTCTTCTTCACAACGAGGTCCGAATACCATCTCGAGACCGCCAAGATGCCTCATAACCTTCCGCTATAGCGTGGCGCTCAAAACATCAAGTAAATAGGGAGTTTTTCCCTAAGAACCTGCAAAATGATATGGAACACATAAACCACAACTATATCGAAATGGTTAGCATAAATAGCTCCTAAGAGTGTCAATATCGCACAATTTAGCTTGTAAAGAAAGGGAAAAACTCTAAGAAATCAATATATCAAATTCCCCCAAGCTAAACCTTTGATTGTCCTCAAGGAAATAGAACATGATCTTGGGATAGATTGCCTCACCCCATAGATAAAACAATTCAAGCTCAAAAAATATTTTCAAGACTAAGAATCGTTCAAGCAGGCATAATTCAAGTTCGGCAAATCAAATCCATCCAACCACCAATCATCCAAGCAATTCATCAAGTTCAAGTGACTACTAGGCATACAAATCCTGAGAAGGTGCTCACAAAGGGTGTCACTCCTCTCAATTTTGTGGCAGGCAAAGAATATGCCCGAACACTCACCGACCCGACCATAAATGTCCCTTCCCACTCACACTCTCATGTGTTTAAGAAGGTAAAATGTCGCTCATCCTAATCAAGTCGACTCAAATAGCAGACATACTCTTTAACTTTGACAAACTGACTCAAAATCAATCCAATAGACATTTTAGGCACAAGTTCAAGAGGGCTTTTCCGGGTTGTAATGGGGCTTAGGTAAGGGTAGGGAAGTATTCTAGGAAAAGTGGTGGAAAACTGAGCATGAGGGAGCAAAAGTAATCCATATCAAGGCCGAAGATGGCCGTAACAACTCCCAACAATATTAAGTAACCACAAGATGAATCCCAACTCTCATACAATGATGAAAACTCACAACAACCCAAATCCTCAAGCAATGAGGCTTAAATTTTTTTTCTTTGTAGATAACGTGAATGAGGAGTTTTTATTTTCTTTGAAGCTTTGATTCTTCATATTTTTCTTTCTTTTCTTTTCTTTTCGAACCAACATCCACGTACCTCAAAACTCGAATTTTCTTTCATTTTTCACACATTCGAAGTCATAAATAATACACTCTTATTCCTCAAGCAACGCAAACCGTAGAACAAATTTCAAACCAAACCCACACAAATGCTCCCCCAAGCTAGGCTTGGGAATAATAAGTATATGAAGGCCATGGGCATGTAATAAGGGTCAGTAGCACGAAACAAGTCATTAGGCTCAGCGGGGCTAAGGGGGATAAAAATATAATGAAATTACACTCTGGGGCTCGAGAATGAGTCAAAAGAACGCATCTATCATAGCAAATGTAACAAGTCACCAAACATCAGATGAGTACGAAGTCAAAGTCAAGATCAATCCGCTAGGGAGGAACTAACACACCAAAAACATAGACTGGATAATAATATGAATCCAATAGGCTAGAAAAGGCCTCACAGTCTAACCAAATCAGGTATGCAGCACAAAGTAGTATAGTATAGTCAGAAATCGCTCGAAATCAAAGTAGTCGAACATCAAATCAAAGCCTTAGAATCACAAATGCCCAGCTATCCAGAAAACAAAGTCAAATCATTCTCAATAAAAGCACAACGAGGGGCACAAGGAGGCAATCAAACCAGTCACGATCAATCATATTTCTTTTTATTTTTTCATTTTTTCAAAGCTGTAAACTATTCTATCAAAGATTTAAACTACACTTAAAAGCAATAAACTATACTAGAAAGCAGTAAACTATACTAGAAAGCAGTAAAGAGAGTACTCACAGTGAGAGATCCTCCCCCAAGCTGAACGAGGTAGTGTCCTCAATGCCAAAAGGTGACAAGGACGATGCTAAGAGGAAAAACAATGTTAGTACCCTCACTCTCGCTCACAAAAGAGAAGAAAAATAAGAATAAAAAAATAAAAAAGAAAAAGAAAAGGAAAAAAGGGAAAGAATACGAGTTGCCTCTCGCACAGCGCTGGTTTATAAAGGTCCCGCACGACCATAATCCACCCTCTCTCAAATAGGAGGGGCTTGGCAATGAGTGCCACCCTCATCAAACATCTTTCTCCTCCAAATGTTCTTGATAGTACCTCCAGACGGTGAGGCAACCTTAGGTGTAGTTGGAACCTTCTCCACACCTACTTCATCCAAAACCGCGTCCCTACAACAAGATTGTTCAAGCATAGGTGCATTAACAGCATTGGTCAGTTGAAAAATCACTTTATCATCACCAACACTCAGAGTTAGAGACCCAGACTTGACATCAATAATAGCACCAGCAGTACGCAAAAATGGTCTACCCACAATAATGGGAATCTGGGCATCCTCATCCATATCTAACACCACAAAATCAACAGGAATATAGAATATCTCAACCCTAACAAGAACTTCCTCTAAAACACCTAGAGGGTATTTTATAGAACGATCTGCCATCTGTAAAGTGATTTGTGTGCATTTAAGTGCTCCCATATTCAGCTTCTTATAGACAGATAATGGCATAACAGAAACAGAAGCACCTAAATCACACAAAGCCTTATCAATAAAAATAGGTCCAAGTTGGCAGGGTATGGAAAAACTATCAGGATCTTTTAACTTTGGTGGGGTTTTATTTTGAATAAAAGCACTACACTCTTCAGTAAAAGCGACACGTTCTACCCCACCAAAGTCTATTTTCTTAGTTATCATGTCTTTCAGTAATTTGGCATAAACAGGCACTTGGGTAATTAAATTTGTGAATGGAATTGTTACCTCAAGGTTCTTGACCATAGCCAAGAACTTACCAAACTACTGATCGAGCTTTGATTGTTGCATCCTGTGAGAAAAAGGTAGCCTTGGTGTAAAAGGCGTTTCAGAAACCTTCTCCTTTTTCTTCCCTGTCTGTTAAGCTTCTGCGGACAAATCGACTTCAGACGTCGAATTCTTCCTTTTTCCTTCCTCTACCACCCTCTTCTTCCCCGCAGTTGGGGTAACCTCATCAACGGGCAACGGAGGGGCATCATATGCAATGCCACTACGAAGAGTGATGGCATTCACATGGTCTCTCTGAATGGGTTGCCTTGGCAATTCCCCATGATGCCTCGGAGCATTAGTTTCTGCCAATTCTGCAACTTGAGCCCCGAGAAGTTTGATGTGCTTCTCTTGGGCCCTCCGTGCTTCCTTATTTGTCTTTTAAATAAACAATATTAGTTTCATCAGTTCAGAATTGCTAGGCTCTTGTGGGTTATTGTTTTGTGGAGGTGGGGTGGGGTGGGAAAATTTTGTGGGGTTTGGAAATTATTGTGGTTGTGGAAGTTTTGTGATGGGGGTCTCTGAAAGTTTGTGGGGTTTGATAGTAAGAGGGTTTGGGATGGTTTTGTGGAGGTGGAGGATGATGGTTTTGTGGATTTTGGTAATTGTATGGAGGGGGGAAATTTGGTTGTCTCTGTTGGAAGGCGTTTTCCTGCTCCATCTGAAGTTGACTGAACTGACAGTCATGCCCAAAGTGACACTGAACACCACATACCTCGCAGTAAGATGAGGTAATGGGTGCTACGGCAGACATAGCATTAATACTCAAAGGAGGTGATACTGAGGGAGAGGAACTGAAGGTGTTAATCTGCTGACTCAGCTTCGCTATCTGCAAAGTCAATAATGCAATGGCATCTACCTCCAGTACCTTCCTCGTGAGGCTGCGGGAAGTGGAGTGTTCATTGGCTGCGAGGTTTGATAGAATCTCATAGCCTACATCCACTTCCTTATCCAGAAAGACTCCTCCTGCAGACGAGTCAACAATACTCTTCGTTTGAGGCTGCAGACTATTGTAGAATGTCTGAGTCAAGAACCATTTGTCTATGTTGTGGTGTGGACACTCCCTCTGTAAGTCTCTAAACCTAGCCCACGCTTCCCGTAATGTTTCACCAGGCTCTTGAGAAAATGTGGCTAGTTTGTTTCTAATTTCTGCTGTTTTAGTAGGTGGATATTATTCTCTCAGAAACGCAACAGAAATCTCACTCCATTCAGTTTCCTTCACGTCGTTCAACCATTTATGGGCTCTATCTTTCAATGAAAACTCGAACAACATGACTTTGAGTTGATTTGGAGTGACACCGACATGATTAACGGTTCGACAAAGCTGTTGAAACCGCTGCAGATGATTTGCCGGGTCTTTAGTAGGATGCCCACCAAACTGATTTTGCTGAACCATGCTGATGAGTCCAGGCTTAATTTCGAATTTTGTCGCGGCAATGGTGGGCATAGTAGGTCCAGTGGAGAGACCATCTGGGTTGGGCACCCCATATGACTTCAGTGATTTTGACATAACTGAACTCAAGGTGTCTGTTCCAGAGGTGTTCAGCTGAACAAACTGCTTTTTTTCTGATTTTTCTTTCGGATCTGCCTGATTGTCCTAGTAAGATCGGGATCCGCTAGATTGGGGGAACCGTTTCTTTGAGACCTGGGCATACAAAAGAAACAAAAAGAAGCAGTAAAACGTACCTCAATTGGAACAATGAAGTTCCAATGAGGCACAGAGAAGTAGACCAAATAATCAAATAAAAACTTAGAAAACTAGCCGTCTCCCCGGCAACGGCGCCAAAATTTGATAGGTTTTAGTCGTATCACCTATTCAAAGATAAACCTACAGCCCTCTAATTAAGGTAGTCAGTGGAAGCAGGGTCGAATCCGCAGGGAGACAGAGTTTCTATATTAATATTCAATTAACTAACTACTCCAGGTGAAATCAGAGAGAATTAATCTGAACTAATAATTAAGTTAAGAAATACGAATTAGACTGAGGATTTAACTATGGAATAAAAGTCTAGGGTATTAGGTCGGTCCACCATGCTTATACCAATCAAACAAGGTCAACTACTATCAAAACCTAAGTCGAGAGTCGAGTGATTAGAGCACGTGTCGAGCTATGGTTAAGACTCAACGCTCATAGTTCAACATACGCCGCATGTTCACTAACGTAATCAGAACTACTGATGTGTCCTAGGCCTCTAGTCATAATACGGATCTGTGCAAACAACTATTAACCACAAGCAATCAATGAAATTGGCCACTAACATTAATCACTAATTAAGAACAAACCACATCACAACCACTCTAATCAAGCCCTAAGAATCAATAGAAGTTTAAATAACAATCATGATATAAACATGGCTTCCCTATCTAACACCCTAGAAAGAGAACTACTCAAACATGATTAAATTGACAATAACAAAGCTAATTGGAAACCCTAAGAATTTCATCATGAACTAATCGAATAATAAGCAATTAAACTAGAACAATTGAGAGATAAGAATAAAGCAATCAGAAAGATGATTACCAAATTGACGGAAAGCGGGAACTTTAATTGAATTGAAACAATATTCGAATCTCTTCTACGATGGAAAACTATAAAGAACTAGGCTAAGAGCTCTCTAAATGTTCAATAATATAAAAGATACAAATAAAAACAACTAAAAAAGTATTTATAGTTCCTAAGAAAACAATAAGATAGAGTGGGAAAATACGCAAAATCGCGTCCCCCGTGTCGTGCACCCGATCGGGTCTGGGAACAAGTTTCCAGCAATCAAGGCTTCACCCGATGCGATCGGGCAACGTCCACCCGATCGGGCAAGACCACCCGATGTCATCGGGTGGACGTCTTCTTCAGCTCTCAGAAATCAGCAAATTTGGCCAAGTGTAAGTCCACCCGACGGGATCAGGCAAGTCTGCCCGATCGGGCGGAAAATCTGAAGATCTCGCCTAAAATGCTCGTACCCGATCGGGCAGTGGTTGCCCGACCCGATCGGGCGAGGCTTCTTTCTTTCTTGCCTCTACTTGGCTTCATAAGCCAAGTCTTTTGCATATTTCTTCCTCACAACGGGGTCCGAATACCATCTCGAGACCGCCAAGATGCCTCATAACCTTCCGCTATAGCGTGGCGCTCAAAACATCAAGTAAACAGGGATTTTTTCCCTAAGAACCTGCAAAATGATATGGAACACACAAACCACAACTATATCGAAATTGTTAGCATAAATAGCTCCTAAGAGCGTTAATATCGCACAAAGTCCTTTGCTACGGCAAAGAGGGTCGGTCAGACGAGTACGTCTGTCCGTAGGCACCTATTCCCTCCGGCGAGAAGGGGAGAAAGCCTTTTGATCCGGTGGTCTTGCCACCACTGGTTACCACAGTGGGAGCTGGAGAGTCGTCCACTCCTATTGATCTAGAAAGCCATCTGGACGCAGCTGGCTTGAATTTTGAAGAATTATCTCATCCGGACGCGGTCATTCCTGGGACCTCTGCCTATTCAGGGGCAGTAGCTCGGCTGGTGGGGCAAATACCCCATCCTTTCATGACGAAGTCGGCCTCGTCTGGTGAGTTATTCCATTCCAACTAGGTCAGAACGCTGCGGGTTGGTGGACGTTCGATGAGTCCGTCCAACAAGCTTGCAGTTTTTCAGATAAAGGAAAGTCTCCAGCCGTGGATTGGTCGGCTTTGGAGCCTCCGGACGAGGCCATCCCCTCATTTTCTAAGTACTCCTCGATCGAGAAGAAGAAGATAAAAAAGGACGTCTATGACTCCTTTCCCAAGGAGTACGTCAAAGGTCTAAGGGGGGCCACGGCTGGACATGTGGGCTACTTGTCTCAACTCCTTGCCGAGGTATCTCTCTTTTCTTTTTGTGTTCATATCTTAACTTCTTATGACATGGCCTTCTGATTTGGTAAATATTTTTTTTATATTCAGGGGTTCGTCCGAAGCATGGCCTTGGAGGAGTATGTGAGTGATCTCCGCAAGGAGAACTTTGCCTATGTTCACAAGGCAACTACAGCTGTAGACAAAGCCATAGTAACTTGGGAGGAGCTGAGCATCTATCATAGGCAGAGTTTGGAGGCCTTGGAGAAGCGCTCGGCCGAACTGGAGTCAGCCAACAAGCTCCACCTACTCAAGATCAATGACCTGCTGAAGGAGAAGGATGAGTGGCTCCTAGCCCGGGACGTTCTCCTGGACGATCTGGCAAAGGAGAAAGAGGTTGTTGCTGCTACCTCGACTGGCCTTAGGGACAAAATTTCTGAACTTACAACAGAAGTTGCTCAGCTGAAGTACAAAGCAAAGCAGGACTTCCAAGAGGCCCTCAAAGCCTTCGCTGAGTCCTTGGAAACGGCCAAAGGTTGGGGGATTAAAGCCATGGAGATGATGGCTGACCCTGACCAAGTAATGCCGGTTTCAACGTCGGCTTAGAGTGTCACAAGGTCGGAATTCGTAACGAAGATCCTCCTAATTTCGAGGATTCAGACTAGGAAGAGGAATTGGAGGACGAAGAGCCTCAAGATGATGCCGCCATGGAGGAGGATGTTCCTATTACTCTTCCTAATGTCTAAATCAACCGTCCTCCTTCTTTCTTCGCTTCTCATTTGGGCTACTCATTTGAGTGAGGAAATTAGGAGGCATTTCTATAAGAACTGGTGCAAGTCTAAGAAGGGCTTGCACCAAGTACTCTAAGAAGTATGACAGTGAGGAGGGCACAGCAGAGCTTCCTTTTGGCCGAAGATGTGCAAAAATCCCAGCAGTCCTCCCTCGGCTTGGTTTTTGCCTAGTGTAATGTTTTGGTCGTTTCAGGCTGTGTTTCAATGCCTTGTAATCACATTAGGATATATTTTAGTCGTTTGGTTTTGTTTTAGTAGCATGGAAACTCAATTGTGCTGTATTTTGGCAACCAACTTTCATCCATTTGAATGAATAGCTTTCCTTCACTTTGCTTGCCTAATGTTTGTTTGTATCAAATTTTTCTAAATGTTCCAATAGCTTGTCTTAATGATGTTACATATGATTGCCTGTTTCCACCTTACCCGTCTAAGAGGGATCAAGGATCATCCTAACTCAGCGGGAAACACATTTTTGGACGAAAATGTTCCAAACATGCAATTTTTGCTAAGTATCCTCCTTTCCCTTCCAAAAAGGGATCAAAAATCAACCTAACTCGTCTTGAAACACATCTATGGACGGAAAACATACTTATGGACGAAAATGTTCCAAACATGCAATATTTGCTAAGTATCCTCCTTTCCCGTCTAAAAAGGGATCAAAGATCAACCTAATTCGTCTTGAAACACATCTTCTTTAGACGAAAATGTTTCATTCATGCATTATTTGTTGTGTCCTCCTTACTCGTCTGTAATGGGTTAGCTCGTCTATGGTTACTTGGGAATCTGCCCCTTCTTGGGCGACCACCCGTTTGACCAAACTTGTTGCTCAAGAAGGAGAACGTCCAGGATGGAGTCCTTTAGATGAAGTCGTCAAAATTTTCTCCGTGTTAGTTACCCAGCATCTGCGTCTAGAGATAATGTTTCCTAAGAGAAGACTGCTTCGTGAAGGAAAGCGGCCAGCAACATATCGTTTAGACGGATGAGATGGGGGGTTAATCTAATTCACAATTACTCGTCTTAATGTGATTTATACTCGTCCTACCTTCTCTTGGCAATCTTTGTAAACGATCGTTTCCCCATGAAGGAAGTTGGCCAAATTACATATCTTAGACGAGTCTTTTCTTTGCTAGTTCAAGACGACCTTCAAGACTTTTCAATTTATGTGTAATTTCTGACGGCTTCCTTGGGGAAGCAGTGTTCGTATTATGGCTATAATAAACTTCCAGACGAACACATGTGCCAAACTTTTAATGAAGCGTTGGTCTGATTTCTTGCCGGCTTCCTTGAGGAAGCAGTGTTCGTTTTGTGGCTATAATAACCTTTCAGACGAACACATGTGCCAAACTTAATGAAGATTTGGTCTGATTTTTGGTCGGCTTCCTTGAGGAAGCAGTGTTCGTCTTAATATTAAAAATATTAGACGCCACCTGTGTCAGACTTTACTAAGCCTGAGACATTTCAGCCGGCTTCCTTTAGGAAGCAATGTTCGTTTTAAAATGACTTTTCTTTATTTGGTTTGTCATCTTTTTAGGACGAACATGTTCATGATAGTTGATCCTTTACTAAGGTTTTTCCTATTCTAATCCATATCTTTGTCTTGAGTCAATTTGGTAGTCCAAGGTGACTTAAACAAATACAAAAATAATTTACTCATGGTAATTACCATAAGGATAGGAATTGTATTGATGATTTTTGCTCAGCTAAAAGACTGAGAGTACATGTATACAATTCTGTGTCGTGGCACTTAGATTACTACATTGGCGATGAAACTAAATATTAAATTTCTTGAGATTGTTTGAGTTCCAAGTCCTGAAAATTGGACGACCTTCCATGTCCTACAGACGATAGGTTCCACTTCTGATTTCTTCCACGATGAGGTATGTCCCTTCCCAGTTAGGTGTCAGCTTGCCTTGCTCCATAGCTCGTCCTACCGCCTCCATCTTCCTTAATACAAGATCTCCTACTTTCAGTGGACGATGGGTGACCCGTTTGTTGAATTCCCGGGCCATTCGGAGCTTGTAAAGCTGCATCCTTAAGAGAGCATTGCCCCTGACTTCAGGCAACTGATCTAAGGCCGTTCTAATGGTTGTCCAATTTGCCTCCTCTGAGTAAAGCATAATTCTCAAAGTATGTTCTTCTACTTCAATCGATAAGACGACCTCAGTGCCATACACCAGCATGAATGGGGTTTCTCCAGTAGAGCTTTTTGCAGCTGTCCTGACAGACCATAACACTAGTTGTAGCTCTTCAACCCATAAGCCCTTCGCATTACCAAGTTTCTTCTTGATGCCGTTTGATAGTATCTTGCTGAATGACTCAACCTGCCCATTAGCTTGGGGATGTGCTACAGCAGCAAAATGTCCCCTGATATCTCTTTCAGCCAACCATTCCCTCAGCTTGGGTTTCTCAAATTGTGGAACATTATCAAAGACTATGGACTGGGGCATGCCGAACCTAGTTATGATGTTCTTCCATATAAAACTCTTGACATCTTTGGTGGTGATACCTCTGACAGCCTCAGCCTCATCCTCCACCCACTTGCTAAAGTAATCCACAGCAACTATCACAAATTTCTTCTGCCCTGCGGCTAGTGGGAACGGTCCAAGTATATCCATGCCCCATTTTGAAAAGGGTAAAGGAAAAAGAACTGGAGTTAGCAATTTTGAAGGTCTTTGATAAAGATTTCCATGTTTCTCATAGTTGACACATTTCCTAACGTACTCCATGGCATCCTACCGAAGGGTTGGCCAATAGTAACCTGTCCTGAAGGCCTTTTCAGCCAATGCTTGCCCGCCTATGTGGGAAGCGCAGGAGCCCTCATGCAATTCTTTCAAGACTTCCATACCATCGTCCTTGGTTATACACTTCAGAAGTGGTCGGTTAAAGGATTTCTTATACAAGGTTTCATCCCACAACAGAAACCAATTATCCTTCTCCCTGATATACTTAGACTCAATAGGGACGTTAGGTAACTGACCAGTCTTCTTGAAATAGATGATGGGGCCCATCCATGTGTTTCCTCTCCTGAGAAACATGACTTCCTCTTCATCTACACTTTTCCTTTCCTTGATTTCCCAAAAAATTGTTTTAGATGTGTCACAGGTGGCCGAGCTTGCAAGCTTTGAAAGAGCATCGTCTTGGTTGTTCTCTGATCTGGGCACTTGTCTTAAGACGAACCTCCTCAGTTGTCCTACTTCACCTTTTATCAGCTTCCATATTGAGCCATGGAAGTTTCTTTGCATTCATATTCTCCATTTACTTGACTGACCACCAGAAGAGAGTCTGACTTGGCCTCGATTTCTTGTGCCCCTGCTGCCTTGCACATCTTGATCCCTGCTAAAAGTGCTTCATACTCGGCCTCATTATTGGAGTCCTGGAATTCAAAGCACATGGCATACTCGAACTTATCTCCTTCGGGAGATTGGCAAATAATTCCTGCCCCACTCCCATTTAAGGTGGACGAGCCATCTACCATCAATGTCCAATGTGTTCTTCCTTCCGCAGGATCACTAACCGGCTTTACTTCTTGTCGGGTCAATTCGACAATGAAATAAGCCAGAGCTGTCCTTTTATAGCTTTTCAGGGTTCGATCATAATATCAAACATATTCAGTTACACGACCCATTTTAGCATTCTTCCCGCTGTTTTCATCTTCTGTAATACTTGCTTGAGGGGTTGATCAGTGTAGACCACTATGCTGTGTGCTAAGAAGTAGGGGCGTGGTTTGCGGCTAGCCATAACCAATGCTAGACCAAACTTCTCCACCATACTTATCTAGTTTCTGCTTCCTTCAACACATGACTGACAAAGTACAGTAGTACTTGCACATTTTCCCTTGCATCCGGGAGAACAGCACTGACAACATCTGGCAAGACAGCTAAGTATACAAAAAGCTTCTCTCCCTCAACTGGGCTGACTAGGCGTGGGAGCTGACGCAAATGGGCTTTTACCTTTTGTAGTGCTTCCTCAGCTTCCACCGTCCATTCAAATCTAGCCTTTTTCTTGATGGTGGCAAAGAAATGATGGCACTTGTCTCCTGATTTGGACAGGAATCGTCCTAGTGCAGATAAACACCCTGTTAGGCGTTGTACTTCCTTTATCTTTGACGGGGATTTCATATCGAGGATTGCTTGAATCTTCTCAAGATTCGCTTGAATACCCCTCTGGTCTACCAAGAATCCCAAAAACTTTCCTGCTGACGCCCCAAAAACACACTTCTTAGGGTTTAACTTCAACTTGTACTTCCTGAGAGTTTCAAAAGTCTCTTTCAGATCACCAATATGATCGTCCTCAACAGGGCTTTTGACAATCATATCATCTATGTATGCTTCCATATTCCTCCCCAACTGAGGTTGAAAAATACTATTGATGAGTCTCTGAAAGGTGGCCGAGGCATTCTTGAGGCCGAATGGCATCATCAACCAACCATATAACCCCATTTCAGTGATAAAGGATGTCTTATCGATATATTGATTTCTTATAGAGTTTTTCCCTTCATTTACAAGCTAAATTGTGCGGTATTGACGCTCTTAGGAGCTATTTATGCTAACTATTTCGATATAGTTGTGGTTTGTCTGGTTTACAACGTTTTGCAGGTTTTGGGGAAAAACTTCGTATTTACTCGACATTTTGATCACATACTATAGCGGAGATTTATGAGGCATATAGGCGGTCTCGACATGGTATTCGAGCCCCCCCCTTGTGAAGAAGAATTGTTAAGAGACTTGGCATATGAAGCCAAGTATGAAGCCAACCAGAGATTAGCTCCGCCCGATCGGGTCAGGCAACCACCGCCCGATCGGGTACGATCTTCTACAGCCAAAACCTCGGGTTTCCTGCCCGATCCCATCGGGCGAACATATACTTTGCCATTTATGCTGTTTTTGGACTGCTGGAGCCAAGCTTCACCCGATGTCATCGGGCAGCCTTGCCCGATCGGGCGACCCTGTGCCCGATCTCATCGGAATCACACATTGTTGCTGCTGCTGGATTAGTGTTCCCAGGCCCGATTGGGCGGCCCTGTGCCCGATCAGGTGGAAGACACGGAGAAAACGATTTGCGTCTTTTCCTATTCTATCTTATTGTTTTCTTAGAAGACTATAAATACTTTTTAGGTAATTTTTACATGGAATCTTTATTATCTTGAACAATTAGAGAGCTCTTAAAGTTAGTTTTCATTAGTTTCCATTGTAGAGGAGATCGAACCTTGATTCAATTCAATTAAAGTTATTGCTTTTTGTCAAATTGGTAATCTTCTTTCTTATTGCTTTGTTATTACTTCTTAATTGTTCTAGTTTAATTGTTGATTATTCAATTAGTTCATAATGCAATTATTAGGGTTTCCAATTAGTTTTGTTATTGTCAATTCGATCATGTCTGAGTAGTTCTCTTTCCAGGGTGTTAAATAGGGAAGCCATGTTTATACCATGATTGTTGTTTAGATTCCTATCGATTTCTAGGGCTTGATTAGAGTGATTGTGATGTGGTTTGTTCTTGATTAGTGATTAGTGTTAGTGGCCAATTTCATTGATTACTTGTGGTTAATAGTTGTTTGCACATATCCGTCTTACGACTAGAGGCATAGGACACATCATTAGTTCTGATTACGTTAGTGAACATGCGGCGTATGTTGAACTATGAGCGTTGAGACTTAACCATAGCTCAGCACATGCTCTAATCCCTCGACTCTTGACTTAGGTTTTGATAGTAGTTGACCCTATTTGATTGGTATAAGCATGGTGGACCGACCTAAAACTCTAGACTTTTATTCCATAGTCAAATCCTCAGTTAATTATCGTCTTCCTTAGTTCAATTATTAGTTCAGTTAATCTTCTCTGATTTCATCTGAGGTAGTTAGTTGGTTGAAATATAGAAACTTTGTCTCCCTGTAGATTCGACCCTGCTTCCATTGACTACCATTGGTAGAGGACTGTAGGAATTATCTTTGAATAGGTGATACGACTTTAGCCTGTCACTTATCTTGGTCGTCGGGCCACATTGGTATTTGATGAAAACCGGAATAGGCATCCATAAAACTTAACTGTGCGTGTCCGGCCATTGAATCGACCAGCCAGTCTAACTTTGGCAAAGGAAAGCTATCCTTTGGACAAGCCTTGTTCAAATCTGTGTAATCTACTCACATTCTCTAGGTCCCATTCGGCTTCGGTACCATTACCACATTTGCTATCCAATCTGGGTAGTGGGTTTCCCTTATGAAGCCTGCGTCCATCTATCTCTTAACTTCCTCATCCACGGCTTGAATTCTAGCCGGCCCCAAGTGTGTCTTCTTCTGAGGAATGGGCTTTTTGAAGGATTAACATTCAGCCGATGTACGGCAACCTCAAGATCAATCCCGGGCATTTCTTCTGTGCTGTAAGCAAAAACATCTTGGAATTCTCTGAGCAAATTCACTAAGTTTTCCTTTAACTCTGGACAAAGAGAGGAACCTAGCTGAAGAGTTCTTTCTGGACGGGCTTCGTCCAAATAAATAGTAATGGGCTCATCTGCGGGTTCTAGACGTTCGGTCGTCACTCCTATGATGGCCATTACCTCTGCTGAAGATGCAGGCTCTTCTTTTATCAGGGTGAATTTCCTCTTTTTTACTCGACGGTTCCCCAGACGCTTTCCTTGAGGGAGCAACCTTCGTTTTGTCTGTTAGGTTCTCTGGTCTTTCTGCTTTCTCTTCTGGCTTCCAGGACGAAGGCCTTAACGTGGTCAAGTAATACTCTCTGGCAGTTCATTGGTCACCGTAGAGTGACCCAACTTGACCATCGTCACATTCAAACTTCATCAGCATCAAGTGTGTAACTACCATCGCCTTGACATGATTAAGTGTTGGCCGACCCAGGATGACATTGTAGGCCGTGAGATCCCTAACTACTAAA
This sequence comes from Patellifolia procumbens, assembly GCA_947645195.1. NCBI lineage: Eukaryota > Viridiplantae > Streptophyta > Magnoliopsida > Caryophyllales > Amaranthaceae > Patellifolia > Patellifolia procumbens. Next base: position 2,210,294 of record CANSGD010001040.1, read on the forward strand.
AACTTAACAAAGAGAGTTCTTGACTTTTCTTTTTCCCCAACTCGAACGGGTAATGACACAATTCCCATTGGATGAATAACTCCTCCCCCAAACCCAATGATTGGGTGGTGAACGGGGAGCAAGTGATTCTCGTCAAACTTCAGCCGGGAAAGACAATCAGCACTGATTATGTCAGTTGAGCTGCCCGTTTCTATCAAATTCTCCTTACTTTCAAATTGGTAATCTTCATTTCTACCACCAATGGGTCGTCGTGAGGGGTTTTCAATTTTCCTCTATCATTCTCACTGACAACCACATTGGGAAAAGGCTCAATCTTGGTGTCATCCGCCACAAGAACTTGGCTGAGTTCCCTGAGATAACTCTTGTGTCCCCTATTTGTAGGTCCTCCTGCTGCAAACCCTCCCGAGATCAATAGTACCACAACCTCATTTGTACTATCATTCACTTTCTTTTTTCCAAACCAGTCATTTCTTTTTTGAAACTTCTTTCCTGCTAGAGGAAGATAGGTATTCATCTTTCCTTGACGAGCTCGTTCTTCTAGGACTTTTTTCAGATGCTTACATTCATTCGTCTCATGACCACAATCTTTGTGAAAATGGCAATACTAGCTCCTATCCCCGTTCCGATAGGGCGTCTTCATTTCAGCTGGAGCCTTGAGATCATGATGGTCCTTTATCTCCATAAGTATGGAGTATTGGTCCTTATTGAACTCTATAGGGTCGGCTGATTCCGTGGCTTCTCTTTCTCTTCGTTTTCCCTTCTTAACTGAGGTCGTAGTTGATGCCACCGTCCAAGTCTTAGCCTTCTTAGGGTTGTTCTTTTTTATGGGAACAGACTCCTCAGGCTTCTCCGACTCAGGATGTTTGGCTTCAGCACAAACCTCTGTAGCATGTATAAAAGCTTCAGCCTCCCTCAGGGCTTCAGTTAGAGTGGTTATCTTCTTCTTAACTAAGTCAAACTTAAAGCTTCTAGGGCGCAATCCCCTGATGAAGGCATCAAAGGTGACCCCTGCATTCAGGTCTTGTATCTGAAGTGCTTCGAGGTTAAATCTCTTGACAAAGCTACGCAAAGCCTCCTTTGGTCCTTGGATGACCTTTCCCAAATGCATGCTGGTCTTTTGCTCTTGATTATTGGCCACAAAGTGGCTGGTAAAAAACAGACTGAGTTCAGTGAAGTTGTTCACTAAGTTGGCTTGGAGATTGTTAAACCACTTCTAGGCTACTCCCTTCAAAGTAACCGGATAATTCTTACACCAGGTAGCGTCATCTACTGCCTGGACATACATTTGATGTTTGTAAGCTGACAGATGATCATCAGGATCTGTGGTACCATCAAAGGGTTCAATTGTAGGAAGCTTAACTTTAGGGTATGGCTGGGCTTCCATAATCCTTGCTGAGAATGGAGTTGGGCAATCAATGCTTAACGCCGCCATCCTCCTTATAACAGGTATATTTTGTTGACGGTATTCTCTGATAACCGGGTTTGATGATGTGTGTGATGGGGTCTCTCGTCGGTACACATTCGATTGACTCAGTCTTTTCCTGATGGCGACGAAGTGTGGGAGTGGGTCCTCCGACCTCCGTCTGGATGAAGACTTTCAACATGGGATCCCTCAAATAGGATGCAGATCCGGCGAATGACCTCTGAAGGGCAGCCGCCCTTTTGCTTGCAAGTAATCTCTGGCATCCGTAGCCATGCGACGTTCATCTATTGGACGATCTTCTTGAGACCTTCCAACTAAGTTCCAACCCAACCTTCTTGCCTGCTCACTTCGGGCTGGGCGTTTTCCTTTACTTGCTAGGCGAGCAGGACGACTAGGTCCTGCCACATCCACTTGTGAATGACCACGAAGAGGCCCAATCTGAGCAACTGTAGCTCCATTGTGTTGAAAGAACAACATATTACTCTTAATCTGTTCCTGAACCACAACAGCGACTTCTGATTGAAAGTCGTTCAGAACATTCTCCAGATGGGCTGCTGTCACTGGACGATCCAGGTTTTCTTCCAGCACCACATCTGCTCTCTCCAAACGAGGCCCATCTCTACCTCTCGCTGGACGTTCATCATCTACTGTATCCTCTACTACAGCTTGGTGACCCTGACGTCGGACTTGGTTTGATGAATGACAGTCAATCATCTCTGCGTCTCCCCACAGACGGCGCCAAATGTTGTTAGCCCGGAATTGGCTAAGCTCTTCTTCCAACTCTTGTAGCTGAGTTCTTTTCTTAGACTTGTGCAGAGATGCTCGTTGCTTCGTATCCGAACCTGAAAATAAGGAAACCAACCCTAGAGATTTGGAAATTGATTCCCCCTCCGATGCCTAAGTCAGTATTTGTGAGAGAAATTCTAAGTATATTTGGACATAGTAAGTTTAGAGAGTAGGTGAGATTCCCCCTTTTACCTGATTTTGAGGAACTATTTATAGTGTTTGTGAATGAAAAGGTGCACCCTAGAATAGAAGGATGTGATTGGTTAAACAATGGAAAGGTGACACTTGTCAACACTTCTCTCTATATCCTCTTTATGATGATTTTTGCAGGCGCGACATTGTTGAGTAGTCCGCTAGGCACCCCTCGTGGTACTATTGGAACCCTAATTATGGCCAGCTTGCTTCTGTGCCAGATGATATGGCTGAGGATGAGGAGGAGGAGGAGAGAGACTGCACCGCGACAGTCTGTCTTAATAGGAGACTGCACCCCGATAGTCTGTCTCTATAGGAGACTGCACCGCGACAGTCTGTCGCTATAGGAGACTGCAGCGCGATAGTCTGTCTCTATAGGAGACTGCACCGCGACAGTCTGTCTCTATAGGAGACTGCACCGCGACAGTCTGTCTCAATGGGAGACTGCACCGCGACAGTCTGTCTCAATAGGAGACTGCACCGCGACAGTCTGTCTCTATAGGAGACTTTGGTGCAGGTGCTAGTGGTTTTGGGGGCAGTTCTAATGGTGGATTTGGTAGTGGTATGGGTGGGTTTACATGAGATTCTTCTGGTGGTTTTCCTGGCAGTTTTTCAGGTGGTGGTGACATGTCTGATGATATGGCGACTGATGCCCTTGCTCTTTTTCTCTCTCGTTGCAATGAGGACATTGCCTCGTTCAGCTTGGGGGAGGATCTCTCTCTGTATATACACTCTCTCCCTTTTACTGCTTTCTAGTGTAGATTTACAACTTTCTAGGATAGATTTAATGCTTTGATAGGATAGTTTATTGCTTTGAAAAAATTCTGAGCTGTTTAGTGTATGTTGAGTTATATGATTGTCTCCCTGTGCCCCATTGATGTTTTCGTAATGTTTTGGATTCATGACTTTTGATGGCTTGGCATTAAGGATTCATTGGTTTTGATTTGATCTCCGACTTTATATGACCCTTGCTTGCATGATGCTTGTGACATTTGCGCTGAATGTGAAACTAAGTTTGTTAAATTGTGAGTTTTTAAGCCTATGGATGCCTATTTTCATCCCGCCTTTCCTTCTTTGTGTGTAGTTCCTCAGTATAACATTGATCTTGGCATTGGTTCTTTACTTCTTCATATCTAGCAAGCATGCATATTTGAAATGATTGAGGCGTTCTTCTGATTGTCTAAGCCACAGAGCCACATTCATCACATTATACCGCCTTTAGCCCGTCTGAGCTTTTCTTCCCTGTTTATTATCATACCTACATTACAAGCTAGTTCCTTACATGATATTTTCCTAAGCCTAACTTGGGGGAGCATTAGTAGTGTTTTGGTTTTGTTATAGATGAGTTCGGCGTTTTGATGGTTATTAGCTAATTGTTAGTTGTGGAGCTTATTGGTAATAAAAGCTCATAGTGCACAATTTGGAAAAAAGTTAACATTGAGAAAAAAGAATGAGTTATGAGCAAAAAGAAGAATTTCTCGAATGTTTCGAACAATGAATATAGAAAATGAGTAAAAAGGAAAGAAAAAGAAAGTGTGGTCTATTAGAATACAATTGAGTTAGTTATGTTTTGGGTGATGATATGCGGAGTTGATAGGTCACATTGACCTCTTAGTTTGTTGATGATTATGCTCATCTAGGTTGGCTTTACCCCACATCTCCCAAAGTTTGCCACACCTTTCACCTAAGCCACGCTACAACCTTGTAAAGATCTCATGATCCTTGTTGCATTGCATTGTTTAGATTGATATGAAGTTTTGTCCCAATCCCGTAGAGTATCATCTATTTGTGAGTCGACAAAATAGGTTGAGTGTCACATGCAACCCACTAAACACACAAGTGATATGAGTTAGGAAGGGTAATTATGGGTTGGGTCCGGTGAGCGATCGGGCACATCTTTTGCCTCCTACAAAAATTGAGAGTTGAGTGGCCTCCATGTGAGCACCCTCTTAGTATTTGTGAGATGCGTAGATGGTTTTTTGGATTGCTATGCGTACTAATTGATTTTTGGTTGGATATGATGGACTGATGATGATGCTTGCCTGCCGAACTAGTCTTGAGTCTAACTGAAATTTTGAGCCAAATTCTTTTCTGTCTTATTGGGGTGTGACAGTCGTATGTTAGTTCGCATGATATGTTTGCTTGAGGACAAGCAAAGGTTTATCTTGGCGGAATTTGATATAATGATTTCATTTAGAGTTTTCCCTTTATTTACAAGCTAAACTGTGCGGTATTGACGCTCTTAGGAGCCATTTATGCTAACTATTTAGATATAATTGTGGTTTGGTTGTTTTATAACGTTTTGCAGGTTTTAGGGAAAAACTCCCTATTTTTTTTATTCTAACCACTACACTGTAGCGGAGAAGTTATGAGGCATGTAGGAGGTCTCGAGATTGTATTTGAGCCCCTTAAGAAGAAGAGTTATTGAAGACCTTGGCGTCTGAAGCCAAGTATTAAAGCTGCCCAGAAATGGCTTGACCCGATCCAATCGGGCAACCATAGCCCGATCGGGAGTCGATCTTCTCAACCAAAATCTACTGATTTCTTACCCGATCGGACACCCTTACCCGATCCCATCGGGTGGAAATTTACTTGGTCATTTTTGTGGTTTTGAAGGCACTACAAGAGGAACATCTGCCCGATGGCATCGGCCAGCCTTGCCCGATCAAGTGTCAGGGTTTCAACCCCGATCTGGTGGACGTGAATTTTGTACTGTTGAAGTTAATTCCCTAGACCCGATCGGGTGGCCCTTTGCCCGAATCGGACAGAAGACACGGAGTGGGCGATTTTTCGTTCCTTCGTCTTATCTTATTAGCTTTCTTAGGTTAATATAAATACTTTTTAGTTTATTTTTACATTCATCTTTCATTATCTTAAACACTTTTAGAGCGCTTTTAGAGTTTTTACTTAGTTTATCATTGTAAAGGAGATCATACCTTGGTTCGATTCAATGAAAGTTATTGCTTTCAGTCAATTGGTAATCGTCTCTCTTATTGCTTTGTTATTATTTCTCAATTGTTTTAGTTTAGTGATTGATTATTTCATGATGCAATTATTAGGGTTTCTTATTGGTTTTGTTATTGTTAGTTTAATCACGTCTGAGTAGTTCCCTTTCTAGGGTATTAGAGAGGGAAGCCATGTTTATACCATGATTATTGTTTAGACTGATATTGATTTCTAGGGCTTGATTAGAGCGATCGTGGTGTGGTTTGTTCTTGATTAGCAATTAATATTAGTGGCCAATTTCATTGATTGCTTATGGTTAATAATTGTTCGTACAAACCCATCTTACGATTAGAGGCCTAGGACACACCAGTAGTTTTGATTACGTTAGTGAACAAGCGGCGTATGTTGAACTATGAGTGTTGAGACTTAGCCATAGCTCAGCACATGCTCTAATACCTCGACTCTTGACCTAGATTTTGGTAGTAGTTAAACCCCTTTGATTGGTATAAGCATGGTGGACCGAACTAATACTCTAGACTTTTATTCCATAGTTAAATCTCAATGTAATTCCTGTCTTACTCTAGTTTAATTATTAGTTCAGTTTATCATATCTGATTTCACCTGAAGTAGTTATTTGGTTGAATGTTAACATAGAAACTTTGTCTCCCTGTGGACTCGACCCTGCTTCCCTTGACTGCTATTGTTAGAGGATTGTAGGATTTATCTTTGAATAGGTGTTACGACTTTAGCCTATCATGCATTCCAAAGAAAAACGCGAGCACAGTTCTTGTGGGTGGCAAAATAACAAGAAATTACAGTCAGGAAAACTTCGATTTTAGCAACCGATTGTAGTCAGGATCAGCAACCAACTAATCTGAAAACTGATGCGCACATATTGAAAAACTGAACAAAAAATACAAGAGCTAAGAGCTAAGACATACCATTTAGCCAAGACGCTTGTCTAGGTTTCACCAATTCTAAATTGCGGAAGATCCATTACTCAAATTAGAGTGGGAACCCCCTTCTCGCATTTCTAATCTATAATCCTCCTGGTGCTAGGGCCATTGGGGGGAAAGCCGAAAGCCGAAAGTCGGATGAGGGAAAGGTAAATTGGGAAAAAAAATTCAAACCAACCAAATTCTTACTTTACGGGGCGTTTAGTGTGTGGAAATGGGAGTCTGGGGATGGGATTGGGAGTGGGAATTGTAAAATGGGAATTTATAAAAATAATCCCATGTCCAAGTTTGTTAGAGGATAGGAATAAGTTGGGAATAAAAAAGAAAAAATAACAAAGTTACAAAAACAGCCTTATTAAAACCTTCCTTCCTTTTTATTAATGAAAAATTTGTCATTTAAACCCTATTCCCATCCATAAATCCTGCCCCCTAGGCCCCTAGTTATTATTTTGATGAGGATAGAGGCATTTTAATCCCACTCCCGAACCCCCTCAAAATCCCATCTATCTATATATATATTAAAAAGTGTAGCCAAGCATTGTAATCTGCCACGTGTCACTATCTCTATTCGATGGCATTTCATCCACTTCTTTATTATATTAAAAATATTGTCTTCCTAAAGATTTAAACCTGCGACCTTGAGTATGCAAGAAAATAGCACCAATCACTACACCAACATATTATTGTTGCTTCTTCTATTAAAATCAATGATAATATATAAGTGAAAACTAACTTCTTTCTCATATTAAAAATATTGTCTACGTGGAGATTCGAACTCGTGACCTTGAGTATGAAATAAAATAGCATCAACCACTACACCAACATACTATTCTTGCTTCTTTCATCAAAATCAATGATGATATATAAGTGAAAAATAAGAGTTATAAGTTGTAACTGTTAAAATCCATATTTTAAATGAGACAAACTTTTATCTTTTTTTAATGATGTTTTTTCATGCTAAATGACATTGAATATTTTCACCTTTTAGTAAATTGTAAAGCATAAAAATTGCACAGCATCGCCGGGGTCTAATTATTAGTTCCCACATAACAAACATAGGATTTCTTACATATGGGATTATAAATCCCAATCTCATATCCAATTCCCATTAAACAAATACCTTCAAAACACCTGATTACCAATTTTGGTTCATTGTCTTTCTAGCTAGCTTCGTTGTTCAGTCTTCAATTTTTTGTTTTAAAAATATTAGAATCTTCTATATATATTGAAAAACGTAGGTACCTCCAACCTTAAGTACGGATGAAAGAGTTCCAACTATCACTCCACCACTCTATTATTGATGCTTCTATCACAAATAATGATATATAAATGAAAACCAAGAGTTAAGTTCTCTAAATGAGATGAGCATTTTTCTTTTTTTGATGATATTTTCACACTAAATTACATTAATTATCGCTAGCTAAAAACCTCGGCATTGCCGGGAACTAATACTAGTGTCTCTTTTATGGGTCTGTTCTCTTCAGCTTGTTTTCAATTCAGTTCAGTTCAGCTCCAATCAGTTTAGTTCAGTTCAGTTCAGCTCCAATCAGTTTAGTTCAGTTCAGCTCCAATCAGTTTAGTTCAGTTCAGTTCAGCTCCAATCAGTTCAGTTCAGTTTAGTTCCATTTATTATTATTATTACTACTACTATTATTATTATTGTTACAATTATTATTAGTATTGTTATTATTATTATTGCCTTTGCGCATGTATGATTCAGTGTCCTCGTTCTCCAAGTGGTCGTAGTAGCTGGCTATATTGTCGTTAAATGTTATTTTGCTAAAAAGTGTTACTAATTTGCTAATAATATCAAATTGATAATAAAGGTCTCATGAAATACACATTTCGATCATGACATAATAAAAAAAATACTTGTAATTGTTAAAATAACATCATTTTTAATACATGTATTGATAATTGAACTATTGCGCGATATTATAATACTATCGAATATTATTAGGTTCACCGTGTTCATAATCTGTTAGATCTTATTCCTCTTCTTGATCTTCTCTATAAATTTTCTCCATCAACTAGGCATTATCTTGGGTTGATTTCCATATTTTAGAAGTTATGGTAAGTCGTACACTATTCATGGCAGTTTTTCGGTCCTCATTGTACATGTTATGATCAGCTCTTCGTTCCATGGATTCAACTTGATGTGTGAAAGGAATCCTTAAATCATGTCAACGAAAAAATTGTGAAGCGTAAAGCAAGAAACAATAATCCCCAACCGATTAGCTTCGTCCATTTGCAGCATCATTTTAAAACCTTCCACCAGTTCTTTACAACCGCAAAAACTCTCTCAATTACATGTCAACAAGAAGAAGGTTGATAATTGATTTGTTCATACATTCATGCTGGTGGAGTCCCTGTTCGACCTCACCCTGTTTCCTTCGTACGGAATCAAGTACCCGAGTGTATTGGGATATGTTGAATCAACTACATAGTATTTTCCTGCATAACAATAATGATATCAATATTCTAGTATTGTATTTCTCATATTATTCATGGCAATATAGGTTAGTTAATACCAGCTGGTGGATGACGAAATCAGGGATTCGCCTCCAAACAATTGAATTATGTGCACTCCCTTCATAGCCGACATTACTAAATGTAATCAACATGTTTAGTGAACAAGCGACCATCACATTCCATGTTTTGTCCCCATGACGGTCTCTAAATGCCCTACCTTGTTTATCTGAAATAACTATTGTATTAAGGGTACCATTGATGTATCACATTTATATATAGTTTTTAGATGCATTTAGATTGCATTTAGAACTCCTTTTTGAGCATTTAGGTGCATAATGACATGAATTACATAAGTTGTGCTCTACTACTCCCCGTTTGTGTGTTTCGATGATTTTCAGGATATTTTGATACAAAGTGATCATGAGTACCAAGGATGTAGCCTATTAATCATTGAAGATGAAGGTAGCTTGCACAAGGATCACAATGCATCCGTTTGGGACAATTTTGAGTTTGAATGAAGCAAAGAATTAGTGAAAGAAGTGCCAAAACTGACACACCTTCCCTATTTTCATTATAACTTTTGATAGAAAATTTATAATCAAGAAATTCCAATTGGGTTGGATTCTAGACTTCAAGAGCTTTCCAATGATAGGTCACACGCCCCAATCGGACTTCTATTTTGAGAGATACGGCCTTCGCAAGTTGATGCAGAATTGCAGTTTAGTCACCCGATCGGGCGGGAATTGACCCGATCGGGCCTGGAGCACGGACAACTCTTTTTCCCAAAATTCTATCTTTTTCTATTCATTTTTTAATTAGATTTTGGGGCTATTATAAATAGCTATTCCTCATATTTTTAGAGATATCTTTTTCTCTAGTTTTATTTTCCATAGTTCTTAACTTAGCTTTAATTTAGTTTAAACACTTTAGATTAGATTAAAGGTGATTGAACCTCGGATTCGATTTCAATAAAAGTTCTTGCTTTCTGTCAATTGGTATTCTTCTCTACTCTTAGTCTCTTTTATTATTCTTGATTGCTTAGTTTAATTATTTATTCGTTCATGATGCAATTATTAAGGTTTCATATTAGATTGTTTATTGTTGATTCAATTATGAGTGAGTAGTTTAATTTCTTGGGATTTAGAGAGGGAAGCCATGTTTATACCATGATTGTTTGAATTATTATTAGTTTCTAGGGTTTGATGAGATAGGTTGTGGTGTGATTTGTTCTTATTGAGTAATTAACGTTATTGCGCAGTTTCTTTGATTACTTGAGGTTAATAATCGTTTGCACAGATCCGTCTTACTTTTAGAGGCCTAGTACACACCAGTAATTCTGATTATGTTTGTGAACATGCTGCATATGTTGAATTATGGACGTTGAGACTTAACCATAGCTTGACACTGTTCTAATCTATCGATTCTCGACCTAGGTTCTGATAGTTGTTGATCCTTTGATTGGTATAAGCATGGTGGACCGAACTAATTCCCTAGACCTTTATTTCATAGAGTAAAATTCCATTTTATATTGTTTTCTAGTAGTTAATTATTAGTTCAGCTGTTTCCATCTGATCTTGTCTGAAGTAGCTTTTTAGCTGAATATTAACTTAGAACTCTGTCTCTCTGTGGATTCGACCCTACTTCCCTTTACTACCATTGTTAGAGGATTGTAGGAATTATCTTTGAATAGGTGATACGACTTTAGCCTATCAAATTTTGGCGCCGTTGCCGGGGAGACGGCTAGTTTCTAAGTTTTTGTTTGGTTATTTGGTCTACTTCTCTGTGCCTCATTGGAACTTCATTGTTCTAATTGAGATACGTTTTTTTAATTTTTTTTCTTCTTATTTTTGTAGATTCTTTATTTCTTCCTCTCTTACTCATGAGTTTATATGGAGTGGCCGGCTTATAATTCGTATGGGGAAGGTTATCCTTATTCTCAGGGGCAATATAATAACTATAATGGATATTCCAATTTTCAAGGGCCATATGACAATAATAATGGATATTCCAATTATCAGGGGCAAGACTATAATAATGGGTATTCTAATTTGCAAGAGCAATATAATTTTGATAACGGGTATTACAATAGTTATGTGTCTGATGCATATTCTTATTGTCAATATCCAAATAATTTGTGCATGAATTCCCATGATATTAACCATTTCCCTAACGAGTCCTATGCAACTGATTATACTTATTCTGACCCACATGGAGTCCATAATTATTCACAATCTGAATCTTCAGAGAGTCTAGATTTACCTAAGCAGATGATTGAGTCTTGTGGTGAACGAATTGAAAAATCTAATCAAGACTTGATGTGTTACCTCACACAACGAATTGAAAAATCTAATCAAGACTTGATGTGTTACATCACACATGTCTCAAATTATGAAAAATCGCTTGCTATGCAACTTGATGGTCAACGGGCGATTTATGATGATAATGATTGTGATGATGATTGTGTCGAGAATGCCATATTAGAGGTGAATGATAAGACTCTGACTCCTGATATTGAAAAGCATGATCAGAGTGAGGGGAGTGTGGATGTAATGAATGTTTTGATAGAAGAGGAACTATTGGTTGAGAGCCCTTGTGTTGACGAGCCCATTATTGAGGATGGTGAAATTATAAGTAAAACCGTCACGGTTGAGCCTATTATTCCCTGTCCTTATATTCCATCTTCACATAGACTTGATCTTGTCCCTTCTCTCCCTATTCGCCATGCCCCATATTTTCTCACAGTTGCGGTTGCTACTATTCTCTCCTTGAGATCCTCACAGCCTACGTCACCAAAGGGAAGTTGTTCATTGTCCTTCTTTTCTCCCTTTTATTTTGATTTTACTTATCTTCACAAATCATTTATTTTCTCTGATATTATTTATGTGAAGATAGATGCGCTTGTCATCAAGCCATATCTAGTGCTCAATGACATGTTTGCAGGCGCATTTGATAAGTTACTCAAGGCATTGGACTCTTCCAATGAGATGGAGGATTATGGTCGTGCGGGACCTTTATAAACCAGCGCTGTGCGAGAGGCAACTCGTATTTTTCTTTCCCTTTTCCTTTTCTTTTTATTTTTCTTCCTTTTTGTGAGCGAGAGTGAGGGTACTAACATTGTTTTTCCTCTTAGCATAGTCCTTATCACCTTTTGGCATTGAGGACACTGTCAAGTTCAGCTTGGGGGAGGAGTTCTGTTTGTATTCCCTATCTCTTTTACTGCTTTCTAGGATAGATTTACTGCTTTCGAAAAATTCTGAAAAAATCAAAAAAATATGGTTCCATGACTGGTTTAGTTGCCTCCCTGTGCCCCTTGTTGTGCTCTATTTGAAAGTGTTCTGACTTTGTTTTCTGGATAGCTGGGCATTTGTGATCTTGAGGCTATGATTTGATGTTTGATTGCTATGATTTCGAGCAAAGTTTGATTATATTACGCCACTTTGTGCTGCATACCTGAATTGGTTAGACTGTGAGGCCTCTTTGTAGCCTATTGGATTTATATTATTATCCAGTATATTCTTGTGTGTTAGTTCCTCTTTAGTGGATTGATCTTGACTTTGACTTCGTACTTGTCTGATTTTCGATGACTTGTAACATTTGCTGTGATAGAGGCGTTCTTTTGTCTTACTCTTGAGCTTCAGAGTGAATTTTTGATATACTTTTATCCTCCTTAGCCCCGCTGAGCCTAATGACTTGTTTCGTGTTACTTAAACCCCTATTATGAGCCCAAAGCCTTCACTTGGTATTATCCCAAGCCTAGCTTGGGGGAGCTTTTGTATGGGTTGAGTTTGAGATTGATTTGTTGGTTTAGTTTGGTTGTTGAGGAATTTAAAAGTGTATTTTTTGTGGCTTGAGGGTGAGAAAAAGAAAAGAAAAAGCAATTTTGGAGTTGCGTGAATGAAATTCAGAAAAATGAAAGAAAAATGAAATAAAAGTTCAAAAGAATTCGAAGTTCTTTCATTCACGTACGTTCTTAAAGAAATATTCGCTTCATTGCTTGAAAATTGGGTTTGTTATGAGTTCTTCATTGATTTATGAGAGTTGGGTTACTTTACGTGGTTTTATGGTGTTGTTGGGAGTTGTGTAGGCCATCTTAGGCCTTGTTTGAATGATTCATGCTCCCCCTTTCTTGGTTTTTCCACCACATTGCCCAAAAGTATTCCCTACCTTTTACCTAAGCCCCATTACAACCCTCTAAAGTCCTCTTGAGCTCGTGTCTGCAGTGTTCATTTGATTGATTTCGAGTCAGTTTGTCAAAGTTAAAGAGTATGTCTGCTAATTGAGTCGACTTGACTAGGATGAGCGTCATTGAACCTTCTTAAACACATGAGAGTGTGAGTGGGAAGGGTATTTATGGTCGGGTTGGTGAGTGTTCGGGCATATTCTTTGCCTGCCACAAAGTAGAGAGGAGTGACACCCTTGTGAGAAGCCTTTTCAGGACTTGTATGCCTTGTGGATGCTTGAATTTGATAAATTGCTTGGATGATTGGTGGTTGGATGGATTTGATTAGCCGAACTTGAATTTTTCCTGCTTGAACGATTCTTAGTCTTGAAAACATTTTGAGCTTTGATTGTTTTTATCTTTGGGGTGAGGCAATTTATTCCATGTTCATGTTTTATTTGCTTGAGGACAAGCAAAGGTTTAGCTTGGGGGAGTTTGATGTATCACATTTATATATAGTTTTTAGATGCATTTAGATTGCATTTAGAACTCCTTTTTGAGCATTTAGGTGCATAATGACATGAATTACATAAGTTGTGCTCTACTACTCCCCGTTTGTGTGTTTCGATGATTTTCAGGATATTTTGATACAAAGTGATCATGAGTACCAAGGATGTAGCCTATTAATCATTGAAGATGAAGGTAGCTTGCACAAGGATCACAATGCATCCGTTTGGGACAATTTTGAGTTTGAATGAAGCAAAGAATTAGTGAAAGAAGTGCCAAAACTGACACACCTTCCCTATTTTCATTATAACTTTTGATAGAAAATTTATAATCAAGAAATTCCAATTGGGTTGGATTCTAGACTTCAAGAGCTTTCCAATGATAGGTCACACGCCCCAATCGGACTTCTATTTTGAGAGATACGGCCTTCGCAAGTTGATGCAGAATTGCAGTTTAGTCACCCGATCGGGCGGGAATTGACCCGATCGGGCCTGGAGCACGGACAACTCTTTTTCCCAAAATTCTATCTTTTTCTATTCATTTTTTAATTAGATTTTGGGGCTATTATAAATAGCTATTCCTCATATTTTTAGAGATATCTTTTTCTCTAGTTTTATTTTCCATAGTTCTTAACTTAGCTTTAATTTAGTTTAAACACTTTAGATTAGATTAAAGGTGATTGAACCTCGGATTCGATTTCAATAAAAGTTCTTGCTTTCTGTCAATTGGTATTCTTCTCTACTCTTAGTCTCTTTTATTATTCTTGATTGCTTAGTTTAATTATTTATTCGTTCATGATGCAATTATTAAGGTTTCATATTAGATTGTTTATTGTTGATTCAATTATGAGTGAGTAGTTTAATTTCTTGGGATTTAGAGAGGGAAGCCATGTTTATACCATGATTGTTTGAATTATTATTAGTTTCTAGGGTTTGATGAGATAGGTTGTGGTGTGATTTGTTCTTATTGAGTAATTAACGTTATTGCGCAGTTTCTTTGATTACTTGAGGTTAATAATCGTTTGCACAGATCCGTCTTACTTTTAGAGGCCTAGTACACACCAGTAATTCTGATTATGTTTGTGAACATGCTGCATATGTTGAATTATGGACGTTGAGACTTAACCATAGCTTGACACTGTTCTAATCTATCGATTCTCGACCTAGGTTCTGATAGTTGTTGATCCTTTGATTGGTATAAGCATGGTGGACCGAACTAATTCCCTAGACCTTTATTTCATAGAGTAAAATTCCATTTTATATTGTTTTCTAGTAGTTAATTATTAGTTCAGCTGTTTCCATCTGATCTTGTCTGAAAGGCCAACATTTGATGTTGTTTTGAATGTCAGGAGGTGTTTCATGAAAACTTTGGTAAGGTCGAATTATCTGAGTCGATAATGAAAACAACGCTTGTAATACCTTCCTACAAATACTTCGAAATAGTTGATATCGAGTGTTGAAATCTTTCAGCACTATCACAACGGTAGCAGGTTTAGCCATCATGAACAAACTTATACCAAGCTTCTCTTCAATGCTTATATATGGACCATCTTCTAGCAAATTTTGTGATCTAAGAACATTAGCAAGTGTAATAAAAGTATCTTTGCGTAGCCGAAGTTGCTCTTTACACAAGTTATGATGCCCCGTCAACAACTTATGTAGCATTGATGCCCCGATTATCCCTCTGAATGCAATGGTATCCGTTCTACTTGGAATGTCAATCTCTTCAACTCAGTCAACGTTATATACAACAAATAATGTTGCACTAAATCTTCATCCATTCTAAAAAAGATACACTTGAATAATTCAATTTGAATTAGAGAAACTTTCAAAATACGACAATAACTAAACTAATGTATATTAAAATGGAAAACATTAGTTCCACACATAAAATAATATCTTGAGAGAAAAGTTATAACTTAAAATCAAGTCACCAAAAAGCCACGCAAATCACTACATACTATCCTGAACTATCATCTCAATTATCATCCATAACATCATCAGAAGGAATATATGACCTACAGACATCATCATGAAATATAATATGCTTCCTCAACCAACGAACTCTATACTGGTCAGTTGCCAAAGAGGGGCTAACATCTGCGCCATCTGAAATTTTACGTAACTCTTTTATGATATCCATAATAAAATCTCCCCCATAGTTAGAAACCTCGTCTATAGACTGCAAAATGTCCATAACTAGATTATATTTATTTTGGGGTTTAGAAGAATGACTCCAAGAGGAACGAGCCAAGTGGTTCTGCAAAACCTTAAGACATCGTATCCACGTTCTGGTACCTTGAATGTCTCTTTGATGGCATATTATCAGGCTCAATGCCTTTATGCTTCCCTACAGCATGAGTTGTAAGGGGATCTCCACTTTCATTTCCCGTGAGCCTTGTGACCCTAATCCATGAACATTATCGGATGGATCGTCATCGGAGTCACGAATGGATTCACCTTCACCACCATCACCATCACCATCACCATCAGCGGCCATTACCATCAACATTGATAGGTATGTTGTTATTGTATATGTTGGTTTTACTAGAACTTGGTGCACAACATTTCTCACCCGTTGCATAGCCACTACACAGTATTTTGTCCCATTCAACCTCGTTCTTCAATGGAGCCTTAAGAAACCCATTTGCTGAAGTTTTGTATTATTGTAATAAGTAATTGAAGAAATAATTGAAATGGAAGTCTCACTAGAATAAATAACGGAAATGGAAGTATATGGCTGATCACACTTATAACAAAATACCTGAGCAGAATCAATCCATTTCAAACGATTGACATCAACAATATGAGTAGGGATATTTCCTGAGGTACCCCCGGGGTTAGGGCTAATTCCTCGGGTACCCCTCTCGTTTTCGAGCTAGCTCAAATGCCACCAGCGTTGGTGCCGTTAGTTTGAATGTCATTACTATTAAATTTCCGTTAACTATTCCGTTAACTATCATAATTATGCTTTAACTTTAACTATAAGTAAAAAAAGGGGATATTTCCTGAGGTACCCCTGGGGTTAGGGCTAATTCCTCGGGTACCCTCCTCGTTTTCGAGCTAGTTGAGATGCCACCAGAGTCATTGCCGTTAGCTTAAATGCCATTACTACTAAATTTCCGTTAGGATTCTGTTTAACTTTCAAAATTACACTTTAATTTTGATTAAAAGTAAAAAAAAACTTTTAAAAAAATTAAACCCACCCCTACCCCTCCACTCTCTCTCCTCCCCTCCCCAAACCAACCCCTACCCCTCCACTCTCTCTCCTCCCCCACCCCCAACCCAGTCACTCACCCTCACCCCCTGTCCACCACTTCCCCCACCCCCTGCCACCCTTCCCCCTTTCCCTGAAACCGCCGCCCCACATCCTGCCACCCTTCCCCCATCCCTAAAACCGCCCCTCCTTCTCATTCCGTCCTTCTCTTTCCCCCTCTTCCTCTCTCCTACCTCCGAAGTTAAGAACACAGCTGATTGAGCAGTTCTTCTATGGAGCCAATTAAAAACATCAACTAGCTAAGACCCAGATAGGCAGATAACATTGCTAGCAATCAAGGAGATATTTCTGCTATCATACGTATTAGAATAGTTCGACACTTCAATATCTCTATCTTCTCTAATTGGCGATTCCTTTTCCAGACTCCTTTAGCTATCAAGATAGTTTCAGACTGTTTCAAAAAAGCTCCAGAATGAACCTGCCATCTCCAGAAACTTCTTACATCAAGATTCTAATTATGACCTTATGGTCCTTATCATTTGTGAATTTCCAATACCACAACCTGATAAAAACCTTCTTCACTCCATCAAAACCCCTCATAAATCTAGGGTTTCAATTTCAAGCACTCAATCAAACACTCAATCGATCTTCATTTCTTCATTCATTCTCTTCTCCAATGGCGGACGATTGATTCCACGGCCATCATCTTCACCGTCAATGGCGGCGCGACCAGCTACTTCAATAGGACACTCAGTGAAGCACTTGTCCATCGTGATTTCTTGCCGCGAGGATGTGATATTTGTACTCGTCGTCCGCTTGTGTTGCAACTTTTGCAGACGAAGAATGGTGATGAGGAGTGGGGAGAGTTCTGGTCAGTGCAGATTATGGGGAGAGAGAGTGGGGTGGGGGAGGAGAGAGCCAGAGAGTGTGGGAGGGGTGGGGATGGGTTTTTTTTTTAGTTTTTTTTAGTTTTAATCAAAATTAAAGTGTAATGATGAAAGTTAACAGAAACCTAACGGAAATTTAGTAGTAATGGCATTTAGGCTAACGGCAGTGACTCTGGTGGAATCTAAACTAGCTCGAAAACGAGAAGGGTACCCGAGGAATTAGCCCTAACCACGGGGGTACCTCAGAAAATATCCCATATGAGTATTATCGACTGACCATCCTATACCAGTCCACTTCTTTAACTCATTCCAAGCTTTGTGTTTTTCTTTCTGATTAGTAAACCTATTCTTGATATAAGTTCATGAATATTTTCCCCTGTTCCGGTGTTTAATGTCCCAGCAACGCGGTCCCAATCAGTTTTTCCACCAGTCGAGGGATAATAATCGGGCAATATTGCTAGAAGAACCATAACAACATCCTCAGTGAAAAAGAAGCCCTTTCTTTACCTTTACCCATTGAGAAATAGATAATTCTAACAGAGGATAAATAATCAACAACTTCAACATCCAACAACTTCAACATATTCAAATGAATACCAAAGTAAACAGAGTCACAAAGCATATAATACTAATGAATACTCATGAAAACAGAATCACAAAACAAGACATAGCAAAACTTATCGATGAAAATAGATGCAAAGAATAGAAAATTGGTATTCATAGCTTCAAAAAAATAGATGTTGAGAATATAAAAATATCCTATTTAGTTTCCAAAAACAATGAATTTGCTTAGTTCATGTCCTCGAATCCATTTTACTCTCTTATTTAGGACTTAGGATGCGCAGCCATTGATTGATGATGTTAGGATGCAACTGTAAATCCCAAAAAAAATAATGAAACCCAACGAGTAGTAATCAATTACATCAATTTCATCCACACATTCACTCCCTATCTTAATAACGAGCATCAATCACAAACTAACGAGAAACTAATTTCTAAACAAAAAGGCATCAATTTTGACGTTTATTTTTTTGAAACAACATCAATTATGAAGATTGAAGAGAAAAAAAGACAAGAAGTTTAAAGTTGAAAGAAGAGCATTATCACATCCACTTAGTCACTCACCGAAGAATTTCTTTTTTTTAATAGACCCGCCAATATTTACATATTAGGTATTGCAAAATAGAGCAAAACATAGTTTTGAATTTAAACGGAATTAAACATAGCAAAACGAAAAAGAGCTTATTGATGGCGTCGAATTTCTGAAGATGGCGTTGAAGTTAAAATAGAGCGAAGAAGATGGCGTTAAATTTCATATGCAACAGCGAAGAAGATGAGGGGGGAGGTGGATCGACAATGGTAAAGCAGCAGTGATAAGTACTTTATTGTGCTTAATCATGCATCATTTTTAGTGTCCTTGCATGTAGAACAGAGCATTTTAGTCTAGCATTGCATGGGTTTTGATGTCTTTGGTTCATATTGTCGCTTCACTACCCGTTTAGTTTTTTTGGATGATTTCTTGGCTAACCAGCAGGTTTTTGAAGCGTTTTGGTTTTTTGAGGACCCTTGGAGGAGGCCTAGCTTTGGGAAAGCATGGAAGCAAGCCTCCACGGTCGTGTAGCTTTTGACACTGTCGTGTAGCCTTTTGATGAAGTGAGCAGTGAAGACTTGGATTCTGACTCATTCGGCATTCTGAGGAGGACACAGCCGTGTAGATTTTGACACGGTCGTGTCGCAGATTTTTCCCACGAGCAGTTTCCAAACTGCAATCTACTGAGATTTGAAGACCAGGTCTACACGACTGTGTAGTTATTGACATGGTCGTGTAGATATTTTTCCACAGAAGCAGTAACGTTGGAAGATGCTGAGGATTATTGAAGAACAGGTCTACACGGTCGTGTCGTTTTGGACACGACCGTGTCGACCTAATTTTGGGCTTTTGCCCCGTTTTTCCGTCTTTATTTAATGGACCATATAAATAGTTTTTGTGGTTTTTTTTAGAATCATCTCCATACTTAGACTCTAATTACATAGTTTATCTCTCTAAACACTCTCAAACTCTTAGCTTTTGTCATATTGCAACTTTGAAGATTCAATTGTTAATTCAATCCAAGTAATTTTCTTTCAATCTCTCTTCTTTATTTTCATTGCTTTGTTAATCATGTTTAATTTTATTAATCTCTTTTGCTTTGAATCCACGATTAGTGAGTAGTTCCTTATCTAGGGTTTGGGTGAAAGCATGGATTAGGGCTAATTAAGATGTTCATGTAATTACTTTATTCATGTCTACTATGCATTGATCTTGGTATTTTGACACCTTAGGGTAGACCTTGATCAAGTTTATGCTAGGGCTTAGATCTCGATTACTCTTAATTGATTGTTGTTGTCTTGTCATTCCCATGAATCAACTTAATTTCTAGACCATGAGATTGGGTAGAAATTAAGAGGATCCTTATTAGGGGTTTTCCAAGCAGATTGCATTTTTTAATCAATTGGCTAAAGACCATTCGAGAGAGGATTTAGTTAATTGATTAATTGATTACTCTTGAGGACCATTCGAGAGAGAACTCAAGTACTTTAGAGGGAAACTTAACCTTGCATGTTATTCTTTGTAGTTTCGTAGTTGCATTAGTGTCGTGTCTTGCCCGAGTTCATGCGAGTAGCCCAAGCTCTAGTGTTTTCCTTATTATATTCATATCTCTACTTGTTTATTAGTTGTCGTTATTTAGTTAGTTGTTAGTTGATAATTATTCAATCCTTTACACCCCCAAATACCCTTCCCTTAGTTAGTTTTAGACTTAATAGACCTTAGTCAATCCCTTTTTCCTTGTGGTTCGACCCTTGACTTGCCATTGCTACGTTCATAGTATTCGCTCGTAGGATTATAAGTATTATTTGCTAAGCGGTTCTTAGTGCCTTAACGACACACTAAAAACCTCTTATCAAAATGGTTCCTTTACCGGGGAAATTGTGCTATTGATTGAAGTTTACTTGACTTTAGTATTTCTTAAGTGATTTTTCTTTTGTTTTTATTGTGTCGTTATTCGCTAACCCTCTACTTAGCTTTGTTGTGTTACATGAGAGGAAGAGCTCACGGTTCAGCCATATTACCTTTAGATCCGGAAATCAATCGCAATTTGCGAAAGCTTCGGGGAGGTTTGGAGCGATTGACCTTGGGTTCCGCACCAGCTTCACCAATCTCAAGTTTAACAAGTGAAAGTGAATCAGACATGGGTGATGATAATGCACAGCTTATTAGGGATTTCGGAAATCCGGGTCCTATGTTTTACAGGGTGGAATTCGACTCCCCACAACCACTTCAAATTTCAGCATTCACCCTAAGTTTATACGGATGGTGAAAGCAGAGCAATTTTGTGGAGTGTCGGATGAGGATCCACTTGATCATCTTGATCGATTTTTGGAGATTTGTGCTATGATAACAACAAATGATGTATCTCCAAAAATCATGGCTCAAGAGCGTGCCTACTAACTCCCTCACTACTTGGTAGCAAGTTACATTGGCCTTTCTGAAGTAGTATTTCCCAGAGTCGAAGACCGCTGATGTTAGGAGGAAGATCTCCTCATTTGAGCAAGAATGTGATGAGACCCTTGCGGAGGCTTGGGAACGGTTTAGGGAGTTGATTCTTTCATGACCTCACCATGAGTTTAATCAAAATCTACTCATGAGGTTCTTTTATGATGGTCTTGACCCTATGTCACGTGCTAACCTTGATGCTAGAGTGGGAGGTCAACTTTCTAAGATACTGCAAGACCAATTAGAGTCCACCATAGAAGAAGTGATCAAGAACTACTCATGGGGTGGAAGCAGCAGAGGTTCTCAACCTAAGAATGGTGGCAAGTTTGAGTTAGACCCAATGGATCAAATTCAAGCAAATATGGATCAACTTGACAAGAAGCTCTCTAAGATCACCCTTGAATCATCAAGTCCCTCACAAGTGAATGCTTTTTCTTGTGACATATGTGGTGGTACAAACCATGATACCTCTTATTGTGGAGGATCTCAGTC
Source organism: Patellifolia procumbens (assembly GCA_947645195.1). Classification (NCBI taxonomy): domain Eukaryota; kingdom Viridiplantae; phylum Streptophyta; class Magnoliopsida; order Caryophyllales; family Amaranthaceae; genus Patellifolia; species Patellifolia procumbens. Next base: position 2,231,865 of record CANSGD010001040.1, read on the forward strand.
AAAGCATGTGGTGGCTATGAATACTAAAGGAGAGGGTTATCAAGGGAACCTAGGGTATTGAAGCAATCAACAAGGAGGTTGGAGACAACCTCAACAAGGATACAATCAAGGCTTCAACCATCCTCAACAAGGTTGGAATCCACCTTAACAAGGCTTTAATCAACCTCAACAAGGGTTCACTCAAAGTTACAATCAAGATGGATCCTCCTCTCAAGGTTCTAATGCTTACCAAGCCCCTCATCAAAGATCCAACTTTCAACAAGCCCCTCTAAACCCACCATTTCCTAAACCAAATCCCGAACCTACTCCATGCTCCGACCTACCTCCCAAATTCTCCAACAACTCCAAACCATCACACAAACCCTTGCCCTGCAAAGCCAAACTCTTCCAAGTCATGACCAAAGGTTTCAAGAGTTACAAGCTCACAACAAAATGCTTGAAACCCAATTAGCTCAAGTGACCGAGAAGAACCCCTCTAACCCCACAAATCAAATTCCAAGCCAACCTATTCCCAACCCTAACCTTCATCAAGCCAAAGCCATCCATTTGAGGTCGGGAACGAACTATGAGGGCCCCAAGATACCCAATGAGTGTGAGGAAAGTGAAGTTGAGGTGGTTGAGAATGACGCTCAAGGGGAAGAAATTGAGAGAGAGGTTGATGTTGAAAGAAGAGGAGAGGATAAGGAGACGGAGGAGACTCATGAGCAAGTTGGTGATAAAACTTCATTGGCAACACTGATATCACGTTTTTATATAGAGTTTTCTCCCTTATTTACAAGCTAATTTGTGCGTCATTGGAGCTCTTGGGAGCTATTTTGTGCTAACTATCGTATATAGTTGTGGTTTTGTATTTTAGTGTTGAATTGCAGGTTTTAGGGAGTTTTCTCCTTATTCCCGAGCCATTTGGAAGCAACCACGACTTTACGAGATGTTACAAGGCACGTAGGATGGCTCACGAGCTTTATGGCTAGTTTAGGAGGTCCCAAGACCCCTAAACGTGAAGATTAGAGAGCCAAAGAGTCAAAAGGAGGTTTCCGTGCACTGATCGGGCAGAAATGGCCCGATCGGGCGAAGTATTTATGATCGGGTATGAAAGTTGCGGACCCGATCGGGCAAGGCATGCCCGATCAGATCGGGCGAGCACACATGTGCCCAGACCCGATCGGGCATCCACCGCCCGACCCAATCGGGTCTAGTGCTGCTACGTCTCATTCTGCTGCTGCTTTCGAGAGGATATTGCTGCCCATTTGGTCGCCTGGCCCGATCGGGTGGCTGCCCACGGCCCGATCGGGTGGGCCATAATATTCAATTGATCCTCTGCTGCTGCTACGCCACAAGCGCCAAGATGCTAATCTGCTGGGCGCCCGATCCACGACCCGATCGGGTGTGTGATCGGGTGGAGGCCCAGTCCACTTATTGCTATTGCGCTGCTGATTTATCAAAGCCCAAGACCAAAATGCTAAAGCTGCTGTGGACCCGATCGGGTACTGTGCTCGGGCCCGATCGGGTCTGGTGCATTTGTCGCGAATTTCGTCTTTTGCTTCCTATTTTTAATTAGACTTGAGGGGTATTACAAATACCGTTTTCCTCATTATTATATAGATCTTTTATTCATCTTTCATTAGCTTTAGACTAGTTTTATTCTTCATTGTTCTTAGTTCAATTCAAACACTTTAGATTAATTTAGAGGTGATCAAACCTATTTCGATTTCAATAAAGTTCCTGCTTTCCGTCAGTTGGTACTCTTCTCTACTCTTTATCTCTTTAATTACTTTGATTGTTAGTTTATTTATTTAATCGTTCATGATGCAATTGTTAGGGTTTCATATTAGTTTTGTCGTTGTTAATTCGATCATGTCTGAGTAGTCTCTTTCTAGGGTGTTAGATAGGAAAGCCATGTTTATACCATGATTGTGATTTAGACTCTTATTGATTTCTAGGGCTTGATTAGGGTGATTGTGATGTGGTTTGTTCTTTATTGAGTAATTAACGTTATTGCGCAGTTTCGTTGGTTGCTTGTGGTTAATAGTTGTTTGCACAGATCCGTCTTACGACTAGAGGCCTAGGACACGTCAGTAGTTCTGATTACGTTAGTGAACATGCGGCGTATGTTGAACTATGAGCGTTGAGTCTTAACCATAGCTCAACATAGGCTCTAATCCCCGACTCTTGACCTAGGTTTTGATAGTAGTTGACCCTATTTGATTGGTATAAGCATGGTGGACCGACCTAATACCCTAGACTTTTATTCCATAGTTTAATCCTCGATTTATTCCGTCTTCTGTAGTCTATTCTTTAGTTTAATTAATTCCTTCCTGATTTCATCTGGAGTAGTTGAATTGGTTGAATATTGATTTAGAAACTCTGTCTCCCTGTGGATTCGACCCTGCTTCCACTGACTACCTAGTTAGAGGTCCGTAGGTTTATTTTTCATTAGGCGATACGACTAAAACCTATCAAATTTTGGCGCCGTTGCCGGGGAGACGGCTAGTTCTCTAAGTTTTTATTAATTATTTGGTCTACTTCTCTGTACCTCATTGGAACTTCATTGTTTCAATCGAGGTACGTTTTACTGCTGCTTTTTGTTTCTTTTGTATGCCCAGGTCCCAAAGAAACGGTTCCCCAATTCCAGCGGACCCCGATCTTACTAGGACAATCAGGCGGATCCGAAAGATAAAGCAGAAAGAAAAGCAGTCTGTTCAGCTGAACACCTCTGGAACAGACACCCTGAGTTCAGTCATGTCAAAGTCACTGAAATCATATGGGGTGCCCAACCTAGATGGTCTCTCCACTGGACCTACTATGCCCACCATTGCCGCGGCAAATTTTGAGATCAAGCCTGGACTCATCAGCATGGTCCAGCAAAATCAGTTTGGTGGGCATCCTACTGAAGACCCGGCCAATCATCTGCAGCGGTTTCAACAGCTTTGTCGAACCGTCAAACATGCCGGGGTCACTCCAGATCAACTAAAAGTCATGTTGTTCGAGTTTTCATTGAGAGATAGAGCCCAGAAATGGTTGAACGACGTGAAAGAAACAGAATGGAGTGAGATTTCTGCTGCGTTTCTGAGAGAGTATTACCCACCTACTAAAACAGCAGAAATCAGAAATAAATTAGCCACGATTTCCCAAGAGCCTGATGAAACATTAAGGGAAGCGTGGGCCAGGTTTAGAGATCTACAGAGAGAGTGTCCACACCACAATATGGACAAATGGTTCTTGACGCAGACATTCTACAATGGTCTGCAGCCTCAGACGAAGTGTATTGTTGATTCGTCTGCAGGAGGAGTGTTTTTAGACAAGGCAGTTGATGAGGGTTATGAATTCATATCAAATCTTGCAGCCAATGACCATTCATCATCTAGGAGTTTGACTAAGAAGGTACTTGAAGTTGACGCTATTTCATTGCTTACATCTCAGATGGCGCAACTGACTCAGCAACTAATGAAGTCTTCTAGTTCGACACCTCCGCCTATGAGCATCAATGCTATGTCTGCCGTAGCACCCATTACCTCATCTTACTGCGAGGTATGTGGTGTACAGGGTCACTTTGGGCATGACTGTCAGTTCAGTCAATTTTAGATGGAGCAGGCAAACGCCTTTCAACAAAGGCCGCAAACCTTCCCCCTCCACATAACTACCAAAATCCACAAAACTATCAACCTCCACCTCCACAAAACTATCCTAAACCCTCATACCATCAAACCCCACAAAACTTTCAAAGACCCTCTTCACAAAACTTCCACAACCACAATAATTTCCAAACCCCACAAAATTTTCCCACCCCACCTCCACAAAACAACAACCCACAAGAGCCTAGCAATTCTGAATTGATGAAACTGATATTGTCTATGCAAAAGGCACATGAGGAAGCACGGAGGAACCAAGAGAAGCATATCAAACTTCTCGAGGCTCAAGTTGCCCAGTTGGCAGAAACTAATGCACAGAGGCAGCAGGGACAATTGCCAGGGCAACCAGTTCAGAGAGAACATGTGAATGCCATCACTCTTCGTAGTGGCATTGCATATGATGCCCCTCCAGTGCCCATTGATGAGGTTACCCCGACTGCAGGGAAGAAGAGGGTGGTAGAGGAAGGAAAAAGAAAGAATTCGACGTCTGAAGTCGATTTGTCTGCAGAAGCTGAACTGACAGGGAAGAAAAAGGAGAAGGTTTCTAAAACGCCTTTTACACCAAGGCTACCTTTTCCTCACAGGATGCAACAGTCCAAGGTCGATCAGTAGTTTGGTAAGTTCTTTTCTATGGTCAAGAACCTTGAGGTAAAGATTCCATTCACAGACTTAATTACCCAAGTGCCTGTTTATGCCAAATTTCTGAAAGACATGATTACTAAGAAAAGAGACTTTGGTGGGGTAGAACGTGTCGCTCTTACTGAAGAGTGTAGTGCTTTTATTCAAAATAAAACCCCACCAAAGTTAAAAGATCCTGGTAGTTTTTCTATACCCTGCCATCTTGGACCTATTTTTATTGATAAGGCTTTGTGTGATTTAGGTGCTTCTGTTCCTGTTATGCCATTGTCTGTTTATAAGAAACTGAACATGGGAGCCCTTAAATGCACACAAATCACTTTACAGATGTCGGATCGTTCTATAAAATACCCTCTAGGTGTTTTAGAGGACGTTCCTGTTAGGGTAGGGAAATTCTATATTCCTGTTGATTTTGTGGTGTTAGATATGGATGAGGATGCCCAGATTCCTATTATCTTGGGTAGGCCGTTTTTGTGTACTGTTGGTGCTGTTATTGATGTCAAGTCTGGGTCTTTAACTCTGAGTGTTGGTGATGATAAAGTGATTTTTAAACTAACCAATACTGTTAAGGCACCTATGCTTGAACAATCTTGTTGTAGGGATGAGGTTCTGGATGAAGTAGGTGTGGAGAAGGTTCCAATTCAACCTAAGATTGTCTCACCGTCTGGAGGCATTGTCAAGAACATTTGGAGGAGAAAGATGTTTGATGAGGGTGGCACTCATTGCCAAGCCCTTCCTATTTGAGAGAGGGAGGATTATGGTCGTGCGGGACCTTTATAAACCAGCGCTGTGCGAGAGGCAACTCGTATTTTTCTTTCCCTTTTTCTTTTCTTTTTATTTTCCTTCTTTTTGTGAGCGAGAGTGAGGGTACTAACATTGTTTTTCCACTTAGCATAATCCTTATCACCTTTTGGCATTGAGGACACTGCCAAGTTCAGCTTGGGGGAGGAGTTCTGTTTGTATTCCCTATCTCTTTTACTGCTTTCTAGGATAGATTTACTGCTTTCAAAAATACTGAAAAAATAAAAAATATATATGGTTCCCATGAATGGTTTAGTTGCCTCCCTGTGCCCCTTGCTGTGCTCTATTTGAAAATGATTTGACTTTGTTTTCTGGATAGCTGGGCATTTGTGATCTTGAGGCTATGATTTGATGTTTCATTGCTATCATTTCGAGCAATTCTGGATTATATTAGACCACTTTGTGCTGTATACCTGAATTGGTTAGACTGTGAGGCCTCTTTGTAGCCTATTGGATTCATATTATTATCCAGTCTATTCTTGTGTGTTAGTTCCTCTTTAGTGGATTGATCTTGACTTTGACTTCGTACTTGTCTGATTTTAGATGACTTGTAGCATGTGCTGTGATAGAGGCGTTCTTTTGTCTTATTCTTGAGCTTCAGAGTGAGTTTTTGATATACTTTTATCCTCCTTAGCCCCGCTGAGCCTAATGACTTGTTTCGTGTTACTTAAACCCCTATTATGAGCCAAAAGCCTTCACTTGATATTATTCCAAGCCTAGCTTGGGGGAGCTTTTGTATAGGTTGAGTTTGATATTGGTTTGTTGGTTTAGTTTGGTTCTTGAGGAATTTAAATGTGTATTTGCTGTGGTTTGAGAGTGAGACAGAGAGAATAAGAAGCAAGTTTAGAGTTGCGTGAATGAAGTTCAGAAAAATGTAATGAAAATTCAAAAGAATTCTAGTTCTTTCATTCACGTACGTTCATAAAGGAATATTCGCTCCATTGCTAGAAAATTGGGTTTGTTATGAGCTTTTCATTGATTTATGAGAGTTGGGTTACTTTACATGGTTTTATGGTGATTGTTGGGAGTTGTGTAGGCCATCTTAGGCCTTGTTTGAATGATTTATGCTCCCCCTTTCTTGGTTTTTCCACCACATTACCCAAAAGTATCCCCTACCTCTCGCCTAAGCCCCATTACAACCCTATAAAGTCCTCTTGAGCTTATGTCTGCATTGTTCATTTGATTGATTTCGAGTCAGTTTGTCAAAGCTAGGGAGTATTTCTGCTAATTGAGTCGACTTGACTAGGTTGAGCGTCATTGAACCTTCTTAAACACATGAGAGTGTGAGTGGGAAGGGTACTTATGGTCGGGTTGGTGAGTGTTCGGGCATATTCTTTGCCTGCCACAAAATAGAGAGGAGTGATACCCTTGTGAGAGCCTTTTCAGGATTTGTATGCCTTGTGGATGCTTGAGTTTGATAAATTGCTTGAATGATTGGTGGTTGGATGGATTTGATTAGCCAAACTTGAATTATGCCTGCTTGAACGATTCTTAGTCTTCAAAATGTTTTGAGCTTTGATTTGTTTTTATCTATGGGGTGAGGCAATCTGTTCCATGTTCATGTTCTGTTTGCTTGAGGACAAGCAAAGGTTTAGCTTGGGGGAGTTTGATATCACGTTTTTATATAGAATTTTCTCCCTTATTTACAAGCTAATTTGTGCGTCATTGGAGCTCTTGGGAGCTATTTTGTGCTAACTATCGTATATAGTTGTGGTTTTGTATTTTAGTGTTGAATTGCAGGTTTTAGGGAGTTTTCTCCTTATTCCCGAGCCATTTGGAAGCAACCACGACTTTACGAGATGTTACAAGGCACATAGGATGGCTCACGAGCTTTATGGCTAGTTTAGGAGGTCCCAAGACCCCTAAACGTGAAGATTAGAGAGCCAAAGAGTCAAAACGAGGTTCCGTGCATTGATTGGGCAGAAATGGCCCGATCGGGCGAAGTATTTATGATCGGGTATGAAAGTTGCGGACCCGATCGGGCAAGGCATGCCCGATCTGATCGGGCGAGCACATATGTGCCCAGACCCGATCGGGCATCCACCGCCCGACCCAATCGGGTCTAGTGCTGCTACGTCTCATTCTGCTGCTGCTTTCGAGAGGATATTGCTGCCCATTTGGTCGCCTGGCCCGATCGGGTGGCTGCCCACGGCCCGATCGGGTGGGCCATAATATTCAATTGATCCTCTGCTGCTGCTACGCCACAAGCGCCAAGATGCTAATCTGCTGGGCGCCCGATCCACGACCCGATCGGGTGTGTGATCGGGTGGAGGCCCAGTCCACTTATTGCTATTGCGCTGCTGATTTATCAAAGCCCAGGACCAAAATGCTAAAGCTGTTGTGGACCCGATCGGGTACTGTGCTCGGGCCCGATCGGGTCTGGTGCATTTGTCGCGAATTTCGTCTTTTGCTTCCTATTTTTAATTAGACTTGAGGGGTATTACAAACACCGTTTTCCTCATTATTATATAGATCTTTTATTCATCTTTCATTAGCTTTAGACTAGTTTTATTCTTCATTGTTCTTAGTTCAATTCAAACACTTTAGATTAATTTAGAGGTGATCAAACCTATTTCGATTTCAATAAAGTTCCTGCTTTCCGTCAGTTGGTACTCTTCTCTACTCTTTATCTCTTTAATTACTTTGATTGCTTAGTTTATTTATTTAATCGTTCATGATGCAATTGTTAGGGTTTCATATTAGTTTTGTCGTTGTTAATTCGATCATGTCTGAGTAGTCTCTTTCTAGGGTGTTAGATAGGAAAGCCATGTTTATACCATGATTGTGATTTAGACTCTTATTGATTTCTAGGGCTTGATTAGGGTGATTGTGATGTGGTTTGTTCTTTATTGAGTAATTAACGTTATTGCGCAGTTTCGTTGGTTGCTTGTGGTTAATAGTTGTTTGCACAGATCCGTCTTACGACTAGAGGCCTAGGACACGTCAGTAGTTCTGATTACGTTAGTGAACATGCGGCGTATGTTGAACTATGAGCGTTGAGTCTTAACCATAGCTCAACATAGGCTCTAATCCCCGACTCTTGACCTAGGTTTTGATAGTAGTTGACCCTATTTGATTGGTATAAGCATGGTGGACCGACCTAATACCCTAGACTTTTATTCCATAGTTTAATCCTCGATTTATTCCGTCTTCTGTAGTCTATTCTTTAGTTTAATTAATTCCTTCCTGATTTCATCTGGAGTAGTTGAATTGGTTGAATATTGATTTAGAAACTCTGTCTCCCTGTGGATTCGACCCTGCTTCCACTGACTACCTAGTTAGAGGTCCGTAGGTTTATTTTTCATTAGGCGATACGACTAAAACCTATCAAACACCTCCTCCACCTAAGACCTATGTGCCACAGGTACCATATCCTCAAAGGTTGGTCGAGAGTAAGTTGAGTGACAAATTCACTAAGTTCCTCAATGTCATGAAGAGCCTTCAAATTAACATCCCATTCCTTAAGGCCATGTCTCAAATGTCGGCCTATGCCAAGTTCTTGAAGGAGATCCTCTCCAATAAACAGGAGTTAGAAGATGAACTCATTATATTGCCATACCAAGTGAGTGCTCTTCTGCAACATGCCATGCCCAAGAAGCAAAAAGATCCTGAAAGTTTCACCTTGCCTGTGAAGATAGGTGACTTTTAGCCTAAGGGTGCATTGGCCGATTTGGGGGCAAGTGTGAGTTTGATGCCTCTTTCCATAGCCAAGCACCTTCACTTTCCTCTTCTTCCTTCAAGGAATACAATCCAATTGGCGGATCGAACTATTAGGGTCCCACATGGGGAGTTGAAAGATGTTCCAATTCAAGTTCAGCATGTATTTGTGCCTTGTGATTTTGTGGTAATGGACATGGAAGAAGATCCCGAAACTCCCCTCATTCTTGGAAGGGAGGCTCTTAAGACATTGGGCGTCGTGATAAACTGTAGAAATGACACCATCACTATTGAGGTCTCCAATGAAATGGTTTTTTTTAGTTCTCCAAGACATTGAGGAAGCCTATGATTGAGAGGGTTTGCCGAGTTAGTCATGTGAAGAGTGAGATGGAGGGTTTTGAGAGGGAAGTTCACACCAATGATGAGCTCTATGCATCTATCACTGAGGAGCCGAGTTTAGATATGGAAGAGGTGAAAGAGTTCTCTATGCTTCTCGACAGTGCTACCGTTGAGGAAACACTTGAGTCGGGATTTGAGGTCCTAGTCACTTCCGTTTCTAAAGAGGAGACTACTAAGCCTCCTCCCAAGGTAGAGTTCAAACCCCTTCCCCCTCCCTTAAATATGTTTTCCTTGATGATGATTGCGCTCAATTTGGCTCTTGATGACATCTCCATATTCGAAGTTGATTGATATATTGAGAAAATATAGGGATGTCATTGGGTACTCGATTGATGACCTTAAGGGGATAACTCCTTCTCTTGCTATGCATTGTATCCATCTCAAAGATAGTAATGCCTCCTCTATTGAGCCTCAAAGAAGACTTAATCCCAACCTCAAAGAGGTGGTGAAAAAGGAGATTATGAAATTGCGTGACGCGGAAATCATCTATGTTATTTCTGATACCAAATGGGTGAGCCAGATTCACGTGGTTCCTAATAAGGGAGGCATGACTATTGTTGAGAATGAGAAAGGGGAAACTATTTCTACTAGAACTGTCGCTGGGTGGAGAGTTTGCATTGATTATAGGAAATTGAATAAGTCCACCCGTAAGGATCATTTCCCCCTCCCTTTTATTGACCAAATGTTGGAAAGGCTTGCCCTTCATTCACAATTTTGTTTTCTTGATGGTTATTCCGGATTCTTTCAAATTCCGATTCATCCGGATGATCAAGAGAAAACCATCTTTACTTGCCCTTATGGGACATTCGCTTATCGAAAGATGGCTTTTGGTTTGTGTAATGCCCCATCTACTTTTCAAAGGTGTATGACCACCTTTCCTTTCCCTTATGGGACATTTGCTCATCTTGAATGCGTGTTGAAAAGGTGTCAAGAGACGAACCTAGTCTTGAATTGGCAAAAATGTCACTTCATGGTTGAAGAGGGCATTGTTCTTGGTCATAAAGTGTCTAGCAAGGGCATTGAGGTAGATCCGGCAAAGGTTTTGGTTATTGAGAAACTTCCACCACCAAATTCGGTGACGGGAGTTCGTGCTTTCCTATGCGGGTTTTTACCGGCGTTTCATCAAGGATTTCTCTAAAATAGTCAAACCATTGACGAATCTACTTCAAAAGGATGTTGATTTTAGGTTTGATGAGTCTTGTATCGACGCCTTTCAAACCGAAAAAAGAGCCCTCACTTCTGCTCCAATTGTGCAAGCTCCTAATTAGAGCTTGCCTTTTAAACTAATGTGTGATGCTAGTGACTTTTCAGTGGGGGTTGTTCTTGGGCAACGCCAAGAAGGGAAGCTCCATGTGATAACCTATGCAAGTAGGACTTTAGATGATGCACAGCGGAACTATTCTACTGCGGAAAAGGAGATGTTGGCCGTAGTGTTCGCATTTGATAAGTTTCGTTCTTACTTGACTTGCAACAAGGCTATTGTCTACACGGACCGTTCTACGGTCCGCTACCTAAAAAAAGATGTAAAGCCTAGGCTCATTTGGTTGGTTCTACTTTTCCAGGAATTTGATTTTGAGATGAAGGAGAAGAAGGGGACGGAGAACTTGGTAGCTGACTATCTTTCTCGCCTCACCCTTGATGAGAAAGATGATGATCTCAAGGATGCCCATATTAATGATGATTTGAAGGAAGAACACCTCTTTGCTATCATAATCAATGAGGTCCCATGGTTCGCGGACTTTGCGAACTATTTAGCTTGTGGGATTGAACCTCATGGTCTTACTTCTCAGCAAAGGAAGAGGTTCTTCAAGAAAGTGTGTAGATACTATTGGGACGACCCTCTATTGTTCAAGAAGTGTGCTGATTCTGTTTTCAGGAGGTGTGTGCCCAACCATGAGATTCATTCTGTGTTGAATAATGGCCATACTTTGGCATGGTGGAGCGGGCAAAACTGTTGCTAAGGCGCTCCAAAGTGGTTTGTTTTGGCCTCACATGCAAAAGGATTCTAGGGGGATTTGTTTTGACTTGTGATAGGTGTCAACGAAGCGAAGGAATCACCAAGAGAAACGAGAGGCCGCAACAAAATATTCTAGAAGTTGAGCCCTTTGATGTGTGGGGAGTTGACTTCATGGGACCCTTTGTTCCATCTATTGGAAACTTGTACATTCTTGTAGCGATGGACTACTTGACCAAGTGGGTTGAAGCGATCGGTTCACCCACTAACGATCACAAAGTTGTCATGAAACTCTTGAAGAAGATCATTTTTCCTAGATTTGGGGTGCCTCGTGTGTTGATAAGTGATGGGGGTTCGCACTTTACTAAGAAGCAATTAAAAGCTCTTTTGAAGAAGTATGAGGTCAATCATAAGGTGGGACTTCCATACCACCCCCAAACTCAAGGCCAAGTTGAGGTCTCGAATATAGAAGTGAAGAATGTGCTTGAGAGAGTGGTCAACAAGACTAGGAAGGATTGGTCTTTGAGGCTAGATGACACTCTTTGGGATCTTCGCACAGCTTTCAAGACTCCTATAGGCACCACCCTTTATCGTCTTGTGTATGGGAAGGGTTGTCACTTGTCCGAAATTGAATATCGAGCTTGGTGGGCAACCAAGGAGCTTAATATAGATCTCACTTTGGCGGGGGAAGCTCGAAAGGAGAAGTTGGTGTAATTAGAGGAGCTACGCTTCGATGCTTATGAGAGTTCGCGCTTGTATAAGGAGAGAACAAAGAAATGGCACGACCAAAGGATACAACAAAGAGAGTTTTGGGTTGGGGACAAAGTCTTGTTGTTTAACTCAAGACTTAAACTTTTTCCCGAAAAGCTTAAATCAAAGTGGTCGGGGCCATTTGAAGTAGTGAAAACCATCCCCTATGGAGCATATGAAATTGTTGGCAATGAGAGTCCCTTTTTGGTAAATGGTCAACGTTTGAAGCTCTACCACGACAACCACATCATTGGGTTGTTTGATACTTGGCTCGCCCGAGCACCATCATTGAGAGGTGAACCCTCTTAGTCAAGCTAATGACTTAAAAGAAGCGCTTCTTGGGAGGCAACCCAAGCCTTTTAGCTTATTTTTCATTTCTTTTATTTTTCTTTCTTTCAAGGTAGTTTGATTTTATTTTATTTAGTTTAGTTTCATTTCCTTGTATTATAAAAAAAAGAACAAAAAAATAGAAAAGAAAAAAGAAGAAGAAGAGAGGAAGCACAAAAAAATAACGAGAGAGTGTAGAACTGCATGTCTACACGGTCGTGCATCTCATTTAGTTTACATCGATGGGACTATTGTTGGCACACTTTCTGACAACTTTGTTTGATATCTTCATTACAACTCTTTAGCATTACTTTGCAGTCGATTCATGATTCTTCATAGGATAATTGTGATTCGATTAATTGGTTGTGGTAAGACTGTTTGATCAACCTCTGGCTGACTTTAACCTTATCGTGCAGACAAATTGGCCTTGGTGAACTTCTGAGCATAATAATTGATGTATCTATGTTAGTTCTGTCCTTTCATGTGTGTTTAGTTCCTCAGTTGTAGTATTGATCTTGATTTTGACCTTGTACTCATTGAATATTTGATGGTATGGACTTCTTGATATGATTGAGGCGTTTATTTCTGGATCTTAGCTCTAGAGTTATTCATATTCTCATATTTTCCCCCTCTAGCCCCGTTGAGCCTTTATGACTATTGTTTCATTCATCACACATATTACAAGCCCTTGGCCTCATTGAGTTCTGGTCCCAAGCCTAGCTTGGGGGAGCAAGCGTTGGTTTTGGGTCGTATTGTGTTACATGGATGTATTTGATGTGAGGTTTAGTTGAAGGAAAATGATATTAGTGAGCTTTGCGATTGACTTTCGAATATAGTTCAAAGATAAATGAGAAAATTCAAAAAGAAAAAGTGAACTTATTCGAAAGAAAAGAAACAAAAAAGGTTCTATTTGAGTTATTATGAGCAAAAAGTGGCATTGTGATGTTTTGCGAATGTTGTTACTGAGTGGATATGTGAAGACCACATTTGGCCATGTTTTCAGTGAATATGCTCCTCCTTGCAGGCTTTTCCACCACATTCGCAGAACATTATCCTTACCCCTAGTCTAAGCCCCATTACAACCCTTGAAAGTCCTCCTGATCAGTATGTGTTGTATTGTTGGATTGGAGATGAGTTAAAAGGTCAAGGTTAAAGAGTATATGCTACTTTGGGTCTATTTAAACTAGGTTGAGAGTGATTGACTAAGCCATAAACACATGAGAGTTTGAGTGCACTTGTCTATAGTGAGGTCTGTCAAGTTCAGTTAAGTCCAGCTTGGGAGAGATAGGTTGTGGTATGATTGGTGAGTTGATTGCGTTACATGACGTGCTATGAGGCTTTGTTGGTGCTCATTGGATGCTTGGTTTGTGTAATGTCGATATCTCTCGTGTTTTTTATTGTGTGCTTGACCCTGCTGTAGTCCCATAATATAGGTCATCTTGCGCTTCCTGTGTCCATTGTTTGTTTGCTTGAGGACAAACAATTGGACTAGCTTGGGGAGTTTGATAAACACTTTATTGTGCTTAATCATGCATCATTTTTAGTGTCCTTGCATGTAGAATCGAGCATTTTAGTCTAGCATTGCATGGGTTTTGATGTCTTTGGTTCATATTGTCGCTTCACTACCTGTTTAGTTGTTTTTGGATGATTTCTAGGCTGATTAGCAGGTTTTTAAAGCGTTTTGGTCATTGGAGGACCCTTGGAGGAGGCCTAACTTTGGGAGAGCATGGAAGCAGGCCTACACGGTCGTGTAGCTTTTGACACGACCATGTAGCCTTTTGATGAAGTGAGCAGTGAAGACTTGGATTCTGACTGATTCGGCATTCTGTGGAGGATACGACCGTGTAGATTTTGACACGGTCGTGTCACTTATTTTTCCCACTCGCAGTTTCCAAACTGCAATCAGCTGAGATTTGAAGACCAGGTCTACATGGTCGTGTAGTCATTGACACGGTCGTGTAGATATTTTTCCACGGAAGCAATAACTTTTGAAGATGCTGAGGATTATTAAAGAACAGGTCTACACGGCCGTGTCGTTTTGGACACGGCTGTGTCGTTTTGGACACGACCGTGTCGACCTGATTTCGAGCTTTTGCCCTATTTTTCCGTCTTCATTTATTGGGCCATATAAATAGTTTTTGCGGTTTTTGTTTAGAATCATCTCCATACTTAGACTTTAATTACATAGTTTATGTCTCTAAACACTCTCAAACTCTTAGCTTTTGTCATATTGCAACTTTGAAGATTCAATTGTTAATTCAATCCAAGTAATTTTCTTTCAATCTTTCTTCTTTATTTTCATTGCTTTGTTAATCATGTTTAATTTTATTAATCTCTTTTGCTTTGAATCCACGATTAGTGAGTAGTTCCTTATCTAGGGTTTGGGTGAAAGCATGGATTAGGGCTAATTAAGATGTTCATGTAATTACTTTATTCATGTCTACTATGCATTGATCTTGGTGTTTTGACACCTTAGGGTAGACCTTGATCAAGTATATGCTAGGGCTTAGATCTCGATTACTCTTAATTGATTGTTGTTGTCTTGTCATTCCCATGAATCAACTTAATTTCTAGACCAAGAGATTGGGTAGAAATTAAGAGGATCCTTATTAGGGGTTTTCCAAGCAAATTGATTTTTTTAATCAATTGGCTAAAGACCATTCGAGAGAGGATTTAGTTAATTGATTAATTGATTACTCTTGAGGACCATTCGAGAGAGGACTCAAGTACTTTAGAGGGAAACTTAACCTTGTATGTTATTCTTTGTAGTTTCGTAGTTGCATTAGTGTCGTGTCTTGCCCGAGTTCATGCGAGTAGCCCAAACTCTAGTGTTTTCCTTATTATATTCATATCTCTACTTGTTTATTAGTTGTCGTTCTTTAGTTAGTTGTTAGTGGATAATTATTCAATCCTTTACACCCCCAAATACCCTTCCCTTAGTTAGTTTTAGACTTAATGGACCTTAGTCAATCCCTTTTTCCTTGTGGTTCGACCCTTGACTTGCCATTGCTACGTTTATTGTAGTCGCTCGTTAGGATTATAAGTATTGTCTGCTAAGCGGTTCTTAGTGCCTTAACGACACACTAAAAACCTCTTATCAAGCAGCCATTAGGGGTGTTAAATATACCCGACCCGTTTGACCCGACCAGATGACCCGCTAACCCAGGTATAATAAGTCGGTTATTTTTCTCAAAAAATCATATGTTGTAGACCAGGTGCCCGACCCGGTAAAATAATCATTTAGCGGGCCGGGTCATATGCGTCATTTATCTTAATCGGGTACCCGATTACCCGCTTCTTTGAATTTTTGAATTTTTTTTACTCTTTTATTTTTGGAACCTAACGCTACGGTGATACTGACAATCTAACAAACTACTCTTAAAAACAAGTAGTTTAGAGTAAGTCATTTGCTAGTTTTAATGCAATTGACAATGTATCAAAATACTCCATATATGTTGAAGAGTAAAGTATAACATCTATCTATATATATTAAAAAACATGAGCTAGCGTTGCTACCCGCCACGTGTCAGCCCATGTCATCTATTGATACAACGCCATACAATGCATACAACAAGGTTTGAACTTGAGACCTGTCAAATAGAATTCCATCATTTTTCCACTAGGCTACACCTCCTTTTTGTGATCTACTTTGGGTTTTAAGTTACATATCTCATTACCTATATTTTTGTTAGGAAAAGAAGAACCTCCTCAAACTTTTTCTCTTCTAATGTGCGTCTGGTTTTTTTGGTCCAATACAATTCTCCGATTAAATATTTTACCTTATTCTCTTCCTCCAATTTATATTAAAAAGGAAAAAAAAAATATCTTATTACAATCCCTCTTCAATTTGTAATTTGTTTGTATATTTCAATTCCCTCATTACTGCTATATCTTATCCTCAACCTATAATTATATTAAAAAATTCCTCTTCCTATCATTCCTCTTTATTTGTTGTCTCAACCTTTGAGGCAAAAATGGTGTTATTGTGGTGGATTGATGGCGGCAACGGCGTACATTTGCAAGGGTGACTTACTACGATTAAATATATTGGTGTGGCTTGCCGACAAGCAAGAGTACCACATACATTTTATAATAAAATTTAGGTAAAGTAGAACATATTGTTCAAAAAATGCTCTAGAATATGAGACTTAGTGATGAAATAGGAACTGATGTTATAACTATTATTCTATAATGTAAAAAAGTATTCCAAGTGGGTCCGAAAGGTATTACAGATCTTATTCAATTATGTATATCATTAATAAACACTCATTTCCTTAGAAAAAAAAGGGATATCAAATTCACACAAAATGAGCAAAAAACCATGTAGCAAAAAAAAAAGAACTAATCCAAGAAAATAATTTGTAGCAAATACAACCATACAAAAACAATAACACGCAATCTTGGCCAAAACAACAGATCCAATGAAATATACAAAAGATAACATAATACGATTTTCCCAGGGCATCGCCTCGGCCAAAAAACTAGTCATCTTTTAAATGTAGTATTATGCATTGGTTGGTATGTTTTAGTAAATCTTAATGGGTAAGTAACACACATAATGCTTCCATTAGGCATTGGGCGTGAATTACTAGATTTGGAAGGAACTTTTTTTCATTTATGGAAGTAAGACTTTGAAAAACCAATTTCAATACTATCACCCCGGTACCCAATGACACGACCCGACCCGGGAAAACCGGGTACCCGAAATGCTGTCGAGTCATGGGCCGCTTGTTTAACTACCCGCAAATGCGGGTACCCCAAAAACTGGGTACCCGATTATGAACACCCTTAGCAGCCAAGAAGTTGAATAATAGGTTTTGTTTACTGAGGTTAAAGTAGTAGAAAGGGAAAAGAGGGGTTTCAAAATTGTAAAGAGATAGGGTTTTTTTTAGATTAGTTGTCCCTCTGTCCCATATTAGTTGCAACACTTTGACTTTTACACTATTCATATGCCTTACTTTGACCATGAATTCTAACCAACATATAAAACCAAATGTTAGTAACTAAGATGTTCTTAGATTTGTCTCAGTGTATTAATTTGACATATCAATTTTTCATAATCTTTAGTAATCGATAGTTAGATATATTAATGGTCAAAGTTGTGTATTGGCAAGTGTGCCAGTCAAAATTTTGCAACTAACATGGGACGGATGTAGTAATTATTTTTTAGCATTTATTTTTTCAATATAATTGTTTTTGTTATTATTATATATTTTTATTTATTTCTTATTTATTTATTTAATACTTTCAATTCAGTTCAATTCAGCTCCAACAATTAGTACAGTTCAATCAGAATTAGACTACGAGAACATGCCCTATATGAGAACTGAGAAGAAGGGGTAGACACCAAAAAACAACAAATATACTAATTGTTAGTTGGAAAAATTGCCTAGAATAATGCAACATTTTGCTCATTCGCAGATAATAATGCAACCTAAAGATTATTCTGGAATAATGCAACCTTTATACCCCATTTATTTTAAATGGGGTAAAACCGGTTATAACCTGAATAATAGGTTTTGTGGGACACGTGTCGACTTGTTATTGGTTCTAATAAACAATTTTTTTAATACTTGTTTTTTAAAAAGATAAAACAAAAAAGAAAAACCTCCCCTCCCCTAACCCACCTCCACCCCAAATCAGTCACCCCCATCTTCCCAGCCACCTCCGACCACCACCCCACTCCCTTCGAAATGCCCAGCCACCGCCGACCACCTCCCTTCGAAATGCCCAGCCACCTCCGACCACCTCCCTTTTAAAAAGACTCTTTGGTGCGGGAAAACTCAATTCAATAACCTGTCTAATTGCCGGAAACTCTGTAATTCAATTCCAAATTAAACTAACTTTCTCTCTCTACAATGGCGGCGGCGCGTGGGAAAGGAACAGTAACACCACTATCATCAATTTTCCCATCTGAAGAAGCTCGTAAAGCTTCACACCGCGTCAACGACGCCATTAATGAAAAGCATAAAGAACTCGACCAACTCAACCACTTCGTCAGCGACAATAATAACCTAATCAGCCTTATTCAACGCCTTCCAGATGAACTCCACCACCATATCATGGTAACTTTTATGTTGTTTTTATTTGTTATATAGTGTAAAAATTTCAGCTTAATTATTTTTATGTGGGTGTGCATTTTCAGGTTCCATTTGGAAAGGCTGCTTTCTTTCCAGGGCGATTGATTCATACCAATAAGTTTATGGTAATTGTTTTTATTTGTATAATTCTTGAATTTGAGTGGTGAGAGCAGCAAATGGGGTGGGGGCTGGGGTGGGGAGTGGGGGTGGAACTGAGAGCAGCCAGAGGTGGGGGTTTGGGGCTGCAGAGCAGCAGGGGATTGGGGGTTGGAGCAGCAGGCATGGGGAGTGGGGTGGGGGGGCATTTTATTTTTTATCTTTTTAGTTTTTATTTATATATTAATTAAAATTTAAAGTTTTAAATAAAAATTACCAATTGTTCAGGTAACCGGTTATTTGTCTTATTTAAAATAAATGGGATATAAAGATTGCATTATTCCAGAATAATCTTTAGGTTGCATTATTATCTGCGAATCGCCAAAAGGTTGCATTATTCTAAGCAATTTTTCCTTGTTAGTTTGTTACTAATTTGATAATGAACCATTATACTAAATAAATTTTTTATCCATTTTTGCACGAATCGCGTTCATTTGTCGCTAGTGATATAAGTGCTAGAACAAAGTTGTTCCTAAATATAGTAATCAAGATTCTGTCTCACTAGTTTCTAGACTCTAATAATCTAGACCTCTAGATTTTGACTGATCATGTTGATCTTCTCCACCTTGGTGTTGTAAGTCACTCTCATCTAGAGTAACTTCCAACTCCGACTTTTTATAACATTACCTTTAACAATAGAGTTCACAATGGGGTTAAGCATTAAGTTTTCATCAATATAACATTTATGCTAAGTATATAACCCTACTTTCAGAGGGTGACCAGACTATATATCCCTTAACACCATCTCCACAAATACACCCTTCTTAGCCCTACGTTCTAACTTGCGCTAATTTACATGATAATATATTGAACAATCAAAGACTCTCAACGAAGAATAATCTGCAGGCTTACCAGGCCACACCTCATAGGGTATTTGCGAAAATTCATCGACCTGGCAGCAACCTATACAAAGATAATAAAAACTATAAAAAATCACTCCTTAAAATATGCTAGCAAGCATCGAACTGGAGTCCCGCCATGCAAAATACCCAACAATGTGTATTTGGCTTTCGCCACTGCGCCACAGGCTATAATAGTAAACAAAACCGCTAATTTATATTTGATATCAGATTTTTTCTCACTTTAGGGATACACTACATTTCCTATGCATCGCCTGCCTCCGCCGTTGATGTGCATAAACATCGCCGGAAGACCTGCCGTCACCATTAATGAGGTTATGGAGCTTTAATGGGGAGCTTTAATGGAGGTATGTAGATGAAGCATTAATGGGGACCATATAATCGCGGAAGCTGGGGAATCTGATGTACAGGAAAACCAAGGTGTAACATTTGTTTTAATGGTTTATCTTCATTGAGATATCAAATGGGAAAAGTATGATTGGTCACCAAAGGAGTGGCAGGGCAGTGGTTTATTGTCTTTGATGTACGCTGATGGTCGCGGGTTTGAGGCAATGCATATGCGTTTTTAAAAAAATTTCAGATGCAAGGGATGGATGACAACGCGTGATTTGGAGAGACATGTGGCGGCCTGCAATCCTTAATAACGCTTTTTAATATATATATATATATATATATATATCGAAGAAAGAAATCCGTGGGTGCTGATGACATGCCAAACTTAGTCAATATCTTCTGTAATCTTAAAACAAAAAGCATACGCCCAATTCTTTTGTAATCTTAAAATAATTTCTATTTTTCGTGAAATTCCAAATCAAATTTCAAAACACTTTCTTTTTTTTTCGTGAAATTCCACAAAAAAATGTAATATTTGCACAATTCTTATAAAATGACATTTATATGATAGTATACATACCATTTTTTACGTGATATTCGATCTGATCTTTTGAGTATTAATTTTGGATCACATTTTAAAGTTTCAAGTATCTGAATATTCGATTTAAAAAAAAATTAATGGAAAATCCCACAATGCTAAGCCGTGAAATCAATAAGACATTAGTTCATCATTTTTCAACTTTTATATATAGTTGACATCATTAAACCTAAATCCTCTGAGAACACCAACCAAATAGAGTCAAGTGGACTTTGAGGATAGAGTCTTAGAGAGTGCTAGGTTAATAATAAAGCTAGTACTTAGATACGAGTGATGACCCGTTCATTGTATGTTACTATAATTTATTAGCAAGAAAAATATAACTTAAAAAAGTACTATAAACCAAAAGTCTGTTTGAGGCGCATGAGCCAGAAATCCATTGAAGTTTACCTTCTAACCCAACTAGAATTTATTGATTACCAATTTTCTATCAAAAGTTATGGTCAAATTACTGAGCATATGTCAGTTTTGGCACTTCTTTGACTAATGATTTGCTTCATTCTAACTCAAAATTCTCCCAAATAGATGCATTCCGATTCTTGTGTAAGCTATCTTCATTTTCCATGATTATAGCCTCCATCTTAGATAAGCATTATCAATTTGAATGAAAATAACCTAAAAATCATAAAAATACGCAAACGTGGAGTAGTAGGTCATAACTTAAGTAAACCATCAATCATGCACCTAAATGTTCTAAAAGAATTATAAATGCAACCTAAATGCATCTAAAAACTATATATAAATGTGAAACATCATCGAGTATCGAGCCTCCAAGCCGCAAGGCTCAAGAAAATGGTCTTCAGTCGAATTAGAAAAAATCATGTCCGCCCAAACAACAATGGCGACGAAAAGATGCAATGAAGGTGGAAGATGAAACTGAGCAGGGGAGGGATATGAGGAGCAGCATACTATTTTGAATGAAGCTTTGTGCAATTTTAGAAATTAAAATGAGGGGAATCTCTTACTGTGCGAGGCCACATCGTAGTTCTCACAAATCAACGTCGTCAGAGTACTAACGAGCATCTAATACGTGGACTGGGAAATGGTTGTCACCTTAAATCATGTTACTGCCTCTGAAGTTGCGAGCATGAATGAAGAAGTGGAAACAACTGAAGCACCAAAAACTCTTGAAGATGGAGGTCAATCCACCTTCGATGATTTGAAAGAATTATCTTTGCACGTTGGAAGAGCCACAACCAATCTATGTGAGTGCTTTGCTCACGCCTAAAGAAGAGAAGGCATACTTTGATTTACTCATGGAATACAAGGACGTGTTCGCACGGAGCTACAAAGAGATGTATGGATTGGATCCAAAAGTTGCAATGCATCACTTGGCCTTAAAAGGGTGGTGCCATCAAAGAAACAATCCCAACGACGCTTATTTAACAAGATTAAGCAAGCTTACTGAAACTTATTTAACAGGATTTTGTACGCAATTGAGCAATGAGGATTCCAAGTCATAGTGGGTTATGTTGATTTCATGCACTAAAGATGAAAACTTGTCAAATTTAATTAGAAGGAGCATATTTGGGAAGATCTAGTAAGCCATCATAGGTGTTGTAAGCCATTTTTTCATATGAATATGTGAATCTGACATACTTTCTTCTGAGTACCAAGCAGGTACAATGATTTAATGTTCTTGATAGATCTCCATTCTCCACTAGTTAAAGATGTTTTGCACCTCTAGTTAACTAACCAGTAAACGAACACGATTAGATATGTTTTCATTATGATTGGGGGTTGTTATTCGCCGCCCTAATTTATCCATACGCCGCCCTAATAATGACCTAATTAACCTTAATAATAATTACTCATTCTCCCTCGCAATTGAAATTACTCCGATCTTAAACAATCCGTCGTCGCTAAATTTTCGGGAAAATAGCCGAAGATCCAATTTCCGTCAACGATAATTTTTTTTTTAAAAAATTCGATAGTACATAATTCGCGTAGAAAACACGTATTGACCATGGTCGATTCGTGTTTCCTACACGTGCTGGCCATGGTGAACTCGTGTAGAAAACACGTAATGACCGTGGACCTTCCGTGACTCTACACGAATCGACCATGGTCGATACGTGTTTTCTACACATAATAACCATGGTCAATCCGTGTAGAAAGCACGTGGTGGCCAAGGTTAGTACGTGTTTTCTACACGTTATTTATATTTAATTATTTATTATTTCTTTTTAGTTTATAATTAATGTCTATAATTATTTTTCACATGTTTATCATATTTATATTAGTTAATTTGATATTTGTTTTAGAATTCTATTATATTATATTATATTTATTTATTTATATTTACTTATATTGTGTTATATTTAATTAAATTATGGCATATATAAATGTTTTAAAATTATTTTTTACATATTTGACCATTTGAGTATTAATTTATATTTATCCTTAAATTACTAAATATGATGATGTTGTATTTGTAGGTTATTAGAAAAGATTATGGAGGAGATGGTAAATATTACAGTTCTCATTTCATAACTTCGCTGACATGGGAGTGTTATAAAGATGGCTTATTGTGGGCTCGCGAAGTAGCTTATGGACTTGGATTTGGCATTTCAAGTAGTTCCCATAAACAAAATAATGGATTTGATCACCGTGTTTATGTTAGATGCAAACATGGTTTTGTATATAGGGGTAAGACAACTGACTTGGACACGTCAACAAACCGCGGTCCTCCTCCTCCCAAATGGATCGGGCAACATGCCCTCCGTAACTCGGGATGACAGAGCCATCCATCGTAGGGACCACCTGGCTGAGGTGTCCTCACTATCCAAGAATCATCTCTCTGACAACTCATTTTCCCCCTCCCAATTGAAGTAGTATCGGAGCCTACAAACCTCTCACTACTACCTCTCCTCATAGTGCAAACTTCCCACGAACCCTCATCGTTCTCATCATAATTATCACCCGACGGTCCCCTACCTGAGGTTCCAAATCCTCGGGTTCCCGGTCTCGAATTTCCTGATCCTGAGGTGACTAAATGGTGATGCCCCCTAGAACGTCGTGCAGACATGGTAACACCTCGAGAATGAGGGCGACGAAGTCCAGAGTCACCATAGCTAGGAAACGATTTGCCCCCAGTTCTAGGGCGCTATTCAGTTAATTGAATACAAATCAGCAATTCGGTATGAAACGAAATAATTTTAAAAAAAACAAAAACATGTGAAAATTAAAACTAAAATGAACATATAATTTATGCACACATTTTATTCACAGAAACAATATTGTACAACAAAATTAAAATACAACAAAATTATAAAATAAAAAGGAAACAAAATAAGTTTTTTTTAATAAAAAGACATAAACATCTGACAATTAAAACTAAAATGAACATATAATTTATGCACACATTTTATTCACACAAAATAATAAAAATTGCCATACAAATAAAAAATTTAAAAACAAAAGCCAAAACGTGTGGAAAACACGTCACGTGTTTTCCACAAGTTTGTGCCTAGGCACGTACATGTTTTCCACATGTGAGCACCACGGCACAGACGTGTGGAAAACACGTGAGTGCCATGGCACTCCGTGCGGTAAACACGTTTGTGCCATGGTTGTCACGTACTTAATTTCCACACGTTTGCGTGTCGAATTTTTTAAAAAAAATTAAATTTTTTTTACCTCGGCGCCGCTGGAAGACTCGGCCGGTTCTTTTCCTTCCCTTCTCTTCATTTCCTCCAATAGGTGACGTTAATGGTGGTGGTGGGAAGGTTGTTTATAATTAAGGGGGAAAGGTGAAAATGATGGAGGTAAGGGGAGTGGTTTGAGAGTGCGAGTGTTTAGAGTGGGTTAGGGAGTAAGGGGGTAAGGGTAAAAAAGGAAAATATTACAATGTTAGGGCGTTGTGTGGATAAATTAGGGTGGCGAATAGCTCTTTATTTATGATTTTCCGAAAGTGCAAATATAAATTCAACAATTTAAAACAAAAGGGAAGTAAGCCCACATTTTTTGTTTCGAGTCAATCCCATAAAGCCATAAGATAAGGTTGGGTTTATTAGGGCAAAACATATTGCTTAGGAAAAAGGAAAAAGGAAAAAGGAAAAAGGAAAAAGGAAAAAGGAAGAGTATAGATATTGGCGGCAAACCATAGAGATCAACGGATCAAAATACAGGGCTTGCAGCATCAAACTCGAATCTAAAAAAATGCACGGCAAAGAAGGCGTACAACTCTAAATACTATCTTTCACAGTATTACAATTTGCACACAACACAGTGCACAACCATATCGCGGGAGAGGGTAGAATTGTCCAATCACCCTTCATTCTTTCCTCTTAACCTACCTCGCCGTCGACGTAGCCTCTCTCTCTCTCTCTCTCCTCCTCTCTAACTGAAACCGGCTTTTGAAATTAGGGTTTATCTCTATCTCTCTCTTATAGGGTTTTAGTTGATTTGCAGGTGATTAAGCTTTATCTGCAATGGGAGTACCTGCGTTTTATCGTTGGTTAGCGGAAAAGTATCCATTAATCATTGTTGATGTTGTCGAGGAAGAAGCTGTTGAAATTGATGGTATTACCATTCCTGTTGATACCAGTAAACCTAATCCTAACCAGATTGAGTATGATAATCTTTATCTTGATATGAATGGCATTATTCATCCTTGCTTTCATCCTGAGGATCGGGTATCTCATTTCTCTTCTTCCTATCTTTCATTTTTTCCCTATCATTCAAACTTTATATGTTTTGCATCAGCTAATTATCACTTGCCTTTCATTTGCACATAATCATTTGCGTTATTGTTTAGCTTTTAGGAGGAGTTTCTTGAAGGGGGCGGGGCGGGGTATCGGGGGATGTAATTTTAGGCTTTAGATTGGAAAGGGAATGGACATAAATAATGGAGGGGGATAATAACATTAATTATTACCTTTAGTTATGAAAATGGAATGGTAATCATTGCCAATGAGTAAGAGATTTTGTTACTTGAGGCGGAAGTAGCACCAAGAGACGATAAGATGATCAGTGTTACATTATTTTTGCGGTTTGATTCTATGCTTTGTAGTGAAATTCTAGAAAATAAGATGATCAGGACGCTTTGGTTTCTGGTTAGAGGAAGTAGCACCAAGAGACGATTTTGGGTTGGACCGCTTTAGAAACAGTTCCTTGTTAGTGGTGTTAGGGTTTATTGTAAGCATTAGAGTAGTTCTACTTTTATGCTCATTTGTGTTTAGGCTCGTCATTTGGGGCTAGTAGCGACATGCTAGGAAAAGTGAATTGCCTTATGCCCTTATGGTGTCTGGATGAAGGTGCATATTCTGTCTTTACGAGGTTGGGAGGTTAGTCTTGTTTGAAATATACAAAAATATTTTAGTGGTATCTTCGGGAGGGAAACAACCCGGGTTAGGGCTGCTAATAGCGTTGAGCTGTTCTATAGGAACTCGTACTTGCCTTGCTGAAATCTTGGTCAAAGCTCAACTTGGGACCTAATGAGTCGAGTTGAGCAAGCTCTAGCTCGACCGGATAAGCTCTTGAGCAACTTGATATTTTTCTCCTTTTATCTATTATATTTGCTCGTGCTTGATAGAATTTTTTTTCCGCTCGTGCTCATTAGAATCTTCTAGATTTGTTCTTTGCTCATCAGAATCTTCTGGATTTGACATCATCTATTACGTAGAACCTGTTTCTGGATTTGATAGAATTTTTTTTCCGCTCGTGTTATTCTGTTCCCTATAGCTTGTGCTTATTTGTTTAGCATTCTTCACTTTTTCCCTAAATTTCGTGCAGCCTTCTCCAGCAACGTTTAAAGAGGTGTTTCAGAATGTATTTGACTACATTGATAGGCTGTTTAATATGACGCGCCCTAGAAAGCTGCTATACATGGCAATTGGTGGGTATCTTGATCTTTTACCTATTAGGGCATGCTTGGGATGGGGGTAATGCATTAAGGGGGTAATAAAAGTCAAACATAGGAAAACTAAGGTATTTAGAGGTGATCATAGGAGTGATAGAGGGGTTGTCTAGAGGATAATGTGGTGTTGGTAGGAGGAAAATGGAAGAAAGAGGGGAACTATTACCCTTCAAATGAGGGTAATAGTAACCTAGGGGTGGTGGTGGGTAATTATTACCCCCATAATGAGGGTAATTGTTCCCCTCTTTCTTCCATTTTCTTCCTACCAACACCACATTATCCTCTACACAACCCCTCTATCACTCCTATGATCACCTCTAAATACCTTAGTTTTCCTATGTTTGACTTTTATTACCCATTAATATATTACCCCCATCCCAAGCATACCCTTAATGTTTATAGTTTATGAGCATGGGATTTTTCGCATTAGTATCACCCTGATACCACAAGAACTGGTTTCAGATGGTGTTGCTCCTAGAGCCAAGATGAATCAGCAGCGTGCAAGGCGTTTCAGGGCTGCTAGAGATGCAGCTGAAGCTGTATGAAATTCATTACACATGGCACTTCTGCGTTTCCATTATCCTAGAACTATCAACATGCTGACTCTGTAATTATGGTTTCTTTTAGGCAGCTGAAGAAGAACGTTTACGACAAGAGTTTGAACAAGAGGGAAGAAAGCTACCTCTGAAGGAGAAGTCACAAACTTTTGATTCGAATATTATTACTCCTGGAACAGAGTTTATGGCAGTATTGTCACTTGCATTACAATATTATGTTCACCTGAGGTTAAATAATGACCCTGGGTGGAAATCCGTTAAGGTACCGTTTTGAAGTTTAAGCTCTCACATTATTATCAGCATTTTGATTGTTATGGGGTTTATCGTAAGTCGTGCAGGAATGCTAATTATGTGTAATTATTTGAAGGTTATATTATCTGATGCAAATGTTCCTGGGGAAGGGGAGCATAAAATTATGTCGTACATACGTCTTCAAAGGAATCTTCCCGGCTATGATCCAAACACACGCCATTGTCTTTATGGATTGGTATCACCTTTATAAGGACTTGTTTCAGTTTGAAATGTGCTCCTAGCTTCTCCGATTACAGCTAATTTCTTTTTTTAATGTTATTTGACAGGATGCGGATTTAATAATGTTGGCTCTGGCTACCCACGAAGTTCATTTTTCGATCCTCAGAGAGGTTCGCTGTTTTTCTGCTGCTTCCGTTGTTTTGGCTGTAGCATATTTTGCTCTTTTTATAGTGTGCTCTTTGAATTCGTAGTGTTTATTCCTTTCTATAATTAAATTCATAATGCAGGTTGTATTCGTTGCTGGGGGAGATAAATGCTTCATATGTGGTCAAGCTGGCCATATGGCAGCGAATTGTGAAGGCAAGGCAAAGAGGAAGGCTGGTGAATTTGATGAGAAATCTGGTGATGCTGTTGTGGAGAAAAAACCTTTTCAGGTTTGCCATTATTTTTGTAACCAATTGCCTTCCTCATGAAATAAGAAAATAGAATAATATATGTGCTTATTTGTGGTTCTCCATTTCTTGGTCTCTTCTCTATAACATGAAAGCTTGTTGTTGCAGTTTCTGAATGTGTGGACTCTCAGGGAATATCTGCAATGTGAGATGAAAATTCCCAACCCTCCTTTTAAGATTGATTTCGAGCGCCTTGTAGATGATTTCATCTTCATCTGCTTTTTTGTCGGCAATGACTTTTTACCCCACATGCCCACCTTGGAAATTCGTGAGGTTTGTATAAACTGTTTCCCCCTCTGCTGCTTCAAAACTTGTCATGTATTTGTCAACAGGATACTAATTCTAATTCACCCAATATGATAAGACATGTAAAATTTATGTGACTAGCAAGCAGTTTTTGTCTAGCAGCATTTGTCCAATAATTGGTCTAAATTGCTGCAAAATGTGCTGGTGCAGAGATTCTGGTGATTGCATTTGTTTTTTCTTGTTGGATTTTGAGGGAAAGCTTGTGGTTGACTAGTACAATAACATTAATGCGGCCTTATTGGTTTCCTCTTATATCAACGTTAACTTTTCTGTTGATCAGGGTGCAATAAACCTGCTGATAGCTGTGTATAAAAAGGAATTTCGTGCAATAGGCGGCTATTTGACCGATGGAAGCAAGGTATCTTAGTTTATCGGTGTTCTGTAAGCAGGCTTGTCCAGAGTGGCAGTTGTCTCTGTTTTTACCCTCTTTTTATGTGCAGCCTGACTTAAGCAAGGTTGAGCAATTCATTCAAGCTGTTGGATCATATGAAGATAGGATCTTTCAGAAAAGGGTTCGGTTACACCTGGTTAGTTTGTCCTTTCTTTTTAATGAGTGTAGGTTGGGTTATTGTAGTCGTGTGATCAAGGATGTCGGTACCATTGTGGTGTTCAATGTCTCTTTCATGTTTTTGCCACCTATCTCTTGATTTTGGGAGAATTGAGTTGGGAGGCTCTTTGTTCCAACAATCTGTGCCACTGTTATTACTCTAATTACCTAAGTATTCTGATCTTGTATGTGATTACTCTGAATTTGGTTCATTTTTGTGGTATCTGATTTAAGTTGATGTGCTATCTGAGAATGTTTCAGGGTGGGAAGAATATAATTGGGAGTTTGTAGGTTCTTACATGCTTATCTTGATTGTTCAGCGACAAGAAGAAAGGAGAAAACGTTCAAAAGGGCAGGCTAAAAGAGGAGATGATGCAAGACCTCAAGTGGAGCCTGAGTCCTTAGTTCCTGTATCACAATTTCATGGTTCTCGCCTTGCCTCAGCGCCAACTCCTTCACCCTTTCAAAAGGGATCCAGTTGCAGTTCAGAAAGCTCAATGTCTAAGGCTCATAAAGTGGCACGTTTACCTTCTGCTGCAACAGTTGGCGCTGCTATTGTTCAGGCTGAAGATAGTCTTGAAAAGCAAGTATGTTTTTCTGCTCTAGAAAATCACTTTCACATTTTTCTGCCTTTAGGACAATGTTGTTCCCTTTTTTCCCCCCCTTTTTTCAGGAGCTACTATCTCTAGATCACATGAGGAGTTGCTTTTTTTGTACTTTCAGGAACATGAAAATGAAGAGGAGTTTAAAGCAAAGCTCAAAGAGGTCATTCGTGAGAAGTCTGATCTTTTTAACTCGGAGGATCGGGAGGAAGATAAGGTTTACCCTGATTCTTTTTCATCTATTTCTGCTTGAAAACCCCATTTTTGGCCGTGGTATACAGAACATCTTGTGGTGGTGGATAAGATGTAACATAAAACTTGTTGTGATGGATGGTTTGGTTGAAAAGCTTGTAACTAGGAATATTATAACTTACCATCATTGCTTCAAGACTTGTCGAGCTCATTGTTACCTTGGTACGGAATTCGATTCGAAACGGGGTAAGAAAACGGATACGCGGGACAAAATATTTAGTGAATCGGGTAGGATGGGTACAATTTGTATATATAATTATTTAAATTTATATAGATATAAATAAAGTAAACATATTTATTTATTTATATATTATATATTCATATATAGTTAGGCAGAAAATATATCACCATTATTAAAAAAAACACTTGTCATGCATCAAGTGCACACATGCTTTTAGGAGGCATTAAGTATAGAGAAGGCACGTGGCCCATTAAAGTACCACTTGCTGGCTTCTAATGAGTAGACTGTGGACTACCGAAGAGAAAAGCAAGGGGCAAGCCTGCACTTCTTCTCTCAAAAATTCAAATGCTTTTCTCTCTCCTGCAACCTTTTACTTCTCTCCTGTTATCAAGTTGTGGGTTGCAGGTATCATGAACCGGGTTGCGTACTTCAACCATGATGTCTATCGTGTGATGTAGCTCCATTATTGGTTGCTAGTGAACACACATGGAATTAATTACAGGACGGCAACTAGTTGTTAAGTTAGATGGAAGTGAATGTGCTTGTCATGATAATGTGCATTGCATAGTTTTATCTTCTAACCCGGACAGATTGTTGAAACTAGAAGTGGCCAAGTGGATTAAGTAGTTTGATGGTGGAGCTCTTATTCATCTCTTAGATTACACTTAAGATATCTATATGATCGTATGGAATTTTCTCAAGCTTGACCTTAAGGCTCAAGATAATTACTTTTAAGATGTTTCAATTTTATGAGAAAATGGGCTTTAGTTGTAGCTTTTAGACTGTTTGCTAACTAAGGCTCAGTTTGTTTTAACGGAAAACAATTTTCATGGAAAATCACTTTTCATGGAAAACCATATTCATATTAAATGGAAAACATAATTTTAGAATAAGTCTTTCTTTGTTTGTTTGATTAGAGGAAAACTTAGGGAGAATAGGTAAATGGAGTAAAAAAGAAGGAAAGATGGGAGGAGAGAATTAAGAGAAGTAAGGAGTGAAAATGTGCCATACCTTCCTTACAAAATGAAATTGGTTTTCCTCTTCTAAGAGCATTTTCCACCTTTCAAAAAAATGGTTTTCCACCCCTTACCAAAACAAACAAAGGAAAATGGAAAGATAGAGGAAAACCATTCAACGGAGCCTAAATGAAGTTATCTTTTTTTTTTTTTGTTTTTCTCTATTCCTCATATTAGTTTAAATATCTTCATGCTATTTGTGATGCAAGTATGATGTAATTCCGACATGCCACTACCGAGTGTGCAGGATAGCAAAATGTGATGAAACGTCGAGAAACTCCTAGTCGCTGACGCATTATTCTCAATTTTGAAGAATTTACTCTGTTAATATTAAAGAGTGTGGCTCATTTTATTGTCGTTTTTTCTATCAGGTCAAATTAGGAGAGCCAGGATGGAAGGAGAGATATTATGAAGAGAAGTTCCTTGTTAAATCTCTGGAGGAGATGGAAAAGATTCGGAAGGATGTTGTAAGTTGCATTTCTGTGTAATATTACTTGTGTTTTTTTTGAAATTCTTTTTTTCTTACACACGTCCTTTAGCAATGGGTTCTTAATTATGTGTGCTTATGTTCTGGCTCATATATTCTGCTGGTTGTCAGGAATCTGTTTCTTTTTTGCACTTGGATTAGCTTTCTTTATCTTTTCTTTGCAGGGTTGGGTATTTTGATTACGTGTGGTGCTTAAGAATAACTAAGCTTTTTTTACCTTCTTTTTCCTCTCTTGTTTTATTGAAAGCGGTATGAATTCCTTTTCACTACGAAACAAGAAGTCACATTGCCTCCCTCCAATCACTCATTTTCTGAAAGCCTTTTACTTACCTTAATGATTGATAGTGAGTTGTATGTCACTTGCTTAAGGATCCTTAATTAGTCTGGATCCTTACTTAACTGTACCTTACTTAAGTCTGTAAGTGTACTAAAAAATTAATTAAGCATAGAAGATGGCTAATGCTCTGCGTAAGCAAGAGAGTATTTTGAATGCTCTTTGATTTCTTGCAAAAGAATGCAAATGATGATGTTTGGTTTGTACCGATGAGGAGGAGTGCCCATTTATGTAAGACCATAAATTTTCTAATTCTTGTTGTTCCCACCTCCTTAAGGAAACTCTCTCCACAAGGATTATCTACGTACTTCTATACAAATATGTAAACTCTCTCGACCTAGAAGCGTCCTCATTAGTTCTCTATAACCTTTTCTATTCACAAACTATGCTTTCTAGACCCCCCCAAAAGTGGTTGGGCTCACAAATTTCATCATCCTAAATTTTGCTAGACGTTTCACCCATGGATGGGCCTCAAACCTACCCATTATAATATTCTTTGTAAAGGAGATACTACTGAGATATCATTCTGACATCCTCCCAAGGGTGTGGGTGGGAGATGACCCTTGACATGTAGGTGTCGTACTCCTTTTTTATGGATTATAGAGGTAGTAGTATCCTCTCATATTGTTAGTGAAAACAAAATCACTTTAGTCCGTCAAGCTTCACGCCCCCCATTTTCTCAAAAATTGCTAGTTATTTCTTTACTAAATATTTAATTAATGCGCGTTGACTAAAGGAATCATGCTCCTTGCATCTAGGTTATACGCGGCCTCTGTGTGGTGTGACGCATGCTTAGTTTAAAAAAGGGCGAGGCGCATCGAGAGGCAAGGGGCTGTTTGAGTCTAGGCCCAAGGCGAAGGCGCACACCTCTTGTATGCGGCACACAATTTTTTTTTAATTTTTAATTTTTTTGTTTATTTAGGTACGAAATTATGAGTAGTAGAGGAGAGGGGGTGTGTCACGTGACTTGCACTCACTCCTAAAGAGGGATGGTCTCGGTAGTACCTCTGTTCCACAATATAGCATATTTGAGAAAAGGAAAACAAAAGTAAACATCACGTCGATCACAACGAATCGCAGAATAGGAAAGTGAGAAAGAACATCTACGAGAGTGCTTCACCATCGGCGACCTGTGGCTCACAAAGAGATGTCGGCACTTTCTGGCATGATCTCGAGAGGCAGCGCCTGTCAACAGCTCTCTTAAACGCATATTACGGTTTGTCTCGTAATTAGGGTTTCAAAATTAACAAACAATTGGAAGCAATTTTATGAAATTGATGGAGGGGTTTTGTACGAATTTGAGATCTAAAGCCTAGGTAAGGTTCAATTTGAAGAAAAAACACAACTTTATTTGACTTTTGAACTCAGATCTAAGATAGGCGCAGGCGCCTGCGCCTCTTCTAAGGCCGTCAAAATCGCGTGCCTTTGTGCAAAATCGCCTCCGTCGCTGGAGATTTTTTATCACGCGCCTCGCTCACTTTTTTAAACTAAGAAAGCCTCACGCACATATTTGATTGCAGATGGCTTATCTCTAGTAGTAGTATGGAACAAGGAACAAAGTGTTGTCTTACCAAACTAAATTTCATGCCTTCCAACATATATCTTTAACCATTACTCTTTAATTACTAAAAATTATCAAATGTTGGTATTTAAAAAATCTATATTGGAAGGAATTTAATAAGATTCTACATGAACATGACTATGTTTATCCGTATTTATAAATCATAATAGAATATTAACGAGGAGTTTATGAATAATGTGAAATTCCAAACGTTGCAATTAATATGGAACAAGGAACAAAGGAAGCATAGTGTACACTATGGGAGTCTTTACAGTGGGCTATGTAACAGTAAAGTCGTCCAAAAAGTAACAATGTCACGTGGCTTATGGATTGGAAGTCTTTTCTCTACTTGTGTAGTGTGGTACTTTACTGCTGTGTATTCAGACTACAAGTTTAATGATTTTTCATTTCCAGGTCTTGAAGTATACAGAAGGCTTGTGCTGGGTTATGCATTATTATTACGAAGGTGTCTGTTCATGGCAGTGGTGAGTTTATCTATTTCTGTTTCCTGCCTCCTTAGTTTAATATATCGATTCCTGTATCTAGTACAATATATAGGTGCCTCCTGTATCTAGTACACTGATCCTGTTTAGAAACCCATTTTTGCACCTCTCCTCGTAACTTTGGGTTTTTGGAAGTGCTAAATGTAATGCCTGTAGAAAATCATTTTGAAGTATACCTTAGTTTTAAAAGCGCACCTGAGGCAGGCAAGGCAAGGCGCACGCCAAAACGCCTCCGGCCAGCGAGGCGAGGCGTTTTACGTGAAGGGACGTGCGCCTCCGGCCGCCTTCTGAGAGGCGCAAAACGCACCGCCTGGTCCCTTCTCGTGGAGTTGCGCATATTTAACTAGATCAGGGTTTCTATTAAAAAAAAGGAGTTTTCTTCAAATTGAACTCTACCGATGCTTTAGAACACAAATTCGATTAGAACCCCTCAATTAATTTCACTCAAATGCTTTGAATTGAAGCATAAATAAAAAAACCCTAATCATGAAGAAACCCTAATTCACGTGTGAGTGATAGTTGACGGCTGTTGTGTTGCCGGTGGTGACACAGAGGGCCGACCAACATTGTCGTCTAGTTCTAGCAGTAGATCTGCCGTTGTCTTTGCCGGCAAAGTGTTCTTGCGTGTTCTCTTCGTGTGAGTGATACTTTATGGCGAAGTATGAGAGAGAAGGTTAAGTGGCCCACTTGCCCTATTCACCTCCTCCCCCTGATTTTTTATTTAAATGGTTTTAATTTTCTCTTGAAAGTAGTACACATGCTTTTAGTTTAAGTTTTTTTTTTTAATTCTTTTTGTAAGAAGCACGTTATTGTTTTGTTTTTGTTATTTACTTTTTCTAAAAAATTTTTACTCAAGAAAAAATAAAAATATGGAAAATAATGTGCGCCTTCGCCTTGCGCCTCACTCCTAGGCTCCAGGGAGCCTTTGCGCCTCGCGCCTAGGCTCCGAGGACCTTTGCGCCTCGCGCCTTTTAAAACTAAATGGTTTTGCAATTTCCACAATTGTTTCTTCTCATTCGATCCCTGTAGTCCCAATCATATGTAAATGATTACTGACAGGTAAATTTTTGTCCTGGATCAACTTTCCCTGTGACAGACTGCCTGATACTATTGTTCTACAGTAGCAATTGAGATTTTTATGGGAGATGAGAGCATGTTGATCTTCATCCATGACTGTGTATAGCTGTCTTTCATATATTTCTTACTGCATTTGTTTAGCCCATGGATTATCAATAATGGTGTTGGTGCTCCAATGGCTGATTCTGGATTGAGAGAATGATTATGGACTAGTTTATAGCTGTCTTTCATATGTTTCTTACTGCATTTGTTTCGCCCACGACTTATCAATAATGGGTTGGTGCTCCAATGGCTGATTCTGGACTAAAATCAGATTTGTATTGATTAAAAGGAAATTATAGAAAATGAAGATAAATTAACAAGCATTCGAGAGGCTTGGATCTCTTCCAGAGAGCTCTTAAAAGTTCTACAAAATACACTTAAGAATTTTTAGCATCACATTTCACTCTCTACTCTCCTCTATTTATAGGAGACTAATTTATCTAACCTCTAACTGACTCCTAACAGACTGCCAACATTACCCTTCTCCCTTGTGCCAATTCATTACATCACTGACACCCAAACTTCCACCTTTTGCTCAAGGTCAAGGGATAGTAATCAGTGTCAACTTTGATAGCAGCCGAATTGGTTACTCCCATTAACCTGCCCAAAGATTGCCATAAATCATGATTAATGTTGGAGTATGCATATGGGTACATCGGCCTTCTCCCCCGACAAGAGAGTGAGCTGTCAAAGCTGAGGGAATGGTCTAAAGTGCCTTAGAAGGAGTAGAGTAAATGGGTTGTGAAGGTTGAGTGGAATGATATCTTGAAATTTGGGTTTAATGGGCTGGATTGGTGCAAGTAACATGAAGGAGGTGGAGCTTAGTTGTAAAAAGCGCGCCCGAGGCCTGCCTAGGCGGCAGGTGAGGCGAGGCGCTAGTGGTGGCGCTTTTCAAACCTCAGGCGAGGCGATTTCACCTAGGCTCACTCAAGCGTGCGCCTTAGGCCGCCTTGGACGAGGCGCTAGGCGAGCCGCCTTGGTCTTTATTATGGTAAAAGTAGGAGATTAGAGTAGAAAAGTAGAAAAATCAGAAATTTCTTCAAATTAAACTTACCAAAGCTTCTAAAATCAACATTCGACCATTAACCCTCTAATAATTGCTTAAAATTGCTTCAAGTTCATGTCTAAATCAAATGCTCTAATTCGGACGGAAACCCTAATTTACGATTGGGGGCAAAAGTCGAAAGATTCTCGTCACGGGCCAGCAAGCTACCACAGACTTTGCCGGTGGTCCATGTCCGGCGTTATCTGCCACTAGGGGATGCCACCGGTGCTCTTTCTCTCTCTTCTCGTGAAATGGCAGTCTTCTATCTTTCTCTTCGAAACTTGTGGCTGTGAGCAGATCCAACTGTTTGTTTTTTCAATTTCCTTTACCTTTTTTTACACATTTCTTTTGAAATTTTACCCACTATTGTCTGATGTCTCTTCACTCTTTTTTTTTCACGTGACTTATCTCTCTTGTTTCTTTTATAAGTTTTTCTATCTGCTTATTACCTCTCAGTAGTCACTGCCTCACTGGTCACTTGGTCAGAACTAGAACTTTAGAAGTAATAGTAAGGGGTGACTTTACCATTAGTATATTTAAGCGCTATAAATCTTTTATTTTTTTGGCAAAATATACGTGCTTTTCTAAACAAAACTGGTACCATAAAATAATAGTAAATAAAAATGTGCCTCGTCTACAAGAGGCGCGCACCTTCGCCTTGCGCCTAGGCTCCAGAGACCCTTTGCACCTCGGTGCGCCTCACTCCTTTTAAAACCAAGGGGTAGAGTAACTAGAGAGTCTGGGTTTTGAAAGCTGTTGAGAAAGCTGGGTTAAGTTGATAATGAGGTATTGGGCCGTAGTAATAGGTAGGCCCACAGAAATGCTAAGGTGGGAAGTGTGGGTTTAAAATGGAAATTAATATAAAAATTAAAATATCCCCTGTCCCACTTCTTTATGACTCCACTTCTTTATGAGTATGACTAGTATACTGCTCAATCATGAGTCAACATTTGGAGAAATGATCAGTTTGACGAATTTATCCTCTGGCCTCCAACGTACTTTGGCTTCCTTTCCGTCGTCTCCTAAAGTCGAGATATCCATTTGTTTCACCTGCCTGAATTTCGATCCTGTGGACTTCATTAGCTGGAGTACTAGTTAGCCACCAGATTTGCTCACTATCGTGTTAGCTCCATTTTTATTGCTAGTGATCTGAATCTCTTCTCCATCATTAATCTGCTATTCCTTCTTAAGTTCCTTTTTAATCAGCCTCAATTCTTGTCTACTCGAAGCAAACATTCAATCGA
Source organism: Patellifolia procumbens (assembly GCA_947645195.1). NCBI lineage: Eukaryota > Viridiplantae > Streptophyta > Magnoliopsida > Caryophyllales > Amaranthaceae > Patellifolia > Patellifolia procumbens. Next base: position 2,268,582 of record CANSGD010001040.1, read on the forward strand.
TAGTCCCCTTATTATCCTCCTGCAATGAGGATATTCTCCATTTTCTGTTCAAAATTGTTTTGCAAAATCTGAACTCTGGTAACTCCTGTGAGCTTCAGTGGAACTGAACTACTGCCAGCAGTAATCTGGTCACCAGGGAGCAAACTGCTGTTATACTATTGTAATGAACTGCCATGGCTGATTCTGGATTGAGAGAATGATTATGGACTAAAAACAGATTTGTATTGATTGAAAAGAAAATTATAGAAAATGAAGATAAAGTCACAAGCATTGGAGAGGCTTGGGTCGTTCCCAAAGAACTCTTACAAGTTCTACAAAACAAACTTAATAAATTTTAGCATCACATTTGACTCTCTACTCTCTTCATATATAGGAAACTAACTTGCTAACTTATTCCTCAAGCTAACCTCTAACTGATTTCTAAGACTACCAGCATCGCCCCTCCCCCTTGGAGCAATCCATTACACTCCATTTTGGAAGCTGATTTTTTAGTGATAGTATCTCTTTTTTGTTCGATTGTTCTCTTTGCTTTTCTTTTCTCATCCTTACTGTTTTTACAGGTTCTATCCATATCATTATGCTCCATTTGCTTCTGATATCAAGGATGTCGGGCACTTAGATGTCAGATTCGAGCTAGGTTCTCCTTTCAAACCATTTGATCAGCTTATGGGAGTCTTCCCAGCTGCAAGGTTGTGCATGCTACTTCATTTTTCTCTTTCCTAGTTTCTGAGTGTAGGTTTCTAACAAATGATTACTTGCAGCTCTCATGCACTTCCAGAGCACTACAGGAAGTTGATGTACGATCCTAACTCCCCAATTATTGATTTCTACCCAGAAGGTATGTATCCAATGGAGGATAGATTAATGTCAAGAAGCTATCTAAGCTGCATTTCATATTGTAAAAAAGGGTAATGATAGTTGTTTTTGTAAACTTTTGGGTGTTATTATCAATTTTTGTTGGGCGCAGTCAAGACCTTCATGATGTAGTCCTGTACGGTATTAAATACCATCTTTTGCCGTAGAATACTTTCTAGGCAACACACTCCCTCTGTGGAGTGGGGATGGTCATCCCTTGCTGGGCCTAGACCAAGGGTAAGAGATGTAAATTGTGGGCTGAGTATGGGGTGGCCTATGTAAGGGGGCTTAAATCATATGTAAGAGACGGGTTCTTACAGAAGGTTGGACATGAAGGATAATTGCTTTACCCTCCTTTAGTTCTACTGGTTGATGATTTTTTTTTTTGTTGGTAAATATATGTTAAGATTCTTAGAGAAATGGAAAATCTATGTGTTTTGTGTTGAAAAATTAGTTCTGTAGGATGGCTCTTCTGGACTGAGTTAATGGAAATTAATTTCAGTTCATTTGAGGTCCATTAATTTCGTTTCAGGTCAGGTCCGCTGCTGAGTCAGAGATTTCAGGTTAGGCGAGGTGGTCCATCAGTTTCAGTTTAGATTGGGTCTATTCAGTCCAAAAGAACAAGACCTAAGTCGCACCGATGAATGATAAAAAGCTGTGTAGCAGCAACTATAGTTCTGCTTTACTGGATCTTTTATTTTTCCGCTTATTTGAGAAACATGTTTACATAACTTCTTTTTTTTATGTTCTTCCAGATTTTGAAGTGGACATGAAGGGGAAGCGTTACTCTTGGCAGGTATCACTTGCCTTGGCCATCTTCTATTATGCAAACATATCTTCTTAATTTGCCATACTTACTGTGGGAATGTCACAGGGCATTGCAAAATTGCCTTTTATTGATGAAGCTCGCCTTCTTACTGAAATTCGAAAAGTGGAACATACATTAACGGTACGTAATACAGAGTGATTTCAATGACCTGGTGGGGTTTCTGATCTCATGATAATGATGTTTTTTAGGCAGAAGAAAGGAGAAGAAATAGTATCATGAATGACATGCTATTTGTGGCAGTATCTCATCCTTTGTCCCCCTACATATTTTCTCTTGATGATCGTTGTAAGCAAATGAATCAAGTAGAGCGAGTACAAGTCAAAGAAAAACTTGATCCTAAGGCTAGGTATGTGAGGATTTTTGAGCCACACTCTTTTGAATAAGGTTTTATGTGCCCTTGTGCTCGATTTTAAATGCTTTTGCTGTCATATATATTGTTTTTGGGTGCACTCGTGATAGTGGCCTTACTCTATTCATACATTGTATTGTACAATATTGCCAGAAGATTGTTGTTTGATGTACAATGTGCATAATAGCCCAGGTCAAACCAAGATTCGAGGCTACACTACTTCGATCCCTCACCTACTTTTCTGCACCCATGTCGTACCTGTCTCATATTTGTGTTTGTTATGTTTGTCATCTATAGTAAAAAAAGAAACTGGAGAAATCGACGTATCCATTTCTGACACCCCTCTTTTTTGGGGGAGTATTAGCAATTCTTCTTATATTGAGCATCATTCCTAGCTTGTGCTGCCAATTTAGTGCTTTTGTTTTATGTCCTAGGCCTCTTTCATGCTTTCAGATTAAATGCAATTCATGACTGTACTGTCAATAAGTGTTGAGATGAATTACGCGCATTTCCTGATGTGATTTAGGTCTGCTTGCAGTGGGGGGATGAATGGTTACATTTGCCTTTGTGCTGGAGACCCTTGTCCTCCTATTTTCAGGTCCCCAATTGGTGGAATGGAAGATATTGTAGACAATCAAGTCATGTAAGCCTAAGCCTCCTATGCTGTAGTGACACTGTGTTGATCTATGACCATGCCATTTCTCTAATAATGCTATTTCATGGTTTCCATGCAGATGTGCAATCTTCAAACTTCCAGACTATCACAAGCACATATCACGACCACCTCCTGGGGTGAAATTTCCAGCAAAGGTAGAAACAGAATTTACTATTTGCTCTTTTCATATTTCGAATCTACTTTGCTTCTGGTGCTGTTGCACTCGCTTCAGTTTACTGTTTTCTCAATTGCAAATTAATCTTCACAGTTTTCAAACTTTACATCTCGTGGTTCCCCCATAATCTTATTCACACTTGTTTTTCACAGTTATTGTTCCCTTTTTTTTTTCCTCTTGATCCCTCAATTCTTTTCTCTCTTCCCCAACACTTTCTATTACTTGTCTTTTTAGCAAATCACTTTCAATTTTTTACGCTACATTATTCCATTCCTAAATTTTGTAGTCCTTGCCAATTCCTAGTGTGAAGATGAATTTGGCGTATTGTGATTGCTGCCTAATGTCTCTATCATCTGTAAAGTTGCACACTTACTCTGTGCATTGCTATGTCTCAACTCTCACCTCATGGGGAGGAAAAAGCCTTGTCTGCCAGGGGAAAATAAATTATTTTTGTAAATTAATATTTCACTTTCAGATTGACTTTAAGAACTTGTTTTGAAAAAATTACTAACCCTTTAGAACAAATAACGCTAAATATTGGATTCTTATACCAGGATGTATGTAAATGGATATTGGGGCATTTTGTTGAGGAATAAGTGTGTACTTGTGAGGTGTACTGTACTCTAGGTGTCACAGCTCCACGCTATGTTACTTCGACACCCTCATTTGCCTCAAAAATCGAGTGTCGTATCGTGTCGGACGCGATACGACACTTGGATACTTCTTTTTTAACTGAAAACTTGACTTTTTTCTACAAAATAGCCGAGTTGGATACTTGGACACTCGTATCGGAGTAGACACTTAATCCGTGTCTGAGTAACATAGCCTCCACGTCAGGTATTTTAGGAACAGTTGCAATTCGAGGGCTTCCAAATAGTGAGATTTGAAACTTCTTTCATCTGTAACTACTGGGTCCTGCTCTGTACTAATTTGCTGATGTGATTTCCTACTTAGGGTGGGCTCTCTTCACCTGAATTTGCTTATCAGAATTCATTTGAATTTATGGGAACTTAGCTTTTTACAGTTTATGGGAACTTAGCTTTTTACAGTTTATGGGAACTTATTTCAATGTTTCAGTACTAACTGAACTTGTATATACTGGAACTTTGTTTTAGATAAAGAGAATGCAACCTCAATCTGTACTGTCCTTTGTTACTTGGCACATAAGCTTAGTTAAACCCAGAACATATACTGCTCAGTTCTTATGTGAATGATGGTTTATCACTTATGCATGTTGCGTATGGATGTATCTTTTTGCTTTTCTCTTTCGGGTTGTCTTTGACCCCTGAATAGCTCTTGTTTGAAACAGCATTGTAACTTTGTAAGTAACTTCAGGTGTTACAAACAACCAAAATGTTTTTTTCACTTAGCATTTTCATATGTGAGAGTGAGACAGTGTAAGGTGCATACAGCACCCTTATCCGAGTATATTCACTTTTCATGCTTACGAGATGTTGGATATGAAACCATGGGGTGATGTTATGTGTTAGTGAAATATGAGGACATAAATTCTCAACTGGAAGGGGGAGCACTTTTCCACGTTAGGGTCAACTATCGATTTCAACCATTTTTATACCAAGTTGCACTGGGTTTTAAGTCTTGACGAGTAACTTGCAACTATTACTATAGTGGGTTGAGTAGAGTTGGGTACAACTCGCAACCTGAATACGTGATGTATGGGCAGTTTTAATCTTCTCACCTTGATGGTATGATTTGTGATAATGAAGCCTGTGATGGTTCTTTCACGTGTATTCTTTTCTATGAGCAGCAGGGTATCCTAGACTTGAACAACTAACCATTTTCTTGAGGGGCAATGTTGAGATAGTTAATATTCTTTTTCTTTTTTTCTTGAGGGGCAATGTTGAGATAGTTAATACAGTCTTTTCCTGAATAAAGTTTGTTTTCATTGTTCCCATTGTAACATGGTTAGCTAATCTGCAGTAGAATGTACTGCACAATTTCAGACTGGTTCGTAGGGATGTCAGGTGGGTACAGTTTTGTGGGTTCCATTGCGCACCCGCCCTAGTTATGACAGGTATGGCTATGAGTTTAGTGAGTAGTGGGTGGTATGGGTATGAATATTCATACTCGCCATGGGTAGTGGGTTTGAGGGGTTACCTGCCGCATGTTCACCATGGGTAGTGAAACAACAGGGGATGGAGTAGTAATTTGCCATTCGCTGCCTGTAGCTCTCTAGTCTACATCTTTTCCATCTTATGGCTGTTGATCTTTGCACAATTCGTGTAATGTTAATTCTTCCTAAATTGCACGCACTTCGGTGATCTGGTCTAGGGGTTTCTTTTTTGGGCGAGAAGGTAACGGCTCGTAGATATAACCTTCCTTAATTTAATAATTATGTTATCCTTTGGGCATAAAGCTAGTGAGTAAATGTAATGTGGCTGAGTAATAGAGAACTTGAAAGGCTATTTGCTCTGTTCACTGCTCTTTTTGTTGGTTGCTAATTTTTTTTCTTTATTATGGCAGATTGTCCTGGATGATTTGGTAGAACCTATCTTATGGCATGAGGATAATGGGAGAAGGCATGTAAATAATAACTTTGGAAGAGGGAACATTGGAAGAAGGCATGTGGCAAATGGAATGCGGCCTACTGAAGATGAAAGGTAGACTTTTCACTGTACGACCTGTTATCTAGTCATGTAGATGCAAGTTTTGGATCCATGATAAGAGATAAATCATTCATATTTCCTTTGTCTGATTTTTCCAGGCCAAATCCCCCTGGAAGCATATCTGGTCGTCAGCTTGGAGAGGCAGCACATCGGCTGATTAGAAATAGCTTACCGATGAGGGCAGATCAGAAAGGATATGTTAGGTCTGATTTTGCAAATGCTTCTGCACCCGCTGCTGGACCTGCCATTTTCCATCCAGATAATACACAGTATGGTCAGGGTTACAGCGGGGTGATGCCACCTCCCAGAGGCGGTGGCCATCAACGACCTCCTTCCAGGGCCCAAATGCATCAGAGTCAGCCATACCTCGTACCCGCTTCCCACCACCCAGCTTCCACTCAGGGATACTATCCCGCTGGACCTCATCTGAATGGGGTGCTCTACCTTCCTGCTGGGCCTGTAGCCTCAGTTGTACCTGGAGCATACCATCATCATCATGGATATAATGGGCACCACAGCGGCCAAAGTTATGGCATTGGTGGTTATAATCAGTGGGGTGGGCCCTCTCAATCCCACAATGCTGCTAGAGGAAGATCTAATAATTCCCAACGAGGGGGAAACCGTTTCTCAACGTTCGAGAGCGGATCAAGTCGTAGGCCACCATCTAGTCGTGGCCGGTAGTAGAATTGCTAGAACTTGAGCTAAAATGGCTCAGAAGCCCAGGATAGATGAGCTGTAAAATGTGTTTCAAAAGATAGATTTATGTAGCATTCTTTCAGCTTTGTATTCCCGTGTTTATTTTATTTTTAGAGGTTTAATATAGGCCGGTTAACTTATTGTAATTTATTATTGTTGTACGATGTGCTACATCTTGGCATCAAAAAAATAAAACAGAAGTATTTGTTTCAGGTTTAATCTGTTTTGTCTTGCCCTTGACCTCTTGATGTTATACTGGAAAAAAGTTGTATCTTGTAGGTGGTGATTTTAACCAGGGTGCATTTTCTGGATGTGGGTCATTGGCCACCTCTATTTGTTCGGACGAGATTCCTGGGATGGAATAACTGCCTTAGCTGTCAACCCATTTGCATCATTAAAGGTACTACATAAAATGTATAGTCAATTAGATCTGTGAATACGTTTAGGGAATTCATATGCTCACTCTATCTAGTCTGAAAATGATTCTTATACCCGAACATAACAATTTCCCAGCAACCGCCAACTTTATCAATATTTAAATGAGAATATATCACAAAGCACAAAAGAATTCCATCCGTAAACCATCCCAAATGATTGGCGATCACAAAGATTGAAGCTTTAATGGCGGTAAGGTTGAAATTAGAGTGATCTATGTGATGTGAGATTGAAGTACTTCAAAAATTGATTATAGTGGGGTTGAAATGGATTAATTTAGGAACCACTTATTAGTTGTTTAGCAATATGTTTTTACTATTAAGTTGAATTATATCTGATGTGAATTTGAATTAGGCTCTTAATGAATTAACTTAGTGAATTAATGGATTAAGATAGCCCCTAATTGACGTATGTTAATGGACAAAGTTAAAGTACGAAATGAGTTGAATTAGGTACCAAACAGATTAAACTAGTGCTTAAATGAAAAATAATAGTAATTTAGTAACATTGTAGACAAACTTATGTTTTTATAGTCACTTATTGACATCGGACCACTAATGATCACTAATTGGCATATAATGGTCACTAATTGACATTTAATAGTTACTTATCAACAACAAAGTTACTACTTTTTTATTGTCTTTTGTTTGAACTGGAAGGAGAGTAGGTGGGCTGTTGTAATATTTATTGGGCTTGGGTTTGTTGTTCCTATAGAACTACAAGTTTACTACAGGGGGGGTGAATTGTAGTAAAGATAATTATAGACTATTTTTGCGGAATTAAAAAACTTAGAAAGAATTAAAGAGAACTTAAAATTATGAACACAAGAAATGCTTTTAAACAAGATCTTATTCCAATATTCTCTAGGAATAAATCTTGCCATTTTATTTATAATAGTAATTACACCCTATTATAAACAGTACCTCACTCTGTTCCTCTAGGAACTGGTTCCCAGTCACCTTGTTCCCCCTGAACACGTGACTTTCTCTCTTGACTTCACTCGAAGTCTTCTCTTTCTCTTTCTTCTCTTTCACTCTTAAAGTTAGAAATTTTCTCACAAAATTTCACTCACCCCAAACTCAGATTTATGGATTACAATAATGAACAGTTGAAGAGAGAAAATCGAAGTTAAACTTTCTAAAAAGATTACACAATTAATTTGGAAAGTCTTAAGAACTAAAACTGTTGTTCTTCAAAGATTATATAGTTGTGTTGTTCTTCAACGGTCTTCTTCAACGCCTAAGTAGTGGACGCATGAATTTTGCCACGTTCTTCCACTTTCATAGCCATTATGGATCATGCTTAGACCACGATCCATAAACTTCTCTTGCGCTGCTGAATAGGTCCTTAGACTCTCCATGATCTTCTCTAAGGTGGTTGAATGAATCTTTGGCAGTTAGAGTTGTTGGACTTGGATGTGCAGTTTGTTAGACTTGGTTGTGTTGCTGCTATTGCTCCAACAGCCCATCATTTTAGCCTCGTAAAATGCGCCACTTATTTTTCTCCTGTAATTCAACAACAAACTCAACTAACATTATGGAATCTAATATTCCATAATATTAGATAAATTAAATCCACACAAAGTAGCATATTCAAATATCCTATTTGTCCTAAATAACTTAATTTCGGTTAATACTAAACCAATTCTCCATAAGTTATTTTAGGTCTAATAGAATAAATAAATAATAATACTTTGTAAATAATAAAATAAATGAAACTAATTAAAAACTACTTTATTTGTCATCATCAAAATAACGAATACAACAGGGTTTGAGCCTGCCTAAATTTAATATTATAATTAGGCAGTGCCTTGCAAGACAAGCTCAACTTTTAAATATTGACTTAAGTTATTTTGCTTAGCAAATAGACTTAAAATATCAACTTTTAAACCTTGTAAGTTAACTTATAAATTAAAACATCAACTTTATAGAATATACATATATGAAGTAATACATAGTAAATCTTAACTATTCGACAAATAACTTATGAGCAAAAAGTATTGACTTTTCACCCTAAAACATCAACTTTTGAAACTGCAAGACACGCGTGTAACGAGGAAAGAGAAGAACCGCATTCGTGGATCAGTAGTAAATTGGCCTATTGGATTAGTCTTACATTAAACTTAATGTGAGACTGTCTTTTATAAAAATTTGCCTTCATTACAAAACAAAGTAACAGCAAACGAAACAACATAATTTTATGATTATATCCGGTTAGTTTCATCTCAATATCAAGTGGTGGACTCTTTCTTTAAGGTCAAGAAAGTCACACTAGGATCAGTCAAGTGACCAACTTTAGCAGTAAATGTGTCATACCGCAAGAAGAATTCCACCAGTAAAACCCTTGAAATAAACTCCACTAAATTCTTAGCAGGGCATTGCTTATTATCCGAGGTGGGATCATCAATCCCCCTCCCATTTGACCAAAACACATACTTCAGCAGTTGTTCTCCTTCCTCTCCTACGAATCTATCCCCTATAAACTTGTTAGGATCATCAAAGATCTTCGGATCCTTTGTAGCAAATGGTTGATATCCTAAGATCATCTCGCCTTTCTCGATTTTAAAGGTCGCATCATGGCTTTGGATCATCAAATCTTCCTTAGCTCTCCCGAACTGGAATGGTGTAGGTGGTTCAATCCTTAGAGCCTCGTACACCACTGACTTGGTTAACACCATGTTGTCGAGGGCATTCGAAGTAACCCCACCCTCGGACTTCACTACAGTTTTGATCTCGTTTGAAAGCTTTTGGTGTAGGCTCTCCCCAGCAGATGCAACCGATGTGATCAAGGATGGAAACCACTTTGAAACCCCAAATGAATTATACCCAACTATGCATACTAAGTTGTGACATGCCTCTTCTCTGCTTAAACCATAACTCTCTGCCTTATCTAAGAATGACTTAGCTGAGGATGAGAATGCATCATACAGCTTTTTGTAGTCATTTTTCACCAATGCAAAAGGCATTCTAAAAGAATGCATGATCAAATCTTCAATTGGGTTGAATAAATTGGGTAATTCTAATGTTATCATAGGTGCTACTTGGCAAAATATCCACTTCTTGAGCAAGTTGTGCCCTTTGGACCCTAGTTTGGTGTCTGAAGGGCTGTTTCCATCACAAAAAAGCTTGAATATAAACTCAAGTGATAAAACATCATTCGGTGGCCCAAACTCAGCCTGACCTGTGCCCCTCAGCTGAGTCTCGAGATCATTAAACAAGCGATTCAGACAACGCTGAAAGAGTGAGATAATCTCCTCGTCATGCTGAGAGGCAAGGAGGGAGAGGAACAAGGCTTTCAAAGAGCCATGCTCGGGCTCACTTGGGTCCAAGTAAGGGCACGTACGATAACCCCCGGTGTAGGAGGTGGACGGCATGAAGGTTCCTGTAAAGACATCGCGCTTATCAATCTTGGAGGTGTTAAAGAGGATAGGGAAGCTGTTGGCATCTAAAACAACCACTACCCGTGGGTTGGAGGAAATCAACGGGCCAGGAGGCATGTTAGCTCGAAAGACAGTGGAGTTGTATTTCTCCATGCGAGACCTGAAATATTCATCTCTTCCTTGAAAGTAAAAGAGATCCCATCGATCTCTAATGGGTCCGAAAAATGGAAGACCATAACTTCCAGGGATTTTACGTAGAGGAAGGTCTGATGAAGAAGGTGCTGTTGCTACCACATTGCTGAATTTGTGAATGTGACAGTATGAAAAATAGGCAGATGACATTGTTTAGAGGTGGGAAACTACGGAAGGGGTAGGCAAATACAGTATACAGGTAACTGGACTATTTATAATCGTATTACTAGCTCTAGAGTTATGCATTATTGTTATCATTGTTGACTTGTTATTCATTTTGTATGAGTAATTGCTTAAGCCAGCCAACAAACTGATGTTTCAAGCTGAAAGGGAAATGTGAAGATGACTTTAATCATTAATGAAGAGTTGAATGAACTAATTACTGATTAATTATCGTGAGGCTACAACACACCTTTTATATAATAACTACTAGGCATTGACTTTAATAGTAGTTAAATAATTGATCTCATGTAGTGTGAAAAATTATCAAAAAAAGTCATCTCATTTACAATATGCATTTTAAAAATTTACAACTTAACTCTTGGTTTCTATTCATACATAATTATTGATTTTATGATAGAAGAAACACTAATAACATGTTGAAAGGTGGTTGAAACTCCTTATTGCATATTCAAGGTCACGGGTTCACGTTTTCACATTGACATTTTTTTTATTATATGAGAATGAAGTGGATAGAGTGCCATTCAAAGAGGCTTGGTGAAACTTGCAACGCATGATCCAGATTCATAAAACCATTTGATCGTAACAAGTTGACGACTGAGTAGATTAACCCAAGTACATGTAGGAACTCATAGAGTTAAATAGCGGAATTTCCTAACATCTACATTAAATACACATGCATAGATTAATATCTATCAATGAATAGGCTTAGATGTACAACCTTTGATGTGTGACTTCAACTGGCTAGTGGTAACGAATATTCCAAAGTATTATCAATGACTTGTGAACCTTTAAAGATCAAGGACTTCAATTGTAGTTTCTTTAATTGGTCCATGCGCACTAACTAAATCCCACGTCTGCTAGAAAGAATGAATGATCAATGAAGAAGATTCACTCTCTTACTTTTGAGGGAATAGGCACCACTTTCTAGGGATTAGGGTTTTTTCCGCTTTTCTATAAAAATTACTAGTTAACTTATGTGTGTCAAAAATCCTAACAACACCTCTCATTAAATAAAAGAGAATTAGGTTAAGTGCATGAGACTCCTCTCCCTTCTCTAATCCCTATGGCCGGCCACCCTAAGGGCCCACAGTAGTCTTTTGATCTTTCTTTAAGTAGTGCTGCAATGTGTGATCTCAAAGGATTGTAGATCTAATCTTATTGGCCATCCAATTAATATTTACACTCTAGCAAGTAATTATGGCTCATAAAATAATTAGCTTATAATCTCCACAATTATATTCCTTTTTTTATTTAGACTCCAATACTTGCGGAAATTGCCGAATAATATATTCCTTCAGTACATACAAGAACACGACTCTGAGCGACAAAAGGCGAAAAATATTTTACGTAAAGGTATAATGAAAGAGATGTTGAGAGCACATTGTTCAATGGGTGGAGGCATATTAAGCAAAGTTGGTTCACTTGACCCACTTAAATGTGCAAGAATTGTATTCCTTCAAAAACATAGTTTTTTGTGTTATAAAATTGATCATTTAAACCCTTTAAAATGTTATCAATTTAACTTTGCTCCTACTAAATATTTTTTCTGGATCCGCCACTCACTTTAGTGAAATGATAATAATGAAAATATACAAAAAGTAGAGAGCAATTCACCAATCACAAGATTCTAAAGAATCAAGTGTCAATTTGTCACAGACTCAAGAACATTGAAGCCCATGCGCTGAAATAGGTACATATGAATTTTGGAAAAAGTTTAAGCAAGAAACCCTGGGTATAATAAGATAATTCAGACAAAGTAAAAGAATTTCAAGAGACATTAAGGGTCCGTTTATTTCAACTTATTGATCTTATAAGTTGAGATAAGGTCGAATAAGGTCGAATAAAGTTTAATAAGGTCAAATAAGTTTCATCTAGTAAGATTGAACAATTATTCATCATCAGTCATTATCATTAATTATTACACCCTCTCTTTTTCCTTTTTTTTTGGTTATTCATAGTTTGACCAAATCTCACTAATTATTAACAGCCAACCAACTGATGTTCCAAGATGAAGGGAAATGTGGAGATGCCTTTTATCAATATATAATCTTTAGTTAATAGTTGAATGCACTTATTACTGATTAATAATCATGATGCTGCAATAATACACCTTTAATAGAAGAATAATGTATTGGTCAAACCTTAAGTAGATTTGAGATCACAGAGATGCTGACTTCATGTGCCCCATGCAGGGGCGGATCCAGGATTCAAAGGATGGGGGTACGAATTAAAATTCTTAACAAGTCGAATATTAACGTCAATTACCCATTGGAATTAGCGATAATTTGAATTACGAATAATTGAGTTTGAAGGATGGAGTAGGGCTTAAGCGGTTAGTAGAACAAACTTTAATATCACTCCTACAAACTTTACCGACAAAATTAAATTAAACTACTATTCAAATTACAAGAACGACAACTCTTTTTTTGGTGCAAAGAGGCACTGACTGATTTACATAGTTTGGCCGCAATAGTCAACAGTTGCACAATCAAAAATTAAGAGAAATTCGACATGGCGACCTTTTAGTTTGTAAAACTCTATATGGTGGAAACAAATTTCTTCCATTCTCAAAGATTTTGATGACCTTGTGATCTTGTTTATACCATCCATTGCCATTAATAACAACTTTAGGTCCTATCTATTATTAATTGAGTGATTTTCAAACTCTCAACTGGAAAATTAAACTTATAAACTATTGACCATCTAAATTTAAAAACTAATTAGCACCAAAAGTTCCAGATTACAAATTTAATCCTAGAAAAAAGTAGTGTGTGGGATAAAGTACGACCTCCAATAAAAAGCGGTGTATGTGATCGAAAAATAGACCCATTAAGAAAATATAGAGCAAAGTATCAGAAAATGACAGAAGAAAATATAGAGCAAAGTACAGAAAATCATATGAATAGCTATGCAGATGTTCTTCTTAAGTTTTGAGCAGTTGAAGGCGCAGATTCACTACTGTATATTACCTGTAGTTGAGTTGCTAATTGCCTAATTTTAGTAGAAAACTTTCTATATAACTTTTTGTAGTAGAAATTTAGGATGAGTAAGGGGAGAGAAACAGTGGGCCATCCGCATCAAATCGAAACTCTATTGCCGCCTCCCACTACATCCCAAATAACAAAACAATACTCTGCAACAATGGTGTTTCCCTCAGTAGCAGATTTTGGTATTATGAGTTTTGCGACCGAACTAAGTGTTTGCGACCGTCTAGCGGTCGCTAAAGTCGGTAGCTAATTCAGTCAGTTATTTTTTTCCTTCAGTTTTTTGGGGAATTGGGGTACAGTTGTACTCCAATGTACCCCCTTGGATCCGCCACTGGCCCCATGTAAATTGCAACGCATGATCCGTCATCCGGCTTCATACAACTATTTGATCATGGTAAGTTGATATTTGAAAAGAGTAACCCAAGTACATCCCAGTGGTTGTTGAGCATTGGTAAATAATTATAGTCGTAGATGCATTAGTTTACTACTTACACATAATTATCCTTGATGTTATTATATGGTTATATTATTATAGTAGTGGTTGTTGAGTATTGGTAAATTCGTAAGCTGAGTGTTGTGGGCTAAAATTCGCCCTCACGTGACAAGGAGTGTGTTACAATTATTATTAAACTAACGGACTAGTGGCACGTTGAAGTCACGTGACTCAAGACGTGTGAAGAGCTGAAGACCAAGTCCAAGCCTGAGGGAATACTGGACGCCTAATATTTAGGAGCTTGTTAGTTAGGTTTTGGCCGTTTAGAGGCTATTTGTTAGGTTGAGAAAAACGGCTAGAGGGCCTATGTAATTAGTATAAATACTCGTTTAATCTCATTGTATGGGACACGGCATTTTTATGCTATTAACTACTCATTGCTTATATCATCACATACTCTTGATTATTATTTCATATCGATTCGACCAAGGTTATTGAATTGTTGGCCTTACAAACTCATCTCGACGAATTGCCCGTCTACATTAAATTCGTCCAAAATAATTTGGCGCCCACCGTGGGGCCTACGATTCTGAAATAACCTCAAACAAACCATACAATCACCATTTTTTCACAAAGAGTCCTCATGGAAAACCAATCCATCAGCCTTGCTGAAATTAACCAAAGGTTCGACATGATGGCCGGACGACTGGCTGAAATGGACGCCCTGAAAGCACGCGTCTCTGAAATGGATTCCTTGAAAGAAAAGATGTCGATCCTGCAACGTGAGAATGATGCCCTACGCTCCCAAATCCAATCTGTAGCGTCCATCGCCTCAAATTCAAAATCTGTCTATCGACGTGATACTAGTGAAGTGTCTCGTCGTCTCAGTCTGGAGGAACGCCTTCCATCACCCCCGCCTCATCATCTGATTACCACTATTCCTGACGACCATGGACGCCTGATGTCGGCTGGCTCACCCATACTGGAACAAGTGGTGGACCTACCACCTCTGCGGCTAACCGTTACTAGGGCCGAGCAAGCGCCCCTCATGACCCCTGCTGTCACTTTTGAAGTTTCAGACGCAATGACGACCACCCCAATCAGGTCGTCACCGGCTTTCCGACCAGCAACGACTCCTCCATCAGCACCCAGAAGATTCAATTCCAACAGAGACATGCTGGTCAGCGACACGCCCGGGCGTTCCGTCACTTTCAGGACGCCTACTCAAAACGTCTCGACCAGCCTTACGCCAGCGACGCCACCTGTCCCAGAGGCGTACCAACATCTCGAGCAGAAGGTCCAGATGCTGCAGTCTCTCATCAACAAAATCCCAGGCGTCCCGACCCCGATGAAGGAAGCCTTGCCCAACAGCTATGCAAATTCTCCATATTCAGAATGCATCGACGTCGTGGACATCCCCAAAAGGTTCTCCACCCCCAACATGAAGCTCTATGACGGAACGACGGATCCAGACGAGCACATTGCCCAATACAAACAAAGAATGATGACCATTCCTGTCCCACGAGAAATGAGAGAAGCTTGTCTTTGCAAAGGCTTCGGGTCCACTCTGTCCGGCCCCGCCCTTCAATGGCTGATCACCCTTCCTAACGGGAGCATTTCCAGTTTTGCTGAGCTCGTTAATATGTTCAATCAACAGTTCGCCAGCAGTCGTAGCCTGGAGAAGCAGACCAGCGACTTATACCGAGTCGTTCAGAAGCAGAACGAGACGCTCAGAGAGTACCTGAACAGGTTCAACAGGGAGAAGGTGTCCATCCCGCGATGTGACATAGCCACTGCCATAGAAGCATTCCGACAAGGACTATTCGGCGATAGCGACCTTTACAGAGATCTAACGAAATATCCTTGTTCTACTTTTGAAGATGTGCAGGCAAAAACTTTAGCTCAGATCAGGTTGGAAGAAGACCTCGACTCGAGGAAGGAATTCTCAAGCTACGACAGATCCAATCGGAAAGCCGCCTTCAACAAACGGCCCGATACCCGATACAAGCCCTACGGACGTGCCAATGACGAAGCACAGGTAGCACTGGTCGACGGCGAGAGCGACAACTGGAAGGAGAGCCCAGACTTGCCACCAAAGATCCAAGAATACAACTTCTGCGTCGACACGTCCGGTCTAGTTAAGCACTTGAAGAACATGGGAGAGGCCGTCAGGTGGCCCGGGAAGTCCAGCAAACCAGGAGACAAAAAAGATCCAACAAAATGGTGTGACTACCATCAAGACATCGGCCACTTGACCGATGAATGCGTTGCCCTGAGAAGAGAAGTGGCCTACCTGCTCCGCGCAGGACATCTCAAAGACGTCATGTGTGACAAAGCCAAGAGCACTATGACGAGAGAACAAAATTCTTCTAAACTCAAACCTCCTCCCCCTCCTGTTCCTATTAAAACTGTTAATGTAATAACTGGTGGATCTGATGTTTGTGGTTTAACGTATTCTGCAGCAAAGCGTCACGCCAAGGAATGCAGCATGGAAAAGCCGATCCTAAGGCCAAGAAAAGCGACATACGACGATCAGCCCATCACGTTTGACGAATCGGACGCAGACGACGTTTCAGACGTCCATCACGACGGACTGGTGATCTCACTGACCATAGGAAACTGCTTGCTCAAAAGGATCCTCGTCGACAACGAAAGCTCCGCCAACATCATCACCCTGGACGCCCTGAAAGAAATGGGTCTAGGCCTGGACGACAATACCAAAAAATCCACAGTCCTTGTGGGATTCAGCGGAGAGTCAAAAAGCACAGTTGGCGAAATCGCCTTGCCCACATACGCTCAAGGAGTCAACCTCCAGGTAAGATTCCTCGTAATTGATTGTAAATCGTCTTATAATGTAATCTTGGGCAGGCCCTGGATACACGACATGCGAGCTGTTCCCTCGACCTATCATCAGACGATCAAATTCCCGACGAAATGGGGGATCCAAGAAATCAAAGGCGACCAAAAGATAGCTAAGGAGTGTTACAAAGCGGCATTAAAACCCTCCAAGGCGGACGGACAGGTCGCATAGCAATTACAGGATGGCCAACGAGACGACGGTTACAAGGAACCAGAGCCTGAAAAGTTAGACGAAGTCGTCTTGGACCCGGCCAAACCTGAGCAGGTGGTTCACATCGGAGCTGACATACCAGAGGACGTCAGAAAGGAGTTGATAGATTTCCTAAGGGAAAACGCGGACTGTTTTGCGTGGACACACGACGACATGCCAGATATTTCTCCAGAATTCATTTCGCATAAATTAAATGTTGACCCTGCTTGCAAACCTGTCAAACAGAAGCGTCGAAAATTCGCTCCTGAACGGAACAAGATAATCGACGACGAAGTCCAAAAACTCCTCGAAACAGGAAAAATACGAGAAGTCCAGTACCCCGATTGGCTGGCCAACGTCGTGGTAGTGAGCAAGAAGAACGGTAAGTGGCGCGTTTGCATTGATTTTACTGACCTTAACAGGGCTTGCCCCAAAGATCCGTTCCCCCTGCCACATATCGACGCGATGGTAGACGCAACAGCCGGGCATGAAATGCTCTCGTTCATGGACGCCGTCAGCGGTTACAACCAAATACTAATGCACCCACAAGACTAGGAGAAAACAGCCTTCGTCACCAGTCGAGGTATTTTCTGTTATAAAGTTATGCCTTTCGGACTAAAAAATGCAGGAGCAACATACCAAAGGTTGGTCAACAAAATGTTCGAGAGACAATTGGGCAAAACAATGGAGGTGTACATAGATGATATGCTGGTTAAGTCGACCAAAGCTGCAGACCATATCGAGCACCTCCGACAATCTTTCGACGTGCTGAGGAAACACAACATGAAGCTCAACCCTTCCAAGTGCTCCTTTGGAGTATCTTCTGGAAAATTCCTAGGTCACGTCGTGACGTAGAGGGGGATCGAGGCAAGCCCAGACCAGATCAAGGCCATTGTCAATCTCCAGTCCCCTAAATCCGTCAAAGACGTCCAAAAGCTGACGGGACGAGTTGCTACACTCAACCGATTCATCTCCCATTCGTCGGATAAATGTAAGTTGTTTTATGACGTTTTGCGCAAAAATAAACATTTTGAATGGACAGATAAGCACGAAGACGCGTTGGAAAAATTGAAGAAGTACTTGACGCAACCCCCTTTGTTGGTTAAACCTGTCGACGGAGAGCCACTATATCTCTACCTGGCCGTCACTGACACAGCGGTTAGTGCCGTTTTGGCCAGAGAAGAAGACGGAGTACAGCATCCCGTCTATTATGTAAGCAAGTCATTACTCAATGCTGAAACAAGGTATTCTCAACTCGAAAAATTGGTTCTGGCACTTATAGTAGCTTGTACTAAGTTACGTCCTTATTTCGAGTGTCATAAAATTGTTGTACGTACTAACTATCCCATGAGAACTATCATGAGGAAACCTGACCTCGCAGGAAGGATGACTAGATGGTTCATGCAGTTAAGTGGCTACGGCATTTCTTACGAACCCAGGACCGCCATCAAGTCGCAGGCCCTAGCTGACTTCGTCGTAGACTTCTGCCCACAACTCGAACCAGAGGCAGTCAATGAAGTAAAGAGGCTAGACTGTGCGCTGACAGACGGAAAGTGGACCTTATTCACCTACGGTGCGTCCAACATGCGAGGAACTGGTCTAGGCGTCGTCCTGACATCTCCCCAGGGGGACGTCATTTCCCACTCTGTTTGATGTGAATTCCAGGCAACTAACAATGAAGCTGAATACGAAGCATTGATCGTGGGAATGACAACGGCCAAAGACATGGGAGTGAAAGACCTCGAGGTAAATAGTGACTCCTTATTGATAATATGCCAAATTAACGGTTCCTATGCAGCCAAAGACCCCAAGATGACGGCATACCTGGAAGTCGTCCAACGACTGACAAAGCACTTCGACAAATGCCAATTCCAACAATTACCTCGCGAACAGAACTCACACACCGACGCTTTAGCAGGATTGGGGGCCGTGATCAAAGATCCAAGCATAGCCAGCATACCTATTGTCCACCTATTGCACCCAGCCATAGAGAAAAGCGTCTTCCCCATCGACGAGCTAACAACTGACGGCGACAACGCAAACAGCTGGACCAAACCTTACAAAGACTGGCTGCTACGTGACGTCCTGCCAACCGATAAGAAAGAGGCAAAAGCCTTCAAGGTAAAGGCGTCTCGCTTTTTTGTGATTGACGATGTTTTGTTCAAAGCGTCTGTTTCAGGACCATACCTACGCTGCCTTGAGCCAAACGAGGCCCAACAAGTGTTGAAGGACATGCATGATGGCGTTTGCGGAAATCACTCTTGGGGAAGGAGCCTATCTCTCAAAGCCCGACGCCTTGGTTACTATTGGCCGACAATGAAACAAGACTCGACGGAGTACGCCAAGCGATGCAAAGCATGCCAAATACACGCCGCCATCATATATCAGCCATCAGAAGTACTACATCCCGTTCTCTCGCCATGGCCATTCATGAAGTGGGGGATGGACATAGTAGGCAAGCTGCACCAAGCACCGGGACAACGAGTCTTCATGCTGGCCATGACCGATTACTTCTCCAAATGGATCGAAGCAGAGCCGTTCAGAACCGTCAAAGACAGGGAGGTAATTTCTTTTATCAAACGTAACATTCTACGCAGGTTTGGAATCCCAAGTGAGATCATATGTGACAACGGGTCCCAATTCATAAGTAAGAAGACGCAAAGGTTCTGCGACCAGTGGAATATCAAATTATACAAGTCGACCCCAAGATACCCTCAATCAAACGGACAGGCAGAATCAAGCAACAAGATTGTTGTCAACAACTTGAAGAAACGACTGGAAAAAGCAAAAGGGAAGTGGGCTGAAGAACTCCCCTTAATCCTATGGTCGGACAGGACGACAACAAAAAACGCCACCGGACAGACCCCCTTTTGTCTAGTATACGGTTGTGAGGCCGTCATACCCCCTGAGGTAAGCATTCCGACAGCTCGATATGGTTTAATGACACCTGACTGTAATGACCAGGCACTTAGCCACGATCTGGACACTATCGACGAAATATGCGATATGGCAAAGGTAAGGCTGGCTGCCTATCAACAAAGGGTAGCAAGAAGTTACAATCAGAACGTCAGGCTAAGGACGTTCCAGCTAGGAGATTGGGTCTTGCGCAAAGTGTTTCCCAACACCAAGGATCCAAACGACGGGAAACTCGCGCCAAACTGGGAGGGGCCATACCAGATCAGTAAGGTAGTGGGCCAAGGGGCATATGCACTCATAGACGAGCAAGGTCGCCCCATTCCACGGAGTTGGAACGCCCATAACCTAAAGCTGCACCATTTCTGAATTTAATCTTCTTGTTTAATTCTTTCTTAATTTCCGTACTTCGTCTTTTACACTTTGTTATGTCTTTCCTTTTCATATCCTTCATTTCGACACATACTGACTTGAGCGTCGGAGGGCCATTGGTCGAAAAACCAACGGCCAGCCCGTCTATTGACGGTTCGACTGGGACGAACAGGCTATCAATAAAACGTCGCTAGCACGACGGACGACACCTACCCCGTTCTTTTTACGACCAAACCTGCAGGAACCAACACTTAGGACGAAAAACTATGACGACAAAGATGGTCTAATCCGTCGACCAATTCCACGGTACGCCCTCTGTGTCCTTTACGAAATACTTTTTATCATCCGACCATTACTGACTTGGGCGTCGGAGAGCCGTTGGCTTTTCCAACGGCTTAATCCCCCCATTTTCTTGTTAAATTCTGTTGAAACAGGAATAGCAAAGCACTCGATGACTGCTACGACGTAGTAACAAAAGCATACAAACGACGAACCTTCTTCCCCCAGCAGGGAAAGGAAACAAACAAACTACAACAGGCTGCGCAGCACACACGAACGTACGAACGACACACGAAATACATACGACGATACATAGGCACAAACATGTGAAAACACAACTGTACGTAACATGCATAGTCTACCAAACTACCAAACAGTACCAGTGTCACAAAAACCAGCCAACAAACCAAACAAAGGCAAACACCCAAAACACAAAACATGATCCAAATATCCACACACCAAACATTATCCAAACAAAAAACCAAGCGGACGCAGCCGCGAAAACTTAACTAGAATTCGGAACGAACCAAACGGATTGTTTAATTTTCAGCAGTCTTTTCCAGAACCACGACCCTAGGTGCTGCTGCATCAGCCTGCTCGACCACCGGTACTTCGGACGCCAGAGCCGAATGGACTGCCCCCTCCTCAGCCAAGATTTCCTCCGCATCCATCCCATGAGCAGCGCCGGCAAAGCCCTTTTCGTACGTTGCTATATCCTCATCAGGCCTCCACTCGACGTGACGTCCCTCCTTGAATTCTCTCATCAGCTCAGCCCTTGTCTTCCATGTGTGGAACCCCGCTGCGTCCTCTACCTATATCTTTAACTTCTCAGCCTCATCCTCTAAATCCTTCGACTTGGCACGTTCAAATTGCAGCTGTTCCGTAGCAATCTGTAGCCGCAGCTGCAGAGACCTTTCCACATCCTTCAGGCGCTTAGCCTCAGCCTCTAGACGAGCAACCTTTTGAATGCCAGCCAAGTTGGCCTGAAGACCCTGTTACACGAGGGATATTGTCAAACAAATACACATAGAGCAAACGATAAAATAAAACTAAACAATACATACCTTGAACAAGCAAGCGGCCTCCTCCGCAAGAACGTCGGACAGCGAGGTAGTGTCCCACCCTGCCTGAGCAGCGGGAAACAGGAGCTTCTGAACATCGGGGAGTGCTGCCCTCTTGGATGGCGCTCCAAAGTCAGCAGGGAGTTCCATTGAATACTTCCTCTTTCCCGTCGAAGACGATGACGGAGTCAAAGGTACAAGTGGAGGAACGCTGGGAGAACGAGGCGTCGGCACAACTGAAGGACTTCCTCCGACGGGGTTGCGAGAACGACGACGAGCAAGCAACTCCTGAGCAGACAAAGTAGCCGTAATAGACCTGGTGGTCCTAGTGGTCCCTGTCACCAAAAATCATTCCGTCAAGGTACACGACCAGTTTCCAAAAAGCAGAAAAGACGAAATAAAGCCAGTCCTTACCACTTGACATTGGCGATTCCGGTATTGGATCGGTCTTCTTGACTTCAGTAGATGGGGTCGCCACGACAGGAGGAGGCACCAGTACTTGGAGGTCGTCCTCTTCCTCTATGCAAATGGGGAAAGTCCTGTCTGCCTCCGGCAACTGCAAGATCCTCTCGGTCACGTCTCGCGACTCCGGACGAGGGACAAATAGCTTCGATTCAAAATCTGCAGATTCACAAAAGTGAGAACGTTAACAAAACAAGAAAACCCAAAATCACACAAAGGGTTAGCGGGTACCTTTCACGATCCACTCAGATCTAAAAATCTTCCCTCCTTCACCTAAACTCTTCCTTTCCACAAAGAAAAACCTTTACATCCAACCCCTGTCATTGGCGTCAATTTTTGTGACAAGGGCGGTACGACCTTTCTTCAGTCTCAAATTGATCCTACCCTTACCTACCATCTTCATAGAGTAAGAATAAGCCAGATCTTGCACCAGAAAGTCGATTTCGATTTTCATCGACAAAATCTCTAGAGATCTTAAGATGCGCCATACTTGTGGCATCATCTGACAGACAGCTACCGGCACCGCTTCTAAGAAAGAACGAACTAAAGAAGAGAAAGGGAACCTATACCCTAGGTTGAAGGGGTACTCATAGAGAGTAAACCACCCTCTACAGAAAAAATCAGGCCGATGATCAGGCTGGGGCAAACGCATGTTTACCGTAGGAGGAAAACCCTGATTTTTCGCTATGTGAAGTAACTCTAAGTCGCTCATGTTGCAAGGCCTCGAGTTCTTCTCTTCCAGAATCCCTCGAGGGGCGAACTCTGGCTCATCATCGTCCGACGAAGAGTATGCCATTGATTTACTCGCTTTTGGCCGACTCATTTTAAACCTAATTTTTCTTGCAGCCAGTTTTTCAGATGCTATTGCAGGGAAAAAGAGAAACGGACGGACGAAGACAGAGGAAGAAAAAGCAAAGAAGAGGAAAGAGACGAGTACCTGGTTCAGCGGATGGTGAGGATGAAGAGTGATTTGATGTCTCTGTATTTCCTTCCATTTAAACACTCCAACTTCCGCTATTTAATTGGTGCGGTTCCCAAGGCTTCAAATTTCCCTCCTCTTTTATTTTCTCAACTGTTGCCAAGAGAGGGAAATTGGGGGCAATTGTTGTGGGCTAAAATTCGCCCTTACGTGACAAGGAGTGTGTTACAATTATTATTAAACTAACGGACTAGTGGCACGTTGAAGTCACGTGACTCAAGACGTGTGAAGAGCTTAAGACCAAGTCCAAGCCTGAGGGAATACTGGACGCCTAATATTTAGGAGCTTGTTAGTTAGGTTTTGGCCGTTTAGAGGCTATTTGTTAGGTTGAGAAAAACGGCTAGAGGGCCTATGTAATTAGTATAAATACTCGTTTAATCTCATTGTATGGGACACGGCATTTTTATGCTATTAACTACTCATTGCTTATATCATCATATACTCTTGATTATTATTTCATATCGATTCGACCAAGGTTATTGAATTGTTGGCCTTACAAACTCATCTCGACGAATTGCCCGTCTACATTAAATTCGTCCAAAACACTGAGTAACTTATCTAAGTTAGAATTATAAATAAACTAGAACTTTATGATTTTGTATATACGTAGGAATCTAAAGAGTCATATGCACAATGCAAGTCTATTTGCATTAGGAGATACTTAGAGTTAAACTCTATTTGCATTAGGAGTCTATGTTTTTTATACATAGAGTGAAACTGTAGTTGCATTAGGATTCAACGTTTTATAATTAGAGTGAAACTACAGTTGCATCGGGTTGTTTACATAGACTGATTTCCATGCTTAATAGACTAGATTTTTGACAAAATCTAATAATTAATTGTCATTTTAGTAATGACTAAGGAGAACTCTCTAGAGAGAGAACCTTAAGAGAGAGGAGATCTCTTGGTGTGGTGAATTCACTCTCGGCTCTCCGTCTCTCCTGCTAACAGTGGCGGACCCAGGAATTTAACGGTGGCGGGATAATTTAGATAACCCAATTCATAACCCAATTCAATTCACAAACTAATTAACCAGATCACACTCTAATTCACAAAACATTGAACATTGACAATTAATAAATCCACAAATTAATTAATGAGATTTTGTAAACTAGAATTTTAAAAATATGAAAAACATAAAAAAACGGACTCACCTTTTCACCATTGTCGGCTGCCGGCGCCGTTAGCAGCCGAATCGCACATTGAATCGCTCACTCAGCCAGAAAGTGGGGCCTACAGATAAAAAAAAAGAATAAAGAAAAGAGAAGAACAATGCAAGTGACAAGACTGGCAAGTCTTGACGTGATTCCTAGCTTCTGATTAGGTCTCCCACGTGGGTCCCACTGACCTTTTCTCTCCCTTCCTTTCTTTTCTGTCGTTTGTGCGTGTAACAGTGGGCCCCACAGTCTCAGTCCTTTAGTTTCTCTCTCTTTTGACGCGCCTTTCCTCTGTTTTTTTTAAAGTGGGGTACAGTTGTCCCTACTTGTTCCAACGTGGGTCACCACTGCCTGCTATTCTCTCTGCTCCTCTCTTCCTTCCACTCTCTACCTCACATTAAGCTAGCCCCTCCACTATGTAGACATGTAGCCCAATCTTCGATTTGCTCTTTGGCTCACGTCACTCCGACGCACTCCAACCATTCAAGATGTTGGGTAGTTGACACCTGGCGGTCACAATTACGACCACTGATCAAAGGCACTTCAGTGCGTTGCTGCAAGAACTCACTTGCAACATCCAAGGATAAGCTTCCCAATTTCGACCAATTTAGGTTGGATCATTTTACTAACTCCCCTATTTCAGATTAGTGTTTTTCTCAATTATGTTAATTAAAATTTCTACCTTTTATTTAGCTATAATTACGTGCGCTGTCAATTGCTTAACTTTGTTTTTTTTTGCATAAGTCTAATTTTTTTTCAGAATTTAATTTCTCTAAGTGTTTTTCTCAATTATGTTAATTAAAATTTCTACCTTTTATTTAGCTATAATTACGTGCGCTGTCAATTGCTTAACTTTGTTTTTTTTTGCATAAGTCTAATTTTTTTCAGAATTTAATTTCTCTAAGTGTGGTTATTATGGGTTTAATTGCTACGGTATTTATTTGCTTTTGGTCTTAAGTTGTGCGTTGTCGATGTGCTTCTCTCACTAATCAAACATACCATCCTCAAGACCTCAACTACTCAAACTCAACATACTGTTCTTTATGTCTTTCACACCTCTCACCCCCAACTCTAAGAAATATGCTGATACGGTCAAGGGTTTTCCTAGTCCATGCCCCTTAAAAATTCACCCCCATTTTGTGATAATGCAAAGGGAAATCCCAATGAGAATGCAAATACGATACCACCCACCTCCTCGACAACTGAATCAATCCCCTCCACCGAGGCTGCAAGTGTGGGACGTGGCCCTTCTCAATCTCATGCCTCTTCCCTGTCTCAACACAACAGTTCCAGTCACGACTCTGCAGTTCAAGATAACCCTTAATCTCTAGTTAATCCATAAAAAGATCAAGGTATGAATTTTGAACCCCCTCTAGATGAGGCCTTTACGGTTCACCTGAAAGCATCATGTTTCTTTGTAAACTTTTTGGGAAAAAGTTCTTGCGTCTAATGTCATTGCACCGAGGAGGGGTCATGATTACGTTTTCAAATATGATAAATGGGTGGGTCATGATTACGTTTTCAAATATCCATGACAGAGAAAGTGTTTGGAACAGACGCCCTAGCTCACTATGTGCAAGGGCTTGTTCTTGCCCTTATACCCTGGAAAAAACGTTATCTAGTTTCGTTTAAGATTGAGACTTTACCTCTCTGGGTTCGGCTTCACTTGTTGCCTCTCGAGATTTGGATTTACGCCAACCTTTCAACTCTGCTCTAGCTTGTGGGAAACATTATCCGGATTGAAGATTGTACTTTAACACGGTCTAAATCTAGTTTTGAGAGGGTTTGTGTTGATATATATGTTTGTAACTCAGTCCTGGGATTTTGGTTTACTCCTATTCAAGGTTTACACCAGGGTTTACATCTTTCGTATGAAGGCAAGTTTACATCTATGCATGTGAATCTTTGTTTAGTCCTTGGAGGCATGCTCTTCACGACTCATCCTCAGTCTCAAAACATACTCCTAACCCCCTAGTGGTGAATCAGGGGGGCGGTGGATCAAAGTGGTCAGATGTTGTTTTAAATTTAATACCTCAAGTGCGCGGTGTCTGTTGTTAACATAGCCTTGTGAGTACGGGTCGAATCTACAGGGAGACAAATTTTGATACTTAATATTTATTTAAACAGCTACTTCAGACAAAATCAGGGAAGAATGTCTGAACTACTAATTAAACTAATGAAAACAGAATTAAAATGAGAATTTATTTATGAATTAAAATAGTAGGCATTAGTTTGATCCGCCATACTTATACCAATAAAAAAGGTCAAATAACTAATAATACCTAGGTCTAGAGTCAAGCAATCAGAGCCAATGCTAAGCCTAGAATCTGGTCATAACGCTCTTAATTCAACGTATATGGTACGATCGATCACATAGTCAGAAATGATAGTGTGTTCTTGATATCATGGTTTTATATAGAGTTTTTCCAATCTTTAAGAGCTAAATCATGCGTTAATATAGCTCTTCGGAGTTATTTTGTGCTAATTACTCTATAAGTTATGGTTTTGTTGTTTTCGTGTTGAATAGGTTTTGAGGGAGTTTTCTCCCTATTCCGAGCCATTTTAAAGTAACCACGGCTTTAGGAGTTCGTTAAGAGGCACGTATGACATGTTGGAGCTTAGTTTGATGAGTTAGAAAACTTCTGGGGTCCTAAGTTCGAAGTCCGAGATTGAGTTCCTAGGGAAATCCAAGAAGCGAGCTTAAAACAATGAGAACCAAGCCAAGGTACTTCACCCGATTGGGTCGGGCCAAACGGCCCGATCAGGCTGAAGTTATGTCATCTTAGGTTGGCTAGTTAGTTTTGAATGCTGGGTAAAGACGTGTCTCAGGCCCAATCGGGTGAGCCTCTCTTTGTGCCAATAGTTTTGTGTGCGTTGGAAGATTTGTCAAATTGGGCCTTACTCGTCATTTCGGGCGCTTGTGCCTTAGCCCAGCGGGGGATGACAATTCGCTGCTGCTGTGATTCTTGCGTACAAATCTACTTGGCCTGTCTGCAGCTTGGCCCGATGCTGTCGGCGTAGTGGCCCGATCGGGCGAGAGCCCCACAACCCAAATATTATCTTTTTATTTCGGCTTTTTAAATGCTTTGGAGGAGTTAATAGAAAACCTCATTATTTTTTAGAGACATCTTTTATTTTAGTTTTCATTAGTTTAGTTTTAAGAGCTTTTCTTAGTTAAACACTTTAGAGTAGATTCAAAGGTGATCGAACCTTGGATTATTTCAATAAAAGTTACTGCTTTCCGTTAATTGGTATTGTCCTTCACTCTTATTTCCTCTCTTTAATTCTTGTTTGCTTAGTTTTGATTATTTAATTAATTCATGATGCAAAGATTAGGGCTTTATATTAGTTTTGTTATTGTTGATTCAATCATGTCTGAGTAGTCTTATTTCTAGGGTTTTAGGGAGGAAAACCATGTTTATACCATGATCTATATTTGAATATTAGTTCTAGGTTTTGATAAGTTCAATTGTAGTATGATCCGTTCTTTATTTTGCAGTTTATGTCAGTGCACAATTTCATGAACTATGTTTGGCAACTTGAGTATGACCCGATCGTAGGCTCACTTTTAGAGGCTTAGAACACACTATTGATTTTGATTATGTGAGCGGTCGTACTACATATGTTGAATTGATAGTGTTATGACCCGATCATAGGCTTAACATTGGTCCGATTGTCCGACCCTAGACCTAGACATTATTAGTTATTTGACCCTTTTGATTGGTATAAGCATGGTGGACCGAACTAATGCCCTAGACCTTTAATCCATAGTTTAATCCCACTTTTATATTGCTTTCATTACTTTAAAGAGTAGTTTAGCTGATTCTTGTCTGATCTTGTCTGATCTTGTCGGAAGTAGCTGTTTGGCTGAATATTGACTTAGAAACTCTGTCTCCCTGGGGATTCGGCCCTACTTCCCTTAACTATTGTTGTTAGAGGACTTAGGATTTACTTTTGATTAGGTGATACGACTTAGCCTATCAGTTCTAATCCTCTAAAAGTAAGCCTATGATCGGGTCATACTCAAGTTGCCAGACGTAATTCATGAAACTGCGCAATAACATAAATAACGCATTCAAGAAAAAATGACACTACAATTGTCCTAATCACGACCTAGAACTAATAGAAATTTAAATAACAATTATGGTATAAACATGGTTTTCTTCCCTAAAACCCTAGAAAGACGACTACTCACTCATAATTAAATTAACAACAATAAATCTAATATAAAAATCAATACTTTGCATCATGAATGATTTAATGAACAAACAAAGCAATAAAAAAAAAGAAATAAAATAGGCATAGAGCACAAAACCAATTGAAGGAAAGCAATAACTTTTATTGAAATAATCCCAAAGTTCGATCGCCTTCGGTTGCAAACTAAAGAGTTTCTCTCTAAAAAGCTCTAAAAACTAAACTAATGAATGTTGAAAATAAGATATCTCTAAAATAATGAGTTTCGGTAATTATAAGGAAAAATTGGATCAAACAGCACAAACTATACGTTTGTTGCACAAAACCGCACCAACAAAAAAGGTGCACAAAAGAACACAAACTTTTTCTAATCGGTGCAGAAAATGACATAAGTGGTTTTTTCGCCTGAGATTTACTATTTGCGGTGAATCTTTATTATTTTAGCCTTTTGATTTCTGTTACCCACACACTTTACACATTCCTTTTGATTTCTTCCTTGAACATTTGCCACTAATCCTCCAATTCTAGGGTTGGATAGACAAAATCAACTTGGAGGAAATTTTAGGGTGTTAAAGAGGAAATAAGGTGATTTTTAGATCTAATAGTTTATTTAATGTGGAGGGAAAAATATTGCAAAATAAAATGAAAACTAATATACTAAAGATTCATCGGAATTAGGGAATCTCAGGCAAAAAACCACTTATGTCATTGTCTGCACCGATTAGAAAAAGTTTGTGTTGTTTTTTGCACCTTTTTTGTTGGTGCTGTTTTGTACAACTAACATATAGTTTGTGTTGTATGATCCAATTTTTCCTATTTATAATATCCCAAATAATCTATTAGTGGGCCGGTAAAATACACAGGGATGCCTTCCGTGTTGCTCGACCCGATCGGGCGGGTAAACTGCGATTTTACCTTAACTTGTGAATGTCGTATCTCTTAAATCAGAAGTCTGTTTGGGGCCTGTGACCTATCGTTGGAAATCCCATTAAGTAGGTCTAGATTCCAACCCAACTGAAATTCTTTAATTATCAATTTTCCATCAAAGGTTATGATGAAAATAGTGAACATGTGTCAGTTTTGGCACTTCCTTATACTAACTCTTTGCTTCATTCTAGCTCAAAATTATCCTAAACGGATGCATTGTGATGCTTGTCCAAGATACCTTCATTCTCAATGATTAACACGCTAGATCCTTAATAATCATGACCAATTTGTATCAAAATAACCTAAAGATCATCGAACCACGAAAACGGGAAGTAGTAGAGCACAACTTATGTAAATTCATGCCTTTATGCACCTAAATGCTCTAAAAAGGAGTTCTAAATGCATCTATAAATTATATAATTGTGATACATCAAACTCCCCCGCAAACGTGTACGCTTTTCTGGGAAGAAACAAGGGTCTCGGCCTGTTAAGCACATCTCACTCATATGCCTGCCACCACTAATCCACCTACCACTTCTGAGTCTAATGACCTACAACTTAATGGTGCTTCAGCTGCCTTACTGTTAACTGCAAAAAATCAAGGTAATGACAACTCCTTCAGCTCGTATGTTGATTTGCTAGCCAATGAAAACCTCCTAGAAGCTGATCCCGGGCACCCATGTGCCTTACAAAAGGACCAAGCACGAGTAGAGACTTCTGCCATTGTACAATATGGCACCAATCTCCATATCTCTTCGCCAACACAATCTGAAGTGGCCTATGCAAAGGAACTATAAGAAGCTGATAAGATCTTCTACGAATCGTTAGAACCCGATACGGATATATCTCTGTCCACGGAGTCTGGTAAACATAGGAGAATGGAGGACGAGAAAGACTCCTAACAACTTAGTATAATTAGATGAAGCTTTTGCCGTTTTTTGGGATGCTTTGTATGCGAGTTCTGAACTCTGTGGTTCGGTTCAACATAGTTAGCAGCATGCAATTTACTTTATATAAGACTAATGTATGTTACCAGAATGTAGCTCGTGGAAGCTGCCTAGGACCCGGCTCAGAATATTATGCTTATCTTAGAGGTATTTGTTATGTAGTGTGTTGGTTGTACTTCATGTTATATCTAATACAAGGATGGCATGTTTATGCTACTTTTTTTTACTCATGAATGTTTTTTGCTATTTGTTTTGCTACATATGGGTAGCTGTTGCCAGTCATCTGTTGGCCTCTGCAAGCTACGAAATTCCCATGTGCTAGCTAGTCTGTGTCACCACTGTTGCCAATGGGATACTGCTAAGGGTGTTCATAACCGCTAACCCGGATTTTCTGGTACCCGAAAGTGCGGGTACCTGGTTTGGTGGGTAGTTGTTTAGGAGGCCCGTGTCCCTGCCCAAAAAAGGCAGGTTCCCGGAAATCGGGTAATCGGATTTCCCGGGTCGGGTCATAAGGTACCCGCGACCCGAAATAGAGAAAAATATTACCCATCAAATTAATTACTCTAAGAAATAATAAGATATTTTCATTTCATTTTCACTAAAAACAAGATGGGAAATCTCCCACTTTCTAAATTCATTCACTTTAGCCTTTTTACAAACACCTGGTATGCCTATAAAACCCAATTAAAATGGAGTGAGCTAGAAGGGGGAAGAGGGAAGAAAGAGAGATATGGATCACGGAGGGGTTAGGAAAAGAGGGAAGGGGTTAGAGATTGTACTTAGAGCTGATGAGAGAAGAAGATGCCTCAAAGAGTATAAGTTACAGGGAATTTCCTTTAACGAAGTATAATTTTCTCTATGGAGGTTCTCTTCTAAGTTATACTTAGCGATGGGGGAGTGGATGGCCTGGGTGGGGTCTGGGGTGGGGGGTAATTTGGTGAAAATTAAAATGGAGGAGTTTTGTGTTTGGTTCTGTTTGAGGAATTTCTTTCAAAATCTTCTACACAAACACAACAAGACTGGAAATGTCTTGCAAGTTGCAACACAAGAAGACTTGGAGTAGTAAAATAAGACAATTGAAGGACCCATAGAAATCCAACACAATAGTCAGGGACTAATACCATTGTAGGACTAACGTGAATAGTGAAAAGCATTACCAAAAAAAGGAGGAGTAAAGTTACTGGTTAGTGATGAGTACAACATATCAGTACAAAAAAGAAGGAAAAAAACTATGCGGGTCAAATTGGTACCCGCAAAATTCAAAGAAAGACCGATTACCCGGCCCGTTAATTCTTTATTTTAGCGGGTCGGGTATCCGGTCCGTCAAAAATAGGAAAATAGCAAAACTACCCGACTAATATTACCCTGGTCAATGGGTCAACCGGGTCGGGTTTTCTTGAACACCCCTAGATACTGCTACCCAGATTTGGTCCCTGCCTAATTTTATTTGTTGGTGGCCTAAAGACAATAGTCTTGCAGATATACATGCTCACAACATCCATTTATATCCCTTTATATCCAATAATTCCACACTTGGTTCTTCGAATCAAATTGCAGATTCTTAACGCCTAGCCACCACTTGTATCATCCCCTTGTTTGCCTCCCGTGGCCTTGTTGGAGTTGTTGGAGGCGCAAGATGATCAGCTGCTTGATAGAGCTTGATTTTGGGGAAATGCATTTTATGCCCAATGTTGTACTCGGAGGGCCAAATTCATATATGCCTTTTCTCTTCAAGGTCGACCGAGTTCTTGTATTGTATCTAACATCACATTTTAACATGTTTAGCCGACTGATAACATGATTATTTATAGAATTACCCCCCTTATTTATGAGCTAATTCGTGCGTCAATGGAGCTCTTCGGAGCTATTTTATACTAATTAACATATATAGTCGTGGTTTTGTGTTTTTGTGTGGAATTGTAGGTTTTAGGGAGTTTATCCCTTTCTCCGAGCCATATTGAAGGAACCACGGCTTTACGAGTTGTTATGAGACACTTAAAATTTATCACGACCATTATAAATGATTTACGAGCTCCCGAGACCTCTAAAGCGTGAAGATTGAGTGCCAAAAGCTAAGAGGGCTGGAAAGACGTGTTCTGATCGGGCAGAACATGGCCCGATCGGGCAAAGACTATTGCATCGGGTATGGAGGCCCCGGGCCCGACCGGGCAGCCCTGCCCGATCCCATCGGGCGAGACCTAGTTTAGGCTGCTACTGCTTTATTGCGTTCAAGGTGAAAACGAGATTGGGCCAGAAATTTACATCAGCCCGATCCATTCGGGCAACAGTGGCCCGATCAGGCAGGCCCAATGAATTGCGTGCTACTGGTGCGTTCGTTTGCGAAGGAAGAGAATTGAAGCTAGGCCATTTTGTGTTGGCCCGATGCCATAGGGAAAGCTTGGACCGATTGGGCAGCGGGCACGCGGAGCCAAATCATATCATTTAATGTCCGTTTTGAATTAGTTTTAGGTTTGATTATAAATAACTAAGGAGGTTTATTTGCAAAACATCTTTATTTCCAGCATTAATTAGTATTAGTTTAGTGACCTTTTCTTAGACGAAACACTTTAGATTAGTTTCAAAGGTGATTGAACCTTGGATTATTTACAATAAAAGTTACTACTTTCCGTTAATTGGTATTATTCTACACTCTTAATTACTTTCTTTCATTTTTAATTGCTTAGTTCGATTGTCTAATTAATTCATGATGCAAAGATTAGGGTTTTATATTAGTTTTGTTATTTTTGATTCAATCATGTCTGAGTAGTCTTATTTCTAGGAATTTAGGGAGGAAAACCATGTTTATACCAAGATTCACTTTTGAATTGCTATTAGTTTCTAGGTTTTGATTAGATTGATTATTGTGTGATTTGTTCTTGATGAGTAATTAATGTTATTCCGCGGTTTCATTGAGTGCTTGTGGTTAATAATTGTTTGCACAGATCCGTCTTGCTTTCAAAGGCCCTAGTACACACCAGTAATTCTAGTGAACATGCGGCATATGTTGAATTATGAGCGTTAGGAATTAACCATAGCTTAACACATGCTCTAAACTCTCGACTCTTGACCTAGGTATTGTTAGTTGTTTGATCCTTTTGATTGGTATAAGCATGGTGGACCGAACTAATACCCTATTCATAGTTTAAATCCCTCTTTTATTTTGTTTTCTTTAGTCTAAATAGTAGTTCAGTTGATTCTTGTCTGATCTTGGTGGAAGTAGCTGTTTAGCTGAATAATAACTTAGAAACTCTGTCTTCTTGTGGATTCGACCATACTTCCCTTGACTAGGAATGGCAATGGGGCGGGTCTGGGTCGGGTCTGACCAGACCCAGACCCATTAATATTTGCTAGACCCAGACCCGACCCAGACCCAATGGGTCTGGAATTTTTAGACCCAGATCCTTTGGATCTGATGGGTCTATGGGTCCTAACAGGGTCCTTAATGGGTCCTTTGCAATTTCAAGTTTAATAATATTTTTTAATCTAATAAATTCGTTTCGCCTACTTTATAGGTCCGTGTGACCATAATTAAGGTTTATATCAAAATAATTAACAAAATATAACTCATAAAATCTAACAACAAGTTTCAAATTACATCATTAAAAGTCATAAAGTAGTAACTCACTACGCGTAACACAAGTTAATGTCATCATCATCGAGTTACAAGTCTTACAACCTAAAATCTCAAGACTCAAAAGGGGTCCAAGAGTCTTGAGGGTTAAAAACTTGGGGTTTTAAGTTTTAACATTTAAGAAGTTTAAGATTTTTTTTTAAAAATATATATATATATATATATGGGTCCAAGGGTCGGGTCTGGGTCTGCTGATTTTAGACCCAGACTCAGACCCGCTAACAAGCCTCTAGACCCAGACCCGACCTAGACCCATTGGGTCTAAAAAAGTTGGACCCAGACCCTTATAAATGGGTCTGTGGGTCTGGATCTGGGTCGGGTCCTGGAGCTATTGCCATCCCTACCCTTGACTATTGCTGTTAGAGGAATTTAGGGTTTATTTTTGATTAGATGATATGACTTTAGCCTATCAAATTTTGGCGCCGTTGCCGGGGTGACGGCTAGTTTTCTAGTTTTTATTTGGTTATTTGGTTTACTTCTTTTTGCCGCATTGGATCTTCATCATTCCTATTAAGGTACTTTAACTGCTTCTTCTTGTTTCTTTTGTATGCCAGGTCTCAAATAAACGGTACCCCCATCCCAGAGGATCCCAATCTGATAAAGACACTCAAGCAATTTCGAAAGAAAATTCAAAAAGACAAGCAGTCTGTTCAACTAAACAACTCTGAAGCAGACACTTCGAGTTCAGCTATGGCCAAATCGTTGAATTCATATGGGGTGCTTAATCCTGAAGACATTTCAAGTGGCCCACCAATGCCCACCATCGCTGCTATTAATTTCGAGATTAAGCCTGGACTCATGAACGTTGTTCAGCAAAATCAGTTTGGTGGGCATCCCACTGAAGATCCGGCCAATCATTTGCAGAGATTTCAACAACTCAGCAGAACTATTAAACACTCTGGAGTCACCCCTGAGCAATTGAAGCTCATGCTATTCGAGTTTTCACTCCCCGACAGAACTCATAAGTGGTTCAACAATATCAAAGTATTAGAATGGTCGGAAATTTCTGCTGCGTTCCTCAGAGAGTATTATCCACCTACAAAAACAACAGAATTCATCAACAAACTAGCTACGTTTTCCCAAAAGCCTGATGAAACACTTCGGGAAGCGTGAGCTAGATTCAAAGATTTTGCAGAGTGAATGTATACATCACAACATGGACAAATGGTTCTTGACGCAGACATTTTACAATGGTCGCAACCTCAGACGAAGAGTATTGTTGACTCGTCTGCGGGAGGAGTTTTTCTAGATAAGGAAGTGGATGTAGGCTATGATTTCTTGTCAAACCTTGCAGCTAGTGATCATTCCACTTCCCGAAGCCTCACAAGGAAGGTATTGGATGTAGACGCCCTTGCATTGATGACTTCGGAATTGGCGAAACTGAATATGAAGCTTGACACCTTGAAATCGTTTACCTCGACACCCCCTCCTATGAGCATTAATAATGCTATGTCTGCCGTTGCACCCATTACCTCATCTTACAGCGAGGTATGTGGTGTTCTGGGTCATTTTGTACACGATTGTCAATTCAGTCAAAATCAGATAGAGTAGGCGAATGCCTTCTAACAGAGATCGCAAAATTTCCCCGATCCACATGACTATCAAAACCAACAAAACTTCCAACCACCACCACATAATCATTCTAAACCATCATTATATCAAAAACCCCTTGGTTTTTGAAGATCCCCACCAAAAAAATTTCCCACTCCACACCAATTCCAAAACCAACAAAATTTCCAACCACCACCTCAAAATACATCAACCCAAGAGCCCACTACATCTGATTTGATGAAACTTATGCTCACGATGAAAAAGAATCACGAGGAGTCGAATAGAAACATGAACAACCATATTAAACTCCTCGAGACCCAATTGGCTCAAATTGCAGGCAACAATGCTCATAGGCAGTAAGGACAATTGCAAGGACAATGATTGAACCTTGGATTATTTTCAATAAAAGTTATCGCTTTCCTTGAATTGGTATTATTCTTCACTCTTAATCACTTTCTTTCATTCTTAATTTCTTAGTTCGATTGTCTAATTAATTCATGATGCAAAGATTAGGGTTTTTATTAGTTTTGTTATTAGTCTTATTTCTAGGGATTTAGGGAGGAAAACCATGTTTATACCATGATTCACTTTTAAATTGCTATTAGTTTCTAGGTTTTGATTAGATTGATTATGGTGTGATTTGTTCTTGATGAGTAATTAATGTTATTGCACAGTTTCATTGATTGCTTATGGTTAATAATTGTTTGCACAAATCCGTCTTATTTTTGGAGGCCCTAGTACACACCAATAATTCTGATTATGTTAGTGAATATGCGGCATATGTTGAATTATGAGTGTTAGGACTTAACCATAGCTTAACACGTGCTCTAATCTCTTGACTCTTGACCTAAGTATTGATAGTTGTTTGATCCTTTTAATTGGTTAAGCATGGTGGACCGAACTAATACCCTAGCTCTTTAATTTATAGTTTAAATCCCTCTTTTATTTTGTTTTCTTAGTCTAAATAGTAGTTCAGCTGAGTCTTGTCTGATCTTGTCTGAAGTAGTTGTTTAGCTGAAAATAACTTAGAAACTTTGTCTTCCTGTGGATTCGACCATACTTCCCTTGACTATTTCTGTTAGAGGAATTTAGGATTTACTTTTGATTAGGTGATACGACTTTAGCCTATTAGGACCAATGACCTGAACAATTGGTAGTTTTTTATATTGCTTTTTCTCTCACTTTTCTTCCATGGCACCTTCTAAAGATGACATTTAAAAAAAACGGACATGGCGTATGCCCTTTATGGGCACGAATTTGGAGAATCCCTACAAAACAAGTACTAATAAGTCAGGATTTCGGGCACGTACTTTGAGACTACCTTTTCAAACTGAAAACGACTTTTTTTCGGAAAATGAACACCGCCATATGGCCTTTATGGGCACAAATATCAAGAATCCCTATGAAACGAATACAAACAAGCCGAGTTTTCAGGCATGTAATTCGAGAGGACTTTTCCGAAAAATGAACACCGTCGTATGTGACCGAAAACACGGCTTTTTAGCACTTTTTTCGTAGCAATTCTCAAATATCGTGTCCAAAAAGGGTGTATGGCGGTAGGGATGGAAACAGGTGGGATTGGTATCGGGTGAGCTATCACCCACATCCATCACCCGGTTAGACTAACTCTCATCCATCCATTTGTCACCCGGTAAGATTATCACCCGTATCATCATCCATTTAAAATGATTAAACGAGGAAAGTTAATTCAAACTTTCAAAATCATAATTTATATATTAACTTCATGTCAAATTAAGATAAGTTAAGTATATGGAAACATGTTGATGATAATCAAAAGGGAAAAAAATTATACTAATGTAAATAAGAGGGAAATATCCTGAGGTGCCCTAGTTAGGGATAATTCCTCGGGTACCCTCTAGGTATTTTTGTAGACACTAAAAATTTATTAGTGTTTTACATTAAAATTAAATCAATTAATTTTGAGCTAAAAGAAATAATAGCCCAATTTAATTAATTTAGCCCACCTAAATAAAGCCCAAATTAAATAAACATAATTTGAGTTGTAAAATATTTGGGCCTGTCCATATAACTAGTCCAGAACAGATGGTTAAATGGACAAGGTAAAAAGACTACCAAGTCATAAACGGGCCCAAGCCCACACCACCAAAAGTCCATGAAGGGTTTCCATCCCCTATAAATAGACCTCTCCACCTTCAGTTGCAGAGGTCGAAAAATCATTATTAACAAGAGCTCCCAAATTTCTCTTGGAAATCCTCTCTAGAAGTAGTCAATAAGCACATCAAATTCGTGCCGACTGTTCAGAGAAACTCAAACACATTCGACTGAGATTCAAGCTGTGTCAGCCCTCATTCGAATAAACCCAAACAAAAACTCAAACTCAGGTTGACGTTGACAAAACGTCACCCTACACTCAAACTCAGGTTGACGCTGACAAAACGTCACCCTACACTCAAACTCAGGTTGACGTTGACAAAACGTCATCCGACACTCAAATTCAGGTTGACGTTGACAAAACGTCATCCAACATTCAAATTCAGGTTGACGTTGACAAAACGTTGTCCTACACCCAAGTCAAGGTCGTCATCAACACGTGTCGACATCAAGCTGCGGAACAGAATCAGAGGACTTAGTTTATTTTATATAAACTGTAATGCAGAGATTATACCCAACACATTATCAATATAAATTTATCTTTGTTACGTTATTTCTTGGTTTATTTATTTAGACTACGAAATTTGCCGTATACAATTTTATCTAGCTCAAATGCCACTAGGGTCAGCTCAAATACCACTGGGACACTATTCGTGGCTAAAATGCCCTTACTGCTAACGAACGTTAACTTTCCTCTAACTTTCTCAATTTTATTTCAGTTTTCATTTAGAAAAAACAGAAAAAAGATAAAACATATACAAAATTAACCACTAAACTACCACCACCCTCACCCCTCACCCCTCTCCTAATCAACCACTAAACCACCACCCACCAACACAGCCAGCCACCACCTACCAACAGATCCAGCCACCCAAAAACCACCCCATCCAGCGCCTAATCAACCACTAAACCACCACCACCCCTTAAAATCTACCACCACCATTACCACCATAAAAAACATAGCCCACCACCACCACCAACTACAACCCAACCCAGATTTTGTTCACTGCAAATTGAATCCATTTGACAGATTTCGTTTGCTGCAAATTGAACCAATAACAACAACCTAACCCAGGTTTCATCTCCCATTTCGTTGGTGCTGTGGGTCTCATTGACGCCATGAAATTGATTTCCACCACCACTCAACTTCATCTCCCAACTAAAAATGTTCGCTCCAAATCGTACCAAATTTTTGGGGGGGTGATTTAGTGGTTGGTGTGGGTCTGGTCGAACCAGATTTCGTTTGCATCAAAGGGGTGGTGGTTCTCACCAAAAGGGGTGGTGGGTCGCGCCAAAGCACGCCCAGAAATCGAACCAGATTTCGTTCGCAGCATAGCACAAACCAGAGGATTTTGGTGGTTGTGTGGGTCTCGTCATCGCCCTAAAATCGACGAAGGAAGAGGGGAAGCCGTCGGTGCTGGCTGGGGTGGTCGACGCCGCCAGAGAGGAAGAGCGTGGGTGGGGTGGGGGGAGGAGAGAGTGGGAGGGGTGGGGTTTTTTGTTATTATTTTCTATTTAATTTTCTGTTCTTAAATGAAAACTAAAGTACAATTGAGAAAGTTAACGGAAAAGTTAACGACAGTTAGTAGTAAGGGCATTTAAGCCACAAATAGTAACTCTGGTGTCATTACCAGAGGAATTAGCCCTAACCCGCGGGTACCTTAGGAATTTTTTTTTAAAATGATATATATTTAAGAAAATGTACGAAAATGGATGATGGAGCGGGTGATGGATGAAACTTAATTTCTCACCCTTATTCTATCCATCACTCGTCACTCATCCACCCGTCACCCGTATTTAACTCGGTTTTTCACCCTTTTTGTTTTTCGGGTGGAGCAGATTATGAACATCCATTCAATATTGTAATCTCTATATGGCTGTGTCTGTTTCCGAAAAAACATCGTTTTCAGTGCGAAAAAGCTCTGGTAAAGTATATGTCAGAAAACCCGACTTATTGGTGCTCATTTCATAGAGATTCTCGAAATTTGGGTCCTCAAAGGGTGTATGACGGTATCCGTTTTCCCAAAAAAAAAAGTTTTCAATTTAAAAAGACATCTCGAAGTACGTGCCCGAAAACCAGGCTTGTTAGTTATTGTTTCATAGGAATTCTTGATATTCGTTCCATATATAGGTTATACGGTGGTATCCGTTTTCCGAGAAAACATTCGTCTTAGTCCGAAAAAATTGTCTAGAAGTAGGGGTGTTCAGAAAAAACCGAAACTGCAAAACCGTATCGTTTAACCCAGCAACCGTTCTCGTTTAGAAAACGCGGTTATTTTAACCGTACCGTGGTTAACGATTACGGTTACAAAAATCCTAAATTTTTCTAAATACTCACTGCGTCCCCCAAAGGATTTCCCATTTCCTTTGGGCACAAAGTTTAAGGAGTGATGTTGATGTGGAGCCTAGTTTTCATTTTAAAATGGAAAAGTAAGGTAGTGGATATTTTTTTAGAATTGTTTATTAAGATAGAGAGTGTGGGGTCAACTACTTTTTGTAAGAAAAATAATATTATAGTAGGTGGGCCATATCTAAATAAGGAAATGAGAAATGTAATTGGGACAAACATAAATGGAAAATTGCGAAATCCTTGGGGGACGGAGGGAGTATTTTTTTATATTTATTTAATAAGTAATAAGTCTATTAACCTTAATTTTATCACAAATTCACAAATTTCTTGTTTTCTTTCTTTATTTTCTAATCCTAGTTCCACTTTAGTTTGCACTCCCTAGCTCCCTGCCTCCTCACTTCAGTGCACTTTGACACTGTAACACCCCAACTTTTCCACAAGGACAAAACCCAAGGTAATACTGATGCTTTAAAGTTATACGCCAATCTTAGGCGATTTTTGGATGGTTTGTGTGTCGGTTTGTGTTTAGAGTTCAGGTTTTGGTTTGATTTGATGTTAAAGAGATCTAGAGAGTTGTGTCGCAGGTTTTGGTGTTTGTCTTGTTCGTGCAGGATTCTATCATCTTCCGAAGCATCAAGTCATCCAAGTTCTTAGCGGCACGTCATTTCGTAGCCTTCCGAAGTCCTTTGAAGCTGCCGAGCCAAGCTCCAAGTCTTCCGATTCCGAGCTCCAAGCATCGAGCCATTGCAGCGGCCAAGCCACCTGAACCTTCCTGTAGGGCTTTTCAAGCCTTTCTTTCTTCCCCTTTCCCTTTTTGTTATAGCTTTTGAGAAAGGGGGGAGGCAGTAGCCACTCACGAGTCACGACCTGCAACTCGCGAGTCGCGACCTGGCACTGCCGCCCACCTCTCTTTTCTTTTATCTTTCCTTCTACGGATGGTTTTTGCCATATGTTTTTTGATCGTTTTTATTTATAGAGAGAGAAGAAGAACAACATAGTACTTAGGTTCCATTTTAGGGTTTGAAACACCAACAACTCTTAGAAATGTTTGATGTAAATGATCAAATGCTAGAGTTAAGAACATAACCGGTTAGCTATGTGTGAGTAGTTTACGAGGTGTATCACCGGCTCACACTCTTTAAGCAAGTAGCTTACGTGGTGTATCACCGACTTGCTAGCGTTCTCCTTCCCTTCCATAAATAAAATAAAATATTGCTATGTTAATGTGACCTATTAACTATATGTATTTATGTGCTATGCTTTTCAACTCGACTTATATAATATTTTCAACGTATTTTAAACTTAAGTACTTTACGGGATGGAGTTGGAATTACTCAGTTTATCGGATTTATGGCGGTTTGTCTCTCTTGTCTTTTTCAATGATTATTTGCAGGTGGGTGATCGAGGGGAATTATGAGAGATCAACTAGAAGTTGTCATCCACCTAGTTTAATATTTTGCTTCCGCTGGAGCTCTCACTACTAGAAAGTTGAGTTTAAGTAACATATATTGGTAATACTTTTTAGATGATAAATCTCTTGCTTAAATTTGTAACACTTTAGTAACACTTAATAAATATGTAACATTCTAGGTAACACTTTTGAATAAGTAACATTTTATAGTAACACTTTTTAAACATGTGACATTTTAGGTAACACTTTAAATTAGCTATATTAATTATTTAGAGGTAACACACTAAAGTGTTACTCAGAATAGATAAGTTAATATAAAATTATGAATTTATAATTATAATTTGAATAAGATTTGAAATTCGATTTCTGTTTTAAAAAACCAATTAGCGTTAATCCCAATTAATGAATTTTTAGCGCCTTTGACAATCCAGAAACTATTTTTCTCTTCCTCAGAATCAGAACATGAACTAGGTTTACCCATTGAATAGGGACGAACCGCTGTACCTTCATCTTCAACCTTGGGTTTTCAATACTCAGGCGGATTACAAGAATTCTTCAAGCTTCTCAAGGTAAGTCGATTTGGTTTCCCATATTTTGAGTTGGTGTCCACAATTCGTCGATTAAATTTGT
Source organism: Patellifolia procumbens (assembly GCA_947645195.1). NCBI lineage: Eukaryota > Viridiplantae > Streptophyta > Magnoliopsida > Caryophyllales > Amaranthaceae > Patellifolia > Patellifolia procumbens. The sequence continues at coordinate 2,310,423 of CANSGD010001040.1, forward strand.
TTCATAAATATGTTGGAAGTCTTTGATAGTTTCCATTTGTATGCTGTTGTTTACTCATCTTTGGATCTCATTTTTAAGTGAAGACAGACAATTTTAATATCTTTTAGAAGGATTTTTTTTTAAGTATTTGATAAGGTGTTATTTAGAACATATGAATCTCATATTTCATCCAGTTGATAACTTGCAGGGAACTTTTTAAGTTCAAAACTCAATTCATGGTTTTCAAGAGCAATATCATCTACTAGGGGAAGGTTTCTTTAGTTTCGAATGGCATTTTGTGAGAGGGTAAGCATTCGTCTCAACAATGTCTAAAGAGCTCTAAGGGGGTGTTTGTCTAGTGGGGATAAATAATACCCCATGTTTTATATTCCTTGGTTTTGTTAGGGCATACTTAGATTGAAGGTAATGCATTAAGGTGGTAATAAAATTCAAACTTAGGAAAGATTCCCCATTTTTTACTAGGTAAGAATAATCCTAATGATCAAAACAACAAACAGGCTACATTTGCGAATTTTTTGCCAATTACAGCAATGCAAAATACCCTATTTGTTAATTATAGCTATCATCTTTTTTTCTTGTTAATTACGGCCATGAAAGACTAATATCTAAGTAAGTTGTTGCCATTTTCACTAATTACACCACTAATCCATAGTTTGACCAGTCAAATCATGTTTAATATTTTATAAATTTTTTTTAATTTAATTTTATAATATTTTAAAAATATATGTTTTTTATATATGACATGCTAATGGACACTTATTTCGAGACAACATTTAATCGCGTTTTTCGGACTGAAAACGACGTTTTTTTGAAAAACGGACACCGCCGGGCACCCTTTATAGGCACGAATTTCGAGAATCCCTACGAAATGAGTACCTACAGGCCGGGTTTTTGAGCACGTACTTCGAGACGGGTTTTTCACACTGAACACGGCGTTTTTCTTTCGAAAAAGGGGCACCGCCGTGCACCCTTTTGTGGGCACGAATTTCGAGAATTCCTATAAAACGAGTACCAACAAGTCGAATTTTCGGGCACGTAATTCTAGAAGGATTTTTTGGACTAAACACGCCGTTTTTTTCGAAAAACGAATATCGTCGTACGTCCTACATGGGCACGAAAACCCGTCTCGAAATACGTGCCCGAAAACCCGGCTTGTAGGTACTCGTTTCGTAAGAATTCTCGAAATTCGTGCCTTTAAAAGGGTGCACGGCGGTGTCCCTTTTTCGAAAAAAAACGTCGTGTTCAGCCCGTAAAAACTCGTCTTGAAGTACGTGCTCGAAAATCAGGCTTATTAGTACTCGTTTCATAGGGATTCGCGAAATTCATGTCCATAAGGGATGCCCGGCGGTGTCCCTTTTTCAAAAATAAGTCGTCTTCAGTCCGAAGAACTCGTCTTAAAGTACGTGCCCGAAAATCCGGCTTATTGGTACTCGTTTCGTAAGGATTCTCGAAATTCGTGCCCACAAGGGTGCACGGCGGTGTCCCTTTTTCGAAAAAAAACGTTGTGTTCTGTCCGAAAAACCCGTCTCAAAGTACGTGCTCGAAAACCCGGTCTGTAGGTACTCGTTTCGTAGGGATTCTCGAAATTCATGCCCATAAAGGGTATAAGGCGGTGTCCGTTTTTCGAAAAAACATCGTCTTGAGTCCGAAAACGCGATTAAATGTTGTCTCGAAATATGTGCCCATTAGCATGTCCTATATGAAAAACATATAGTATTTTTTAAATATTATAAAATTAAATAAAAAAAAGATTTATAAAATATTAAACATGATTTGACCGGTCAAACTATGGATTAGTGGGGTAATTAGTGAAAATGGCAACAACTTACTTAGATATTAGTCTTTCATGGCCGTAATTCACAAGAAAAAAAGATGATGGCTATAGTTAACAATTAGGGTATTTTACATGGCTGTAATTGGCAAAAAATTCTACATTTGCCTTTGATTCAAGAACTCATCAACTGTGATACTAGTTTTGTTGAATGTTTTTCTATGTTAATAAGAAAGTAACATTTTTAGATATCTGTTGTTTGGAAGGTTATCGTTTTTTTTTGAAGTTCAAATACTTCCTCCGTTTCTTTTTAATTGCAACATTTGCCAAAAATAGAAATATCAAATTAATTGCAACAAATGTTTTCTTTCCTTTTTTACAAGTCATTTCTCTCTATCTCTCTCCTTATCACATGCCCTACTTTCTCTCTCCATCCCTTTCATACTCACACCAAAATTTTGCCTTGGAGTCCACCAACTTGAGTTTGTTGCAATTAAAAAGAAACGAAGGAAGTATGTTTTTGCTGCTCACTGTTCTTGCCATGATTGCTCTTTTTCACAAACAAGTAATATTTCTGAAATTATGAAACGTGTTAGGGGTGGGGATGTGCTTGTCGCTCATTACCAACCAAAATCTCTTGGTTCAGACTCCAGCATTATACATCAATAAGTGTTCAGACTCATAGGTGAGATGGGCTGATGCGGTTCTCAAGTTTTTTTTCTTCTACGCAACTTAGCTGATTAGTGATCACTAGTAGGTGTTAGTATCTTATTTTTTGATAGTCTTAGAACATGATATAGGTTACTTGGATATGTTATATTGTGTATGTTAAATTGCTGAGGGAGATACAGGAGGCACTGGTGAAGAAGTTTATTGGATATGCTTTAACTATTGCACAATTTTCTTTTAAAAAGTCTTAAGATAAAGACATAAAATTATGTCCACTAAGCATTTCTAGGTGAAGAACTTTTAATGGGACAAAGCTGTGGTTCTCCTTACATGTGGAGTGAACTAGAATTATTTCATTGTGTGTTGATCTTTATCTGCTCTCGATATATAAGTATTAAAGAAAAGTTTTCAGATTTTTGTGATGGGTTCTTGCCTTTCTGAGATAAATGCCTTTGTTTGATTTGAAGCATATGGAACAATGTTTAATATATGTTGTATCACTTCAGGCTGTTGTGTGCCAACTCGCACAACAGACTTACGTTTTTTCCTGGAACAATGAACATGTAGACCCTGGTGATATGATGCACATTCATGAAGATGAGCTAATAGGATTCCAAAGCGGGCCACTTATCAACCAAGATCAAGAAACCGAACAACCAGGTAACGTCTAGATATTTTGGTGTTGGAAATGAAAAGTGTAAGGCTGGAATAAATGTTGGTGATAAATTTAATTTTTTATGATTTATGAAATGAGTTTTTTGGGTTACATTATGATCCATAATGTCAAGAAACTGGTTAATGGGATGCTGCTTGTGCTATAAGCTCTAGTTTCATTACATTGTATGCCATAACTTTGCAGGTTTGTACAGGGCTTATCTAAGTTATACCCAACATCACATTTCTGAGGAAGACCAGCTAGATTAAGAGTATTGCTAGGTGTTGTCCTCTCTCTTTTAGCTTAAGTATATTTGTTGTATACTCCAGATTCATTGTGTTGCACGACATACCTTTGCTCGTTCATGTAGACCTTATCTAAATTAAATCCTGTCTCTGGAGCTGCTAAAGACCAATAACTAGATTAAGTAAATTGCTGTCAGAAGTTCTTTCTTACTGGACATTACCTGCGTGTGTGGCGTACTGGTCTGCCATATTTGCGTATACAGTCAACGTTATTTGCTACATGTTAATCTATGTTCCTGCTTGTGCAGTCAGTGTTATACGAATTGAAAATGTGTAATGCTCACTCAATTTCTGTCTTTAACCTGTGTTTTAGAAGAGTTGCTTCTCTTGTGTACTTTATGATTTTGAATTTTATAGTATTCAGTTATTAATTACTATTCTATTTATCTAATTTAGTAGCACCTTTAAAGGGGAAGCACTAGAGGACCAACTATGTGCAAAGATGTCTATGAATGGACATTAGAGAACGCAAGCTTATGATTCTTAGTGATATGGGCGAGTCTATTGGTCCCGATAAGAAGACCTTACATAGATTTTCAAGATTCTTGGGTACCATAGCTCGTAATTCTACTCTTGCACCGTTGAAAAAACTTGATTGGCGTGGTGTTGAAGAAAAGAAAAGGAAAGCACGTCAATCCAAAAAGATAGGCACCCACAATTATGAAGGCACATGTGACCAAGAGCAAAATCCTGTAAGCAATCTTCTATATGCTTTTTTTCGCAATCTTCTATTATGTTTTTTTTCACAATCTTATTTTTTAGGCCTACTAATATGTTGATATTTGCTAAGAAACTTATATTTAATATTTTTATAGGATACTGAAGATGATCAAGAGGCTAAAGATGATAGATTAGAGTAGTTCGTTTGACATCGACGCCTTTATAGATATTTTTGTTGGGACAAAGCTATCGAATTATTAGACTTAGTTTTCGATTGTTTGGGAATTGGATCTTTATGGTTTATATCGAACATGACATATTGTTCCTCATTATTAGCGCAAACTTTAACTTTAGATTGATACTAGCTAATATGTGTAGCTATATCATTTATCATTATAATATTTATACAATTTATTTATCAATATCGTAGTTTGTTAAATATATTATTGTCGTTGTTTTTGATGATGTAGTTGTTTTATTATTATTATTATTATTATTATAATAATAATAATAATAATAATAATAATAACAACAACAATACAAATACTAATAATAATTATTGTTGTTATTATAATTATTGTTATTATAATTTATTATTATTTGGTTTTTACCTAAAGAAAAAGTGTTACCTAATAATTGACAAGTTGTTACATGAAATTACTAAAAGTGATATGTAAGGTTTAATAAAGTGTTATTATAGGTCATTCTATCGCAATAAAATGTTACCAATGATACAAAAAGTGTTACATCAGGAATAAAAAGTAACACTTTCAAAGTGTTACAATAGGAATCAAAAGTGTTACATAAGTGCACATGTAGTAATACTTGTAAAAGTGTTACCACATAATTGCAAAAGAGTTACCTATTAGCATAGGTAACATAGGCAGATGTAACACCAATCAAAGTGTTACCTATTAGCATATGTAACATTTTTTACACTATAGGTAACACTTTTTGGGTGTTACTTATGATTAACTTTGTTGTAGTGTCTGAAACTCGTAGTATTTAGTATTTAACGAACTAGTTTCAATTTGGTTGTAAGGATCTTAATTAATTTTGGAATGAATATGTTTTAGTCACTTAGCCTTGCACTTAATTCCAAGGAGTTGAGTGCGGCGGTAACGCTCCATCCGAATCGAACCCTCGTTGTTTTCCCCTCAAACGAGTTTTATTAATATAAAAAGGGTTTGGTTTGGGCGAGGTGTTACACTTCCAGTGTAAGTAGGCGGCTTGTTTTGAGCTATACGCTTGCTCACAGACGATGCGTACGGAACTCTCGCAGTCCTCTCTGTCCTATTTCTTTTCTCTTTGGCCATACGTCTGACCAATCCTTTCAAAACCCTCTTAGTAGCGTTCGTGTTCCTACGATTTCTTTAAATTGGAGGCATCTCGTCTAAGTGTTCCTGCGCAGGCGACAAAATAATAGAATTCATCGGTCACGTCGTGCGACCTTAACTTCTACTCGCAATACTATTGCTAAGTACTCAAGATCAAATAAGAATACAATCATGCATAATCAAGCAACTCTATTGCGTACATGGCTCTCATGGCCTCATTCATTGCACTACTATAATAAGTAGCTTAAAACTCATCTAAGCATCAAATTCACACAACAATTCATCAAATAAACACTTCCTTTATTAATAAGAATAAATGCGTTCGAACATAGTCTGTAATAAAATAAGAAAGAAAATAGTTCCCTCTAACAAAATTCCCTAACAAGCGCCCCTTAAGTTAAAATAAAGTGCATAAAACTACTACTACTAAAAACAAAAGAAAATGCTAGTCTCGACTTGTGCATCTTCAAGAAAATATGGCGTCTCTGAAGTCGCCCGTCTCGTGGTATCCTCGAACATCAAAATCAGGGTCATCACTCCTCACGGGCATCACCTCCCCGTCAGACGATATCTCAATCATAGTAGCAATAGTTGGGGTCTCTAAGACCTCATCCATCAACATCTCCTTCGCATGATTATCCACTAGGTAATTCCCAACATCCTCATCCATCTCAATAGTCTCCAAAGGCACTAGCTCATACTAAACAGTGTCGTGCTCGTCGTCCTCATTTCAGTAAAGTATCTCTCGAATCTCCAAATGGGCAGGAACCTCAAGCAATGGTCCATCCTCCTCAATAACATCCTCCATAGGCTCTTCCTCAGAAGACTCAAACTCTCCAAGTACCTCAGACGGCTCGGTCTTCACAAAGTACTCTTCATATGGTTCGGACTCCTCAACCACTTCATCTGCCTCTAAGGGTATGTAATCATCCACATAAGACACACTCTCGAAATCTAGTCTCCTAGCAGTCATAGACTCCCCAAACCTCGGCAATGGCGGTATATAGTATAGATCACTCCTCCTCCACTCAGTGTATGGTGTGGTAGAAATTCAAGCGAAACCAGTAACTCCACTGGACCATGTGTTAAGGTTCATCCCTGGACAACACCTCTGTAAAGTCTCATTGTACTTCCTCAATCTCACCTCTTCCTCCAAATCTATCCTCAACTCCATCGCCTTTAATTGAATCTTATACAATCTTGCAATATACTGCTCATTGGTCTCTCCCAAAATCCTCGTAAGCTCTATACTCAACTCAATGTGATCCTCTAAAATGTTCGATCCAGTCATCCTGAAAAAAATAGAAAAATGAATCCCTCGTAAGTAAAATAGCTTATTACTTTATAAGTCAAAATATTCATAGTTTATTTCAAACTAATACTTTCACCACTTATAGGTGTCAAGAGACTACTGTATAGCACTTAGATCATATATATATATATATATATATATATATGGGGAGTTCTTCGAATTCCGTTCACGTATCCTAAGTACTAAACACAAAACTCCCTTCCTTAATACCTCAAACTCTCTTAGCTCACTAATTCTACTCCCTTGGAAAAATAAGCTTAAGAAGAATATCCCTAAGAGTAGGCTTAAGAAGAAGCTCCTTACAACACTTACATCTAGAAATTTCCTCTTCCTTAGGAATACTAATTCTAGATATAATAATAGTAATAATCATAATATAGGTCTCTAAGTCCACCTTAGTAGTTACCTATATGATCAATAACCTCCACAATACTCCTATTTCACAGCTCAATATGCAATAAAATTCGTAAAGATCCAAGTAATTCACAACAAGGAATTATACAGATGCATATGCTCACATATATGCTCTTAGCCCAAATTCTACCCATCTCACTAAAAAACAAAACTTTGAGTTTAAAACTTGAAAACGTTTAGTTTCAAAACAAAAGGCTCTGGTAACAACTGTAACACCCCGACTTTTCCACAAGGACAAAACCCAAGTTGTTACGTTCGGAAGGGTAAAGATAATTACTCTTCCCGTCAAACCTCTACCTCAAAACTCTTAAATAAACTTGAATAGATAAATAATAAAGTTTCGGATATCCGTTTAATAAAACAAAACACTTCCAATAACATTTTGAATAACAGGATCATGGCATTTGCGAAACCAAACAGAGTCGAACCATTTTCAAAGTCAGCCTTTTCTTAAACAATCGCAGCGGAAAATAAAACTTAACCAAATACATATGAAATAGTATGAAATAACGTAAGTAAACTCCATTACGCTCTTCTCGAATTCCCCCAATGAATGATGAACTCCTCGAACGATCACCTATATTGCAACCGTCTAAGATGTCCTGACTCCTCAGCAATATGGACGAATTGCAAATGCGCACGTCATCACAAGATCATCATAAAAAGAAGCAATGATCAAGATATAAAGGAAAATACGGATCAGCCACTGCTAACTACATATCATAGAGCTAGTCATGCACATAACACGTAAGCATGCATCATTCATCATACAACCACAATTCACAATCAATTAAACTAATAACCAATCAATCCATAATCCATACTCAAATCCAATTCAACATTTAAATATATCTCCAGGATCGTCATCCTCATATCTCTAGGATCGTCATTCTCCCAGTTAAGCATTTGTGACTATAAGGTCGAGATATTTTGGGTTGGCCTACCCAAATCTCATCACCTTCAAACATGGAGTACAGAGCTAGCTCTGGGATTGTTGCAAACCAACATAATGTGTACACCCCCCCCCGAGTAAAGCGACCATAAATGGTTCACTCTCGGGCCTATTTACAAGTAGGGAATCCTTTCCTACAGGGTCACTGTCGTTTCAGCTTTGCGAGATCCATGACCTCGATAATTTTCATAAAAGCACTTTCTATTTTTGAAATCCCAATCCATACTTTCTATTTCAAACTTTCCTTCCAAACTATTCCTTTCCAAACTTTTTTTTCCAAAACTATTTCAAACAATTGAACTCAACGGTTCATAAACATATAAAAACATCCATCATGATTTTAAACAAGCATTCATAAATAATTCACATATAAAATTCTCCTGAACTCTATCCTAGGTTCTCATTCCCATCAAACAATCTCATCTGTCATATAGATGTCAAGTGCTATGTCACGTACCTTTCTACGCAAACAAGTTCACTCGAGTAGCTAATGATCAACAACTAACGTCCTCTAATGAATTGTGCTCCTTGAAAACAATTAAACAATAATCTTAGAACTCATAAGATACTTAAACAAGTATAATAAAATTTGGGCAACCTTTAAAGTACTTTAAAGCTCCTTTAAGAACTCCCTCGAAATATCCTTTAAACATAAAAACATTCTACCTTTAAATCCTCTTTTCAAAAACCATTAAAATAATTAAAGACTTAAACTTTAATTAAATTACAGCAATATAAAAAAATATAAAAATATATACATTGAAATCCTAACCTCCATTAAACCCTAAAATTAGGTTTAGGTCACCATACTTAACTTATACCTTAAGTATGATCACAAAATAATCCCTTTTTGGCAAGAACCTAATTAAATCACCCAATTCTAATTAAATTAGGAAGATAAATATAACCAGAATTTATTTCCTAAAAATAAATAATATATATATATTAAAAAAACAGGCGGACGAACGACAGCGGAGACGCGCACACGCGCGTGGTGGCGCCTGCGGCCCCGCAGCGCTGGCAGCAAGGCTGCCATCCTATGGTGGCTCGCCGGCCACAAGCGACTACGCTCTCCCGCCGTCAGCTCGCCGATCTTCCTCCTCCGTTCTCATGCACATAAAAATCCTAAGTTTAATTAATTTAAAGTTCCAACCTTTCTTTTGCACAACATACGAAGTTAACATTAAACTATATAATAAACAAGTATAAATCTAAAAACATGATTTCCATGAACAATAATATATTAATGAATCATGAAAACTATAAAAGCCTAGAAAAAGATGGAGAAGAGAGAGATAACTCACTTTGGGTTTTGGAAAAGATGACGGCAACAATGTTTTCTCTCTCCTTCTCTCTCTATTTATAGGCATTCATAGAAAACCCTAACGGGCTTCATGGCAAACCCTATTTAAATCCTTTTACCAAATAAAATGACTACGAGCCCACTTGAGCCCGACACCTTTTTAAAACGTGCCATCAAACACTAAAGCCCAAAACTAAGTCCATATTATATTTATATATATAATATGACTTTAATAAAAAAAAACTTTCCTCATAAAATAAATTATATTATAAAGTTAATTATATAAAATCAAATCTTATAATATAATAAAATCCTTTAATAATAACAATAAAATTCCTTTAAAATACGGGGTTTTACAGACACTCTTCCAGTGTTTCTACCTTCTTTCTTTATTTTCTTTGCTAAATTCTAAAATTTTAAGTTCTTAGCCTAGTTTCTAAATGCCAAAATTTTCCCTAACAAAATAATATCATATGTATTAGTTTTGAGCCTCCAACTATGCCATGTGTATTAGCTACCATCATATTCATATTATTGCATATGAATTTTAGTTTTTAGGGAATGAAAAGTTAATTTAGCTTGAATCAGTATATGAATAATCTGAGTAGTAGTTTAGGCAATTTGGCAGAATCCTAAGGAAAGTTCGAACATCATTAGTATAATTTTTATCTAGCAAAGTTTTAAAAGGTTTTTTGAAAGAAAAATAAGTTATAGGTTACATGGTTAACCAGTAACCATACCGTTAATTCACGGTTTACCGTTACGGTTAACGCTACCTAACGGCAGGTTATGGTTATTAAAATATCGTAACCATTATAACGGTTAACCATCCCGTTAAGCTAAATGGGACGGTTAACCGACCGTGAACACCTCTAGACTAAAAGTACGTCCCTGAAAATCCGGTTTGGTGGTACTCGTTTCGTAGGGTTTCTTGAAAATCGTGCCCGAAAAAGGCGTGCAACGATGTTCGTTTATGAAAAAACGTCATTTTAAGTTTGAAATTTATAAAAAAAAATCTTTACTTATTAGTTAGAATTAAAATTAAGTTAAAACAAAAATCTAAACCATTAAAAATATGGCACGTGGATAGGTTACCTATAATAACAGGTTGTTTATCTATTGAACGGTTTGAATCTATTGAAAGTGGATACCCCAAAAGGTCTACTTATTCCAGGATTATCCAAAGTTTGACTTATTAATAGCGGACTGCGAAAAGATTGAATTGTTCTTAACAATTTTTACTAGTTTAATTTTATACTTCATGGGTTTTATTTTAATCTTTTATAAGCAATGTCTTTTAATTAGAGGGTTTTATGAGCCTTGTAATTAAAAGTCTTGACCTTTAGGTCGTAGGGTTTTAGAGTATTGTCCCTTCAAGGTCCGAGTCCTTGTAAATTCAAACTCCGTTTGCATTTACTTTGTAAACTTATTGGAATCATAGAGGTTGGTTGGACCTAGAGTTAGGTTGTTGATGATCTAGTGGTGCGATCATCGCGTACACCATAGTGGTTGGTCTTATGCTTGAGTTGTAAATAGAATTAAGTGGGTCTTTTAGTTCTCTAGTGGTGAGGTTTAGATTTTGAGTGGTAAAACCGAATTGAATTGAGTCATGTGTCAATTACAGTTAGGGGATATGTGATTGGTGGCTGATGTTACGACCCTGTGTTTTTTAGGTTTATACTGTTGTTACACCTCAAAAATAATGAGAAAAAGTAAAATTTCAAAGTCTCATGTGGCCGGGGTTTTCTTCTTAATTAGGGCTTAGGAAGTTTCCTCGAAAAATTTCTTGTGCCATTTATTTACTTGTTGCTTTATGATTGTATTTATCGCAATAAGAGTAAATTCAACGTCTAATATACAAGTAAATACAATTCAATTCCCTCTTGTATGTTCAACCAAAACTAACACCATACCTAAATTTTTGAATTTTTGCTTTACTCTAAATTTTATATTTGCATATAATATTTTTTTCTAACATCTTCCGATATTCGATCCTTCTAGATTTTATACTATCTTCTTGTGCTAATCTAATATAAATGGTCAACCATGAATTATCTATATAGTGGGAGAGAATATTACTGAATATGCACAATTTTTTAATAATTAATTTATTTTGAATTCACATTTTAGAACTTAAAATATTTTTTGAACCAAATAAATATAATTATCTTAACCAAAAAAAGTATTCAAAAAAAATGTTGTCTACTGTAAATGGTAAGTATATTGGTAAACTTTTTAAAGGATATTTTGTGAACATATAATATTGTATATTTATATGAGAAAATAATGTAGTTCATATTGTATATTGGAAAAATGAAAATAATAATCCCATCTTTGGGCGGTCTTCTCAAAATAATCCCACATTCACTTAATTTCAAAATAATCTCACTTTTTACATACGTCTGCTCAAAATGGGTCTTTTTGACAAATAAAGGTCCAATTTGAGCAGACATATGACAAAGTTGGGATTATTTTGAGCAGACGTATGTCAAAGGTGAGCTTATTATGAAATTAAGTGAATATGGATTATTTTGAGAAGACCGCCCAAAGGTGGGATTATTATTTTTCATTTATTTTCACATTTATAGTGAATGTATAATATATTCTAAGATTTTTATCGGCTAATGACTTATGACATGGCACAAAGAATCGGTAGAATTTGTGAGAGTGTAACATGTGGCTAGCACTTCAATTAATAAATTAGCACTTGCCCCTAAAAAAGTACTAAAGAAGACATTTGGTACAAAAAATGTTTTGGCTTTAAACATGGATAAATAAATTGATAGATGATAACGAAGGGGCTAAATCCTTCTAAAAGTAAAAGTAATTGATAAAATATAAGTACAATTTATATGCCACATGGCCTAGGATTAGAAGACCATTTAAAAATAAATTTTCTTTTTGCTGTCACATTTTGATATCTGGATTATCCCATCTATATATTACACTAAAGCAAAATAAAATTTGCCACGTATTGTAAGCAGAATGGCTCCAAATCAATTCCTCTATTATCTTGCCTTCTAGCTTTTTTTTGCCACGTGTAAGCATTATAGATTTATGATTTTTTAAATTAAAGAGCTAGTTTATTAAAGAAACAATCCTTAATCATTTCCTAAAAAACACTGATATTAAAAGGCTTAATTACATTATTTTCGGTATATAACTGCTTGAAATTAGGTCCTTAATCATTTCCTAAGATAACGTGTATATTAAAAGGTTGAATTACATTATTTTCGGTATATAATTGCTTAAAATTAGGGATTTAATTTTCCCATAACAACCATTATGAAATTAGCAAATCAAATGTTCCTTAAATATAGGGATTATATTTTTTTCACATTAGTTATTCAAATATCTTTCACGTTTTAGTTATTTATTTTCCCATTACAACCATTAGTTTTTTCTCAAGGGGCTAATTATGCAAATTTCCCATAACACCATCATAGACTTCAAAAAATAGGATGCGTTGGCTGCAATACGTTGAGAATTAGTTTTTTTATTTATGGGCTAATTATGCAAATTCCGTTTGGTAAGTTTTGCGTAATTATGGTAAATTGGAAGCTATAATCATAAAATATCAACTAAACATATAATATGAGTTAATATTCTTTGCCAAAATTAACATTCCCATAACTTTGATTTATAATATTTATCATATAAATGCATAAGAACTCTAACATATGATTCAAACATTTGACACAATATTGTCTCAAACACTCATTGTTATATTATTTTCTCTTCAAGTATATCGAATCCACGCTAAACATCATGATCCCACAAAATGTTCGGTTCAACTCTTTGACGCTTGAATCTTCATCATCTACTATTTTAGTTAGGATGATTAGACTTTGGGAAAAGCAGTTGCTTTCGAATTTAGTGGAGATCAGTACCATAGAAATGATTTTGGTTGATGAGAATGTAACGTTTCTTTCGCTATTTATTTGTAAATAATATAAGTGTAGCAATTATTATAATTTTACCTACATTTATTAATGATTTTGGTCCATATATTTTGTAGGGAGACAAGATTGGAGCCACATTAGATCCTTTGCTCAAAGAAGGGCAAATTAAAAGGAATCGGAATTTTACTATTCGTGAGCAAGATGGTGGTGCCAAACCAACTACCTCCGTTTATAGAATCATCTTCAACGAGTCAACCGTTATTGAAAACATGAAATCTGGGGATTTGCCCTATTATGGATTTTTCTTTTATTCATATCCCCTTATACTCTCAAGTGAATTCGAGACATCTTATTTACTAGGTTATGTTTTAAATTTATATTGCTATATAGATTCTCATCTAAAAATGTATTGTGTTGAAGTTGAACTATTTTGTTTAACGTTTTATATTTTTTCAGATGTGTTGGAAGAGTTTTGCCATACAATGTGAAAAAATATAGCCCACATCCTAGCTACTACATTATAAATTTTACAATTATGGACTTTGAGTAAGTTTATCTCATAGAATTCAATAACGTTTCAAATTAATTTATATATACTTTTATATATAGATGAAAACTTTATCAACGTTTCAATTTTAATATCTTTGTTTTTATCGAAAGGTACACTCGAATGGAATGTTTTCTACAAGGACATTATGCTGAATTATTATATTACTATATGGTTAATAGGCATTCGTTGAACGACCTCTATATAATTCTCCAAGGTTGCAAAATTTTCATACAACAACAAAGGTTAGTTAAATGTACTTTTAAAAGGTCGATTTACAAAGGTTATTCTAAATGAGTTGGAAAACGGATAAATAAATATTTGCTCCAATTCAATTTACAACTTTCCCCTTTAAAATTTGTAAATATAGAATTCTTAATAGTGCAAAAATATGCTTATTGCCCCTATTGTATTCAAACTCATAAGATTAATATGTTTGATCATGGTCCAACTAACGACTTTTTGGCATCACTGCCGAAAAGAATTGATCGTACTGCCCATATTATTATCATTGTAATGTATAGTATATTTTGTTCTACATAAAGAATTTGTTCCATAGATTACCTTTAATATATAGATGAAAATTTGTACTATACACGTATAAGTTTGGACCCTGAACATTGATACTAAAATTTCATTACTTCAGTACAATATAATTTATGGAACTGCCACTATTATATGATTGATACATAGATAGTGGTAAGTTTTGTTGGGTAATAATATATAGTGTAATATATTGGTTTTTAAATTTCATTACTTTAATACAATATAATAATTAATCACTTCCACTATTATATGATTGATATATAGATCTTGCCTACTTTTGTTAGGTAATATTATAGAATGTAGATCAAATTATATTATTATATCTTTGTTTTATATAGGTGCGAAACAAATGTTAGATTTGACACACGATTGCTCATAAAGACTGTCATATTAGTGAGTTCCACTCACAAGATGGAAGAATGATTTTATTGCCCGTCCAATGGGTATTAAAAGTGTTTCCAAAAAAGATCGTTCAGAAATTTGTTGCCTCAACAAAGCTATTGAAATGCACAAGGTTATTTTGAAATTTATAGATTTTGTGAACCTTTTCTTAATTTTTTTTATATTTAATAATTTTATTTCTAATTTTTATGAGATTATTGAAGTTATATTTCACATGTCTTTTAATGTAGGGTGGAGAAATTATTTGTGTCGTCAATATAGATGACATTGATGCTGATTTCGGCTATTACTACGAAGGGTGCATAAGGTGTGGTGTTAAGGTGGTTAAAGAGGGTGAAAATAAGGTTTGTCCAATAGATATATATGTTCTGAAGAAAACTCAACCTAATTAAGTGTTGCATCCAATACCTTTTATATAATAACAAATTATCCATCATAAGAACTGATTAATTTGTATTTGTATGATACTAAGATTTAGGGTGAAGATAAACGTATCTAATGATATGGACAAAGCAAGTTTCGTTCTATATGATAAGGTTGTTCAAGGATCTGTATTCTATAAATGAAGAGGTGGGGGGACACCAAAAATCTCTCTCTTTATTAACTTTTTCATTTTGAAAAATATATTTTAGACAAATTATCGAATTTTCCGTTTTACTTTCCATTTTATATGCTTTCGCACGCATCGCGTGCATTTAATACTAGTTGCTTAATAAGACTAATCAAGAGTACATTGATATGCAAGAAGAGGTATGGAGCGTAAATTAGCCTATAGATACATTATTTTGAAAACATAAATGCTATACTATAAATGGATTTTATGTTAATTGGTTTTGTTTTATATTGTTTTCTTAGGCATGTGATATTTATGAGATGCGTGAAGAGTTGACTTTGTTTAAGAACAAGTTGTTTCTTTTTAAGGCAGAATTTTTAGAAATTAATAAATTGACAAAAAAGGCTGAATTTATGGTTTCAAGTTTGACCAATGATGAAGTGTCTATTGATGTATGGATGCGACATTATAAAACCATTTTGGTAAGTTTTAATTGTATATTTTATAAATTACTTTTTAGACCTATTTATTAATAAGTGTTTTATTAGTATTATCTGAAAATTACTATAGCTTACTTATAATTGTGTGTTGTATTTAATAAAGCTAACTAAGTTATAAATATGTGTAGGATGCTAAACCAGCAAAGGGAGGTATCGTGGACACCCCATCGTGTTAATTCAGGACGAAAACGTGTTCTTGAAGACGAATCATCAAATGAGGATGCAAATGTCATAGAGGATGAGAAGCGACTAAAAAAAAGTGCATTATAGAATAAGCAAGTTTAACAAATCTTTTATTTAGTAGGTAATTTCTAATAACGTGGATTCCGGGTTTGGTATTTTAACGACACTCTTTTACAGAATTGGTGCATTTGAATGTTGTAATGTTTTTGGAGACAATATTTGTTTATTACTCTATAGTTGATCATACTTTATTGATAACGTAAATTAGTTTTTTCATATTAGAGTTCATGATTTAATTGATTTTCGGTCATGTGTTGGGTCTTTTTTGATTTCTATCTTATTTTGATAAGTCATATTAATATATTGTATCTTTTTATTTAATCTATTAAATATGTAGTCGAGGTAGTGGTATTATTGAAGTATATAGATTCGAATAAACCTTAAGTATGTTATTTTAATAAAAAAAATCGTACTATATGCCACGTTAAATGAAAGGTTGAATTGAACATTTAAAAAAAAATTAATTCACTTTTTATATTGTAGTATATATTCTCAAATTAGGGTATATACAATCTATTTAGAATGTATTTAAAAAAGAAAGAATCTATTTATTTGCCATCTATAATGGAGTATTACCTAATATATATTGAATAATATCGTCCTATAAGTCAACTTGAAATCAAAGTTTTACGTTTTTTATTTTTTTATGATGGATAATGGCAATTTTGGGAATATCATTGTTTATATGGAAGTTGAAACTTAATCAATTTATATTGCACTTATTGTAGAAAAGAATATCTGAAATTAATATCCAAATCTTATTTGGAAGATTCATTGTCTATCAAATATTAAATTATTTCCTTATAGACTAATATTGTCTAACACTTGACGTGTTAAATTGCACAAATCTAACTGTCAAAGAATATCTCCAAATAATATTTATATTTTAATTATTTTTTTCACAATTTGGAGATCCGAATAGTCCAACCGTTGCTTAGCTAATCACAAAATGCAATCCCTTTAAATCCGGTGTAATTTTAAGCATAATCAGTTATTTGGAATATTCTTTGTCATTCAAATTATAAATAAACATTTGATAGACACATAGAACATATATTCTTTTAAAATTTGATAGAACATACAACATAGAACATTTGATTCGGTATATTGAGCTAATATGTTGTAATCTTCCAATCTTGTATTTTAGCTAATAACAAAGATCATATATTCTTTTATATACTGTGACAATGGCAATAAAAAGATAATATTCACTTATACTAAATAAATTAGCTAACAAAGGTATAATATTATACTTTGATAATATCTTAGCAATGTTTTGCTAGGATCAGATAGGAAATATATTTATTCGAATTATACTGTATATACCAAGTTCAGTATAATTTAAGAAGTATAATATTCGAATTATACTAAAATAACGTTGATATAATATTATAGGAAATACGTTGTTTAGCAAAAATTAAGTAGAAGAATTTGATTTTATTCACCTTGCCTAACTTATTATGGAACTCACCATAAGATTGAAATATTCGCCACGTGTCGCCTGTATTATTTGCTCTTCATAGGGACTGAGATTACCTAATCAAAAACATTTCCTATTATGTAAGAGGAAAAGTTAAAAACTATAATAAAGGGTAAACATTTTTGGGAAACTCTACGTGGTAGCCTCATATTATTGATTTTTCTACATGGTGGAAACCCAAAAAACTAATTCTATATAGTGACCTCGTGGTTTAGTGTATTTCGTTATAGTGCTCTAATTATGTATTTAAATCACTAGTCATAGCTTAAAAGATTAATTTTACCAACCTAACCTTAAAATATTACTCCCTTGAAACAATATTCATTGCAGTAATCCCAATTCATCAAAATTAATGTATCCTTTCTGCCTCATTTTCTTTGCCCAGTTTGCCGCTTTTCGCCTTCCTCATCTTCATTCTTTGAAAAGAACCCAATTACTCATTCTCATTCATCTTCCTCAACGACCACTGTCGGATGTTCGTCGATGTTGTAGCATGAGCATCACATTCTTTTTCCTCTTCACTTAATCACTTAGGTTTCATTTTCCCCTGCTTTTATACAAAAATAAACCTAAATCTGGGTTTGTATATTGTGCGCAAAGTTGCTTTAATTGATGATAAAATTTGCTCATCTTCAGTGGCAACAAGATTTTCAATTGCCATAGTTATAGATTTTCAACAAGACTTTTTGGTTTGGAATAATTTGGATTACATTAGTTATAGAGTAATTCATTGGCAAATCTGGCATACCTCAGGGCCTTAGGCTCATAGATGACTTCACTAGATGATACTGAATTGGATTATTTGTTGACATGGTTTACTACTCTTTGATATTGAACTAATCTGATCTCAAGTAAAGATCTTTTTCAATTGAAAGGGAGAGGAGGCGTTGAGGACTTGAGAAGTACAGTTTTCCAATTCTTAATCACAATGTTAATGAATTGTTAATAATACATGTAGGTTATATAAGGGTAGGTTGGTAAAATTAATCTTTTAGGTTATGGTTAGTTATTTAATACATAATTAGAGCACTATATGAGATACAATAAACTATGAGGACGCTATATAAAATTAGTTTTTGGGTTTCCACCATGTAGAAAAATCAATAGTATAAGGTCACCGTGTAGAATTTCCCAACATTTTTTATTCACTATCATGTTATCAAAGGGAAAGTTTAAACGTAATAAATTGCACATGTATTTTTTGAGGAATTTACCAAAGTCAAATTGTTATCTCTATTATTTTCCATATTAAGAGTAGCCTTTTAAGAAACCTAAGATAACGTGTATAATAAAAGGCTGATTTTCATTATTTTCGGTATATAATTGCTTAAAATTAGGGAATTTTTTTTTCATATAACAATCATTATGAAAATATCAAATCAAATGTTCCTTAAATTTAGGGATCATAATTTTTTTACATTAGTTATTCAAATCTACTTTCAAGTTTTAGGGATTTTTTTTAAGCAATTAAAAACCATTAGCTTTTTATCACGTATGGGCTAATTATGCAAATTGTTAATGGTATCAAAGTCAAATTGTTATCTCTATTATTTTCCATAATAAGAGTAACCTTTTAAGAAATAAAATCGAAGACTGACTATATCTGATACTATTGCTATTCATACAACTTAAAAAAGATTTTAATTTCCGATTTTATTGCAGATTGTATTGGAAATCGAAATATTTGATTTTATTCACCTTACCTTACTTATTCTTTTACTCACCGTAAGTTTGAAATATTCGTTTGTACGGTATAATTTGCTCTTCATAGGGACCAATCGTTACCTAATCTAATGTATAAATAGGACAACTGTTTTTCGTTTCTAGCAACAGCTAATTAAATTACCAAACACTATTCTAAGTTCTATCAAAATATTAAGCAATGGATCGTCAATGCCAAATTATCAATGTCAGAGACATTACGAAAGGGAAGAAATTTTGCAGCATTAGGATTCGAATAGTACGAGTTTGGGAAAGGAATGACAAAACAACCCCTTCTGAAATAAATTCTATTGAAATGGTCTTAGTTGGTAAAAATGCAAGTCCAACTTTAGGTATCATTTATCTCATACATAAATTGTATTTTTGAAAATATATATATTGTTTATATGAACGCTTTTTTTTCAATTTTAGGGTGATAGGATAAAAGCTTATTGTCGTAAGAGTTTGATCAATGCATTCAAGACTATGATTGTTGAGGGAGAAGTTCGAGAAATATCCAAATTTCTTATTCTCGAAAGCACTGGATTGGAGCAAGTAACAAGACATAGTTGCAAGATTTCATTTAACTATTCACCTACCATTAAGAAGTTTGAAGATAATCCCATTCCGCTTTATGGATTCGATTTTAATCCCTTTGAAGACATCCTCTCCAAGAAAATTTCTGATGTTTATTATTTAGGTAGAAAATTACATTACTTTATACTACCTCCGTTCCATAGGTATTGCAACCTTTGACATTTTGCACTATTCATCCACTACCCTTTGACCCTCTTTTGTGATTTATACACAAGGATAAATATAGCCATGTGGGATCTTGTTAGATTCGTCTCGATATATGCTTAATTAAAATCTACTTTTTATAATTTTTACTTAAATAAAATTAGAGATATTAGCGTCTAAAGTAGTGCGTTGGGAGGCGTAAAACTCCCTATGTTGCAATACATATGGAACGGAGGTAGTATCAATTATGTTATAGGATGCATTGTTAAAAATTGACTTGGATTAGTAATTTTTAATAATATTATGTGCCAATCCTATTATTGCAGATGTAATCGGTGAATTAACTGGGTATAGCGCTATCGTGCCAACAAAAGCATCAAAGTGTATGACTTTAGAGTTGGCCAATAATGAGTAATGTCTTTTTATTTTTTTATTTACCAAGTTATTTGATATATCCATATTATTTTAAAGTAATTATTGACATGCTAATCAATGTTTATGCCAAAAAAAGGAACCAAAGCATGACATGTGTACTGTGGGAGATTACGCGGATGAGATAACAGCGTTATTGGCAAACCAAAGTGATGCACTTCCAATTATTGTTATCATACGATTTGGAAAGAGGGTTTCTTATCAAGGTAATCTATGAAGACAAAATAAATTTTGATGTCAGTTAGTTTAAGTAGAAAAGTAATTAAGTTTTAGGTGCTTCAATCAAATTATTTAACTTATTATTATTGTTCATTTAGGTGAAGTTCGTGTGAAAAATTCATGGAATATTACCCGTTTACTTGTGAATCCAGACACTCTAGAAATAAGTGATTTTAGTACAAGGTATGAAACCTATTTAATACTTGGGAGTATATTATTACTGAAAACAAAGATATTTCTCAATGGATGACAATTGTTTTAAATATAAAACCCTATACCTCACGAATTATTCGAATTAGCTGCATATTCAAATAGTTGGGCAGTACTAGAAATTATAACTGGACAGTTTGTAATTAGCTTATATTATTGCTGTTTAAGTTTTTGTAGGTTGTAGATAGCTTAACACTTATGCTTTCCTTCTATAATAGAGTTATAAAACCTTTTTTGTAGTTTCCCAAATAGAAGTTTGTAAAATACTGCTATAAGTTTAAAGAATTTCCGAAAATACTGATATAAATTAAAAAATCTCCTATAATTTCGTTATAGTCATATAAGTTTAAAATATCCCTAAATTTCAACTTTTTTGGAGATAAATATTATCAAATCTTTTGTAACTAAAGATAATTCTAAGCATAAATGTATTATTTTCCCGTATATATTTTAAGAAAACGTTTGTATTTTCTTTTTGATATATATTTAGTTTATTAATCAATATTAAACGTAACAAATTGAATTAGTTACAAAATAATAAAGCCTCTTCATATTATTGGACCGCATAAATGTTAAGTGGCAACCTAAATAGTTAACAATAATCATAAAACATTAAAGTTATTTATAATAATGTATAAATTATATAATATTGTAAATGGTAAGTGTTATTTTTTGTCATTTATATTGTTTGATTGTGTGATAACATTATTTTTTTACATTTAAAATAGAAATTTAAATCATTAGTAATTTGAATGTACGTGAAGCAATAATTATAAATCTTACAATATTTGTAACGATTTGTAGGATAATTGCTAAGAGGGAATCACCCACTTCTAAAGGGTCGACATATCTTCAAAGTCATGTACCTTTCGAGACTAATGAGTTCTTGAGAGAGGAACTCATAAAAGACTTACTTGATTTGGTTGCATGCGAAAAGGTCCTACTTTTTGTTTAATGGTTTTTAAAAGTAAATTAAATTATTTGCTCAAACCTTATTGTATTTAAAGATTGTTAATACATTTTTTCGATATATAGACTGGATTGTGTCTAAGCTTTGCAACTATTGAAGATTTGGATGTCGAAAACAATTGGTATTGTGAATCGTGTCCTAAGTATTTGAGTGGGGTGAAAAAGGAAGGCAAAATTATCAAGTGCAAGAAGGAAAACAAAATCTTGAAATTGACAACACCAAGGTACCTAATTAGAACTATAGAAGTATTATATATTATAAATAAATTTAATTAACTAATTAATTTTGTTAATTCGATTTTTTGTTTGCGAATGCATAGGTATAGGTTGAAGATTTTTGTTGCGGATGAGACACGCGACACTTCATTCATTATGTTTGAGCGGGAAGTTGTTAAGGAAAGTTAAAAAGTGCTGCAAAATTGTTAGAGGAACAGTTTTCATACCCAATTTGTATATGTAATAACCCGATTTTTAACCTTATTTTATTATTATATAATTAAGATTATTAATTTAAATATGACCTTATTTATTTTAATAAATAAGTATTAAGGTTCCTTATTAAAAAATATATATTTATTAGATTTTTAAATGATTTTAATTGTTAATTATTATTACTATTTAGGAAATGAAATTGAGCTTTGAAAACTTATGGGTCATTACTCATTACTCAATAGCCATCTTCAAATCCATATCCAAGTTCAAGACCAAACTCAAGCCCAACCCAAAACATAAACCCAAAAGAAAGAATAAAAAAAAAGGGAAAAAGAAAAAGGGAAAAAGAAAAGAAAGAAAGAACAGGAGATCAGTCATCTTCTTCCTCCTTCTTCCACCTCCTGCTTCTTTTTCTCATCACCATTGGAGCATCCATGAGGCAAAGTGATAAGCTCAAGAGAAACTGCACCTGTAATCAGATAAAGATGACTATGGATTTCTAGATAAGAATGACAAAATCAGAACAACATTTACATCATTTCTCATCATCATCTCTTCATTCATACTTATCTTAGGAGCAATCAAACATCAAATTGAATACCTCCTACTGATTCTACTATAAATAGAAGCAATTTACAATCAAATTCTCTGAAAAATTAAGCTTCTAATGCCTTAAATGTGTCTTCTTCTCTAAATTTCCTTATTTTCAATTTTCACCATTAAAGAGGAAAACAAACCTTCAACAACCACCAGTCCCACCGCCTACTAGCTGCGTACACCACCAATGAACCGCCCGGAACAACCACGACCACCTTCAGCCACCACCCGCTACTGCTACGCACTCCCGCACTCCCCTTCCTTCGCAAAACCACCACGCAGCCCCCCTCTTCTCTCTTTCCCAAAATTCGCTGCTGCCCCTGACTGATTCGCACCACCATCTCTGCCGCCGGAAAGCCGCACCACCACCACGAACTAGGTTAGTCTTAGCCGCAGCCATTGCCACCTCCCTGCACCACCGCATCACCGTCCTAACCTTCCTCTGTTCCTTTGTTTGGGTGTGAGTTGTGAAGCAGACTTTGGTCTGTTTCTTTTTAACTCCTTCTCAAATTAAAGAGTCAACACTTCCTCTCTTTGACCCACAATTAGACTTTCATTTGGGTGAGTATGACCTCTTAATATGTTTATTACATTCATTTAAATCATTTAATTATGAATATTATCTATCTAATGTTTTAAGTTATATTTATCTTTAATATTCTTATTCATTTCATTTATTATTATTATTATTATCATTATTATTATTATTATTATTATTATTATTATTATTATTATTATTAAAGTCATCATTATTATTATTATTAGTTCCTAAAAATAAACGTGACTTATTATATACATTACTTATTTATAAAGTTAAAAGGATTTTATAATTTAATATAAAACCTTATTAGATGAAAAATAATTTTATAAGTTTATTATATTAGTATTAAAACACCTATTATATAGATTTTAAATATTTAAAGGTCTCTAACTTAATTATATAATTTCGTGTTATTAAAGAGAAAACCGCCCTCGGAGCTCAGGAGGAACTGGTATCCAAGACTAAGGATTATTATTCTGCAAATCAAGGTAACAACTACTGCTAGTACCCGCAATTCCCTTGAAAATATAAGAAAGGGGAATAATGACGTAACAAATGGTTTATGAGTTTTCTTGAATTGGGGGATTATTTAAAGCATGATATTATATTTCATGAATACTGAAATATTATGAAGTATAATTGAATGGCTGAGAATACTGTATACTGCTTGTATATATTAAAAGAGATGAAACATGATAAATTAAGCGAAAGAACTGGTTTGTTGGCTGTATATATCCTGAGTGATGGTCGTGCACGTACCGAGCTGTATCCTGTTTCCTGATGAGCACTGGCTCTTTTCCTGGGGCACTGGCCCGCTAATGTTATTCCTGATGAGCACTGGCTCTTTTCCTGGGGCATTGGCCCATTGTGGGAGACGTCCCACCCCTGAAATACTGCCCAACAACCAGAATGAATTTGCTAAAAGGGAATGATGAATGAATGGGTTATACTGTAATCATGAACGTTTTAATTATTCTCTCTCTCCCCTGTTTTATAAATAAAATGAATTGAAATGAATTTACGTTGCTAGAGTAGTCTGTTACTGAGTCTCTCGACTCATCCGTTTTTGTATTTATGTTTTAGGTACAGCTGGGGAAGACGTTAACGAGTAGTGGCGAGGATTCACTCTTATAAGTTTTAGTAGTTATTACCACTTGTGTTTTCTTTTTGTGAACTATAAGAATTACTAGAGTATTAGGTTACTGTTACTTAATAAGGTTCTAATGTTATTTTTTTTATCACTTAATCAAGTTAACGTTAAAGTTTAATATATGAATGTTGCCTTGTATTTTCCTAACGGAGAATACGGCAGTAATGCCTCGGCCTAATAGGGTTTTTCCGCTGCTATTAGTACCTTAATCAAGTAATTAGACGTCGGGGCATTACAGTATATTTATATATATTTGATTTCTATATTATGGCTTTATAAAATTTTTGGAAATCGTTTATCATTATTTACATTACTTATTTAAATATTAATATAATGGACTTTTAAATTAGTTGTATTTCAGAAAGGTGATAAGTATGGTTTCCCAAAAATATTGAATCAGCTTATAGGGAGGAAATTATTATTTAAAGTAGACATTCCCTTTAGAAGTAATTCTAAAAGGGAAACAACTTACACAGTTGTTAGCACCTGTGATGACCAACCCACGATAGACAAATTCATGGGAATGTATCTCAAACAACAGGTAGAACCCAATTTTAAATTGGTTCCCTAACTACATTAGTCATTCTTAGATATTTTCTATCTAATTTTTTTTTGGAATTACTTCTTAATAGTGTGACAATGAGTTAAAGGCTCTAATTGAAGCTGAGAGTGTGAAGGAAGTTGATGGAGCTTCTAAGGTACATACTTTTAAATGATTCTAATTTCATGATGTTATCTTATTTATACAATTATATAAATAATTGTTTTTTCCACTCTTAGGAGACATTTGATCAAACTCCTGACAGTGTTATTAACCAACCTGTATTGACTCCAACAAAAGGACCTTGCTTGGTGCAGTTAATCTAGAAGATGATTTTGACTCATCCGTGATGAAGGTCAGCTATCCAGTACCAACAAGAAATGGAAGGCCATCAAGACTGAGCCAAATCCTATAAAGTAATTTGGTGTAATACGATCGAAACACTGTTTTAGCTTCTATCATATTGAAATTGTTTTTTTTGTAGAAAACAATTAATCATTTACACTTTATTTTTGTTTTGCTTAGTTTATTTAATCATTTACATTTATTTATGTTTTGATTAGTTTGGAGAAGAAATGGAACAATTAGATTCATTAACATCGATTTCGTAATGATAATGAATAGTTTTGTTATTCGGCTTGAATAAATATAGGGATTACAAAGTGATTATGCATTAATTGATAGATTTTTTTTATTAACATTATATTTACTCCAAATAATTGTATATAAATATTGAATATTAGGTTGGTTAGTATATATAGTTTCTAAAGTAGCACATAATATTGTACTTACCAAATGGGTTGGTTTAATGAAATAAAATTTAGGACATACTTAATGCTGCTAAATGATATCCTTAGGGGTTCTATTCGATTAAGGGTTTGTATGTAGGTATAATCATATAACCTTAAACTTTTTAGAAAATTATTTGAGTAACGTATTATTAAGGGTAGTATTTAATTAAAATAATGATATTCGCAATTTTAATTCCCATATTATATTAGATTTTAATGTATAACGAAAACACGTATACATGGTTGTTGAGTCCTTATATCTTTTTAGAAATATTGGCATGGATATAGTCACTGATCTAAGGACTGAATAGTTATAATTGTTTTTATCAACAACACGTACATCAAATTAAAAAGATACCTTTAAAAAAACAAATTGCCAGTTTGACTCAGATTATTTCCCTGTAGACAAGCTAGAATGGGTAATCCTCTAAAATTTGATTTCCTTCCGTTCGAATAAAATTTGCCAATTTGACTAAATTAGTTCAAAAACCTTTGAATTTGAAATGACAATATTCCTTTCAAATTGTAGCCATATCAATTATTTCTTTCCTTTTCAACAAAATCTATTTAAAATTAATGAAACCTAAATTTAATCCCCTAAAAATTTGCCACGTGGGAGACTACTAAATATGGAATAATAGATGAAGTTACGGAAGCAGTTAAACCTTTGGTATTAATGCACGCTTTTATTTTTATTTTTTAAAAGGAAACTGCTAATAATAAAAGGGAAAAAAACGGAAAATAATCCTTTACTATGGAAGATTGAACTTCATTTGCAACTAACCCCTAAATTAACGTTTCCATAAACATATTAATTATGTTAAATTTTTGCATATCTTATTCAAGAAAAGATGAGCTAATTGTTCATGAAATTATAATTACCTGCATTTTATTTTCTCCCCATTAAGTAATATTTATAGTTATTTGTCATACTCGCTAAAAATCAGTAGTTTGAGCCAGTATCTAAATATTCGAAAACTTTTTAGGACTAAGATTAAAAAACCCTTATTTTTTATTTAATAAACAGCAAGGTTATCATATTATTTTATTTACTATTATACAAATCTGAATCAGTTGGAAATAAGCATTTAGTTTGGAATAAAACAATATAAAAATAACTATTAATATATAGATATCTAAATAGATATATATATTACGTTTTTTTTAAAAAAATTTAACCAAAAATTTGACCAAATAGGTATAAATTATGGAATAATATCTTAAGTTATCGAATCATGTAGCATCTATATATTTTAGTGCACGCTCTTTTTTTAAATGTTTTAATGAAAACTGCTAATGTTAAAAGATTTACAACCCTATAATTAATCCTTCATTTTGGGAAAAGATTTTACCTTTTCAAGTAACCCCCATATCAACTCTAATATTTGCCACTTTGTCACCTATATGTTTGCTAAAATATTTTCCTCCTAAAATTAATTAAGTGAGTTTTTTTAGGAAAAATTGGCAATAAATACCTAGCTTCAACCTCTTTTTTAAAATAAATACCTAGGTTATTTTTATTTTAAATAAATACCTAACTTGCTAAAATTTTTTTGAAATCACTACCAACTAACGATTTTGACCTAAAACTTGACGGAATTGACCAAATTCTAACGGAGATTCCTTAGTTGGGTTTTTAGTTGGTCCCACAATAATATTTCCCTCCAAACATGAAATAACTTTCTTGTCCCTTCATCTTCCAACATCAGACTTCTCTCTCCTTCCTTAATTACCCTTGCACTCTTCCTCTCCCATATCGTCTGATTTCACCATCTTTACCCCTTGAATTCCCCACCTCTCTCTCTTATATCTCTCTCTCTCTCTCTCACTGTAATTTTTGAAAATCCTCAGTAATTAGAGGAGTTGTGGCTGCAAAAATAGTAAAGAAGAAGGGCATGCATGGCAAATCTGCCACTCCTCTTGATTTGATTTTCATCAAACCAGATGAAAAAGCCACATCATTCCTTATCTATGTGAACATTAGAAAATTTGCAACGATCAAAACCTCCTTCCCGGGTTATTAGTTGTGGCAGACTTGAGCAATTTGGCTGGAATGCAACACTTGCATTTTACAACCATCATATACAAATTAAATTGACAAACTTTAATCACTTCACAATGTAATTCAGACTCAATTACAACAATGATAAACCCTACATACTTCAAATTTCACAACAAAAATGAAATCTTTTAACAAATCTGCCCTAATCAAATAATTTGTTAAAACCCTAAACACACAAATAAAAACCCTAATAAAGGCAAAATGATGAACGAAACCCACAAATGGAGAAGATTTATCTTTTGTTCTTCAATTTTCGAACCAATTTCTTCTCTTCCAGTTGATCTTTGAGCTCTAATAATGGGAAGAAGGATTACTGAACTTGGAAATGGGGAAATGAAACAGAGTAGTAGGTAGGTATATAGGGGTAATGTTGTGGTACCCACTAAAAACCCAACTAAGGAATCTCCGTTAGGGTTTGGTCAATTCCGTCAAGTTTTAGGTCAAAACCGTTAGTTGGTAGTGATTTTATAAAAAAGGAGCAAGTTAGGTATTTATTTAAAATAAAAAATAACCTAGGTATTTATTTTTAAAAAGAGGTTAAAGCTAGGTATTTATTAGTTGTAGTAATGATCCGTTTTATATATAAGTATTGTTACTTACAATTAAATTACTTTGCATAAAAAATATTTGCCACTTTGTTTTTTTTGTTTGGATAAAAAATTGATAAAAATTAATAAAAAAATGTATCTAAAATATATAATGTCATGAATTAATTAAGATATATGTTATATTAGTTTATTTTATTTTCATCTTTTTCAAATAAATTTCATTGTTAGAATGTATATAACAATTTGTTTATTATAATTGATCTTATTCTATCATACATCCATTCGTTACACCATTTTTGTTTTCAAAAAATTGTTTCATGAAACTAAACCGATCTTATTCATTATTATAATCAAAATATCAAAATGAAATGAAATGATTAGTATTTATATTATTTACGTACTTGGCAACACTTATACAATATTTTCATATTATGATTGTAGTTTCATATTTTCTATTATCAAAATATATGTAATTATTAAATTTTATTAAATTTCACACTAACATAAGTAACAATATTTATATTATAGACTTTACTTACTCATTATATGTTTTCCAAATTTAATTCCTGTGCATTTTTGCACGGGTCCAAAAAACTAGTTTTCCATAATTAATCCAACATAATCATTCTCTCACCTCCTTATTTATGCACCATTATCAATTTTTTGTTTTTTAATTGGACACTCGTAATATTTGTAAAAAAGAAGTCCCTCTAAACTTATTTTTGTGGCATAGGTTACACAAACAAATTAACTAAGATAATATACTATTTTTTTCTTTTAAAATTTAAGAGCAAGGGTACTCCAAAAAAAGAACAAATGCTGAATTGATGAAACAAAGGAAGGAAATATTGATGGGTTTTTCAAAAAGAGATAAACAAAATGGTTAATAAAGATAACCAAATAATGTCACTTTAAGAAATATGAGTTTAAATCTTCATGGTTACTTTATGAAACAATCCTAGAAAGCAATCCTCGAGCTGTCTTACAAAAACCAGTTCAGTTTAGTTCAGTTCTGTCCCATTAATTTCAGTTCAGTTTAGTTCTGTTCTTTGTAGGCCAAAAGAACAAGGCCTTATGAGGTCTTACAAAAACCAGATATCTATAAATTTGTATGATGTTGCCTTTTGAATCTCTCATCATGCAAACTGAAGCTTCAAAACTACAAGAAACTTATCTCTCTATGCTCTACTATCTTGACTATGGATCAAGATAATAACAAACCTGTAACATCCTGTCAAATATCGACTATGAAAAGAAATTAAATAAATGAAATATTGAACAAATCAGTAGTAGTGGAAATACCACCGAGACGAGAATGTCACTCTAAGAAACAAAATGAAACTTAAAATAAATAGCAATCCTTAAATAGAAGTCAAGCTCCAAACATATACTTATCAAGTGAATGAGGTCTCATACCCTCATCTCTAACTAAACAAAACAAATCTATAATTATCCATAATCTTATAACTTAACCAAATTTGAAAGATGAAACTAAAATCCAAAAGATCAACTCTAACTAACATTCAGACTAACAAAGGTAAACTACTTGAGACCAACTAGAACACTAGTCCTAATCTCAGACTCATAATGCTCGTCCACTATGACTAGCAACCTTCTTACTCACATGGGTAAAACGCACAACCCCGGTCCACACCGTAACAACTCTAAACAACATCGTCATCTACTAACTATATATCAAAAAAAATTCCACAATCAGTGGGGAGTAACTAGTAGTTCTCCCAACCCAATTTAGGAAACAAATAGTAAGCTTAAATGAAGTTAGAACAAACGTCACAGACAAGGCAACACAAATAGCAACAAAAGAAGGCAAGGTACACATTGCAACAAACGTTAAACTTTAACATAAAGTACAAGAAATGATACTTTCAAAGTTTTAAAATAAAGAATTTCAAACGATCAACAACAAAGGAATCGTAAAAACACCATCAATTTGAAAACAATCCATTTAACATGGAGAGATCGAGCGGTAGTGACACGCAACCCACTTCCTTAAAAAATGTTAGGTCGCAACTCCAAAACAACCTATGTATTACGTTCCATACCGTTTGCGTCTAAGAATGGCCAAACTCCCGACGTGGGACAATATACGCAGTATCTCCCGACCTCTCGGACGACAACAAGTCCTAGGTATCTCCAATGCATGGTAACACCATAATGTCCCCTGTCCCCTTGGAGGGCATACTCGTTACCTTTGGGACACCGTCCCTTAAGCTACTCAACTCAATTAAAACCAAACATCAAATTCAAAGACAAAACAATATAAGACAAATCATCAAATTTGTCAAATTCATCAATTCATCAAATTCATCAATTTCATCAATTCATCAAATTGATTAAATTCATCAAAGTCCTTAAAATCATCAAAATCATTTAAACCGTAAAAACTATCAAAATCATTAAAACCATTAAAATCATCAAATCCTCAAAATCATCGAAGTTCACAAATCCCAAATTGATACGGTAAACTAATCAAAGAATACTGAAAATTCATCAAAAGGCATACAAAGCATCAAAAAGTCATCTGAGTTTGGATAAGAAGTAAGTTATGATCAAGTCACAATATTCTCCATACATAACTCTTGGCGAAGTGATGTTAAGGGTAGTGTTTTTCACCCCTGAGTAGAGATGGCCACGGGCCGGGTTGTGCCGGTTCAGTGATGGGTTATATACGGGCCGGTTCACAAAAACTTGGCCCTGACCCAGCCCTAAGACCACCCCGGGCCGGTTCAGGGCTGGGTC
Organism: Patellifolia procumbens; assembly: GCA_947645195.1. Classification (NCBI taxonomy): domain Eukaryota; kingdom Viridiplantae; phylum Streptophyta; class Magnoliopsida; order Caryophyllales; family Amaranthaceae; genus Patellifolia; species Patellifolia procumbens. The sequence continues at coordinate 2,341,668 of CANSGD010001040.1, forward strand.
AGGGTTATGTTTTTCTGAATCTGAACCGATTCGGGGGCGGTTCAGGAACGGGTCAGTACTGGTTTGGGGCCGGTTCAGTGCCAGGGTCCCGGTCGATTCAGGGCTAGATTTAGTGTCGGTTTAGCGCTGGTTTAGTGCTAGTTCAAGGTTATTTCATTTTAATTTTAATTTTATAATTTTATTACTCCTCCGTTTTCAAAAGTTTGCAACACTTTTAAAAATTGCGGTTCCCTAGACTTTTTTTGTAAGTGTTATTAGGTGAATATAAGAGTACGTAATTAAGGGGGAGTGAGGACCACTAGCAATATAATTAAGTGTGGAATAAATCAAGGCCCGCCATAATCCACCTTCATTGCCATCACCCTCCTTCAACGCAACCATCTTCACTGCTCTCGTCCTCTGCCATTCACACTCACTAGAAGCTCAAACACTTTCAACCCATCTCACAAAATATAAATCCAACATCAGAAATATAAATCCAACCCTAACACATTCACTCTTTTTTTTCCTTAATTCGATGCAGCTCTTCCCCTTCTCTTTCATTCGATTCTCTCTCGTCCTCCATACCCAAACACTTTCAATCGCTCCATACCCAAACACTCACTCAATGTTTAGCTCCTGCAGACTGCTGCTCCCTAATTTGGACAGAGCATCTGCCTGGGCGTTCTGTGCTCTAGGCACTTGTTCAATTCTAAAACTTTCAAAATTTGAAATCAGAGACCTTGTTGGCTCCTTAGCCTCATACTCCCCCTTGACTTGGTTGGTTACCAACTGAGAGTCAATATTAAGGTGGACGTGCTTGGCTTCCAGGGTCTGGCAGAGCTGCAGTCCAGCAATGGCCGCTTCGTACTCTAATTCATTATTGGTTGCTGAAAACATGAACTTCAAGGCGTATTCAATGATTTTCCCTTCCGAGGTTCTGATGACCACGCCTGCCCCAGAGCCGTTGATGGTTGCAGACCCATATGTAAAGACTTCCCAGGCTCTGGGCTCTCCCACTGCTTCCTGATAGGCACACTCTGCTTGGAAATCAGCCAGAGCTTGTGCTTTTATGGCAGTTCGTGGGGTGAATTTGATGCCGAACCCTGTCAGCTCCAGGGCCCAGTTCATGATTCTCCCCGATTTGTCTACCTTCTCTATTGCCTTTTCCAGAGGCATATTTGTCAGCACAGTGACGGGATGTGCGTCGAAATACGCCTCAGCTTTCTGGTGGCCAGCACTACTGCGTAGGCTGCCTTTTCTATCAATGGGTAGCGTGTTTCTGCACCCGTGAGGGTGTGGCTCACAAAGTACACTGGCTGCTGCTTCTTGTTCTCTTCCTTCAGCAGGACTGCACTCACAGTTGCAGCAGTAACGGCAATGTACAGGAAGAGAGCCTCCCCTGTCTTGGGTCTGGCCAGTGTTGGCAGACCGGAGAGGTGTGACTTCAGCTTCTGGAATGCCTCCCTCTGCTCTGCTTCCCACTTGAACTCTTTGTTCCCCTTCAATATCTTGAAGAACGGGAGAGCTTTCTCTGCAGACTGAGCTATGAATCTGGACAGGGCTGTCATTCTGCCTGCCAGCCTCTGGATGTCTCTGATGCTTTTAGGCTCTGGCAGATCCATAGCTGCCTTCACTTTGTCGGGATTCGCGTCGATCCCCCTTTCACTGACCAGATAGCCCAGAAATTTCCCTGACCGTACTCCGAACACGCATTTTTTAGGATTCAGTTTCATGCTGTGTTTGCGGAGGTTGGCGAAGGTTTCCTTGAGGTCTGCTATGTGGTCAATCTCAGTTTTGCTCTTGGTGATGACGTCGTCCACGTACACCTCCAGATTCCTTCCCCTCTGACCTGCAAAGACCTGATCCATCAGCCTTTGATAGGTGGCTCCTGCATTCTTCAGCCCGAAGGGCATCATGACATAGCAAAATACCCCGATAGGGGTGATGAATGCCGTCTTCTCTTTATCTGCAGGATCCATGAAGATCTGATGGTATCCGCTGAACGCGTCCATGAAGCTGAGTAGAGCATGACCACTGGTGGAGTCTACCAGTTGGTCGATTCTTGGCAAGGGATAGCAGTCCTTGGGGCAGGCCTTATTGAGGTCTATGAAGTCAACACACATCCTCCAGCTCCCGTTCGCCTTCTTTACCATCACCACATTGGCCAGCCATTCTGGATACTTGCAGGGCTCTATGAACCCTGCCTCAAGCAGCTTCTGAACTTCTTCCTCGATGGCTTTATTTTTCTCTACAGAGTAGTTCCTCCTCTTCTGCTTCACAGGTCTGTATCCTGCAGCGGTGTTTAACTTGTGGTTGATGGTGGCGGGGTCTACCCCAGGCATCTCAGCTGCTGAGAAGGCGAACACATCTGCATTCTCCTTCAGCAGACTGATTAGGTTGACTCTGGTTTCAGGATCCAGGTCTTTACCTATTCTGACTGCCCTGCCTTCTTCCGGTCCCAAGAGTACCTCTTCGGTCTCTTCCCCCGGTTCAGGCTTATTTGCTTCCTGCTTTGCTTCTGGCCGAGCATCGGCCTCACTGATAGCAGCACACTCTTCCTTTCTTTCCTTGGCCTCTTCGGCCTTTCCTTCCTTTCTTTCCTTCCCGGCTTCTTCAGCCTGGTCCTTCTTGGCTTCTTCGACCCCTTTCTTCTTTCCTTCTTTCTTATCCTTTCTCCTCTTCCTCCTGGGCCCAGAGTGGTCAGGAGGAGGAGGTCTTTTATCCTTCTTCAGAGCGGTCATATTGCATGACCTAGCTGCTCTCTGGTCTCCCCTCAGTCTGCCCACCTCTCCAGTGCTACTTAAGAAAAGCATGGTCTGGTGATGGGTTGATGGGATTCCCTGTACTGCCTCAATGAATTTCCTTCCCATCAGAGCGTTGTACGGTGACGGGAGATCTACTACCAGAAACTCTTGTACTACCGTTCTCTTCACTCCGTTCTACCCCTCTGTGGTCACTGTCAGATGTATTTTCCCCTCTGGGATGATGGAGTTCCCTGTGAACCCGACGATAGGAGTTCCTCCTTGCTTCAGCATTGAACGGTCCAGCTTCATTTTATCGAAGGTGTCCTTATAAAGGATATTCAAGGCGCTCCCGCCATCTAACAGTATTCTTTGCACATCTACTTTGCTAATCTCCAGAGTGACCACTAGAGGGTCAGAGTGCTGGAAACTGATGCCTTTGCAGTCTTCTGCCGTAAAGGTCATGTTTGGCAGGTCTGGGCTCAACTCTGCCTGGTTGATGGAGTAGAGGTTGGGGTGGGTGAGCTGCCTCAGATGAGCCCTCTCTCCCCCCATCGAACTAGAACTGCCAAATATGACGTATACCGTCTTCTTTTTTCCTTCCTTGATCTCTGCCCGCTTGTCCTGCAATTTCTGCCCTTCGCTCTGTTGCTCCTTCTCCTTGATCCCCTGATTCCAGGCCAGGTACTCTTTAAAGTAGCCTCGTCTGATCAGGCTTTCCAGATCATTTTTCAGGCTCATGCAGTCTTCTGTACTGTGGCCTGGCGCCTAATGGAAAGCGCAGAACTCTGCCATGTTGGGGCCTAGGCTTCTCTTCTTGGTGGGTGGTGGTCTGTGCCACCTGCTGTCATCTCTGTTGGTCAGAAAGATCTCAGCCCTTGGCACGCTGAGGTTGCTATAGTTGTTATATTTCTCCTGGGCCTTCAACCGCTCCACTTCCCTCTCTGCTTCTTTTTGCTTTTCTCTCCCTCTGCTCTGATAGGGCCTGGGGCCTCCGAAATTCAGTCTGCCTCCCATGAACTGCTGCTCATTCTGCCTGGTATCCTGTCTGGCAGGTCTGCCTGTTTCTGCTCCGTGTGTCGAAGCTTTGTTGAAGTCCTCGACAGCTATGTATTTTTCTGCCAGGGCCAGGGCCTCGCTGAGCTCCTTCATGGTGACCAATTTAAGGTCATCTCTGAACTTACTGGTGTGGGGTAGGGCGTTTCTCATAGCGTGCAGAGCGAGCTTCTGCTCCAGCTCTGGGATGTGCACTAGCTCTTTGTTGAACCTCCCTATGAAATCCCGTAAGCTTTCATTCTGAGTCTGCTTCAGCAACAACAGCTCATGTGTGGATTTGTTCCTCCTACTTCCACTAACGAAATGCTCTTTGAATCTCTTCTTCAGTTCATCAAAGTTAGCAATCGTTCCCTAGGGATAGTTCTGAACCAGGTCTGAGCTATCCCTGATAGAGTGGCAGGGAAGTGTCTGCACCAGGTGACCTCATTGTAGTTTCCTAGCTCCATGTGGGTCTCAAAGGCTGCTACATGCTCCTTTGGGTCTCCCTCCCCTTCAAACTTGAGATTTGGTGGGAGCTTCGCTTTCGACACTCTGGCGGCAATGATCTCAAGTGTGAAAGGGGATTTGGATGGAGACCTAATCTCCTCTGCTGGTGATACCTCAATGGGTCTGGAGTTGACTCGGTGGGTTATGAGTCCTCTGAGATCTGTGGGGGCTCCATTATTGCCAGAGCCCTCTTCTGGTATTGTTCCCAATCTCAGGCTGACATGCCTTCTGATCGTTCCGCTACCAAGCGCAGACAGGGCCTCTTCAGCTCCTGAGTTACGCCTGGTTCTAGATCGGGGCTGGACATTCTGGGCCACGCCCCCTTGATTTCCTTTGTGGACAGATCTCCTGCTCGAGCCTGCCGTATACCCTGTGGGTGTCAGTTCCTCGAACATGCTGGGATGATCCTCCTGCATCATCTCAGTATCCCATTCTGCTTCCTGCCACCCCCTCTTGATGTACCCAGGTCCAGAGCGGCTAGATAGGCCATACTCTGACGTTGGGGTGGGTGTGATGTTTGTCATGTTGTATCCGCATAGGGGGTCTGCTGTGGCTGTCTCCTCTTCAGATGACAGCTGCAGGTGCCTTCGAACTAAACCATGTATTCTAGTTCTCCTCCTCTTTCGAGCAGGTTGGCTTCCAACAGTTTGCATAAACCGCTGGGCAGACTGCAGCACTTGAAAGGCTGCTTGGAGTTGCTCCGGTGTGGGCATGACCACTAAGGTGCTTGACTGTGGGGTCTGCCTAGTTTCTTGACGGGGGGTAACAGTGTTATCCCTCATGCCTGATCTGGTGGTAGCACTACCCCTTCTAGTTGATCTCGTGTTTGTTTCTCTCAGTGGAGAGTTGCTTTCGCCTCATGAACTGTCGGAACCGAGTGTTTCTGAGGTTGGAACCACCATTGCGAAGTTGTAGGTTGGGCTTTTCTACTCTTACCCTCCTTCTAGCGCCAAATTGTTTATGTCCAAGACAGCAATAGTGTATGTGGTGGTGGGTACTTGGTGGAACGCGGCTCCCAAACGTCCTTCGTGGTGGTGGTTACCTGCAAAACAAGGAGAAACCTCGGGGGTGGTTCCGAGGATCGCCTCTCCGATGCCTAAGTCAGTCCAAGTTGAGCACAAGATCTCTAGTAGAGAGAAAATGAGTATCAAGTGCAAGTATTTTGTGAGTGTTTGATTGAACGTACCTTACCCATGCATGGGCATGGGTATTTATATGAGACATGGACTTGCAACTGACCTAGTAAAGTGAGTGGGCCTCTTTGGAAGTGGGCCAAGGTGGAACAAGGCCTTCATTAAACTCCAGCCTAGAGGTTATGTCCGGAGCGGTCTGCCTGAGGAGGTCTGCTCTGCTCCAGGCGCTCTGACGTGGAGCGGCAGGACCAGTGGTCTGCTGCCAGCTGGAGGTCTGCTGGAGAGACCCCATACAATGATGAAGTTGCCAAACCAGAAAGCTCTTTAACTAATAAGATTTAACCAATAGGGACCTTTGATCCCCTTCAATTAACGAGTAAGGTTGCCCATTCCAAAGGAAACAACCTTCCAATGATGAGTGTAAGATAACTAGGGACAAGACTAGTAAGAAGGCCCTTTCAATTGTCCAAGTCTAACTATACCACAAAGGGGAAGGCAGAGAATTTTAATTGCTTAGAAAGCAACAGAGGTGACTATTTATATATTAATGACTATAGGATAGGGCATATATAAGACATTAGAATTCCTATAACAAATTCGAAGGATACATAACAATGGTATTGTGCAGGAACACAGACAAGGACACCAGGAGTTTCCTTTACCAATAAAGGAAAGAATATCTTAACTTTGCATCTTTTCCCTCTTACTTATGAAAACATCTCCAAACGGGAAGCAATTACAGTTCATAAACCAAATCAATATTGTTGGATGACAGTGCGCCTACTACCATAAACAACTCAGGAACATCCTTATCAACCACCTCGAAAAGATAGCCAAGAGAACTTATAAATGCAGACATGGCCATGGATCAAGGGTTAGAAGTTTCTATAACATACTCATTTTGCTAGTTATACATGTTGAATTCACACCCGTCATACCTGCTCCAATATCCATCACAAGTTTATTAAAGTAATTCCTCCGTTCCTTATTAATTGCAACGTAGGGAATTTTTACACTATTTATAGAATGTCCTTTGATGCTCAATTATGATTTATACTTAAAGATAAACATAGCCATGTCGGATTTGTTAGATTTGTTTTGATGTATAGTTAATTGATACTCCCTCTGTTTTAATTTAACAACGACATCTATTTTCATGCATGCCAATGCAAATCTTTTACTATGAATATCTGTAATTATACATGAGTAAAAATATAAAAATTTGATATTATAACTCTACACATTAAAATGAATCAAACAAGATCTCACGTGACTATGTTTATCCTTACATATAACTAGTATAAGATAGTCAAAGACTAGAATGTGAATAGTAACAAAACTCAATGTGTCCCTATTAAATAAAAACGAATGGAGTATCTACTTTTTATAATTTATTATTAAACATAAATAAAAGTATAAACGTTTAAAGTTGTGCATTGGGAGGTGTGAAAGTTGTTGATATAATGATTTCATATAGAGTTTTTTCCCTTCTTTTACAAGCTAAATTGTGCGGTATTGACGCGTTTAGGAGCCATTTATGCTAACTATTTCGATATAGTTGTGGTTTGTCTGTTTTATAACGTTTTGCAGGTTTTAGGGAAAAACTTCCATTAGTTTTGAATGTAGAGGAGCTCAAACCTTGGTTCAATTCAATTAAAGTTATTGCTTTTTGTCAAATTGGTAATATTCTCTCTTATTGCTTTGTTATTATTTTTTAATTGTTCTAGTTTAGTTGTTGGTTATTCAATTAGTTCATGATGTAATTATTAGGGTTTCTTATTAGTTTGTTATTGTTAGTTTGATCATGTCTGAGTAGATCTCTTTCTAGGGTGTTAGATAGGGAAGCCATGTTTATACCATGATCGTTGTTTAGATTTCTATCGATTTCTAGGCCTTGATTAGAGTGATTGTGGTGTGGTTTGTTCTTGATTAGTGATTAATGTTAGTGGCCAATTTCATTGATTACTTGTGGTTAATAATTGTTTGCACAGACCCGTCTTACGATTAGAGGCCTAGGACACATCAGTACTTCTAATTATGTTAGTGAACAAGTGGCGTATGTTGAACTATGAGCGTTGAGACTTAACCATAGCTCAGCACGTGCTCTAATCCCTCGACTCTTGACTTAGGTTTTGATAGTAGTTGACCCTATTTGATTGGTAACATGGTGGACCGAACTAATACCCTAGACTTTTATTCCATAGTTAAATCCTCAGTTTAATTCTCGTTTTCCTTAGTTTAATTATTAGTTCAGTTAATCTTCTCTGATTTCGTCTGAAGTAGTTAGTTGGTTGAATATTAACATACTGCGGATTCGGTCCTGCTTCCATTGACTACCATTGTTAGAGGACTGTAGGAATTATCTTTGAATAGGTGATACGACTTTAGCCTATCAGTAGTGCATGTTGCAATTAATATGGAACAGAGGAAGTATATGTTAATTTTTTTAAAGGTATGTGTTAAAATAAAATTAGTTTATTGAATATATTCATTTATCAAACACCAGATGGGTAGTACTTAAGAATTTAGGAGAAAGACAAGCAACGTGGCGAATGGTGCAAGGGTGGGCGGGTAATAAGGCACGTACATTATAAAATCCAAACCCACCCATCACCCATCACACCATATTGAGATGATGTCATCCCCATACCCATTAGGGATACCAATACGGCGCGATGGATGTGGAGGATGGTCCCTTTACACCCATATCGACCTAAAAATCTCATCCCCATCCCCGCCCCATCACCCATGGTGGGGAAGTTTTCTATCCCCATGCCAGTCCCAGCGAGTACCCAAGAAAAACTATCCACGCCCTATCACCTACACGGGTCTCCATATCCGTCTCACACACACCATACCCGCCACAACATCCACTTTTCCCGCCTTAACATACATCACATGTTTATTAAAGTATGTGCTAATTTTTTTAAAAAATATGTTAAAATAAAATAAGTCTATTCAATATAGTTTTTATTAAATGTTTATTAATTAGTTCTTAGGAGGCAAGGCTGAAGGGGGATGAGAGGGGTGAGCGGGGATGGGACGGGTACATTCAAACTCCACACCCTACGCATCACTCATGGCGGGGATAATTTTCATCCTATCCCACCTTATCACCCACGAAACCTTCCCCTATCCCCGCCTAACTAAGGCGGATGTGGGGAGGGTCTCCACGAACTCCGTCCCACTGACATCCCTAATCCCCACCTACATAAGGCGGATACAAAAAGATTCTTTATAACATCTAGTTTTGTAAGAGATTGCCTGCTTTTAATGTAAGATTTGCCAAGCCACAACTTCAATATTCAGAAGAGAACTAATCCAAAAGTGACTTAGTCCAATCCATGACCTATTTATTCCATTTCGTGACCATTGGAACCCATTTAATAATCCAATTTTATTTTATTCAGTGACTAATTTAATCTCTTTAACAATCTAATTTTAAATTAAAATTAGATCCTCTCTTTGAATACACAAAGTCTTATATGCGGCCCCCACACCATTAACTAATGGTGTGGGTCTATTTATTAGCTTATACATTACTTTTTCACTCTTCAAATTCACCCCAAACTGTCGGTAACCCCTTCCCTTAATAGTTAGTAATCCACCTCCAAATTAGTCCGTAATCCCTGTCCAAAAAGTCAGTAACCCTCTAAAACAATTAATAGACCCTCTAAGTAGTCAATAACCCCCAAAATACGTGGTAACCCACTAAAATAGTTGATAACCCCTCTAAAATACTCATCAAGTGTGCGCCATACAGTTTGTTAATCGTACGGCAAACCGTACTCAAGACTTGCTGATTTGAATATGATAGTCCTTACTCCTTACTCCTTACTCCTTACTCCCTCTCCCTCTCCCTCTCCCTCTCCCTCTCCCTCTCCCCTCTTGCGATTTCTAAACTTTGGGTTCTAATTTTCCACATGCCAAAGGCCCCTCTCATTTCAGAAAAGTTGTTGATTTGTGTTTTTCCCACTTGCACTGTTGCACAAGCACAAGCACAAGCACAAGCACAAGCACAAGCGCCCACCCAAGCGACTCCTCGCTCCCTAATTTCCGAAATCCGAACCAAACCGCCATTCTCAGATCATACTATTACTCCCTCTCTTTCTCCTTCACTCCGATCATTACTCTTCTCTTCTTTCTCTCCCAATTTTGATTATCAATGTTAGGGAAAATGGGGGACTAGATTATTTGATATGGGTAATAATCTCAAGTTCCAAGTATTCGACTCTATACCTGCATAGCTGACCCACCAAGAGAGAGAGTTTCCTCTTCATTTCTCCATGGAAAAGCGCGTTTATCAAGTCTGGAAGGGTAGCAATGTAAGACTTTCTTTTTCCCTTCTTCCTTGTTAGGTTTTACTCCTACTATTTTTATTTACTCTATGTTACTCTCATTTTCTGTTTCTTGTCCAATTTTATGCTTTTAAAGACATGTTAATGTTATAATTTAGTCTTTCTGTTGTATCTTTTTTTGCTGCAAATTGGGCATGTTAAGATTAATTATCTTTTTCAGCTGCAAACTGGGTTGGGGGGTTGTAACTTGGAAACTTGGGTTTTAAGATTTTAGGCTAATTTTATTACTAGTTCTTTCAATTTCGATAGTTTATGATGGGAATGGGTAGTGCGTAGGCGATGGATATCAGTGTTGGGGGATAAGGAAGGGTTTTGAGTAGGAGTATCTTGTTCAAAATTAGCTAGCACGTTGAGGTTGGAGGTTAGCTTCGTCGTTAAAAATTGGAACACAGGCTACTTTCTCACTTTACTCAAAAAGTTTAATGCCCACCTGGCTCTTTATCATTGAAATGCACCTATTAGGCTGTATTCAATGAGTAATGATGATTCCATTTGGCTCTCTTGTATGGGAAAGATAGCTAAGACTCTCTGATTGTTATTGATTATTTGCTTGATCGCCAAATTATGGTGAACTCGCATGATGCTGGATCCTCATTCTTGGCATTCTTATACTATTTGATCTTACTTTCAGTTGATCCAATTAAAGAGAGATGAGCCAAAAGACTAGATTTACAATAGCAATCTTTAGCATCAACGTCGTGGTTTTTGACTTAAATTTTTACTGTGCTTGTTTAATGGGGTTGTTTAAGTTGTCTTTACGTTGGTAATTCACTATTCACCCTGTGCAATGGTCCTATTTGTAGTTGTATTTGAATTTATATAAACACATTTTTTTATTAGGTTGTAATAAACTTTCTCACCATGATGATCCATGCCAAAATGGTTTTTTCTGCTCCTATGGCTGGAATTTTGCGCTTGAATTCCTATGAATGTTTTATATAATACATTTGGACTGCTATATTGCACGAATATTGAAAACTAAGAACCCTATATATCGTTATGTTTTGTGGTCGGTTAGCATGGCTTGCTTGGAACGTGGTTAACAGGGGGGAAACACATAACAAAAAGTCTTAGGTGAAGCAGACTTGCCAAAATTTCTTGCAAGACATTGAAAGTTATCTCTTAAAATAGTTAGGGGTCACTTACACATGTCAACTATAAGTTTTTAGGAGTCCAACTTATATAATTTTGTTAATGCAAATTGATAAAAGAAATACCTACCTGGATTTTGCTGCCACTGGGTCTAATCTAGGGGTATACACCCTTAACCTTTATTAGTTAATTAAAGATTGCAAAATTTTTGTTGTACCCATCGTCAACATTTTGTGTTATATTCTAGCTTTAATTTGCAACAAATGCCTTTAACAGATGAGTAAGACATGACAAATTTGATCCAAATGTCCCATTTCTTATATGCCGCCGTTGCTTTTCCTTTTATCGGAATGTGAGATTTCACACTCGTCGTAGCAAACTTCCAACTGTAGCACCACCCATTAATCAGTAGCTCTTTTGTAGGTATTGCAACAAACGTGTATTTGCTGCTCATTCTATTGTTGTTGTGTCTTTACTGGGTGCTCTTGAAGCCCGATTTGCTTCCGCAATACTGTTATAACTATGGTTTTTTTTAAAAAGAAGGGTAATTTGAAAATTTCAAGTGAAATACTAATAGTGTGAGGTGCTTGCCAATAATTGATGCAACATGGCCGAGTTCTCTATTTGAGTTGCATATTCTAGTTTCAGTTGTTTTATGCTCCAAATATAAAATACATCATCATCAACAACAACAACAACAACTAAGCCTTATTCCCAAAATGATTTGGGGTTGGCTAACATGAATCGTCATCTGAAACCCTTGAAAATTGAGATGGCATCAACAAGTGTGACAAAAAAGGTTGCTCGAAAGATAAAATATAAGAAAAATGTCCACTCTTTAATTCATGACTGTTTTTTAAGCCTAAAGATATCCTCCTTGAACAAAATATAGGGCGTGCATCAGATTTTAAGCCATTGTGATGTTACCCAGATTGCTGGTTCTTGGTGTCATCACGAATTCATGACTACTTTGAACGATAGCTTTTATGCATCTAGGTCTAGTGCTTAATTGGGCTAAAGCGGTATACCGACATCACATGTGCCCATATTTTTGTTGTTTTTGTTTTGTTGTTATTCTTCCTTCTCTTAAAGTCTAACATATATAGAGCAGTTTACTATCTCCTTAATATCTTATCTTAGCTGAAAAAATGTCGACTACTGCACCAGTTCAAGTATTTAATGCATTGGCTTAGGTAACATAGTTTTGTCATTTCCAATCCATTGAAACAACGTGAATCAAAAGTTATTTTCCCCTTTGCTTCATTTCCAGTTCTACGTGAGTAAATCAATTGTGATATTTAAGCCCTAAATCTTAATCTTGGCTAGTTGAAAAGGGCTAAGAACTTGGTAGCCTCTTGTATATATAGGTCTTATTGCAGAAGGTGACATTGTTTTTTTCTTAGGAGAAAGTATTGTTAGCTGAGATTAAGAAAAGTTGGCAGATGCATGAAGTACTTAGCCTCCTTAATGAGGACTTTGCTTGTCCATCTCTCTATCCATATTTCTTCATCTCCTCTCTCTCTCTCTCTATTTATGAAGCTTGTTCAGATCTGAAATGCTCACATGCTCACTCTCTCAATCTCTCCTTCGCTCGCTATTCCAGAGTTACCTACCAACATAAATCAAAATTCAGAGAAACAAACCCAGAAAATTAAGAGAAATAAAAAACGGAGAAAGAAGAGACATTCCCCACAAGTTTCTGAAGTAAAAAAGGCATATGTTTTGAACAATGATTAAGCCTGCACTATGCTTGGACTCGAAAGGGAAGGAAGAAAGAAAGAGAAGATGCTATCCCCCACCAAGTTTTACAAAAGTTTAATTGCAATCAATTTAACGTGGAAGTTTGTAATGGCACTGGTACAGAAACACCAGTATCATTAGCAATAGCAGCCATCCTTTCAAAGAATCGGTAGAATTTCTGCTCAGATTAAGAGCCTAGATTTGGCACCACTTCATCATCTCTTGATGAAGTTTCTACCATTGGAGGACGATGTTTGAAGAAATTTAGGAGCTGACTTGTCTTCTGGTTCCTGACCTTCCTTCTTTCGATGATTGGCAGACTCCATTAAGGACCGACTCCCACCACCTCCAAAAGAGACATAAAGTATACCTTTTCCTACCTAAAAAAACTAACAAATTACTACTCTATCAGTTCTCAAATAATCTTCACACTTTCCTTTTAACCCCTTTTTTTTTTAAATCTACACATTGTTGCTATTTCTACTTTTGATAACATGTCCATCTTCTTTTTCACCTTTTGTACCATATGCTACACTTTTTAATATAATAATCACCTTTATTTTCTACATCTTACTTTTACCATATCTCTCCGTTTTCAATTTCTCTCATTCTGACTTTTGTGCTTCCTCCTCGGTTCTCCCCTAAAGTGAAGTGTATAGTTTATTTGGAGGGAAAAATTCTTACTAAAGAAACCTCCTTATAATAGATTTCTTCACATAAATGGGTTTTGCTTAGATCTCAATTCTCAGATTAGAAGGTATTGTGGTTGTACTATCCCAAATTTAAAATTCGGTGTTTCTTTGTTTTTTGGTTGGTTTTTTTTGGGATATTTAAGTGAAGAACACGAGAGGAAGTTGCTCCTCAACAAAGGAAAGAGAATGAAGAATGGAATGGAAGAGGTTTTTTGGGGTTCTAAAATCTATTGTGAATGGTGGGAAATTGAAGACCCATATTTATTTGTATTTTTCTTCCAATCTCTCATTGATTTCAACGAGAATTATTGTGACTGCAAACCTTGGTTTCAATGTGGGGACGAATTTAGGAGATGAGGGGAGACTATAGAGAGAAATGAGATGAACATAATGAAGAACATGGCAGAGAATGGATGAACACGAGAGAGGAGATGAAGAACAAGAGAGAAACATGAAAAGAAGACCCATTTACTTGACAGTTGACACTTACTTTTTCCCTCCTATATATTTTACAAGTTGAGGGCTAATTGAAATATAGGTGCTCACATGAGGGTGCCGGTTACATTGAACAAAGGCCTAGAACACAGGGTAGTTTGTCTAATTTCCATAATTTAATTGCATTGACTAATTATGAAATCGTTTTTATTTTTTTCTTAAAACAGATGTAGATTTTTAAAAAATACCGATGTGTTTTTTTCCCCACCACCCCGTTATTTGTATATTTTTCTCTCATCTCACATGATCTCTACTAAATATTATTCATTCCACTTTTTCTTCCTATTAAATCTGAAATATTTTTTCATTTAAGATTATAAAGTACTTCCTCCGTTTTTTATTAGTTGTGACACTTTCTATATAAAATGTTTTAAATTAGTTGTGACACTTTCCTATTTGGGTTTTTGTTTCTCTCTATCTCTCTCCTATCACATGGGTCCTCTCTTTTATTTCTCTCGTCTCTCTCCTCTCCAAATATTGTCTAGGATTCCGTGATTTAAAAAGTGTCACAACTAATAAAAGACGGAAGAAGTATCTAAATTAATTAGTGAAGTTGATTATTGAAAATAATCATAACAAATTAATCAAATAAATGAACCTACTTTACATATTTACGTTATCAATATCTGGATAAGAGAAACAATTATGGCGGATTATAAAAAAGTAGTAGTAGAATATTGGTGGGCAAGCATAGCAATGTGTGGGGAACATAACATCAAGTGAAGTTAGTGGAAAGTAAGGTGGAGGAAAGTGAAATTGAGGTGAAAGGAGAAAGGAGAGAGAAAAACTGGGTTTGCTCAGTGTTTCTAGTGCTTTAAATGTTCCTTTCATAGGACGAGTCCTTTATGAGGTACTACAAGGGACATAAAGCTGAAGCTCATGGAGAATGCAGAACAAGCAATCTGCAATAATTGCATTACAAAAGAAACTAATTGACTAGGAAAATTCCTCTCCATGGAAAACCCGAATGCAAAGTTCATTAGATGAGCTCAACGAGAAGTCTTTTATGCTTATATAGTTACAGGATTAAGTCCCTGACTTTCTCCATTGAACAGTCACTATATTAAACTCATGAAGAAACTAGTTCGATTTACCTATTGGTCACAGAATGAATATGTCACCATACATATTGGAAACTCAACAGAGTTGGATAAGAAAATGCTACTGATTGCTGCTTCTCCACCGCCACAACTTTGCTTCACCAAAAGTATGTTTCTCTTGGTCAGCTATGTCTGACTTGGAAGTAACATGGGTAAGTGTTCTTAGGGATTAGTGTTCTCGCCTCTCCTTTGGGCTCTTTGGTGGGCAGTATTTTGCAATAATTGTTACTGAGAAGCCATGCAGGATAGTGTTGTATACTTGGTGTGGCTTTGGTGCAATTTTATGAGGGTATTTTTAATATAGCAAATAAAGTGTGATCCATGATAGAAAATTTTAACGGTTTGTAGAGTTATTTTTACCGTTCTTTCGGATTGACAGGTTATCTGTATATTGATACCAAAAGCATCTTTAGCAAATTCCTTGTGAGTGATTATTGGTAAAGTCAACTCATAGAAGCTTTTTGGATCCCGATATAAACCTAGGTTGGCATACATTCTTAATATTTAGGAAAAGAGTTGTACAGTAATTACTTTTGGATCTTTTCTTGTTATTTTTTGAGGTTTATGATCAGGTAATGCTGTTTTTTATTTTTTTTACTGGTCTATGATCTTTTCAAGATGCATGTGTGCAACTTTTTCTCTATTGCTTTCTTTTTTCTTGTCCTAAGGTTTTTCCTTCTTTTGCCAGCTGCGCTGATGAGCATTAGGTTTTGCCTACTTCTCTTAACAATTTTTTATGATAGTATATCATATTATAAAGTAGGCATGTCTGTCTTTAAGTGTATTGTGAAATTTCTGTTCAAATTTGATCTTCTAGAGTATGCTAGCCTGGTCGGGAACAACAATAACTGTTATTCTCTCTGCCAGTGGAATTTCAGCAATAATCTGGATTACTGTGATTAGTGTTTCATAGTTCAGTTTGCTGGAAAGTTACCCCTTCCGATATCTATCAAACACACATCAATGTAGGATGTTGTATTTTAAATCCAATCAGACATGTTACTTTTCCGACTTCGGAGATCCTATACAAGTTTTAAACAAGTGGAGTTTTATTAGAAATAGTTATAATTTCGATGTAATTAGCTTTTTCATTAAGGACATATGGGTCGCTGAGATCAAAATTAAAAACTTTGCTGTTGATGAATGGTGTCATGGTGTTAGCTATGCATTAGCCTATCTCAAGCTTGAACTGAATGAGCTAGGAGCCTAGATATCTTAACTTCAGTATTGACAAAGGAAATGTGAAAGGACTTCTAAAGGTTGTTGGAAAAACTGTCATGCTCTTGTTTTAAGCTAGTTCTTTTTCTCTATTCATACTTAAGTTTGAGTGCTGCAAAATTTTTTTATAAAAAAGATAGTTTCTTTAAAAAAGGGTGAGGAGCGCTTGGAGGTGCTTGATAATCGTTTTTGACCTATTGTGCAATGGCCTAAACGCCTAATATAGGGTTTTTCGATGTGCGCGCCTTGATAGGTTTTAGCGGAGACGCACAGGGAGAGAGTATATATTATTTCAAGTAAAAACGGACCAAAATTTATTTAAATTAATTTACCCCAGGCTTTGATTACAAATTCGAGCAAAAGTTTTCAAATTAAAATCTTAGGTGGCCACTTTTAGTGGAGACTCGTAAGGGAGTTCTGATCCGAATCTTATAATAAATAAGTCCATTTTTTTAATTGAAAAGGCTTGACATTCAAATTTGAAGAGAAGCCCTTATTTGAGGGCATTCTTTTTCACCTTGTTATTCGAACTTATTTGATCTTATCTGAACTTGTTGGAACTTATTGAAGTTTATTTATAAGCCCTCATCAAGGGATATTCTCGTCTTTTGAACTTATTTGACTTGTTGAACTTATTTGACTTGTAAGTTTTTCTTGACGGATCTTTTCTTTTCTTTTTAGAAGATATCCACTAAATTTGTATATAGCACTCTTTTACTGATTTAATACTACAAAAGCAAAATACAGGAACCCTCTTCGACTGAATGGGCATCCTTGCGTTTAGACTTTGAGGAACCCTTTGCTTCACGTGCCTTCTAAAATTAAGTTTAGGAGTACTGAAGGATCTTGCTGAGAAATCTTAATCTGAAATATTTATATAGTAACAACCCATGTGAATTTTGCTAAATAGTAAGGTTCGGGAGGTCTAAATTGAGAAGTCTTGTTTCGAATTGGTCATGATTGGTAGATTCTATTGTGTAAAGAGCCATAGAAATAGAAGGGGAAGGAAATGAATTTAGGAAGCTGTGGCGGAAGTAGGATTAAACAAACAATTCGTTCTTGTCACCATCTTCGAAGAGAAACGCACATAAGGCGCGGGCTAAAATGTTGCAAGAGTAGTACCAATTGGGATTTTGAGAGAAACTCCCATAGTAACTTAGTAAGTACAAGTTGGTATTTTGAAAGAGTAGTCAGACATTTATTTTGATGGAGGGAGCACTATTTTCAGTTTACTTCGGTGTGCTACCTAGTTTTTAAGATGTGTTGGCTCAATGTTCAAGCTTTTCTACATAGTAAGTAAGCAGCAGTGAAAGTAGGATTAGCAACTAGTTGTTCCTACTTGCTGGCTTGAGTTATTTCTGGCACCATAACCCATGGTGGTCGTCGACAAGTTAGCATTTTTTGGTCAGTTCTTTCCTTCTTTATCTTGTTCCCTTCTCCTCGATTTTCTCTTCTCACTTTCTCTGTCGTCATCATCTCATTTGTGAACTTATCATTCTTCCATCTTCATATTCTCTTCACTCTGGAGTCCGGCTTTTTTCTCGTTGAATTCTACATGAAACTTCAAGAATCTTTGCTTGCGATTATTAATTCATTTATTTTATCCCGCCTTTTTTAAGGTGAGTTAGGAAGGATCATCGTTGCCCCCACGGGCCCTTATCCACGTGAGCTCTTCTCCGATATATTTTCTATAATGGCTCTCTTTTTTCTTTAATTAAGTTTCTAAAGTACGCAATATTCATTTCACTTGCATATCGCTCTCTTTTACTAAAAGATTTATACCACAATGGAAAAAATGAGAAGGTAACGGCGTGCCTCGTCTACGGGATGACCCGTTTGCATTAGGCAGAGTTATGAGGTGGTATTAGGTGAGCGGTGAGCCAGTTGGAAGTTATTATATTAATGGAAGGGAGAAGGTAGATATGATTGAAGTGGTCACATGGTGTCAAAACAAGTCCATTTGCTTACACCTGTATTGTAACGAAATTTCAAGTTGGTGAACCAATATTGACTAGTTCATAGCTGAGTTTGATTTTAGTCTGAGATAGCGGGCAATACGGCCACATTGAACCTCAATTGCCCGAATTCCAATTTTTACCGCATCAAACTATATAGTTTTCAATTTTAAACCATGTGTTGTGACATCAATCCAATAAGCCCAAAACCGAGCAGTTTACGCTTTACTAGCTACCGTTTTAATGGTCTCCATCCAACCCCCTTACTTTAATCACATGAGCTCACGGGTGTTCATTCTATCTATAATCCTCGCTGCCAGCTGAAAAAAAACTAGGTGCCAAGCCTTTGGAACCGACCTATTCGTTGGAGAACTACCAAACAGTCTAGTGTCCTGCACTGCTGCACGTAACCAGATCGAGTACCTAAAAGATGTTAAGGGTTGGCCTGAACTCAATGTTTGCTTTTGAGCTTGTTCTTCTCTTTTTTTATCTTTTATTTTTAGTCTTCTTCCCCAACAAAGTTCTCATGTGAGTGCTTTTCTTTTCGAGGTTACATGAAAGACACTTCCGTTGGGTCTTGGCTAAAAATGATTTTATTCAATGCCAATTATAGTATAAATGCTACTCAGTACAGGAGGTACCTTATACAGCAGATGCGAGCTCACGTGAACCTTAGCTTGGTTGTCTGTTCTCGAGGAAGTATCTTTTTTGTTGTGTTTTGGGAGTGAGGCAGGGAGGGGGCTTATGGTGACAAATGCTGCCTTTGGTTGCCTGTTAACTAGTGTGGTTTATGGACCTTTTTTCCTCCATCTTTCTCATCTTTTTTCCCTCATTTGTTTTGGGAGCCATTGGCGGGACTTGGTTTTGTGGTGAATGGTGATAAAGGGTCTTTGGTTTCCCTGTTCACCAGAGTGATTCTATGGGCTTTTTCCGCCTTTATCTTTCTCTCTATCCCTGTTACCTTTTTTGTTGGGAGTGAGGAGTGAGAGGTGGTTTCTGGGGGTTAAGTATTCCTTATCGGTTTTACTGGATGATATCCCTTTTATAAACAAACTTCTAATGGCATGGTGAAAATTTCATAGGCATCTGCAGGTTTTTAATTTACCTATATCTTTTCATTTTCACCATTGCCGTTTGTCTATTTTGCCTCAGAATAAGATGTCATAAAGCTTTGTTCATATCAGAAAGTTATTGTATCTTGGATTTGTTATTCCAATTGCACTGTTTGTGGTAATCGACTTATTGTAAGTGATATATGCTTTGGTTTTTCTATCTTCCACTGTTTCCCTTCTGGGTGAATACTTGAGATCATAAAGCAGCTTTTCAGGTGCAAAATGATTAAAGGAACACTTTTTGACAAAAGTGATGATGATAAAGTCGTAAATACCTCTTTGATGCATAGTTTGTAGGATTAACTCTATGCATTTACTGTTTGACTTGTTTCTCTTGCATTGTTGACAAAATATAATGTTGTAATGTTCCTGGATTACTTGTTGTTCTGGTTTGTGTTTCGTGTCTGATTATTGCATCCTTTTCACTTTTTCTGGATTTCTAATCACTTCTACTGATATTTGCAGAAATTTCTTTTTGGTGGACGACTAATATTGGGGCCAGATGCGAAATCATTAATTGTCACTATATTTTTGATCACTGTTCCAGTTGTTATCTTCTGTATATTTGTAGCGTGGCATCTCCGTCATGCTCACCAATTCACTTCACATAATGCTGGATATGCAATCATGGTGGTAGCTGTTCTTTTTACAATATACGTAAGAATTTTGATAGACCTCTTTTAACTCTAACTCTGGTTTCTGCTTTTATAACTTTTAAGGTTTAATCTATTGCCCAAGTCTTCAAATCCTTGGTTGAAATCCTATTTGCTGGGTACTTATGGAATGATTGTTCTGTGTTCACCATCAAAAATATGTTATGTACTTACCATAGTCTGATGCTGTATGTTAGCTTGTTTTTGCATGCTGAAGCTTTACATGGATCTTCAATATAGTGTGTAGACTGTAGTGGAAGTTTAGAGTTAGATTCTTGTGCATTACTATAATTCTCTGATTTTGCGCTCTGTTCATATACTCTTGTTCTTTTCTTTTCTAATATATGTTTAATCAATGATGACAATTGGTGTTCCGGAGCTTGAATGTGTGCATCTTTTTTGACTTGTAACCATGGTTTATTGCTTCCATCTGCAACCTTTTCTTGATGCTTTGATTTATGTCTTGTTGCGATTTTTTACAGGTATTGATCCTCTTAATGCGTACTTCAACAAGGGATCCAGGTATTGTACCACGTAATTCGCATCCACCTGAGGAAGAGTTCCGCTACGACTCCTCTGTAGTGGAGACTGGTGGAAGACAAACGCCAGGCCTTCAATTTCCTCGGACAAGAGAAGTTATGGTTAATGGAATGCCAGTGAGGGTAAAGTATTGTGACACATGTATGCTGTATCGCCCACCGCGTTGCTCTCATTGCTCGATATGTAACAACTGTGTGGAGCGTTTTGACCACCATTGCCCTTGGGTTGGCCAGTGTATTGGACTGGTAACTTGTTCTACTTCTTGCTATCCTTTGCTGTATTAATTACCATATACACATCTAGGTCTGATAAGTTCTCTTTTTTTTCCTGCAGCGCAACTATCGTTATTTCTTTCTTTTCGTGTCTTCAGCTACTCTGCTATGCATTTATGTATTTGCCTTCTCAGCCTTCTATATGAAGGTTTTGTTGAATGATAACCATTATACTGTTTGGAGGGCCATGCAAGAGTCACCTGCATCAGTTATACTCATGGCTTATTGTTTCATATCTTTGTGGTTCGTTGGTGGACTCACCGGCTTCCACTTGTACCTTATAAGCACAAACCAGGTTAGTCATCTAGCATCAGTGAAATTTTATGAATTGTTCCGGAGAATCCGGACTTCCAGTGTATATTTTCTGCTATAGCTTTACCTCATTGTGGTTCACCTTCGTTTTTCTGCTTGTATAACCCCAAGTGTCGCTCTTAACCTCCAGACTTGGCCAACCGAGCGTGACCACGCTAGTTGAAATTTTTAGAGAAGCTATACATATACTAACTGGGAAAAAACTTTGGGAAAACTGGGGGAAAGGCTATCAGGTACTAGATAGAAAGAGGTATTACGAGTGACGAGCACTGTCCCTCCATAAATACACATGCATAGGTTTATGGAAATATGTACATCAATATCTGCATGCCTCAGCGTCTTTATGTACAGCTAAGCAGAGTTACGAAGACAAGTTTGATGACAAGTCATCCTTGGTCAAGTTTCTCTGTGGGGATGTAGCGTCCTCTTTAGTGAACAAATAAATGTTGAACTTGATTACAGGATCATGTCCTTTGGAAGAAACGGAAAGAGCAAACTGATGTAGTGCCTGTTGTATGGCTAATCACTCTTTAGTTCTCAGATGTCTTTATCTTTGCTGCTCAGGTGCTTCAAAGTGCTCGACTCTCTAGACGTCTGTTCTGGGTACTTCAAACTTCGAAGATTTTCCTACTTCCTCTTTCTTAAAATGATTCTCCTATTGGTTTTCTACTATTCCACTACCATCATTTCTGATCTATCTTTTATCCCTTTTGTTTTTAGACTCCGTACCGGTGGGTACAACCATTCTGATATAAAGCTGTCTTATAGTTGGAGGATTATACCGACTATCCAAGTGTGTCAGATGCTATAGACAGGTGTCTGCCAGATGTAACATGTATGATGAGGCAAATCAAAGAGTCTTTTGGATCTTGACTTTTGTCTTGTTGGAGAAGCTAAAAGCATTGATGAAGCGGGTTTAGATGGTGTTTTGGGGTTACGTTTGAGAATGAATTACTGATGTGATAGATGATCTAGCCTTCAGATGTGATTGATCTGGCTTCTAGAAGTGTTCTTTCATCAAATCGTTAATACGTTTGTGCAGAATTAAGTGGACTGTAGCAATTTGAAAGGTGCTAAATCTAAAGCTAGGTCCCTTCTAAATTAGATAAGAAGTCTGTCCTTTTGAATTATAATGAGCTTATAGGGATTAGGCTGAGAGAAGAGGATAATTCCTGTTCAATGAACAAGAACCCCTTCATTGAAAGGTCCACTAGATGATGATTTTTGGCCATATTGTAAGGACATAATAGATAATGATTAAAATATGACTCTTCTTTTGTTCGCTCTGCATTTGACCTTTTTCCCTCGACTAATTTATCAGCTATGAAAAGTATGAGAAATCTGATGTTGGAGATTACTTGGAGTATTGTACAAGTGAACCTATCTATTGTTGAGCAAGCAGTTTTAGCTGACTAATACAATATTTGTTTGATTAGTGTTGATCTATCTTGTGGATCAGCTGGGTCATCTGCATGTCCCTAATTTGTGTATGATTCTTACATTATGTTTGTCAACCCGGTGGTGCATATAGCATCCTTCTATGTTTAATGGGTCAGTGCTTCTTGTTACCTGATGGTTTTTTTTGTTCTTTCCATCAGACCACATATGAAAATTTCCGCTATAGAACTGATACCAGGCTGAATGTCTACCATCGAGGGTGTTTTGATAACTTTGCTGAAGTGTTCTGCTCAAAGATACAATCATCTAGAAATAAATTCCGCAATTTTGTTCAGGAAGAGGTACAACGGGCTCCAGTTCAGCGTACAATTCCTGAAAATGAATCTTTGGATGATTCACGTGACCAGCGTACTAAAGTACAAAGTGACTTAGACCTTGGGGGAGATTTGCTAAAAATTTCACAGCGCCGTAATGTTGAAGACATAGACGAGGAGGATATACGCAGTAGAGGAAGCCATGGACTCCATAATAGTTCAGAGGGGGACTCTTATGTCGGTTCGGATTATCAAACTCCTCCCATCCGCGCGGATATCAGACACTCTAGTTGGGGTAGAAGCGGGAGTTGGGAAATCGCTCCCGATATCTCAGCAAAGGATGCCCATGAGGGATGAAACTACTGCTCTAATATGAATTTATGATTGGGGAAGTTGACATGTTGAAAGGCATTGGTGATATATTGTTTGTACATTTGATCTCTTGGAGTTGAAATTTGACCCCCATTTGGCTGGTAGTCTCCTAACAACACACCTCATCAGTCCTCATTTAGGATTTTCAATCTCCCAAGCTGTATCTTACTGCTTCATCTTTTTTTGACATTTTATTGAAAGCAGTAGTGAATATAAACGTGAGTTCTAGAAAGAAATAGTTTTGACGTGGTCCATTGCCTATATTGGAATTGCTATCAGCCTTGCGGGTGATTCTTTTTTGTAAATACAAATTTCAAGGATCCAAATTTTGTAATTGGTATGATGACTCTGTCCGTTGTACTTTTTGCAGCTGTGTGATTGAAGAAGCTTTCTTATTAGTTTGCAGATTTGAGTAGAAAGGCCATATGAGTTCAGTGTGCCAAGCTTTGTACTATACTACTATGTTCTGTTTTTGTTTCCTTTTTTCTTGCCAGATTTGAGGACCATTTATGGATGGTATTGATCCCGTCAACATATCAATCACGTAGCTTAAGAACAACAGAGAACAAAGAGTATAATCTAAAAAGAGGGAGCAACCAATTGTTTTTTTTTTGGACAAGCTTACAAGCAAAAAGTTAAGGACAAAGGTCAATCTTAATCCTAAAAAGACTATTGGAATATGTTTTTAAAATAAATGTAGAAACATTTTTTATTTTCAATAGAATACTTTAAAATCGAGAAAACCGTTTAGAGCTAACAAAGATCTTATTTGTATTGGTTTAATTTTTTTTGGTAAGAAGAAGCGGTCCGAGTCCAAACGGACAAGGCACTTGAGAGTAGGAGGAAGGGTAAGGAGAATCCCTACCCTCAAAGTGTCTCTAGTGGGGATTGAAATTCTAACCTTGAGGTTAAAAGAGTTCTCTTTACCACTAGACTAAATACTACTTGATTTGTATTGGTTCAATTGTAATATGTAAATTAGTGCAAAAGGTTAAAAGTGAAATAAGAATCGGAAAGTATATTTCATTGATCATGGTATGAAGCATGATAAAGACCATGTTGCAGAGCATGATAAAAGATCATGTTTGCACATGTATGATCTCCAACTCTCCATCAAGAAAATTGGCTTTTTACTGTAAAAAGCAAAAGGAATTTCTTTGAGAATCGATTGCCTTACCCTAAACAAAATGTTCATTGAATCTTTTCCTGTAATCAGGCCATGGAAAGTTACTAGCAAGTAGCAACTCTAGCCTCTCTAGGGTTAGGTTGGGTTGTTTCATCTGCACATATTCACAGGAGGGGTTTGGTTTAGGTCATTTCTCACTGAACAAAGTAAGAGATGACCAAAGTCTGTTCAAGTTCTCTAATTTGGTAACTAACTAGTATTGAATATTGATTAGAGTTAGGCTTATGTCTCGACAAACAAAGTTTATTAGCACCCCTAATTAGCTCCACTTGTCCTATGGTATTCCTTAAATAGTATAGCGCGTATTGGGTAAATAGCTAATCCTCTTTTATTTGTAGTGGTCATTAACTAATTATATTGGTTTTTAAGTCAACATATTGGTTTGTACTCTCTCCATTATTTTTAATTTATACACTTATAAACCATTCATTGATCAACATGATCTATGTCGTAAGGAAAATTATAGTCTTGCAGGGTCATGTACTCATGTTTAATACTTTCTTCCAAGGTACTTCTTACTTGATCTTCCCAAAATGGTCCCAATCGTTGATAATCCGTTAACAATTTCACTTTTAAAATAAATTTATTCAAAATGGGCTTTAGCCACCGGTGAACTCTGTAAGAGGGTAAAGATTGATGGGAGTAATCCCACCGTTGTCCAATCTTTTCAAATTCTCATATTTTAATATACCAGTAATAATCCAACCTTTCACATACGTTTGCTAAATATGAGTTTTTACGTGTTGATGACCTACAAATACAGGTAAACCACACTAAATTAAGTAAATTTATAACTGATTAAATATATTTTAAAATTAAATTGTCAATCAAATACTTAGGCCTAATTAATAAATTCTTAACTTACTAAAATCTAGAAAAGGCCTAAACTAATGCAGCCACCCCTCGCCGCGCCCAAAACCACCCCAACCCCACCCCCCTTCCCTGGCAGCTCTTTGATCACCTAGAAACATCCAGCACCTCCCTGGTTGGGTGTGTTAGCGGTTTACAAGGGCTTGGGAAAATCGAGCAAAGTTGTGGTTATTCTCATTATATCGATATGAAAAAGACTACATGGTTAAATATATAATGATAATATTTTATAGTAAGTTTTATAATTCCTATATTACCCTAAACATTATCGATTTGGAATGTCGGTATTTCTTGTATTAGTAGTTTTTATAATTTTTATATTACCCCTTATGACAATATTAGTTTGGGATACCAGACCTTGTAGTGAGATGCATTATTTGCTTTTTTCATAATTGGTATTGTCCTTTTCGTGAGTTGCTACTTTAACGTTTTCTAAGAGGTGAAATTTTTTAAACAACTTATATTGAGCGGTGTTTTCTCATGTCGACATGTTATTATACGTATTTTGAGGCTTATAATTTAATAAAATAGTGAGTGACGGTGTTATACTGTTATCGTTCTTTTTCTTTTGCCTGTATATCCCGATTGAATGTTAATAATGTCTATCTTTTTCTATTTTTATGTCATGTTGCCAATACATTTTTTGAAAATATAAGTGTATAATCAACATTTTATAATGAATTGTAAAGAAAACAAGTACAATACATGTAACATCCCGTCCGATACAAAGAACAAAAGAGACAATATTAAATAAAATAAAGCAACTAGTGGTAGCGGAAATACCACTAAGACGGAGATGCTACTCTAAGGAGTAGAATTAAACTATAAATAAACGTAAATCCTCCAAATAAGATAATCAACTTCCGATAATCATATATAAAGGGAAATGAGGTCCCATACCCTCATTCCAACCAAAGTTCCAAAATATCCAAGAAAAATGCAAAAGAAACCTCAAGGTAACGTGATCCAAAATCCAAAGAAACGAACCAAATCCGTAGTTGAAAACGTAAGACAAAACATAAAGGAAAACTACTTAAGACCCTCTAAGTAGTAAGTCCTAATCCCTGACTCAAAATGCTCATCCACTATGACAAGCACCACCTTCTTGCTCACAAGGCCAAAACGCACATTCCCGGTCCAAACCATAACAATCCTAAACAGCATCGTCATCTGCATAATAAATCAACAACTTCCACAATCAGTGGGGAGTAACTAGCAGTTCTCCCAGCACAAATAGGAACAAATAATAAACTTAAAGAAGGTAGAAAACACGCCAAAGACAACACCACAAGTAACGTAACCAAAACATGTGAAACATGATAAGACAAGCATAAACACAAAACATGCGTGAAGAGAAAACTAAGTACCCCAAAACCAAATCATCGCACACATAATCAAGTACACATCAATACAAAGACAACAGACCATACCGCCTGTGAGTAGACTCATTGGACCATACCGCCCAAGGACTACTATGCATATTCGAGGACCATACCGCCCTGCCGAATAGCAATGCACATTCGAGGACCATACCGCCCTGCCGAATGGCATACTCAACGAACCATACCGCTTGTGAGTGAACCAATGGACCATACCGCCCATGGCTAAGTAACCAAATCCTAGGACCATACCGCCCTCAGGATACAAACATATTCTTAGGACCATACCGCCCTCAGGAAACAAACAAATTCCTAGGACCATACCGCCCTTAGGAAACAAACAAATTCCTAGGACCATGCCGCCCATAGGATCAATCAAACACAAATTCCTAGGACCATGCCGTCCATAGGATCAATCAAACACAAAGAGCAATGTATACACGCCAAGGCATACAAAGGAATCCAAATAACAAAAAACATGGGTATACACGACAAGGTATACCAAGCAACTCAAACAACCAACATACGTATACACGCCAAGGTATACATAGTAAATCCAAACAACAACAAACATGGGTATACACGACAAGGTATACACATCCATCTAACCAAATCATGAGTATACGCGTCAAGGTATACGAGGCAGACCAAACAACATTCAAGGTATACACGGCAAGGTATACGTGCAAAACAATTCCATAAGACAAGTCAAACATGTTGAGGCGTATAACACAAAAACGTTATCTGAGTTTGGGTACGAAGTCAATTATGACTAAGTCACAATATTCCCCGTACATAACTCTTGGCGAAGAGATGCTAAGGACAATATTATCCTCCCCCAAGCATTTCGACGTCGACAACTCAAAGTCTAGGCCCACAACACCAACAAACCGAGCAACAATAAAACTACCCAACAAACTAGGGTACAGTCCCTTAATATAACAACTTAAACCAACTCAACGTACTAAAAAATGCTTAACATACATGCATAAACCCAACACCCAACATATAAAAATGGTGTGAGGTCAAGGAAAAATTCAACAACAAAACGCAACCAAGAGGGCAGGCCTTGGTCGCGAGGTGCGACAGAGGTCGCGGGTCGCGAGCTGCCACTGCTCGTGGCTTGTGGGCTGTGGTCGTACGCACTCGCTTCGTCCATCAAACGTACATCAAGTCTCAAGCACTCAAACCAACACCAAATCACATCCAACTCAACCAAAACAACACCCTAGCATGATACTAAACATCATATCCAACAATTCCTCAATTCCTTACAAATCACAAAATCATACTATAACAAAACCAACATCAAACTTAACAAACCGACTAACAAGAACTAACAACATGAACATAACAACTCGTTCACACATGAAAATACCACCACACAACCTTCCTAATCATGATACTAAACTAAACCATAATCATACAATCATCCAAGTTCCACCTAACATGAATCTAGGTTCCCTAACGCGATTCTAACAACCTAAGTTCAAAATCTATTCCCTATCGAACTAGAAAAACGCTAGTTACCTCGATCTTCGAAAGGAGTGCCGCAAAACATAATACCATAGCCTAGAAAACGTGCGGATCATCAAAACCTTCTTCTCCCTTGAAGACTTCTCCTCCATTGAACAAGGTATTGCCCTCTTAAACAATATTACCGTCCTCTAAAACAATCAGTGGTTTTCCGAAGCAGATTTCCGACGATTTAAAGCTTGGAGACAAAATCTCTCCGGTCAAAATGAAGGCCTAGATGTTATAAACATGATGTACAAATTTGAAGACGATCCAACGGTTAGATCTCCGGAGATCTTAATTTTCGTGAGGGTGTGCAAGGGAAAAACGGGGAGACTTTCTCTCTTTCTTTTCCTTTCCTTGAGGAGTTGCGTGTGAGAAGGCAAAAGGGGAGATAATGGGGATGAATTTCTGATTATATGGACAGAGAAAGGGAGGGGTTTAATGGGGTTATTAAGGAGTGTTAATGGTGGCTTAATGGTCATTATTAGGGGGATATAATGAGGGAGTTTATTGGAGGGGATGAAGAGGCACAACTCTTAGCCTTTCATGGTTACAAAGCAAAGGATGAACATCTTATTGGAGTCTTCTAGATGGCCAAGCCTTTTGGCCCTATTGGAATAAAAGTGGTGGACTAAAGTTCGTCACATGTTTGGTCCGCAAAAACGACGGTTAAATTAAATCAACATATTAGCCTAACTAAGGCTAACTTAGAAATTATAAATAATAATAATAATAAAAATAATAAAACGTATGATCACATTTTCATATATCAAAATAAGCTCAACTTAAAATAAATAACATTAAGATATAGCTTAATTTACAGATCAACTCGTCGGAGCAATTTTATAGATAGTTACTCCGTATAAAATATAAGTTTAAAGAAATATGATATAACTAAATAAATTAATAAAAACATAAAATGAAATCAAAGAACACAAGTTAAATTAAGAAGCAAGGGTCTAAATCAAAATTAGTAGTCTTAAAGATAATTTAGCTTAATAGGTAAAACCTATGCAAATTTATAAAATAAAAATACTATGAGCATCGTAAAATAATTAGGCGTCCACCGACTATACACATGTTGAAATTAAGGTACGTACGTACAATACATTGCCCATCGAAATACTTTCCGGTTTCAAATACGACCATATATTTAATAGAATATATTTTTTATAAACGAAATTATATTTAGATTTATAAATAGAAAAGTAAACCATATAAATTAACGCGCGAAATTTCTACTGAAATTACGGGGTGTTACAATACATGTGCCCTTTTACTAGTATATACAAAGTTGCTATCATAATGTGTGAATAAAGAATTGGCTCTTGCTTTATCCTTTACTTCAAGGTCCCAAGTCTAGATCTTTGATCTCTAGTTCCTTCTAGTACATTTTCTCTCTTTATTCCAAAAATCATTATTAAATACTATTTCCTTTTTCAAATAAATATTATGTATTTATTTTGGTCACACGCATCCTTCCAATTGATGTAGACCATCCCCCTTGCACCCTTTCTCTCCCTTTTAGGCGATATTCCTTTAAATGGAAAGTTCTAGTTCAATTCAGTTCTTTATAACTCAGTCTGACAAATTCACTTTAATTTAGTTTGAAAGTTCAACTTTAACTTACTAGTTGCTGGACCGCGCGCTAACGCGCACGACCTCCAATATGGTTATGTAATCATTGAGGTTTCAGTGCATGTCATATAATTAGACGTATCTAGGTTCTGCAAATAGTAGGTGTTGGTATTCTGTAGAACTCGTTGCTGGTATCCTATAGCACCATGCAACGACAATTACAATGCACATCACTCCCGAAGTTGTCCAATATTTGATAATCCCATTAGACATAAACCCATGGTGTTCCACAAACTATAACATAGACACTAAACATATCTTCCGAAGTACTTAATACATGCTAAGCGTTGAATAGTAACATAGCATCAAACACACGGATAAGTGTAATAGTCCAAAAGTAGCCGACACTCTAAACGTGGCCTACAACAAACCCTAATTAACGAGTACATACATACAAGAAGCTAAGCTTACATATCCCCTTTTTTTACACTCCTTTATGAAACACATGGTCTAAGAAGGTGCAAAACCTTGTGTTTTCTAAAGGATGTAAATCAAAGTTGGAGTTTCATTTAGGGGCTATGGCATTTTTGGCACCCAAAATTTAGCGTGGTTTCATAAGCCTATTCGAAGACGATGGAACGGACAGTCCACTTTAACATCTAACTTGTCGATAGCCTAATAGTGGGACCAATCTGTAATAACACTTCTTTGGTACGCAGTTCGTGCATCTCTTCTACTAAGTCCTCTAATTTCTCTTGTTCCTGTTATTGAGAGACGATTAATTAGAATGCAGCAGAAGGTGATCTTACATAAATTATAAGACTAAGCAATGAATGGATGAATTAGATTGATTTTCAAAGAATGTGGATATTGCAAAGGGTTTACATGGCTCTAATTTGACAGTACAATGTGTAACATATAGACAGCAATATGTGAAAGGGATCAACTCACAGCTTTGAGCTTGATGAGAGCCTCACATTTCATTCCAAAGAGTGTCTCTACATGTTCAGTGAAGATCGTGAACTTCATTGTGTCAGTGCCATCAGTAGCATCGAACACAAAATTCACTCTGTATTTCGGCAGGTTAGAATGGAACCAGTGAATAGACAAGGAATCACAAACATTAATTGGGAAAATCATACGCACAAGGTAGCGAAAGTGAGTTTAGCTAGATTTGGTATAAATACCTAGGAATGCATGTAGTGTCTATTGCATTACAAAATGCACACTTATACTTTGAACCATTTTCAGCTTCACCTCTTTTGCCGCAGGCACTGCAACCAGGGTACGAGCGGAGGTTGTTCAGATTGGCTTGAGGGATAGTGGCCTTAACCCAGAACCTTTCGTCTTGCCAAGTATTGTTTGCCTAAAACAACGATAAATAAGTTATTTAGTATAAAGTTTATAAATTGTCTGCTAGAATCAAAAATTTAGAGTTACTAACCTTCTTAGCTGATATCTGTGCCATGGTAGCGATAATTTTTTCATCCGTTGGATGCTTTATCAACATTGCTTTTGAGCGACGGTCGTGCAACACGACTTCCTTTTCTGATATCCTGTAGGACACAAGTACAGGTGCATTATAATATGTACATGGATAATCTGGCATGTTCTAGTTTTTTATTCTGTTTTTATAATTGAGGCATACCAGTTCATTAAGACCTCTGCTTTTTCATCTTCTGGATTGACGTGAATAGCGGTTGAGGCAGTGGAACGAAGAGAAAATCCTTGTGTAGAGACGCCCTGGATCAGTTAGTAATGTGGAGGAGACGTAAGAACTAATGAAGCACATAGATTTGTGAGTGTAATACCTCTTTGAGTAGATGCTTGTAGGTATGTGAATCCGACAATCATGAAAGATTGTGCCCATGCATTAAGAACGACGGATCCATCCCTTGCAACATCATCCCAGAGAGATACGACCAATGGATGGGAACAACTTGTTTTCAACAACATTGAAAGTGGAAAATTAGAATAATTATTTTGTAACAATGGAAAGCAGAAGATAGGAAAATACCTGTGGTCTGTTAATAGGATTTCGCGAACATCCTGGTCCGGTTCTCCACGCTTAATCACCTTAGTCTCCTCAGCAAAGAGCACAATTCCGATTAAATCTGTAAAGTTACTTGTAGGATGTTATTTAATGTGATTTGCAGACAGTTGGAAGTTAATAGATGCAGCGAAAAGCAATGTACCGAAACGATCTCTGGGCTTGCCATTGTGCGGCACGGTTGCGAGATTGAGATATTTTGGTTGCAGCACAGCAGGTTGAGTATTGATAGGAATGACTTTGACACGATCGTTGAAATTCATTTGGAATTCATTAGGATGCACTTGGTATTGCTCTGGAACTGGTCGAATTGGCACGTCCGAGATTTCATATTCACCGCCTTGTTGAAGTGCTTGTTCGAAATTTTGGATGTCATCATCGAACAGTGTAGCCCTCATTTCATTGCCCTTCATATGTTGTAAATACATTCATATGCATTTAAAGTTAAGGAAAGAAAGTCTTATGTCATAGTAAGGAGCAGCACTGCTAATCATTTTTTTTTCACAAGAGATGTGCATATAGTTATGTTGTGCCTAGAATACTGACTTCAAAGGAAAAGAATACAAAGACATTAACTATTTGAGCTGCAGTATATAGGCTGAGTATGCTAGTTACCATTTCTTTGGTGAATCTAATGCGTTGATAACGCTTGGATGGGGATTGAGTTGGTTGGGCTTTCTGGTCACATTTTACTTTCAGTGTGAATGACTTTGACTTGTCAGTTAGCTCATTCAAGTATCTGTATACTTCCTCTTCATCATGGCTTGAAACAACCTGTTCATGTTTAAAATGAAGTGTTAGCCTGCCTGAACATATAAAAGCGAAGTTTTAAGCAAAAATGCAATGGCTATAGCTTAATGCTTCTTTAAGATGAGTGGAATTAGTAGGAATGAGTATTTTTTTTGTCCGTAACTGATCTAAGTAGATGTAATAGCTATCATGTAAGTAACAAATCAACACTTATATTATACAGCTATGACCAATCCATATATATAATTACCAAGTATAGGTATTTCAGTTTACATAGAGAATCTGTTGAAAATTATACCTAGCTTTATTTAGGGGCTTTAGTAAGAATTGTAGTATAATTGCACATACTATAGAAACTAATCTAAATAGAGATGCTATGCAACATTTTAAAGATCTCTAGTAAACACTGGCATATATAATCATAATAAGAGGCAACTCCAGGTTAGGAAAGCATGATATAAATATGTTTTGAAGTCCAGATATTGAAAACATGTATTGAAGCAACTCAAATTTGGCCATTGGGAGATTTTACCATTTAAATTGAATGAACATAAGCGAAAGTAGAGTAGGAGGCGTACCTTAGAGGAATGAGAGAATGAAAGTAATTGCAACCAGTGCTAAGGAAAATAGCAGCTGGAGATATATAAAAGATATATACCAACAACTAACGGTCTGTTGAGAAGGAGTTTGATGTGCAAACATACTTTCCACCAGATTTTACTCTTTGGGAATGTCCATTACAGGGAGTTAGTAAGTAGTGTAACAGTATCCACTGTTCAGCAGTACTTAGGAGTCTTGCAAGGACAACATAGCCATACTTATTGCATTTTACATAGAATTTCAAAGTAATATTGCATAGAAGATTTCTTTACTTTAGGGTAGCTCACCTCATATTCTGATTTTTTTTTTGTACTTTGATATTTCTCTTTTTTTTTTATAATTTCGTTTCATGGGATTTGTTTCCTTTTTTTTTTGTGGAAATGCAGGTAGTAGAAGTTATTGTTTTAGTTGAAAGAGTGGAGATTATCTTGTCTTCTATCAGAAGTCTTAGCATCAGATATTCTTTTTTGATAATTAAGCTTATGTACCCTTTTTTAAGGAATTACAAGATGTGATATCTTAAAACCTCTATCACTTTATCTAGAGCTCAAGATATAGTCATTGTGCTCTTAATCTCCAAAGAGTCTGCCTATATAACACAAACGTTCACTTTCGCAACATCCTCATGGTAGGTAACAACACTCAGCAGATTTTGCCTGCTTTCAGTCACTTGAAACTCAAACAGGCTGAAGCCAAGCCACTGAACACAAGTATCAGCTTTTTTGGATGAGACCATTTTTGTATGAGAGGATAAACAGATAATATATATGGGAAGGAGTGGACATGTAAACATGACAGATATTACACAGTGCTGAATGACAATTGATGAGCAGCATGAGCTAGAAAATCTCCAACTTAAAGCCTTCTTTCAAACCAATTTCCCATGTTGGACTTACTCTAGACAATGTCCAATAAGCGACTTTCCACACAGGTGGCATTCCCTAATTAAATGATACCTTCGGCGTGCTTGTACGACTAAGCTCATGCTTGCTATTGTTTTCTTGAATGACAAGCTGGCAGGGACGATAAAATTTTCGTTGGAAATTTAAATTCAAGCTGATTAGTGAAAATGCCATATGGATCTTTTGCTCACAAGTGACCATATAGTCTCATATATCCTTTCTTAAACTATCCTAAGGAAATGCTAGTTTCTAAGAACCAATTTTATTCTAGTTTCCTGATGTCAAATGGCTTGGGAAACTAATTCGATCATTTGATGTCTCACATGTTTTCTCACAAGTCCAAACCATAAATATCTAGGGGGTTAGAGCTGCAATCCTCCATTCTCAAAACTGGGGTGCCCAACTTAATTATGGTAGTATTATGGTGGCATTCAAGGCCCAACCTATGATTCCCCTGTCTGAACTCTAGTCCTGGCACACACCAAAGTAATCTACAAGACTACAAGCCACCCTACAGGTACTTCTACATCTGAAAACTTATAACACAGACAAAAATGCAAGTCCCACATTAATCATAACTATTGCCACATTATTCCATTAGCAAAGATGCTCTTCCATTTCTTGCTTTCCCAATAATTTTCCCAATTGAAAGGCATCATAATATGGAGCAACCTGATGTGAGAATTCCCAACTGCAACTAAGTACTCTTATCCGGGGTTATTTCAAGTCTACTAACTTGTTGTTCAACCCAACACAAAAAATGAATCTTTACAACAACATTCGTTTCACTATATGTTCAAGCAACAAAAAAAACACATGAAGATAAATTTTTGGTACACTTTTAGTTACACCGACAACATGGTTTAGAAAGAGTCTCAATAAAAAAAATTCAAATAAACACAAATTTTTGCTACCCAACTTTCATATACCAAGCCAAAATTGTCAATATTTCCTTGGGAAATCATAACTACTTAAGAGAGTCCTTTAAATAGTAGTCCTTTGTTGAGCTCAAAACCAGAGGGGATAAATCAAGCAATAACATTACTTAGCAAAAACACAGAGGCAATTACGCTATCAACTAAGAATATATAAACAAGAAAGGCATTAAGTTGATACGAAATGGTAAATTTAGAAGAAACCCACAAGTGAATTAAAACTTTGCACTGGATTGAATATGGACAACTTCATAACCAAAGGGAAAGGGCAGCTGGTGCTTAAAGAGCATGTTTGAAGAAAACTAAAAAGTACCTGGACAAGTACTTGAAGAGAAAGAGCCTCTAAAGCTTCTTATGCATGTATTTGGGCAACTTGTTCATTGTAGGCTGATCCATCAAACAGGGCGATGATTGTATATGTAATAGCCTGAATTTTGAGAAGGTTCAGTTTTAAGTTAGTTATATTAAGTTATTCAAATAGGATTTTAGGGTTTTAATGTTTCAGGTGGAAGAGAGTTACTTGGAATTGTTAGTTGTGTTAAGTTGCATTTGGTTTTGGCCCTTAAAGTAGATTAGAATACTCTCCAACACCATGCGAGGACAAAAGTGGGTAAGATCTACCATTCTTATTGGTTCAGAAGGTTCTGGAATCCAATAAATAAGTAGAAGGTCCTTAAGAGTCTTATTCATTAAGATAGTGAAAATCGTATGGAGATCGTTTTATCGGGTAGCAATGAACTTCCAGTTAAAGAGCCTTTCGGGGTTGAATCCGAGCTTAGAACCTAACCAAACTTGATGTACACCATGCTTGGGATGTAATTAAGGTTAGAATGGTCATTTATTCCCAATAACTACGTGGCTAAATAGGGTAAGTTCCTTAGTTAGTAAAACCTGGCCAGCTGAAGTTTTAGTTCAGACCTATCCTCAAAGAAAGCTGCTTAGAAGCTACTTAGGTGTCGATCTCACAAAACCCTTTGCATGAAGGAAAGCCAACATATCAAGCTAACACCTCAAGTAAGAATCACCCAGAAACTCCATGAAACCGACCTTATCCAGAAGAAGTTTCCCTCTCCTATTGGTACCGCCATTTACCTGCTATAAATAGCAGTTTTGGGTTTTCGGTTCTTTTCACCCATTCTTCTAAAATACCTACTTTTTCTTACATATATCTCTTGTAGAAATCCATATTTAGTTGTTCAATCCTTTGTTCAAACCTTAAAGCATTGGTAAGGTATAGAAAACTCCATAGAAACATCAAACAGGATGCTGTAAGTACAGCTTTGCATCCTCTTGTGTTTAGCTTAGCTATTCATTTTTTAAACCTTGTTTAATCTAATCCTTAGCATTTTACTTATTCAGGGGAATATGTAGGAGTAGTGAAACAATTGGATTAAGAAGTTTCATTGAATAAAGCCTCTTAAGTGAAGGTACACACCTAGTTTGGTTTCAACCTAGAAAATTCCATACTTATAATTAGGTGATTGTTTCTTTTTAGTGTGAAGCATGTTTATGAAATGAATTTACTTATGATATGTATCTTATTATGTGTATATTGAGTATATAACATGGATATAGCATGCTTAGGTTCATTAGAGTTGTTTTATGTGATCTAAATAACGCTTATACACCAAGTTATCATGTTTATGCTTCTAAATGGAATATGTTAAGTACATAGACTTGTGTAGTAAGGGATAATAGGTATACTCGTGATAAAATTATATGTCTAAGTGTTAATCAAGTCTCGTAGACAATTGGTTAAGTTCAATCAAAGTTACTATGTTAAAGACTAATTTCAATTATAAAAACTCTAATGTTTCTTAACTACTAAAGTGAGAGTAATTGAAGAGAGTTAATAAGGAATCTGTGAGTTAAGGATGAATCGATGAGGATTATGAGTATTGAGTATTAAAGTATGAATCATTAAATACCATGAATTAAAAATATGAAAGTAAGGCGTGAACATGCACCCGGGTTAGGGCGGGTAGTCCCTAGCTGTTACCCAATCAGGAGGGGCGAAATCCTGACGGTGAAGGACATGTCCAGGTTAAGTCTTCCAAGCAGAACATAAAAAGGTGGGGTGACGACCCTCAACAGTTTGGAGATAGCTGGTACAGAGTACCCCTCTCCATTCGCGTTCATGCCAAACAATTCGATTTTGTGGAATTATAGTAACTGAGTTGAATGTGACTACTTGCTATTATAACTATGTGTTATCTGTTAGTTTTCAAAATACACCTAAACTCGTATTTTCTATTATACAGTGTGTACTCAGCTTTGCTGATTGTTTTATCATTTCTGTGGCCTGTCACTTGGTGGGTGGCAGAGTCTAACCTTGATGCAGGATTATGTTAGAAGCCGGAATCGAGTTGAGAGCAAAATTATGATTCAGATTATAAATTGTGGGTTAAAGTTCTGAGATATAAGTTTGTATATGAGGAGTCTGTTACAATGAGTTATGTTCTAATTTAATTCCTTGTTTTGGGATTGAGATCGAATGACTCTGTAATTGAAGTATTATATAAAGGAAATTGTTTTATGGGCCCATAACCCACAAGTCCAGGATTGTGTATTTAAGGTTGTTTCCGCTGCATGTTTCATCTAAAGTATTATTTATTATTATGGATTCCATGATCATTGAAGTATGAGATTTCTAAGCATGTTAAGCTAGCAGCTCGGGAGGCCGGGCTGTTACAGTATAAGATTCTCACCAAAGTGATTTAGTTGTTGTCCAATAGCGATCCATAGGGCGATGATTGTATTAAATTGGCATCATTTAATTTGTAATTGACGCGATCGCATGCAGAAACATGTAGCGGCCCTCAGTATCCGAATCACTCATTTCTTTAGCTGTCAATGGATCACTGCTCACTGATTGAGGTTGGGACTATTTTCGAGCTTGCACCAGCTGAACTGGCTATAGTAAAATAAGAGGTGTCATAAACCAAGTACTTGTAACCATAAAATGATATAAGATAGCATAACATAATACGAGCACCTGTATTCTAACACACAGCACAAGTGAATTAGCCAAAGGTACACTTTAACAGGTGCCAGCATGCGAATAAAATAAGCAGAATCCGGTATGGCAGAAATTTACACTTTTCGCCCCCTACTTAAGACTAAATAAAAGAAGCAAATAACAAAACGGAAGTGAATCCAAAAAATGATCGTAGTTTTGTATGCAACTAAACCCAACATTTTTAAAAGCTGTAACAAAGCGGAGGTGAACATTCCAGGGTGGATGGGAACGAATCTTAATTCCCCAATTTTATCAACTCTAACCAGGTCTGAAAAGATGGGAATCAGCCGAATATCTTAACGTGATGTGAATGTGGCTACAGATAATTCTGAATTTGACTAATGAATTTAAGGTACGCGCATAATTTATTTAAGGAACCCTAACCTGGCTTGAAGGGAAACCAATTGCTAGGCACTCGCAAGCTGGACTCGCCACCGATCTCCTTGCATAAAGTTACCTAATCCAATTCCCCACGCTCTTTAGCTAAGCTGCAGGAATGAAATCATTTATAATCACAAGTTGACAATAAAATGCAAACATTTCTCAGATAGGGACAAAATAATACTTCCTCCGCATCATAAAGATTGCAAAGATTTGACATAAAGTGTGAGTAGAAAGTGTCAAATCGTTGCAATCTTTTCGATACAGAGGTAGTAATTCATCCCTAACTTTAAAAGGCAATTAAATAAAGAACCCAAAAGACGAGGAGAAAAAATATTACCTCTACCAATGAGGTTCACAATGTAATAATTGACTAAGCGTCTAAACCTACAATAAAAGGCTCAATAATAGAAAAGCAAAGATTTATGTACAGTAAAACGAAAGTAAAGAGATTTTACATGGTAATTGTTTCGGGTACAAGAAACACAGTGAATTTCTAATTCGGGGAAGTCCAATTCCAGCTAGAGTAGTAACCAAAAAGTCCAAGGTCTTCGAATTCCGGGCACCTGCAAAACCGAGCACCGTGAACTACCCCGGGGATGTTCCGGGGATCGGCTCTCCGATGCTTAAGTCAGATCTGATCTCAGAAGTCAGAGAGAATAGTACAAGTAAATGCTCTGGAATATATGGAAAAACGTACCTGAATGATCAGATGAGAGTACTATTTATAGGTAGTACTGAAGTGACGTCATCTGGTGAAGATGGTGACGTCATGAAAGCCTTTTTGTCAGTGGGCCTGACTGAAGGCCTGTACTTTCGGACCTGAAGGATCCTTAGGAGTAAAATGGTAATTTTTCCCCCTAAGGGTATTTTAGTCATTTCACCGGTTAGGTGGGCCATGACTGGAAGGGGCCCAAACATTAGCCCCACGCTTTATGTCGTAGTGTCAGATCATGATGAGGCTGCGATGTGGAGCGGAATAGTCTGCCTTGGTTGCTAAAAAAAACTCGACGTACCCCAAAGTGGGGTTGCCTTTGTAAAATTCGAGCGTCCTCAACCAGATGGGTTGGGCGTGAATTCGAACGCCCTCTATTGGAGGGGCTCAATGCGAATTTGAACGCCCTCCATTGGAGGGGTTCAATGTGAATTCGAACGCCTTCCATTGGAGGGGTTCAATGTGAATTCGAACGCCCTCCATTGGAGGGGTTCAATGTGAATTTCGAACGCCCTCCATTGGAGGTGTTCATTGTGAATTCGAGCGCCCTCCTATGAGAATAGTTCATAGAATTCGAACACCCTCAACACAGAGGTTTAATGAGAATTTGAACGCCCTCCTAGGAGAATAGCTCATGGAATTCGAGCACCCTCCTAGGAGAATAGCTCATAGAATTCGAACACCCTCAACACAGAGGTTCAATGAGAATTTGAACGCCCTCCTAGGAGAATAGCTCATAGAATTAGAACGCCCTCCTAGGAGAGGTTCTAAAAGACTTAGACACACTTACGATTCAGTGTTTCTTAAAATTCGAATGCCCTCCTACTGAGAGGTTCATAAAATTCGAACGCCCTCAAATAGAGAGGTTCAATATAGAACTCGAGCGCCTTCTTCAGGGTGTTCGATATAAAATGAAAAACACTCACCATAAGGTAGTTTATAACAAAACTCGAACGCCCTCCTTGGAGGGGTTCTATGAAAGACAAAATTCGAACGCCCTCAATAGAGAGGTTCAATACAAAACTCGAACGCCCTCTACAGGGTGTTCGATATAAAATTGTAAACACCAACCATTGAGTGGTTAATTTTCTTCGAGGCGCCTGGTAAGGGCTAATTGAGTCCAATACTCATTTTGAAAATTCAAGGTGGCCTGGTAATGGCACTAGTTTGAAAATTCGAGGTGGCCTGGTAAGGGCACTCGTTTGAAAATTCGAGGTGGCCTGGTAAGGGCTAATTTAGTTCAACACTCGTTTGCTCGAAAGGGGGTGCCTTATGTGTTCGAGGTAGCTCAGTCAAAGGGTTATTCCTTTTGAAGAGTTCGAGGAAGCCCCGGTGAGGGAAGTAGGCCCGGTGAGGGTCAACGCTTTAAAGTCAATGCTTTTAAAGTCAACTTTTAAAGTCAACTTTTAGGATGGTCAACCGTATTTTAACCGGTATTTATACTTTTTAACCGCATAAATAACGTATGGCAACAAACCTCCTTCTACTCCTTGGCACGAACTCCCATGTTGGGTGACTGTGCATATTAGAGAGGTTATTGTTCAGGGTAGGTGCGATATAACTATTTCACTTCTTTCCTTATTTACTCACTTTGCAATTTCTCTCTCTATTTTCTCTCTCTAGTTTTCTCTCTTTTAAAGAAGTCCTCTGCTTCCTTTGTGTGCTGCTCAGAGTGCGTCAAGAGTGCAAGAAATCTCCTTCGTGTAATCCGACCAAGGTATGATTTCTCATTCTTGACTCTTTTTCTTCTTTTAATAAATTCGATAGGGGTCACTGTATTATAAATAATGAACCCTGTTTTCGAACTGAGCGCCTCATATGCTTTTCCCCTTCCTTATATGCCCT
The DNA here is from genome assembly GCA_947645195.1 of Patellifolia procumbens. Lineage (NCBI taxonomy): Eukaryota > Viridiplantae > Streptophyta > Magnoliopsida > Caryophyllales > Amaranthaceae > Patellifolia > Patellifolia procumbens. The sequence continues at coordinate 2,382,417 of CANSGD010001040.1, forward strand.
GGGTAGAAACATGGGTAGATGAGGCTCCTGTTGTATCAATAGCTTATTGGGCCCCGAACTCTGATTTTTTACTCGACGCCGTTCCCATTGAGGAAGAGGAGTGTGAGGAAAACTTTGAGGGACCGGAAGAGTTTTTAGATCACCCGAATAAAGTAACAATAGCCTTCCCTCCTTCTAAGAGGAGTTACTTAGATTATTTCCTTTCCCTTAGTGTAGTACAAATAATGGAGGCGACGGATGAAGGGACTTCGACATCCGACTATTGCGAGCCCTGCCCTTCCCCCAACATGAGATTGGGAATAAGTGGCCACTGGTCAACGGGGAAGTGGCGAAAGGATCTTCAAGGCAGGCTGTCATTTCTATCAACCTTGTATCACATAAAATTTCCCTATGTCATGTATCCTCCCCAAGTCACCGACTTGGTGGTGTCACCACCCCCTGGGTGTATTGGTGTATATAAGTTGTATTTCGAGCTGGGTTTGCATTTTCCCTTACACCCACTTTTAAAGGAAATTTTAGAGGCGTATAACATTGCCTTATGTCAACTTATGCCCAATTCTGTTGGGACAATTGTTGCCTTTTTATGTATTTGTCGCATGCTTGGAGTGCGACCCTCTTTGTGCCTTTGGCACAACATGTTCAGAATAAGCGAAGTGTCCGAGCTTCGCCATGGGCCTGGTTGGTATTCTTTTCAAGCCAGACACCTTATCATGGTCAAGGATGGTCGAAGAGATGAGAAATCATATAAGGTTACAACAGAGATGCCAACCAACCATGCTCTTTTTCGAGGGGAGTTCCTCTTCATATTTCGAGGGGACCAGCCGTGGGATGTGCCTGTTACTTTGTCTAATAGCCCTCCTAACTTTGGCATGAATCTTAATGTGCCTGAAATGGACGCCGATGAGGCTATAGTGGCCACTCATTGCCAGGCCACGTCGTTCCACATTGATGGGAAGCCGAAATACAAAACTGATCATTGGCTGCCCAATGACAAGGACCTGGCCAACGAGCACTTCCTGTCGGCTTTCGGCGTGTCCCCGACTTACGACCAATGTAGGGGTCTATTACTTATCTGTTTCTTTTGTTTATAGTATAAACTTGTTTCTGACCCACTTTTGCTTTTGCAGTACTTGCTTACAACAACCTCGACGAGGAGATGAAGAAGAATACCGCGAAGAGCGGCATGGCCAGGCTATCAATGCAAACAGTTCGAACACCTTCTTTTGCTTGGCTATAGTTTTTGTTTCCTTTTAACTTAGTCTTTTCTTGTTTATGCAGAATCCAAAACATAAACCAAAGGCGAAATCGGCTACGCCGAAACCTTTGCCTACCCCTCCTGCTACTCTGCCCGACCCTCCTTTATCAGCGGTCGAGGTCCCCGAGAGTGCGGGATCTAAAAGGAAAGCTCGCACCTCCCCATCAATCGATCCCTTAATACCGGATCTTAGCTTCCATTTGGGTGCGGGTTCCAGAACTTTGGGCGAGGATGAGGTCGAGGAGCCCCTGGTCAAGAAGGCAAAATCTTCTTGGTTAGACGACGTCGAAGGTCAATCCGGCGCCGTCAGCATCGAGAATGCTAGCCGAAAGGCTCTTCGGGCTCGTTACCAACGAGTTCAAGAGGCATTGCTGGTGCCTGGGGATAAGGAGGACATCTCTAAGCTTAGTGTAGCGAAGGAGATTGAGGCACTCAACGAGTGCTGGTTACAAGTGAGTCTTCTTCGTCTATTTCTTTTGTGCATATCCTAATTATTTTAACTTAACACTTTTCTTGTTACTTTTGTTGTCGCAGATGTCTATCCGAATGGCCTGCCTTACTGAAAAGGAAGGTCGTGATTCGGGTAAGCTGGCTGAGGAGCTCGACAAGTGTAAGCAGGAGCTGCTGGAGGCTTCTCGAAGGGTTCGTTCTCTAGAGGTTAAGCTCGAGAAGGCCAAAAGGTTGAACACGGATAACCTCGAAGCTTTTAACAGCGAGAGGACGAGCCTGATAACCAACAAGGAGGAGCTGTCCAACCAGCTTAAGGCGGCTGAGAAGAAGCTCGAGGCCTCTTGTAAGGAGGTTGCTGATCTCGAGGACCAGCTGAAGAGCCAAAAGGAGCTGCTCGGTCGTTGATAGGGTTTTAGTCGTATCACCTAATCAAAAATAAACCTACAGACCTCTAACTAGGTAGTCAGTGGAAGCAGGGTCGAATCCACAGGGAGACAGAGTTTCTAAATCAATATTCAACCAATTCAGCTATTCTAGATGAAATCAGGGAAGAATTAATTAAACTAATAAATAAACTACAGCAGACGGGATAAATCGAGGAATTGACTATGGACTAAAAACCTAGGGTATTAGGTCGGTCCACCATGCTTATACCAATCAAATAAGGTCAACTACTATCAAAACCTAAGTCAAGAGTCGGGAGATTAGAGCCTATGTTGAGCTATGGTTAAGATCAACGCTCATAGTTCAACATACGCCGCATGGTCACTAACGTAATCAGAACTACTGATGTGTCCTAGGCCTCTAGTCGTAAGACGGATCTGTGCAAACAACTATTAACCACAAGCAACCAATGAAATTGCGCAATAACATTAATTACTCAATAAAGAACAAACCACATCACAATCACCCTAATCAAGCCCTAGAAATTGATAGAAATCTAAATCACAATCATGGTATAAACATGGCTTTCCTATCAAACACCCTAGAAAGAGACTACTCAGACATGATCGAATTAACAACGAAAAAACTAATATGAAACCCTAACAATTGCATCATGAACGATTAAATAAATAAATTAAGCAATCAAGAATAACAAAAGAGATTAGGATAGGAAAGAGTACCAATTGACGGAAAGCAGGAACTTTTATTGAAATCGAAATAGGTTTGATCACCTCTAAATTAATCTAAAGTGTTTAAACTAGACTAAGAACAATGAGAAATAAACTAGAGTCTAAAGCAGTAAAAAGATGAAATAAAAAGATGTGCCTAAATAATGAGGAAAAAGGTATTTATAATACCCCCTCAAGTTCACTAAAAACGGAAACAAAAAGCCGAAATCTGCTAATAGGTGCGCCATACCCGATCGGGCCCGAGGTCTCCACCCGATCGGGTCAAATACCAAATAGCTTCCTTTTGCTTCTCGTCCTCTACGCAGCAGCCCAGCAATCTGATTTAATGAAATGCGGCCCACCCGATCGGGCCCAAGGCATCCACAAGATCGGGCCTAGGCGCATTATGGCCTAGGAAAGACGCCTTTCAAGCAGCGTCACAATGAGATGTAGCAGCCCCCAGCCCGATCGGGTCGGGCACACTACGCCCGATCGGGTCTGGTGCAATGATGTTCGCCCGATCTGATCGGGCGTACCTTGCCCGATCGGGTCCGCAACTTTCATACCCGATCATAAATACTTCACCCGATCGGGCCATTTCTGCCCGATCAGTGCATGGAAACCTCCTTTTTGACTCTTTGGCTCTCTAATCTTCACGTTTAGGGGTCTTGGGACCTCCTAAACTACCCATAAAGCTCGTGAGCCATCCTACGTGCCCCGTAACATCTCGTAAAGTCGTGGTTGCTTCCAAATGATTCGGGAATAGGGAGAAAACTCCCTAAAACCTGCAATTCAACACTAAAACACAAAACCACAACTATATACGATAGTTAGCACAAAATAGCTCCCAAGAGCTCCAATGACGCACAAATTAGCTTGTAAATAAGGGAGAAAACTCTATATAAATACGTGATATCAGTCGTGCCCAGGCTCAGCGGGATGACTTGCAACAAAAATATGACAAGTCCGTCAAGGACTTAAAACAGAAGAGGAGCAAGTACATCCGTCGCTGGAAGCGGTCGCAGGAGGGCCGCAACTTCGCTGATGGTTGAGGGTTTCCAGTTTGCTCGAGGTGAAGTCCAGAGTTTCTTCCAGAAGACTATGAAGGACTTGGCTCCTGACTTGGACTTTCAACAAGTCTTGGCCAAGTACGATGAGTACGAGCAGAAGGCCCTCGATGAATATATGGAGAAGTAGAAGGGTTTGCAGGGGCTGGTGATGCTTCGACTCCTGTCCCTGAGGAGGTCGAAGAGGCTAAAGAGGATCAAGCCCCTGCCGACCTTTCACCCGTTAAGGAAAGTGAAGTTGAAGCTGCTGAGGTTGTTCCTGAAGCTGCTGAAGGCGAGACTGAGGCGGGTGAAGCTGATTATGCGAGCTCCTCATTCGAGTCCTCGTCTGAGGAGGAGGATATTGACATAGAGGCTCCTTGACCTTTGTAACTTAGCATTTCGTACTTAGCTTTTTGTAACCAAGTTTTCTTTCTGTTCTATGTTTTTCAAAGCTTGTAATCTTCAATTGGAATGGAATGAAAGGAACTTTTTGCTTATCTTGTTTCATGCTTTTTGCATTTATTTTCGACCTGCCAGGTCTCTTGTTTCTGAATGACGGAACTCGAATATTGTTCCTTCTGTATGAGATGACAAAATTCAAGAACCCTCTTAAGAAGGATCCATTAAAAATTTCGAAGGCCCTCCTTGAAGGAGTTGCGTTATTCTTAACATGGATTCATGACGTGATGATAATAAGTTCGAGAGACCGGTGAGGTCAGACATTGTTTGAACCTGTTAGGTGTAAAGAAAATTCGAATACGATACATATAAATAAAATGTATGATAAATTCGAAAGACTGGTGAGGTCGTATTTTATTCATAATTCTCAACAAGTCTGTTTGGACCGGCAAGGTGTACAAGTTTAAGAATATTACAAATATTTTGATGCATATCACAACAACTTAATCTTTATCTAGACCGGCTAGGTCGAAGTAGTACAAAGCATCATCTAACTTACTCTTATATTAGCCCCTTAAGTTGTTGTGATTGGCCTCAAACATAGAACTTCCTCAAGTTGACGATATTCCATGGACGAAACAAAGGATCACCATCCATGTTATCGAGTCTGTATGTTCCAGGGCGAATAACCTCAGTTACTCGATATGGTCCTTCCCAATTTGGACTTAGCTTGCCAAGGTCCATCTTTTTTCCTGTGGCTTCAATTTTTCGAAGGACTAGGTCCCCTACTTCGAACTTTCTTTCTTTGACTCCTCGATTGTATAGTCTGGTCATTCTGGCTTTCTGGGCAATTGATTTGAGCAGTGCATTCCCTCTCGTCTCTGGCAGGAGGTCGAGTTTGACGCTTTTCTCTTCTTCGTTTTGCCCGTAATCATAGAAGGTTATCCTCGGTGAGGGGATATCCACTTCAACTGGCAGCACAGCTTCACTCTCATAGACCAAGTTAAAAGGTGTATGACCAGTTGCCTCTTTTACCGTAGTTCGAGCTTACCATAGTATGCCCGGAAGGTCTTCGACCCACGACCCTTTTGCTCCATCTAACATTTTCTTCAGCCCTTTGAGGACGACTTTGTTAGCTGCCTCGGCCTGCCGGTTTGGTCTGCGGTCGACTGACAACAAAAAATCTTGTTTGTATGTCAAATCGAGCGCAATAGGCTTTGGTAGGTCCACTGTTGAATTGTCGACCGTTGTCCGATATGAGTGCTCGAGGTATTCCAAAACGAGTAATGATGTTTTTCTAGATGAAGTCTTGCACTTTGCTATATGTGATGGTGGCTAAGGGTTCTGCCTCGACCCATTTGGTGAAGTAGTCGACAACTACCAATAAGAATTTTCTTCCACCGGATGCAACTGGGAAGGGCCCGAGGATGTCCATTCCCCATTGGTCGTATGGTAGTACAACCTGCATTGTAGTGAGAGGAGTGGCTGATTGTCGATGTACATGGGCATACACTTGACAGTTGTGGCATTTTTTGACCATGTCCTTGGCATCCTTCATCACTGTTGGCCAATAATATCCTGCTCGAAGGGCTTTACCAGCTATGGTTCGAGCTCCCTGATGACTACCACAAGTGCCCTCGTGTATTTCTCGAAGTATTTGCTGGCCTTCTTCAAGTGTCACACATCTTAGAAGGGGGTGTGTGAAGGACTTCTTGTATAGCAGATGATCATGCAACAGGAACCAACTTGCACGCTCTCTCAGCCTCTTTTTCATCTTCTGGTAATTTTCCCTCTTCGAAGTATAGACGGATGCTTTTCATCCAATTGTTCGAACGGTCTATACTACAAATGAGGAGTAGGATGTTGATACTTGGTTTGTACAACACCTCCCATGAAATGGTTTGAGGTTCCAGTCCAGACGCTGAGCTTTCCATTCGAGACAAAGCATCTGCCTGCTGGTTCTCGGACCGTGGGATGTGTTGTATTGAGACCTTGGTGAACTTCTGCTGCTGCTCCTTTACCTTGCCGAGGTACATCCTCATACCGTCTTCCTTTGCTTCGAATTCCCCTTTGACATGACCCACGACCAACTGTGAATCTGTCTTGACGGTTATTTCAGTAGCCCCATTCGAGAGGCATAGTTTTAATCCTAGCAGAAGAGCTTCATACTCAGCTTCGTTGTTTGAAGCAGCAAAGTCAAATTTTATTGCATATTCCATTCTATTTTCGAGAGGGTCTATTATCAGTAGGCCTGCTCCGCACCCTGCCTTCTATGAAGAGCCATCTACATAAAGTTGTCATGTCCCGGTTAGGGTGGCAGTCTCGACCTCTGTCGGGCATTCAGCAATGAAATCGGCTAAGGCCTGTGCTTTTATTGCTCTTCTAGGATCGAATTCTAGACCGAAGTCTGATAACTGATTAGCCCATTCGGTAACTCGACTAGAGTCATTTCTATTTTCAATGAGCTTTCTGAGTGGCTGACTAGTGAGTACTTTGATAGGATGCGCTTGAAAATAAGGCTTTAATTTTCGACTGGCCATTATCAAAGCATATATCATTTTTTCCGATGGGGGTATGTACTCTCAGCCCCTCGGAAGGCATGGCTAAAAAAATATACTGGGTGTTGTTGTTTGTCCATTTCAGCAACGAGGACTGCACTTAGCGCGGTTTCAGACACCGCGAGGAAGATGAATAATGTTTCTCCCGGCAAGGGTGAATCAAGCTTTGGCAGCGAAGCTAAGTGTGTTTTCAACTGTTGGAAGGCCTTTTCTGCTTCACAATCCCATTCGAAGCATGGTTTCTTCAAGGTATTGAAGAAGTGTAAGCCCTTGTTAGCTGATTTTGATAGAAATCTTCCCAAGGCAGCCGTACATCCCGTGAACCTCCTTGATAGTTCGAGGAGACTTCATGTTGATGATGGCTTGTATTTTATCAGGGTTGGCTTCAATGCCCCTCTCGTCCACCAAGAACCCTAAACATTTTCCTCCTCACATTTCTTTGGATTCAGTTTCATATTATAGAAGCGAAGGGTGGACAAGGTTTCTCGCAGATCTTGGACATGATCCTCGACCAGCTTGCTCTTAACTATCATATCATCAACATAGATTTCAACGTTGCGCCCCAACTGCTTTTCGATTATTTTATTGACCAGCCTTTGATACGTAGCCCCTGCGTTCTTAAGTCCGAATTGCATGACCACGAAACAATATATCCCAGAACTTGTGATAAATGCGGTATGCACCTGATCTTCCTCGGCAAGGGGAATTTGGTGGTAACCAGCATTTGCATCCATGAAGCTAAAAAGTGCATGTCCTGCTGTGGAATCGACCAACTTGTCGATTTTGGGGAGGGAGAAGTCATCTTTGGGACATGCCTTATTGAGATCAGTAAAATCGACTCACATGCGCCATGATCCGTTAGGCTTTCGAACTAGTACTACGTTCGACAGCCATTATGTGTATTGGCACTCCCTTATCATTCCTGCACTTAGCAGCTTATCCACCTCTTCAGCTGCTACTTTGTTCCTTTCAGCGCCCTGATGCCTTAACTTCTGTTTGATGGGCCTGAATTCCGACTTGATATTCAGCTGATGTTTAGTGACCGAGGGGTCTATCCCTGGCATCTCATCAGCTGAAAATGCGAACAACTCCTGATATTCTTGAAGGAGTTCTACTATTTATTTTTGAACGACCTTGTTAAGGCCCTTCCCAATTCGAACTGTCCGGTTAGGATCAGGTCCTAGTTGTATTTCTTCATCTTCGTCGACCGGCTGAGGTCGATTGTGGTTGGTTGGGTTCTCATTGTAGAACAAACCCAATGGTGGGGGTGAATCTTTGTCAGTTTCTTTTTCTTCTCTTTTCCTCTTCCCTGAGCTTGGCTCGACTGGCTTGCTCCTTCTCAAGCTATTGACATAACACTCGCGGGCAGACTTTTGGTCCCCATATAGTCTACCAACCGTTCCATCATCTGCTTCGAACTGCAGTAAGAGATGGTTGGTCGAAATTGCAGCTTTTATCTTGTTCAGCGTGGGCCTCCCTATGATAATGTTACAGGAGAGGTCAATGTCAACAACGAGGAAGTTGATGGGAAGGCATCGTCCTTTTCCCTTGTCACCAAACCGGCTAGGTAAATTGATGACTCCAAGAGGGTGGACAGATTGGCCTCCGAATCCAACCAAAGGTTGGTCGATGGCTTTGATGTCCTTCCTCTCGTATTTGAGATTCTGCAGACATTCCCAAGTGATGATGTCCGCTGAAATCCCGCTTTTAATTAAAACCCGACCAACCCTATGATTGGCCACTTTGAGCTCGATGACCAGGGGATCATCATGAGGGGTCTGTATTTCCTTCGAGCTTTCTCCGAACACCATGGTGGGAGTGTCCGGCTTTTTTACTCTCTCACCATTTTTCAAATGATATAGGTGATTCTTCCTTGAGTTTCCGGTTAGGCCTCCAGAAGCGAAGCCCCCAGCTATGACCCCTACATAGCCTTCGGTTTCATCGCTCTTTGCTTGTTTTTCTTTTCCTTTATCTCTTCTTCGATCACCCTGGAGTTCTTTGAGGTATCTGTTCAACTTTCCTTTGTCAGCCAACTTGTCGAGTGCTTTCTTCAACTCTCTGTAGTCCTTAGTCGTGTCACCACAGTCCTTATGGTACTCGCACCATAGCTTCTTGTCCCTGCGATAACTCGACGTTTTGATAGGATTAGGTCGAGGTAACACAAATTTCTCTTTTATGTCTAAGTATATTTCTCTTCGGTTGACATTGAAACGAGGATCATGACCTCCATCAGAGGGTCGATGTCTCTTTAGCCTATCTGCCATATCATGTCTTTCTGATTCGACGGCTCGCTTCTTCTTTTGTTATTTCTCTCTTCATGAACATTTTTACAGATGTCCGACGCCTGGATATACTTCTGCGCCTGCCTCATGGCATCCGCCAAAGTGAGAGTTTCCCTCATGGCGAGCTCGAATTTGAACCGCCCAGGAGGGACGCCATTCATTAAGGCCGTAACAGCAACTCCATCTTGGAGGTCGGAGACCTTGAGGGACTCTTCGTTGAATCGCTTGATGTAGCAGCTCAGAATTTCCCCTTTCTGCTGGGAAACTGACATCAAGTGTACACTAGTCTTTTTGTGGCGTTTTACCGCTATGAAGTGCTGAGAGAAAAGAGCTTCGAGAGCCTAGAAGCTGGTGATGATGCCAGTAGGCAGACTAGTAAACTAATTGAGTGCCAAGCCTTTGAGGGTGGTCGGGAAGTACTTGCACCACGTTGCCTCGCAAAACGTCTGCACGTTCATTTGAGCTTTGTATGCTACTAGATGGTCAGTAGGATCAGTAACACCTGAGTAATGCTCTATCGAAGGGATTTTTACTTTGCCCGGGTTAGGGGTTTTCATGATGTGTTGGCTGAAAGGTGATTTATGTGCCACTGCTGAACCTACTCGAAAGCCTGATTCAGCTACCTCTTCGGGATCCTCGATGTGTTGCGAGTTCCCTATTCCCAGAGTGTGACGGCTAGTCACGGGGTGAGATTGTCCTGTGGTTCTTGTGGCTATAGTGTACTTCGAATTCCCTCCATGGGATTGTTCTCTTATCTTTTCGATGATCTCCGGGCGTTGAAATTCTTACCCCTCATCTGTTTCTACTGTATGATATGTCGAGCATCATCCTGGCTTGGCGACACGATAGATTTCCCTTTCGAACCAACAGGTATCCTCTTCGAGGGGCAGCAGCAGCATGCTTGGTTAGGGCACGTTTTGGCTGCGCTGCCCTTCGATGAGCCTGCGGCTGATCTAGGACTGTCCCTCGGTCAGGGGGAGTAGTCTGTTGAGTCTTCATCACTGAAACGAGCTGTGGCATGACAGTAGTCATATGCCTTTCCATTCGGAGTTCGAGTTGTCGAAGATCCGAGTAAGTCACCGCCGATGGTGGTGCTTCGATAGCCGTGTCAGCCTGGCTTCCAGTTATGGGGACGTCGGTCTCGTCCTCCACAATAACACCTCCTTGATTCAGCAGAGTAGTCTGAGCGTTCTCAGAAGTTGTCCTTCGAGCAGTAGAACTGCGGTTACCTTGTCCTCGTGTCATGGTGTTCGAAAATGTAGCTATTATGTTAGATCCCCACAGACGGCGCCAACTGTTTCGGGTACAAGAAACACAGTGATTTTGTAATTCGGGGAAGTCCAATTCCAGCTAGGGTAGTAACCAAAAAGTCCAAGGTCTTCGAATTCCGGGTACCTGCAAAACCGAGCACCGTGAACTACCCCGGGGATTTTCCCGGGATCGGCTCTCCGATGCTTTAGTCAGATCTGATCTCAGAATTCAGAGAGAATAGTACAAGTACATGCTCTGCAATATATGGAAAAACATACCTGAATGATCAGATGAGAGTACTATTTATAGGTAGTACTGAAGTGACGTCATCTGGTGAAGATGGTGACGTCATGAAAGCCTTTTTGTCAGTGGGCCTGACTGAAGGCATGTACTTTCTGGCCTGAAGGATCCTTAGGGGTAAAATGGTTGCCCCCTAAGGGTATTTTAGTCATTTCATCGGTTATGTGGGCCATGACTGGAAGGGGTCCAAACAGTAATGTTTAGATATATATTTGTATACAGATGCAAATCTGCAGCCAGAATTCCAAAGTTCGACCAAAAAAGGCAAAACATAACTTTCAAAAGAAATCAAGGAAGTGTGAAATTAAAAAAAGTCTTGACAGCACCATAGTGCCTCCATAGCCAATGCTTCGTCCTTGTTAAACCAGGGACGTGAGATGGATGTTGTAGATGACCAACACCATTCAACCTCTGCTGCCCTTTCACCTGTCGTTGAGTGTTCAACGAAAGTAATCCTTGACATTAAAGAATCAATATTATATAATAAGAAGGCTAATCATCAGAATCAATAATAAGTATGTGTACATATCACCAGGGCAAGTATATCTGGTTTGCATTATATATGTATAGTTATGGAATATACTTTATATCTTTCACCTTCCTATATCCTATCCCTGCTAAACATCTGGCAAGTGTGGTTGATGTTAAGTCTGAAATTCTTAGATCCTGACTAACCAACTTCATTGCATATTTTTTAGTTATTGTTTCAATTGTTCGGTTTAAAAAGTACAGAGTCAGAAAGTGTAAAATGTTTTGATGGCGAAGTCCTATTATGCTAGATACATGCCAATTCACAGTACAAAAGGACTCATAATGTTATATGTTTAATCTAAGCCTTTCTGAAAACCAAACTCGATGACCGTCAGTAAGTAAACATAATGTTTGAAGGGCTGAGCTTAAATAAACCCAACTGTATTCATATGCATCGACAAAAAAGCAGTACTTATGTTTCTTTTCAATATTTGTAAAATCACATAAGCTATGCTTACCTCTAACATAGTGGCAGATTTGGTTAAGAATAATAACTGCGCGGCACATGAGTTTGCAGCTCATTAACATGCTTTATAACCCCAAACATGCAGATGGAACGACCAATAGATCTACAACCAATAACTGACATGGATTAGATGCAAATATATCTGTTTAAATCAAAGCAACTGCAAAAGCTACATAAGTCTAACACTTACATGCACATGCATCAGCTTATATGATACCAGCCAATCTTAGGACATCGTAAGAAATGATATTCTTTACATATGTTCCATCTTCTTGTTCCGAACTTTTTGCCGAAATTACGGAAACCTGGCTTGCTCGTCTAGCACGTGAAAGGGCTACATATAATTGGCCCTGCGAAAAACACAGTTGAGGAAGATACAGAACAACTTGAGATAATGTTTGCCCTTGCGATTTATCGGTGGTCATTGCAAAGCTTAGCTTAATAGGAAATTGTTTCCTTTAAAACTGGAATGGATATTTTGTAGAATCAGAAGGCCGTAATTTAATGCGCGGTATAAAAACATGTTGTCCTTTGTGATGCCCTGTTGTTATAACACATTCAATAAGGTTGGGGAAGAACCGCTTGCATAGTAGCCTGGTTCCATTCCAAAGTCCTAATGATTGTAGAATATTGCGCAACAATATGACAGGGCTATTCACCTTCAAAACAAGTTCATGTGGGCTCATTCCACCTGGGCAAAGCGTATTATTAAACTCAGTGGGATATATATTGCAATGGTCATCAAGAAATGGATCAAAGCTCTTATATATAACAGGCTGCCCTGGGAACTTGTCTAAGAGGACTGAATTGATAGAATCAACGTCTTGATTCATATCTAGTTGTGAATATATCTGCACTTGAACTATTTAGATCTTGCTCGGGAAATGCAACTGTTTTGAGTTCACTAATCGGATTTTCTTCATTCGCATAGGGTTGCACTATATTGCTTGGCAAGTGGACAGAGCCACTCTCTCCAGATTGCATATAACATCCCGTCCGAAACAAAGAGCAAAAGAGACAATAATAAAATAAATAAAGCACTAGTGGTAGCGGAAATACCACTAAGACGGAGATGCCACTCTAAGGAGTAGAATTAAACTATAAAAATAAGCATAAAACCTCCAAATAAAATAGTTAACTTCCGATGATCATATATAAAAGGAAATGATGTCCCATACCCTCATTCCAACCAAAGTTCCAAAAATACTTTAAAGACAATCCAAAAGAAACTTCAAAACAAGTGATCCAAAATCCCAAAGACAAACTAGAAATCTGAGGTCCAAAACATAGAATAGTACAATAACGGAAAAACTACTTAAGGCCTACTAAGTAGCTAGTCCTAATTCCCGACTCATAGTACTCATCTACTTTGACAAACACCACCTTCTTGCTCACAAGGCCAAAACGCACTTTCCCGGTCCAAACTGTAACAATCCTAAACAACATCGTCATCTGCAAAATAAATCAACAACTTCCACAATTAGTGGGGAGTAACTAGCAGTTCTCCCAGTACAAACAGGAACAAATAATAAACTTAAAGAAGGTAGAAAACACGCCAAATACAACACCACAAGTAACGTAACCAAAACATGTGAAACATGATAAGACAAACATAAACACAAAACATGCGTGAAGAGAAAACTAAGTACCCCAAAACCAAATCATCACACACACAATTAGGTACACATCAATACAAAGACATCAGACCATACCGCCTGTGAGTAGACTCATTGGACCATACCGCCCAAGGACTACTATGCATAATCGAGGACCATACCGCCCTACCGAATAGCAATGCACATTCGAGGACCATACCGCCCTGCCGAATGACATAATAAACGAACCATATCGCTCGTGAGTGAACCAATGGACCATACCGCCCATGGTTAAGTAACCAAATCCTAGGACCATACCGCCCTCAGGATACAAACAAATTCCTAGGACCATACCGCCCTCAGGAAAACAAACAAGCAATGTATACACGACAAGGCATACAAAGAGACTCAAATACTCCAAATACGTATACACGCCAAGGTATACAATTCAACTCAAATAACTATCGTACGTATACACGCCATGGTATACAAATCAACTCAAATAACTATCGTACGTATACACGCCATGGTATACAAATCAACTCATAAAACAACAAAACAAACTTATTGGGGTGTACAACCCAAAAACATTATCTGAGTTTGGGTACGAAGTCAATTATGACCGAATCACAATATTCCCCGTACATAACTCTTGGCGAAGAGATGCTAAGGACAGTATTATCCTGTCCTAAGCATTTCGACGTCGACAACTCAAGCATAGTCCCACAACAACAACAAATCGACTACTAGCAAAACTACCCAACTAACTAGGGTACGTTCCCTTAAATAAATAACACCATCATACTTTAACATGCTCAAAATACTTACATAAGGCCAACACCTATCATATAAACATGCTGTAAAACTAAAAAGGAAAACAACACCAAAACGCACACAAGCATGGCAACAGCAGGTCGCGACAAGCGAAGACGGTCGCGAGGAGCGACCAGTCACTGCTCGTGGCTTGCGGGTAGCTCTCGTCGGCTCTTGCCTCGTCCCCTTTGGTGCTCATCTAGTCTCCAAACAACGACAATGCATACAAGGCATACCATGAACATCCCAACACATCCTAGCATGACACTACATCTCATCCACAACACAAACTCATCTCCAATAACTAAATCAAGCAATAATAATCAACACAACCACAAAAAACATCAACCCGACAACATCCAACACCCAAACCAACAACGTGATCGTACCATCATGCTCAAAACATAGAAAGTAATACAAACCACATCCTAAACATGATACGACGCTAAACTACAAGCAAACAATCACCTAAGTTCCACCTAGCATGATTCTAAGTTTCTCTAACGCGATTCTAACAACCTAAGTTCACAAATCTATTCCTATCTAACTAGAAAAACGCTACTTACCTTATTCTTCGCGTGGGAAATAGTAGGAACGCTTCAACCGTAGTTAGATACCTTGAGAAATGTCACCACCTTCGTCGCCTACGATCACAACGGCAAAGAACTTCAACAATAGCTTGAAAACCGGCTCAAAAATGCCTTGAAACCAAGTAGTAAAACTGATTTTTGGGTGAGAAAAATGTGAAGGAAGCAAGAGGAATCCTTTCCTTTCTTTTTCTTGAATGGGGCGTGTGGAATGAGAGATGGCAAGAGGAGTAAAATTCTGATTTTTAATCTCATCATAAGGGAGGTGTAATGAGGGTGATTAAGTGGTGGTTTAATGGCCATGATGGCAAAGAATTATGAGGGTGAGTGAAGGGACTAGCTCATAAACGTTGCAAAGGGAATACTATGGCTGTCCAAAACGCTTCATAAGCCAAGTAATTCAGATTTTTCGGACCTCTAAGCTAAGTAGCAAAATGTGCGCAAACACTAGTACAGTGCACGTTTTCTAATATAAAGTACAACGCTCAAACGAAATATTATAAATAAATATTTTTATAAATATAAATTATAAATTACCAACGTAACATATATACGTACTTACCAAGCTATCACATTATACAAAACGCATGCAAACAAGCGTTACATTGCTCGTTAAAGTAATTGACGCAAATATAAGCATTGCTCGTATACTTCACAATGCCACATTTAATTTCACATATAAAATATATAAATATTTTCAAAATAAAATGTAGACATATAATATAAGTTTTTAACGGAAATATATACGAAACATAATTTACCGTCTAAAATAGTAATAATAAACGCGCGAAATTTTCACGAAAATTCGGGGTGTTACAATCTCCCCTCCTTAGAAAAAGTTTCATCCTCGAAACTTAAAATAACAAGGAAAATACCTGAGACGAAAAGCTCGGGATCATTAAGCCTCATAGACTCTTCCGTTTCCCAAGAAGCGTCCTCGTACTTTTGGCTTCTCCAAAGTACTTTAACCAACGGTATCACCTTTCTTCTCAATGCACGATTCTGACGGTCCAAGATTTGGACAGGTCGCTCTTCGAAAGTTAAATTCGGTTCAATTGCGACCGATTCTATAGGAATGACATGAGAAGGATCGCTGCGATATCTCCGCAACTGCGATACATGGAACACATAGTGCACTCTCGACAAATCAGGTGGCATAGCCAATCTGTAAGCCACCTCCCCAATTCTCTCGAGGATTTCATAGGGACCAACATACTTCAGACTTAACTTGCCTTTCTGTCCGAATCTCATCACACCCTTCACTGGAGACACTTGCAAAAGTACCTTATCCCCAACGGTGTAAGAAATAGGCCTCCGACGTAGGTCTGCATATGAATTCTGTCTATCCTGAGCAACCTTTATTCTAGCCTGAATAACATTCACTTGCTCAACAGTATCCTGAATCAAGTCTGGCCCCAACACCAAGGAGTCACTAATGTCGCTCCAAAAAGTAGGACTACGACACTTTCGCCCATATAATGCTTCATAAGGAGCCATCTGGATACGAGCATGGTAGCTGTTATTGTAGGAAAACTCTACCAAATTCAACGACTTCAACCAAGACTCTTGAAATTCCAATGCACAAGCACGGAGCATATCTTCTAAAGTCTGAATGGTTCTCTCAGTTTGCCCATCAGTAGCGGCATGAAAAGCGGTACTCAACTTCAACTTAGTACCAAAAGCCTCTTGTAGAGCAACCCAAAAATGAGACAAGAATCTAGGATCATGGTCAGAAACTATATCTTTCGGAACACCATGCAATCGGATGATTTCATTAGCATAAGCTTCCGCTAACTCTTCCATAGACCAAGTATTCTTCATCGGAATAAACCGTGCTGCCTTGGTCAAACGGTCTACTATCACCCAAACGACATTCTTACCACCAGCAGCTCTCGGAAGACCCATAACAAAGTCCATCGAGATTGAATTGAACTTCCATGCGGGAATAGGCAATGGTTGTAGCAATCCACCTGGCCTTTGATGCTCAATCTTAACCTTTTGACACACCAAACATCTAGCCACAAATTCAGACACTTCTCTCTTCACACGAGGCCACCAGAAATGAGCCTTGAGATCTTTGTAAAGCTTATCACCCCCAGGATGAACAGAATAGGGAGTACAATGACCTTCTTCGAGAATCTTCTTCTTAAGCTCTGAGTCATTAGGCACACACCAACGGCCCATAAATTTTAGACTTCCCTCAGAATCAACCTCAAAATTCTCGGCTCGACCCTGAGCTTTAGCTTCTCGGATCTTATCTAACTTGGGATCGTTCCTTTGCTTCTCTCGCAATTCTTGGAACAAAACAGGTTCAGCACTCATAGCACAAAGAGTTTCTACAGAACCTTGAGGTACAACCTCAATTTCGAGCTTCCGAAACTCGTCACACAAATCCCTCGGTAAGGTTCTAGCCGCACTAAGATAATGCTTCGACTTACGACTGAGAGCATCAGCAACCACATTAGCTTTACCCTCATGATAATCAAGCTGTAGATCATAATCTTTGATCAATTCTAACCACCTTCTCTGTCTCAAATTCAAATCACGCTGAGTGAAAATATACTTAAGACTCTTTTGGTCGGTGAACACTTTGCACGGGACTCCATACAAATAGCGTCGCCAAATTTTAAAGGCAAACACCACAGCAGCCAACTCTAGATCATGAGTGGGATAATTTCTCTCGTTCACCTTCAACTGTCTAGAGGCATAAGCCACAACCTTCCTTTGTTGCATAAGGACACAACCCAAACCGTGCTTCGATGCGTCACTATAGACTTCAAACTCAACCCCTTCAGTTGGTAAAGTCAGAACTGGAGCAGTACTAAGTCGCTTCTTCAACTCTTGGAATGCCTTCTCGCACTCTTTAGACCACGAAAACTTGCTCTCCTTTCTCATCAACTTGGTCAACGGCTGAGCTATCTTTGAGAAATCCTTAA